>JAQPPZ010013509.1:0-1335320 GCA_028583015.1 Wollemia nobilis | reverse complement strand
TTTCAACTTCTCTTGCATGCTTTTCCTGCAAAGCATTATTTGGCAATAAATTGACATTACTTGATAGTTGTGCAACTCTTGGCATCCTCTTCGGTGTTCCTTGCTTGGTTCTCTCGAAATACGAGCTTGGATTGGCATTGCTTCAGTCTTCCTTTTCACTGCTTGGACTCGTCAGGGATATACTGCCACTTGGTTCTAACCTTGATTTACTGTCATTTGCTTGTCTATTTGGTGATGTTTGTTTTGGTGCATTGGTGCTATGAATAGATTCATGCGACACTTTGTGTATGTCTTTTTATTTGGTGTCTCGTTAGGAATTATTACATCATAGTCCATGTGACAATGAGAGTGGTATAACCACCCATCACAAGGACTATGCATGCACTAAAGGTTAAGGGTAGTTGCAAAATTAGTTAGTGGTTTGTTATGCCAAAATTGGGCATCCTATGTATTTAAATATCTACCATTTCATAATGCAAATCATTGAAGTAGTTTGTAACATGTGGTATCAGAGCAGGTAGAAGGAAGAGTCATCTCTCCTTTTGATCCTCCTTAAAGCTTGAACATAGAGAAGCCTAAAAAAACTCTCTTTTAAAAATAAAGGTGTCAAGGTAAAAAACCCTGCCAGGGACGAACATTTTATCAAATTCGGTCTCAGGGAAAACAACCCTGTTGAGGACCAACATTTTATCAATTTTGGTCTCAAGGTACAAGAACCCTTCCAAGGACTAGACCCTTGCTAAGAAGAGTCTCAGGATAGACCATAATAGAAGCGATCTCAGGATAAGAAATCTTGCCAAAGATCAGCTTAAGGCAAGATTATGCCATACAAATTTACAAACACAAGACTGAAGGTGATCAAGGCATTAAGACAAAACATTGCCAAGCAGAAGAAAGGCACCAAGCAGAAGAGAGGCACCAAATATTATAGAGCAAAACCAGAGACCAAAGAAAGCCCTCAACATGGTTTGCACGTTCATTTGTTTTTTGTTCCAAAAAGATAGCAAGAATTAATCACCATAAGGTACACATGGACAAGGCACACAATGGCTCAAGCCAATAAGGCACATGAGCACAAAAGCAACGGTTTCTTAACCAAAAATAGCTAACTTCTAATGTCAAGCCAACTCCCCGATACTCTGTGATTCAACCATTTGTAGAATTTAGACCAGGAGTTTTATGTAACAAGCGCTTGATAGGAGGAGACAATAAGAAGGCTAGACGACAAATGCTCCTTGAAACTGAGATGTCTCCAATAAAGCAAAAGACCAGCAAAACATTGCTATATATTATTCGGTGATCGATTGAACATCATAAGCATCGACATCCTCATTTAGGTCGAAGAAGACGTTTCTCCTTTGTTTGCAAACACCATCGAATTCCTTGAGGAGAAGTAACAAAATGATTTCTAAAGGTGCTATAAAGAAGAAATATTGCGGAAGAGTTAGGCTGCTATAACTAGATGTTTTATGACACTTAGAACCATACAAGTCTCTGACATAATTAGAAACGTCTTTTTGCAAACACAAACCTTGAAGGATTACAAACGCAATTTTCTGACGCATTGCTTCAATTTGTTTTTTGAAAGAGATTGCTCTAGACGAAGGAGACAATATTGATAAGAATGGAAGAATTCAAAAATAGCACCAATTATTTTGAGGTTTGAAGAACTTTAAAAGTTGCGAACAATTTCCTCAAAGGATTTGCCTAGAGGAAAGAACAACCAACCTTGTATTGACATGTGGACACCTACTTGGTAAATTCAGCGTTCAACGTCTAAAGGGCGTATTTTTTCGACTAAGATTCTTACTAGAGCAACATTCATCCTCTTGTGATTACGGTGTGAATGACTGCAAACTCAAAATGACACAACTCAAACAAATTGGTCACTGACCGTATTACAATTGAGTAATAGCACATTAAAGGTCCCATACTCAAGAACCATGTTGAAGAATGTACAAGTACGAAAAAGAAGACTGGTTCCAAGCTCGGGAACCATGCTGAAGAATGTATAAGTGCAGAAAAGAAGACTTGACCTGCAAAAAGGCATATCATTTATCCCTCACTAATTTTGGATAGGCTCTTTTTAGCCTATAATAGCAAGCTCACTCCTTTTGGTTGATGAAAATAAAAAGGAGAAGAAGCATATAAATTTTTAATGAAGAATATTCCCTCTATTTTGTTTTTCGTGATGAGACTATTTTCTCACAATTTCAGGCATTAATTAAATCACGACTACAGGCTTATATACTCGTTGGAAAGCATTTTTTGAGGCTCATCTAGTGAATTTTTTTTTCAAGTTTTTATAAATTTGATATGGTTAATGGAGAACCATCCCAACTATTGAGGGGGAATAATTATGTTGCCTGGAAGACCAAACTTAGAACACAACTAGAGTTTGAAGAAGTATGGAAAGCTGTAGACGACACCATTACTTGTCCAAATGCAAAAGCAAAAGAACAAATCAAATTCGATAAGGAGGATAGAAAAGCATGATTTATCATCATGTTTGGAGTAGCCGATGAAGTACAACCATACATTCGAGATTTTACCATAGCCAAAAATGCATTGGAAAAACTTTAGACAGTATTGTAGGGAAGGAACCATAATCAAATTCTATCTTTAGAAATTCAGTTGCACTGCCTAAAAATAACTCGTATCTTTTATGAGGAGAAATGGTGAATTACAAGCATCACTACAAGTATTGGGAGAAAAGGTATCCTACGAGATACTTGTACCTATAATTTTGAGATCTCTCCCTTCATAATATAATGTATTTGTGATAACATTAAATATCATTGAACAAACATCAACATTTGAAAAGTTGGTGAACCTACTTCAAAAAGTAGAGGATTGACATACAACACAAGAAGAAGAACAAGTACTTACAAATAAAAAGGGGAAGTAGCCATTCAAAAGGGTGAACCAGAATCAAAATCTATTTTTAGAAAGTCAGTTGCACTGTCTAAAAATAACTCGTATCTTTTATGAGGAGAAATGCTGAATTACGAGCATCACTACAAGCATTGGGAGAAAAGGTATCTGACGAGATCACTTCTACCTATAATGTTGAGATCTCTCCCTTCATAATATAATGTTTTGTGATAACATTAAATATCAGTGAGCAAACATCAATATTTGAAAAGTTGGTGAGCCTACTTCAAAAAGTAGAGGACTGACATACAACACAAGAGGAAGAACAAGTACTTACAAATAAAAAAGGGAAGTTAGCCATTCAGAAGAGGCATCAGACACCAACAACGCTTTCAGCAACAGAGAACAAATTCTCACACACAAGGATATCATCAATAGAGAAATGATTCTCATACGCAAGGATATCAACAACAAAGAAATAATTTTCACACAAAAGATGTATGAACTATATTGTAAAAGCGATTACATGGTGAAGAAATGTTGGCATAACGCATTCACAAATGGGTCACCTTCACGAGAGATACATCAGCAACACGACAAGTCGTTATCTGACAAGAGAAATCCAATTTGGAGAAAGGTCGAGCAAAATAATGTAGCAAAAGAGAACCAAATTAAAGAAGATGCAATGAACCTCTTCTTCTCATGCGAATATTTCACCTCGAAATTCTTAGTTTTGAGCTGTACTGAGATAAGAAATTCAGTGCCAAAGATAATTCTAACTACGATTACAAAGAGTATTGACAAAAGCAGCACTAATATCGTATATCCAATAACAGAAGCATTCATTAAATGAAACATGGAAATACGAAATAACAGTAATTGCAGGAATTCGGGACAAGTAATATTACTATCGTTGGCCTCTTCGAGGGGGCAACCTCCTTACAAAATATGCAAATTCTTCACTAGTCCCGTGAGGGTTACATCCTTCCTCTTTTATAATATTTACAAGCATAATTCCTGACATTCTATGACAATCTGCTATGACAGTATTCTATGACAATATTCCTGACTACATATTCTATGATAGTTACATTCATGATTCCAAAGCGGTTACATACATGATTCTATGACACACACTCCTACCTATATCTAACTTAACACATGGCCCACTTCTAACTTAATACGTGGTCCACTTTACATACAATATCATATGCCACTATGAGTTACAATTGTGGGGTATGTAACATGCCACCCCCCTTAGAGAAGCTTTGTCCTCAAAGCTGAAAGGTTGGAAACTGCTGCTGAAATTCTTGCAACGGCTCCCATGTGGCATCTTTTGGTTGCAACCCCTGCCACTGCACAAGCACTTCGGTGATATCCCGGGAGCGAAGATGTCGAGTCCTGCGATCTAGAATGGCTACAGGTTGCAAAAGAATGGATCCTTCATCTAATTCAGGCAGGACCATCTATACTTGGGTATGCATTCCCACCACCTTCTTTAGGCAAGATACATGAAAAATTGGGTGAATCTTGGATGTAGTCGGCAACTCCAATTTGTAAGCAACGTCCCTATCTTGAAGTACCTTGTAGGGTCCATAGAATTTAGGTGCCAACTTGTGTCAACCCTTTTGTTTTAGGGACATTTGCTTGTAGGGTTGAAGACAAAGAAAGACCATGTCACCTTTTGCAAATGTCCTCTCGGTCCTGTGTTTATCTGCCTGTTGTTTCATGCGGTTTTGGGCAGTTGCTAAATTCTGTTTCAGAGCAGCTAAGACTTCCTGCTTGCGACTGAGGACTGTGTCAACTGCTTCAACCTTTGAGCTGCCTAGCAGGTAAGAAGTAAGTGTTGGAGGCGGTTGACCATATACTGCCTCATACGACATCATCCTTGTGGTTGTGTGAAAAGTGGTGTTATACCACCATTCTGCTAAGGGAAGCCATTGACTCCACTTGGATTGGTTATCAAAGACAAAACATCGAAGATATGTCTCGAGGCATTTATTTACCACCTCTGTCTGGCCATCAGTCTATGGGTGGTAGGATGTGCTTCGTTTCAACTGTGTTCCCTAGATGCGATGGAGCTCCTCCCAAAATTTACTAGTGAACACCTTGTCGTGATCATTGACTATGGAATGTGGGATCCCGTGGAGCCGAAAGATCTGATCCATGAAAATTTGTGCCATTGTCCGTATAGTATAGGGATGACCTAGGGAGCAAAAGTGGGCATACTTGGTCAATCTATCCACGATCACCATGACAATGGATTTTCCACCAGATAGAGGGAGCCCTTCAATGAATTCCATGGAAATATCTGTCCATGGTGACTCTGGAATTGGTAAAGGTTGAAGCAACCCTGGTGTGTTGATTGTTTCCTCTTTTGGTGCTGGCAGGTATCACAAGC
This sequence comes from Wollemia nobilis, assembly GCA_028583015.1. NCBI lineage: Eukaryota > Viridiplantae > Streptophyta > Pinopsida > Araucariales > Araucariaceae > Wollemia > Wollemia nobilis. Next base: position 1,330,045 of record JAQPPZ010013509.1, on the reverse strand, counting down.
ATCCACAAACTGTTTTACATCAGACTTCAGCCTAGGCCAATAAAAGTTGTGTTTTACCCGTTCATAGGTTTGCAAGAAGCCTATGTGTCCCCCTATTGGAGAAGAGTGAAGCTCTATTAAAATCTGGGATTTGAGTTCTAAAGTGGATGGAATAACAACCCGATGCTTGTAGCACAATTCCCCCTACTTCCATGAATAATTTGGATGGTCCCTTGCCATTGTCTGAAGGTCTTGAATGATTTTTGCAAGTGTGGGGTCATCCTGCCATTCTGACTTAAGTGCCTCTAGCCAATCAGCCCTGATGATGGATACTGCATAGAGGGTATCTTGTATTTCTAGCAGTCTAGAAAGGGCATCGACAACCACATTTTCTTTTTCCTTGCGATAGACAATCTCATAGTCATATCCTAAGAGCTTAGTGACCCATTTCTATTGCTCAAGGGAAGAAATCCTCTGATCCAGGAGATACTTGAGGCTACGATGATCCGTCTTGATGATGAAGTGCCGACCTAACAAGTATGGTTGCCAATGGAGGACTGCAAAGATGATAGCCATCATCTCCTTCTCATAAGTTGATTTTGCGAGATTTCGTCCTGATAGGGCCTTACTTATGAATGCAAGGGGTTGACCTTATTGCATGAGTACAAGGCCCCCAACCCCACTCCTGAAGCATCACTTTCTATTACAAAGGTTTTGGAAAAATCAAGGATTTCTAAGACTGGTGTGTGGCACATAGCATTCTTCAAAGTCAAGAAGGCCTCCTCGGTGGCATTGTTCCATGCAAACACATCCTTACGAAGCATAGTTGTCAAAGGTGCCACAATTTTCCCATAATCCTTGACAAACATTCGGTAGTACCCTGTGAGGCCGAGGAATCCCCGAAGGCTCTTCAATGTTTGGGGTTTGGGCCACTCCTTCATGGCTTCAATCTTTTCTGGGTCAACGCGTACACCATCTCTAGCCATAATGTGCCCTAAATACTCCACCTCGGTTGCTCCAAAGGTGCACTTAGATTGTTTGACATACAACTGATTTTGCTATAGAAGGTCCAACACCTGCTCCACATGTTGTAGGTGCTCTTCCCATGTTTTGTTGTATACCAATATGTCATCAAAAAAGACCAATGCAAACTTTCTTAGATATGGTTTAAGAACCCTGTTCATCAATCCTTGGAAAGTGGACGGTGCATTGGTGAGACCAAAGGGCATAACCAAGAACTCGTAGTGCCCCTCATGAGTTCTGAAAGCTATTTTGGCTATGTCCTTATGAATGCGAATCTGATGGTACCCTGACCTGAGGTCCAATTTGGTAAAGTATTGAGCACCATGCAGTTCATCCAACAAGTCATCAATCACAGGGATGGGGAACTTATCCTTGATGGTGATATTATTGAGTTCACGAAAGTCCACACACATTCTCCATGATCCATCCTTCTTTCTTACCAATAAGACTAGGGTCGAAAAGGGCTCGAGCTTGGATGGATTAGGCTTGCTTCCAACAATTCCTTCACCATCTGCTCAATCTCATTCTTCTGGTGATAGGGGTACCTATACGACCGAATGTTTGGAGGCTGACTCCCGTGTACCAAGTTGATTCTATGGTCTTCTGGCCGACTAGGAGGTAACTGTTTAGGCTCATTGAAGACCCTTTGATTCCTGGTTAGAATGACTAACAAGTCTGAAGGCATCTTTTCATCTTGTATAGCACATAGCTGCATTTGGCAAAATCTACCCACTACTGCCCTATGACCCTTCTTAATCAGTCTTTGCATCTGATGGGACGTTATTACTTTGGGTTTTCCCTCCTTTACTCCTTGAATGGTGTGTGTTCTGTCATTGATAGTGAACTACATCCAAAGTTTTGAGAAGTCCCACAACATCGGTCCCAAAGTTCTTAGCCAGGGGCAGCCCAACACCATGTCCACTCCTCCCAATGGGACTACGTAGAGATCAGTCTGACATTGATAGTCGCCTATGGACAGGCGGGCATTCCGACACCTCCCATTACAAGTCATGATATCCCCATTAGCAATTTTAACCTTGATTTGATCACGGCCATAGATGAAACAATCTGCTTTTTTGGCTACACTAGGGTCAATAAAGTTATTTGTGCTACTAGAGTCCAATAGTATCAAAACCTTGTGCCCTTTGAGAAATCCGTGGATTGTCATGCATTGGGGTGTCGATATTCCTACAATAGCATTCAAAGAAAGGGTGGGAGTTTCTTCTATGGGATTGTTGGTTGGAGGTTCTACATCCACTGATTTTGGTTGCTCTTCTACTGAATCCCCAAATTCATCCCCCGTGTTTGTAGAAGAAGACAAAGTACTACTCATATCCAGAAGGTAGAGGCATGATTTGCACTTGTGACCCACGACCCATTTTTCATCATAGTTATAACAAAGTCCTTGGGATTAATGGTTGGCCATCTCCACGAGTTTTAGCCCCATGACTACAGGAGCCTTTGGAGCATTATTGTTTGTGGATGTAAAATTGATTTTGGAATGTCGAGGTCTCTTGACTATGGGAGCCTTTGGAGCATTGTTGGGGGTCTAGAAGCCTTCCGTTGGGCATTCCATTTGCTCTTTGCAAGTTTAGCTAGCCCTATGGCAGTCATGTAGGTGGCCGGCTTGAGCATTTGGACCTCAGTTCTTATTTCTTCCTTAAGGCCACTAATAAAACAACTCTTGAAGAATTCATCTGGGAGAGCTTTGATTCTGTTGGCGAGCTTCTCAAAAGTAGTAATATGCTCAGGTATAGTATTTGTTTGTCGAAGCTTAGTGAGGGCACCAATAAAGTCTTCAAACTTTGACGGCCCAAATCGACTAAGGAGTCTCCTCTTGAATTGTGTCCACCCAAGGTTTGGGACTTGTTTCTGCAACCATTGGTACTAATGTAGTGCTTCAAGGTCAAAATGGAAAGCGACTATAAAGATTTGTTGGTCAAAGGGAGTTTCATGTAGTTCATACCATTGCTCGGCCTTAATCAACCAACTTTGTGGCTTGGTCCCATCAAACCTCGGAAAATCTATTTTAGGAAGTCTAGGAAGCATGCCTCTATTGTTCCCTGATTGTTGATTGTTTTCCTCAGTAAAGACCCTAGAGTAACTTGTCCAGTCAATAGCCTTCCCCCTCTGAGCTTTTGGGCTATTTTCAGCTGACCCATCAAAATTTGGATTTTTGATCTTAAGCACTTCAACGTCCTAACCCATTATGTCTTGCTTATGTTGGCAGTCTGCTATCATGGTGGAGAGAGTAGATATTTGACCTAGAAGTTCAATTAGGGCATCCAATTTGGCGAGTTGTTCCTCCATCCTTTGCAATCTAGCCTCCATTGCTTGATAGCGGGTCTCCGATGGCATTTACTAAAAATAGAATTGCTATTTTTAGTAGTTACTATTTTTAGTAAGGGTCTCGAAAAAGTGTATGGGTGCTATAGACCAAAATGATCAGCTTGAAAAGATGATCAAAATGGGCTATACCACAAAATGACAATTTTTTGGTTCTCGAAAAAAGTGTATGAGCGTTATATACCAAAAGGATCAGCTCGAAAAGACGATCGAAATGGACTATACCCCAAAATGATGATTTATTTGGTACTTTTTTGTTGAATTTTTTAAATTTTGTTATTATCTAGATTGAGCTCTTTAGCCCTCTATACTCTTAACTGAGCTATGTAGTCCTCTGTACTCTGGTTTTTTGTCCCGTGAGCATTGCTCTTAATAAGGCAAATAGGAAATGGAGGTATTCTAGGTTAAGGTGTGTGTACTCTCCATAGCCCTCTATTATATTGCAACAACGATCAATAATGCTCAAACCAATATTTCAGGCCACTACTCAAGGAGGATTCCACACATACCCTTGAGCGCACTACCCACCTCTTTGATCAATACGAGAGGTTTAATCTTCTCGAGTGTTGTGCTTGGTGCGGTATGCATATTACATAGCCGAATGGCTTCCTATAAATGAAGGTTTGGCGTAGGGTTCCTAAAAGGGGTCTCTTGATATACGCAAGGTACATGGGAGCTCAAATCCGTGTATGGGTGTTGTCTGAGGCTTGGGTATTGGAGCCTGATTGTCCCTCACTTCACTAGACGCTTTATGGGCAATCTAGCTTAGCCAATAATGACAACTCCTCCGTGTTATTTTAAAACGGTCGGAACACCATTTCTAACCTATGGACCTAGGGTTAACAGAAAAAAATTGCTCACAACAAAAGCTTACCATGCCCTGGAAAGAGCTTTGATACCACTTGCAATGAACCTCTTCTCATGTGAATATTTCACCTCGAAGTTCTTAGTTTTGAGCTGTATTGAGATAAGAAATTCAATGCCAAAGATAATTCTAACTACAATTGCAAAGAGTATTGACAAAAGCAGCACTAATATCGTATATCCAATAATAGAAGCATTCATTAAATGAAACATGGAAATACGAAATAACAGTAATTGCAGGAATTTGGGACAAGTAATATTACTATCGCTGGCCTCTTCGAGGGGGCAACCTCCTTACAAAATATGCAAATTCTTCACTAGTCCCGTGAGGGTTACATCCTTCCTCTTTATAATATTTACAAGCATAATTCTCGAGGCTGACATTCTATGACAACATCCTATGACAATATTCTACGACAATATTCTTGACTACATATTCCATGATAGTTACTGTTGGTTATGAATCTGCCACTAGGATAGGATTTAGTGTAATGCGCCCTAGATTCGCCCAACAGATTGAAAGGCCGGAAGGAAGGAATGCCTTCAGCGCCAATCTTCGGAGGAGGTCGGCTTCCTATGTTTTCTCAATTTGGTTTAAGCTCAGAGTGCAGGAAAGAAATTAGAAATGCAGAAAGAAATATAAATGGGTGGGGAGGATAAGCAGCACAACAACATCCAATCACCACTACTAACAACAATTAAACACAAGATATGTTGCAGAAACTATCAACACCATTCATCCTATGTATTCTCTACTTTTGCATTCCTATCAAATACCGATATCCAGAAAGCAGAATAACAGTAAGCAATAACATAAGCAACATGAGGCAGAAATACTCAGTAAAGGCGACATACAAGATAAAGACAATCAATAGAGCCAAGTGTATTTTCAATTCAGAAGCAAACGCACAGCTACAACGGTTCCCTAGCAATATATCCCCCTTCCACCCTTTTACAATGATATGGCGGAACTATTTAGAGCGTAATTTCCCCCCCCATTACAACTTTGGGCACATGATCCCAGACCTGACAATAGCTGACAAAGCTGACAAAAGCGGCAAAGAGCGGCTGATGTTGACCTCTGCCGGCATGGAACGTACTTGCAGCAAGGTCCACCTGAAAACTTAGCAGCTATGTGGCAGTGCAGTGGATGACGCTTTAAGTCGGCTTGACTGAGGGCAGTTGAGGTACAATAAGTCAGTTCACACTTGCACACCTCCCGTCGCATCTCTGACTCAAATTTCGAGGCTGGACACCTGTCGGGATCTGATAAGGGAAAAAATCTGCCTTAGAAGCTCAAACTTTCTCTCCTGCCCGACTTCGCCCAAAATTGGAGCGCAACTGGGCAACGCAGGGGGGAAGTAGCGCAGTTGGGAAGGCCTTCGTGCCTTAGAAATTTTCTGGGCAGGTTTCAACGTTCTTTGCCCGAGTGCGCACAGGTCAGTGAGCGAAGCCCGACTTCGCTGCGAAGTTGGGCGGCTCAGCACTTAGCCGATTTTCTGGAGTCACCATGATAAGTCGCCCGACTGCGCACTTCCTCCAGGGCGAAGCCCGACTTCGCAGCGAAGTCGGGCAGTCTTAGCACTTAGAGAAATTCCTGCTATCTTCAAGTGAGCTGCCAAATTGCGCACAGCTTGAGGGCACCGCCCGACTTCGCTGCGAAGTCGGGTGGTCCCAACATTTACTGACATTGCCCAGGTGCGCACAAAATTGAGAGCGCAACCCGAATTCGCTGCGAAGTCGGGTGGATCAGGACTTATATTTTTTGGGCTCAGCTACACACATTAGCTCCCCAAGTGCGCATGAAACTAAGAGCGCAGCCCGACTTCGCTGCGAAGTCGGGCGAACGACAACACTTAGAAAATTTTGGGCTCTTTGCCCTCTCAGAGAAATAGCCAGAAGTATGGGGGGGGAATGGAGAGAATGAAACTGATGGCAGGGAAGATAGGGGATAGTGGAGAAAGGGAGAGAAGGAAGAGGGAAGGGAAAGCAGCATCCTTACAAAAGATCCGAAGACATGGCACCCCGTGCAAAATATGGCAACAGTTACTTTCATGATTCCAAAGCGGTTACATACATGATTCTATGACACACTCCTACCTATATCTAACTTAACACGTGGCCCACTTCTAACTTAATACGTGGTCCACTTTACATACAATATCATATGCCACTATGCGTTACAATTGTGGGGCACGTAACAAACGAAGAAAAAGAACATGTATCTGTTGCTCATGCATAGCTAAATCAGCACAATAATGTTTGGTATAACTCTAAAGATAGCAAACATATGACAGATCGGGAAAATGTGTTTCATCCAAGTCATACAAGAAAAATATCTCTTCAATATAACACAACTCTAGATATCAAAAGCTTAGTTGATCACTCCAAGCTATTGGAGAACAAGACGAATGATCAAACTTTACAATTTCAAATGAAGCAGATTCAAACACCTAAGATTGAAGATGTGCGTTCCAAATATGATTCTTCTCCATTCGTAAAAGAATTAGGAGAATAATACAACAAAGAGAATGAGGAATCGATGCATTAGGCACTTAATATTCAACCATTAATAGCACACCAAAGAAAGTGTGAATACATCACTTTTCACAAACGTCTTATTCAGATGAACAAAGCTAGGACAAAGAAGCAAAAAGTGATTGACCTCACTACATCAAGTGATGATCAAAACATCATATGGAGTCAAGCCAGCATAGAAGACAGAGCAACGCAAGACAAATCTTGGCAACCAATCAATTCAATAATCGATACATGGCAAAAATCCTCCACATGAAGACATTGGAGGAGGCACATACTTCATGCATTGAATCTATAAATATTAGATATTGAATAAGTATTTATAATAAAGTGTGCCTTTGGAGTGCATGATTGGTAGAACCTGACACTTCGAAGTATCATAGTGTATAGTCTACATTGAGGGGGCGATATTCCTCTAGAGATTCCAACATCACCCTAGAACACATTTTCAAGTCAGAAGCCAAGAACCATAGTAAAAAGCCAAGAGCTAGAGCGAGAGCCAAAGCCAAGAGTAAGAGTCTAAGTCGAATCCAAGACTATGATATAAGGGGGGGTATGTTAGAAATTATTACATCATAGTCCATGCAAAAATGAGAGCGGTATAACCATCCATCGCAAGGACTATTCATGCACTAAAGGTTAAGGGTAGTTGCAAGATTAGTTAGTGGTTTGTAATGCCAAAACTGGGCATTCTATGTATTTAAATATCTACCATTTCATAATGCAAATTATTGAAGTAGTTTTTAATTTCTACCACTCTCCTTTTTGGCAAGGTTTCATTTGCCAACTTGGTGCTCTTGGCAATTCTCTTTCAAATATTTAGCTTCAAATGCATGGTTGTTAGCATTTCCCAACACTTAATGTTTGTTGTGCTACTTTTGCTGGTTGCTTTCACTTCTTATCGTAGTCGCATCAACCTTTGGAGACACTCTTTGCAATTCGCCCATCTGAACATTCGTGTGTTAGCTTCTCTCTCACATTTGTTGCATTTCAGCACATATTCTATGTTGTATGTCCAGTGGCTGCCAACAGGTTCATTCCTTCAAATTCACTTCCTTCCAATTCAAATTTTCGTTCAACATGTGTTGTCATTGTTTGCATGTTCTTGCCAAGTGACCTTTCTTTGCCAAGCAGCCTCTGCTCTTAGTTGATGTTAGAAAATATGACATGCACGTGCAACCTCTCACATTCAGTGGGTCTAGGCAACAACTCTTCCTTCTCCACTATTGTCTGCATGTCGTCTTGTTGGCTACTTGTGGCTTTCTTCTTGTACAACCACGCCAACTTCTTCATAAATTTGCTTTCTTCAATCATTTGTGTTGTCCACACCATTATCCTTCATACAACTAGATTGTCCAACTTCACATATCAAGATTCCTTTAAAGGATTGCAAACAATGATTTGGTGCGATTGTTAGCCTGACCATAGTTGACTCTTAATTGCTTGGCTCAAGGCTGGTAAGGTTCACTTGCACCCTGACCTTGTACATTTTAAGATTTGAACCATTGATTGTTTCAGGATGCTGTCTAGTATCTTTAATCTTAGTGCTGCTATCTAACAAGTCATCCAGTTGGAAGGGTCCAAGCCCCACAAGGGCTTCAACTTCCGTTGTACTTGAGCACTAAGTTACTTGCCTTCAACTTCAATTTTCACAGGTGCTTGTGATGCCAAAGCTTGTGTTGACATTGGACAACAATTGTGGCCCACTGTGCCATCACCCTCTTCTCATCCACCTTGATGAGTTTTGTTAGCCTCTCCTCTAGGCTCTTTTGGTTGCCAAAATGTTTTTGCATCACTACTTTCAAACATGGCACCAAAAACATTGTCGGCACAACTACCTCCTGAACATACATCAACTAGAATGGCATGTGATTCATCGTCGGGTTATATATCATTGTGTATGTCCACTGTATTGTTGACAATTTTCCTTATAGTCAACATCCTTAATTTTGCATGTCCTGTACATTATGGAAACCAAAACCTTGTTCGTTACCTCCGCTTACCCATTCGCCCTAGGGTAATATGGACATGACAAGGAGTCCATCGTCAAATTTTGAATGATTTCGTTGACAAAGTGTCCTTTGCGATCGCTTGTCAACTAAGAGGCACTCGAAACCTTGTAATGTCTTGCTCATATAATAATCACGTAGTGCTCTGTGTGGAGTTATCTAGCAACACCCTTGGCTCCACCCACTTTGGCAGGTATTCAATTGCCATCAAAATGTACCTGCGCCTTCTATTGGTTTTCATTGATTAGACAAAATCAAGATACCATCGTTCGAACAACTCCTATTGCTGAACGGATGCAATAACATGAAGTCCCTTCACAACGTCCTCTCGACTGGTTGGCATGTATCACACATGGTCACAATCTCCTTCATGTCGTGATAGATGATAGACCACCATAGCTTTCTAGAAGCACCTTCCTCGCAATCGCATCTGACCCAATTTTCCCTCTTGCCAATCTCTCATGAGTCTCTTTCAATGCTACGATCAATTCCTCGTCCATCATGCACTTCCATAGATTCATATTTGGTTAAGTTTTATATAGCAACCCAACAATCAATTGGAACATTGTCGACTTGATTATTGTCTTCTTTTCTCCTGCTAACAACTCCTTTGGCAACTTACCCATCGACAAGTATTCTCCCACGTAATTGTACCACGACAACAATGCAATGATTGAAAATAAAATCCAGTACTCCTCCCGCTATAGGTTCTCTTGAGCGAATCCTTGACAACTAATCCGTTGTCACATGTTTTTTCCTTGGTTTGACTACCACCCGAAACATGAACTCTTGCAATTTAACGAGCTACCTACTAATTTGCCCATGAATGGTCAACTTGTAGATCAAGTACAATGATGCTTGATGATCCACATAGAAACCCAGAGGTTTTGCGAGCAGATAATGTCTGAACTTTTGCACCGTGCACACCATACCCAGTATCTCTTGTGCTGTTATGTTGTTATTTTTCCCCACTCTGGACGACAACCGACTTCAAAAGTATATGGGCTGGTCCAATCTATATTGTCCTTGCATAAGCCTACATCCAATTGGAAAATTGGATGCATCCACATGAACGTGAAACTCCTCCCAATTTGGAAACACCAGAATGGGTGCACAAACCAATTTTGCTTTCAACTCCTCAAAGGCCTTTTGGTGCTCTTTCATGGGTGCGACAGTTGTGCAAAGTTCTCTATGAAACATTGGTAGACCAAACATGCCCCAAAAACAACTTCCATCAGCTCATGTCATATGGCTCCTCCATGCTTATCACTACGCCAATCTTGTTAGGGTCGGGCTTCATTGCCTCCTTACACATTATGTGACCCAAGAACTTCCTATATGGAACTAGCAACTTGCACAAGTTCGCATCCAATTGGAAAATTGGACGCATCCACATAAACATGAAACTGTTCCCAAACTGGAAACACTCGAATGGGTGTATAAACCAACTTTGCTTTCAACTCCTCAAAGGCCTTTTGGTGCTCTTTCGTCCACCTAAAAGAAACACCCTTGCGCATCAATGTGTCTAATAGGTGTGACATTTGTTGATAGAACCGACATGCCCCAAAAACAACTTCAATTAGCTAATGTCATATGGCTCCTCCTCCATGCTTATAACTACGCAAATCTTGTCAGATTCGGGCTTCAATGCCTTCTTGCACGTTATGTGACCCAACAACTTCCTATATAGAACTAACAACTTGCACTTTTTTGGGTTCAAGGAAAGCCGAGCACTCATGCATAATTGCATGCACTCCAATGGCTTCAGATGATTGTCCTTCTTGTACAATGACCAATCATTGAGGAATACTTTGAACTTGCTTATAGACATTTGCTCAAAGACATCCAAAATAATCCTCTGAAATGTGGCAGGGGCATTGCATAAACCGAAAGGCATTCGATTATATGCATAGATGCCATTCTCAACAGTGAATGTGGTCTCCTCAGCAAATATTGATTTATTTGTAAGCCAAAAATCCTTCCAAAAATAAAGAGATTTTGTGACCTGCTACCTCCTCCAGGGTTGGATCTATAAATGAGATTGGAAAGGGATCCGTGATTGTCACCTCATTCAAACTCTAAAAATCTACATAGATGCAAATCTGATTTGTCTCATTCTTCAAGTTGTTGATGATAGCCGATACCTATTCCCTCACCATTTACCTTGAAGATTATTCTTGCATCCAACATCTTCTCAATCTCCTCATTGAAAAGGACCACGTACTTTGGGTTCATCTTGCACGACCTTCTTACAAGTTGCATGCTTGGAATCAATAGAATCTGATATAAGCACAAATCTGTTGGAATTTCTTGCAAGTCCTTGTACTACGTCCATCCGGAGAATTCCTTGAGTTGCATGAAAATTTTAAAAGTTGCCACTTCTAAAACTAGGTCCTATTCATCCTTGCATTGGATCATTTTCTCTTCTTCACCTTTGCCAAGGTCCACTTGTACCATCTTTGGTCTCACATACTTTATGGTGTTAGGTTCTTCTATTGCTCTCGCCACATCAGAGTAATGTTTTTCTCAATTTGTGCATCGCCGACATTATACTCAGCAAACTTTGATGGGAAAGACAACTTCGCTTCCTCTTCGAATTTCATGGTTGGTTTTGAACTTTGGTTAGTCTTGCCGATTTCATACATACTATGATGCCCATCATCCTTGTTTTCTCTTCTATATTGAGCACATGCAACTCTTCTAGAAAAATTCATATTTTTTCATATGTCAATGGAGTAGTCCATTGTCTGAGTGACTTCGTCCTTCAAACACTCTTCCAACTCCAACACATTGTGTTCACTTGGTTCCCTTCCATGTGTTCGTTCTTCTTCATTTGATGACACGCCGCTAGATTCATTAATCATTACCAATTTCTCACTGATGGACTAGTTCTTTGAGTTGATCACATACTTGTGTTGGCCCTTTTTGATTGTCGAGCGCTCCTACTCCCAGTTGTGACTTACCTTTGCTGTGCATAACCACCCACGTCCCAATAGTGCATTGGAGGTAGGTTTTTGTATAGCAGTAACTCCATAATCCAAGATGAACATTTGTGAACATTTGTTCAACAGTTTTCACTTTCTACGTAGTCAAGACACCCTTCATCTCGATGAGATACTGATTCGTGCAATATAGTCGAAAATTGGGCCACCACAAAAATGGTGGGCCTAAGTCTTTCCATATATTTTTTCAAGCAAACAAGTTCACACTCGAACCCATCCATGTGGATCAATGTTGGTTTCTTCATCGCATCAATCATCAACACCATTGGATCAATGCATAGTTGTGAAAATCGGAATCGGCAAAAAATCGGGGACAAAATCAACATTTTTTCATTGGAAAAACCGAAGAAAATGCAAATTTTCATTGAATAAAAGCTTTTTTCATGCAGATTGGATTTTTTCGGGAAAAAATCAGCAAAAAATCGGCTAGCCTGTGAATCGGGAAAAATTGGATCGAATTGGGATTTTTTGCAGATTTTCTCAACTATGGGTCAATGTACTGATCCTTCACAATATTCTTCATTTCCAGTTGGTGTTGCGGCTATGTTGTTCCTCATATGCATCACTTGCAACATAAAGCTTTGGTAATACACAAAGTAAAGTGGACATTTTTACTGCAACATTCATGTCCAGCACTTGTGCCACCAATTGCTTCATTAACGTCTCCTCTTCAATGGCAATGGTTTCTTGCATTTTCTTCTAATTGCTGGTCTTTTGCATTTCTTCCTCTAGCTACACATTTGCTTGTTGGCATTTCTCCTTCTCCTTGGAAGGGTTTGGCTAGTGCTCCATTTTATTCACTTGCACTTGAGTCACCACCAGCACGTGTTTTTCCTTGTTTGTCTGCTTGCCCATTTGAAGCTTTTCGATGTCAATAAAATTGACATTCTACAAGTTATTGGTACTTGCCTTCTTTGGACAATTAGTCTCCTTATGGTTGCCAGGTCGACACCACCTGTACATTATTGTTGTGTTGTTCCCACTTCCTCTTGTCGGTGAGTTTGTGCAACTCCATGCAAAATGTTCCCACTCCTGACACTTTTACAATGGATGATTGGCCTTCTGTCAGAGTCATATTGCATCCTTCTTTCATTGTTGCCTCCATTAGACTGGTTTTCCTATTGTAGTTGTCGTCTTTATTGGCCCTTGTTCCAATATCTGCCACTGGTCGCTCATGTCCACTTTTCGAAGTGCTTGGTTTCTCTTCTTTCTCCTATGTCATCATTGTTTGGTGCCTCACACTTTGTAGATTGAATGAATACTTTGCAAGCGCATGTCCAACAATTTCACAATTATTGCAATACGTTTTCTTTTCACATTTGTGTGTCCTTGAACTTGTGGTCCGAACACCAAATGTTATTTTCATTGTTCTCCTCCTTCACATAGTTGATCATCCTTTCCACATCCTTTCACATTGTCTAGATTGTTGCATTGTCATCCCGATCACTATCAGAGTCATCATCCTGATCATGACTCATGACTCATGGTTCAAGGTGTGGTCAAATGCTTCCTTGTATGTGGTTGGCAAGACAAACAACCTTCTTATATCTTAGTAGCTACATGTCTAGGAACGATAGCTTTTGCAATCCGTTAGCAGGTTTCACCTTCATCTTGTCGATCAACTCCTTTAGATGGTAGTCGATGAGTGTCGTTGAGTCTCATCATTTAATCTCAATGATTTATCAATCCGGGGTGGTGTCCAAGGTTGTCTACGATAGAAAGTTAGGGCAGAGTGCAATTCAAGCATTCAGATTTCAAGCAATTATTGGGTGAAACAGATTTGGTTTAGCCTTTTGGTGTCACACTAAACCTAATCTGCAGAACGGAACTTGCAAGAAATAAAAACTAATTCTAAGTTCAAAAAATTAAAATTTACAATTGCATGAATTGAAATTGGTGAATTGAAATCTAATCTACTTTTGTAGAATTGAAATAACATAATTGAAATTGCTAAATTGAAATGTTGCTGAAATGAAATCCTAAATTACACTTGCAAAATTGAAACCTAGTTTACTCTTGCAGAATGGAAGTGATGCTTGGAAATGAAACACCTGTCAATGCCCTGCCACAAAAGGTCGTCAAGATTCTGCTATAGGAATTGACAACAAAATGAAATCTGCTGGAAATTGAAAGCTACTGAAACATAAAAATAACAGAACATGGAAAGCAAAGGAAACAAGAAATAAATGTTTAATCTAATTTGTCAGCTGACACACACATAAATGTTGTACACAAACATAATAGAAAACATCAATCACATAATTCAAAATAAAAACAAGAAAATGAAATCTGACAAGCAATCTATTAATTCTACTGCAGCAAAATTATAGATTAAAACCTGCCATAAAATCCCTCCTTCTAGATCTGAAAGTGGGCCCATACTTCCTGATCTAGAAGGAGGTGAAAAACACTCCTTAACTAATTTAAAATCAAAACAAAATCTGACAAAAGAACTGCAATTTATTACTCTGAAAATGACATTACAGTTCTGTTGCTACTGACTGTTACAAAGCTGAAAACTGTCTATTTTTCTATTACTTATTCTCCTTAAGCTCAACCGACATGGGAGCTATCCTTTTATAGATGCATAAGATTTATTTACAAACAGAAAATATACTATTTCTATCCTGCAGATCAATTCCTATTATGCTGCAACATTTTTTGGTTTTATCCTAGAAGAGGATCAATTGATCTTTTCCCATGAATGGTGGCTTTTGGATGGCAAGGACAACAAAGACAGCTGGGGGATATTTTCCCTTAACCTTCTCAACCTTATTTCTCTTTTTCCACCGTCAGAAAAAAATCAAAAAGTCAAAAATTACTTTTTGCTGTCAATCCGAAGATAACTAGCTCAATCCGAAGAAACTGCATTCTGTCAATCCGAAGATGTCTGCTCAATCCAAAGATCTTCGGATTGACTAACTGTGTGGTCTTCAAGTTATCTCAGTTGCTTTTCTCAGGCGGGTTATCTCTCAAGAACTGATTGCAATAGCTTTTATCCTTCTCCATGTGTGAATTCCATGCCTTGCCATTCAATGTCAACTTGCTGGAATTTGTATGGAAAATCCTGTTTTTCCAGTTGTCAAAACATGCCCAACTACCCTTTTGGAGTGCTCATAAATTGTTCCTCATAACTCCAATGTATATCAAATTGTATCCACATGTTCTTGGTTGTATTAACTACACGGTTCAATTTTCAGCTCTTAAATCTTTAGGAGTTGCTTCCAGCATCACTGTCAAGTTGGCCTCTAACACAGATTTTCACCAAAATTTCCAGCTGTCAAAAAGTGTGAAACTGTCATTTTGCAGGCCCCATAACTTCCTGATTACTTGTCCATATGCCTTCAAATTTGGGTCATGTGTTCTCTGTACTATGAAGTACCATTGGTATGAATTTGGTACCTTAACTCACTTTGGATCATTCCTAGTAGATTTGCCAATGTCACCATTAATGCAGATTTGTACCTGTTAACAACTCCAGAAAAGACTAAGGCATGAACATGATGAAACCTTCATAACTTTTTATCTACAGCTCAGATTGACTTGCTTCAAAAAGCAAAGTTGTAGTTTTTGATAAGAGGAATCTGTTCATGCCATCACAATGTAATTTTACTGCAGTTTTTATTTGCTACTTAATCAACTGAAATAGTGCATAAAATGCTGAAAATAGTCAAAAACAGAGATATAATGCTCCTAACATAAAATCATGCAAACACTTAACAAATATATATTCTAATCAACTATTTGGCATTTAACTTAATAATATGACAGTTTTTATATGTCAAACATAGTGTGAAAATGAGGCATTTTCAGGTCTCATCAGTAGTTGTATGACTTGATATTTTCATCTTTCTTCTGCTTCGTCGAATAAATTTTGCCAATTATTTCCATGTCATCACAAAGTAGTCGGAATTTCTCGTTAATTTCTTGTTTCAACTTAGCCCAATCTGTGAAGGGGTTTTCTTGCTTTCAATGCCAATCAGTTGCCATGTCGTGCAATGTTGTTGGGAATAGTCACAACCATGCATCGTTATCAATCACTTTGTTGGCATTCCACATTGTCTCACAGGCACCGGTATGGTGTTCTTGATCCTTCCTCTCGTTTCCTGTGAACTTTGGGCACTTTGGCTTGCCCGTTGCTGCTACAACCATCTTTACTGTTGGTGGTAGTTGTTCGTTGTTTTTGTCTCTGCTCAAAGGACCTTTTGTTGAGGATTGGTCGTCCTCAAAGAATCGTCGCTTGCTTCTTCGTGTGCTCATGCTTTGCGATCTGCTTCACAAATATATTAGCGTTGACTTTGGTCTTTTGAACACAATCTTCCACGATTGCCTTTGTGCTTGCCTCCTATCCTTTGCAACCCTAGACACTCTCCCTCATAGTTTTGTTGGAGTCACCAGTTGCTTTGCCTCGTCCTGCGCATGCTCCATGTTTGTGCATCCTTCACCACTTTTGTGAACGTTCTTGTTGGTCCAATCCTTGTTTGCACGTTGTGCCTCCACTTGTATCCTGCTATGTTGTCAAAAACCTTTTTTTGTCTGAACTACCCTCTTGAGTGTTCCATGCACATTGCACTTTTAGCGTATCTCCTTGCAAGCAAGTTCCATCAACACTTTGACAGTTTGTGCATTGTCAACTTCGTTGTCATGCAATTCGTCATTCCCACATAACTCACCATTATGTAACTTGTTGTTTTGTGATTCTCTATTGTCATCACTCAAATTTTTTGATATCGACATGCAACTCGCCGTTGACAAGTAACTCATCGCCATGGTCACACAACTACTTTGTGTGCATTATGTGCCTGGGAATTCTCTGCACTTGTTGTGGCACAATTCTTTGACTTCACATTGTCTCTTTACCCTTGCATGTTATCGGTTCCCACGTCCTTCCATAAGGTTATCTATCATTCACTTTTCTCATCTTCAATGTCTACTCAGTCATTGGTTCAAACTTAAAATGACAACGGTGCGAATATTGACGGCAAAATTTTGAATGCACTTTATGTCTGAGTGGGTGTGTAGGCAAAATTTGATGGCCTGGATGACCTTCTAGCCATCTAGACGACTGTCTCTTCGGCTTGGATGACCCAAGGGGGTAGACGACTTGCTTGGACGTCTTGATGACCCTTTTGCAATTGGGCCCTGATGGTCCAAGGGGCCAAACATGTTAGAGTTAGAATATATTACATCGTTTGGGTCATGTAAATGGACCACCTTTGGTATATAGAATAGAGATTACTTTAGGGAGAAGTTAGTTACTTACTTCAAACAATGTAATAAATGCACAAGTGTCAATGTGCATGTTGTAATGTGCAAGGTGTCCACTTGTACAGCTAGGTAGAGTGTTGGCCAAGGAATCTATTTTCCTATATAAAGGGCCTCATAGTGATAGATCAGGATACGCAACATATAGATATCAAGAGCATTGTAGTAGAGAGTAGTAGATAGTGGTAGAGCTCTTGTATCGAGCACAATGTAGTTATTTAGCTTATATTAATGGAGTGACCATATCCTCCATACTGCATTGTATTTTCGCCACTTTCTATTTATAGTATATTTCAATCTTATTGTAGACTCACTTTCTTTCATCTTACGAAAACTTGTGTTAGATCTCTCCCATTGCATATATCCACAAAATCTAACAATGGTATCAGAGTGAATTGAGATAGGAATAGGAGGGCCTACATCCATCATAGTTCCTCTTTGGACTTATGGAAACTGGACTCGCAAGTGTTCACCGCAACTTGCAAAAGTTGTCATAAGAGAAGTCCAGTAGGTCAATAGGAATAGGGATAGAATCAAGTGAGGACTAAAATAAAATATCAGTTACATAAATTCTGAGATTACATCTGGCTAGAGTCTTTCCACAAAGTTGCAGAAAAACTCGTGAAGACTAGGACTCAACATTCATACCACTAGATTGACAAATCAACTAGTGAAGATTATTATCTCCAAATTTATAAGTTCTTCCGTTCCAGTTTCTAACAACTTGTTGCAGGAAAAGGAGATTCAGGAAAAAGGTTGGGAAGCTTCCTACAAGAGAGTTAGGAAGAATATCTTCTTAGAATCATTCTAGCACTTGCAGCAACAAGGATAAGACTGAATATTTCAAAGACCTTGAGAAAGGTCCCATTACAAGAGCTGCAATCCTGTGAAGTGCAGAAGTGGAGAAAAAGGCCATAGTAGCCTTATAGCTGACTCAAGGAAGAAGAGACTCCAGAAGACGAGTCAAGGAGGAGATAGGATATTGGTGATCTCCTTTCGAGATCAATACCTGCAAAGTGCAAAAGAAGAAAAGGCCAGGCTAGAGAATCCTATAAGAAGAATAGGCCAGAGAAGCTTAGAAGTAGAAAAGGCTAGATAAGCCTTGATCAAGAAAAGAAGGCCGTAGAAGCCTTAATTTTGAATAAAATTTCAGAAAATAATTCTTGATTCAGAAGACAAAGTTCTTGATTCAAAAGAAGACTCTAGAGAAGAGTCTAAGAAATAGGAGATTGGTGATCTCCATCAAAGCCTGGAAATTGCAAAAGAAAGAGAAAGGATCAATGAAGTCCCATTCCAGAATCCAGAAGGAGCATAATCAAAGATCTAAGAAGATCTCATCACCAACACTTCCAGAAGCAAAATGTTGAAGAAAAGGTCTCAGTTGGAAGAACAAAGAAGCTGCAAGATAGAAGACCTAGGAGAGGTCTCAAACAGAAAAAGAAGGCTTGGAGAGCCTTATTGCAGAGCTCGTAGAAGAATCATTAAAAGAGCTCCTAAGAGAACTCGTTGGAGAAATCCACTACCGAGGAGAAAGCTCCTGATAGTGAAGGACTTGGGACAATTGTGGCCATCCGACAACAAGCCCAAGAGAAGAAGAATTTGGGAATGAGTGCCAAATTCAGAAGAAGAATCCAGTGAAGACCTCAAGACATTCAGAATCTTGAGAAGAAGAAGATCTTGTTTGAAGTCAGAATTTGACAAGAAGATTGAAGGAAGATTCAGACAGAAGAAGCCTACCAAATCCAGGAGATTTGGAGATTGCCTCTCACAGCAAGAAGGCATAAGAAAGGAGTTCTATGAATCTAGAGTAGAAGGCAAAAGATCACTGGAAGGATCAAGCCACCAAACCTAAGGCTCAAGACAGAAAGTTCAAGACCATAGTCTGGTTAAGTACGAAGCTGTTGTAGACAGCCAACAAGAAGCTGTGAATTCATCCACTACAAGGCAGCAACTTGGTGAAACAAAACACCAAGATCTACATCTATTACATAAGCCATTAAAGGTAAGCAACTAGGGTGCAATTAGTTGAACTTAAATTAGGGTTCATTATCAAATTCCATTAAGCACCATATTCAGATTAAAGTTGCAAGAAGGGTTCATAGTATAGTCTTCTAGAAAGTGCAAAAAGGAGAATTCATTTTAAGATATATTTGCACATTAATTGGAGTTGGATATTTTCAAAAGAAAAAATTATCATCTACCTATTATCTATCTAGAAAGCAAGAAGACTACATCCTACAATATTTATTGTAGTGAAAATTGCATAATATTCATTAAGGGTTCTTTATAGATTAATCTTAAGAATTGCAGAAAATTATTGAGTGCATTAGAATTCATTTTGAGAGTTTATTATCATTAAAAGTGCATTATTAATCCATTAAGCACTATACTAGTTGATCTTTAACTAGTTACTCTCAAGAAATTAAAACTAGCACAAAAATCTGCAGCACTGCGTGGCCAAAGGAAGCCAGCAATACAAGCAAAAAGGTGCAGAAGGAAACTACCATTAATATCTTTGAAGGAAGCCTCAAATCGAGACTTGGTGAGTCTCAAGATTCAAGGAGAATATAAGGATTTCATTTAAGTGCAGAGTGCAGAAATCCTTACTTCAAAAACATCTCATTAGCTTGGATTAACTATCATTAAAAGATCCAAGGAAGAAGATTAAAGAGGCAAGAAGGATTTTATAAAGGTCCTTCGTATTGGTGCAAATCTAACTATTACAAAGAACCTCTTTTGTTCCTTTGAAAGGACAAAAGCAATCCTATTTACAGGAAGCAGCACAGACGTCATATTTTGCAGGTTGAAGGGCAGAGTTCGAGCAAGTGGAAAGAGCCACTGAAGAGCTCACACGTCTAAGAATCAAGATGTTTAAAAAAACACCATTTCTCCATGTCCAATCCAGCCATAGGAGCAAGCGTGTCACCTGCAACATTGGAGCTATTATAAGAAGCCATTACCATCCGAGTCTTCGTAGAGAAAAGGGCAGTAGCACACAGAGGGAGATCATCTACGTAGAGGAAGTGCTATCAAAGCCAAGCAAAAAGGCTAGCAAACGACTGTTATAAGACATACGAAAAACATAATATAGGCGTAAAGATACAAAGGAAGAAGTGCTATACCCAAGGTTTCTACTTGGAGAGAACGACCACCATTGAGAGCGCCATAGAACCAAGAAGCAATACAGTTGGTGCCTGTTGGTTACGAATCTGCCATGAGGAAAGGATTTGGTATAATGCGCCCCAGATTCGCCCACCAGATTGAAAGGCCGGAAGGAAGGAATGCCTTCCGTGCCAATCTCCGGAGAAGGCCGGCTTCTGTGGGTTTTTAGTGTTTAAGCTAAGAGTGCGGGAAAGAGATAAATTGCGGAAAGAGAATCCAAATGTGATTGGAGTTGGGTGGGGGGAATAAGCAGCACGACAACGATCAATCACCACTACTAACAACAGTCCTATACAGAACACATAATGAAACTACAGCTATCATGCATCCTATGTATCCTCTATCTATGCATTCCAGGAATACTTAATCATCAAATACCGGAGTCCAGAGTTCAGTACAACAGTAAGCAATGAAATAAGAAACATGAGGCGGAAATGACAAGGAGAGGCAGCATACAAGATGATGACAGTAAGCAGAGCCAAGTATATGTCTTGTATTCAGAAGCAAACGTATAGCTACAATGGTTCCCTAGCAGTATATTCCCCTTCCACCTCTTTACAATGAAATGATGTGGCTATTTATAGCCCAAGTTCCCCCCGATTACAATTACGGGCACAAAGTCCCAGACCAGACAATAGCTGACAAAAGCGGCAGAAGAGGCTGCTGATGTCGACTCTTGTCGGCGAGGACTGTACCTGCGGCAAGGTCTCCCTGAAAGCTGTACAGCTACGTGGCGGTGCGTCGGGTGAAACCTCTAGTCAGCGGGAATGCGGGTAGCTGTGGTAGATGGAACTTTACATCAGCTTAAATGGAGGCAGTTGGCGTAGGTAATGCGGTCCATGCTTGTCCTTTATCCCGTCACATCTCGGCTCGAATCCCGAGGCTGGACACTTGTCGAATTCTGATGAGTGACACATGTCTGCCTTGAAAGGCAGTTTGTCCAACTCGCCCAGGATCAGAGCGTTGTCGGGTAGCGCAGGTGGGAAACAACGCATTTGGGGAGGCCTCCGTGCCTTAGCCAATTTCTGGCTTGCTTGATGAATCTTGCCCAACTGCGCACCGGTCAAGGGCGCAGCACGACTTCGCTGCGAAGTCGGGTTGCGCACGGTACTAGCTGATTTGCCGCTGTTCGGACTGCGCACAAAAGGGAGCGCACCCCGACTTTGCGAAGTCGGGTTGCGCTCCGGCACTTAGCTGATTTTCTGCACATTGCTTTCCCAAGTGCGCACAGGAAGAAGAGCGCACCCCGACTGCTGCGAAGTCGGGTTGCGCTCTAGCACTTGCCAAATTCTGATCATCTCATGTCTGCTTTCGCACTTCGCATTCCCTAGTGCGCTCCGACTTGAGGCGCACCCGACTTTGCGAAGTCGGGTTGCTCTAACACTTAGAATTTTAGGGAACACTTGCTCAGTTTTGGGAACTTGACTGGGGGAAGTACAAGGGAAAAAGGGAGGAATGAAACTGCAGGAAAGGGAGAAAGGGAAAAATGGAGAAAGGGAAGAAAGAGGAGGGAAGGAAGAGCAGCACACTTACAAATTTTGAAAACATGGCACCCCGTGCAAAATGTGGCAACATTCCTGGCGGCTCGCGGGGTGTCGAGCTCGCCTCGACGCAAAGAACCAGGCCTTCATCCTTTGGGCGCAGAGGAACTTCCTTCCCCTACTTTTCGCTGCTCTGACGGCTTCCTTCCGGGCAACTGTTCTTCTTCAGGTTCACTTTCGGCAGTTGCCTCTTCTGTTTCTCCTCCTGAACCTGAACGTTCTTCGCTGTCGGCCTCCCGCTCGCGGATGCGTTCATATGCAGCCTTGGCTTGGTCCCAGACTGCTGCTTGGAAGGGCCCTAGGTCGCTGACCTCTCTTAGTGCTGCGTGGAATGCAGCAACTGCATGCAGGTCGATGGTGTTGTATCTTTTTCCCAACTCCTTAAGGGAGGAGTTGATTTTGCAGTACCTTGGATTGGCTTTGCCCAACTATCAATTTCTGCTGTGTCTGCCTCGAAAGACAGCCAATTCTGCTTTACCTGCTCAAGGGTCAGAAACTCGCCATCCTTGACGAAGCTCGGGCACCCGTGTTCGGACAGAGTGTGAAAGGGGGCCAGGCAAATGCTCATTTCATGTTCTAATGCGTCCAGCATCTTCCTGGCAGTCCTTATCTTCTCTGTCTTATCAAAATAAATATGCAAGGTTACCCTTGCATCTGCCCACTCTGAGGCAAGTTGGGACATCGGGGGAAATTGGAGGCCTTTGCGCTCATACTCCTCAAGTTTCATAGCCAGGTCTAGCCATTGCCTCGCCTGGTGTTCGGCCTCCTCTACCACAGGCTTTCCACTGGCGAGATACTTCTTCGATCCGGACGCGAAATCCAGGACCGATATAGATTTAACAACGTTGGGCTTGCAACCTACAGCAGACCAGCCCGCATCTCCTTAACTCTGTTCTTTGAAAAGGCCGCCGTTTGTGATGTTTTCTCTTCAAGCTGCGACTGAGCCTGTTTCAATGAATCTTGGAGCTGAGAACCCTGCTCCAGCGCTGCCCTTTTCTCCTCGGCAGCTTGCTCGGCTGTCTGTTTCTGTGCTGCGGCCTCCTGCTGAGAGGCGGCCAGCTGGGCTTTCAGTTCGTCTATCTCCTGCTGTGCAGACCCCAGCTGCGCGGTGGCCCTAGCCAGATCTTCTTCTAGCTGTCTTGCGCTATTCTGCAGCTGAAACAGCGCCTCCTGGGTCTCAAGCCGCTTGACAAGGAGATTATGGGTCCTACGACGAATACCATTGATCTCGTATTCCTCGTTGATGTCATCAAAGCTCTTCTCCTTTGTTTGGTGCTCATAGTCCGCCTCGGTCATTTCCCGGAGAGGCTTCTTCACTTTTGGGATCAATTTCTCAGTTGTAAGCACTCTCCTGTCCAAGTCGTACTTGGTGCGCTTTACCGGGGCAGCTATCTCCTCGGATCTCCTCCGTTTGACGCCCTGGAGGAAGGAGGCGGAACATCCTGCGGCCCTTGCTGCCAAAGGTTGGTCGTCTGCGCATGAAGTCCGAGGTCTTCCGGCCATCCGGATCTTGTTGCGGCATCTTCCCTGCAAACAGCGAAGCGGGAGGGATTCCAGAAGGAGTGGCCGCTTTTAAGGGCGACCGGGTCCTAGGGGAAGCGAGCGGTTGAGTGGATGGCGTTGGCGGGGTTTTGAACGGGATGAGGTGAGCGGCGCGGCGATGTATGTGCGGCTTCGAAACTGGCCGCGGGCGAGGGTTCCAGGGGTTTGGCTCGAGGTCGTGGAAGGCGTTAGGGTCTGGCGAATTGAGTCGAAAGAATGGGGGCTCCTTTGGATGGTTGGACGATGGAGGAAGAGGAAAATGCAGCTACGGCTTGCCCTGATGAAATCGGGTACAGCGTTATGGCAAGGCCGACTGGGACTTGGGGGAGCGGGGAAGTGGACGTACCTGCGGGCTCCGCCTGAGCCGTTGTTCGAGGGACGCTTGCAGCCCGAGTTTCTGCTTTCGCCTCAGGGCTGTCCAGCGAGACGATTTCTGGCGCTGTTGTCCCTGTCTGCGCTGCGGCTGACTGCTGTACACGGTTCCTTAGGCCGCTTGGCCTTTTCACCTCTCTTCCTCTTCTTTTCTTCTGGCGTTGTGGCTGGTTCGAAGGAAGGAGATGAGGTTGGGGCGGCAGGAAATGATGTCCCCACGGTAAACTTGTACATGGGTCTAGTTGGAAGGATGCCTGCCGCGACTGGTTTGCTAGGTGGTAGCGCAGGCGCTTTTTCTGCTTGAGGGGCCACCTCAGGAGTTGACCTCTCTGACCCTTGCGCCCTTTCGGGTTTTGCTTCAGGAGCTACAGGCTGCATCGGGCCCACTTGACTGCTTGTCGGAGTTGCGCTGGGAGTCGCGGAAGTAGGCAATTGCTGGGAGGGGACCTCCTTGTATATCTTTTCCTTGCGCCTCGGGGAACGCAATTTCGAAATTCGAAAGGCCGCCACGTGTCAGCGTATTGATCATATAGGGCCGAAAACTCATCATCAACGGCCAGCGTTTTCCGGTTGGATTTGTCGTCTTGCGTGCGGCATCTCATCTTCCAGCATTCGACGACTTTGTCCTTTTGCCAGTTGAGGGGCGCCACCTTGGCGAGGAATTTTTTGAAGCCCGCAGATTCCAACCGGTGATTCGGGTTTCGCTCTGGGTCGTATGCCACCTCCTCGCGGTAAAAATCATGCCATGGAGGCCATGATTGCATCGCTCGATGTGCCATTCAGTGCGCTGTTCGTTGCCTCTTTCTGCATAATCTCTGCTCGGGGGCAGATGTGCGTGAATTTCCTCGACCCCAATTGGGTCGTACTTCAGCGCTGAGGCAGCATTATTAGACCCATGTCGATGAGTTCTCGTTCGAGGTAGACGTGCTGTCCGATCTCGTACACTTGGGTATTCGCCCAGGTGATGGGATCTTGAAAGATATGGCCTCTCTTTTTGCCCTGGCCGAACTCTTCTTCGACATAGTCCATCTGTCGCGCAATCTCCATCCCGCGGTGGTCGGTGCGAAGTAGGGCAGCAGGAACGACTTCCCCTTGAATCCGTAGATTCGACCACGATGCCTCGTCAGCCGGAAGGTATCCCCGTACTCGTGCTTCCTCAGATATCTTGTCATGACCTCCGGCGGGCGGGATGCCTTACGGTTGAACAGCCCAGGACCATGCACAAAAATTTAAAATTAAACTCATAGAATGACCCTTTTCTGTACAGGATCTCGGTCCATTCGTACACGGGCAGCGGCTCTCCTTTTCATTTACCTTCTTCAAGTTAGGAACTTTCATCCGGTAGTGCATGTGGTACAGGCACAACCATGTGAGGAAGGAGCAAAACCGGAATTCCGTTGTCCCTGCTGCGGTCGACTAGGTTTGAATGAATGGCGTACGCCCGACTGTCGATCGAAGAAAATGGGGCGCTTCCCGCTCTTTTGCGTCGTGGAGTCGTAAAACTCCCCATGCGGGATACATTCTGCCAGCGCCAGCTGGTACGGGCGTACCACTTTGTCAGAATCGCAGCCGAGGACCCATGCCGGGATGATGTAAATGTACTTGTTCTCGAATCTGTCCAGTGGTATGGAGCTCTCGGCCATTGTCCGTGCCACGGAGTCTTGACTCGAGTTGAGGAATTCTCTCATCCGCTTGGTCTGCGTGAATCTTCCCGTCTGGTCATCCAGATTAACCCTTCTAACAATCGCGTCGGGTTCGTCGAAGCCACGGGGCGAGCGGCTGGACGCTCTCCCGAAGAGTGTGAACAACACTCTTCCCTTGTTGTCGCGGACTTGCCGGGCAGCTGGCTTGTAATATTCTACAATTGCTTCAATCAGCTCCGGGCTGGTGAGTAGGAGGGCACAAGAACCAGTACAGGTTCGATTTATACGCAGCCCCGACATGGTGTGAGGGCGAAACCTTGTCTGCCCACTTTGCAATATTCGGCCGCAGTTTGGTGAGGCTGATGGAGAAAGAGCCGTCTTTGTACCCGGCCAGGTGATTGACGGGCGGCGGCGGAATTTGCCCTCGACTTCTCTTCGTCCGGGTTCTCCTTTTCTGCTCCTGCGGCACTTCGCTCTCATGAGCGCTCGATTCAGTCTGTTCCTCAGCTTCGCGCCCTTCGTCACTGGATTGCGCCTGTACGGGCGCTTTCCCCTTGTCCATTTTCTCCGTTAGAATTGGCAGCGACAGAGAATTACGGCTTCTGATTTCTCAGTTCTGCGCTTTGCAGTCTCGGAGTCAGCTTGACACTCTGAATTTTCTGAGTATGCCAGGGCCCTTTTTCTAGGCAAGGATTTCAGCATTAATGGCGCGAGGGAGGGAGTTAAGGTGGTTAACTCGAAGTTGGTGGAAGCGTTATAATATTTTGGCGGCCGTGCATGGGTTTAATTTTGAAAAGCGCACCCTAGTTGCAGTTGGTCCAAATGCGCCTTGCTTTCTTAATGACGTCGTTCTTGAAAGTCGTGCAATCATTAAACAATCTTTGGACTTCGTGCCTTTGATGACGTCATCGCCGCCGTCTGGGCACACCTTTCAAGGAAGAATTTCTGGCCCATGATTTTAAACCGGGACGCGACCCAACTTCGCATTGTGCGTCTGCGCTCTGGGCCCACACTTAGAATTTTTATGTTTTCCGATGATGGGTCATTCAGGTGCGCCCAAAATTGAGGCGCACTCGGACTTCGCCAAAAAATGAGCGCACTCCGACTTCGCCATGGTTTGGCTGCGATCAGACTTCGCTCCAAAAGTTGCGTGATCTGGTTTGACACTTAGCCATTTTTTGCTTCTTGCTCCCAGATTGCGCTCCCAAGACGGTGCGCAGCCCAACTTCGCTGCGAAGTCGGGTTGCACACCCAGACTTAGCCAAATTTTTGCCCCTTTTGTCAGCTGCTTTCTCTCGAACTTCGCACAATCCAAGGAGCGATACCCGACTTCTGCGAAGTCGGGGTTTCTTAAGTTCTACTTGGGCTCTTGAAAACTAAAAAACTGAATGCTGAATATGTACATTCTGAAAACTAAAAAATACAAAAGGGCAAAGCGTACAAGGAAGGACCCATTGGGTGCCTTCGGTGGTGATATGCTTTGAGGTGGAACCCGTTGACGGGAATGGGGAGAAGCTGTCCCTCCATATCCCGGAGCACGAATGCGTTGAGCGGTTCACCGGGCAATCGATAGGGACCCTCCCAGAGGCGTCAAATTTGCCGTGATTGCCCGGCTTTGCCTTCAGTGAGTCCCACTTCAGCACCAGGTCCCCGATTTTGAAAACTCGGGCGGTGGTGCCTTTTGCAAACCAGCCTTGGGTCGCTTCAGCGTGTTTAGTGAAGGCCTGGTATGCTTTCTCTCTGTCTTCCTCTAGCTGCAACGGTGGCACAGTCGGCGTCCATTGGATCCCCGTTGCCTCTCTCTTCATCCAACATCCGGAGGGCGGGAATTTCTATGTGGGTTGGCAGGACTGCCTCCTTGCCATATACGAGCGCATAGGGGGATGTCTTGATAGACTTCTTGAATGATATTCTATCCGCCCACAGTGCCCGATTCAGGAGTAGGTGCCAAGTCCTCTTGTTCTTCTCTCTTGTCTT
The DNA here is from genome assembly GCA_028583015.1 of Wollemia nobilis. Lineage (NCBI taxonomy): Eukaryota > Viridiplantae > Streptophyta > Pinopsida > Araucariales > Araucariaceae > Wollemia > Wollemia nobilis. Next base: position 1,302,782 of record JAQPPZ010013509.1, on the reverse strand, counting down.
TCGATGATTTTCGGTAGATTCTTGTTAGTGGACTCGGCCAGGCCGTTCCCCTGCGGGTAGTAGTTAGAAGACATCTTGTGATAGATGTCGTACTTGCTGGTGTACTCCGTGAGTACAGCGCCTGCGAACCCCGGACCATTGTCCGTCACTATTGACTCAGGGACCCCGAAACGGGTAATGAGGCTCTCGAGGAACCTGATGACCGTCTCCTGGTCCGCATTCTTGGTGGGGATCGCCTCTGCCCACCGCGTAAAGTAGTCGGTGGCGGTAAGAATGAACTTGTGCCCTGCTGCAGAGTTCGGCGTAATGACCCCGATGAAGTCCAGACCCCATTCTTGAAACGGAGTCTCGGCTTGGATTGGTTGGAGGGCGGGGGTGCTTTACGTTTCGCCGACAAATCTCTGGCATTTATCACATTTTACACAGACCGCATGTGCGTCTGTGAAGAGAGTGGGCCAATAGTACCCAGCTCTGATGATTTTCAAGGCCGTAGGCCTTGCGGAATGGTGTCCCCCAGGCATCCCGGAGTGAAATTCTCCGAGGACCCTGGGTTGGTCGGTTTTCTTGACGCATCGCAACAGGATGCCGTCAATGTTCTTGAAGTAAAGCCCCTCGGGGCGAAGAGTGTATTTCAAGGCATTTAGCCGAAACCTCCTTCTTTGTGAGGCATTTAGGTGGTCTGGACATCTCCCGGTGCAGAAATACCTCACCAGGTCATCTGTCCAGTCACTCTCCTCTGGTAAGGAGTTGGCTAGGTTGGTAGTTGCTTGTCGGATCTTCCCACTCACAGGCAGATATCTCGGCTGCAGCGCTTCGGGCCAGCTCCTGGCACAAGGCTCGGCCTCTGATCAGCTTTGTTGGCCGCACCTCGATGTCGAACTCCTGGATCTTGGCAATCCATCCTGCTCTCTTGTGACCCGGCTCCCCTTGTATGATGAAGTTTCGGACGTCCGGGTGTATCACGAAGACAGTTGTCCGGCTTTGGGAGACGAAGTGCCTGAACTTTCGGAGAGACTTCATGACCGCGTGAACCTGCCGCTCAATAAAATTGTACTTCTCTTCGTGCGGCTGAATCACCTGGCTTAAGAACGCTATGGGGCGCTCTTCGCCATCGTCTCCCTTCTGTGTCAGGACTGCGGCGTAACTCTCGGGTTCTCCCACCGCGTACAGGATGAAGTCCTTGGAGTAATCCGGGTTTATCAACACCGGAGCTTGTGCAATTCGGGCCTTGATCTCCTCGAAGGCCTGCCTCCTCTCATCAGTCCATAAGAATTCAGCATTCTTTTTCAGCAGTTCGGCCATGGGTTTGATCACTTGTGCGAAGTCCGGTATGAACTTCCTTACGAAGTTGATCGCCGAAGAAGGCGTAGCCCCTTCTTGTCGACTGGGGCGGGCAAGCGGAGGAGGGCTTCTGCTCTATCAGGGTCCACTGCAAGGCCTTTCTCGGAGATGACATGTCCCAGCAGCTTACCTTCTCTTACCGCGAAGACTGATTTCTTCGGGTTTATGGAAATGCCGAATTCACGACATCTCTCAAATATCTGCCGTAGGTGGGAAGCATGGTCCTCTCTTCTGTGAGAGAATACAGTCATGTCATCCAAGTAGATGACAATGATCTTGTTAAGCAGCTCTCGGAAGGCCAGGTCCATGGCTCTCTGGAATGTGGCGCCAGCATTGGATAAGCCGAAGGGCATGCGCTGATAGGCGAACGTTCCCCATTTGGTGGTGAACGCTGTCTTATGTTGGTCCTCATCTTTGACCCAGATCTGGTTGTACCCAGAAAAGCCATCTAGGAGGGAGAATCTCTGCGCTCCAGCAACTATATGGAGGATCTGATCGATTTGGGGAAGCGGATAATGGTCTTTCAGTGAGGCTTGGTTAAGATTTCTGAAATCTACACAGAGACGAATGTCTCCGTTCTTCTTCCTCACGGGGACCAAGTTCGCAACCTAGGATGAATGCTTGATGGGGTAGATGATCTTGGCTTCCGGCATCTTCAGGAGCTCGGCTTTCATCATGGCTTCGATCTTCGGATTTACAACCCTCTGCTTCTGCCGGAATGGTTTTGCACCATCTTCTAGCTCAATAGTATCCTTGGATTATCTGTCTGTCATACCCCTTCAAGTCCTGGTAGCACCAGGCTACTATGTCGGGGAACTCTCGGCATAATGATCTGATCTGCTCGAGTTCCTCTTTGGTGCAGTCCGTTCCGACCTTAATTGTCTTTCCGAGTTCAAGCTCCAGGTCGACGTCGCTTGGGGTCTACTTTGATCCTGTGTGATATTGCTCTGTCATTCTGATCAAAGAGACTTTCTAGTGTAATCAGTCCTTTTGGGACATGATTATTTTTAAGCTGTATCAACCCCTCATATTGCTCGTCATCAGGGTCTCTACCTTCGATTGAACATGCTTCGGTAACCAAAAATGTGACGATTTCCTCGTCACAGTCAAACACCTGCCAGTGGGTGTCTTTATCGAGCACAGAAGGCCTGTAGATGGTACGAACCGGCTTCGGCTTCGGACGGTGTCATCGGCAGGAACGTGACCTGGCTCCAACAGACGCCAGAATGTCAGCGTGCTTGTTTTTCTCACGTGATATGGCTTTGACATTCAATGAGTCGAATGACTCCATCAGGTCCCAGACCCGATTACGGTACGCCTTGAGATAGTGCTTCTTGGAGGCGCACTTGTTCGTAATCTGGTTGCACACCAGCTACGAGTCGCCAAAGATCTGCAGATGCTTTATCCCCAGTCTCTCCGCTTTTCTCAAACCCAAGCACAGGGCTTCGTACTCCGCCGCGTTGTTGGTACAGCTCCAAGCCAGCCTGTAGGTGTAGTCCTTATGGATCCCGGATGGAGAAACCAAGAGTACACCGCACGGCGCCATTTTGCATCGGGCGCCATCAAAGAAAAGCTGCCATAGCTTTTAGGTGCAGGTCCTACTTCTTTCTTGGCTGACTTGTCAAGCCTCTCAGGCTGAATGACGGTGTAGCAGCCTTGCTCAGTCTCGATCATGGCGTTGAAATCCAGCAAGGAGAACTCATCCTCCGTTTGCAGCAGCTCACGAGCTTGCTCCGTCATGTCTACCACCACCAGTTCTTCCTCCGTCAGCTGAACCATGCAGTCCTGCGACTCTTCTCCGGGTATCTTCTCCACTAGAAATGTGGAAGGCTTCTCGTTGTAGATCTTCAGTCTCCTTCCTTTGAAGGGCACTTCCATATGCGAGTAATCCAGAGACAGATACCCTCCCAGCTTCGCAGTGAACTCCCTGGAGAGACACATGCCGAAGTAGGGTTCCAAGTCGACAACCACGACTTCTTGAATGACCACTATGTCGAGAGCTTTGTGCAGCCGGATCGGGATGTCTTTGATGACACCTTGTCTTGACGAGGGTGCCGTCTAGTTGCGACACACCTTGGCTGCTCCTTGTATACTCCATCCCGATTTCGTCGCGAGACGGCTCTCGGCATTACAGTCGTGGAGGCACCGGAATCCACCATACAGTTGTGTACTATGTACCCTTGCATCCGTAATGAGAGATAGAAGGGAGGTGGTCTGTTCTTCCCAGTGGCGGAGACTGTCGAGGGTTGAACCAGAACAGCGAGTGTATCTGCTTGCCATACTTCATGCTCTTCAGAGATTCCTGCAACAGATCAACTTGCCCTGGGAGCAGAAGAGCATCATACATGCTTATCCTTGCGGGGGTCCTTTTCAGCTCATCCACTATGTTGTAGCCTGAAGTGCTAGCTCCTTCCGTTTCTTTCGCAGGCTCATACTTGGTCCGGTATTGCTGCGTGGCTTCTACTCTCTGTCTCTTTGTCAGAGACGGATATCTCAGCTTCTCCTGAGCTTGTTCTTTGGTTTCAGTTGGAGGTGTGAGCGGGAGCTTTGCGGAGGTCTTTTGGGAGGCTTGGCTGGGGAGCATTTTCTTTGGCTGTGTAAGGCCACAACCTCTTGTCAAGTGGCAGCCCAGCAGGTTGCGCCTTGTCTCTTCTGGCGTATACCTTCAATGGCTTTGCAGCGGCTTCAGCAAGCTTTCTGTCTTCCTTGGCAGGGGGCAACACCAGATCTTCTTCTGGAACGACAAAGTTGCCTTCATCGTCCAGGATCATGTAAAGTTCTTCGTCCTCTATGGCGCTGCCCGCCAGAGTCTGGAGGTAATGCTGGTGCAGTGTGCAATCTTCTTCTGAATGCGGGTCGTTGCACGTGGTGCACCAGTTAACCTGGTCAGAAGTGCCAAGGTTGGTCCTCGATGGCGGCATTTCTTGTAGGAGGGCGCCTCTGATCTCGCCGTTCTGCGGCTTGATCTTTTGTCAGTGTCGGAGGAGGATATGGCCTCCTTGGGACAAGGTCCATCTGGGCCTGTTTCTTCTTCAATATAGTCATGTCGTTGGACATGGTGTGATATCCAGAGGCCAGAGCCCGTACCTCCTGGAGGATTTTGTTACGAATATCATTGTCCGGAGCGGCAGCGGGTGGCGGAGGTAATGCGGCCAATGGAGGAGGTGTAGAATATGCGCATGCGAGGGGAGCTGGGAGTGCTGGATAATGCGGAGGAGGAGGAGGCGGGTTAGGATAATGAATTTGTGGCGGGCCGTAAGGGTTTACGACCGGCGCCGGATTCCATTCTTCTTGGGGTGCTGTCCTGAAGTGGACGGCATCACACCGGAAGCTGATGGGTACGGGATTGAGGAAAGTCAGGGTAAATGGGTGGTTGTACCCTATGCGGGAGCCTGCCTATGGAGATGATATCCATTTCAGCTTGCTGGGCAGCCTCGTACAGGGCAGGGAATGAGTCGATTCGGGCTATCTTCAGCAGTAGGCAGATGTCTGAGTTGAAAGACCTCAGGTAGTAGTGCGCAGCCTGACCTGCTGAAGGTCGAAGTTCGCGAGGTACTCGTTTCCAAGACCTCGCAAACCGTATGTTGAAGTCCGACACCTCCTCTTGGGGGTGTCGTTGGATGCTTTGGAACTGATGCAACAAGGAAGAGGGATCGACGGACTCGTTGCATCCTTTCACGAGTCCGCCGGCCAGGCGGCGCCACCCCGTGATAGATCCCTCGCGGTGATCTCCACCGGTAGAGAAGCTTTCCCCTTAGGGAAAGGGCCGGCAGACGGGTCTTCACACCCTTGTCAGTGATGGAATGTAGCGCGGCCAGGGCCAGAATGTCCTGGATGTGTTCGTACGCCGTCTTGCCGTAGCCATCGTATGTAGGGATGGACTTTAAGGCAGCGGGGGGCACAGCTTGCTGTCCGACTAGGGCCAAGGGCCCCGTAGAGTCTACCGCCGGGAAGAGATCATCATCGTTCTGCTGGGCAGCCATGTCTTCTTCTCCTCCGGTAGTGTACTCGGTATCGGTACCGTCTAAGGATGTAGATTGCTCTTCACCCTCGGCCTCTTCGATTTCGGTTTCGGGCTCTTCTATGCGAGCTTGGTGATCGGCCAGGCTGACGCGCTCTCCTGGAGCGGCAATGTCGATTTCGTAAAGGTCGGGTTGGTTTCCCGGATTCCTTGCTCGCCACCTTCTCGTTTGCATGAAGGCGTTCGGACCGGTCTTCACGGACTCAGAGAATATTCAGGTACTTGCAGAGTCGCCAGGTGCTCTGATTTTTAACAGCAATGAAGCAAACACCAGTGCTTCAATTCTGTCTTGGGGCGGGAAACTTCCATGTCCCACGGGCGTGCCAGAGAAGCTGTTGGTTACGAATCTGCCATGAGGAAAGGATTTGGTATAATGCGCCCCCAGATTTGCCCACCCAGTTGAAAGGCCGGAAGGAAGGAATGCCTTCCGTGCCAATCTCCGGAGAAGGCCGGCTTCTGTGGGTTTTTAGTGTTTAAGCTAAGAGTGCGGGGAAAGAGATAAATTGCGGAAAGAGAATCCAAATGTGATTGGAGTTGGGTGGGGGGAATAAGCGACACGACAACGATCAATCACCACTACTAACAGCGAGTCCTATACGGAACACATAATGAAACTACAGCTATCATGCATCCTATGTATCCTCTATCTATGCATTCCGGGAATACTTAATCATCAAATACTGGAGTCCGAGTTCAGTACAACAGTAAACAATGAAATAAGAAACATGAGGCAGAAATGACAAGGAGAGGCAGCATACAAGATGATGACAGTAAGCAGAGCCAAGTATGTGTCTTGCATTCAGAAGCAAACGTATAGCTACAATGGTTCCCTAGCAGTATATTCCCCTTCCCCCTTTTACAATGAAATGATGTGGCTATTTATAGCCCAAGTTCCCCCGATTACAATTACGGGCACAAAGTCCCAGGACCGGACAATAGGCGACAAAAGCGGCGAGAAGAGGCTGCGATGCTGACTCTGTCGGCGAGGCTGTACTGCGGCAAGGTCTCCCTGAATGTTGTACGGCTACGTGGTAGTGCATCGGGTCAAACCTCTAGTCGATAGGAATGAGGGTAGCTGTGGTAGATGGAAATTTACATCAGCTTAAATGGAGGCGGTTGGCGTAGGTAATGCGGTCCATGCTTGTCCTTTATCCCGTCACATCTCGGCTCGAATCCCGAGGTGGACACTTGTCGGATTCGATGAGTGACACATGTCTGCCTTGAAAGGCAGTTTGTCCAACTCGCCGGGATCGGAGCGCTGTCGGGTAGCGCAGGTGGGAAACAGCGCAGTTGGGGAGGCCTCCGTGCCTTAGCCAATTTTTGGGTCTTGATGAATCTTGCCCAAGCGCACCGGTCAAAGGCGCACCCGACTTGCTGCGAAGTCGGGTTGCAGGTACTAGCTGATTTTGCCGCTGTTCGGACTGCGCACAAAAGGAGCGCACCCGACGTGCGAAGTCGGGTTGCGCTCCAACCTAGCTGATTTTCTGCACATGCTTTCCCAAGTGCGCACAGGAAGAAGAGCGCACCCCGACTTCGCTGCGAAGTCGGGTTGCGCTCTGACACTTAGTCAAATTCTGATCATCTCCTGTCTGCTTTCGCACTTCGCATTCCCTACTGCGCTCCGACTTGAGGGCGCACCCCGACTTCGCTGCGAAGTCGGGTTGCGCCCTGACACTTAGAATTTTCAGGGAACACTTGCTCAATTTTGGGAACTTGACTGGGGGAAGTACAAGGGAAAAAGGGAGGAATGAAAACTGCAGGGAAAGGGAGAAAGGGAAAAATGGAGAAAGGGAAGAAAGAGGAGGAGGGAAGGAAGAGCAGCACACTTACAAATTTTGAAAACATGGCACCCCGTGCAAAATGTGGCAACAAGTGCCATCCATTATCCTCATCAAGATAGCGTGCAAACAGAGAAGAGGGAATGCTTGCATTTCAAGAAACATAGCAAGCCAACACACATTTCAAAGATATAGGCAAAGATAGGGCATCAACGCCCATCGTTGGAGCGTTAGAAGAAAGGTTTACATGCACAAGCCATGAGTGCCACTTGGCACAAGATCTCTAAGCGTCAAACGTTCGTAAATAATCCAACACTCACCCAGGAGGAGTTACAAGTCTTTGGGAGGTTACCACCAAACTCATCATTGCATATGTTGGAATATCAATGCCTACTAAGTAATGCTCAAGTGACACTTGTTCGAAAGTCACAAGGAAGCAGTCCTATTTAAGGCGTCCATATTGAAGAAGGAAAAGCACCGGAGGTCAAAGAGAAGACTAGCATTGAATGGCGTGAAGTAAATTCAGAGGAAGAAGGCTAATTCAAGCCTGTGTGCCATTCAAAGTTGAAAGCCAGCATTTAAGAAGCTGTCATAAGATCAGCAATTCAGTGTGTCATTTGTGGAAGGAATACGTCATAAAACCAGCCATACCAACATCCAATTCGCAGAGGATAAGATCGAGCATTCTTTAAAGAAATATCAGTGTCGGTTACAAAGTAAAGAAGCGCTACGTAAGGGAGAATTCAATGTTGGTCAAATAGGGCATTGACTGCCATTTTAAAGGATTCAAATCTGCCACCTCACAGCTTCAAGGCAAAGGAATACGAAGGTAAATTCTATACTATTTATTGCTTGATATAGACTAAGGATATATTAGACTTATAAGGGCACATTATATTTACTATTGCAATTCATTCGCTTAGCATTAGTAATATATTAAGCAAGCATATTTCAAAATATTTATATTTGCAAATAATAAAGTAGGAGAAATATGGATTTCAACTTGGAAATTAAAAATCCTATTGTTGCAAATATTATATTGTTTTCTAATATTCCATATTAGGGAGTTATAAGGAATACTACATCAAAGTAGGTAATTGGAATTTAGAAACATTAAATGTTAAATATCAAAAGCTATAAAGGAGGTCTATTATGGAAAATCAAGAGTTGGAAATAAATTGGCATACTTGTCTCAAACCATATTAAAGGGACAAAAGAAATCCAACCAATAGAACCTCATCAAATTAGAAAGTGCTTAAGTTCAATAGGAGTAATATGGTGTATTAGAAGTTGATTTTTGCTACTTACAAAACATTACAAAATCAACTCAAAATTGAACTACTATTCTCAAAAAGCACTTTATCAATCATAAAGCATATCCAAAATCACTAGGGAGTTATAAGGCATTCTACAAAACTTGATAATAATAGCACTCATCAAATATTATCAAGTACTTAATCCATTTGGGAGTCATAAGGTTTCTACAAAACCTAGAATTTCACCAAGGTATCATCAAATCAATACTAGGGAAATTAAAAGAAGATCACAAGGATCATCATGGCATCAAACAAATTCTTTCTTGCAGAATCCCAGTTACTCAAGGGACCAAACTATTTCTCCTGGAAAAATAAGGTAAAAGCAATCTTAGTATATGAAAAACTTTGGGAGATAACTCAAGGAACAGAAAAAAGACCAACCACAGATGATACTGAAATTCAGAAGTTTGATGAAAAAGATGAAAAAGCTCTAATGATAATAACATTTGCCATCACTGATGAAATACAACCTTATATCAGTTCAGCAAAGACATCTACAGAAGCATGGAAAAGCTTAGAAAAAATATTTGAAGGAAAAAAATAAAACCACTATCCTTCATCTTCAAACTCAACTACATTCTCTAAAAATGAACAGTGGTGAGAGCATAGAACTATTCCTAAGGAAAGTAGTAGATATTAAAGGGAAATTATTAACCTTAGGAGAAGAGATCAAAGATGAACTTCTTACTCAAGTAACCATGAGAGCACTTCCAAATAGCTATAAACATTTGGTTACATCTTTACAAGTCCTAAGTAAAGATACTTCTTTTGATGATCTAATCAATATTCTACAGGAATATGAGGTAGAGAATACAGTTAAAGATGAAATGACTAACATTGCAATGACATCAAAAGACAATCCACAGGGGAATATTGCTTCATCATCAAGAGGACGAAGACCATGGTATAACAGGTATTGTCAGATATGCAGAAGAAAAGGTCATAGCACTAACTATTGCATATTCAATCCCAAAAATCAGAATCAAGGAAACTAGATGAACAATTGAAGCAGATTTCAACCACGACAATATCAAAACCAGCAGCAAGCTCAGCGTCCAACAAATTACCCCCAATTGGAGTATCGAAAAGAGAATCAGAAAGGGCATCTAGCTCAAAGGATAGAAGAAATCAAAGAACTGGAGGAATCTACAGATGATTATGAAATGAAAGCTCTTTTAGCAAGAATTACAGGTTATGAAGACACTAACTACTTGCTTGAATAGGTTACAGAGAACAAAGAAGAAGAATACAATGCCCAAAACAAAGAAGAAGATCTATATTGAAGATTGAAATCTTCAATACCCAAATAATGTAATACATGGGGGTGTTAGAGTTAGAATATCTTACATCATTTGAGTCATGTAAATGTACCACCTTTGGTACATAGAGTAGAGACTACTTTAGGGGAATAGGTACTTACTTCAAGCAATGTAATAAATGCACAAGTGTCAATGTGCATGTTGTAATGTGCAAAGTTTCCACTTGTACAACTAGGTAGAGTGTGTTAGGTTGTGGAGTCTGATCTTGGCTAAAATTAAGTTTTTTCTAATTGTATAAAGAAAAAGAAAAGCAAAAAGCCCAAAAAAAGCAAAAAGCCAAGAAAGCAAAAAGGATAAAAAAGATAGATTTAAAGATAAAAAAAACATGGTCTATGGTTAAGAAAAACTATTGTAATAATTCTATATATTTGAGTATCTTGTTTATGGGAAGTGCATAGGATTATGTATCTCTTGTAGAGAGACAAGGAAGCTTGGTGTAGAGCTTGATGCAAGGGTTTTTGCATGTTGAATTACTGTTAGAGTAATTGTGTGGAGATGCTGGTGTTTTGAAGAGGAATTTGCAGCTGGTTGTGTTGCAGGATTACTCCCTTCAAAGATTGTATTGGTGTTAATACAAAGGATTGGTGTTGGGTGAACCACGTTATATGCTATGTTTTATCTTGTCTTGCATGTTTATGTTCTTTTGTGATGGTTAATAGTTTCTGCTGTTATTGATTAAGTTGCTTGCTTCAAGAATTCCTTTTGTTTATATAGTGAATCCTAACAATTGGTATCAGAGCAAGGTTGGTATTCAGGATTGAGTGGGAGCTTGACTTGAGTGGGAGCTATGGCAGAAGAAGGGAAGTTTAGAGTGGAGAAATTCAATGGCCAGAACTATCAGCTGTGGAAGATGCAGATGGAGGATTATCTGTATCAGAAAGATCTCTATCTACCTTTGGAAGGTAAAGTGAAGCAACCGTTAAGCATGTCAGATGAGGAGTGGGCTCTTCTAGACAGGAAGGCATTGGGTACTATCCGTTTGTGCCTTGCAGCTTCAGTGGCATTCAACATTTCGGAGGTGAAGACTACGAAGGATCTTATGGACACACTAAAAAGGTTGTATGAAAATCCCTCGGCTTCAAATAAAGTTTTTCTAATGAAGCATCTTTACAATTTGAAAATGTTAGAAGGTGGATCTGTAGCTAGTCATTTAAATGATTTCAATACGGTTGTTAGTCAGTTAGCCTCGGTTAATATTAAAATTGAGGAAGAGATGAAGGCCATTCTATTCTTGTGTTCATTACTGTTGGTTACGAATCTGCCATGAGGAAAGGATTTTGGGTTAATGCGCCCAGATTCGCCCACCAGCATGAAAGGCCGGAAGGAAGAGATGCCTTCCGTGCCAATCTCCGAAGAAGGCCGGCTCCTTTTGGGGGGTTTTCTGATTTAAGCTAAGAGTACAGGAAAGAAATAAATGAACGGAAAGGAATTTACAAATATACGTGGAGGTTGGTGGGGGGAACTAACAGTACGGGAACACACCAATTACCGCTACTTACTGCATCATAAATACAAAGCATGACTAAGAACTGCAAAATCGAGTATACTTTCTGTATTAAGCGGCGTATGCACAACTTCAATGATCCCCTAGCAAACATTCCCTACAAGGAACTAACAGCACGACAATGCATCAATCACCAGATACGTACGGTGTCTTAAACAGAAAGCAACCAAGAGATGTCAGATCCGGGTATATGTGTTATGCTGAGATTTTAACCGCACAGCTACAATGGCTCCCTAACAGACATTCCCTACAAGGAACTAACAGTACGGCAGCGCATCAATCACCAGATACAGACAACAACGTAACACACAACTGATGGAACTGCTACCACATCTATTCTATGTATCCTTTAAACTATTAAGTATAGAAAGTGCTCAGACAAGCAATGCTAAAGGCACCTGATCACCAAATGCTGAAGTGAATCAACGAGCCGTGACACAGGTTAGCGTTAAGCATATATATAATGAAAGGCAACATAAAAAATAGAAGCAGCAGAACAGAGCCAGGCATACAATTTATATTTATAAACAGAAGCACGGTTACAATGGGCACAATGGTTCCCTAACAGACATTCCCCTTCCACCCTTTACAATGAATTCATGGTGGGTTTTTATAGCCCGAGTCCCTCCCGTTACATTAATGGGCACAAGGTCCTAGTCAAACAATAGCTGACAAAAGCGGCGAAAGAGCTGCAAATGCTGACCTTTTGTCGGATCGGACTGTACCCGCAGCATGGTCTTCCTGGAAGCTGGACAGCTAGCTGGCGGTGTGTTGGGCAGGACTTCTTCTCGGCAGGTATGCGGGTAGCTGGAGCAGGTAGAACCTCCAATCGGCTTTAAATGAGGCCACTAGCGCAGGTAGTGCAACCCATGCTCGTCCTTTTGTTCGGCACGTCTTGGCTCAAATCCCGAAGCTGGACACTTGTCAGATGATGGATGATGCTGTGTGACACGTGTCTGCCTTGGAAGGCAGTTTGTCCAACTTCGCTTGGGATCAGAGCGTCTTGGGTTGCACGGGCAGAAAACAGCGCAGTCGGGGAGGCCTTCATGCCTTAGGTGCATTTCTGAGTTTGTTTCCCTACTGCGCACCTGTCAAGGGCGCACTCCGACTTCGGTGGCGAAGTCGGGTTGCGCACAGGTGAAAACCGGTATCTGCCGCCGTACGGACTTTGCTCCAGCATTTAACACTCTCTTGTCAGCCTGCCAGCCTGCCAGTTACAAGGTGCGCCCAGAAGAGGGGCGAAGTGCGAACTTCGCACCCAGACTGGGCGAAGTACGCACTTCGCACCAAAACTGGGCGAAGTGCGAACTTCGCACCCAGACTGGGCGAAGTACGCACTTCACACCCAGACTGGGCGAAGTGCGAACTTCGCACCAACACTTAGCCATTTTTCAGGTAACTTGCTAGAAAGTTTAAAAAATCAACTGAGGGACTCCGAGAAAGGGGGAAAGAAAGAGAATGTGGGAAAGAAAGAGGAAGGGAGAGCAGAAGAAAGGAAAATAGAGGAAGAGGGAAAAAGAAGAGCAGCACTGTTACAAAATTGAAGACATTGCACCCCGTGCAAAATGTGACAACATTTCTGGCGGCTCGCGGGGTGTCGAGCTCACCTCGGCGCAAAGAATCCATGCCTTCATCCATTGGGTGGAGAGGAACTTGCCTCCCCTGCCTTTTGCTGCTCTAGCTGTTCTCCTCGCGGCAACTGTTCTTCAGATTCACTTTTGTCAGTTGCCCCCTCAGAATCACCTTTCGAAGGCTCTCCAGCTTTTGCTTCTGCCTCGCAAATGCGAGTGTATGCCGCCTGGGCTTGACGCCAGGCTTCTGCTTCGAACGGCCGGCGGTCAGTAACTTCTTCTAGTGCTGCGTGGAAAGCAGAGACCGCGTGCAGGTCGATGGTGTAGTATCTTTTTCCTAGCTCCTGGAAGTAGGAGCTGATCTTGCAACATTTGGACACCATCTGAGTGACCTGACTTTCTTGAATTGGCTCAGTCCAGCTATCAATTTCAGCTGTGTCTGCTTCAAAGGACTGCCAATTCTTTTTCACCTGATCTAGGGTGAGAAGCTCGCCATTCTCAACAAAACCTGGGCACCCTAGTTCAGAAAGAGCGCGAAAGGGGGCCATACAGATGTCTCTTTCATGTACGAATGCGTCTAGCATTCGTCTGGCCACTCTCACCTCTTCTAATTTTTTGAAATATTTATGCAAGGTTACCCTTGCATCTGCCCATTTTGCAGCGAATGAGGACACGGGGGAAAATTGGAGGCCATCGCGCTCGCGCTCCTGAAGATTTATCGCCAGGTCCAGCCATTGCTTCGCCTGACGCTCGGCCTCCTCTACCACAGGCTTTCCCTGGGCAGAAACTTCTTGAATTTTGGATGCGAAATCCAGAACTGCCATCGCCTGATAGGTGTGGGTCTTGCATTCCCGCAACAAACCAGCCCGCATCTCCTTAACTTTCTTCTTCGAAAAGATCGTCGCTTGAGATGTTCTCTCTGCAAGTTGCGACTGCGCCTGCTTCAAAGACTCTTGGAGCTGGGAAATCTGCTCCAAGGCTGCCTGCTTTTCGGTTGCGGCCTGTTGCTGGGAAGCGGCCAGCTGGGCTTTAAGTTCATCTATTTCTTGCCGCGCCGCTTCCAACTGCTCAGTGGACCTAGACAGGTCCTCTTCAAGCTGCCTTGTTTTATCCTGCAATCCGAAAATCTCTTCCTGCTCCTCCAGACTTTTGACAAGGAGATTGTCAGCTCTACGAATGATTCCCTGAATCTCGTATCGCTTGTCAATGTCATCAAAGCTCTTCTCCTTTGTCTGGAGCTCGTAGTCCGCCCTAGTCATTTCGCGGAGAGGCTTCTTCACTTTTGGGATTATCTTCTCTGTTGTAAGTAATCTCCTCTCAAAATTATACTTGGTGCGCTTTACCGGGGCGGCTATCTCTTCAGGTCTCCTCCGCTTCAGGTTCTGGAGGAAAGAGATAGAATATTACAGCCCTCGTTGCCAGGGGCAAGTCGTCTGTATTCTGGAGATCATCCATAAAATCTGGTTCCCCCAGCCTAGGGTTCTGCTGAGATGTCTCTCCTGCGGGAATGGGATCAGGAGGAACCGGATGGATATTGGAAGGATCGGCCGCTTTTGGGGGCGACCGGGGAGTGGAGATGGGAGCGGCTGATGCCGAAAGGACTTGAAGCGGCTGAGGCGGTGGATGCAAAGGTGAATGCGTGGCTTCAGCACTAGCTTCAGGCGAAGGGTTTGGGGTTTGACTCAGAGATAGGGAAACATCGGGGTTCTGAGCAAACTGATCAAAAGAATGGGGGCCGCTAGAAGGGCGTGGAGACGGGGAGGATGATGCGGCCATGGCTTGCTCGGATTGAGCGGGAGACGGGGTAGGAGTAGGACTGGATGAGACCAAAGAGACAGGGGCAGCAAACGTACTTGCGGGCTCCGCTTGAGCCGATGTTGGGTGGATGTCTGCGCTTCTGGTTTCGGCGGCTGGCTTGGGACTGTCCAAAAAAACTGTCCCTGGGGCGGCTGAACGCGGCTGCGGCTCTACGACTGGCTGCTGCACTATCAGGCTAGGTCGCCTGATTTTTTCAACTCTCTTCCTTTTCTTCTCTTCTGGAACAATGGTCGGATCCGGGGAAGGAGATGAAGCAGGTGCAGCAGGCGCTGATGCTCCCACGGTAAACTTGTACCGGGGTTTGACTTGCAGAAGGTTTGCCGCAACCGGTCTGCTCTCTGGCGGCGCTGGCGTCTTTTGTGCCTGAGGGATCGCCTTGGGCGTTGCCTTGACTAATTTCTTTGCCTTCTCAGGTGCCGCCTTGGAAGCCACGGGCTGCATCGGTTCGACCTGGATGTCTGCTGGGCCCACGCTGGCAGTTGTCGAAGTGTACAACTGTTGGGAGGAAGACCCTCCTTTATAATCCTCAAAGGGGCCTCGGGGAGCTGTTGGTCACGAATCCGCCACGAGGAAAGGATTTGCTGCTATCGCGCCCTGGACCCGCGAACCAACATTGAAAGGCCGGAAGGAAGGGATGCCTTCCGGGCCGATCTCCGGAGAAGGCCGGCTCCTTTTGGGGGGGTTGCTAATTTAAGCTAAAGGGAACAGGAAAGAAATAAATGAACTGAAAGAGACAAATGTACAGAAAGAGATTACAAATATATTCAGAGGTTGGTGGGGGGAACTAACAGTACGGGAACACACCAATCACCGCTACTTACTGCATACAAACACAAAGCATGACAAAGAACTGCAAAACCTACGCGTACTTCCGATACACAAGCAGTGTATGCACAGCTTCAATGATCCCCTAGCAAACATTCCCTACAAGGAACTAACAGCACGGCAATGCATCAATCACCAGATACGTACACTGACAGGGGTAGAAAGTAAACCTAGAGATATCAGAGCCAGGTATATGTGTTAGGTAGAGAATTTAACCGCACAGCTTCAATGGCTCCCTAGCAAACATTCCCTACAAGGAACTAACAGCAAGGGATCGCATCAATCACCAGATACGGGCCAGCAACGTCACACATAACTGATGGAACTGCTACCACATCTATTATATGAAAACTAAAAAAGTACTAGAAATAATGCTAAAGGCGCCTGATCATCAAATGCTGAAATGAATCAACAAGCCATGACACAGAATCGCGTAAAGCATAAGCATAAAGAAATAAAAGCGGCAGAACAGAACCAGGCATACAGATTGTATTTATAAGCAGAAGCACGGTTACAATGGGCACAGTGGTTCCCTAACAAACATTCCCCTTCCACCCTTTACAATGAAAATGTGGTGGGCTTTTATAGCCCGAGTCCCCCCCGTTACATTAATGGGCACAAAGTCCCAGTCAAACATTAGCTGACAAAAGCAGCCGCGGAACTGCTGATGCTGACCTCTGTCGGGCTGGACTGTACTCTCGGCATGGTCTCCCTGAAGGTTGAACAACCACGTGACAGCGCGTTGGGAAGAACTTTAAATTGACAAGAATGCGGGTAGCTGAGGCAGGTGGAAACTCACGTCAGTCTTAAATGAGGCAGCTGGCATAAGTAGTGCGGCCCATGCTTGTCCTTTTGCTCGGCATGTCTTGGCTCGGATCCCAAAGTTGGACACTTGTCGGATGATAATGCTTGACACGTGTCTGCCTTGCAAGGCAGTCTATCCAACTTCGCCCGGGATTAGAGCACAATCGGGTAGCACGGGTGAAAAACAGCGCAGTCGGGTAGCACTATTTCCCTACTGCGCACCGGTCAAAGGGCGCAGTCCGACTTCGCTGCGAAGTCGGGTTGCGCACCGGCACTTGCTGATTCTCACCGCCGTTCGGACTTCGCTCCAGCACTTAGTCGTTTTTCTGCCAGCCTGCTACAAGGTGCGCCCAGAAAGAGGGGCGAAGTCGGACTTCGCACCAAAACTGGGCGAAGTGCGAACTTCGCACCAAAACTGGGCGAAGTGCGCACTTCGCACAAAAAACTGGGTTTCCTGGTTCAGCTTCCCGGGGCCATAACTTTTGATCCGCTGACCCGATCGCCTATTATAATATATCGTTGGAAAGCTGGCGAGAAGATCTGCAATAATAAAAATCCAGAGCTCATTTTGTCCATTTTATCGCCCTTGTTTATGGCCCGCAAAAACCCGAACACCTCAGCATGCCCTGACACTTAGCCATTTTTCAGGGCAACTGCTGTCAATTTTGAGAAGAATGAGAATGTAGGGAAGAGAGAGAAAGGGGGAGAAGGAAGAGCAGCTCTCTTACAAAAATTGAAAACATTGCACCCCGTGCAAAATGTGACAACAGGAACGTAACCTTGATATGCGAACGGCCGCCAGCTGTCATGATGCTGGTCATAGAGAACCGAAAAGTCGTCATCTACGGCCAGGTTTCTTCTGGTGGATTTGTCGTGCTGCGTGCGGCATCTCATCTTCCAGCATTCAGTAATCTTTTCTTTAGACCAGTTAAGGCCTGCTATCTTGGATAGAAATTTTTTAAACCCTGGAGACGAGAACTGGTGGTCCGGGTTTCGCTTGGGGTCATATGTCACTTCCTCGCAGTAAAAATCCTGCCAGGGAGGAGAAGCTTCCATCAATTCAATTTCCCAGTCAAGGTCCACATGGACCACATCGCACCTATCTTCAGTTATATCTGCTCGGGGGCAGAGATGTGTGAACTTTCCCCTTATCCCATACGGGTCGTACTTCCAACGCTGCGGCAACAGAACCAGGCCAATCCGGGAAAACTCTTGCTCTAGGTAGACATGCTGTCCTACCTCAAAAATCTCAACGTTTGCCCAGGAAAGAGGATATTGAAAAATCTGTCCTCTCTTCTTTCCTAGGCCGAACTCCTCTTCAACATAGTCCATTTGCCGGGCAACTTCCATCCCGAACAGATGCTCCGAGCACCAGTAGGGCAGCAAATGGGGTTTGCCCTTGAATCCGTAGATTCTGACCACAATTCCCTGCGTCAGCCTGAAAACGTCCCCGAGCTTCTGATTTAGCAAAGCGCTCGTCATTTCTCTCGGGGGACGGGGAATTTCGCTTTCGCTGAAGACTGACATGACCAATCCCAGAAAGTTGAAGTTGAACTTGTAGTAGGACCCTTTCCGGTATAGGTCATCCGTCCAGTTATAGATGGGCTGTGGCTCTCCCTTCTCGTTGACCTTCTTCAGGTTCGGGAGAGGCATCCAGGAGTGCAAATGGTACAAACAAAGCCAGGCTAGAACAGAACTGAAACGAAAATCGGTGGACTGCTTCTTCTGGATCTTGACTAGGCTGGAGTGGATGGCGTAAGCCAGCCAGTCTGCCCAGTCGAAAAATATGGGGCGCTTTCCACTTCTCTGCGCCGCTGGTTCGTAGGATTCTCCGCATAGGAGACATTCTGCCAGCGCTAGCTGGTACGGCTGTACTAGCTCATCGGAGTCGCAGCCGAGAATCCATGCCAAAATGGTGTACAAATATTTGCTCTAAAACCCTGCCAAAGGCATGGGGCCGGTTGGCCACTGTCCAGCTGCAAGAGGGGCGTTCAGCTCTGAATTGAGGAAATCCCTCATTCGTTTTGTTTGCGTGAAACGTCTCGCTTGCTCGCCCAGATTTATCTTCCTGACAATTGTGCTGGAGTCATACTCCAATCCTGGGGCGAAAGCTGGCTGGACAGTCTCTTTGCGTAGCGTGAACAAGGGTTTACCGCTGGAGCTGCAAATCTGCCGGGTAACTGGTCTGTAGTGTCTGACAATGATGTCTACCAGTTCCGGGCATTGATGGACAGGAGGGCACAAGAATCTGAAAAGGTTGGATTTGTACGCCGCTCCGAAATGATGAGAGGGCGAAACCTTGTCAGCCCAGCTCTCCACATTTGTCCGCAGCTTAGTCAGGCTCATAGAAAACGAGCCGTCCACGTATCCCGCCAAGTAATTTAACGGAGGTGGTGGGGCTTGCCCACGCTGTACTTTTTTCGGCCGGGACTTTGACTTTGGCTCTGGCGGTGTTTCACTTCTGAAAACACCCGGCCGTGGTAAATCCTTGTGCTCGCTCCCTTCGCTGGATTGCGCTGACACTGGCATCTTTCCTCTGTCCATCTCTCCGAATCAACAATAATTACAAGTTCAGGGCGTCTGCAGAGGATTTCGCTGTCACAGGAAAAATCTGCACAGTTTAAGGAATAATTTGCACAGTCGGCATGTTTGAATGCATCTGACCCCCTTTTCTAGACAACGACAGCGTCATTAAAGCCGCGCAGGAGGGGGTAGGTCGGCTGAGTTATGTTTCTTGGGTGGCTGCGCAGGAGAATGCTTGGAAAAAGGTACCCCGACAGACGTGCCATGTTCTTTTTGTTGCACTTTTCCTTGAAGACTGTGCAATCATTAATTTTGTCTTGGACGCTGCGCCATGGTCGACGTCACTGCCGCAATCCGGCACACTGCTCAAGACAGAACCATTGGTGCGGAAACCCACTTTAGAACGGTTACAATGCGCCTTGGGCCCAGCTTGGGACCTTCTTGAATATTTTATTTATTTTTTAAACCTTTGTCCAAACTGGCCCAGAAAACGAGGCGCAGTCGGACTTCGCCCGAAGTTGGGCGCGATCCGACTTCGCCGGCGAAGTCGGACTTCGCCCGAATTTCGGGCGAAGTTCGAACTTCGCGCGAAGTGCGCATTGGAACTGTTCTCTTTTTTCTTTTCTTCTTTCTCACCGCGCCCAAGGATTGAGCGCAGTCTGGGTCTTTTGCGACCTTCGGAGGAGGCGAACACTTAGCATTTTATTGCTCCTTTAGACCGAACTGTACGAACTTCGCGCGAAGTTTGCACTTCGCGTGGAGGTTGTGCGCAGTGCGTACTTCGCACGCAAGTCGGCCGAAGTCGGACTTCGCCCAAAGTTGGGCGCAGTCCGCTCTCTTTTGTGCTTTGCAGTCCTCTTTCCGTTCAAGCTTCGCACTTCGGCTGGCGCGCAGCCCGACTTCGCTGCGAAGTCGGGCTTCGGCCAACACTTAGACATTTTTTTTGCCTTTTTCTTTGCTTTCACTTAACCAAGCTGCTGCCCGAACTTCGCCCCTCCTGAGGGGCGACGACAGACTTCGCTGCGAAGTCTGTCTTTCTCTCCCATGCCGTATTTTAAGCTCAAAAAAAATGAAAAATAACAATTAAAAGCTGAAAGCTGGAAACTGTACATTCTGGGAAATGAAAATGCATAAGGGAAATTTTTACAAAGAAGGGCCACTCGGGCACCTTCAGCAGCGGTAAAGCTTTAAGTGGAACCCGTTAACAGGGATAGGCAGGAGCTGACCCTCCATATCCCGAAGTACATAGGCATTAAACTGGTTCACCCGGGCAATCTGATAAGGGCCCTCCCAGAGGGCATCAAACTTCCCGTGATTATCCGGCTTTGCCTTATATGAGTCCCACTTCAACACCAGGTCCCCGATTTCGAAAACTCGGGCAGTGTTGCCTTTGGCAAACCAGCCTTGGGTGGCAGCAATGTGATCAGTAAAGGCCTGGTATGCACTTTCTCTGTCTTCTTCCAACTGTAGGAGTTGGCACAGTCTGTCATCCACCGGGTCTCCGCTGCTCTTGTCTTCGTCCAACATCCATAGGGCAGGGATCTCAATGTGTGATGGCATGACAGCCTCTTTGCCATAGACGAGCGCATAGGGGGACGTTCTGATGGATTTCTTGAACGCAACTCTGTCCGCCCACAGCGCCCGGTTCAGGGAGTAGATGCCAAGTCCGCTTGTTTCTGTCAATGGTCCTCCGGATGATTTTCAGGAGGTTCTTGTTAGTAGACTCGGCAAGGCCATTCCCCTGCGGGTAGTAATTAGAAGACATCTTGTGATAGATGCCAAGTCTGCCAGTGTACTCTATGAGTACAGCGCCTGCGAATCCCGGACCGTTGTCTGTCACAATTGACTCTGGAACCCCGAAGCGGGTAATCAGGCTCTCAGTGAACCTGATGACCGTTTCTTGGTCTGCGTTCTTGGTCGGGATTGCCTCTGCCCACCGTGTGAAATAATCGGTGGCTGTAAGAATAAACTTGTGTCCGACAGAGGAGTTAGGAGAAATCACCCCAATGAAGTCTAGACCCCTCTGCCAGCAAACCTTTGGCATTGATCACATTTAGAGCAGACCGCATGAGCGTCTGCGAATAGAGTGGGCCAATAGTACCCAGCTCTGATTATTTTTAAGGCCGTCGGCCTTGAAGAATGGTGACCCCCAGGCATCCCGGAATGAAAATCTCCGAGGACCCTAGGCTGGTCTGATTTTCTGACGCACCGCAACAGGATGCCGTCGATGTTTTTGAAGTAAAGACCCTTGGGGCGAAGAGTGTACTTAAGTGCACCTAGCCGAAATCTCCTTCGTTGTGAGGCGTTCAGGTGATCGGGACATCTTCCAGTGTAGAAGAATCTCACCAGTTCATCTGTCCAATCACTCCCCTCCGATAAGGAGTTGGCTAGGTAGATGCGTGTCGCTGTGCCCTCCCACTTACAGGCGGAGATGCCGGCTACAGCGCTTCGGGCCAATTCCTGACACAAGGCTCGGCCCCTGATAAGCTTGGTGGGCCGCACTTTGATGTAGAACTCCTGGATTTTTGCTATCCATCTCGCTCTCTTGTGACCCGGTTCTCCTTGTAAGATGAAGCTACGAACATCCGGGTGAATCACAAAGACAGTCGTTTTGCTCTGGGAGACAAAGTGCCTGAACTTTCGAAGGGATTTCATAACAGCGTGAACCTGTCGCTCTATAAAATTGTACTTTTCTTCATGCGGCAGAATCACTTGGCTCAGGAACGCTATGGGGCGCTCCTCACCATCGTCTCCCTTCTGAGTCAGGACTGCAGCGTAACTTTCGGGTTCAACCACTGCATACAGGATGAAGTCCTTGGAGTAGTCCGGGTTTGTCAACACCGGAGCTTGCGCAATTCGAGCCTTGATTTCCTCGAAGGCTTGCTCTCTCTCATTAGTCCATTCATAATTTGTATCCTTTTTCAGCAGTTCGGCCATAGGCTTGATCACCTGTGCGAAGTTGGGAATGAACTTCCGCACGAAGTTAATCTGACCGAAGAAGGACTGCAGCCCTTTTTTATCAATGGGGCCGGCAAGCGAACGAGGGCTTCGCTCCGTCGGGGGTCAATGGCGAGGCCTTCCTCGGAGATGACATGTCCCAGCAGCTTTCCTTCCTTTACCGCAAAGACAGACTTCTTCGGGTTTATAGAAATGCCGAACTCTCGACACCTCTCAAATATTTGCCGTAGGTGCGAGACATGATCCCCTCGTTGGTGAGAGAAAACAGTCATGTCATCAAGGTAGATGACGATAATCTTATTGAGCAGCTCTCGGAAGGCCAGGTCCATGGCCCTTTGGAAAGTGGCACCAGCATTGGATAAGCCAAACGGCATGCGCTGATAGGCGAACGTCCCCCACTTGGTGGTAAACGCCGTCTTATGCTGGTCCTCGTCTTTGACCCAAATCTGGTTGTAGCCGGAAAATCCATCTAAAAGTGAAAATCTCTGGGCTCCAGCAACGATATGTAGAATCTGATCGATTTGGGGAAGCGGATAATGGTCCCTGAGGGAAGCCTGATTTAGGTTTCTGAAGTCGACACAGAGACGAATGTCGCCATTCTTTTTCCTCACGGGCACCAAATTTGCGACCCTGGATGAATGCTTGATGGGGTAGATGATCTTGGCCTCCAGCATCTTCAAGAGCTCGGCCTTCATCATGGCCTCAATCTTCGGATTCACGGCCCTCTGCTTCTGTCGGAATGGCTTGGCGCCATCCTCTAGCTTAATAGTATGCTGGATGACAGTTCTTTCATACCCCTTCAAATCCTCGTAGCACCAGGCCACGATGTTGGGGAACTCCTGGCACAGTGATCTAATCTGCTCAAGTTCCTCCGACGTGCAGTCTGTTCCGACCTTGATAGTTTTACCAGGTTCAAGTTCCAGGTCAGCATACCGCCTCGGGTCTACTTTGATCCTGTGAGATATTGCTCTGTCATTCTGATCAAAGAGACTCTAATGTAATCAGTCCTTTTGGGACATGATTATTCCTTAACTGTATCAACCCCTCATATTGCTCGTCATCAGGGTCTCTACCTTCGATTACACACACTTCGTTAAACAGGAATGTGACGATCTCGTCACAACTGAACCCCTGCCAGTGGGTGTCCTTATCAGGCACAGAAAGCCTGTAAATAGTGCGAACCGGCTTTGGTTTCTGGACAACGTCGTTAGCCGGAACGTACTTGGCTCCAACAGATGCCAGAATATCAACGTGCTTATTTTTCTCATGCGATATTTCCTTAACATTCAATGAGTCGAATGACTCCATCAGGTCCCACACCCTGTTGCGGTACGCTCTAAGATAGTGCTGTTTGGATGCGCACTTCTTCGTGACTTGGTGACACACCAGCTCTGAATCTCCAAAGATCTGCAGGTGTTTGATTCCGAGCCTCTCCGCCTTTCGCAAACCCAAGCACAGGGCTTCGTATTCCGCCGAGTTGTTAGTGCAGCTCCAGGCCAATCTGTAGGTATAGTCCTTCTGGATTCCGGTTGGAGAAACCAGCAGCACCCCTGCACCGGCGCCATTTTTGCATCGCGCGTCGTCAAAGAAAAGCTTCCACAGCTTCTCGGGTGCAGGTCCTACTTCTTTCGCAGCTGACATGTCAAGCCTCTCGGGCTGTACAATGGAGTAACAGCCCTGCATTGTCTCAATTACGGCATTGAAGTCCCGCAAAGAGAACTCATCTTCAAGCTGTAGCACTTCAAAGGCTTGCTCAGTCAGCTCCACTGTCACCAGTTCTTCCTCTGACAACTGGACCATGCAGTCCAACTCTCCTCCGGGTATCTTCTCTACTAGGAAGGTGGAAGGTTTCTCATTGAAAATTTTCAGTCTCCTTCCTTTGAAGGGCACTTCCATGTGTGAGTAGTCTAGAGACAGGTACCCGCCCAACTTCGCAGTGAACTCCCGAGAGAGACACATGCCGAAGTAAGGTTCTAGATCAACAACCACGACCTCTTGGATGACCACGATGTCGAGAGCCTTGTGCAGCCGGATAGGGATGTCCTTTATGACACCCACTGTCTTGACAGGGGTGCCGTCTAATTGCAGCACGCCTTGGCTGCTACGAGTGTATTCCATCCCGATCTCGTCGCAGACGGCCTTCGGCATCACAGTCGAGGAAGCACCAGAATCCACCATGCAGTTGTGAACTATGTGCCCTTGCATCCGTAAAGACAGATAAAAGGGTGGTGGTCTGTTCTTCCCAGTGGCTGAGACTGTCAAAGGTTGAACCAGGACAGCGGGCTGTATCTGCTTGCCGCTCTTCATGTTCTTCAGTGATTCTTGCAGCAGATCCACCTGGCCTGGGAGCAGAAGAGCATCATACATGCTGATTCTAGCGGGAGTTCTCTTCAACTCGTCTACAATGTCGTAGCCCGAGGTACTAGCTCCTTCTGCTTGTTTTGCCGGCTCATACTTTGTCCGGTACTGCTGGGTGGCCTCAACTCGCTGTCTCTTGGTCAGAGACGGGTACTTCAGCTTCTCCTGGGCTTGTTCTTTGGTTTGCGCTGGAGGCTGAGGTACTGGAGCTTTAGCCAGAGTTGGGGCCTTTGCTGGAGGTTTGGCTGGAACAGCGACAGCCTTCGTCGGAGAAGGCTTGGCTGGAGCTTTATCTTTGGATGCCTTCTCCTGGGCTGTGTATGGCCACAGCCGCTTGTATGGTGGCAGCCCACCGGGCTACGGTTTTTCTCTTCTTGCGTAAACTTGCAAAGGCTTGGTCGCATCTGCGGCTTTCTTTTCTTCCTTGGCAGGCGGCACCAGATTCTCTTCTGGGAGGGCAAAGTTAGCTTCGCCGTCCAAGATCATGTACAGTTCATCGTCCTCTATGGCGTTGTCGGCCAAGGTCTGGATGTAGTGCTGGTGCAAAGTGCAGTCTTCCTCCGAATGCGGGTCATTGCACGTAGTGCACCAGTTAACCTGGTCGGGAGGACCAGGCGGGTCTTCTATAGCAGCATTTCTCAGAGGCGGACGCCTCGGCGGCTGGTGTTCTGGGGGCTTGTCTTTTGTCAGCGCGGGTGGCGCATATGGCCTCCTAGGAGCAAGGTCCATCTGGGCCTGCTTCTTCTTCAGAGCGGTCATGTCGTTGGACATGGCATGGTATCCTGAGGCCAAAGCCCGCACCTCCTGTAGAATCGTGTTCTGAATGCTGCTGTCAGGTGGCGGCAATTGTGCCGGTGGAGGCAATGCGGCTAATGGAGGAGGGTTAGAATAAGGTGCGTACTGCGGGGGAGCAGGAAGTGCTGGAAAATGCGGAGCAGGAGGCGGCGGGTGAGGGTAATGCAATTGAGGCGGGCCGTAAGGAGTTACGACCGGCGCTGGATTCCACTGCTGCTGAGGTTGCTGCCCTGATGTGGACGGCGAACCGCCAGAAGCAGAAGGATACTGGGATCTGGGGAAGTCGGGATGAATGGGTTCCCTGCACCCCGGACGGTCGTCCGTCGATGGAAATAATGTCGACTTCAGCTTGTCGGGCAGCCTCGTACGACCCAGGAAACTCATCTATTCTGGCAATCTTCAGCAGCAGGCATATGTCTGAGTTGAAGGATCTCAGATAGTAGTGAGCAGCCATGCCGGCTGAAGGCCGGAGTTCGCGAGGTACCCGTTTCCAGGATCTCGCAAACCTGATGTTAAATCAGACACCTCCTCTTGAGGATGTCTCTGGATAGCTTGGAACTGATGCAGTAGAGAAGTAGGGTCAGCAGACTCGTTGCATCCTTTTACGAGCCTCTCGGCAAGTCGGGGCCACCCTGTGATGGATCCCTTTGGCAGCGATCTCCACCAGTAGAGAAGCTTTCCCCTCAGGGAAAGGGCCAGCAGACGGGTCTTCACATTCTCATCGGTAATAGTATGCAATGCGGCCAGGGCAAGGATGTCCTGGATGTGCTCGTACGCCGTCCTAGCGTAGCCGTCGTATGTGGGAATAGACTTTAAAGCAGCAGGGGGCACAGCTTGCTGTCCGACCAGGGCCAAAGGCCCCGTAGAGTCCACCGCCGGGAAGAGATCATTGTCATTTTGCTGTTGAGCAGCCATTTCTTCTCCTTCTCCTCCGTCGGTTGTGTACTCGGTATCGGTACTTTCCGAGGATGCAGGATCTTCTTCTTCCTCGGCCTCTTCTATTTCGTACTTAGCTCCGCCGACTTCAGCTTCGGCTTCTTCTTGGATTTCAGCCTCGGCTTCGTCGACACGAGCTCGCGGATCAGCCAGCCTGGGAATCTCGCCTCGAGCGTTGATGTCTAGTTCGTAGAACTCAGGCGGGCTTCTCGGATCCCTTGCTTGCCACCTTCTTGTGTGCATGAAGGTGTTGGGACCGGTCTTTCGGACTCAGAGGATCTGTTCGTGCAGAGTCGCCAGGTGTTCAGATTTGGAACAGCAATGAAGCGAACACCGGTGCTTCAATTCTGTTGGGGGTGAGAAACTTCCTTGCCTCACCAAGTGCTCAGGAACCACTGTCAGCGCCAGGTGGAGACTGATCAGAAAATCTCTCGTCAAATGTGGGACCCGTGTCCCACCGGGCGTGCCAGAGAAACTGTTGGTTACGAATCTGCCATGAGGAAAGGATTTTGGGTTAATGCGCCCAGATTCGCCCACCAGCATGAAAGGCCGGAAGGAAGAGATGCCTTTTGTGCCAATCTCCGGAGAAGGCCGGCTCCTTTTGGGGGTTTTCTGATTTAAGCTAAGAGTACAGGAAAGAGATAAATGAACGGAAAGGAATTTACAAATATACGTGGAGGTTGGTGGGGGGAACTAACAGTACGGGAACACACCAATTACCGCTACTTACTGCATCATAAATACAAAGCATGACTAAGAACTGCAAAATCTAGTATACTTTCTGTATTAAGCGGCGTATGCACAGCTTCAATGATCCCCTAGCAAACATTCCCTACAAGGAAGCATGACAATGCATCAATCACCAGATACGTATGGTGTCTTAAACAGAAAGCAACCAAGAGATGTCAGATCCAGGTATATGTGTTATGCAGAGATTTTAACCGCACAGCTACAATGGCTCCCTAACAGACATTCCCTACAAGGAACTAACAGTACGGCAACGCATCAATCACCAGATACAGACAGCAACGTAACACACAACTGATGGAACTGCTACCACATCTATTCTATGTATCCTTTAAACTATTAAGTACAGAAAGTGCTCAGACAAGCAATGCTAAAGGCACCTGATCACCAAATGCTGAAGTGAATCAACGAGCCGTGACACAGGTTAGCGTTAAGCATATATATAATGAAAGGCAGCATAAAAAATAGAAGTAGCAGAACAGAGCTAGGCATACAATTTATATTTATAAACAGAAGCACGGTTACAATGGGCACAGTGGTTCCCTAACAGACATTCCCCTTCCACCCTTTACAATGAATTCATGGTGGGTTTTTATAGCCCGAGTCCCTCCCGTTACATTAATGGGCACAAGGTCCCAATCAAACAATAGCTGACAAAAGCGGCGAAAGAGCTGCAAATGCTGACCTTTTGTCGGACCGGACTGTACCCGCAGCATGGTCTTCCTGGAAGTTGGACAGCTAGCTGGCAGTGTGTTGGGCAGGACTTCTTCTCGGCAGGTATGCGGGTAGCTGGAGCAGGTAGAACCTCCAATCGGCTTTAAATGAACCCGAGCCGATCTCCGGAGAAGGCCGGCTCCTTTTTGGGGTTTATGTTCAAGCTAAGAGTACAGAAAGAAATAAATGTACAGAAAGAGATTTACAAATATATTCAAAGGTTGGTGGGGGGAACTAACAGTACGGGAACACACCAATCACCGCTACTTACTGCATATAAACACAAAGCATGACAAAGAACTGCAAAATCTAACGTATACTTCCGATACCCAAGCAGTGTACGCACGGCTACAACGGCTCCCTAACAGACATTCCCTACAAGGAACTAACAGTACGGCAACGCGTCAATCACCACCTACGGACACTAACATGGGTAGAAAGCAATCATAGAGATATCAGAGCCAGGTATATGTGTTTATGTAGAGAATTTAACCGCACAGCCTTCAATGGCTCCCTAACAGACATTCCCTACAAGGAACTAACAGTACGGCAGCAGCACCAATCACCGAGATACGGACCAAGCAACAAAACACACAACCGATGGAACCGCTACTACAGCTATTCTATGTATCCTTTTAATTCATGAAGTACAGGGGTGCTTTAAACAAGCAATGTTAGAGGCACTCGATCATCAAATGCTGAAATGAATCAACGAGCCATGACACGAGTCAGCCTAAGGCATGAATATAAAGAAAGGCAGCATAAAAAACGTAAGTGCAGAACAGAACCAAGCATACAGATTATATTTATAAGCAGAAACACGGTTACAATGGGCACAGTGGTTCCCTAACAGACATTCCCCTTCCACCCTTTACAATGAATTCACGGTGGGCTTTTATAGCCCGAGTCCCTCCCGTTACATTAATGGGCACAAGGTCCCAGTCAAACATAAGCTGACAAAAGCGGCGAAAGAGCTGCAAATGCTGACCTTTTGTCGAACCGGACTGTACCCGCAGCATGGTCCTCCTGGAAGCTGGACAGCTACATGGCGGTGTGTTGGGCAGAATCTTCTTCTGGCGGTGATGCGGGTAGCTGGAGCAGGTGAAACCTCAGATCAGCTTTGAATGAGGCTACTGGCGTAGGCAGTGCAGCCCATGCTTGTCCTTTTGCTCGGCACGTTTCGGCTCTAATCCCGAAGTTGGACACTTGTCAGATGATGGATGATGCTGTGTGACACGTGTCTGCCTTGGAAGGCAGTCCGTCCAACTTCGCTTGGGATCAGAGCGTCTCGGGTTGCGCGGGCAGAAAACAGTGCAGTCGGGAAGGCCTTCATGCCTTGGTCAAATTCTGGGTTTGTTCCCCTACTGCGCACCTGTCAAGGGCGCACTCCGACTTCATCGCGAAGTCGGGCTGCGCATAGGTGGAAACTGGTTTCTGCCGCCGTACGGACTCTGCTCCGGCCTTTTATCATCTTCTGTCAGCCTGCCAGCCTGTCAATCTGCCAGTTTCAAGGTGTGCCCAGAAAGTGGGGCGAAGTCAGACTTCGCACCAAAACTGGGCGAAGTGCGCACTTCGCACCAAAACTGGGCGAAGTGCGAACTTCGCACCAACACTTAGCCATTTTTCGGGTAACTTGCTGGAAAGTTGAAAAATCAACTGGGGGACTCCAAGAAAGGGGGAAAGAAAGAGAATGCAGGAAAGAAAAGGAAAGGGAGAGGAGAAGGAAGGAAAATAGGGTAAGAGGGAAAAAGAAGAGCAGCACTGTTACAACACTGAAGACATTGCACCCCGTGCAAAATGTGACAACAAGACCCAGACTGGGCGAAGTACGCACTTTGCACCA
Organism: Wollemia nobilis; assembly: GCA_028583015.1. Taxonomy (NCBI): domain Eukaryota; kingdom Viridiplantae; phylum Streptophyta; class Pinopsida; order Araucariales; family Araucariaceae; genus Wollemia; species Wollemia nobilis. The sequence continues at coordinate 1,273,611 of JAQPPZ010013509.1, read as the reverse complement.
AAACTGGGCGAAGTGCGAACTTCGCACCCAGACTGGGCGAAGTGCGAACTTCGCACCAACACTTAGCCGTTTTTCAGGTAACTTGCTGGAAAGTTTAAAAAATCAACTGAGGGACTCCGAGAAAGGGGGAAAGAAAGAGAATGTGGGAAAGAAAGAGAAAGGGAGAGCAGAAGAAAGGAAAATAGAGGAAGAGGGAGAAAGAAGAGCAGCACTGTTACAAAATTGAAGACATTGCACCCCGTGCAAAATGTGACAACAATTACCTGATAGTTGGGAGAGCTTGGTAATGGCTATTAGCAATGGTACTGTTTTTGGTATTCTTTCTTTTGATGATGCAGTGAGTGTAGTCCTTAGTCATGAAATGCAAAGGAAGAGCATGGAAGAATCATCATCTGGTGTAGCATTGATTGCCAGAGGAAAACAGAAGACAAGTGGAGTGAATGTGGGGAACCGTGAAGAGCGAGGTGGATCCAAGTCCAAAGGAAAGATGGTGTGTTATTGCGGCAAGAAGGGGCATCTGAAGAAAGATTGCTGGTCTCGGAATGGAGATGGAGGAGAAGAAAACATAGCAGATGAAAATGAGGATTTGATCCTTTCAGTAGTGGGAACTGGGAGACATGTCCAAGAAGATGGACATGGATCAGGATTTATTGTATGATTTTTTAGGATGGAACACATAATATGGTTATAGCTTTGGATCATTGCGACCCCAAGTACCTAAGTTGGAAGGTAATTCCACACTCGGGGAATGTGCTTTCAAAGCTAGTGGCAAAGCCATATTGTGTGTGTGCATGCTATGGATCATCCATAGTATGTAGATCTTGCCATGGTGGTGATGTTTGATTCACCATGATACAAAGTGATTCTGAGGATGTTGTTATTGTCACTGATTTGTGGTAGAGAGATTGTGTGTTGCTTGTTGATCACAAGATAAAAGTGCGTGGATGACACTAGTCCGGTGTCATGGTTCAGAGCATGGTTACAACAATCTGGAGGAGTTGACATTCTTTGTTTGGCTTAAAGATGTTCTTTTGCGGATGCAATAGCGGTAGAGTTGTGGATCAGTCTCCAAGTGGGAGATTGTTAGGTTGTGGAGTCTGATCTTGGCTAAAATTAAGTTTTTTCTAATTGTATAAAGAAAAAGAAAAGCAAAAAGCCCAAAAAAGGCAAAAAGCCAAGAAATCAAAAGGATAAAAAAGATAGATTTAAAGATAAAAAAACATGGTCTATGGTTAAGAAAAACTATTGTAATAATTCTATATATTTGAGTATCTTGTTTATGGGAAGTGCATAGGATTATGTATCTCTTGTAGAGAGACAAAGAAGCTTGGTGTAGAGCTTGATGCAAGGGTGTTTGCATGTTGAATTACAGTTAGAGTAATTGTGTGGAGATGCTGGTGTTTTGAAGAGGAATTTGCAGCTGGTTGTGTTGCAGGATTACTCCCTTCAGAGATTGTATTGTTGTTAATACAAAGAACTGGTGTTTGGTGAACCATGTTATATGTTGTGTTTTATCTTGTCTTGCATGTTTATGTTCTTCTGTGATGGTTAATAGTTTTTGCTTCAAGAATTCCTTTTGTTTATGTAGTGAATCCTAATAGAGTGTTGGCCAAGGAATCTATTTTCATATATAAAGGGCCTCAGTGATAGATCAGGAGATGCAGCATATAGATATCAAGAGCATTGTAGTAGAGTAGTAGATAGTGGCAGAGCTCCTGTATGGAGCACAATGTAGTTCTTTAGCTTATATTAATGGAGTGACCATATCCTCCATACTTCATTGTATGTTCGCCACTTTCTATTTATAGTATATTTCAATCATATTGCAGACTCACTTTCTTTCATCTATCAGGACTTGTGTTAGATCTCTCCCACTGCATATATCCTCAAAAGCTAACAAAACAATCCATTGTAATTACTTGACAATTTGGGGATTGTATGGGCCTAGAATGATCTCTCTAGATGGTTGGGGAAGGGTTTAGACGACCCTCCCCTTGATCCTGTTTGGGAGCCTTGTGTCTCTGCTAGAAAGCCAAGGGTTGTCCAAAAGGGTTGGGGTTTATCACTCCCCCTAAAAGGTTGGGGAGAAAGCAATTGTCCAAGTGCCCTCTCCTCGACAATCTATTTTTGACTTTTGTTACTTCTTGTTGCAATAGCCTCAACCCTTGTGTAGGCTACCTTTTGAATTAGCCAATTCGAACATTCAAATGCCCACTTATTTCGTCCAATTGTTGAGTCTTTTGTGCACCCTATGTTGTGCGTGTCGAATGGCTGCCAACAGACTCATTCTTTCATCTTGTCTTTCTTCATCACTTCGATTGTCTCTTCCTTGCGACATCTCTTGCTTGAAATGCCTTGTTGCCACCAATTGCATGTCTTCATCCTCAAGTGAATTTTGATTTCCTTTGACATTAGACAACTTGACACTCTCACAATCTCGTGATCAATGTGTTTAGGCTCCAAGTCTTCCTGTTCAATCATTGGTTGCATGTCATTTTGGTGTCATCTTGTGGCTCCTTTTTGTACAACCATGCCAACTTCTCCGCTAGTTCATTATTCTTAAACTCACTTGTGTAATGCACACCATCTTCTACTGTCCAGCCGCATTGTCCAACTTTATGTATCGAGATTCCCTCAAAGGACATTGAAGATTGGCTTGGTGTGTTTGTCAATATTCTTGTACTCATCTCTTCACCATATGGTTCATGATTGACAAGGTTCACCTGTGCCTGGACCTTGTATTGTTTCAACTTTGATCCATTGATTGTCTCATGACATTGTGTCTCATCTAGCCTCTTCAATTTGATTGTGCTATTGTTCGGAAAATCCTCAACTTGGAAGGGTCTAAGCCACAAGGTCTTCAACTTCCTTGGCTTGATTTCTCGTTTGCCATTAAACTTTAGCACGAGGTTGTTTGCCTTCAACTTTCTCAAATGCTTGTCGTGCCCGAGTTTACGTTGACAGTGGGCAACCTTTGTGGCCCATTGTGCCATTACTCTTTTCTTGTCCAACATTATGAGCACCATCAGCCTCTCCTAGTCGCCAAGAAGGTTATCCATTGCCACTCTAAAACTTAGCACCATAAATTCAACTATTACTACTGCCTGTTGACTATGCATAAGCTGGAATGGCGTGTGATTTGATGTTACCGTATATGTTGTTCTGTATGCCCACAAGATGGTTGGCATTTTCTCCTCCTAGTCAGTAGTTTCAATTCCACATCTTAATACATTATTGAAACCAAAACTTTGTTCTCATCCTTTTGTCAGTTTGCCCTCGGGTCGTACGAAGTTGACAATGAATGAAGAATTTTGAACTTCATGGTCAACTTCTTAATAATTTAGTTAACGAAGTGGCATCCATGATCACTTGTCAACCGAAGAGGCAGTCCAAACCTGATAATGATTCATACAAGAATTGCACAGTACTCTTTGAAGAGTTAATTGGCAACACTCTTGCATCCACCCACTTTGATAAGTATTTAGCTGCCACGACAATGTCCTTGAACCTCTTTTGCTAGTCCTCAACAGTCCAAGAAAATCCTTACCCCATTGTTCAAACAACTCTTGCAGTTGAGATAGGTGCAATGGCATTAAGTTCATTTGTAGCGTCATGATAAAGGGTGGGCTACCACAGCCTTCTCGAAAGCACCTTCCCTATGGTTGTAATTGGTCCCATATGTCCTGCCAACCCTTCATGAGCCTCCTAAAGTGTTGCGTTCACTTTCTTGTCTATCACACACCTCCATCAAATCCCATCAAATACGATTTTGTGATGAAATACAACATTCAATTGAGATGGTGTTGATTTGATCATGATTATCTTTCGTTTGTATGCCGAAAACTTCTTCAACAACTCCCATGTCGACAAGTATTCTTTGACGTATGTGTACCACGACGACAACGTAGTGATAGAAAACAAATGTGTGTCATGAAATTTATCCAACACTCACAGTTTTTCTCAAGCGAATCTTTGATAGCTGATCTACTATAGTGTGTTTCTATCCAGGCCTGACCACCACTTAAAACATGAACTCCTGCAACATGACAAGCCACCTGCTAACTCGTCCATGAATATTCAACTTATTGCTAAGGTACTGTTGGCATTTTTTCCACATTAAATGTTTTGACAAAAGTTTGCCCAAGTATGAAGCTTTAAGCGACAAAGAGCGTGTAGAAGTGCTGGCATTTTCGTAGGCCCTAAACGGGGATGAAATGATCTTTGGATATTTCGTCATTGCAGATCTTTTTGCAAGCTTTCCGACGATATATTATAATAGGCGATCAGGGTAGCGGATCAAAAGTTCTGGCCTCGGGAAGCAGAACCAAAAAGCTCAATTTCGGGCCACAAAATATGACTAAGGCACAGAATGCTCAGGTTCGCCCGGTTCTCAGGATCGCTCCCGAAATCCGACGCGCTCAAGTTCGCTCCCAAAATCCAACGAACCTCGGCTTCGGGGTTAACCTGCTCCAAAAAATCAGCTAAGGCATGAAAAGTCTCTGGTTCGCTCCAAAAGTCACCGAATCCCGGCTTCGCTCCAGTTTCGGGGCGAACTGCAGCCCAAGCCATGAAGAAACAATTAGGGTCGAAGGCACCTCAGGTTCGCTCCAAAATCAGCGAACCCCAGCTTCGCTCGACTTTTCGGGCGAACTACAGCCTAAGCGAGGAAGGGAATGGCTAAGGTTTGAAAGCTTTAAGGCATGGAGACCTCAACTTCGCTCTATTTTCGAGCGACTCTCAGCCTCGCTCCCCTTCTCCAGCGAGCGTCGGCCAGGAGCAAACGTCGGCCAGGAGCGAATGTCGGCCAAAATGCCTATGTTGGCCAAAATGCTCTCAAGTTCGCTCGAATCTCCAGCGAACCCCGGTTTCGGGCCCCTTGTGAGGCGAACGTTGGCCAAAATGCCCTATGTTGGCCAAAGTGCTCTATGTCGGCCATGAAGCTCAAGTTCGCTCCCGAACGCTCCCGAACTGCGAAAAGCTCAAGTTCGCTCCCGAACCATGTCGGCCAAAATGCCTTATGTCGGCCACGAAGCTCAAGTTCGCTCTCGAACTCCGGAAAGCTCAGTTTGCTCCCGAACTCCGGAAAGCTCAAGTTCGCTCTCGAACCTGTGTCGGCCAAAATGCTCTATGTTGGCCAGAAACCTCAGGTTCACCCGAATTCCCAGCGAAGCCCAGCTTCGGGATCCTCACGTGGCGAACTTCAGCTTTGCTCAGTTTTTAGGCGAAGTACAGCATCAAATATTTGAAAATTTTCTTAACATATGGAAGGCCTCAACTTCGCCCAAAAGGATAGTGAAACTTATCTTCGGGGCCTGTCTTCGGCGAACCTCGGTTTTCGGGCATTACTTTGGGCGAAGTCTAGCTGCAAATGAAAAAGGTTTCCTAAGTTGGGAAGGCTCTACTTCACCCCATCCTCGTGCGACCCCCAACCTCGCTCCTCTTCTCCAACGAACCCCGGCTTTGTGCCAAATTTAAGCGATCCTCGGTTAGCAGAATTTCAAGCGAATTTCAGGCCCTATTTCGGGCAAACTCCAGCAAAGTCGGGCGAGCTCCAGCAAAGGCGTTTCTAAACGCTAAGGCAGCCGCTGAAGGGGCACTCCGAAGGGCACATGTCCCGAGAAAGAGAGGGTAGGTGGGAATTTAAGGTGCATCCATGGCGCACGAATTTGAGTCTCCAACCCATCCCATTAGGACAGCCATGTCAGGTCCCGGAAAAGCTCCAAAGGGCAAGCTGCACCAACCGCATTAATGAGACATGCTGTCCCAACTACAACGCCCGTTCGGCGCCGCTCTAAACATGGGTGAGCCGCATTCCATGGATGCTCTGTCATCTGGCAGAGGTCAAATCTCAACTGCTCCGCCAGTTTTAGGGTTTGAGCATTAATGTAATCAAGGGGATTTTCTTCTATAAAAGGCCGCTCAATGTAATGTAATAGGGGGGAACATTTTGCTAAAGAGCTGCTGTACTTGGACTTCTTGCTTCAATATTAAGACTCCTGGTTCTGATTCTAGACTCTTTTCATTGTGTATGATGCCTTCTATGCTTATTTTTGTTAATTTTGTTTCTTCATTTGCATACAATAAATTCTGAATTCTGGATTTAAGTGTGTGAATTAAGAACGAAGTTTGGAATTGCTAAAGGATACATATCAGTGTGTGTTCAGTTTTAGTTTCTGTTATGTTCATAATATTGATTGTTGCTGGTTTAAGTAGGAGTTAGTAATTGTGTTGCTTGTTCTTCCCCTTGAAACAATCTACATTTCCCATCTCTTTCAGTTATTTATTTCTTTCAGCAATTTCCCAATCTCTTTCCAGTTCCTTAATCTAAAACCCAGCGTAGTGTAGTAAAGGAGCCAACCTTCTCTGGAGATTGGCACGGAAGGCATTCCTTCCTTCCGGCCTTTCAATCTGTTGGGCGGGTCTAGGGCGCATAGATAGACCAAATCCTTTCCTAGTGGCGGATCCGTAACCAACAGTTTTTTCTGGCACGCCCGGTGGGACGAACAGTCTCCATATTTTAAGGGAGCCCGAGTTTGGTGAACCTCTGGCTTGCCTTCATCTGGCAAAATCACCTGGCGACTCTGTTGAGCTGAAGATCCAGATTTCTTGATCGTAGGCGCCTTTTAAGCTGAAAGAAGACACCCCGGAGGAATCAAGGTTTGGTGAGCAGCCTTGACCTCACAAGCGGAGAAAAGAATGTTCACCTGGCGACTCCGACTTAGTGGCGAGAACCGTGATCTCTGCAGACCACTGCTATAATGGCAAAGGTATGCTATCCCAGCTGGGATGATCCTGGCCCTCTGAATCTCCAAAGTTGGCATGAGATTCCCAAAAGTGCCCTGAAGACCCTAACAAAATACAATGGCACTGAGGGAATGGCCCGAGAGCACCTTGAAGATATTGTTGCTCTAGCGACCCTCCATGACATAGCCCACGAAGATGTCATGATCAGACTTCTGGTCCTGTCTCTGGAAGGAAGGGCGCTGCAGTGGTACAAAATACTCGGGCGTAAGAGCATCTGTTCATGGGCGGACCTAGCGGGAGCACTCATCAACACATTTGACGGCTCTCAGGATCCCTTCCAACTCTTGATGCACCTCTCCACCATCACGAGAGCACCTCTGGAGAGCATCACAGAATTCAATGTCCGATTTTGCAGGAGTTGGAGGAGAATTCCAGAGGAAATCCAGCCGACACCCGCCCAGGCCCACCTCTTCTATGTTCGGGCTTTCCACTCGGATATAAGCCTCCTCCTACTGCAATCAGGTGAACAGAGATTCCCTCAAATCTTTGAGGAAGCAGTACAAGCGGAGCGACTTCTACTCCTATCAGGAAAGATACGGTGGGGAGAAACTCCATCACTTTCTCCGGTAGTTGTTGCTCCTGTCTATCCCGCGCAGTATTCACCATGGCAGATCCCTCAAACTGTGCAGAGACCTGGAATGCAGCTGTGTGGAGCTCAAGAGGCGGATCTCGTCCAAGGCCAACGATGGGAATATGCAAGCACTGCCCAAGCGATGAATAATATGGTTGCTTGCAGTTTCCATCAGGAAATGGGCCAAGAAGGGGAACAGGCTCAAGTGGCAGATTCTGAGAGCAAAGAGGGCACATTTTTGCACCCTTTTTGTGTCCCAGGGCATAGCACGCAAGTATTTAGCCAAAACCCAACAAGCATGCCTCATCAGGAGGCTGATCCTGAGGAGATCCTGGCAGAAGGCCTATCGCCGGAAAAGTCCTGCTGTCGCATCAAGGAGTTGGAGGAACCCGTACTCAAGAGCCCACAGCCAGTGGACTCTCTAAAGTGGTGGTATTGGCTCCAACCATCACTGCAACCAGTGCTCGAAGAAGGCTCTCATGTGGCAAACCTCTTTGCCACATTATTCATCAACTGTATGGGTACTGGCATGCATGATAACCTGCCACGTTGCACCCTGTTCGCAACCTGGAGAACTTTGGGAAGAGGCCAGCCGGACTTCAAAGATCAACTCAAGTACAATCAGATCTGGTCCGGACACTGCAGATTCACCGGATAGGCACCCGAAGCTAGGTTTGTGGTGGCGGCATGCCAATCATGTCGCAAACTTTTGTGTAAATAATGTAAATAGGCCGGCTAGTAAGTAAAGTTTCAGTTGTTTTTTTTAGTTTAGTTCGTGCTTTTTTGTGCGCCAAAGAGGACCATGAGCGCCAAAGAGAGGAAGAAGCAGAAGGGGAGAAGTTGGAGGAAGAGTTTACTACCGTCAGTGAACACTCAGAGGAGGACAACGAGGATGACTCTGTTGCCCAATGGATAAAGGCCTGGGATCGATCTGCATTCAGACAAGCTAAATGCCCCGCGAGCCGCCAGGAATGTTGGCATTTTTGCCACATTAAATTTTTTGACAAAATTTTGCCTAAGTATGAAGCTTTAAGCGGCAAAGAGCATGCAGAAGTGCTGGCATTTTCGCAGGCCCTAAAAGAGGATGATAAAGTGGATGAAATGATCTTTGGATATTTCGTCATTGCAGATATTTTCGCAAGCTTTCCGGCGATATATTATAATAGGCGATCGGGGCAGCGGATCAAAAGTTATGGCCCCGGGAAGCAGAACCAGAAAGCTCAATTTCGGGCCAGAAAATATGACTAAGGCACAGAATGCTCAAGTTCGCCCGATGCTCAAGTTCGCCGGTGCTCAGGATCGCTCCCGAAATCCGGCGCGCTCAAGTTCGCTCCCGAAATCCAGCGAACCTCGGCTTCGGGGTTAACCTGCTCCAAAAAATCAGCTAAGGCATGAAAGTCTCCGGTTCGCTCCGAAAGTCACCGAATCCCGGCTTCGCTCTAGTTTCGGGGCGAACTGCAGCCCAAGCCATGAAGAAACAATTAGGGTCGAAGGCACCTCAGGTTCGCTCCAAAATCAGCGAACCCCAGCTTCGCTCGACTTTTCGGGCGAACTACAGCCTAAGCGAGGAAGGGAATGGCTAAGGTTTGAAAGCTTTAAGGCACGGAGACCTCAACTTCGCTCTATTTCCGAGCGACTCTCAGCCTCGCTCCCCTTCTCCAGCGAGCGTCGACCAGGAGTGAACGTCGGCCAGGAGCAAACGTCAGCCAAGAGCGAACATTGACCAAGAGCGAATGTCAGCCAAAATGCTCTCAAGTTCGCTCGAATCTCCAGCGAACCCCGGTTTCGGGCAGCAAGCGGAGCGAACGTCGGCCAGGAGCGAACGTCGGCCAAAATGCTCTCAAGTTCGCTCAAATCTCCAGCGAACCCCGGTTTCGGGCTCCTTGCGCGGCGAATGTCGGCCAAAGGGCGAACGTTGGCAAAAATGCAAGTGTCGGCCAAGCGCGTTCAAGTTCGCTCCAACCTCTAGCGAGCCCCGGTTTTGGGCTCCTTGCGTGGCGAACGTCGGCCAAAGTGCTCCATGTCGGCCCTGAAGCTCAGGTTCGCTCCTGAACGCTCCCGAACTGCGAAAAGCTCAAGTTCGCTCTTGAACCATGTCAGCTAAAATGCAAATGTCGGCCAAAATGCCTATGTCGGCCACGAAGCGCAAGTTCGCTCCCGAACTCCGGAAAGCTCATGTTCATTCCCGAACCTATGTTGGCCAAAACGCTCTATGTCGGCCAGAAACCTCAAGTTTGCCCGAATTCCCAGCGAAGCCTAGCCTTAGGGCTCCTCACGCGGCGAACTTTAGCTTCGCTCAGTTTTTGGGCGAAGTACAACATCAAATATTTGAAAAAGTTCTTAAAGTATGGAAGGCCTCAACTTCGCCCAAAAGGACAGCGAAGCTCAGCTTCGGGGCCAGTCTTCGGCGAACCTCGGTTTCAGGGCATTACTTCGGATGAAGTCTAGCTGCAAATGAAAAAGGTTTCCTAAGCTGGGAAGGCTCTACTTCGTGCCATCCTCGTGCGACCCCCAACCTCGCTCCTCTTCTCCAGCGAACCTCGGCTTCGTGCCAAATTTAAGCGATCCTCGGTTAGCAGAATTTCAAGCGAATTTCAGCCCTATTTCGGGTGAACTCCAGCAAAGTCGGGCGAGCTCCAGCAAAGGCATTTTTAAACGCTAAGGTAGTCGCTAAAGGGGCACTCCGAAGGGCGCGCGTCTCGAGAAAGAGAGGGTAGGAGGACATTTAAGGCGCATCCATGGCGCACGAATTTAGGTCTCCAACCCATCCCATCAGGACAACCATGTCAGGTCCCGGAAAAGCTCCAAAGGGCAAGTTGCACCAACCATCTTAATGAGATATGCTACCACGCCGGTCCGACGCCGCTCTTAACACGGGTGAGTTGCATGGATGCTCTGTCATCTGGCAGAGGTCAAATATCAACTCCTCCGCCAGTTTTAGGGTTTGGGCATTAATGTATTCAAGGGGATTTTCTTCAATAAAAGGCGACTTAATATAATGTAATAGGGGCGAACATTTTGCTAAAGAGCTGCTGTATTTGGACTTCTTGCTTTAATATTAAGATTCCTGGTTCTGATTCTGGACTTTTGCACTATGTATGACGCCTTCTATGCTTATTTCTGTTAATTCTGTTTCTTCATTTGCATACAGTAAATTTTGAAATCTGGATTAAGTGTGTGAATTAAGAACGGAGACTGGAATTGCTAAAGGATACATATCAGTGTGTGTTCAGTTTTAGTTTCTGCTATGTTTATAATATTGATTGCTGTTGGTTCAAGTAGGAGTTAGTAATTGTGGTGCTTGTTCTACCCCTTGAAACAATCTGCATTTCCCATCTCTTTCAGTTATTTCTTTCAGCAATTTCCCGATTCCTTTCCTGTTCCTTAATCTAAAACCCAGTGTAGTGTAGTAAAGGAGCCAGCCTTCTCTGGAGATTGGCACGGAAGGCATTCCTTCCTTCCGGCCTTTCAATCTGTTGGGCGGGTCTAGGGCGCATAAATAGACCAAACCCTTTCTTGTGGCAGATCCGTAACCAACAGGTACAACAAGGCTTGAAGATCAGCGTAATAAATCTAAACTTTTGCATTGTGTACATCATTGTTGATGCTTCTCTCTTCATTGTGCTGTATTTCTTTTCCGCTCTTGACAACAACTGACTTCAAAAATATATGGGTTTATCCAACCCAAATTGCCCTTCTACAAGCCCGCATCCAATTGCAAAATTGGATGCATCAACGTGGACATGGGATTCCTTTTTCCAATTTGGAATCACTAGAATGGGTGCACAAACCAACATCGTATTTATCTCTTTGAAAGCCTTTTGGTGCTCCTCTGTCCACCTGAAAGGAACACCCTTGCGTGTCAATGTATCCAGCGGATGGAACATCTGTGCAAAATTCTTAATAAAGTGTTGATAATACCTGATAGCCTAAAAAATGACTTCAATGAACTAACGTTGTATGGTTCCTCCATGCTCATCATGATGCAAATTTTGTTTTGGATCAATATTCAGTTCTTTCTTGCACACCACATGCCCTAGCAAATTCTTTTATGGTATCAACAACTTGCATTTCTTTGGATTTAGGGAAAGTCAAGCATTCATGCATAATCTCATGCATTCTTCTAATGCTTTAAATGGTCTTCCTTCTTTTCCTACTATGATCGATCATCCATAAACACCTTGAACTTGCCTGACGACATTTGCTCAAATATATATAGGACGATCTTTTGAAATGTGGCAAGAGCATTGTACAAACCGAAGGGTATTCTATTATATGCATATATACCATTGTCCACGACTAAAGTTGTCTTTAGCCTAGCTTCCTCAATGATACTGATTTGATTTTAGCCTGAAAAACCGGACATAAAAGAATATATTTTGTGCCTTTCTACTTCCTCTAAAATCGTATCAATAAATGGAATTGGAAAGTGATCCTTTATCACCGCTGCATTCAAACTTCAAAAATCAACAGAGAAGCAGATCTGACTAGTGTCCTTCAAACTGATGACTATGGAAGACACCTAGTTGCTTACTATCACCTTGAAGATGATGCCCACATCCGACATCTTCTCAATCTCTACATTGAGCAAGGTTGCATCCTTAGGATTTATCCTGTATGGCCTTCTCATCACAAGTTACACACCTAGAATAAATGGAATTCCATATATGCACAACTCTTGTGGAATCCCTTGCAAATACTTGTACATCAATGCGAAGACCTCCTTATATTGCATGAAAATTTTAAAATTTGTTGCTTTAAAAACTAGATCCCATTCATCTCCACAATGGATCATCTTCTTTTTGTCACCCTTGGCAAGGTTTAATTGCACCATCTTCGAACTCTCGTACATGAAGGTGTTTGGCTCTTCTCTTGCTCTTGCCACATCAAAGGAATGTGTTGACCTTTCATCAATATGCACATCATCTACACTATATTTTGCAAGATTTTGTGGGAAAGACATCTTCTCTTCCTCCTCGACTTCTATGGCCAGTTTTGAAGCTTACACACTTGTGTACTATGAAGTCCGTCATTCTGATCTTCATCTTCAATGCTTGTGCATACACAGGTAGGCTGGAAGACTTCATAGTCTTCCATCTGCCGATGAAGCAAGTTGTTTCCTCGGTGCCCTGCATCTTCCATGCACTTCAATTCCAACACTCGTCTGTTTGTTTCCTATTTGCCTTTCTGATCTTCTTCATCTGATGAAGACTTGCAAGATTCATTTGATGATGCCATCCCTTCATTGGATTGTTTTTTCAAATTTATGACATGCTTGTGCTGGTCCTTTTTGAATGTCAACCGATCCTTCTCGCAGTTAAGATTGAATTTTGCCATGCATAACAATCCCCACCCCTACAATTGGTTGTAGGGTGGTTTTTGCATGGTGATTACTATGAAATCTAAAACAAATGTTTGTTTATTCGGCAATTATCACTTTTGGTGTAGTCGACACACCTTTCATGTTATTATCGTACTAATTTGTGCCACACAATTAAAAATTGGGTGACCACAAAAATGGAGCCTCAAAGTCTTTCTTGGTTTTTCAAGATAATACATTAACATTGGAATCCCATCAATAATTACTTCTGTCAGCTTATGCTCAAGTAATTCTATATGGGTCAAAGTTTGCTTTTTCTTGGTGTCGATCATCAACACTGTCAAGTCTATATATTTATCCTTGTACATTTGCTTTGTTGCATGTTGATGATGTGGTTTTGTCACCTTCTTCGCTCTCATCAACTCCTCTATTGTCGCATAGAGCTCTGGTACTATGCAAAGTAAACTAGACGTTCTGACTGGAATATTCGTGTCCAACATTTGTAGTGTTAACTGCGTTGTTGATAGGTTCTCTTCAACCATGATGGGTACCTTCCGTTTTTGTTTCCTATCATTGTCTCTCCACATTTCTTCGACTTGTGCACGCACATCTTGTTATTTCTCCTTATCCTTTGTAGGATTTGGATATTGCTCTATATTCTTCGCTTGTGCATGCATCACAACAAGCACGTGTTTCTCTTTTCCCTTTTGGTGGTTCCCATGAGGCTCTTCTATGTCAATAAAATTGACATTTTGCAAGTTTGTTGGTACTCATTCTTCGGATAGTTAGCCTCCTTATGGTTGCTATGATTGCATCATCGCCACATCATTATCATGTTGTTCTTGCTTCCCCTAGTGAATGCATTTGTATAATTGCGTGCGCAGTGTCCCCATTCTTGACATCTTCTACATTGAATGATTGGCCTTCTTGTTGAGTTGTATTGCAATCGATTTTCATCACCACTACAACCAGAATGATTTTCAGATTGCGGTTGTCTCTTGCCTCTGGAATTATCATGATAGCCACCACTTGTTGCTCCTTGTATACTTTAAGAAGTGTTGGGTTTCTCTTCCCTCTTCTGCATTGTTATTGTTTGGTGCCTTGCACCTTTAGATTAAACGAACATTTTGCAATGGCATGTCCATTTACTTTACAAGTATTTAAATACGCTTTCTTCAGGCAATTTGTGTTCGTACGTCCCTCTGTCTTGCATAATGAACACCAAATGTCCTTTTTGTCTTTCTTTTTCTTAGTCTTCATGTCATTGATCATCCTCTCCAGGTCCTTTTGCATTGCTTGGATTGTTACATTGAGATGATCCCGATCATCGTTTGAGTCATCATATTTGTCATGGCTCGCACCCACGTCATCTGGTGCTGACATCTTCATTTCACTTTCCAAGTTTACGACACAATCAAATGCATCCGGGTAGGTTGTAGTTGGAACAACCTTCATTTTCTTCTTGTATCATGGCAACTTGTCTAGAAACCACCTTTTTTTTCAATTTGTGAGCTGGTTTCACCTCCATATTTACGATCAATTCTTTTAGATGACAATGGTATTGTATTATATTATTGTCCTCTTGCTTCATGGCGTATATTTTCTCTGATGATTTCTGTTTTGTTGTGAAGCAATTTGAATTTTTTGTTGAATTCCTCCTTTAGATTTCTCTAGTCAGTGAATGGTTCTACTCTCTTCAAGTGCCAATCAATAGTCACTTACAATGTTGTTGGGAATAGTCGCAACCATGCATTCTCATATGATACTCCATTTGGTAACTATATCGTTTCACATATCCCACTATTGCACTCGGGATCTTCCTTAGTGAGTCATACTACAATGTATTCTCACCACTGCCATCAGACATGTTGCCAAATTGTGTGTTTGATCTCCTTCCGTGACATTATTACAATAACCGCCAATCATCGCATTCTGCATGTTCGTTCACTTGTGAAATATTGGAGTATGCCCTTTTCGGGCAGTTGGTGTTAGTATGCACTTCCAACTTGCAATTAGAACACTAAATATCCTTTTTCTCTCCTTAGGTTTGATGCCATTGATTATTATCCTCAAATATTTTCTCATCTCCTGTATTGTTGCACTTAGATCTTCCTTTTCGTTGTTAGACTTGGAGTCATCTCTTCCATGACTTGCATTTCCTCCTGTTGTTGTAGTCTTCATCTCACTCTCTAGGTCCAATGATTTCTATATCATTGTGAAGCAACTTGAACGCTTTGGTGAATTCTTGCTTCAAGTCATTCAAGGTGGTAAACTGTCGCAACATGGTTGGAAACTATTGCAACCATGCATCTTCATTTGTCACACCTTTGGAGTTGTATATTGTCATGCCAATATGACTTTCAAGATCCTCTTTCTCTCTATAGTAAACTTTGGGCACTTCTTGCTGTAGACAACAGTTCTAAGCCCTAGGACTGACTGGCACATCCTCCAACAATTTTGAATGTAACCGAACAATTTTGAATGTAACCGAACAATTTTGAATGTAATTGAGCAATTTTGTCTGTGTTGGCATTAGACGTCCAATCTGTAAGTCAGACATCCAGTATTGCCAGTCACCAGACGTCCAGTTTTGTTAGACGTCTGGGCTGGCAGTTTGACGTCTGGACTGGCCGTCAGACGTCTGGTCTGCCAGCCAGACGTATGGGCTAGTGGCCTGACGGCTAGTTAGCAAAGTTAGATGTCTAATAAGCAATTAGTTAGCAGATTCGGTTGCAACTTCCCCCAAATTCCCCAACCACTTCTACAACCGAATTTGCTAACTAATTGCTAATTAGACGTCTAACTCTGCTAACTGGCCTGACCCAACTTCCCCCAAATTCCCCAACCACTTCTGCAACCAAATCTGCTAACTAATTGCTAATTAGACGTCTAACTCTGCTAACTAGCCGTCAGGCCACTAGCCCATACGTCTGGCTGGCAGACCAGACGTCTAACTGCCAGCCCAGACGTCTGACCACCTTTTCAAACATTTGTATGGCATTAGAGAGAAAGGAGAGAGAGCACAGACTCTGTCTAAGATTCTATTGTATGATGTAATCAGGATTGCAAATATAATACCAAGACTGTTATTCTGATCCACATTCTGCGTATGTATTGCGTGTTGAGTTGAGTTACAGATTGCTGCCATTAATGGAGTTTGTTGCAGGTGTGAAACACTGAAGGTCATGTTGCAGGTTTCCGAATGGTGTAATTGTTATTGTAGGTGTGTTAATCGTTGGTGGACATGTGCTGGAGGGAAGCGGTTATGGCGGTTGTGCGAACCCTAATGCTTGACGTCTAGCCAGACGTCTGGTCACCACCATACGGCTAGCCGTCAACCCTCTCACCAGACGTCCAACCCTAAACCTGACGTCTGACCCCAGAAGTCTGAACCAGATGTCTGATTCAATTCTAGACGTCTACACTTGTCCCCTACACCGACTGGACCTTGTCAGCCAGAGTTAGCCTATCACCTGGACTTAGTTATACCTTGCCCACCCTGATATTAACTGTCATCACCTGTATTGGGAATGTACTCACCCCTGTCTACATTTGGCGCCGTTGCCTAATCAAAAAACCCGGAGAGTCTAGGCAAAGTGATTGAGGGAGTTAGGTGCATGATTGATTTCAGGGAACAAAGCAAAGGAGTAAGACGAAGCACACGACTGGCGAACCTACAAGCAAACGAGGCCCCAGATGTGTCTCACCCAGAGATAGAACAAGTATGGAACGCTGAAGACGAAAATGCACACATAGAAACCTTGTTGGTGACTGGAAGAACAAATAGCAGAAAGAGCACCCATAGTTGACGATTGGACGGTAACACCCCAACCGACGGGAGAGGAGTGGCCAGAGGATACTAGAGGAGAGAACCTGGTATCAAGGCATCACCGTGGAGGTTTGTGGGGAGGAAGACCGGAGCCACATTTGGTATATTCGCGAAGAAGGTCGCGAAGCAGAGACGAAGGGGGAACACAAACAAGGCTATTTGGGGAAAATTTTGCACCACCAACAGTTGATAGACAACTGCAAAGAACTCAACACATAACAGTACCTGTATACCAGAATACCATGGCAGGAAATCAAGCTAATAGAACTATACAGCAAAAATGCCCACCTTTCTCAGGTGAAGGGAAAGAAGACCCAACCCAACATGTGGGAACTTGCACTACCATTTGGGGAGCAAATGGGGTGAATCAAGACACACAATGGTTGCAATTGTTTCCAGCAACATTGCGAGGCATGGCGATAGACTGGTACTTGAAAAGACAGAGTAGACAAGCATTTGCACAATGGGAAAACCTGAAGAACGCATTCATAGAAGAATTCCGACCGATGCAGGATGACACTGACATAATCACAGAAATTTGCTGCACGAAGCAGAGAACAAATGAAGATGTTGAGAGGTTCAATAGAAGACTGAAACAACTGACGGACAAAATGGAAATGACACCTGCCGATGGTATGATTAAGCGGTGGTTTCTGGATGGACTACTTCCAAGATGGAGGAGGAAGATGAAGGCAGTACCATCCTCAACATATGAAGAAGCACTCGAAAAAGCGAAGAACTTTGAAAGTGAAGGGAAGCAGACAACCGCCGGAATTGGAGGTCACTTAAAACATACCGAAGAATCGGATAGTGATGATGAAGACAAGGTGCGGAGCACGATCCACACCTTTCGGAAAGAAATGGAGAAGATACTGAAAGAAGCCAAAAATGAAAATCAAAAAGACCGGAAGGAAATTTGGTGCTCGGATTGCAAGAAGGAAGGGCATTCCAATATTGACTGTCCGAAGAAAGCTTACTTGTAACATATGTGAAATTGCAGGTCATCCGGTGGTCGAGTGTCCATTCAATCTTAAGAACAAACGACATCAAACTTTGGCCATTCAACAAGAAGAACAACCAAACCCGGGAAGGAATGGACAAGGCTGCAACAAGCGCAGGATACGAGGAATAACCGGTGAGGAGGAAGACAAGGAGGCTAGAGCTGATTGCAATATGACTCTGAGGGCCGACCGGTTATTCAATGTCGAAACTGTTAAGAATGGGGCCATTTCGCAAAGAATTGCCCCAAGACGCAGAATGCAAGAAACAACAATCGTGGAAATAATACCACGTAGATGTGCAAATGGTGCGGTCCAGGCAACCACGCGGAAGCCAATTGCCCGAACAAGGCCAGTACTAGTGGGACACAGAATATAAACCTGATTGGCATAGGAGAGGTGGAGGAACCAAATAATGAAGTCCTGGCTGTAACAAGGGCACAGGCCAGGAAGAGGGAGGAATACCCGAACCCTGCCAAGGAGAAGGCATGATGGCAGGAAGCCCAAGAGATGATAAATAGAGAATTAGCCAAGGAAAAAGGAGATCACCTAATTATGGAGAAAGTGTTGCAACGACCGGAGATCGTGCAGAAGGCAACAATGGAAGGCTTGGTAACGGAGGTACTAAACACGAAGGTGGAAATAAAAGTCGCCAACTTGTTTAGCATCGTACCGGAGCTGTATGCTACAATCGGACAAGTCATCAAGAAGAAGTATGAACCTCGGCAGGTAGCAACTATCAAGCATGACCAGATCATCGATCCAATAATCCTGATGATTGAAGCAGGGAAGAAGCCAGCTATCATCCAAATAGAAGTTTTGAACCATAAGCTGACTCAGGTAATTGTAGACGGAGGATCGAGTATGAACGTAATGCCAAAAAAGACTTGGCGGATAATTGGGCAACCCGCCTTACGATCTCCAAACTTTAAGCTATATGGAGCCGATCAGTATGGCATCAAGACATTGGGTGTTTTAATGAACCAGAAGATACGCATAGCAGATCAAGACTTTGTCGTAGATTTTGTCATTATTGCTATGCAGAAGTCCGCATACGATGCACTTCTAGGACGAGGATGGCTGAGAGCAGCCAGAGTTAACCATAATTGGGAGAAGGAAAGATTATCTTTCAAACAAGGGCAACACAAGTATATTATTAATCTAAAGAATCATACGGTGAGTTAGGATATAGCAACTTCAGATGATTCGGGGTCCTCTTCATCAAATGGTGAGGCAGGATATGAACCCGACGAGGAAGGAGTGTTGGAACTTGATAGCTGCACAGAGGACGACTATGACCAAGACAAGGGTCTACTACACTGGCAGATGGAAGATTACGAAGTATTCCCTCCCCAATGTCTGTGCATAGAAGCAAAAATAGAGACCAAAAGGGATGAGGCGCAAGAACCTAGAAAATAAATTAGTAACAAAAGAATGACAACAGCGGATAAGGACAAAGACCGGGAGAAGTGGACATTTCCCAAGAATTTTGCAGAATTCACGATGGGGGAAGCAGTCATCGAGGGGAAACCAGCCCACCCCATCGCGGCACTAAAAGCAGCAGATGAGCTTGAATCAATAAAATATGAAGGCTCGAAGATGATTCAGGTAAACTTGGGAGAGGAAGGTGAAGAGAAGGTGATCAAATGTGGAGACGATTGGGATCCAGTCCTCAAAGCAGCAACAATTAAGATTTTTATGGACTACAAGGATGTTTTTGCTTGGACGTATAGAGACTTGAAGGGAGTACCACCCAAGCTTTGCGTACACAAGATTTCTTTGATAGAGGGCGCACAACTAGTCAGAAGGCGTCCTTACAGGATGAATCCCAAATATACAGCAAAGGTGAATGCCAAAATCGAGAAGATGTGAGATGCAGGCATTATATTCAAGGTTACGACAAGCGAGTGGGTTTCACCAATCGTGATCACTCTAAAACAAGAAGTAGATAAAATCCGAATTTGTGTGGATTTTAGAAGTTTGAATGCCGTAACTAGAAAAGATCCCTTCCCAATCCCATTCACGGACTCCAGACTCGAAGAAGTAGCTGGCCACGAGATCTATTCATTTTTGGATGGATTCTCGGGGTACAATCAGATCAGCATAGCAGAAGAAGACAATTTGAAGACTACTTTTGTCGTAGAGAATTGAATATATGCATACAATCGTATGCCATTTGACCTATCCAATGCACCCGCTACTTTTCAAAGGATCATCTTATATATCTTTGATAAAATGTCCACAGGGAATTTTAAAGCTTTTTAAGATGATTGGTCGTTGCATGGGAAGACGCAGGAACATCTAAAAGCTCTGGAAGAATGCATGGGTTAATGCAAGAAGGCGTGAATCGCACTTAACCCAAATAAATGTGTCTTGTTGGTGCCATACGGGAAGCTGTTAGGACACATAGTCTTCCAAGAAGGATTAAAACCCGACCCGGACAAGATACGGGTAGTGTTACTAATGGAGGAGCCACATGACGTGAGCTCAATTAAAACTTTTCTGGGAACCGTCGGATACTACAGGAGGTTTATCTGAAATTATGCATTGACGTCTCACCCACTAGACGCACTTACACGGAAGAATGCCCCATTCAGATGGACAGAGGAACACCAGGTGGCGTTTGAAGGATTGAAGGAACACCAGGTAAAAGCACGTATCCTGGTTTACCCTAACTGGGAGAGAGAATTCCATGTCCATGTGGACGCCTCAAACTTTGCGATTGGATGCGCATTAGCATAGGAAGGCCAATTTGGATTGGATCAGCCCATATAATTTGTAAGTAGGCTATTGTCAAGAGTCGAAAAGAATTATAGTACAACAGAGCGAGAAGCATTGGGAATGGTGTACTCGGTACAAAAGTTCAGACACTATTTATTGGCGAACCCTTTTGCTTTCTACGTAGATCACCAGGCTCGTTATACTTGATCAATAAACCAACGATCTATGGACGAGTAAGTCGATGGCTCGTCACTCTGCAGGAATTCGTGTTTAGAGTGGTAGTAAGGCCAGGGAAGAAACACGTAATAGTGGATCAGTTGTCAAGGATTCGCTCAGGTGAACCTGCAGAGGGAGGAATACCGGATGAATTTCCCGATGCACAACTGTTCATGATTAATGCTATACCTAGGTGGTATAAGCATATCGGAGAATATCTCTCGCCAGGGAAGTTGCCAGAGGAGTTGACGACAGCGGAACAATGGAAGGTAATTACAAAGTCAGCACCCTTCACCTTGATTGCAGGACTGCTATATAAGATGGGGGAGGATCAGATACTTCGACGATGTATAATGGAAGATGAAGTACAACAGACCCTGAGGGAGACACACAAGGGACTGGCAAGAGAACACATGGGACCAGATGCGACAGCAAGGAAAGTGTTGTTGGCAGGTTTGTGGTGGCCCACTTTCTTTCACGATGCTAAATAGTTTGTGACAGCATGTGACGCGTGCCAAAGAACAAGGAAACCGTTGGAAAGAGACTTCATGCCACTACATCCGTCGCAGCCTCAAGAACTTTTCGAAATATGGGGGCTGGACTTTGTAGGTCCTCTAAAGACAAGTCAAAGGAGGAGATGCCGATACATCGTAGTTGCAACGGAGTACCTCACAAAATGGGTCGAAGCAAGGGCTTTACCAGACAACTCGGCAAGAAGCACGACTCGCTTTTTGTACGAACAAGTAATTACAAGGTTTGGGATACCTCTACAGCTGACAAGTGACAGAGGCGGCCATTTTGTGAATGCAATTATAAAGAATCTAACGGAGGAGTTCAGGATCTTCCACTCACTATCAAGTCCGTACTACCCGAGAGCAAACGGGCAGGCGGAGGCGACGAATAAGGTCTTGGTGTCCATCATGTACAAGACATGTGGAGTAGAGAGAGCCGACTGGGATGAAAGACTACCAGCGATTCTATGGGCATATAAAACAACTTTTAAGCCAACCACAAATAACACACCTTTTCAACTGATGTACGAGCAAGAAGCAAGTGGTACCAGTTGAATTCCTTATACCAAGTTTGAGAGTAGTAGTCGACAACCGGTTGAGTGAAGAAGAAAGCGTCCAGGAGTGACTGACAGCCTTGGTACAATTAGATGAGAAACGGGTGATGGCTCAATGGGCAACGGAGGTAGCGTAGAAGAGAAGGAATTTCTGGCATGATAAACACCTTCGAAAGATGGACCTGAAGGCTGGTGGACTAGTTCTCAAATACAACGGTAAGAGAGAACTCAAGCCAGGGAAATTAGAAACCCTGTGGCTTGGACCCTTCCAAGTGGATGAAATACTAGAAAACGGGGCAGTTAGACTAAGGAAATTGGATGGAACATTATGCCCCGATGTAATCAATGGTTCCAAGTAGAAGGTGTACAAGCCACGTGCGGAAATCAACATGATTAACTCAGAACAAACGGGAACTTCCAGAACAAAAGAAGATTCAGGCACACAACCTTCTAGAAATAACGAGCAGGGTAACACTGTTCGAGGGGAGGAAACGCATAACCTGGATTGGTTGTTTGGGAGTGAGGAAGAGCAATCAATGGAACTCTCAAGTAACAACGAAGGGGACCGACTCCAAGTCATGAAGGAGGTCGCTCAACAGGAGGTTCTGGAAGAAGATGAAGAAGACAGAGTTTGATGCAGTGAATGAGAATGGAAACACATCGGCTGCAAGAGGAATATGAAACTCTGAGACAGTACAAAAGTCAGCTACAGGAACAGGTGATCCAAGAGTTGGACACAACCATGCACAGAGTAAATGAAAGGCATGAAGCTCGCCTAGCAGAGTGGGTAGAGCTGAATCAAGGGGAACCGAGAAACAGTGCAACAGGGAACCCTTCGGAAAGCAGTTTATTCTCCTTGGAAGAACAGGAAGTCGTGACAAGTCCAAGGGAACATAGACGGGGAAAAGCAAAAGTAACTGCTGCACTTTCTAGGAGTTATTCTTCAGCCTCACTAAAAATTGTATTAAATACAGAAGAATCCTCAAGTAGAGAAGTAGCAAACTTTCAGGAAACAAGAGATTCTCCAAAAAGACCCAAGAGATGGGAAGCAGAACAAAGCTCGACTGCTTAATATCACATAAGTAGGGGGGAAGTGGCAACAATAATATGGAAGGATATAGAAACGGTACCTGAAAAAGCAAGAACTGGAGGGTGGTTGGAAGACTCCAGCAGCAACGATAATCTATCGTGGGACCCAGATATCCCAGTTGCCAACCCTAACCCAAACAATAGAAGGCAAAGGGAGGAAGATCGCAATCGGCAAGCGGGTGTCAGATTCCTGGAAACTGCGCAGATAATTGAAGACGATACTTCACTAAGTTCACAAGATGAATACAATGGAGGTTTGAATGGGGATGGCATACCCGAAATACCACCGACTCGTGCATGGAGAACACCTTATGCTGGAGCCATGAGACGCCCAATTGAATGGGAAGAGGTAGCTAGGTATCGGATGGCTGCACTAGATTTGCGACAACATAGAAGAGAAGTACGGAGATTGCAGTAGAGGGTTCAAGAAACTTCAGTCTGGCCACTCAATACGGGAGGAGATGGAAATGGCTCAAGTACCGACTCAGTCTTTTCAGAAGAGTACCGGGAGAATTTGGCTCATTGTACCATGCAACGACAATTTGAGCAAAGCAGATGGAGACGAAGACTTATGAGAGCCGATAGGAGATTGAGGATCTTGCAACAACTAACACCCGAGCCGGGATCACAACCTATAAACGAGACCCATAGCGAGAGATAATTTAGGTACCTTCGGGAGACTGCAAGGAACCCCGAGAGTACTCGACCAAGGGAGGAGCATGGTTGACCTCCATCCCGGTAGTTTGAGAGGAAGAAATTCCCCTCTCGCTACCAATAGGTCGACGGGTTCTCAGTTTGGACTGCGAGGCCCATCTGAGAACTTAGTCCAAGTCAACCCATCACTTCGTGCTCCTGAGAATAGATTGAGAGGTCCATCTCAGCGAGCTCGTAGGAACTGAAAACGTCGTCAGGAACGACTGAGGGACTGACCGAATCTCGAGCAGCTGGGAGTACGACAGCCCAACATTAGGGAGATTCAATCGGATAGAGGCCGAGGACGCGGTAACCAGGTCTACAGAAGGAGAGATTGGGACCGTAATCCCAATCTAGAGCAAAGGAATCAAGCACGGGCGGTTGCGGGTAATGATCGAGGTCGAGGACGAGGTCGAAGATCTAGACGACCCCATGAGAATGGAGAACACCAAGGGCGACAAGCCGACCCGGCGGCGGAAATTGATCACCAAGAAAATGGGGGAATAATATATACTTATTTGGATGACTATATAATACTCTGACATAATTATGGAAGGAATGAACAAATTCCACTGTGCTTGACTATTCCGAATGACCAAACTAGACTAGCAACCACCAGGAGGAAGTAGCAGAACCTCGGGATAATATTATAAATCTAGATGGGGAAGAAGATCGGATGGCCGAAGAACGATGGGAACAAATAGCCCGAGAAATGAACAAGTCAATAATAATGCCAGACGATGGGATAGTAGGAATCAGTCCCCAGAGCCAGCAAGAAGACAAAGAGACGGAAGAAACAGAAGAACAAGACTGGCGCATTATACCGCGAGAAAGAATAAGACAACAGCCACAGTCACGTCAGGCCTTAGGGTACGCACAACCGCCATAACCGCTTCGCTCCAGCACTTGTCTGCCAATGATTAACAACACACCTACAATAACAATTTCACCATTCAGAAACCTGGAACATGACCTTCAGTGTTTCACACCTGCAAAAAACTCCATTAATGGCAGCAATCTATAACTCAACTCAACATGCAATACATACGCAAAATGTGGATCAGAATAACAGTCTTGGTATTATATTTGCAATCCTGATTACAGCATACAATAGAATCTTAGACAAAGTCTGTGCTCTCTCTCCTTTCTCTCTCATGCCATACAAATGTTTGAAAAGAAGGTATTTATAGGGCTGGAAGTTGGTTATGGATAACCAACTTCCCCCAACTTCCCCAACCACTTCTACAACCAAATCTGCTAACTAATTGCTAATTAGACGTCTAACTCTGCTAACTAGCCGTCAGGCCACTAGCCCAGACGTCTAACGGTCAGACCAGACGTCTGATGGCCAGTCCAGACGTCTAACTGCCAGCCCAGACGTCTGACAAAATTGGACGTCTGGTGACTGGCAACACTGGACGTCTGACGGCCAAACTGGACGCCTGATGCCAACACTTAGACAAAATTGCTCAATTACATTCAAAATTGTTCGGTTACATTCAAAATTGTTGGAGGATGTGCCAGTCAGTCCTAGGGCTTAGAACTGTTGTCTACATCTATCCTCCCCTTCGAAGAAGTCGATGTCCTCATCGACCTTCTCCGCTTCGTTGCTGAAGTTCCAGCCTTAGTTTGCTGTATTTCTGTTGGTGTAGCAGCCTGCTGTGATTGTTCATAGTCCTGAAGCCTTTGACGATATTGGTCCTGTTCCTCCTTGAGTCTTTTGGCATAGTTATAATATTTTGCCCATTCAACTTCAAAGGTATTTGCTCGCTATTTATTCTTCTTCAGGTTCGTCAGTAGTTCTGTTTCTCGGCTGCGGAACATATCCTTCAACAATTTCTCTTAAAGAGAAGTTGTTGGTGCACCTGTTTGCTGTTTTGCCCTCCACAATTCTTCCTTCAAAGCTGCATTTCTGTTCAACAATTCTTCTTTTCTTTTTCCCAAGTGCGCTCCTACTGGCCTACTGACTGCAAATGCGGTTGCCTGCTTAACCAATAGTTCTTTTTGGTTCTTGAGTTGGTCTATCTCTTCTGCTGCTGCTTGCAATTTCAGATTCTTGTCTACCAACTCAGCTTGTAAACTTGCATTGACCTCCTTCATCCCCTCGTGGAGTTTTTCCATGCGTTCCATGCCCTCAGCTAAGAGTTTATCCTTTTCCAAAAGAGCCTGTGTAACTTCTTGCTCAATGATGTCCTTGTTGTCACATTTTGCACGGGGTGCCATGTTTTCAAAAATTGTAAGTATGCTGCTCTTCCTTCCCTCCTCCTCTTTCTTCCCTTTCTCCATTCTCCCTTTCCTGCAGTTTCATTCCTCCCTTTTTCCCGTGTACTTCCTCCAGTCAAGTTCCCAAAACTGAGCAAGTGTTCCCTGAAAAATTCTAAGTGTCAGGGCGCAACCCGACTTCGCAGCGAAGTCGGGGTGCGCCCTCAAATTGGAGCGCACTACGGGATGCGAAGTGCGGCAGCGAAGTCGGGGTGCGCCCTCAAATTGGAGCGCACTAGGGGATGCGAAGTGCGAAAGCAGGTTGAAACGGAGCAAAATTTGACTAAGTGTGGAAGCGCAACCCGAATTCGCAGCGAAGTCGGGGTGCGCTCTTCTTCCCGTGCGCACTTGGGAAAGTAGTATTCGGAAAATCAGCTAAGTGTTGGAGCGCAACCCGACTTCGCAGTGAAGTCGGGGTGCGCTCCCCTTTTTGTGCGCAGTCCGAACAGCGGCCAAATCTGCTTAAGTACCAGTGCGCAACCCAACTTCGCGAAGTCGAGTCGCGCCCTTTGACCGGTGCGCAGTTGGGCAAGATTCACCAAGACCCAGAAATTGGCTTAGGCACGGAGGCCCTCCCCAACTGCGTTGTTTCCCACCTGCGCTACCGATAGCGCTTTGATCCCGGTCGAAGTTGGATAAACTTTCAAGGCAGACATGTGTCACTCATCAGAATTCGACAAGTGTCCAGCCTCGGGATTCGAGCCGAGATGTGATGGGAACAAGGACAAGCATGGACCGCACTACCTACGCCAGCTGCCTCCATTTAAACTGATGCAAGGCTCCATCTACCACAGCTACCCGCATTCATGCTGACTAGAAGTTTCACCCAACGCGCTGCCACGTAGCTGTACAGCTTTCAGGGAGACCTGGCTGCGAGTACAGTCCTCATCGACAGGAGTCAGCATCAGCAGCTCTTCTGCCGCTTTTGTTAGCTATTGTCTGGTTTGGGACTTTGTGCCCGTAATTGTAATCGGGGGGAACTTGGGCTATAAATAGCCACATCATTTGATTGTAAAGTGGTGGAAGGGGAATATACTGCTAGGGAACCATTGTAGCTATACGTTTGCTTCTGAATGCAAGACACATACTTGGCTCTGCTTACTGTCATCATCTTGTATGCTG
The DNA here is from genome assembly GCA_028583015.1 of Wollemia nobilis. NCBI lineage: Eukaryota > Viridiplantae > Streptophyta > Pinopsida > Araucariales > Araucariaceae > Wollemia > Wollemia nobilis. The sequence continues at coordinate 1,246,920 of JAQPPZ010013509.1, read as the reverse complement.
CCTCTCCTTGTCATTTCTGCCTCATGTTTCTTATTTCATTGCTTACTGTTGTATTGAACTCTGGACTCCGGTATTTGATGATTAAGTATTCCTGGAATGCATAGATAGAGGATACATAGGATGCATGATAGCTGTAGTTTCATTATGTGTTTTGTATAGGACTGTTGTTAGTAGTGGTGATTGATCGTTGTCATGCTGCTTATTTCCCCCACCCAACTCCAATCACATTTGGATTCTCTTTCCGCAATTTATCTCTTTCCTGCACTCTTAGCTTAAACACTAAAAACCCACAGGAAGCCGGCCTTCTCCGGAGATTGGCACGGAAGGCATTCCTTCCTTCCGGCCTTTCAATCTAGTGGGCGAATCTGGGCGCATTATACCAAATCCTTTCCTCATGGCAGATTCGTAACCAACAGTCCTTAGCTGTACTAATGTGTTTGATTCCCTCACCCAACCACTGCAACAAGTCTGCAAGGAAATTCCACTGTGTATACATTGGCAATAGTTCTGTCACCACTTCCACCTGTGTGTTGTGCTCCGTAGCCCGTGGTGAATTCTTGCTTCAAGTCATTCAAGGTGGTAAACTGTCGCAACATGGTTGGAAACTATTGCAACCATGCATATTCATTTGTCACACCATTGGAGTTGTATATTGTCATGCCAATGTGACTTTCAATATCCTCTTTCTCTCTATAGTAAACTTTGGGCACTTCTTGCCTACTTTTAAAGATTTTATTGTTGATTGCATTAAAGTTTGACCTTGTACTTATTGTTGTTGTTCATTCTCCTCTACTTGAAAAACTTCTATTTGACAATTGGTCTTCTTCCTGTGCAAGCAATCGTCGACCAAGTCCTTTTGCATCAATACGAGGTGATGTCCTTTGCGTGTACATGAGTGTTGGCTGTGGTCTCTCGGACCCACTCTCTTGTAGTCTTCCACACCTTTCGACACTCTTCCTTGCATTTGTGCTACCGTTGGATTCACCATTTGCTCAAACTCATATTTTGCTATGTGGTCATCTCTATCACGTTCTATGTTAGTGCATTCTTCACCCTTTGCATGAACGTCTTTGTTGGTCTAGTTTGCTTCTTGCATGTCATCCACTTGTGTGACTTTCTCCATCATAAAAAACATTTGCCAAAGTTCAAACTCTGCTCTCCCTTTTGTTTAAGGGGAACCACAAGTGTTCCAGTTCTTGTGAGGATACCACATCACTCTACATGTCATCCTTGCATACATGGCTGCACTTCATCTTCGTCTGCAAGTTATTTGTCATACTGGTTGTTGTGCAACTCGTCATGGTGGGTTCCTTGTCGTGCTTCCTAGTTCAATGCTTGCTATCATGCAAGTGTCTAACTTCTTCTCAACTCTATTTGTCTGCATCCATGCATACAATAGCATGTTTGATTATCTATCATTCACCTTATTTCTTCAAGTGTCATCATGATTTCCAATTCAAACTCATTGCAACAACACCGCTAGACGTAGTATAGCAAGTGTAAACAAAAAAGTAATTGAAAAAACAAATATTATCAACAATAATAATCCACACATGTGCAAATGAAAGAATCTGAGACAAGAATATCAACAGGAACTAAACATCTTTGTTGATATATTAAAAGTACAAAACAACGATATTGCCATTAAACAAATATGATATCACCATAAATGCACATAACATTTTTATGCTACTTAAAATGTAAGAGGCTTATAAATAAGGCACTCGTTAGGGGAGGTAGTTGCATAAGTACGCAAATATCCTTGTACCTGTTTGCCATTTGACTATTAATGACCCATTACATGACAAATGACTCAAGTTTGTGTACAATGACAAACACTTGCCATGTATGCTTATATGGTGACATTCTACAAACACTGTGCATTCATACATCATTTTTTACATTATGCCAAAAGAAGCTTGTTAGGACCCTATCCTAACACAACCATCATTATGTTATGTTGTACCTTTGGGCACCTAGTACGTATGGGCCCCTTATGACATAACTGCTATTTCTATTATAAGCAGGAGTTAGTGATGATGCTAGTAGGAGTTATTATTTATTTATTTTTGAATAGGTTGGAAAGCTAAGGGCATATCGGGGGCCACCCTCCCCATGAATCAAACTTGGGTCTCTGTTAGAAAATCCCAATGCCTTTTACCATTGCGGTGTCCTTGTCGGGACCAATCTATCTTAAACGCGGGTTTCTATAAGGGGTCTTGGCCCCCTTGTACCAAGGTTTGAACTTGGGTCTCCTCGATGAAAACCTAAAGGCATACCACTACGGTATCCCTCATGGGACTATAAGTAGGAGTTATTATAATGATGTAACAAGTAGGAGTTATTATAATGATGTAACAATTACTTTATTGTAAATAAGAGTCTATATAAAGGCAGGGGTGGAAAGGGAATGTACCATCTCATATTTATCAATTTGTAGCGAAGCTTTGCTTCCAAGGAGGTTGCCCCCTGGAAGAGGCATATGATAATATAAGTTGTATTTCCTTTCAGTTATTTTCAATAGTCCTTATGTTATTTCATTCTCACATTTCCATTACTTCTGGCATTGCTCTTGTGGTTATGCTTATTTTTATATTAAGGTTTCTAACAAGTGCTATTAAAGCTCTTTCTAGGGCTGTCTTCTGTAGCAGTAGCAACAATTCTTATCCTTCCCATCTATTTTCTATTCTATGGATTTTCATTCTGCTCATTTTCATTGAAAAGATAATGCAAAAAAACCACAAATTCTTTTATGCTTTTAGTGGATTAGGTTAGAAACCCTGTGTTGGAGGTTTTAAAATATCACATAGCTATCGTTTTTGGCTAAGCTAGATTGCGCATAAAGCGTGAAGTGAGGGGTGCTCAAACTCCAATGCCTAGGCCTTAGACAACACTCTTACACGGCTGTGAGCTCCCATGTACCCTCGGGTATATAGGGAGATCCCCTAGGAATAAGAGAAACTTTCATCCATAGGAAGATATCAGCTGTTTGAGTTTTGTGGTGCACCGACAAGTGGTTAGCCCCAGGAAGTTACTCTCACAATACACTCAGGTATGGTGGAATCCTCTATAGTTAGAGCTTTGAGATATTGGCCGACCACTAGTCACGATTGAAGATATATCAGAGAGTCTACAAATTTAGACACATCTTGGCTTAAAATGTCCCTATTGAACTCGTTTTTAGTCCTTTCTGAGCCAAAACCAAAATCAGATCTGAGCATACTGTAGAGACTACTCCCATCACATATTGACAAGTTATTGAATATTGAGTGTGATAGAACAAAGAATATATAACTGACAGTACAAGGAATATATTATAGCAATCAGTTGTTAGGTACTAGTTTGATAGTGTAGAGAATACATAGTCTGATAGTCAAAGCAGTTGGTTGGTAGCAGTTCCTTTTATGGTATAGTCCATTCCGATCCTCTCTTTGAGCTCATCGTTTTGATATAAAATCCATACACTTTTTTGGAGACTCCAAATTTATCATGTTGTGGTATAGTCCATTCCAATCCTCTCTTTGAGCTGATCGTTTTGATATATAACACCCATACATTTTTTTGGAGATCTAAAGTGCTTAAAAATGGCCCGAAGTACTAAAGCTGCACAAGAGAGAGAGATTGAGTGAAAAAGTGAAATGCTTGGAAGATTAGTAGTAAGAATTCCACCTGCTAATATCCAAACTGGACAAATTGGATATATTAGATGATTTTGAGAGTTGTATAGCAAGCCTAGATGCTAAGCACTACATGTTAGATAGGCCAGAAGGGAGTCAAGAACATAGTTCCCAGGGAAGAGCACAAATAACTTGCCCAATAATACAAATTATAGAATGCCCAAGCTAGACATTGCCAAAACTTAAAAGCTAGGACCCCACCGGTTGGTTGTATAGGGACGAACGATATATTTGCTCTTCATGCCATTCCCCATAATCAAAGGTTCACAATAGCATCCTTCAACCTCGAACATGAAGCAATTCAATGGTACTAATGGTTGGAGAATATGCATCTGCATCTTACTTGGGCTGAATTTCAAACCGAATTACTCATCTGATTTGGACCCAGTGAGTATGAGCATTTCGCTGGAGCCCTTACCAAGTTAAAGCAAACAACCACCATCCGTGAATATCAAACATAGTTGGAAAGGTGGAAAACTGCACTAGGGGATTGAGTCCGAGTGTTTCGACAGCTATTTCACTAGTGGATTAAAAGAAGACATCCATGCTAAAGTAAAATTGTTCAAGCCAACATGCATGATGGCAGCAATAGGTTTGGCTAGGTTGGTTGAAGACAAAATTGTGGCACAAAGGCGTACCTTCAAACCTCCACAAGCCCAAACACCTCTTCCATCCTAGACTTCATCAAACCCAATCAACAAACCACCCCCAATCAAATGCCTTACCAGAGAAGAAATGGATGCATGGAGGGCATAGGGACTATGTTGCAACTGTGATGATAAATATTCTCCAGGCCACTAGCGCGTACAACAAAAACTGTATTTATTCGATGTAGGCGAACCTTTGACCAAGGAATCACAGGATGGATAGGAGGAATCTAGAGAAGAAGAGCAATTTGAAGAGTTGGAATTGATAGAGGACCAACCACTTGAGATCTCAGTACATTCCTTAGCCGGGCTTACTTGGGCTAAATTTCAAACCGAATTACTCATTCATTTTGGAACTAGTTATTATGAGGATTTAGCTAGAGCCCTCACCAAATTAAAGCAAACAATCGTCTGTGAATATCAAATACAGTTTGGAAAGCTGGCAAAATGCACTATGGGATTGAGATCCGAGTTTTTCCAAAGTTATTTCATTAGTGTATTAAAGGAAGACATTCGTGCTAAAGTAAAAATGTTCAAGCCAACAAGCATGATGGTGGCAGTAGGTTTGGCTAGGGTGGTTGAAGACAAATTCGCAGCACAAAGGCATACCTTCAAACCTCCACAAGCCCGAACACCTCTTCCATCCCGAACTTCATCAAATTTAATCAACAAGGTCGGATAAAGAGTCATGAAACTACCACCAATCAAATGCCTTACCAAAGAAGAAATGGATGCATGGAGGGCATAGAGACTATGTTACAATTGTGATGATAAATATTCTCCTAGACAAGTGCGTACAACAGGATATGTATTTATTTGATGTAGGCGAACCTTTCACCAAGGAATCACAAGACAAACAAGAGGAACATAGAGAAGAAGAGCAACTTGAAGAGTCAGAATTGATAGAGGACCAACCACCTGAGATCTCAGGACGTGCCTTAGTCAAGATTTCTATTACCTAGACCATGAAAGTGGTAGGGCATTATAAGGGACACCGATTCATCATTCTCATTGATTTAGGCAGTACGACAATTTTATTGATCCGTGGGTAGCCAAAAGAAGATTGTTATATATACTTGTGCAATTCTTTTGAATTCATGGTGGCTAATAGGGTTACCCTACCATGCAAAGGAATATGTAAAAATGTAAAGGTGCGGATGGGCGACTACAACCTCAAGGTGGACATGTTTACTCTTCTTTTGGGAGGATGTGACATTGTGTTGGGAACTCAATGACTTTGTACAATGGGTCCGATAGTATGGGAATTTTCTGAGCTAGATGCAATTCATTGAACATGGGAAGCAATACACTCTATGGGATGCTGCAGGTCCTAGCCAACTCATCAACTCCTATTGAATGGAAAAACTTTTGAAGAATTCGTCTCAAGGAGTGGTGGCACAACTGTTTGCGATACAATCCCCAACTACCAATAATATAGTTTAGTCGATTGAATTACAAGAAATTGTGGATAAGCATGTAGCTGTGTTTGCAGAAACCCATGGGTTACCACCACCGTGCACCCACAATCATACCATCCAGCTCATCCTAGGAAGCATACCACCCAACATTCTAATTTATAGTCGCACATGGGTGGAACATTTGCAACATATGGACCAGACTCTCAAACTCTTGGTTGATGATAGTGTGCAAAACGGTCCAGATGTTATTTTGGAATGCATGAAGTGGAATACCTAGGTCACATAGTTTGAGGGGAAGGGGTCAAGGTGGATCCAAAGAAAATTACTGCCATACAAGAATGGCCCAAACCACACACTATCAAAAGCCTTTGGGGTTTTATAGGCCTCATTGGCTATTATCGGAAATTTGCATGGAAAGAATGCATCTCCCTTGACAACTATGTTACGAAAAAACTCATTTCTATGGTCAGAACCATAGTTGAGAAAACTGGAATTGGATCGGAATCGACTTGGAAAAGAATCGAGAAACATTGTGAATTTGGAAAAATCGGGGAAAAAATCGGCAATTTTCATTGAAAAAATCGAAGAAAATGCAATTTTTCATCGAAAAAAAACATTTTTCATGCATATCACAATTTGTTTGGCAAAAAATCGACAAAAAATCGGCCAGGCTATAAATCGGGAAAAATCATCTCGAAGTGGGATTTTTTAAAGATTTTCTCAACTATGGTCAAAACCAACTAAACATGCCTTCCTCTGACTCAAAGAAGCTATGCTCTCTACTCGTGTTGGAAATTCCCTATTTCTCCAAGCCTTTTGTTTGGAAGCAATGCATCAGGAAGTGGAATTGGTGCAGTGCTTATGCAAGGATGGCCATTTGCTTTCACTAGCAAGGCATTACCAGGCAAAAACCTTGGAAAATCGACCTTTGAGAAGGAGATGATGGCGATCTTACATGCTGTCAACCATTGGAGGTCTTATATTACTGGACGACATTTTTCCATTAAAACAAATCACCACAGTCTTAAATACTTTCTGGAGTAGTGTATGCCCACTCCAAAACAACAAAAATGGGTCGCCAAATTGCTTAGGTACGAGTATGAAATAATTTATAATAGGAAGGAAAATGTAGTTGCTTATGCACCACCCTGCCAATATGAGGACCAAGGTATGCTATGCTTCATCTTAGCCAAAATAAACATCGGATGGCCAACATTTGAGGTGTCGAGGCTGCCATGTTATTCCTAAAATTTTGCCTCTCCATGAAACTATACTACAAGAAATGCATGCTTCCCCAATTGCAAGACATTCCGGGTTCTTAAAGAAATATGAGTGGGCTAAACCTTTATTGTTTTGGGCAAGGAGGAAAAGGGATATTTAGATCTTTGTGGTAGAAGGTGATACTTGCCAACATATGAAGGGGGAAACTATTTGTATGCCAGTCACACTTCAGCCTCTACCTATTCTGGAGACCATTTGGACTGACATTTCCATGGATTTTATTGAAGGGCTCCCAAAGTCCGGAGGCAAAGTAGTCATTCTCGTCGTGGTGGATCGTCTCCTCTAGCCCACCCTTACAAGGTCTCAACGGTTGCCCAAATATTCCTTGATTCCATTTTTGCCTTCGTGGCATGCCCCAGTCCATCGTTTCTAATCGTGACCCCACCTTCACTAATCATTTTTGGCAGGAACTATTCAAGTTGCACAACACACAACTCAAGATGAGCAAAACATACCATCCTCAGACGGATGGGCAAAAGGAATTTGTCAACAAGTGCTTTGAAACATATCTTCGTTGCTTTGCATCCGAGCAATTGACTTAGTGGGTCAGATGGCTTTCATTGGCCAAATGTTGGTATAAATATATCACTTTGCCACCTAGATGACACCATATGAAGCAGTTTATGGACACCCTCTGCCATCACTTTTGTCATACATTCTTGTAGTACCAAGGTCCAAGCAGTGGATTCTCCACGCTTAGGGAGCGTGCACAATTTTTCCGTCATCTCAAAGATAATTTGGCTATGGCACATAATTGTATGCGAGAAGTTGATCAACACTGCTCGAAGCACAATTTTAATTTTGGGGACATGATGTTCCTATGCTTGCAACCATACAAACAATTATCATTGAAACTCCATGGTCGTCAAAAGCTAGCAACGAAATTCTATGGAACATAGAAGGTTTTACATCGGATTGGCTCCGTGGCCTACAAGCTTGAATTGCTGACCTCCTCCATACATCCAATTTTTCATGTGTGATCTTTAAAAAAAGGTCATTGACAGCCATATATAGGTTCAATCAACACTACCCTAGGTGGATGAAAAAGGCTTAGTCATGTTGGAACTCGAGAGTATTTTGGACTGACGGATGCACATAGTTTGCAGCTCACTAATGTTTTAGTACAATGGCGGGGATTGCAGCTAGAAGATTCCACCTGGGAGCCGCTCCATCAACTCCAGCAGTAGTTTCCTCACCTCAAGCTTTGAGGATAAAGCTTCTTGAAGGGGGAGGGCATGTTAGGACCCTATCCATCATTATTTAATGTTGTACCTTGGGTCCTAGTACATATGGGCCCATTATGATGTAACCACTATTTTTATTATAAGAGAGAGTTAGTAATGATGTAAGTAGGAGTTAGTATAATTATGTAACAGTTACCTTATTGTAATTAAGAGTCTATATAAAAGTAGGGGTGGAAAACAAATGTACCATCTCATATTTATCAACTTGTAGTGAAGCTCTGCTTCCAAGGAGGTTGCCCCATCAAAGAGGCCTGTGATAATATAAATTTGCTGTATTTCTCTTCGGTTCATAAGCACTTTGTTATTTCATTCTTGCATTTCAAATTAATTCCTGCGTTGTTGTTGTGGTTATGCTTGATTTTTATATTAAGGTTTCTCACAAAACTATACAAACAAAATGCATATGCATACTCATGTTGGTATGCATCCTCCTAAGCATAGCGTGGTGCTTGGGATGGTGCCATGTTAGAACTAGTAGCTACAACTACTTTATCACTGTTGATTTTTCTGTGTGTCGTTCGAAGCACGATTCTTTCTAACCTTTGCGTCGACTCTTCCCTTGTCCGTCCATGTCCATGTTTGTGCACACTTCGTGGACTATCAATCATTCAACTTTCATTTCACATTAGAGGTCACCACAACCCTTGATCCAAAGTCGTAACAACAATGATGCTGAATGTAGCATAGTAGTTTGGTATTACCACAGTTGAAGGTACAAAAAATGTCAAAGAAGAATGCAACATTAATAGAAACAATCCATCATATATGTGAAAATAAGTATCTTACAGAGAAATTATATTACCAGAATATGCATAATACAATGTTTGTAGCTAGAATATCAACACAACATGCGTTTGCACAACTATATTCCACAATGCAATAATTCTTCGAACAATGGAGGAGGGGTTCTCTATATAGTGTGTGAGCAGGGAGAAATAGTTGTGGAATGGCATAACTACTTGCTCAGACTCGTGCAATTAAACAAAAATTAAATCCCATACACAACACACAAACATAATGTCACGCATTCACTCATGTGATGTACCAACCTATGTACAAACATAAAACTATATACAATCAAAACTGTTTGCATACTAGTCGTAGTATGGATGCACATATCAAGGCTTAGGTGGCGTGTGTGCTGGTGCCAAGTCAGAACTACCCCCTACAGTAGGTTCATTCTAGATCCATTGTCATCTAGATATGAAATAGATAAAATTTATGTTACTTCTTAGGTGTTTTCCCCTTTGAATCGCCTATTACAATTGAGTTGTAAATCTTGAATATATGGGTTGAATGGAAGACACACTAATTTAAAAAAAATGCAGAACTATGTGACACATAGCAACAGTTCTATAATGAGATTATGCAGTATGCATGGGATTATGCGATAGCAGACATCCATTGGAAGCATATTCACTGCCATCAGGCTGTCTTAGAAAAGTTTGTCACTCTTTTGATAGTCAAATTATGAAACAATATAAAGGGGCAGCACTTGGAGAGCTAAGCCCTTATTAGGCATGTGAAATCTGAATATGGACTATTATAACTTGTAATTTTGGATTATGGGAGATGATTTGTCACAAATAATAACATTATTCTCAAGTTGCGTCCTTTTTCTATCTTGTGCTAATTATGGTTATTATGTCAATCAAATGTTGCTAGGTTTCACATATTATGCAGGTATAGATTGGATTCTGCACAATTGTTTTTAAACAAACTGTTCACATGTAAAGAGGTGTAAGAGCTTAGCTTGATGGGCACAAAATATAGCTTTGAACAATACATTATGAATTGTTGTTTTTCTTTAGGAGTAGGGATTGAGGGTGTGAAGGAAGATCATTCTATGATAGGTATTACAAGCATTTTAGGTCAAATGACACATTCCAAACAATTAGGCTATTAAAGTTCAATGTTAAAAAACTCATATTTTTCCCCTATTATTTTTATGTTGACCAGGAATACCCCTAGTTCAAATGGGGATTATTATTGATCAAAACCTATGTGATCATTAGACACCACTTCAAACAGTGAAGCTCAAAACAGGAGATCTATATGCAGGGAAGTGTCCAAAGAACCAATTATGAAGGAGCAACAAGAAATAGAAAGCAAGAAACAAACAAGGGACAACATACTCATGCAAGAATTATTAGCATTGATTAAAGGCACACAAGTGACCTCATGTGTGAAACTACTTATGAAATGTATGTTGGAACTAATGGGTGTAACTATACCAAATTAGAACATGAAGACGATGTGTTAATCCTCAAAAGGTAGCTTTTTTAGTGGAAGGTAACATTAAAGCATTAAAACAACTTTTTCTACGAACTCAGTTTATATGCATTGAGTAGTTCAACTACAATGGATCATGTGCTGATGCAGAATGGTTCGTGTGAACCCTCCCACTGCTTGCCCAGTCAGCAGTTCCCAAGGTTGGCCCTCAAAACCATAGAAAACTATGGGATTAATAATTAACTTAAAGAGCCCCATTGTTGAAGGGATATGTTGAAAATGTATATGGAAAAATTTGTATTCCAGGATAGGTAGAGACATATTCCTTACAATATCAGGATTCAGAGACTGGTTTGGAAAACTTCCTCATTTATATAGTTGAATGATGGAACAAGTTAAAGGACAAAATTTTGAGAGCTAAGCTCGCATTGCATACAGGTATGCCTTTTTGATCATTTTTAGACAAGCTATATTTGAAGGAAGAGAACTTTATTAACATAACAAAACAATCTATTAATATTGACGAGTAGACAAATTGTGGCAGGCAAAATGGAATCCACAAAAATGCTCATGCATTATGTTTTTCCGATGGGAGCCAACCAGCAACTAAGTAAAGAATGCTGAAGTGGCAAGTGCTAGAAGTAAGAAACAGCAACATATTCTTCTTTTTGATTGGAAGCGACCTAGTCACTGTGACTTTGCTCCAGTGATCAAATAGACCAAGATCAAAAGTTTTAATGCTGCATATGTTTAATTTTATTATGTTATCATTTTCTCAACTTTTGCAGTTTTTTATCAAACTATGTTTCGGAAGCCTTTGAAAATGCAAAAATATTGCTAGGAATAACAATCCCAGGGGAGGTTTGTTTGTAATGGCTCATTATGTACATAATAGAATGAATGAGATTGCCAAACTCTGAAACTTGATTTGTTAATATGTGGAGTTATTTAATTCTTTGATTCACCAAAATAAGAAAATCCATTTTGATTGATGTGCATATTTGGTGCAGGTGCTTTGGTAAATTGATTGTTAATTTGATAAAAACGAAGTGAAAATCCATTTATGCTACTGTTACTGATTGCAAAATAGAGGCACGCTAACAGTGTGAGAATCATTCTTTTCTGTTTAGACCCTTCTAGGGCATTAAGAAACAAAAGTTGGAAAATCTAAGTTCTTTTGATTATCTGGACCTGTAAATTCTTATGATCTTGATGGTGTGAGTGATGCAAAAGAGTACTTTGCAACAAAAAGGGCAATGAAATTAGTGGAAATGTCTTGAACAAGTAATTCACCTCCAGAAGCTGCATATTGTAAAAAATTAACTCTAAGAGGTTATGTTTTGTTAAAATGTAATCTAATACATTTTGGTAGATGTCTATTATTTTCAGCATTCAATGTTTTAAGCAATCGCATATTTTCTTAATATAGGTGATGTGGAGTTTGTGGAAATGACTTTATGTTCAACGCCAGAAGCTGCATTTTGTACAGCATTAACTTTAAAAGGTGATGTTTTGTTAAAACATAATCTAAATATATTTTGGTAGATGTCTTTGTATTTTCAGTATTCAATATTCTGAGTGACTGCATCTGTTCAGAATATAGGTAGCATGGATTGTACAAAGGGGAAGAATATCAACTTTTTAAAGCCGAAAGATGGGAAAGACAAAATTCATCCAAAATCATGATTCATGAATACTTCTTGATATACTGCTTTTCTACCTTGAATATGTAAAGTGATGAACTGCAATGAATCACATCTTATTTTCCCTTAGGTATGAGGTGAAGTGTCTAAAAGACTATCTTTGTAAACTCATTATTGCACCTTGTGAAGAAAGAATACAAAATTATACACCTAGCTGTTGTAGGCACTAAGTGAAGATGCATCGGCAAAACAGTGTACTTGCAGTTGTTTGATTGATTTGGTTTGCCACTTTTGAGGGCTATAGTATATTAAGAACATGATCTCAAGGAGGAATGCAATTAGAGCATGAGAAAGAATTCATTGAATTTTGAAGGTTGATATGATGCTCTTCTTTAACATGTATATTCCTTTGTAAAAAAAGAAAAAAAAGAAGAAGAGCTCTACAATCGTAAGTCATGCATGAAAAATGGCATGCTATTAGTGCAGATTTGTATAGGATATCAAGTTCTATTTGGATCACATCCTTTGTTTGTTAAAGCTATGAGAACACTAAACAAAATTATTCTGGAGTTTGGGCGAAATGTGTCTCAAAAGACTTTCAGGTATGTCCATTTGTATGGATATACATGTGCAATCAGTTATCCTTTGCTTTTATTGCAAAATTAACTTTTAGGACATGTCAAATGAAGAAATTTGCATTCAATGAATTGAAAAGATCAATTTTCATAGGATGCTTGTGGTGGAAGGAATAGATTTCAAAAAGAGAACCAAATATGCAATAATGAAAAAACAAGGAATGTTTTTAAAAATAAGCATGAGCTTTTCAATGCTAAAGCCACAATTTATATATATTTCACAAATGACCTATGTTCTATCACATATGTATTAATGAATATCATAATGAATATAAATATTATTATGGATTTTGGGCGAAATGGGTCTCAAAGACTTTCAGGTATGTCCAATTCTATGCCTACACATGTGCAGTCAGTTGCCTTTTGCTTTTATTGCAAAATGAACTTTTAGGACATGTCAAATTGAGAAATTTGCATTAAATGAATTGAAAACTTCAATTTTCATAGGATGCTTGTGTTGGAAGGAATATATGTAAAAAAGATAATCAAATATGCATGCATGACAAAATAAGGAATGTTTCTTTAACAAGCTTGAGCATTTCAAGCCACAATTGATATATATTTCACAATAGACCTACATTCTATCTCATACGTATTGATGAATGTTCAAACAGTCGCATGAAGATAACTACCCGATCACCTAGCAAAATGAATCATTCTTAAGAGATGTTAGTCCTTTTACTATTATTATCAAGACATCGAAATTTTGTGAATTGCAAACACCAAGAAATAAAAGGGCCCTTATGAAATCCCCTCAGAGAGAGCTATTACCCATCCCCAGGAGTTGTCCATTCATATCTGTCTTTTTCCAGGTTCTACCCTTGAACTTTTTTCTCTTAAAGTATTATAGTTTTCAATTTATTTATTGTCATTTCAAACCTAGATTACAATCTCTATTCAACAAAATCGTGCTACATAGTCAAACAATGTCTTTTCTGTTATTTGAATTCCTTTGATTTTTTTTTTGGTAGATAAGATACTATAGCATTAATACCGGGTTTTACAGGTTGACCCAAAACCTTTTACAAAAATCAACCCAGGGCTGTTGATGAACATGTCCTTACTAAGGATCTTATATATGTAAAATCTACATGCCGCCAAAGCCATTACATTCGGTAAGGCACATAGCTTGTTATCAAAAAGAAACTTCCCATACAACATTTTGGGTATACCCCGAGAAAACACACCTACATCATAATTACAAAAAAAGAAAGACATAGATCCCTTCCTTAAAACAGTGGAGAAACAAAAAGCTGCAGACACAGAGCAGAGTACTGAAAAAAACTCCCACAAGCTTTGTATTGACAGTTACTCTTAATAATTCTTTGGTAATTACTTTCTTTCGTATATGACATGCTTTGGGACCACATTCCGTCTTGGCCAATCAGCCTTGGAAAAGTGAACCTGTTGGCTAGATTTATGGTGGTGGCTATCTGGTGGTCCACGTGGCTCTGGTACGAAGTCATATATTGCCGTTTCTTTCCTATCCTGTGATTATCAACCAACCTCAAATTACTAAGACGACTAGGAGCCATGTTATCTGACATGTGACTGTCCCCATTAGTCTTTGTGGTACTTCCAAGCAGCATCCACCAAGACTGATAGCTCGGATAATTTTTATTGTGAGTCCATTTCAAAAAAGAGACGGAAATACTCATAGCCTTCGAACTTACAGTGCCTTCTCTATTGGTAAATTCAACTATCATTCTTGGCATTCTTGTTGAATAAGCTCCTCTACTTCGCTCGGGACACCGTGTTCCCATTTGAAAAGTCCGTCACCATCGATACCCAAATTGGCCAGCTTATCAGCAACTTTGTTAGCTTCCCAAAAGACATGCTGAGATTTTCTGTCCTGTCTTCTCTGGAAAAGGATCCTAGCCTCTTCAACAATTGTTTTAATTCTCCAAGGAGGTGTTTTCCAATTATTGAGGAGATTTATAACATGCATAGAGTCTCCTTCTACGATCAAATTTCCTTACAAGTCTTGAGTCATTTGAAGGCCTCTCCACATAGCTCTAGCTTCAGCTTCGTTGTTCGTCCTTGTTTACAAAAAATCGAAAAACGCAAGCATCATATTCCCATTATGATCTCGCACAATGCCACCAGCGTCTGCTCTGCCAGGATTTTCCTTAGCCGCTCCATCAAAATTAAGCTTAAACCAACCCGTAGGAGGTGGGGACCACTTAACATTGGCTTTGGGGTTGACTACCCTAGGCACAGACTCATCTAACCAGGTTAAGCTTAAAGATTGAGCAATCGTAGTCTCTTGTAGATGAGGTTTACGACTATCAAAAGGGATAAGGTTCACATTCTCGTTGGCAAATGATAGGATCCTGGCAATGATAGTTTGATGATCATGGATAGACTCATTAAAGACTTTATGGTTCATTTCTAACCACACCTGCCAAAGATAGTGATTGAGACAAATTTTCCACATGTATCTAAGTCTTTGGCTTGAAAAGGGGCAAGGCCACTAGACAAACAAATCAAGTACGGTGGTTGGTTTAACCCAGGAAATATTGAAGGCCTGAAAAATCCCACTTAGGACAGTCAAGGAAAAAGGGCACTCAAGGAAAATGTGATAAATGGTCTCCCAATTAGCCCTGCACAAATAACAACAATTAGTGATACAAATGCCTTTACGCATCATATTATCAATGGTTAGAATTATTCCTTGGATAACCAACCATGAAAAGACTTCAATTTTTGGAATTAAATTTTTTATACAAACTAAGTCCTTTTGGAGGACAAAATCCTCGTCATCAAGCAGAAGCTTGTAAACTGATTTAACAATGAACTGCTCGTTTTCCGTAGGAGCCCAGGTCACTTGATCTTCCTTGGGTCTCATGGGGATAAACTGTTGCCCGAGAATGTTACAAAGATTATTTGATTCCGCTTGAAATCCTTGAATCCTTATTTGTTTCCACTTCATTCTGCCTCTGTCCTCAACCATATAATCAGAGACTTTTCTGCCAATGAGTTCTTCCGTGATATCTCTGATTCGGGCTAAGTTAGGATATTGCGTCAGTGGTTTGTCCTTAGCCCACTTGTCATTTCAGCAATTTATCCTCTCACCATTGCCTAAAACCCATATTAAACCTTTTTTAATGATTTCCTTACAATTGAGAATTGCTTTCCAAAAAACAGAACCTCTAATTAGAACTGAGTCACTTAGAAATTCCATATTTTGAAGATACTTTCGTTTGATGATAGTTGTCCATTCATTTTCTTCACCAAAAATGAGGCGCCACACCTGCTTAGCTAGTAAAGCTAAATTCATATGAGCAATTCTCCTCGGACCTAAGCCCCCATTTTCCCTGGGTCTGCACACTTTGGTCCATCCTACAAGGTGTATCCTTTTTTCTCCTCTGATCCAATCCATAAAAATTCTTTTTGGAGTTTCTCAAATTTATGGAAAACCCTCACAGGGGCCTTGAAAACGAAGAGGAAATAGACTGAAATGCTGTGAAGAGAGGCCTTAGTGAGAGTTAGCTTTTCTGTTTGAGATAGAAGATGACATTTCCATCTAGCAAGTTTTTTTTGAATTCTTTCAATAACCCTGTCCCACATTGACTCTCTCGGAGAACCAATAAAAAGAGGGAGACCAAGATACGAAGTGGGGAGGTTTGCTATATCACACCCTAAAATTTCTGCAATCCTTCCTTGCCTCTGAATGGGGGTTTTCAAGAAATATAACTTGCTTTTACTGAAATGAACTTTTTGACCAGCAGCGTCCTCGTAGAGTTGCAGGATGTATTTAATATTTTTGGCCTCAACCATCGACGCCTTAGTCAATAGAAGAGTATCATCGACGAATTGTTGGTGAGAAACAACCCTAGTGAGAGATGTTGCCTTGATTCCTGATATTAGTTTTGAAATGCAAACATTTTTTATGGTTCTGCGAAAGCTTCTGCCATAATGATGAATAACATGGGGCTGATAAGGTCCCCCTGCCGAATTCCTCTGCGACTTTGAAAGTAACCAGCAGTTGTTCCATTAACCAGAATCGAAAACCATGCTTTATAAATGCATTCTTTGATCAAATTAACCCATTGGTGGTGAAGAATTCCTTTGATTTTATTAACCTATTAACTGAAGTTTCACTTAGTTTTCTATGCTACTTTCTTTCAGATCCCTTTAATAGTGAGAATGACAAGATTTGCAACTAAATAAATAAAAAAGTCTACCTTTATATCTACATCCAAGCTACACTTTATATGACACTCCTAGATGTATTTAATCTTCTTTATTGAATCTATTTACTTCAATTGTATTTTATTTAATTTTTAAAATTTACATCTACTTTTTCCCATTTTTACATTTTATATCATATAATTCATGACAAAAATATGCATGGTTTATATATGTTTTTATTTATTTGATATATTCTCAATTTAGGTAAGTCCATTTCTATTTTTAGATTATAATGGATTTTTAAGTGTTTTCAATGAGATTGCTATGTATATGGTTTGTAGTGGTTTAAAACTAAAATTTTAAGTATTGGTTCAAGTTGAATGCTATCTATTTTGTTATTTGGTTGTAAGATTAAGTTTGTTTACATCTCTATTCAAGGTTGGTAGGTTCTCTTATATGCTATTTATAAATAAAAACATTTTGTAGTGTTTTTTTAATTACTTTCTCCCAAGTTTCTAAGAACTATTGAAGGAATTCATCAAGTTGCAGGTCACCCAAATAACACAAAATTTCAATACATCTCTTTCATGGTACAATATACATTTATGGGATGGATTTTATAATTCCTTTTAGACAGTAATTTTGTATTCATTTTCAATATTTTTCTTTTTTTTTTTTAACTTTTATTTATTTTGAGTAGATTGAATCATTTTTATGTTAATTTTGAAACAGTAAATGCAAACTTAAAAAATAAGTTTTTTTTTTTTTAACCTTGTAAAAATAGAGTATGTCTTATGAGCTTTTTATCATAGTTGAGAAAATCTGAATCGGATTGGAATAATCATGAAAAATGAATCGAGAAAATTGGGAATCGACAAAAAAATGGGAAAAAATAGGCAATTTTTCATCGAAAATATTGAAGAAAATGTAAATTTTCATTGAAAAGAAATTCTTTTCATGCATATCACAATTTTTTGGAAAACAATGGGCCATAAATCAAGAAAAAATTGCTAGGTTGTGAATTGGGAAAAATCAGGATTTATTGAAGATTTTCTCAACTATTCTTTTTATTTCAAATTCTTTGGTCCAAATTTTGATTTTTGTTTTTCATTAATTTAATTTATTTTGCTAATATATTTGATTTTTTATTTTTTTATTGGTTTAGGGCCTACTGCATGGATGGATGGTAGAATAAAGGGGAGTCATAACGCTTCATCAATAGGCCCTTGTGGTGGGCAATGATCGAACATAGTATGCAGACTTATGGGGACGTTCCAAGAGAATGTTCTTATGGTTTGATAGGGTTGATGGCCTTTCGATTGTAATTCCATTTTTCAATAGAAGTAAAACAAACTCCAAGAATATAAGATGATGCTTTTAATAGTGTTAGGGGGACCTTTGAAGGATCTTGGAATGAGGGAGCATGTCAACCTTACTTCTCGAGAGGCGTCCTTGTGGCAACCTTGCTCTATGGACGGTAGTGAAGAGAGAATCCGATTCATCCTTGATCACCAACCTTAAGAAATTGGGGGAACAAGCAATGTAAGAGAAGGAAGTCATCATGAAAAAGTATCCATGAATTCGTAGGTGTAAAGAGAAATCAAGGTGTTGTATTATCATTCTTCAACAAATTGGTCCCAAACTGCCTAGACTAGGGGAGGGGAAAGGATAACATCAAAGCATTTAGTCGATAAATAAGGGACAACACTCTCATTGGTAAACTTGGATAGGATATGGATCCAGTCAACCATAAGAGGCATGAATTGAGGGGATGATTCCATTAACAACAAACATTAGATTAGAAGATGTGTGGCTATTAACATAAGCAAGCCTTTGAGAATGTAAAGGCTTTCTTACCCCTTGGTATCCTATGAGAGGGATGGAGGGGAAGTGGAGCTTTTCTACATCAATTAGGTTTTGGAGCCTCAATGGAGAACAAGGCAGGGGTTCTAGCTTGAGTGACCTAGTTGATCACCCCTTAAGGCTACTAATTCAAGTTCGTATGTCCAACCTTCACTTCCACATAAAATTTAAAACAATATGCACTTCGAATGTTGGGCACTTATCTTTGGATGCTTTGAGCTAGAGAATTGTTTAGGCTTCCTTTGGAGGCATGTTATTAAATAAGTTGGGGTGAAGGATGCATGCGGTAGGGAGTTAATTAGGTTTGATGTTGTGGTCATCATCAATTTTGCCTTGATTATCTCACGTAGGCTTCATAAATGGTGCTTGTTATGTGTGGTTAGGGTCCATAGGTATTTCATTGAAATGGTGAGGAGGAAGGTTAATAAAGCTACCAACTACAGTCTCGATCATGTATTTGGGGTACTTACATTGCTTTGTGGAGCATTAACGAATTTTTATCGAAGAGAATGGAAGTGCAAAATTGGATTCATACAGAGGGTTGGGTAATCCTTGGCCTTCAATGTACTAGGATCTAGGAGTCTAAATGACCTATATCTCTCCTTGGTATATGTGTGTTTCAAAGTATTAGATAGGTAGGTTAGTAGGGAGTAGCTCTAGCAGTAAGCAAGGATTTTGTTCATTTCAAGTGGGATTGGTGGATCTATGCCAAGTGTGGGTGCAAGTGTCTTAGGAGAAATTAGGGAATAAAGCTAGGATTTTTATAGTATTTACATGTCATAGAAAACATGTGCAGGTGAGAAGGATGTGTTTATGAAGGTGAATGATGCAATTATAGACTTAAGGGTAGTCATGGTAATTTCCCCTTTGTAATATTAGGTGCATGGAATACTCCCCTTGAAAGAATGTTAGGTGGTATTGAGAGCTTTGTTTTTTAGTGCTTCTTGTAGCAGGAGATGGAAGAAACTTTAAGTTTCATCTAGAGAGGGGCATCCGTGTTGTGGACCACATCATTGTGAATCAAAGGGTAGTTAAGCTCTTAAGAAATGGGAAGAATGAGGCGTAGCCATGGTTTTGTTTGTAGCCCGTTATAGACAAAGCCTAAGGACATTAGTTTTGATGATGCAGTGAATGAGAACCAAGATGTAGAGAATAAATGGTTTAGAAGTAAGATCAATGACAAAATAAGGACATTTGACTCTTCAATATATGGGTAGTCCTACAAAGTATCTACGATCAACTTATTCCAGAAGATGATGAGAATAGGATTGAAAAGGTCGTTGAGGAGTTCACCTATATATCAACTAAAGTGCTAGAGGAAGTAGGAGTTTGGGGGAACCTTCAAGAGGTTGACCACATATATCTAGTTTAAAGCCGAGGATTAAACATCTTATTTAAAATAAGAGGATGTGGTTTAAGAAGATTTAAATAACTCAGAATGGATCTTCAACACAAGCAGAAATAGTTAGGGAATGAGAGAAGATTGCTTCAATAGATAGGAAGGAGTGTGCTCATGAAAATTAGCTTGTGTTTCAAGGAAACCTTGAGAAGGATAGAAATTCGACTGAGAATAGACAAAATAAGCATTGGACTTGGTTGAAGAACTTTGCAGGGTAAATTAGGAATAGTAAGTGTAATGCCCTACCTATGAGAGTGAGATATGGTAAGCTCATTACAATCCCAATTGAAGTAGTGGAAAGTTGGAGGATGCACTATGGATAGCTTTTGGATTATCCACAAACAATAGAAAGATGAAGGAAGTTTTGGGAATCATTGCCATTGGGTGAATGACTAGATTTGACCAAAATTAATGGGCTTTTAATATGGAGAGAAATAAAAAAGGTACTCAAGGCCTTAGAGCATTATAAAGTATCATGATTTGATGGCCTACCACTAGAGTTCAAGTGACAAAGCAATTGGAGAAAAATGGGTAGAACTATGAAGATGATCCCCATGGTATTTGCTTTATTAAGAGTAATTAACAACATTTTGTTAAGAGGGTCATTCCAACAGAGTTGAATGCAACTATGATGGTTTCAATAACTAAGGAGGACTTTGAAATTGCATAACTCTAGGGAAATATCCTTAATTAACATGCTCCTCCAAGTTTTGATCAATGTTGTCATCAAGATTATCAAGACAATTAGAAGAAAAAAATTATTTTACAAAAGTTATGTTGAATTTAGAAAGGATGAATAATGTATTGGATAGTTGGCAACACTACAATAAATTTATATAAGGTGGAAAATCAAACTCAACAAACCTAACCATGTAGCTTTCATAGACATTAGGAAGACCTATGACATGGTTATGCATGGAGCTTTTTCATAGACATTAGGAAGTCCTATGACATGATTCCACATGAAGCTTTAATGAGATAGCTAAATGCTACAAGGGTAAAGGGAAAGACCTTATGCTTCACTTTGTCTTCATATAAGAGCTAAGCAATGTTGATTAGGCATGAGTGGTTAGTATTTGATAAAATTGCAGGAAAATGGAGAGTGAGGCAAAGATGCCAATATCACCTATGCTATTCAACATATTTATCTATGACATTATGAAGCATCTTTAGGATCTTGAGGTAAGAGTTCCAAGTTTGTAGAGTTAACTATAGGGGATTGTTAGTATATGATCTACTTATTTTTGAAGAGCGAATATAAGAGCTCAAGGAGAAGACGAGAGGGATTCACCTTTGGGACTCAAGGTGGTGAATGGAGTTTGGTTATCATAAGTGCAAGGGCATGGTTATATTTGGGGATAAAGAAAAACTTAGTCAACACAATCTCTTTATTAAGGATAGTAATATTGTTATATGTGAGAACTAAAGGTATTTAGACATTGAAATAGACTTTGAACTACATATCAAAATGATTTTCAAGGGAAGAGTGTCTATTGGGAATTACTTTTTATGGGGTTCTTGGTAGATATATCATTGAGCGAGTCGATTTTGTTGATAGGTTTTGAAAAGTATTTTCCTTTGTCAATGTTACATCGTAGGATCTTCCAACACCTATGTAAACATAGTAAGTTGGATGCAATTAATGATGTACTACCAAGAGGTCTTCCTCAATGCAGGACTTCATGGATGAGCTCTAGTAAACAACATACCCCTTCATTGAAGAATTTTGTAGGTCTAAAAGCAAAAGAAATTTTTTTATAAGCTAAGACAACATTTGCCCCTTTGATTCCTCCATGACCTAAGATTGTATAATGAACGTCTAGAGGAGAATATTCTCTTATGCTATTGAATTGATTAGAGGCACACTGATTTGGAGCAATGTACACTTGCATCAAACGAGGAGAAGTACTAATTGTGACACATTCTATGTTTAGCAAAAAATATTATTTTCTTTTTGTAAAATTATGTACATAATGAATTGCTTTTTGTTAGTTTGTCGACAACTATCTTGTTGAGCAGATCAATTCAATTGACAGACTCTAAAAATTAGTTGCCTTTCCTCTTAATGTTGATGTTCTAACTCAGGATCTTCCAACATCTATGCAAAGGGGGTGGCAAACTATGTACATCACGAATCACTTTTCGTGGGGTTCATCGACAACTATATTGTTGAGTGAATCGATTCCATTTATAGGCTATGGAAATTAGTTGCCTTTTCTCTTATTAATGTTGACGTTCCAATTTAGGATATTTTAAAACATGCAAACAAAGTAAATAGAATGACATTAACAATGTACGACCAAGAAGTCTTCACCAACTTAGAACTTTGTGGATGTGCTCTAGTGAAAATGTATCCTTTTATTTCAAGTTTTTGTAATTTTGAAAGCAAAAGCTAAAGTTTTATAAGCTAAGGCAATATTTGCATCTCTGATTCCTCCCTGATCTTAAACTTGATACTAGACATCTAGAGGATAGTATTCACTTGTGGTCTTGAAGTGATTGAAGACACACTATTTCAAAATGGGACTGATTTGCACCAAATGGTGAATACTTTTATTGAATGGGGCACATTCCACACTTAGCAAAAAATTCTTCCTCTTTTTTCCTTTTGGCAAAGTGTGTACATCATGAATTAGTTTTCATTGGTTCATCAATAACTATCTTTTTGAGCCAGTTAATTGCATTTACAGGCTCCGAAAAGTAGTTGCCTTTCATTTTATTGTTGACATTCTAACTCATGGTCTTCCAACTTCTATGCAAAACAATTAGTCTGAAGAAAGAATTTGCTGATTTCATAGAGATCTTCAATCAATTGGAATGAAAGGAATGAAAAGAAGTTGGATCTTGAGTCTCTTGCAAGATTTTTTCTCAAAGGAGACAATTCTTTTGCATTTTTTTAATTTTACAATCAGCCTAGAAACATACTACAATATAAATCACAAAAATGGAAAGAGAGAAAATGAGAAAAGCCAAACATCCCCATAGAATTTTTTTTTTGATAAAATAAGACCTTTTTTATTATAATAAATTTAATAAAGAACCTAGAACTGGAAAACAAGGAAGTTATTGAAGAGGGATAAAAGAAGTGGAAAAATTGAATGTCCTTATGGGGATTTTTTCTTAATTTGAAGGAACGTTTTTTCTTTTGTATTTTTTGTTTAATTTGATTTCCCAACTTAAACAAGACACTATCTTGGAATAGGGTATATTTGCACCAAGCAGGGCACATTCAAGATAGCAATTTTTTTTTATTGGCAGATTATGTACATTATGAATCATGTTTCATGGTTTTGTCAGAGCTATCTTGTTGAGCAGGCCAATTTCGTTGATAGGCTCCAAAAAGTAGCTACCTTATTAATGTTGATGTTCTAACTTACAATATTTCAACACCTATGCAAAACATAGCAAGTTAGATGACATTAACAATACATTACCAAGAGGTCTTTGCTAAGTCAAGCTTTGTGGATGTGCTCTAGTGAACAATATACCCTTATTGGAGGATTTTGTAGTTTTGAAAGGAAAACCTATGTTTTAAAACCTAAGATAACCTTTGCCCCTTTGGTTTCTCCCTAATCTAAGACTTGATACAAAATGTTAAGGAGAATATTCTATTTTAGTTTTGATTTGAGAAGTGGGAACAAAAGAAATAAGAGGGGAAGGGGGAATAATGATAGGAAAAGAAATAAAGGGTCAAGGTGAAGCGGACTTAGAGTAGATTAGTAATTTGTGCTTCTGAATCAATGAATTCCATTTTTGTTGCTCTTTTTTTGGTGATTGATCCTTCTTTACTCCAAGAGCCTTCCTTTTTAGGGCTATCCATTATTTATATATATTATTTTTATCATTTTCCTTGAGTCATCAAAGTTATAATGACCTCATTCTTCTTTTATTTGCCATTATGGTCTCTTGGAGAGCCACATTCACGAACTGTCATGTTTTTTGTTGTTTTTTGTGACTACTTGTCGTCAATTTTCTAAGTTGGCTGATTTCAAAAACATCTTCAACAAATCTTGGAAAGAAAGAGATGAAAAGAGGTGAGAACCTGAATGTTACTCAAGTGAGACAATTATTTATTTTTATTTTTTCAAGTAGTCTATAAATGGACTCTAAGAGAAATGAGAAAAGCTGAGCATCCTTATAGGAACCTTTGTTTTAAACAAACACCTTGGAATGGGCAAATAGGGAAGATGCAAAAGTGGGAAAATTAAATGTCCCCACGAGGATTTTTTGTTTATTGAATGAAATAATTATTTATTTTTGTTTAATTTGATTTGCCAAGTCAAAAGAGGTGCACTATTTCAGAATGGAGAGCATTCCACAATAAAAAAATTCTTTATCTTTTTTTTGGGAAATCTATGTTCATCAGTTTTGGGGGGTTCCAACACATGCAAACATAATAAGTTGGATGATATTAATGATGTATTTCCAAGAGGCCTTTTCCAACTCAACTTTTCAAATGCGCTCTACTAAACCATATACCCTCTCATTTAAAGGATTTTGCATGTTTGAAAGTGATATAGGAACAAATTTTCTGCTTAAAACTTTATTGATTATTGAATAAAAACACACAAGTTATTATTTAGGCATCATTGATGCCAAAATTACAATATTTGTAATATCTTTCAAATCTTATGAGAGGCGTAATTTGGAGCATCCAATCTCAACATAGAATGCAAATTAGAATAGGATGAACTAAAACTAACAACTAGCTAACTTAACCTAACCAACCTAACCACTATTTTTAGCTAATTATCACATTTTATATAGGATAAAATAATATGATAAATCCTAGAAAGTTAGTTAATACAAGCATATGATAAAATCTATGCTAATGTTTACAAAAATAATAAATCCTATGCTAATATCATCAATTTTCATCATTCCTTCCGATAATAGAAGCATTGGACTCCAATGCTCGTAAAGGGGAAGGGAAATCTTGAGACATCTAATGGTGAGATATCTAGTGGACTTGATGCGAAAGCTAATATTATTTGGCAACAAGGTAGGAAGTGGTGGAACCTTAGCGACTCTGGTGAGTCTTCATGTTAAAAAATCAATCATAATCTAAACAAAGCTAAAAATTAGGAACAACATTGGCAGGATGACTAATAGTAGGTTTAGACTTAAATGTAGACTCATAGTAGTGCTTGTGGAGATCAACATTGACAACATCATAGATGCCTAGCTGTGTGGGAAGATCAAGTCGAAAAAAATTACTAACACCTGTTGAATAATGTTGTAAGACCCATAATAAAGTGGCTTAATATTATTGTGTGCCTTTTTTGAAAATTATGTTTTTCCAAGTATAACCAAATTCTATCTCCAACTTGAAAATGATGAGGAACTTGACAATGACCCATGAGTTGTTTCTATTGTTGTTGAGTCTTTTGAAGAATTTGAACTACCCTTGGATTGAAGACTCTATAAATGCTAGATGAAAGAGTGGGTCTTATATTGCTCTTTCTGAATGTGCTTGGTTGTGGGAGATTGTGAGGATAACGACAACTCATATGGAGCCAAAGGATGAAATACAAGACAAACCTCGAAATAAAAGTGACCTATAGAAGAATTTATTGATTGGTTCTATACGTTCTCAATGCAGGTTAGGCTCAAATCCCACTTGGAAAGAGAAGCATGGTGGTAGATCCTCAAACTATGAGAGTGCGGTTCACAACTTTAGTTTGACCATCTGAATGAGGATGAAAAGCAGTGGAAAAGTTAAGGAAACTCCCAAAATCTTCCACAAGGAATGCCAAAAATGACCCATGAAACATGAGTCATGGTAAAAAATAATTTTGGTAGGTAGACCAAAGGATGACCAAATAGAGTCAAAGAAGAGTTGGGTCAAGTAATAAGCAAAACTCATCTTGTAGCAAGGAATGAACTTAGCCATCATGATGAAGTGATCGACAATCACAAAAACACAATCATGCTAGCGAACTATTAAGGACAAACCACTAATCAAGTCCATGGAAATGCTTTCTAAAGGACAAGAAGGAATGGGAAAAGTAACACTTAAGCCCAACTTTTTATTTGCTAGTTTGAAGCGGTAACATAATACATATTGTTGTAAGAAGTGTAGAACATCGTGTTGCATGTGAGGCAACTAGAAAATGACACTACAAATGATGTAGTATTTACTGCTTGCCAAAATGACCACTAGAGAGAGTAGAGTGTGTCTCATTGAGAAGAGATATTTGGTGCTCATGAGGGATGCAAAATTTATCCAACTTATAGGGGGACTTTTTCTTGATGTGAAAATCTTGAAAAGGAGCCAAATTGAAAGAGGCGTAGTTATGTAAACATTGATAAATTTATTCAAAATCAAGATAATGAACATATTAAGAAGGCTAAGTTAAAAATCTTAAACAAAAAGTGGTTACAAAAGTCAAAGCATGTGCTACAGGAGGATGACTCAAACAATATGCAACAATGTTGGTGTTCCCCTTGTTATATTTGATGACCAAGTGAAATTGTTGTAAATATGAGGCCCACTTCATGTGCCTGACTTCTTCAATTTTGGGATTGAAGAAATTGGAGAGGCAAGTGGTCGATATGGACAATTTTTTCTT
This sequence comes from Wollemia nobilis, assembly GCA_028583015.1. Classification (NCBI taxonomy): domain Eukaryota; kingdom Viridiplantae; phylum Streptophyta; class Pinopsida; order Araucariales; family Araucariaceae; genus Wollemia; species Wollemia nobilis. The sequence goes on along the minus strand of JAQPPZ010013509.1, from coordinate 1,220,175 downwards.
TGCCTAGAAGATAGTACCTCTAGTACTTAATGGCTTATACCAATCCCTAAAACTCTTTGTCATATGTGGAGTACCATTTATCAACAAAGAAATATTTTGAATGATAGAAAATTATATAACCATTTTGCTTCAAAAATACTCTAAGGAAAAACTGTGAAGCATCTATTTTAACCTCAAAAGGATTTCAAAGGTATGGCAGCACAAGAACAAGTGTTGAACATAGTTTCTACTTCAATGTTTTTAAGGTATAAACATGGTCCTCTATCCACCAAAACCAAAATTCAATTGATGCAAAGGTATGACAATGTATGAGTATTGAGGGATGAACTTACAATCGAAGTTTGCAAGACCACGAAAACTCCACAATTTTGTGAGGGTTGCAGGAGTTAGCCATTGAGAACAAATTCTAATTTTGTTGAATCTACCCAAATGCCATGTGCATCAATGAAAAACCAAGATAAGAGATGGATGTTTGACCAAAAAACACTTTGAAAGGTTGACATACAAATTACTTTGCTAAAGTGTGTGAAGAACATGTTTCAAATGCTGATATGTACCTTACATATGTGAGAAATAATTAGAATATCATTTAAGTAGATGATAACATATTTATCCAAACAATCCCTAAAAACTTCATTCGTTAATTGCATGAAAGTGGAGGGAGCATTGGTGAGACAAAAATACTTCACAAGCCACTCAAAGAGATCCATTTTAGTTTTGAAACTCATCTTCCATGTGTTATTGGCTTGAACTCAGACCTGATGATATCCACTTTTGAGATCAATCTTGAAGAAAAATTTGGAACCTTGATCCAAGAGATCATTATAGTGAGGGAGTGGATAACAATATTTGGTGTTGATCTTGTTCAATGCTTGAAAATAAATATAGAATGTTTCAAGCACAAGCAAAATTGGCAAAGCATAAGGGGGTGTACTAAGTTTGATGAAACCTTTGGACCACAAGTCTTGATTTTACCTTTTGATTTCATCACTTTATATAATTTATTGTCAATACAATGGGGTATTAGGAAGAGGTGCAACAAGAAAAATATCAATGTTATGATTGATTTGTTGAGTTGAAGTGTATTTAGCTCTTGAAACATGTGAATAAGACTAACAATTTGTCAAGATTAGCATGCATAGTGACTTTTGCTTGAGACTCATCATGTTGTGGCCTTATGAAAATTAATGCAAGATCTTATGCATGATTGATAACTTTACATGTCTATTTTCAATTGAGTACTAGATTTATGGTATTCTTAGTACATTTTATTAAGAATGTTTTGCTATCATGTTGCAATGTATATGTTATGAAAAGCATCATAATGAGCTTTTATATCATACTAATAGGGTTTACCAAGCAACAAACCACAACAATCCATATTGGTCACATCACATATGATCTTATAAATAAACTTAGGATCAAATGCAAAATATATTGTGCAAGTGTGCATGATTTATGAAGATGAACCACTATCCTTCCATCCAACTAAATATGAAATAGGTTGTCAACAATGGAACTTGCGATAAAATTTTTCTACAATCCATTATCAATTATACAAGCCACATAAAAATCATGTTTTAGATGAGCATGAGTGACAAACAAATTGTCACATTCCCTATAGAATAACATTAAGGTGACTATATTGAGTCTAGCTTTCAACCCATCATATGTTTTGTCGTCTCCAAAAGTCTTGATGAAAACATTCTTTGGTTTCTCACTAGAAGACTACAATCAAACTTTTTTTAAATTTAAAACATTCAAACTTTTTATGTTCCTTCTTCTTACTATAAGTACAACACTTATGATATTTCCTAACATTAGAAGAAGGATAATTAGTAGGAGAAGAAAAATCAAAAGAAGAAGAGAAAGGCTTCTTTACTTTTGAATGCTTTTGGGACTGCGAATTTGAAGTTCTGGAAGGTCCTACAACAAAAGAAGAGAGAGACACTCAAGATTGGGTAGCACATTTCTCTTATGATAGTTGTGCTTGATTGAACACAATATCAAGTGTTGCAAGGGTAATGTATTTTGAATCCCAAGATAAGTGTTAGTGCAATTCATTGTTGAACTTGAGAATGGGAGCGAGAGAAAGATCAAACATGTAAAGTAATATTTGTAGTCAGTTTGAATTGGAAGATGTAATCCTATACAAACATTTAATTACCTTGTAGTAATCGAAGCCATTTGATATGCAGATCTAGTCATAGTTTTAAGGATAGATGTCTCCTTCAAAGTTATGAGAATTTTATCCCAAGTTTTGATGAGATTCCTATGTATCTTGCCTTTCAGTGACCAAGACCTTAGTAAAGGGCATGATATGGAATAAAAAATAAGGCCCAACCTTTATTGATGTTTAACAAAAAGTTACAAGCTTTTATAGGTAAAGCTATGCCTTTGGTTACAATAGAAGATATTCTCCATATCTTGTTGGATAATATTACATTATTTGGTACTTGCAAATGGACCTCCATTGTACCTTTATGGTACAAATGTAAATATGTAACAAATTAGGGTTTGAGTGTATAGTTTAGGCAAATGATTTATATTTTTCCTTTGTGTATGTGTCTATGTGCAAGATATGCATAAGTGTCATGTAAGAGTGCAAGTGTCTATTGAAAGAATGTGCACAAGTTTCATGTATGTAAGTGTGCAAATATGTAATATGAGGATGTGCACAAGTATCTTGTATTAAAAGTGCATGTAGGCGAGTAAGAGTCATGTAGAAGTTCAAGTGTCATAGAGTCAAGTGTGTATGTAAGAAGAGAGTGAAAAGTCTATTTGCACATTGCCCTTACCAGATCTCTAATTTATTTTTCTTAGGTATTGCACTTCAACAACTTTAGAGCTCATTTTAGAGGTATTTTGAGGGTTTTTGATAATTTTACCAAGCACCACACTGATCATAGATCCTTTTAAAGCATAGATATCATAGAGCTAGGTGGTTTCAAAAATAAAAATAAAAATGAAGCTTATGATCAAAAGTTACGCCTTCTAGAAGGTTTCATGATGATATACTTCTCCTCTACAACTGATTGTCTCCCTATTTTCATTAATCGATAGTCCTTGCTCTCTACCAATAGAATAATCCTCTCCAATAAATCGACTCTTCTATCAATAGAATCCTCTCATTTATTTTTGTTGATAGACTAATCCTCTATAATTAATCAAATATTCTATAAATAGATTGATCCTCTGTAATCGATAAACTATTCTATCGATAGACTGATCCTCTATAATCAATAGACTCTTTTCTTGATAGACTGCTCATCTGCAATTGATCTACTCTTCTATTGATAAAATGCTCCTCTAAAACTGATTGAATATTATACCAATAGAATGATTCTCTATAATTGATTAACTTTTTTATTTATAGATTGATCCTTTCTAATTGATTGACTCTTCTGTTAATAGACTGATCCTCTACAACCAATCAAATCTTCTATTACTAGATTTCTCTTCTACAATCAATCAAATCTTCTACCAATATATTGATCCTCTATAATTGATCGAATATTTTATCAATAAAATTATCCTCTATAACTGATCAACTCTTCTAAAAATAGATTGCTCCTCTACAATTAATTGAGTCTTCTATTGATAGACTACTCCTCTATAATCAATTAACAATTCTATTGATAGATCGATCCTTTATAACCGATCAACTCTTCTACTAAAAGACTTTTCCTATGCAATTGATTGTCTCCTTACTTTATTCGATCGATAGTCCTTAATATCTATCAATAGATTGATCCTTTGCAACTAATAAAGTCTTCTATTGATACTCTCCTCTATTCTTTATATCGATAGATTGATCCTCTACAACCAATCATCTGTTCTCTCTACAACTGATCATATTAGGTTTTTGTGTATCCTTTTTTGTTGATACGAGTCATTTTTTGATGAGAATTAATATTTTAGATTTATGATTATTGTTGTTGCATTAGGTATACATACTATTGGTATAAGAGGTAAATTTTATGGAATAAATAAAATTATCTATAATTTCAAGGTAAAAGTTCAATGATTTAGGTGGAAGTGTTGGATATTTAAAATAAAAACGATGAAATTATTATCAATGTGGGGCGTGTTGAGTGTATATTTTGCCCAATTACAAAATGCAACCACATGCAGAGTATTGAACATAAAGCTCTCTCTTGAAAAGAAACCAAATGACAAACATTCAACTTCTCCAAGGTTCTGGTAAAATATCTAAAAGATTACAATAGTGCCATAAATAATTCAATAATGCATGTGACCATAAACAAGGGGCCTTTACTGGTTCTAAACTATGCTTAGTGATTTGAAAGATCTAACTAAAAATAAAAGCAGTTCTTTTTAGGTTTTTTTTAATTGGTGCTACCTCGAATCCTTGTTAGTAGAGTATTTTATCTTCATTTAAAAGGTTTCAAATGACAAAATGTGGAATTTTCCACCTCATTTTAATGCCCGTGCCTTTAAGATGAAGTAAATTTTAGATAGTTGGGTTCATTTTATCTTCCTTATGTTGATGTCACTACCCTAATAGTGGTTAGTAGAAGTTAGCATGTTAGCAATGTTAGCAAAGTTAGATTTCATTTATTATCTTATTTTAATGTAAAATAGTAGGTTAGTATCCATCCTAAACCATGTGTTTTATTTGAAAGCTTTAGATTAATGAAACTTGGAGGTGCAAAAATTCTAGAAAATGACCAGAATGGAAATAACTTGAAAGCTTAACAATTTTGGAAATGGACCAGAAAAATGAAACTAACAGGAAATTAGCAGAAATTATGGAAAAGGACCAGAATGGAAATGAAAGAAACTAAAATTTGGGATGGACCAGAATGGAATGCTTGAATTCTTGAAATAAAACTTTGAGAACAATAAATGAAATAAACATGTAAATTTGGTTAGCTAAAAAATTCAAATTCTGAACTAGTTTAGCAAGCTCCTCCCTGCAAAATCCTAAGTTATGAGGTAATCATAAAACAACCTGAATCAATGGACCTGCAACATAAGCACAATACCACTAAATCAAGTGCGAGACTCAAAGGAAACATACGTAACCGCATAATATTGACCTTTGCCTATTGCAACCCATTTCATGGCATAAGACAATGGCTAGAAGTCACTAAAATGCGTAAATGATAAGACACTTAAAATGTTAGTTTTATGATAAAAACCCTCCTTTTGATTTTGCTCACAGAAGTTTGCTACCCTCTCAAAATCTAAAAAATGCTCTTTCTTTATTGCTTTCTCGAAATGTTACATCATTTTCAACCCCCCTTGAAAAAGGTAGGATAACTAGGTGTAAATAATGCTTAGAAGTCCTTTCGCTTCATCTTATCTCACAACCAAAATAATGAATGGATATAAGAAAATAATCCATCATCATTTTCTATGATTTAATAAACATAACACTTCTAAACGTTATTTATTTTTAAAAAACTAACAACAAAAACATAACCCTGCATGACTCCTATATCTCCCTTTCTCTTATAAAAATTCTACCCAAGAATACCCCTTTATATCCATTAAACGAATGATAAAAGCATTAACTATACCTTATAACCCCTATGATTTTAGACCTCCTTTAAAACATTGAACGTGATCAAACCACATTCACATTAACTAAAATAATATAGGCCAATCTTATTTAGTGAAACTTTCATTGTCACTTTTTGAGGCCGAGACCCGATGGTATTTCTCCTAATCCATACCAATGTGTCCAAGGACCGGGATGGCATTCCCCCATCCTGGGAAATTTGGTTTCCATGTAACCAAATGAAACCATCACATTGCCTATGCAGCCATGGCACTGTCCAACTTATGCAGCCATAGCGCTACCAACGACGTAGCCATGGTGCTACCAAGGCTACGCAACCATAGCACTGCCATTGTCTCTATGGCACTGCCCAACCTATGCAACCATGGTGCTGCCAAGACTATGCAGCCATAGCGTTGCCATCGATATCGTAGCACTGCCAAACCTATGTAGCCATGGCACTGCCAAGACTACCCAGCCATAGCATTGCCATCATCACCGTGGTGCTGCCAAACCTATGCAACCATCAACGTTGTTCAACTCCCTACTCTCACACTCATGCTGCCATAACATAATGAAACAGATGCAACACTAAAACCTTTCATGCTCTTCAAGGCCAGCATTTAACTCCATCAATTGGCATCATAGGTTGCCATAATAATGCTTCTTCCTTCTTTGTTCGATGGCATACCTCTGCCTCTCGACCGTTTCACTGACAACTTTGACACCTTTCATGTTGTTCTTCTGAAACCCTAACGCCATCTTAGACCGCCTCTTCTTTGTCGACGTTGCTCCGTGAAGCTTCGCTGCCATAGCGCTGAATGTTCTTGGACTAGCCACTCATGTCTTCGAATGTTTTAGAATAGCTAACATCGCCTTATCTACAATCAAACAAAACAATGTTAAACTTTACCTTATTGTAAATATTATTATCACGTCTTTTATAAAGTACATTATAATAATATTATTATATACAATATAATAATAACATTTTAGAAGAATATAATCACAAAAATATTATTATAATAATAACATTATAATATAATCATAATAATATTATTATAATGATAACATTTTAGAACCTTATAACATAATCTTAAAAATATTACTATTATGTACATAATATAGTTAATGCAATTATATTAGGTAGATAATAGCATATTGGCTTCTATCTCAATTTCTTTGTACCTTTTGTGTCCTCTTTTTGTTTGAGGTCAGGCCTTGCTTTGTTAAACACATTCCATCACCTTAGATAGTATGAAGAACATTAAACTCTTATTCATCAAAATGGATTTTAATAAATCTAAGCATTAATGCCTAGATTAGTTAATCATTAAATATCAAATAACCAGAGCAATTAAAATCATTAAAACAAGATGGTCAAACATCCCTATTCTTAGAAACCAAAGAAAACCAAAAACCTTTCATATCAAAATATGACAAGTGGGTCCCCAAGAATTTTGGGGTGGTTGTGGAAACTCCACAACAAATGGTGACTCTGCTGGGAAATCCTCCTGAGAATTTTGGTGAGAACCCAAAAAGAAAATCTGAAAACACACTCCAAACTAGAAATTAGTAAGCATCAACAAATGCATGAATAATATCAATAGACTTATAAGAATAGTAAATTATTAGAATCATGCAATATTAGCTCTGGGTGTGTGTAGCACTCCACACCTTATTTGTTTTTGTAACTTTTCTGCATTGCATCATCAATTTTACTTGACTAGAATTATGGCAATGGATATGGAGAGCTTTGAGGATAAAAATTTTTATAGCATGAGAAACACATTCTATGGTGGCTTGAGCAAACACCTCAAAAATGTCTAACCATCTTAGGATCAACTGTGTGTGCGATGAATTCATTAACTAGATCTAGGGCTTGGTTATGATCCATCATCTTCAAGGACCAGTGTGTGCAAGTGTACCTTAGAGATTTGGGGAATCAGATTCTCAACCAAGGTGTGATGAGAATATAGCCCTATCCTTTACTGCTCTCATATTTTACCAAAATAATTAAACTGGTTATGGATGAGGTCATCAAAATAATCTATCCTCATGGCAACCATAAATCTCAACCTTACGGGAGTCATGTCACTAGGCATGAGTGTACTCCACTACTAGTCAAGCATCTATAGCCCCTGTGGAGGTTAACTCCATAGTCCATGATTTTGCTCTTGACTTCTTAAATCTTGGGATGACTACCCATCCTTCTGAGGGACACGTAGTATGATCCTTATAACCCAATAGTCAATGGTGTGATGGAAACGGAGTGGTGAACATTTTTATTTGGATTTCTTGAATCTTGGGATGACTACCCATCCTTATGAGGGACACATAGTATGATCCTTACAACCCAATGATCCATGGTGTTATGGAGGCAAAATCAAAGCTTTGGGGAATCAGATTCTCAACCTAAGCATGATGAGAATTTGACCCTATCCTTACTACTCTGATTTTGGGCTTTCAAGTATTGTGAAAGTGGTAAAAACCACTGCTTTATGGACTATGTGCAGGGCGAGATAGACCATAATTATCTTTTCACCTCACATCCCTATCCAAGTATGGTTTCATATTATTTTACCCAAGATGTTGGATATGGATAGAAATGTGATAGACCTACGTCAACTTTGGAAAAAACTTCCAAACCTAAGATCTTCTTAGTGTTATTTGTGCCTTTGATTCCAAGATAAGTGGACATCACTTTCAGTGTTTGGGTTTAGCATATGATGTTTATGTAATAAGAATGTGCCTTTGAGACATGGGTGGATGATATGCAATATCAACGACTTCATGCTTCATGAGCTGCAAATAATATTTCACATGTTCAAGCCTTTTGCCATATGATTCCAATTTTTCACATCCTTTTAGTCTTGGTTGACATTCATATACACATAGGCTGACCTCTTACTCCTACAATCAAATCCAAAACTGGACCACTTTGACATACTAAAGACTTCTGAAATCAAAGAAACAAGATCAAATAAACAAGAAATAAAACTGATAAGACAAACAATTAAGTAAGTTGATTAGTGTACATATAATACAATGAATCTACCCTTAGGCCTGAAAATAATGCTTTAAATGAAGGCCATTGATGGGTAAGGCCAAATATTTTCCATCCAAGGTTTTTAATCTGAAACTATTTTCACCTAGGACTTCAGATATTAGATAGGGTCCCAGCCACAAGAAATCAAACTTTTCATGTTCTCCTTTTTTTTCATGCCTTTTATCCCACAAAAAAACTAAATTTGAAACTTTAAAGACCTTAATTTTGGATCGTTTATCAAACCACCTTTTGATTATGTCTTGATGTTTGCTGAAATGAAGCATGGCTTCCTCCCTTTTCTCATCAATATGCATTAATTGGGTTAATCTGGTTTCAAGTTTATCATCAGTCCCAACATAGTCTTTTATAAAATGTAAAGTTTACAATTTTAGATTAGTGGGAAAAATAGGGTCTTGCCCATAGACTAATTGATAAGGAGATGTCCCAATTGACTCCTTGCTTTTGGTCCTATCTACCCAAAGGGAAAAATTTTACTTACTATGCCAATCTCTAGGGTTATTTTCAAGTAATTTTTTGATTATGCATAATAAATTTTTATTTTATGATTATGCCAAACCATTGCCTTGGGGTAATAATTGGAAGAGAATTTTAGACTCACCTTATTGTTGTACACCCAATTTACAACTTCTAAAGAGGAAAAGGCAGAAACGTTATCACTTACTATGGATTTAGGCATTCCAAAATGAGTGACTATGTTTTCCTCTAGAAATCTAATCACAACCTCAGATATGGCATTCTTAGTAGGTATAGCCTCTGTCCACCTTGTGCAGTAATCAGTGGCGGTGAGGATGAATTTATGGGAATCGAACGAGTTAGGATTTATCACCCCAACAAAGTCTAATCCCCATTGTGCAAATGGTCTTGTCTCTACCACTAACTGCAATGACATTGCTGCATTCCGCTCTCTGTTGGCTACCACTTGGCATATGTGACATGTTCTTACATGTGCATGTGCATCTTTAAACAAGTGGGGCCACTAATACCCAGCTCTAAGAATTTGGTGTGCTGTCACATTTGCTGACCCATGTCCAGTTCCATACTTACCATGGAAGTATTTGAGTACTTGGGTTGCTTTCTATTGAGTAATGCAACAAAGGGAAATTCCTTCATGATTCTTCCATTCCTCTATAGTGATATCATCAACCTCGTAGTTTTGGCATGTTATTAAAGGGTCAATTTCTGTGATAACCTTGACCAAAACTCGTCCACGTACTATCTTCATGGGATTTATCTCTAAGTCAAATTATTGAAGGATGGAAAGCCATTTCCCCCTTCTTTCACCTAGCTCACTCTGTAAGAACATGGACTTTATTGCCAGGTCAGGAACTATAGCAAAAAATTTACTATGCACAATGTAATGCCTGAATTTTTTTACAGTTTTAAACAAGGCATACATTTGCTTGTCTAGGACATAATACCTCAGTTTTGCGTCCTTCAAAGGAGAACTCAGAAAGGCTATAGGATTTTCAATGTTGTCTTCATTTTTTTGAGTTAACACACTTGCAAAATAATGATCTGAAGAAAATGTGTAAATATAAAATGGTTTAGCATAGTATTACTAATGAGAACAGGGGCTTTGGAAATAGCATCCTTGATGCTTGTGAAGGCATCCCTATTCTCACTAGTCCACTTTATCTGAACATATTTTTTCAGGATGTCATTTAGGGGCTTGGTGATTTGAGTAAAACCTGAAATGAATTTTCTCACAAAGTTAATCTTACCGAAAAAGGACCTAAGCTCCTTTTTGCTATTGGGATGAGGAATATCTCGGATAGCGACTATCTGCTCTGGGTATATAGCAATCCCATATTTCAAAATGACATGTCCTAACAAATTACCCTCCGTTACTCCAAAGATGCACTTTTTTGGATTTAGGGAAATTCCATGTTCCCTGCACCTTTGGAGCACTTTCCTCAAGTCTCTAACATGATCTTCCCTCTTCTTGGAGAAGATAGGAATATCATACACATAGACAATAATTCACTTACCACTAAGCCACTTGAATGGAAAATCCATGGCTCTTTGGAAAGTGGCTCCAGCATTCAACAAACCAAACGACATCCTCTGGTAGGCAAATGTTCCCCACTTTGTGGTGAAGGCAATATCCATCCTGTCATTTTGATGTATGAGAATTTGATTATATCCCGAGTATCCATCCAATAATGACATCATTTCAGACCCATTTACCTTGTGGAGTATCTCTTCAATGGTGGGTAATGGGTAATTGTCTTTTTGGTAAGCTTTGTTCAGATTTCTAAAATCTATGCACAACCGAATCTCTCCACTCTTATTCCTAACAAGGACAAGATTAGCCACCCATGTGGAATGCCTAACAGGGAAGATGATTTTGGCTTCCAACAACCTCTTAAATTCCTTATCTATCAAGGGCTCTAGGATTGGGTTAACCATTCTTTACCTATGTCTAAAAGTCTTGGAATCAGGATTCAGAGGAATAGTATGCATGATTACATTCGGGTCATAAGTTTTCAGCTCTTCATAGCTCCAAGCTATGAAATCAATGTATTCTCCTAAAAATCGAGCTATTGATTCCTTATCTCGTTGTGTGCATGCCTTTGAAATGAACACGTAGATCTACTGTACTTCCCAAATTGACTGAATTGCATGATTCCTTGGGGGATGGTATTTTTATTTCTTTTTTCTTTTGATATACAATATCAAACAACTTTTCTAGAGAGGCCCTATCACTTGGCATCTCGTTCCATACTTCGGTTGTTTCTACTTCTACTTACCTCCTCTCTTCTTCATCTATAACCTGATTTTCAAATATACCAGAATTAGTGACAAAACTAAAAATGTGTCTATCACTATCAAAGACCTATAAGTTCGTGACATTGTCTGGTATGGAGGGGAAAGGCACTAACTCAATGGAAATTTTTTTACATTTTTTATGGTTGGTGGGCGAAAGCATGCTGGCCGCTACGGCTAACGAATCAGCCATTTTATTATTTTTTATTGAGACGGGGGAAATATTGAAAGAATCAAACTCATTAATTAATTACCTCACTCTGGTTTTATAGAGGTTCAACCTCTTGTATCTATAGGTATATTGCTCCTAGGCATGTTTGACTACTAACTCTGAGTCTCCCGATGCCTTAAGGTATTTTACCTTTTCTCTTAGGGCCAACTGAAGTCCAAAAATTATGGCTTCATACTCCACCACATTATTGGTGGTTGGGAACTGTAATTTGTAGGCAACAAGTAAAGGCTTACTACCAGGACATGTGAGCTCTACCCCAGCTCCCACACCTTGTTTTGATTTGTACCCATCAAAAGTTGGGGTCCACACCCTCTTTTTTTCTTTTGAAGTACGATGGTAAATATTATTGTTTTGGGACCCTTCAACTATTTCATCTATGTCAAAATTGTAAACCCTTAATTTTGTTTCAATAAACTAAATCTCATTGGGTTTATTATATTCTGTAATCATTTTCCTAAGTTTGGGCTCTCTGTCTACCCGGATTTGGTTTGCAACTCCTCTCCATGGCAACCACATATTGGAGGAATCAGTCACCACATAACCATTGAGATTTTTGCTCCAATCCATGCCCAACGCCATACCATACTTGGTAGCAATATTTAGCACAAGGATATCCGTGTAATTTTGGACCCTAGGCTCTGAGTTGATCTGAACTAGGACATCTTTTACAACACATATTACATCCACCATAGATCTGTATAATTGGACCACTTTACTATTCTAAAGAACAGGCTTAAGTCCTAGCTTTTGGCTTATCTCAAGAGGCATGATGTTGGCCGAGGCACCAAAATTAATCAAACAGTTGTGTAAATTCTTGCCTGTGATCCTAACAATTATGAGAAAATGAGGTACCTTTGGTTTTTCTTTCATCATAGCAAGTTGGGGTTCTACATATTTAACCTCATGAATTTGACTCAGGGAATTTAATCTCTTCCCCATGATTTTATCCTGCCCCAACAATAGAGAGACCTCATACATTGATATATTGGCCTTGGTCCTTTTCATATCTTCTTCCAAGTCATAAGTGAATGTTCCAGGATTTGAAACTTTTGGCATTGTCCTAGGTGCTTCCAAAAATTGAGGTGGTGGATTCACATCACCTTTTGTATCAAGAGGAACTAAAGGGTTGTTTGGGGGAGTAGAGGAGGTTTTGGGATCCTTAGAACTCCTAGTAAAATACTTGTGATTAGCTTTCCCAAAATTTTTAGTGGCATAGGCTTCCAAAGCTTCATCCTCTTCCTCTCCTAACACATTCATATCTTCCTCCATCTCATCATTTTCTAAATAATGAATGACTTCAAACACACAAGAGTATAACTTTCTATGGCAACAATGATGTATTTCCTAATCACATGACTCTAACTCATCACAATCTCCTAATGCATTAGCCTGATTGGCTACCGTATTGGGTACGCGCCCATTATTAGGTTGCGTATTGTATGGTTCTGTTATCCTATGGCCGTGGTTTCTATTGGGCATGTGATTTTGGGCAACTTGTTTTTGTAATCGAATGATGTCATTGACCTGTTTGATGGTCATTATCTTGAGCTCTTCTAGCTCAAAATTGGGTCCTTGTGGCTGATGCATGATAGCCCTAGATCCATTGATATTTTTGACATTAGCAACATCTAGATTAGGCACTAAGGTTTGACTCTAGGTGTTTTGGGTCCACCATGGACCCTTGGAATGAAGAGGTGCAACCATGGGATAGTAATTTGAGGCTTGAGTACTACTCGCCTCAAATCCTAGTAAGGTTATCTAATTAGCAGCCATCATTTTTGGAGTGGGTGGAATGGCAGCACTAGGGTATGTCAAAAAATACGGAAGCATGGGAGCGAATGGGTATGACTGATGATATGGCAAAGCATTCATCATGGGCATATGAGGTGTCACAACTTGATTCATCATGGCAAATTGATTATAAGGACCATATTACCCTAACATGGGAAATTGAGGCATAGTGCCACCTTGCAGTGTCATTTGTTGCTCAATAGTCATGGCTTTAGCATAGGCTAAGGCCAGTGTTGTAACTTGAGGATTTATCTTGGTAAACATGGTTGTAATTAGATCTAAGGCTACGAGGTATAATTGCAATACCACAGTAGCATCTATTGCAAAGTGACGAGTCACGTTTGTGTAAAGCTTTTGGAATCTAGCATTAAATGTTCTGATAGGTTCATTAGGATACCTCTTGCATGACATGAATTGGTTATACATGATGGTAGGATCTAGAAATGACCTAAATTTATTAACAAAGGCAACTTCCAACTGGTCCCAAGATGTAATGAACCCTGCAGGAAGATTCTTGTGTCATTCATGAGCCATTTGGTCAAAGCTATTAGGGAAGAGTCGACAAGTGACATCTTCATGACTGACTCCCTGCCTAATCATATGGTCCTTGTAAATTTGAACATGCTCTTCAACTGAAATGGGACCATCATGGACAAAATTAGGGATAGACCTCTCAAGGTTCCTAGGTATGTCATGGACATCCCCAGGTATACTTAACGAAGAACTTTGGGTACCAAACTAGGGAACTAGTTGTTGTTGCTGCTGTTGTTGGGCCATATTAACCAAAGTTAATGACCCTACTAAATCAGTTGATACACTCAGAATGATGAAGATGGGTACACTTGATGTAGCTCTTGCAGTGGAACTAATGGGTGCACATCCACTGAAAGTATTTAGATTCATAGGTCTGAGAGCTAGCCTTTCCAAATCTTGGCAAAGCCTCTCTAAACCTAACATATCAGAAAGCTCAAACGGGATTTTAATCTCCTAGATTTTGTACCTCGGTTTCCTAGTTTTGGGAGAAAGACTTTGAAAAATGGTTTCCTTAGTGGTTTTAGACCTAGTAGCAATGCGTCTAGGTGGGTCCAGCTTGGGAAAACTCAAATATATTCTATTAAAGCTTCTCACAAACTAGTCAAGAGTAAAATGTTGCACCTACAAACACAATACTGTTGAACCAAAACTGACCACGTTAGCATTAGTAAAAAACTAAATCACAAAGCATAAAAGAAGGCCCTCCTTCTAGCGCCAAATATGTTGAGTGTATATTTTTCCCAATTGCAAAATACCACCACATGCAGAGTATTGAACAGAAAACTCTCTCTTGAAAAGAAACCAAATGACAAACATCCAACTTCTCCAAGGTTCTGGTAAAATATCTAAAACATTACAATAGTGCCAAAAATAATTCAATAATGCATGACCATAAACAAGGGGTATTTATTGGTTCTAAACAATGCTTAGTGATTTGAAATATCTAACTAAAAATAAAAGCAGTTCTTTTTAGGGTTTTTTTAATTGGTGCTACCCTGAATCCCTGTTAGTAGAGTATTTTATCTTCATTTAAAAGGTTTCAAATGAAAAAATTTGAAATTTTCCACCCCATTTTAATTCTCGTGCCTTTAAGATGAAGTAAATTTTAGATATTTGGGTTCATTTTATCTTTCTTATGTTGACGTCACTACCCTAATAGTGGTTAGTAGAAGTTAGCATGTTAGCAATGTTAGCAAAGTTAGAAAAGTTATATTTCATTTCTTATCTTAGTTTAATTTGAAATAGTAGGTTAGCATCCCTCCTAAACCATGTGTTTTATCTAAAAGCTTTAGATTAATAAAACTTGGAGGTGCAAAAATTCTAGAAAATAACTAGAATGGAAATAACTTGAAAGCTTAACAATTCTGGAAATGGACCAAAAAAATGAAACTAACAGGAAATTAGCAGAAATTTTGGAAAAGGACCAGAATGGAAATGAAAGAAACTTAACCTCTGGATGGACCAGAATAGAATGCTTGAATGCTTGAAATAAAACTTTGAGAACAGTAAATGAAATAAACATGTAAATTTGGCTAGCTGAAAAAGTCAAATTCTGAATTAGCTTAGCAAGCTCCTTCCTGCAAAATGATAAGTTATGAGGTAAACCTGAATCAATGGACCTACAACATAATCACAATACCATTAAATCAAGTGTGAGACTCAAAGGAAACATAAAGAAATTTCATAATCTTGACCTTCGCCTATTGCAACCCATTTCATGGCATAAGACAATGGCTAGAAGTCACTAAAATGCAAAAATGATAAGACACTAAAAATGTTAGTTTTATGATAAAAACCCTCCTTTTGATTTTGCTCACATAAGTTTGCTACCCTCTCAAAATCTGAAAAATGCTCTTTCTTTATTGCTTTCTCGGAATGTTACATCATTTCCAGCCCCCCTTGAAAAAGGTAGGATAGCAAGGTATAAATAATGCTTAGAAGTCCTTTTGCTTCATATTCTATCACAACCAAAATAATGAATGGATATAAGAAAATAATCCATCATCATTTTTTGTGATTTAATAAACATAACACTTCTAAACATTATTTATTTTTAAAAAACTAACAACAAAAACATAACCCTGCATGACTCCTATATCTCCCTTTCTCTTATAAGCATTCTACCCAAGAATACCCCTTTACATCCATCAAACGAATGATAAAAACATTAACTATACCTTATAAACCCTACAATTTTAGACCTCATTTAAAACATTGAACGTTATCAAACCACATTCACATTAACTAAACTAATACAGGCCAATCTTATTCAACGAAACTTTTGTTGTCACTTTTTGAGGCCGAGACCCGATGGTATTTCTCCTAAGCCATACCAATGTGCCCAAGGAATGGGATGGCATTCCCCCATCCTGGGCACTTTGGTTTCTATGTAACCAAACAAAACCATCACACTGCCTATGCAACCATGACACTGTCCAACTTACGTAGCCATAGCGCTGCCAACAATGCAGCCATGGAGATGCCAAGGCTACGCAGCCATAGCGTTGCCATCATTGTTGTGGTGCTGCCCAACCTATGCAACCATAGTGCTACCAAGACTACACAACCATAGCACTACCATCGACGTCATGGCACTACCAAACCTACGCAGCCATGACACTACCAAGACTATGCAGCCATAGTGCTACCATCGTTGCCGTGGCACTGCCAAACCTACGCAACCATCAATGTTTTTAAACTCCCTACTCTCATAGTTACACTGCCATAGCATAAAGAAATAGATGCAACACTAAAACCTTCCATGCTCATCAAGGCTGACCTTTAAATTCGTCAATTGGCATCACAGGTTGCCCTAATAACACTTCTTCCTTCCTTGTTCGATGACATACCTCTACCTCTCAGCTATTTCACTGACAACTCCAAAGCCTTTCATGTTGTTCTTCTAAAACCCTAACACCATATTTGACTGCCTCTTCTTTGTTGGCGTTGCTCTGTGAAGCTTCGCTGCCATAGCGCTGAACGTTCTTGGACTAGCTACTCATGTCCTCGAATGTTTTCGAATAGCCACCATCGCCTTATCTGCAATCGAACGAAACAATGTTAAACTTTACCTTATAATAAATATTATTATCACGTCTTTTATAAAGTACAATATAATAATAACATTTTAGAAGAATATAATCACAAAAATATGATTATAATAATAACATTATAATATAATCATAATAATATTATTATAATGATAACATTTTAGATCCTTATAACATAATCTTAAAAATATTACTATTATGTACATAATATAGTTAATGTAATTATATTAGGTAGATAATAGCATATAGGCTTCTATCTCAATTTCTTTATACCTTTTGTATCCTCTTTTTGTTTTAGGTCAGGCCTTGCTTTGTTAAACACATTCCATCACCTTAGATAGTATGAAGAACATTTAACTCTTATTCATTAAAATGGATTTTAATAAATCTAAGCATTAATGCCTAGATTAATTAATCATTAAATATCAAATAACCAAAGCAATTAAAATAATTAAAACAAAATAGTCAAACATCCCTATTCTTACAAACCAAAGAAAACAAAAAATATTTCATATCAAAATATGACAAGTGGGTTCCGAAGAATTTTGGGGTGGTTGTCGAAACTCCACAACAGGGCGAACTGACCCAAAAATAATTTTGCACCCAAAAATTTTGGGAGAATGAGCCCCAGTCAAGGATCCCCATATTTTCCAATTTCAAATTTTGGAAATCCTAATATTCGTAAATTAATGATGATTCATAACTTTGCATAACCCAGTCCATCAACCATCATCTAATATGGAGCCTTGCATTCTCCTTGAATCATGATATATTGAGGACATACTCCATGTATTCCATGGCCATAATGGTAGTTTGGAAGAATCCTTTAGGGAGTATAGTAAGTCTACGTGCCCTTTGATTCCCCAGTTCTCCATGGCATTTTTTTTTATACCAGATAACCCCATCCAAGGGCTTATAAACTTTCCAATTATGCTTATTTTAATTCTCTCCAACCAATTGTCCATTAGATCATCATTGAAGGATATTTCCATATCTTTGTTCCTTGCTTCTAACATTTTGGGAGTTGGTCAATTATGCATCAGTGAGCTATTTTGACCTCACAACTTTGTTGCCTATGACTACTTTTCTATCTATAACTTTTTGCTTCTTATTGTTTTCCATATTTCTTCATTTGATTCATTCCCTTCAATTTAGATTACAATTTTTTGAGTAGTTGATTGCACAAGAGTTACGTTAAAGGCCTCCCTACAAACCCCTTATCTTGTTGCTACTTGTTGGCTCCAAAATAATTTCTCCTCACTAGACAAACTCTAATAATAATGATATTTTGAGAACTTGTGGAAACCATTGTCTTGATTCAAATTTAATCATAATAGATTTAAGAAATGTGTATTTAAAATACCCATGGCCACACAACCATATAAACACAATGTCACATCCCAAACTCTCTAGCTTTGAAAACTTATTATCTTCAGAATTTGAATTATGTGGCATTTCTAAGTCCATATTTAAAGTTCAATTCATATTATTTTATTTAATAGAAATGATAATGATGATTATAATAGAATAATTTGATTTTACTATTACAAATGTTGATTGGTCACCCTCCCTAGAGTGGATTGAAAGAAGGTATCACCGGGTCCCAAAATCTCGAGCTTTGAAAAATATTATCTTTAGAATTTGAATTATGCGGCATTTTTGAGTCCACATTTAAAGTTTAATTCATATTAGATTTTTAAATAAAAATGATAAGGATAATTATAATAGAGTAATTTTATTTTACTATTACAAGCGTTGATTGTTCACCTTTCATGAAGTGGAATGAAGGAAGGTATCACTAGGAAGAAGGTGATCGATCCTTAAAACAAGTAGTTTATATAGAAACTTGGCACACACCACTTTTAAATATAAAATTGCATGTGCATATATCATGACATTAAAAATCACATAACTTCCTATCGGTTCATGAATGATTATTGTTTTTAATAACTATTTAAAATGGTAGATGAAAATGTTCATTTATAAAATGTTGTTTATGCCAAGAAAATATTAAAGGATATGTGTTCTCCTCCTTTGTTTGAGTTGGGGTCAGGGTGAGTAATTTATTTCAAACTGTATGGTAGAAGAAGCACCTTGGAAAGTCTTCACCACTGTCTAGCTGTAAAATCTACATTTATTTATCAACCCAAGGTGAATGATTTAAAGGGTAGAAATCCAATATAGATTATACCGAATGATTAATTGTCAGACTTAATTATGTTTCTCTTAGTTCCAGGTTTACAAAAAATAATAACAACCACAAGAAGATAAATTGTGCTGAATTGGAATGGAATGCAATTTATGATTTATATTTAATTGAATGCTTTTTATATTTGCTGATGTGGATCCACATGCCACCTATTGATTTAATTATCTGTTTTTATTTTATATGCAATTTATTTTAATTGATAAATTAAAGTCAATCTACGTACTAACTATTCCTATTCTATTTTAGGGGCAAGAGAGTAGGGACTGGTTGTAGGAGTGGGCCCTACCTCCTAGAGGATAGTGTAAATATTTCTCCCATAAACTATTTTACTTCAGTAACTAATGTACATTATACTACTAACATTATTCTATTTTATGAATGTTGGAAAATACAGTAAAGACTACATAAAATAAATAATGCAAAAATAAATGACACTGTTACCAAATACATGACAAAAAGTGTTGCTACTTTATTGCTGGAAATTCAAATGTACAATATATTTGAAGATCAAATATTTAGAAATTGTATATAGAATATTTGAACATTATACATTTCAACATTTCTTTGGTATTCTAGCATTAGTTCAACATTAGACCTTTTCAAAGGTCTCCCTTGTAATATATAATATCTCTTGGACATTCTTAATGAAATTATTCCATGTATTTTCCATGTGGCTCTGTTGGCTTGATGATTCGGATACTATCTTTCCAACAATAAAAAGCTAAACTTATACTAATTTGTAACTAGCTTGGACTTTGTCACACTTTCTATGGTCCAAGTGGCAACTAAAAAACTAACATATCAAAAGTTCTTAATTTAAATAATTCATTAACGCATCCATACAACTATATACCCATTTATTTTAGGAGAAGACAAAATAGATTGCATCCAAATCAAAACATCTTAACAATATGATAATTTTACAACTTTATAATAACAACTTATAACAACTCTGCATAATGCCAACATGACAGTCAACTATGTTGATTGGATATGCCTTGTAATACTGCTATGTTGCTACTGGACCTAACATATTGATGCATTGGATAGTTTGACCCGGTCAAAATCCTTTTTGTAATGTCTTTCTGTAACGACTTTCTGTAGTTGTATTCTATAGTGTCCGTCCACACGGCTCCTTGACACGTCATTCTCGTGGTTGGTCTGTCCACACATGTTATCTGGTTTGTGCCTTGCCTCATATTGCCCTACGATACTCATGCAATGTTCTCCTACCAAGACACATAGAACCTGCACACTTTTGCATAAAATATATGCATAAATCGCTTTTATCATCAAAGATCAAATTCATTCGTAAATCACATAAATAAGATAAGAATGATCATAAAACTACATCTATTTTCATGAATCTATAGATAGAAAATGAATCAAACTTCATAAAATACATGTTTTAGCACTCATCATTCCCCCAAATTGAAGGAGATGCATGTCCTCATGCATACAATTTTGAAATTACAATATGTCTAAAAAATATTACAACTATTCAATCATTTCACTGTTCAGACATAAAACATAATAGTGCAGTGTTTACGTAAAAATTTTCACAAATTTAAATCAAGACACTGCAACTGTTTTCAGAATTCATTTTAACAAGGAACTATAATATTCCATAAATTATTTGCATTCAATTTACGAAAGAACTGCATAAAACAACATAATATAAATATCTATTTTCACATATGCAGTGCAAAAGTATTTTCTAATATAAAGATAAAATAATAAAAATAAAAACTTCTACAAATAATTAAGATTAACAACATGATTAATATTAAATAAATTCTGTAAAATTATGCAAATTTTATCAAATGTCTATTATAGATTGTTTAGCTCTAGATCTAAGTCTAGAGGAAATTCGTGTAGGTTGTGGTCACTTTGCTGGTAAATTCTTTTCCTTCACCTTCTACACCTGTTCTCTGGCCACCGTGGAGTCAAGTGGTAATTCAACAAATATGGTTTTGATGTGCTCAACTTCTATGAATCCTCCATCCTATAACTCAAGCTATGCATCCTACTTTTCTAGAGGAGGAGGAGGTTCGATTGTTTTAATGATGTGGTTGATAATTGCATCTATGTCGCTAGGCATCCCGACATTAAGGACCAATTTCATTGGATGTATCCTACTTCGATGGACAGTTTCAGCCTTTGGGGTTGGTTCCATTGAAATACTTTGGTGAAGGGAATATATATGTCCTCCTCAAGTACTCAGGCGAAGTCAATGAATTTGCTGAACTTTACCGATTTCTTCGGTTTCCTACCAAATGTGGATCTCTTGTTGGGAGAGGTATCGATAGTTGTCGGTTGGATGACTGGGTCAGCTAGTCTCACCACCCTATCCATGGAGAGTTGTTTGAGGAGATCAAGCTAGAGAGTGAGGGCACATTTTACTAGGGTGGTGTGCTCGATAAACTCATTTTTGAGTCTATCCAGCTTGATATACAATACAATCTGTTGGATTCAGATGTGCTCAAAATTTTTTATAGAAGTATTTGATGGAGGTGGGTCTGTCTTTGGGCTAGATGTTTCTCTTACTCCCTAAGTTTCTAGAATTCCTAAAATATATTTCTCACATCTAGTTTTTCTGATAGGCTAGTAAGACTTGGAACTTTTGGAATGGCTAAGGCGTTTACATATAGGGAGTTCTTCCTCCTCCAGACTTTTAGACTCAAAGTTACCCTCAAATGCACTATCTTCTGTAGACTCTGACATACCTGGCTTATAATGGATGGAAAGGTTAGCCTCTTCTACTATAGTGTCCCATGGTATCCTAATTTCACTTGCTTTATGTAAAACTATAAGTTTTATCAGCCCGTGATGGGAAATTAGGTGAAACTTAGGACTATCCTTGGAGATTTTAGGTTGAACTTGGGTAACTATAGCTTTAATCGATTATTAAAGAAAATATGAGAGATTTATTATGCAATATTCATGCTTCGGGTACTTAAGATTCAACATAATTTTAAGGTGGTAGCCCCCATAATTAGATAGTATCCCCTCTAGTGTAAATAACTTCATAAGAATTATGGCAACCTATTGCCATTTGACAGGAAGTGAGGAGGTTGCTATCCATTTGATCCATCCCTATCTGCCTCTAGTCACAGTGCATCTCTCTTTGAACCTCTCGACCATATGGTTTACCCCCTTATAGGTCAATTTATAATATTTTTGGTCAAATTCAAAAAGGCTTAATACTTTAGATATCAAACTGGCAGTAATTTTAATTTACATTTCTCCTACGTGTGTCACCATGGGTGTGGGATTGTAGTTCATAATGAACTAATTTTCCATGCCTTGTTGTGCCTTTGGAACTTAGTTAGGGCATCCCACCAGTGCGTCTCTTGGAACATCTTATTCATGACATTTTTGGGGTTATGGGTGTGAATAGATGTAGGTTCGCTTCGCTTATGGAAGGTGGCTCTTAGTATGGTTACAATTTTAACAGATAGGGTAGGGTTTTAGGCGAAGAAGAGATAGGATAATTTAGAATGTGTGTCAGCCTCTATTTTAAAATGTTATCATGAAGTTGTTTGGCTGGCAAGAAAACATGCAAAAAATGTCGATAAAAAATCCATGCATAAACAAATAGATTTCTCCATATCTTGACCCTTCAGGTTATAAAATAAAATAAATTTTTACCTATTTCAACCCATGCAAACGTAATGTCAATATTATCATGTATATTTACTTTAGTTCTGCATATTTTCCTATATTTTATTATAAGCATGAACTTTTTAATAGAAAACAGTTTTCTTCTTTTAAGATATATTCTACAGCTTATTTTTTTTTAATGATATTCTCTAGTAAAAAAATAAAGTTTCGAGATTGTGTTTTCCATCTTACCTACGTGAATTTTTATCGTTGTCTACTCCATACATTCTCTCAACTCCTTTTGCTTGCAATTATCCTTCGACCTACATCACCACATGGTAATTTCATCTGTTGCTTATTGGTTTTACTCAGTCACAACAATTTCATTTTTGGCTGCACAGTGCATTCCTCTTGCGGTTACAATGCTTGCTATGAAAATATTAGGGCTAATTTACCATAATTTTTAGGTTTTAACATCCAATGCAATACGTGGGTAATCTCAACCCTTTGATCTTCTTTAATCGATGAACCATAGTTCTAATCTACCACACTTTCCCTGATTTGATTCCTGTGGCCATGTGTTAGAGATCATCCTTCTTCGTATGCTATGGCAATGTTATATTGCGGGTGAAGCTTTCTTCGATGGTATGTATTTTAATCCAAACCTAAATCATAGCCCTATGTTTACTTTTAACCAGTGATTGAGAATCATGATCTGCGACGTCTTCTCCCACTGGTCTGTGTGGCCAAGTGTCAATCATAAAATGCTAGGATTGTGAGGTGGTCACGTTTCTTATTTTAGCGTGATGTTTCCCACCACATTGTATGGGGTAAGATTAAATTTTTTTTAATACCTTAACGTTATGAATGCTGAAGGGGAATTTTTTTTAAATAATAAGACTTAAAAACTTTAAATCCAACTTCCCTTCAGGTTTGTGCATACATGCCCACTTTATTAATTTTTCATTTTTATGGCCAATCACGTGCATATAAATATTTTTATCCTCTCATTTTTTTGCCATACCTTCCACATGTATGGTTGGCCTCATCATCAAGTTTTGAATTTTTAAACCATACGATGCCTTATATATATTTTTATTTTTTTATTTGTTTCTTAGTTTATGTTGCATAATCGCTTCCTTATAATTTCAAAGGCTTCTTGACATGCTTCGGTACAACTAAATCTACTTTATTTGGTTAATATATTAAGCATAGGAGCCACAAATTTGCTAAAATATTTAATGAATCTACGGTAGTATCATGAATGTCCTAAGAAACTTTTTACCTCTGTTTGTATTTTAAGAGGTTGGAGGGATTGGATAACTTGAATTTTTGTAGGATCTACTTTAACACCTTCCTCTAATATGTAATGTCCTAAAATAATGCCTCCTCTTATGATCATGAAACACTTCTCGTAACTCAGAGAGAGGTTTTGTTCTTGGTATCTAATCAGAACCTTTTGTAAGCTTGATAAAGTTTCTTCAAAGGTGTTACCATAGACTGTGAAGTCATCCATATAGAATTCTACGCATTCATTAATAAAATTGGCAAAAATAGCTAAAACAACCCTTTGAAAAGTAGTAGGTTCATTGCATAATACAAAAGGTAAGACTTTATAAGCATAGGTACCTATAGGACATGTGAAAGTTATATTTTCCTGATCTTCTTCAGCTATGGAAACCTGATTATACCCACTAAAGTCATCCAAAAAACAAAAGTATTTCTTCCCAGCCAAGGTATCAAGAACTTGATCAATGAATGGTAAGGGGAAATAGTCCTTATTTGTTACTTTATTCAGTTCCCTGTAATCCACCCAAATCCTCAATTTACCATTCTTTTTAGGGACTATCACTAATGGTGATACCCATTGACTGTCATAAATTGGATTTATAAATATTGCGTTCAGGAGTTTAAAAAATTTCTTCCTGAACTACATCTTTCATAGCTGGATTCAATCTTATTTGGGGCTGTCTTATTGAGTGGAAATATTCTTGAATAAATATGCGATTGGTACAAATGTTTGGGTGTATTCCTTTAATTTTCTCATAGTTTTATACAAATGGTAGTTGATGCTTCTTAAGCACATCAATCAGTTGTGATTCCTGTGTGCTTGTAATCTCATTAGTAATGTTCAATCTTCTTCCCGGTGTGATAACTATCTATTTGAAACTTTTTGTATTCACATCTATTCCCATAATTTCATGTTTAAGCACAATTAAGTGATATTCATAGGGTATTAATTGCTGAGTTTGACTTGTGCTAGCCTCATTAATGAACATAGTAGATTCAGATAAACAACTATTATCTTCACCTTGATCTTCCTGTTGATCTCCTAGTAATAATGATAAGGGTCCCTCAACTTCTTGTTGTAGGTGTTCACTTAGAATATTGATTGATAAGGTTTGAATATCATCCAAATCAAGAAGGAAATCATACCATAGTTGCTTTGGAAAATCTCTATCTAATG
Organism: Wollemia nobilis; assembly: GCA_028583015.1. Lineage (NCBI taxonomy): Eukaryota > Viridiplantae > Streptophyta > Pinopsida > Araucariales > Araucariaceae > Wollemia > Wollemia nobilis. The sequence continues at coordinate 1,194,926 of JAQPPZ010013509.1, read as the reverse complement.
TCAATTCAATAATTATGCTAAGATATTTAGTGTTTTTGCCATAAGAAATAGTCATGTTTTTGGATCTGCAACTGATGTAGGCATCAGCTATTGCAAGCCATGGGTATCCTAGAATTAAGAGATGTCCCCCTAACTTCTTTATAGGTTGTAAGACTATAAAATCTATAGGGTATTCCCATGAACTTACGAAGACTATAACATCTTCTAATTTTCCTTCTGGTCTAACAGTAGACCTATCTGCAAGTTGGAGTACTATAGAAGTGGGTTGTAATTTGTATACTCCTAAGGATTCTGCTATTTCTTTGGTCATGATATTAATAGTAGCTCCTAAATCAGCAAAATTATTGTGCAAGGCTATTTTACCAATGTGAACTGTAATGATAGGTATTCTAGGATCTGTATATTTTGGTAATAACCTACCTTCAGTCATTATCTCAAACAACTATCCAATGAATTGAATGGTTTGAGTTTCATTCTTATTTTTCCATCCTGAATTTGTATACATGTTCTTGATTAACTTGGAATAGGTAGGAATATATTTGATGGCTTGTAAGAAAGGAATTCTAATGGTGACGTTTTCTAGCTCTTGAAGAAAATTGAAATCTGGTTTAGATGGTTCCTTTGGTATTGCCTACCTTTTAGGAAATAGTATTTCCACTTCTTTCCTTTGAATTTGGATCTATTTTTGTTTTGCTAGAATATTTTATGGTAAAGCTACCGTCTCTTCTTCAAGCATTTCATCTTCATTTATTTTTTTAGACAGATTATTTGGGGATTCTTCAATCTCTGTGAGTAGCTCTAGTATTGTCCAATATTTTTCTAAATCTTAATTTAATATGTTGGTAAGGTACCACAGATATTGAGCATGTCTCATTTGTTTCATAGACTTGTTGAACATTTTTGTTATTGTTAGGGTTAGGCACCAGTTTAGATGCTTAGGAGGATTATTTACATTATTCGAAGGTGGAAGAAGTCTGTTTTGAGGTACTTGCCCCCTAAATTAATTTTGAAAGTTTTGTTGTTGTGACTATCCTTGAGACCAGCTAGGTCTTGTTTGATTGTATTGGCCACTCGTATTTCAATTAGATGCATTTTGATTTTGTCCTGCCATCCATGGAGGCGATTTCCATATGGATTGGACATGAATTGTGCCCAAGGAGGTATGTTCCAATCTTGATTAGATTGATTCCAATTCTTCCAACCTAGGGTATTTGACCAATAATTAGGTATTTTTTAGTTGGAATAGTTTTATTTTTACCAATTGGGTGGTCCATTAAATGGACCATTACTTATTTGAGCTATAAAGTAAACATCTTCTGCTTCTTCGACCTTAGGCTCTTTTATATCAATCTTGATAGCTAAAATATATTTACAATTTTTGGTGTTATGATTCTTGTCACAGATATTAAAACGAGTAGAGATTTTGGAAATGTTTGTAATGTTGAGAGGACATTCCCTCAAGTTGTGTTTCTTCCTACATCTGTGACAATATATTTATTCAATGTTTTGCTCCTTCACTTTCTTATCCATGAGGTCAAGAGACGATTTTAATATACTCAATAAATCGGTTTTGAGACTCTTTAGCATATGGCCAATCTCATATTGTGTTACTCTCCATCCTGATGATGGATGCTTATTACTTATTAATGGCTTATTTAGTGAGTAATTTTTGCAAAGATTTATGATTTATCCCAATCCCATCTGATGAAAATACCTCTTTTCCATAAGTTTTAGTATGTCTATGACATCTTCCTTTAGCCCTTTAAGAAAAATTTCTTTTTAAACTTCCTCATACAAATCAATATTTATCCTTTGATCTCAAAAACAAAAATCTCTTGAGATAATCTTCAAGGGATTCATCATCTTTTTGATTCATGTGAAATAACTTGGTTTTCTTATCCCAAACTCTACAATAATCTTGGTATATTTCTAGGAATATATCTTTTAATCCATGTTCTGCATCCCATTGGTTGCAAACACTTTCTCCTAGATCCATGAACCATCTTAAGGCCGCGTCCTTAAGCATAGAAGGTAATTGTCTTAATTTTTGCTCATTAGTGGTGTAAAAGTAAGCTTGACTCACAACTTCAAATTACAAGAGAAAGGTATCAGGATCCTCATGTGGTTTCCCATGAAAGGTAGGAAAAACAACAATAAAGACCATTTTTGGTTCTCTTGTTAGCCTATCTTTGGAATAAGGAATTGGAAAGGTAAAAGTCTTTCTCTGTCCACCCCCTTTGGTTTTCTACTTATCCTTGATCATTAGTCTTTTAACTTTAATTTCTATTTACTTCCCCTTGTTCACTACCTTGATCAGCCATGATTGAATATAATATTTCAAGAATTGGACTAGGTATAAGTTCATAAAAGAGAGATGAAGGATCTATATGATCATCAAATTTTGGTTCGGGTAGTAGATATGTTTTGGGATCTTGTTCTAGAAATTCAATCTGCTTTGATGATGCAGAATTTGTAGATGTTTGGATTGCAGTTTTAGTTTATTTTAACTCAAAATTTTTAGATTTTGTACTAAGGTCTTTTTGGCAACATGCTTATGGTTTACTGATTTTAATAAATCCCCCCTTTGAATATCTAGGTCTTTTCATGAGATTTTTCAAGTTCTTTGGTTCTTACAACAAACTTTTACCTTTTAATATTCCTTGAAAAATCTATGGATGTTGTTAATTAGATCGAGTTGCTCAGGAGTCATATAATGCTCATTAAATCCAAAGTCTTTTTTTACCAGAGCAGTTAATTGGATAATAAAATACTATTTTGGAATTGGGTTAGGGCTCTCAAACTATAATTCATAACGTAAGTCTTGACACAATTATTTAAAGTGAACTACTATAGGTGCCCTATGATATATCTTGCTATATTATAGGTTCACTTCCTTGTATTCTATTTTTTCTAGGAAATTATGAATGGTAAGGGAATCCTCAAAATATTGGTCCCACGGGTAAGTGGTTGAATTTACTGTTGCTCTCCTATCCCCAAGCCACCGTTCAAAAATACTTATAAGGTCAAGGTAGGGTGAGTGATAATATGGCCCTAGAATTTTAGCTATGTTTACTCTCTTAATTTTACTCAATTTGTCTGATCTGTCTTTTATGATATCAAAATGTTTGCACAAATGTTTCCACTTTTTCCAATATGTTTGGTGTCTTTTCTAAAAAAAAAGGTTAACTTATTATTCTAATAGTAATTTTCTGAGGTCAATGAATGCAAACTGTTTGATGCAATTTTCTATCATCTAGCAACGTTTTTACTTCTCTTTTATTCTTTTTCTTTTGTTTTGGTTCTATTTTTATTTTGTTTTTGTTTTCAAATTCAAAGCAATCCTACTATTGTTAAGATTTAATCTACAATTCACAACCAATGAATTTATATAGTCAACCCTTAACATAGTAAGAGATTTTTTTTTTTAATTTCTAAAGCAATCCTACTATTACTAACACTAGGTGTGATTCACAGATAGTGAATCTATACAATTAATCTTAGCACAATAGGAGGAAAAAAATGTATTTAATTCTAAAGCAATCCTGTTGTTACTAAAATTAGGTGTGATTCACGAAAAATGAATCTATACAACTAATCTTAGCACAATGGGAGGAAAATAAAGTTTCTATTTCTAAAACAATCCTACTGTTACTAAAATTAGGTGTGATTCACAGATAGTGAATCTATACAACTAATCTTAGCACAATAGGAGAAAAATAAAGTTTTTAATTCTAAAGCAATCCTGTTGTTACTAAAATTAGGTGTGATTCATGGACAATGAATCTACACAACTGATCTTAGCACAATAAGAGTAAAATGATATATTGCTTGAAAAGTAAATTTTGCTGGAAATGAAATTATTGAAATAAAAGGTTAATTTGTTTTTACTTCTTTGATTATTTAGGAGCATTTCACTATGATTGTGTTACTCAATAATACCTACTTCCTATTTCTACAGGTCAAAGAACCCATACCAAAGTAAGCAATAACAACCACCTAATGCTTGGAAATTGCTGGAAATGAAATTTTTTGAAATTAAATATTAACTATAAAATTAGTTACATGATACTAAGAAAACAATAACCTGCCAACGTCGAACAAAGGGCTTGTCGGGACTTCTTGTGCCACTCTGACTTGTATGCACACCAAGGACTCATACCTCTTCCCACATACAAGTAAGCCTCTCTTCTTGCGCAACCAACAATCTTTAATTAAAAATTATGGTAGTGCTCTCCCAGGTAATGACCCCAAAATGTCTTGCTATAAACTCTACATGTATTTATCAATCCAGGGTGAATGATTTAAAGGGTAGAAATCTAGTATAGATTATACTAAATGATTAATCATTAGACTTAATTTTTTTTCTCTTAGTTTCAGGTTTATAGAAAATAATAATAGTTACATGAAGATAAATTGTGTTGAATTAAAATGAAATGCAATTTATGATTTATATTTAATTAAATGCTTTTTATATTTGCTGATGTGGATCCATGTGCAACCTATTGATTTAACTATCTATTTTTACTTTATATTCTATGATGATGCAATTTATTTTAATTGATAAATTAAATTTAATCTACATACTAACTATTCCTATTCTATTTTAGATACGAGAGAGGAGGGACTGGGTGTAGGAATGGGCCCTACCTCCTAGAGGACAGTGTAAATATTTCTCCCCTAAACTATTTTACTTCAGTAACTAATGTGCATTAATACTACTAACATTATTCTATTTTATGAATGTAGGAAAATACAGTAAAGACTACATAAAATAAATCATGCAAAAATAAATGATACTGTTACCAAATACATGATGAAAAGTGTTGTTGCTTTATTGTTGGAAATTCGAATCAAAACATCTTAACAATATGATAGTTTTACAAATTTATAATAACAAATTTATAACAAATCTAATAATTTTAAACTTCTCGTGCATAATTCCAACATGATAGTCAACTATGCTAACTAGATATGCTTTGTAATACTGCTATGTTATCACTAGATGTGGCATATTGATGCTTTGGATAGTTTGACCCGATAAACATATTTTCTGTAATATATTTTAGTAGATGCTTTTTGTAATGGCTTTTTATAGTTGTATTATGTAGTATCTTTCTATAGCATCCATACACGCAGCTCCTTGACACGTCATCCTCGTTGTTGGTATGTCCACGCCTGTTATCTGGTCCATACCTTGCCTCATCTTGCCCTGCGATACTCCTGTAGCGTTCTCCTGCCAAGACACACAGAAATTGCACACTTTTGCATAAAATATATGCATAAATCACTTTTATCATCAAATATCAAATTCATTCGTAAATCACATAAATAAGATAAGAATGATCATAAAACTACATATTTTTTCATGAATCTATAGACATAAAATGAATCAAACTTCATAAAATACATGTTGTTTTAGCACTCATAAACCACCATGGTACATTGATTTTAGGCTACTAAATTTGGAAAAGAAAATAATAAATTTTCCTCTTAGCGATAAAGGAATTATGTTGGATTTTAAGCCAAACTATCTTAGGTCCCAATATAATTTAGCTACAATATCTCAGGTCTTGATATCAATAATCAAGAGTAAAATTAAATATAGGACCAAACAAAATATATACTGGCCAATATAATTTATAATAACATTCACTATAGTATCAAATATGAATATAAATAGCCAAAATAATTCATGTACAAGCATAAAATATACTTACAATAATATTCTTCAAAATATGTATACAAGATTTAAAATGAATGCTTGCTATGGTGATCATTATAGACCATTTTTCCACTTACATTGTATGGAGATTTATCTCCATAATATAGACATAGAAATATGACTCTTCAATACTTGACTATTGCACTCCTCACATATTCAAGAGTTGCAACCTTTCCTATTCTTGTCCTTTGGCTTCTCATCTTGCCACTTGTATACAAGACTCTTCACTCTCTACTTACATGCACACTTAACTCTATATCACTTGCACACTTCTACATGATACTTACTCTTATGCATACACTCCTAATACAAGAGACTTATGCACATCCTCATATTACATATGACACTTGTGCACTTTCTCTCATTACACTTACTAACATGCATGACACTTGTGCATATCTTGCACATTACACTTACATGACACTTGTGCATATCCTGCACATAGACACTTACATAAATATAAATCACTCATCTAAACTATAGACTCAAACCCTAATCTATTACATATTTACATTTGTACCATAAATGTACCATGGGGGTATATTTACACGTACCAAATAATGTAATATTCTTTAACACCCCCCTATATTACATTATTTGGTTATTGAAGACTTTAGTCTTCAATCTTCATCTTCAATTTTTTGTCAAGAAAATTTACATTTTGCATGATCTTCTACTTGAGATCCATATTTAGCTTCTCTCTTAGGTTCTTCAATCTTGCTTCTTTACTATCTCATTCATGAGCTACTTGAGCTTCTTTTTTGTACTTAATATTTGGTTCATATAGTTTTGCTTCTTTGATGTGTACTCCTGAAATATGTTCATGAATATCTTTGCCCTTTGATTCATTCGATTCTTTTATTTCTACATACTTGCAATATTGATGTTGTCCTACAATATTTTTCTTGTTTTCTTTGTAAGATAAATTTGGACCAAACTTGATCCATTTTTCTATTTCTTATTTGTTTGAAAAAATAAACACACCATCATTAATCTGATCCTTATACAAAATTGAATATTTTTCCCTTGATTTATTCTTTTTCAATTTTATCTTGCATCTCTAAAATATAATATTTTGCTCTATTTTTCATGATGTTAGGCATTTCTTTAGAATTAATTATTTGAAGAAAATTGTCTAATCTAAATAAGAGCATTTTTAAATCTCTCATAATATTTTATTTTGTACCAACAAAATTCTAGAGAATGAGTATTTCTTCCATAAAATTTACATGGATAAAGATTCCAACAATTAGCTTCTTCATGCCTAATTCTATTGCAATAATTACACTTCAACTGAGTACCATATCCTTTCATTTTTGTTTTAGAAAGTTGCTAGCTAGACTTCTAGCTTCGAAGTCTAGCTTTCCCAATAATACCTTGGTAGAAATTTTCTATTGTGCTTTTGTTTTACATGTAAAGATTCAGCTGAAGACATATATTCAACTCAGTCAACCTGCCTAAATAATTTGGTAATAAATATATAGTAAGGTACTATCAGTATACTAAGCCCCCATACTCTTGATGGATATGTTTCTAGTCATCATGTGTTATATTATCATTCAATAACTTAATCTCTTAAATATGCTTTCTTGGTTTATTTAGCCAGGCATCTATTTCTTTGCTCAAAGGCACCCATCCCAACCTGCCATAGAGCTCGACACGTCCAAACATAGCTCCTATAGATGAAAAGGAGAAATTGGGCATATGTAGGGTCAGACATGGTCCCTATAATGCAATGCATCTACCTATATGACACAAATTTTTCAATGCAAGCAAACATTTCATAAAATGTATTTTTGAGCTAGATTAGGTACATTTTATCTAGCAATTGAATAATGTCACACTCATGAATCAAAAATTTTAAGGTGGTGACCATGACCATTTGTTTGTCACTAGGGCTCACCTCCTTCACAGCCTTATAGTAGATTGTATAATCGACAATGGCTCGCAAAAGAATATCATCATGAAGTCCATTGTCGATAGACTAAAACTTTCAATAGTTAAACATCCTCACCCATACTCTCTTAGGTGGAAGGATAGCATCAAAACCTCATAGATCACACACACTTACATAATTGGATTTGCATTTGGATTAAAGTTTAATGATAAGGTGACTTTTGATGTCACCCAAATGCATTATTGTAGATTGCTACTAGGTAAACCTTACCAATATTATAGATGTGCTACTTATTGTAACAACCCTCCACAAATCTATTTTATTGTACCCTAATTTATTTGCAAGGATGAGATACTGCTAATGTATTTGTGGATGCAGGAGATATATATCATTACTGGCAAGTGCAATGTAAAGGAAGGAGGTCTCTTCAATGGATAGAAAGATTATTTCGGTGCAAGGTAAGTCAAGGTAAATTATGAGCGATGGTGTATTTGCTAGTTGATAGGGACAAAGAACCCTATAGGCAATACATTCACTAGTGGTCCATGTAGTTGCTATCATGTAGCTGCATTGGTAGGAATGCTTGATACATGTTCAATTGTGAATGTATGATTTTTGGTTGGCAATAAAAATACTTAAATGCATAGGAGCCATAGTTTTAGATAAAAGAATAAATGTGGAATAAATATGTAGTTTTTTTAAGAATGACAGTACCTAATGACCAGAACCTTAGAAGTTTTCTACTATAGGAAGCACATTGTGCTCCATATTTCGCACACTCGGGCTATATAAAGATGTATGAAAATACGAGGAAAGACTATTATTGGCTAGGAACGAAAAAAATATTGTCAAGTTTGTGGCAAGATGTCTAGAATGCCAAAAGGTAAACATAGAATATTTGCATCCCGCAGGACGCTTGTATTTCCATGAAATTCTAGAATATAAATGATAGGGTGTAACCATGGATTTTATAGTTGGGTTTTCAAAGAATCGATTCCAACATGATGATATTTTTGTAGTGGTTGATAAACTGACTAAAGTGGCACATTTTTTGCTTGGGATATCAAATATGGGGCTCCTGTGGTGGCTCAAAAAATTTCCAAGGAAGTGGTGCAGCTACATAGGTTTCCTAAAATAATTATATCAGTCATGTATTCTCGATTCACATCTAAGTTTTTACAGGCATTACACCAAGGGTGGGGAATAAAACTCAATATTAGTACTACATATCATCCAGAGACTGATGGGCAGATAGAACGGGTAAAATGAGTCTTAAAGGATATGCTTCGAATGTACTGTATGGATCATCAAACAAAATGGGAAGACTACCTATTTTTGGTAGATTTTGCTTACAATAATGGGTACCATGCTTCATTGAGAATCACTCCTTTTGTGGCCCTATATGGGAGAAGGTGCATAACGCCCTTATCATGGAGCAATCCAGAGGATCGGGTAATGATCGGGCTACATATGGTAAAATAAATAGAAAAACAACTCAATGAAATTCTATAGAGGCTTATGGAAGCTTCAGATTGACAAAAGAGTTATGTCGATCTTAAAAGAACTTCAAGGGAATTCACTATGGGATATAAAGTATTCTTGAGGGTTAAACCCACTAAAATTTCTATTAAATCCTCCAAAATTAGCCTGATATTTGTAGAACCTTTTACCATCACTAATAAAATTAGCCCAGTAGCCTATAAATTGGCCTTACCTCCCAACTTATAAAAAATCCATGATACTTTTCATGTGTCTTTGCTCAAGAAATATGTATCTGACCCTTCTCATGTTTGGAATGTTGACCACTTGCAGATGACCGATCCACTACGCATTGAGGTGCGACCAGTCAGAATTCTTGGATACAGGATAAAACAACTAAGAAAAAGGAACATTGAATAATGTAGGGTCCAATGGGATCAATATTTAGAGAACAACGCCACATGGGAAGATGTGGATATGATGAAAATACAATTTCTATTTTTGTTTGAACAATGACATTTGGGTTTAAGCAATTATAACATTTATCTGTGTATGGTGTATAATTGAGATTCTTTCATTGATGTGTATTTCTACTATTGATAGTATGTTTAATTATGTTATTTTCTATCTGCACTACAAACACAGGGATTGCGTTTAAACTTAGAGGGGGAGTATGTAATAACCCTTCAGAATCTGGTTGTTATTTTACCTATTTTATTTACAAGAATAAGATACTACTAAGTTTTCTGTGGATAACAATATCCTTTCTTTGATCTATGCTTCCATGCTAATACTTTATGATCATCTATATTCTTAAGAAAATAATGCAACCATCAATGCAATATTAAATCTATTCTTCCTCTATGTTATTTATAAACTAGTTGCATATTTTCTAATGATATGTTGTTTTCTTCTTAAGTATCCATTTTTTAGACCTATTGATCCCTTTAAAGTTGAAGTCCTTTCATTTGCAAAGTTCAATTTTTTTTCAATAAATTTGCAAATTTAAATTTTTAAATTTGATGAAGTAGAAAATATTTTCTCTCCTCACTTTATTAAATTTGCAAATTTTATTTCAAAAACTTAAAAACTTCAAATATTCAAAATTTCCTAAATTTCAAATCTTCTAAATACCAAATATCAAATTCAAATATTAAATCCTATTTGAAGTAGAAAGCCTTATCACTCCAAAATTTAAAATATTAAAAAACTTCAAATCAATAAATAAAGAAATATAAAAAATATTTTCAAAATATTTTAGAATAAGTTTGAAATTTTTATAACTCCCTCTTACTAATTATAGTTCCTAAGTACTATATTTCATTACCTTTGAACTTTAATAAGTATCACATATGTTGGCAACAGGGTTATGCATAAGGGGTCGGACCCAAAATCTATTTATAAAATCAAGGCGAATTATATTGGAATCCCGATGAAATTTTTAGAAGTACACGTGGCGAATTTCATTTATTTGTCTCCAAAAATTTTCAAACCATGGCAAATTTCATTAATTTGTCTCCAAAAATTTTCAAACCGTGGCAAAATTCATTAATTTGTCTCCAAAAAATTTCAAATTGTGGCAAATTTTTCTGTGTTGGGGGCTATGAATATCGGTTTGCAAAATCTAAAAACGTATGACATACTTAAAAGATTTAGGCCTATATGAAAGACTTTAGGCCAATATGACGATCGACTGTAGGCATGATGATTAGCTGTAGGCATGATAATCGACTGTAGGAATACCGATCGATTGCAAGCATGCTGATCGACTGTAAGCATGATGATCAACTACGGGTATAACAATCGATTTTAGGCATGATGATCGATTGTAGGAATGCTGATCGACTTTAGACATGAAGATCGACTACAGGCATGATAATCAGTTGTAGGTATGATGATCGGTTGAAGGCATGATGATAGGCTATAGGAATATTAATCGGTTTTAGGCATGATGATCGGCTACAGGTATGATGATTGACTGTAGGAATATCAATTGGTTGTAGGCATGATGATCGATTGCAGGTATGACTATCAATTACAGGAATGACTAATGTTGATCGACACCTCTACAACCAATAAAAAAATGCTGATCGACAATCCCTACAACTGATAGGTTGATGCTGATAGACACCTCTGCAACCAATAGAGACAGCTCTACAACCGATCAAATTTTTCTAACAAAAATGGCTCTACAACCGATTAGCTTATGCTGATAGACATGACTCTGTAATCGATCAGCTTATACCGATAGACACGGCTCTAAAATCGATCGACTTATACCAATCGTCTTGTACTGATCGACACTCCTCTGCAACTGATCAACTTATTTTGATAAACACTCCTCTGCAACCTTGTCAAGTTTTTTGTTGTTTTAGAGTTATTTTTGAGTTAGAGTATTTTTGATGTATGTTTATCGATACCCAGTATAGTATATATACAGGTAGTATATGAGGTGATTTGGGCGAGAAAAATAAAATCATTTATAATTTGAAGGCACTTTGGGCAGGAAATATAAAATCATTTATAATTTGAAGGTGAATTGGGCGGGAAAATAAAAATCATATGTAATTTTATGTTGATGAATTAAAATAAAATTAGGTTCATGATTATCAACGACGGGTGAATTTTCCCCCAAAAAACTTCCACCTCATAAATTTCGGGCGAATGGGCCCTAGTGAAAGGATCCAAAATTAGCCAATTTAAAATTTTGAAAATCCTAAATAGATCCAATTTACGATATTTTGCGCTTATGCATAACCCTAGTTGGCAACCTTTTAACTCCCTCTTAAATATTAAAGTTCAAAAAATTAAATAATCTTTTTAAAACTTGAAATAATAATTTATTTAGAACTTTAATTAATTTGATAGAGGTGATGTTACTTACCTTTTCCACCTGGTAGAATCTTTCTAACGCACAAATTGTGCTTCCAAAATGACAAATGCTATAGGTGTTGAGTGTTATGGCTGAAGAGTAACACTCACTACTATGATGGTTGTAGAAACCTAAATAAATCACATTATCCCTTGTTTAGTGCTAATGGTTAATAAATTTGCAAAAATCATAAAAAAATAAATTAATTTGCATTAAAACACTATTCATCCACTTAAGCCCTTTTCCCTACTAAGCCCCCTCCTACACCTAGCCCCTGGTCACCATGTGACCACCCCTCTAACCTAGCCTAGGGCCACCTCATCTTAGTCTACCCTTTGACTCTAGCCTAGCTCCACATCACCCTAGCCTACCCTACCCCCTACTTTCCATATGACCATGCTCATTCATTACCATAAATGGGGTGAAAAATTTCTTCACCCATGTGCATTAATAACATTGATGACTCCTCATACACATGCCATAAATGAGGACTTTCTTCATCCAAACTGATTTGTGAGGTATGGTGCACCCATGCCACCTCACCCCTCTAATCCTATCCAAATTATATAAATAACATCCCAATTCATTCATTTTCAAGAATGTGACGAGCACTTAACAAAAATCTACCAAAATCACTCCATTCCCATTTGCATACAAATCCTCCTTTGTACTAACCCCCATGGATATCTTTGTATGCCTCTTTTTGTTGCTTTGTAAACTGCTTGCAGGTGTGGACTCAGACAACCTTTAGACTTGGACTAAAGATTCTTGGGAACTAGAAGAAGATTTCCTCTTAAGGAATTTTTTTTCAAGCCAAACCAATCCCAACCACAGAGGGAGGTATGGTTCACAATAAAAATCATACCTTAGGATATGGTTCCTCTTAGGAACTAGTTTTAGTCACTTGCAGACTAAAGAAGCAAAATTCCAGGTGATTAAATATGCTTTTATCTATTTTTAGCTTAGTTTAGCTCTATTTTAATGCTATAGTTTAAATTTCTTTGTTTTCACTCTTTTTAATGTGGTTCTAATCAATATAGGCCCATAGGTGCTATTGACAACTTGTTTTGGGTTGTCTTTAGGTCTTGGAAACTCATTCAACCAGTGATGGTAGGCATAAGCTCACCCCTCTTTGAGGTGGCCATGGAAGACATGAGTGTCATAACATCTTGTAAAGGGCTTCTTCATTGAAAGGCCTTAATTGTAGCCCAAGGGGTAAAATTGTAAAAAGAGTCAATTTGTAACACTTCTATTGATATAAAAAAAATGACATGTTTTCTCTAACTACATTTGGAAATCATGGTGGGACCCTCAAAACCTTCCTACTTTGTCTTGTTAGATTTTTAGCTATTTTACTCACATTTTTCTATTTTTATCTATGTTTGCAGGTTGAAAACCTAGAATAGACCCTAAAAAACTAGGACCCATCAAGTCAGGTCCAAAAAAAATCTTGGTAGAAACTATCTAGGCCTAGACAGTTGGCACCTACAATTATATAGACCCGTACAATTCTTGAAGAGCTATAGAAGTAGACCCATTAGGGTAGGTAACTGGTTTCACATAGCTAGCATAGCAATTTGCAAGTAGATATCAAGTATGATTCCTCATCTAATCTATCAATTTACCATCTAATGCATCAAATACCTTCTTAGGTCATCTCATCTTGCATAAAAGACGTTAAAAAGTGTATTATCTCACCTAGCAATACTTTGAATTCAACATCACTAGTTTATTTTTCTACCATTAGTTTTTATTTGGTGATAGTTGCTTTCAAAAATTTACTTCAAATTTTCTAACTTATTGTTCTCTATTTTTGCAAAAAACCTCACAAAATAGTCCCCTATAGTAGCCAAGTCAACATTAGTATAGAGATACCAAAAAAATCTCTCCTTATATGAACTATCTAGAGGGGTACGATTTTTGTTGTGAATGGTATAAACCCATACAATTGCTTATAGACAATAAAATTTAGATAGTCAAAGCCTGTGTAGCACTTCCAAGTAGAATCTAGAAAACATAGGACCTTAGGTAGGTGTTTTTGACATCTCTTCTAAGTCCAATTTTTAAATTAATTTCTCAAAAGTTAATTTTCCTTCTTGTTCTTGTAGCTCCACTTCCCAAAGCTTTATTTTGTTTCAAAATCATTTATCCTTATTTCTTTTGCTTCAAAAATATTTCCTTTTTTTTTTGCTTCAAAAGCATTTAACTTTCTTGTCATTAGCATAGGTTTTCTTCAAAAATAAATCCATTTTCTTGTTTTGCATTCCTTTACTTTTCATTAAAGTAAGTTTATCTTCAAGATTCTTTGCTTTCATGTTTGGCACATTTTCTTTTGGTAGCCTAGGATAGAAATATGCATAGAGGCATGAAGAAAGCTATAAATGTCTTCATCTCCATGAGTTGAGCCAGATCTTGATCTATATCATACATAGAGCTCTTGGTTGTGTTAGTCAAAAAGTGACTAACTACATAAAAACAAATGATGCACGTTTTTGCATATTTTCCAAGAAGACCGAAGTGGCCCATATGCTAAAGATCAAAGAAAAAGCAAAATACCGCAAGGAGGCAAAAATGTCACGATATCGTACATGTTGCATTTTCGCGACTAAGAGCAACAAAAGGGAGTAAGGAGGCAAAAGTGTCGCGATATCGTGACATGTTGCATTTTCACGGTTAAGAGCAACAAAAGGGAGCAAGGAGGCAAAAGTGTCGCGATATCGCGACATGTTGCATTTTCGCGGCTAAGAGCAACAAAAGAGAACAAAGAGGTAAAAGTGTCGCGATATCGTGACATGTTGCATTTTCGTGGTCCAAAGCAAAGAGAAATAGCAAGGAGGAAAAAGTGTCGCGATATCGTGACATGTTGCATTTTCGCGGTCCAAAGCAAAGAGAAATAACAAGGAGGAAAAAGTGTCACGATATCGCGACATGTTGCATTTTCATGGTCAAGAGCAACAGAAGGGAGCAAGGAGGCAAAAGTGTCGTGATATCGTGACATGTTGCATTTTTGCGGCTGAAGGTGGCAAAAGAGTCCAAGCGGGAAAGAATGTCATGATTTCGCAACATGTTGCATTTTTGCGGTTGAAGGCGGCAAAAGAGTCCAAGCGAGAAAGAATGTCGCGATTTCATGACATGTCACATTTTCACGGCTGAAGGTGAAAAAAGAGTCCAAGCGAGAAAGAATGTTGCGATTTCACGACATGTCGCATTTTCATGGCTGAAGGCGGCAAAAGAGTCCAAGAGGGAAAGAATGTTGCGATTTCGTGACATGTCGCATTTTTGTGGCTGAAGGTGGCAAAAGAGTCCAAGCGGGAAAAAATGTCATGATTTCGTGACATGTCACATTTTTGTGGCTGAAGGCAGCAAAAGAGCAACGCGAAAGAAGAGTGTCGATATTTCGTGACATGTCACATTTTCGTGACCATCCGAAAGGAAATAAAGGAAAGACATAGGATTGTCGCGATTTCGTGACATGTCTTATTTTTGCTAGAAAATAGCAAGAGGATACTGAGAAGGTAAGGAATGTCATGATTTCATGACATGTCACATTTTCGTGACCGCTTAGAAGAACTGAAGAAAAAGACACAAAAATGTCGTGATTTCGTGACATGTCTCATTTTCACGGTTGGAAGCGATAGAAGAGAAAAACAAGAGATGAATGTCACGATTTTGCGACATGTCTCATTTTCACGGTTGGAGGCGGCAAAAGAGCAAAGCAAGGAAAGAATGTCATGATTTCGTGACATGCCAGCTTTAAAGGAATAAAATGTATTTTTGGAAATCAAAGGCATGCACTGACACCAAGAAGTAATTTCTGACATGATTATCAAAAATCTAGGATAGAGCAGGCTTGCCAGATGATTGAAAATGTGACAGGCTCGTCTAGAATCTAATTTGCAGAGAAGATATCTAATTCATATAAGACTTATTATGTATTATTAGAAACTATAGATGATTGCTTGTAAAATAGTAAGATGTACTTAGAAAAAGATACTCTTTTAGGGTATATATAGGGGTGAGCGACTCCAAAAAAAGGGTCGACTCTTGGACGTTTACAAGCTTGATGTACATGTACTGGATTACAAGCAATAAAAGATTTCTTCTTCTGGCTTTTGAAACTTCTGTGTGCAAGTGTATGTATTTGGTGTTTTAACTTTTATTCATTCTAAGTTTTATAATGTATCTATTCTGAAATCTAGACTGTGCATGTATAAATATTTTTTCTAGAGTTGAACATTAAAAGATATTTACATGCTTTTAGACGAACATCTAAAAGTCACACTCAGGAATTCATGTTTTCTATAAAGAAGATATAAAGAAAACTTTGAAAGTAGTAATCTGCATCATCAATGTTTGTTTTGTCCAATTTGTATCGTGAGAAAATTTCTAGCTTAGGTTATATTTCCCTTATCTCTTGTTCCCATTTTCTCTAAAAAACTTAAAGGAACCAACCTTCTCTAAAGACTAGACAGATGATCTCAAACAAGATCTGTCTATTCAATGTTGGAAAAGTCTAAGGTGCAAAACTATTAACCGAAGGCAGATTTTGTTCCAAAAGTTTTTGGCACACCCAGTGGGACCAACAATCCCATAGTATTGTATAAGTTTTGGTGTTTTACCTTAAGAGCCTTTTTGTTTGAAGATCTCAAGAAAAACCACCTGGCGACTCCATTGTAATTTAGACCATAAAAGAAAGACCTTGTCTAGAAACCTTCTGGTTATATAGCCATATGATAACTAGATCCCGAGATAGAAACTCTTAAGAACCTATCGAGTTATTTAAACTACATATCGAAAGCCTAAAGGCACACCCTGTGCTAGCCGCATTATAAAATCCGCTTGAAACCATTAGCACCTCTTTAACACCCACTGTAGGAGCATTTGCAAGCAATCCCATAGCGGTTGTAACTCCTTTAGCAATCATGGCAGCTGCCCCTGCCCTAATGCATCTCATGTGGAATCAAACTAGTCCTTTGAACTTGGGAGCACACCACCAAATTCCACAAGCTGCACTAAAAACATTATCGACCTTTGACGGAACAGGCAAAATAGTAGATGAGCATTGTTTAGATGTATCATCACTAGCATCTATTTACAATATCACTCAGGAAGATGTAATGGTCAGATTGTTGGTTATATCTCTGAAAGGAAAGATGCTCTATTGGTACAGAGAACTTCCCGCTAGATCCATTACTTCTTGGGCAGTAATTTTTGGCCGTTTGGTCGATGAATTTAATATACACGCAGATCCTTTTACATTGCTAAATCAATTCACTATCATTGAGAGGCATCCACAAGAAGAAATCCAAGATTTCAACATCAGATTTACCAAAACTCGTGGTAGAGTATCGCAGGGCCTAAAACCCATGGAATAACAAGCTATATGCTATTACTTAAGGGCTTTTGATTTAGATCTTAGTATGATAATAAGGCAATCCTGTGTAACCACTTTTCCTGGGATCTATCTAGAGGCAGAAAAGGGCGAAGCTGATCTCATCGCTACAAAAAGATACCCATCAAGGAGTCTATTGCCAATTGTACCAGAGCTTTCCCAAGCATCAATTTCTAAACTTCCTGTACTCCCATCAATGCAGGTCCTCCTAGCTATAGCCACACCTCCTACATTCCTTGCATTACCAACCACACCCCTTGCATCAGCTCCCCCAAATGATCAATACACGACCATAATTGATACAATGAAGACATTGTCAAATGAAATGGTGTCCATGAAAAAGAGAGAGGTTGAAAGAAATTTTCTTCCAAGGAGGTTCCCTCAGGTAACAAAAGATGCAACACAATCAAGCAATAGGAGACAAGAGAGACCGAGTACGGTATATACAAATGAGACAGTGGAGGCCGAGGAGCCTCCCACTAATTTTAACTTTTGGTGTACTACATGTAACGATCCACATGGGGAAAGTTCGTGTATGATACACCAAAATTATGTACAAAGTATAGCAATTGAAAAGAGTAAAGAAAAAATGAAAGGCCATGTAAATATAATTAGAGAGAAGGACCACAACTTCATGATGCCTACAGTAGAACAAGTTTCAGTTTTGACAAGATCAGGTAAGAAACCACTACAAGTAGACCCTAAAGAGCTTCAGCCATTGAATGTTTCCCCTGCTCCCAAGGAACTTCCCAAAGAAACTCTTAAGGGAAACCTCCCTCAGGAATATCAGTTTCTAGCCAAAATTCAAGGGCAAGAAACACACAAAGAATTTATTCCTCGGGGGGAAAATGAAACCCAAGAACAGGTCAGGGAAAGGTTGAGATTCCCCTCACTGACAAAAGGGCAAAGAACTGAAGCTACCCAAGGATACAAAAATAAATATGAAACTTTTGCCAAAGAAAGAGAAAGAATAGTTGATTCACCTACATTCAATATAGTAGAGGAAATGAAAAAGACTCCTTCTAAGGCAAGTATGTATGATGCTCTTCAAATCCCATGTCAAATCGATCTCCTACAGGAATCCCTAAGAACAATGGAAAATGGAGGTGGGACTACATCATCTTCAAAAATGGTTCTAACGAACTTGACGTCTACCACTGGTAAGAAAAGGCCACCACCCTTTTATTTGTCCCTTCAAATGGAAGGATGGGTTGTCCACAACTGCATCATAGATTCAGGCATTGCTACCACTGTGATACCCAAAGTAGTATGTGATATTACGAGAATGGAGTACACTAGGAGCAGCACAGGCATCCTATAGTTAGATGGTACTCTAGTAAAAACTATAGGAGTGATAAAGGATATTCCCATATGGCTGCATAAAATGCCTCAGATGACAATCATACAAGAGGTAGTAGTCGTAGACTTGGAGCCCTATTTTGGTATGTGTCTATCCAAAGAGTTCACAACAAATATGGGAGGATACTTATCCTTAGATTATTCTCATTTGGAGATACCTTTCAAAGGTAGAAGTGTCAAGATTTTTAATGAGAAACCATCTACGTTTAATGTAGAAAATATTGGTGAAACTGACCGTGTAAATATGATGACTGAAGAAACAATAGAAGAAGATCTAATGGAAGAAACATTAGAAGAGCTCCAAGCTGAGGACGAGTTTTCTCTATAGAATTTTAATGCCATGATAGAAACATAAATAAGAAACTATTCTATTGAGAAACCAAAACTAAAATTGATACCCTCCCTAGAAAATGATGGTTCTGTGAATCAATTGTGGAAGATTTTCTTTGATGGGGCTAGGTGAAAGAATGGAGCTGGTGCCGGAATAGTTTTGATTTCTCCCACCAGAGAGGAAAATGTTTTCTCTTATAGGTTGACTTGGAGTTGCTCCAATAATGCAACAGAATATGAGGCCCCGTGCTTAGGGTTAAGAAGGGCTGATAAATTGGGAATCAAACAGTTACTCATCTATGGAGATTCATAACTTATTGTGATTCAAGTCACCAAAAAATGTATAAGTACACAACATTATTTGAACACTTATAGGAACAAAGTGTGGGATATCTTAGAGTCCTTTGAGGCCCTAAATATAAATTTTATTAGAGAATAGAATACCCACCCAGATTTGTTAGCTTCAGTGGGAGCTAATTTTTGTCCTGTAAGTAATGTTATTCAAAAGTCTAAAACTGTTAGACTTATATATAGGCCTTCAGTGCCTGATAAAAATATTTTCTCGGCAAGTTTTTGAAAATGATGAACAGATACTGGATTTCTTAATCCATGAAATGAATTGCTCATCCAACCGGGATCTGCAAGATGAAGAGGAAGAGGACATTATTCAGTTAAAAAACAATCATATTCCTAAGAGTCTCATCACCCTTGAAAGCCTGTTTGATAACAATGATAGAGCAGTTGGCCAGAAAATCAAGGTCGATAAACGAAGATATAAAGATGTAGAGTTGGAGCCAGGAAAAATCATTAAGGTTAGATTCAGTTGTACAAAAGAGGAAGTGAACCAGATCAGAGAATTGTGTAAAAAATTCCCTGACATCATAGCTTGGGTGTATAGTGATCTAAAAGTGTACAATAAAGATGTTATTCAACATACCATAGAATCAGAAGAAGGAGCTAAGACTTTTAGGAAAAAGCAAAGACCAGTGAATCCAAAAATAGAATCTTTGATGAAATAAGAACTACTAAAAATACTTCAAGCTAAAATAGTATACCCTGTTAAACACTCCACTTGGGTGGCAAACTTGGTACCAGTCAGGAAGAAAAATGGAGATATCAGATTGTGTGTAGATTTCAGAAATCTAAACAGAGCATCACTCAAAGATCATTACTCGCTACCTTAGAATGACCAAATTCTACACATAGTTGCAGGAGCAATGCAACTCTTACAGTTAGAAGAACAAAGAGAGCAATCATACAATCAAAATCAGAAGCATATGGCAGATACCGAAGGATGGTTCAACAAAAAGACAACTGCCAAAAAATTTAGAGTGGGAGACTTGGTTTTGAAATGGAATGTAAAGAAAGCTAAGCCAGGTAACCATGATAAATTCGATGCTTTCTGGGAGGGACCATTTGAAATTGTTTCAGAGAAACAATTCAATGCTTTTGAGTTGAAAGATCAAGATGGATTGGTTCTTCCTATCATGGTGAATGCATTTCACCTAAAGTTATATTTCTGTTGAGAAAGAAGAAAAGGAATTATATGTATAGTATAATATAAGTATATTCATACAATATTTGTAAATATTACTATTTTTCGGCCTTAACAAAAAATTTCAGTCGCAGCAAATCAGAAGTCGACATTTTTTTTGAATAGAGATACTAAGGTATAGAGGGAGTTTTGACGAGGTAATGTTCACTTTTTATCTAAGTGCATTTTCCTATTTTCTTTGTATTTCTCTGAAATATTCTTTTTACAACTGTGTTGTTGACTCCGTTTTCGAATGGATGAAGGCCTGGTTCAAAATTTTTGCAAGCAAAAAATTCCCCCGGAAGGTGCCAAGAATGTTAGTCAAAAAGTGACTAACTACAAAAAAAATAGCTGATGCACCTTTTTGCATATTTTCCAAGAAGACCGAAGTCGCCCATATGCTAAAGATCAAAGAAAAAGCAAAATACCGCGAGTCAAAAGTGTCGTGATATCCCGACATGTTGCATTTTCATGGCTAAGAGCAACAAAAGGGAGCAAGGAGGCAAAAGTGTCATGATATTGCGACATGTTGCATTTTTGCGGCTAAGAGCAACAAAAGGGAGCAAGGAGGCAAAAGTGTCGCGATATCGCGACATGTTGCATTTTCGCGGTTAAGAGCAACAAAAGGGAGCAAGGTGGCAAAAGTGTCGCGATATCGTGACATGTTGCATTTTCATAGCTAAGAGCAACAAAAGAGAACAAAGAGGTAAAAGTGTCACGATATCGCGACATGTTGCATTTTTGTGGTCCAAAGCAAAGAGAAATAACAAGGAGGAAAAAGTGTCGCGATATCGCGACATGTTGCATTTTCGCGGTCTAAAGCAAAGAGAAAGAGCAAGGAGGAAAAAGTGTCACCATATCACGACATGTTGCATTTTCACGGTCAAGAGCAACAGAAGGGAGCAAGGAGGCAAAAATGTCATGACATCGCGACATGTTGCATTTTTGTGGTTGAAGGCGGCAAAAGAGTCCAAGCGGGAAAGAATATCGCAATTTCGCAACATGTCGCATTTTAACGGCTGAAGGAGGCAAAAGAGTCCAAGTGGGAAAGAATGTCACGATTTTGCGACATGTCGCATTTTCATGGTTGAAGGCAAAAAAAGAGTCCAAGCGGGAAAGAATGTCGTGATTTCGTGACATGTCGCATTTTCGTGGCTGAAGACGGCAAAATATTCCAAGAGGGAAAGAATGTCGCGATTTCACGACATGTCGCATTTTCGCGGCTGAAGGTGGCAAAAGAGTCCAAGCGGTAAATAATGTCACAATTTTGTGACATGTCATATTTTCACGGCTGAAGGTGGCAAAATAGTCCAAGCGAGAAAGAATGTCGCGATTTCACATGTCACATTTTCGTGGCTGAAGGCAGCAAAAGAGCAACGCGAAGGAGTGTCACAATTTTGCGACATGTCACATTTTCGCGACCATCTGAAAGGAAATAAAAGAAAGACATAGGAATGTCATGATTTCGTGACATGTCTTATTTTTGCTAGAAAATAGCAAGAGGAGACTGAGAAGGTAAGGAATGTCGTGATTTCGTGACATGTCGCATTTTTGCAACCGCCCAGAAGAAATGAAGGAAAAGACATAAAGATGTCGTGATTTCGTGACATGTATCATTTTTGCGGTTGGAAGCGGCAGAAGAGAAAATCAAGATACAGATGTCGTAATTTCGTGACGTCTCATTTTCGTGGCTGGAAGCGGCAGAAGAGCAAAGCAAGAGACGGACATCGTGATTTTGCGACATGTCTCATTTTTGCGACGAGAGGCAGCAAAAGAGCAAAGTAAGAGACGAATATCACAATTTCATGGCATGTCTCATTTTCACGGCTGGAAGCAATAGAAGAGCAAAACAAGAGACGAATGTCACGATTTTGTGACATGTCTCATTTTCGTGGCTGGAGGTGACAAAAGAGTAAAGCAAGGAAAGAATGTCGCGATTTCACGAAACACCAGTTGTAAAGGAATAAAATGTATTTTTGGCAATCAAAGGCATGCACTGACACCAAGAAGTGATTTTTGACATGATTATCAAAAATATAGGATACAACAGGATTTCCAGATGATTGAAAATGTGACAGGCTCGTCGAGAATCTAATATGTAGAGAAGATATCTAATTCATAGAAGACTTGTGTATTATTAGAAACTATAGATGATTTCTTGTAAAATAGTAAGATGTACTTAGAAAAATATACTCTTTTAGGGTATATATAGGGGTGAGCGACTCCAGAAAAAGGGTCGGCTCTTGGACATTTACAAGCTTGATGTACATGTACTAGATTACAAGCAATAAAAGATTTCTTCTTCTGGCTTCCCAAACTTCTGTGTGCAAGTGTATGTATCTGGTGTTTTAACTTTTATTCATTCTAAGTTTTATAATGTATCTATTCTGAAATTTGGACTGTGCATGTGTAAATCTTGTTTCTAGAGTTGAACATTAAAATATATTTACATGCTTTTAGATGAACATCTAAAAGTCACACTCAAGAATTCGTGTTTTCTATAAAGAAGATATAAAGAAAACTCTGAAAGTAGTAATCTACATCATCAATGTTTGTTGTTGCCCAATCTGTACCGTGAGAAAATTTCTAGCTTAGGCTATATTTCCCTTATCTCTTGTTCCCATTATCTCTAAAAAACTTAAAGGAACCAGTCTTCTCTGGAGACTAGACAAATGATAAGCAAGATCTGCCTATTCAATGTTGGCAAAGTCTAAGGTGCAACACTATTAACCGAAGGCAGATTTTGTTCCAACAGGTCGATAATTGGTCATAACCTTAACAGACATATCTTGACTAGTGTAGATAAATTTATGATTAAGTAGATATTAAGGGTAGACTTTTATTGCTTCAAAAGTATTCAAATTTCTTGCATTTCCTTTTCTCAAACATCAACTTGCTTCAAAAGCATTCAAACTTCTTGCATTTTCCTTTCTCAAGGATCAATTTTCTTCAAAAGCATTCAAATTTCTTGCATTTTCCTTTCTTAATGATCAATTGGATTTAAGAACACCACTTGCTTTCTATTTCACACCTTTCCTTTCTTAGGAATAGATTTTCTTCAAAATATTTAATTTCTTGTCTTGCATTTTGTTTGTTTAAGATAGGTTTGAAATTTAAGCATTCTTTTACCTTCCCGTCTCACACTTTATTTCCATTAGAATAGATTTTCTTCAATCATACCTACAATTTACTTTTGTTAGTCTAGTTTTCTTTTCTATATTGTACCTTGCATTTTAGCTGAAATCATTTTCCTCTCATAGCATAGAGTTTGCTTCCTTTGCTTTCTAGGTAGTGAAATTGTTATTCCTAGTGTATAATTTACTTTCTTGCAATCAACCTAGGCAAAATC
Source organism: Wollemia nobilis (assembly GCA_028583015.1). Lineage (NCBI taxonomy): Eukaryota > Viridiplantae > Streptophyta > Pinopsida > Araucariales > Araucariaceae > Wollemia > Wollemia nobilis. The sequence goes on along the minus strand of JAQPPZ010013509.1, from coordinate 1,170,992 downwards.
ACAAATCATTTTTTTTCTGCATTTGCATTCATTAACAATGCACATAATACTAGACACATTAACAATGTTGGATTTCATCACCAACCATCAATCAAGATTGATGATGTTGGGTTCATCTCCAACTGTCACCTTAACCCCTAGACACCATAGTAGCCTTTGTATAGTTTTCTGGACTACATCATCGAGAAAATTACTACCCTTGGGATTATCTTGGGGTAGTATAGGATAAGAGTCCTTGCTCATAGGGCTATATAATTAATGAGCATGCATCTATTGTTTTTAACCAAGCTCGTTCAAGGGTGAAGAGAAAGACAACTAGGTTGATGGAAGTTTTAGATAACATCACCTCTTGTATTAGAGGTCTCTTTTTTCCTTTTTGGATACCTTGAGCCATCTCCACATTAGATAACATTTTTCTATTTGTGCATTTTATCTCTCTTTACATACCTTTGGGTATCTCAGAGAGCATGCATCAACATTTCTTTTTAGATTTTATCTATCCATGCTTTGTTGATTTTTAGGGGTCTTAAAACCAAAAACACAAAAAAGCTACCTAAAAAATCACCAATTGAGTCAATTCCTAGGCAACCTCGCACAAATTAGCACACAACAATACCCAAAATACCTTCACTTAAATTTTTTTTTGTATGATGAATTGCTTGTTTGCTTAGATTTTTTTGTGAAACACAAAAAAACCTCAAAAAATAAAAGAACAAAGAACTTCCTCTTATTTATTTTCCATCACCCTAGGCTCTGTAGCCTATTTTTGATAAAAGTCATACATGCAAGTATGGTTATATCCATAACTATACAGGAAGGTATGATTACAGCTAAAATTATAGAAGCAAGTATGATTCTTATCAAAAATAAGTTATAAGTCCCTCCTTTATACACTATCTTCTTGTCCACCATCGTTAACTCCATATATCTTCCCTTATGGTTCTAGCCAGAATCCAAGATCGAGAGCAATATCATCTTGACATAGAAGCTTATAGAGTGACCCCTCCTTCAACCAACTTGTTAGGTCATTTTAAGAAAGCAACGTCCACCCTACCTCAAAATCTATCTACCCCCTCTTATTATCCATACTTGAGTGATGTGTTGTAGCATGGGCCTTTATCCTATTACCAAGGCCTAATGTAGTAGGCCATCCATAATTTACAACCTAAGAGTCCTTGTTAGAGGATCCCTTATCCCACATCCTACCTGCATGTTCTATAATTTAAGCCTGGTAATTCTACCTTCCACATCCTATGTCAATCATTCCTTACCTTCATCTTCTTCACATTCAAAACAACCCCTCTTGATACATCATTCACAACTAGACTCACCTCAAGATTCACTACCCCATATTCATGTTATTGATTGCACCTATCTCCCTTTCTCCCAAGTTTCAAATAACCCTAACATTGCATCCCATACCATAGGCACTGTATCAGCCACTTCCCTTCCTCCCACTCCTCATGTTCCCTTTTCTTCTAATAGTTCCTCTTCCTAAAAAAATATTACTTTTTGGATGTCACCCACATCTTCCTTCTCTAAGTCTAATCCTTTTACTTATTTGCATGTAGGGATTGCTTTTTATTCTATTTCTTCTATCCCTTCAGTGACCTTTTATCCTTCCACTGCACCACACAAGTCCAATATTTCCAATGTCACTTCTTTATCAAGTTTCCCTCTTTCTAATCCTCCTTCGGTTGGCATGCATTCTGCTTCTCTCCTTTATATTTGTTTACCTCCTCCCTCTTTTAATCTTCCTCAACCTCATATTTTCCATAAACCTTCTTCTAATCCTCAATATTATTTATATTCTCAAGATTATTTCAACCCTTAATATTCCTCTTATATCAAACACATTTCTCTTTATCCTTCCCAACAACATGCACAAACTAGAACATCTTGTTTTCATCCTCCTAATTAGTAGATCAATTCATTCACACCTCCTCCTTCTGGTCAAGATTATTTCTTCAATCAATCTCCTCCTCCTCCTAGTCAATATTCTTTCTTCATCGATATCCTCCTCCTCCTCATTCCAATCAAGATTATTTCTTCAATCAACCTTCTCTCCCTCCCCATTCAAGTTAGAATTATTTTTTCACTCCACCTTCTTCATGGAGTTCCACTTCACCTTTTCAACCACTTCCACCCTATCCTTATGAATGACCACCTTCATAGTCATAGTTTCCAAATAAAACTCCTCCAATATAACATCAAGATCCCATATTCCAAAATAAATCTCCCATAATCCTAATTAGCCCCTTGTAGCTAAACTAATCAATGGGTTATGCCACCACAATATCAACCCCTTCATCCCATTACCCCTTTCACCTATATTATTCCTTACCTCTTTAGCCACCAACTTCCATATCCTAAATGGCTCCCATGGATTATTTTATAAGCTTCCCACCCATATTATACATCATCATCACCTTATAAGTACACCTATCCATAATATTATCACCCTAAGCCTCCCCACATTGATATCCCTATCCATACTTCCTTGGAAAACCATACTCCTTTAGATGAAATGTAGGAAATGCAAGAATGAATCAAAACTATTGAGTTGTAGATGAGTGGCTATGGGTATCAAAAATCTACTTATAGTCAACTATGCAATAAATCCATCAATCCATCAGCTCCAATGTATCCATATCCCTATTGGTTTGAGTTGTGAAAATTTGAGAAGTTTAAGAGAAAATATCCTAAAGATCACCTAAGGAATTTCAAGTTTCCATGCTATCACATCAATGAAATTTATCCCTTAATGCTCAAAACATTCCCTTTATTTCTTGGAGGATAAGCTTTGGATTTGTTCAATAATTTTCCCCAACATAACCTCTTTTATTGAGCAATTAGCCAACTTTTTCCTAGAAATTGTTTTGATCAACATATAAAAAAAGATGTTGTTGCCTGATATATATAGTTTGCAAAAATTTGAGGATGATACCTTAAATGATTATTTTTCTAGATGGTATGGGGTTATTAATGATTTGAAATTTTCTATTCCTCCCATTGATTTGGTTAAAATGTTTGCTAAGAGTTGCATTAAGCACATTTTTGTAACTCTACGAATTTAGCAACACTACTCCTTTGAAGATGCAATTGCTTAGGCCAAAGTCATAGAGGATATTAAGATTCAATAGAGAGAGGTCAAAATTTTAAAGAAGAATGACTTCCCTAGAAAATTAACTCAGGGCAAAACCAACACCAACCAACCCAAGGCTCCCCAAACCAACCATGTCATGTCGAGTGCTACAACAGTTCCTCCCCAACAAAATACTCAACCATGATTGCAAAGTTATGAACACCCTAGGCAGGAGTCCCAACATAAACATATAACCAATATTTTGCTTGACCATAGTGTCCTCCTCATCTACCTCATAACTAGACTCTCTTTTCAGAGCCATTAGCCAATATATTTCAAAATTTGTATGATGCTTGAACAATCAATTTACATAATATTTGACCAAAATATCTGATTTGGGTAAAACCTAAATGGTACAATGAACACCACTTCTATATCTACCAACATCAACGAGAGCATGACATCAATTATTATCACAATATTAAGCACTAGGTACAATATATACTTGATTTAGGGGACATACAAGTTGATAATCCGCTAGAACCTCTTAATCAAAAACTTGATATATTTAGAAATCCCTTATCCCAACATGGGATGCAACAATCACTAGTTGGTGCCTTGAAATTCCAACCTAACCTTGAAAAATTAATCATGTAAATAACATCCATTCCTATTGGCATGATCAATATTGTCATCAAGAATAATAGATATCTAGCATGACCTACCCAACAACATGACCTTCTTGATGTGCCCTTATATTCCATTGATCCTCTTGTCCAAGGTGCTTCTCCTCAATTATGTCATGTTATAACCATAAGGAGCAGCCTTACACATCAAATTATGATGGTGTAAACTAAATTATTGATCTATGAACTCTTACAACAATATCAACCTCATCACGAGGCTTTGAATGAAATTTTACAATCTATAGATCTCAAGACTCATGAATCCAGTGCTTTTGCCAAATTTGTGGGCAATGTGAGTACATGCATGTCACCCTCTATTGTATTCTATGATCATGAGATAACATATCTTAAGGTAGAAGGGATTGATCCCCCTATGCATTTCATGGCATGCATCGATGGTACAATTTTCAATCATGTACTTATTGACACTAGATCTTCCATTAACATCATCTCTACCATTACCCTACAATACCTCAACCTCTCATCCAACCATATAGTAACCCCAAGCTTCACCTTACGAGTCTTCAATGATACTTTTCACTCAGCTATGGGTATGATTGTCCTACCTATTTAGGTTGGCATAAAAACCATCCCCACTCTTTTCCATATCAATGAAGGATAAATGCAATATAATCCCCTCTTAGAGTGACCATGGATTAGGGAGATGCAATGTGTTACTTCCACACTTCAACATTTCTTGAAGTAAATTCATGAGGGATACTTGCATAAAATCCTCACTGATTGACCCCTTCAAGTTTGATAACATGGTCACCCTCCTGCAAGGTTCCACTCTTTCTCTTATTCGTCTTTCCCCTAGTAGCGTTCAACCTACCATGCCTATCCAATTGATACCTCACCTTTAGTTCAACCCATTTATATGATGGTAAACCATCCTCCTCATACCCCTTCTATGCATCATTCACCTTAGTTGGCCAATCCTCTATGGTCCAAATCCTATCTACCACTTGGCTTCTCCTTCTTCTTCCTCGATAGGTCCTCCACCTCCTTATTTATATTCATCTTGTCTTCCTCCTTAGTAACTGCCTTCTCATACTACTAATACCCAAATTCCTATTCATTATCATCTCATTCTTCTGACTCATCCATATGTTTCTCCTCATCCACCTCCATTCTTGAGATCCTTCAATCCTCATTATCTCCATTTTATTGGATCTTCTAGATTTACCTCTTGGCCTCACCCTAATTTGTATTTCCCACCTCTTCTCCTCAAGAGTGTCACTCTTTGGAGTAGTGCAATACTAAGTTTAGTTGTCAACTTTTGGGTCCTTCTCTATCTACTTCTTCTCTTCCCATCCTCCACTCTCCTGAATCTCAACCATCCTCATCCACATTTTTCCCTCAAATTCTAAAACAACTAGGGGCCTCCTCAATCACAAGAAAGTTAGGAGATACCCCATGTATCTGTACATATGTCTAGTCTTGGTCTAGGAGATTATGTTGTACATAAGACTATATCTCCTCTACTAACATCTAGTCTATAAATTTTTTTGATCATCCTCTAAATGTACCTCTAACCATTGGCGTTATTATTCTCATTGGTCCCTTGAATAACCAAATAAGTTTTGTATATGGAGGAGTTGAGACCTATTCTGATAAACCTAAGCCTAAGGAACCTGAGGTGCAATGTTATGGAAATATCATCTATATATCCAACTCTTATTTTGCCATTTGATAATTTCAACATTTCCAATGGCAAGGATTCAACCTATATCACTATGAGAAGGGTCTAAGATACCTCATCGATATGCATTATCAACAACCCAAAGAAAAATATGAATTAGACTATCATCAAGATTGCAAATCCACCCTCCGAGAGATGTATCTTCCCCTCCTCAACAATGTATCTTCCCCCCCTTAGCCATCCACATCGTTTCTCATGTTCATTAAAAACCTATTCCTATATTTTTATCCCATTTTAGAAAATTTGAACGAACTAAACAAATTTAGACGTCCAAATTTGTCAAAATAAAATGTGCACCTAAAAGTAGTTAGGGGATCATTTGGATTTGCCTTCAATCTAGGTAAACCTAGATTTTTAGCAAATTGAAACTGTTCGAATTCGCCTACATTGAGAAATTTTCTAATTTCCTCTAACAACCCCCACCCATCTTCATCTTCCTAAATATTTTTGGATCTAATCTAGTTCTTAAAATTTGCAGGCTACCTTCAGAGAAAATGAATGGTGATTTTGCAGGAGAAGGAAGTGGAGAGAATCTTTTCATAGATCTTACTGTAGATTTGATGAGAGATCTCACCATTCTATCACCATTCCAGCGAACCTCTGAGACAAAAATTGGTATAATCAGTCCATATGCCTTGATTTAGTATTAGAATCTTATTATTTTGCATCAGTATATCAAAGTTTTATTTATTTATAACGAATTCATAAGTTTCAATATATTTTCAAATTTGATCTGTAATTTTCAAATTTGCACAGACATACCCAAGAGATAATTTTTTTACCTTGTGATAATCATGACAATGTGTACTATTAACCCGGATGTATTTTAAGTACATATATTTAGCATAGATTTGTCAAACTATAGGTTTAGAACAAATTTAGAAGACTTTTATGGTCGTTTGAATTTGCTAAAGAGTTTTTGAAATTGTCTGCAAACTTTCTAAATTTGACTGTTGCAAATTTGAACAAATTCAAAAAATTTCAAGATATTTTCAAATTCGTTGAAATTGTCCGAATTCATGCAAACACATGCTAGGGGTAAAATCTTGTTCTCATGTTTATCATAGTATCTCATACTTAACATATTGATCATTATAGCATTCACTACTTGCTGCATTCCATACTATTTTATTGTTTCTTATCAAACGTGTATGCTTGCACTAGATCTAGAAATTAATCATTTTACTTGCGGTGTACTAAAATAACCGAGGGGATATGATTACCACATCATTGAGGATAAAAATTACAATAGCTCAAGTAGATCCCTCATCACTAATCACAATTTTTAGTGTTCCATTTATGAAATTATAGGTTTTAAACAAATTTGAAAAGCTATAGGGTATTTCTAAATTTTTTTTCGTGGATTCGAATTCATTATGTTTCCAAATTCACTCTAATAGATTCAAATTCACCTGAGATCAACCATCCAAATTAGGTAAGGGTCTGATTTTTGATTTATTTTAGTTTTATTAGACTATCATATCTCAATTATGTACTTTCCTACTTTATAAGCATCTTCATAAAAGAAAATACAAAAAGAAAAGAAAAGAATAGAAATGCATAATTACACATATTAGCTTGCATTAGTTTCATCACATGAAAAGGAAAATAAAATACAAGAAAAATGTATGACCAGTTACACTAGTTATATCAATTTTATTATCTAAAAATACAAAGGAAAACAAAAATACATATACATATGCATATGATAATATAGAATTTATCTTTTACTTTCAACATCTATAAGAATCATTGCATTATAGTTGATTTTAAAGGTTTTCTTAGTTAAATTGTATGTTGCTACTTTCATAGAAATTTGAAGTGCATATAGTTAGGGTATATTTGCATCTAGTCAAAATCCTAGGTGTGTGTTAATTAAATAATCCATTAAACTCTCACCCTACCTAGGCATGGAAACCACCATAAAGTGTTTCTTTGTGAACCCCACCTAATTCATAGACAAACACCAAGGAGAGCATAACTCAAGTGTTTCTCATATGAGGTGTAGGCACTTTATTTTCCCTTCCCCTTTCAGGCATGTGTCCATTAGCTTTAAGGAAATGGGTGTAAAAATTTTGGGTCTACATTCTTTGGTGAACCTGACGTGAAACACACCATCACTTTGGATTTATTTCCTTTTCTTTATTTTTGAAAAAAAAAAAATTCATTAAAAATTGTTTGCTTATATTAGAAGAACATAAAATGATAATTATTTTTAATTCAATATGATTCACATTTTTTATTTTCTTTACATCATTGTCCTAAAAATAATCATATCTGATGTGCTTTTCTATAGCTTTGGTTGGTATAGACATAATGGGATATATAGTGAAGGCTTAGAACCTTCAGAAAGGGATTATCCTTTCACCTGTGCCCCCAAAACTTAAAAATCTAATCAAGAATTTAAAATTTGGTCGGTCCAACAACCATCATGGCCATGGAAAATAACACACATCTCTTTGAGGTATATCACTACCCACAATGAACTGGGTGAGGGCTTATAGGACTTAGGATTCATCATGGCTTGGACTTCATCACCAAGCATCTGTATGCGGGCATCCAGGTGAAATCCTAATTTAAAACAAGATAACTTTGGCCTACAACTTTCATAGGGTTTGGAAGAAACCTTTATCTAGAGGAAATTTTTATCTTTTTCACTTTTTTATTTCATTTTTTATAAGATAAAAAATTAAAATAAAACAAAAATGAATATCACTTTTAGAAATGGTGAAGATATCATGGGCCTTGCAAATAATCTAATACAATATGAACCTATGTATGTTATTGCCCCAATCACAAATGTTAGGGGAATTCCACCAGCTGCATTGGTTGATTATGGTGAATCCCATTCATAATTTCTTCCATATGCAACATTACCCTTATCACAATCTCATCTCATTTCATCTCCTTCTTTTCAACCAATCCCTCCACAATTTTCCTTTCTACAATATTTCCCATCAGAATTTCATCCACAACCACTTCCATAAAATTATTTCCAAACTATATATCCACCTCAAAAAAATAATCCTCCATTTTAAATCCTCTTCATAATGATGTTACCATTTCCACCACACATCTAAGTCATACTTTTCAATCAACATATAATTATTCTTTACCATTATTGCAATCATAACCATTTCAACATTCTTCTTTCAACAAAATACATTCATTTCAACAAGGAAATACTTCTTCTTCTAATCCTACCATGCACTTACACAATAATTAACAACCTTCCTATCATCACTCTACCTAAAATTATGAAAAAACAAGCAATCAACCTTTACATCCTGCTATTGAAAATATCTTGATAAAAATGTTCAAATCTCCTCAAAAATCTTCACCACGTAAATTTACTAAGCTCAATCAACCAATGACTATAATCCTCAAGTATTTGGTAGATATAAACATGATTGAGTTGCCACCCATAAGGCAAATTGATATCACAAAAGATTGGTATAAGCCTGAGCTATATTGTGAATATCATAGAGTGGATGGATACATGACACAAACATGTAAGATGTTGAAATATGCGGTTCAAGACTTGATTTATGTGGGTATTTTTGTTATGGAGGATTTGTAACCCACTATTAGTTACAATTATTAAACAAAAAATCAACTTCCTACACAAGTACCTACAACTAATCAAGACATGGGGATCTTCCAAAAACCCCTATTCAATCATAAAAAAACAAAAAATCAATCAAGTGTCATATCCTAATATGTCTCATCATAATGATATTATTTATATCATAGATAAGACTACAAGAAAACAAGTTAAAACTCAACACTCAATTTGATAAGCAAGAAATAAATTCTTAATCCAACCAATATTCAAGACCTCTCTTAATTTTGAATAATAATCAGAAATATGATATAGTCATAGAAAATACACCTTTTATATTGAAGCCTTAACCTAAATTCTCCTTCGACATTCAACAACAGTGGGCCAACCATCTAACTAAGATATCCATTTTGGAACTTTTGCAAATCTCTCCTATTTGTAGGGAATATTTGTTCCTCATTCTCTTTCTTTATCGTCACTACATCAAGTTCTCTATTCTTTTCTTCTTTATCATCATTGCCACCTTTTTTCTGTCACCTTTTGTTCTTCATTATCTATTTTTTTATCATCATCACATCAACTTATCTATTATTTTCCTCTTTATCATCATCATCACCTTCTATCCATCACTTTTTTTCATTTATATTTGATCATCATTCTTCATCACAACAATCTCAACCACCAATAAATCAACTTCAATCACCTTCACCACAACCAAATTTTTCTTCAAAACCTCTTTTTATTTTGAAGCCACCTTAGAAATATTATGCATGAATCACCTTGTATAGTGTATATAGATCATCTTGTATATACCACCAATTCCAAAAAGATAAAAAATAAATAAAAAAGAAACAATCAAATCAAATCAAACAAAAGTTATACATAGGTATTGCATTCTCAAGTTTGTATTACAATCATTGCATTTCCATCATTGTATTCACTCATGTCATTCTATATCCCTTAACTTGGGAAATTTTTCATTGCTTATATCTCCCCAAGGTGAGGGACATAGTTCTTGTTTTGCTTCATTGGCCTTGATTTATGCACTTTAAAGTACATCTCTTTTAATTAGTACTTGCTTGAGCAATATCATTCCCATCATCTTAGCATCCCATAGTGGATAGATTCATGGTCACGAGCAAGGGGAAACCTCAAATTGATCATTTGCAAGCATACATATTATTGGGTATATATCCTCTATTTTCAACCATCAGCATGCGCTATACTCATAGCAGGTTCAACACCTCTTATAATTTTCTTTGGCATTGAACCACTCATGGAATTCACATTTTAATAAAATATTGATTCTTGAAATTGATTATAAATATCTCTTAAACCAAAATTACTATCTCTCATTAAGAAAATTTTGAGTTTTGGGAAACAATTCTACCACTTTTTGAACCAAAGCACACTTACACATCTTAAAAATGATTTTGCACAAAGAAAGATGATACTACATAGTAGTCCTTGTCCCTTAAGTGAAAGGTTTCCCTTGATATCCTATCATGCGCATGGTCTAGAATACTAAGAATTGACAAAATGATAAGTTACCCCTACCCAAATAAAATCCCTTGCTCTTCCACTAATATGAGCAAGTATCCCTTGAAAAAAAAAAGATAAAAGAGAAAAAAAAAGCAAAATAATAAAATGATTTTTACTACAAAGAAAATAAAAATCCCCTTGTTCAAAAATGAACAAGAATCCCCAATAAAAGAAATCAAAAGAAAAGAAGGGAGTAATGAGCTTGAATCCCTATAATTCCTCAATTATTCAAAAGCCATGGGGTGATCTCCATTATTGCAATGGGTTGAATGAAACACACCTGGAAATAGGGTAATCTTACACGTGGTGATATGTTTGTCATATTAGTGATCTTATTTTATACAAACCAATGTCTTATTTTGGATAAGCTAGCTTTTGGTGGCTTGTATTACAAAGCAGTTAAGTCTGATTGCGCATAAAATCATGGTAAATGACTTCATAATTTGCACAGAAAATGGTTCTTAAAAATGGTTTGAATCATTATATTACTCAAAATTGGTAAATGTACTTCATAAGCACACATATTTTATCCTTGAGATATTTCGTATCATAATTAAGGTCAAGATGGAAAATGAATGCACAAATCACACACTGGTTCGTGATAAACTTAATTTCATCCTGAAATGACCAAGATGTTCTTTGAGTCTTGAGTATTTGAAGTCACTATATCCTCATGGATTTGTATGACTGTTAGTATAATAAATTGGCCCTAAAACCAATTAATCTTGTATCTCATATCTACCACCTAGTACAATGCATTCATGTCATCATATTGCATGATTGCTTGCCATATACAAATATTTACAATGATCTTACATAATTTCTTAGTCATGTAGTTGCATATAGATTTCATGATGATGGCATGAGATAATCCTAATAAAATATCTCCATTTTCTTCACACTAGGAATATTATGCCTAGCGAAAGCATTCTATGTCATTTTTCATGCTTAATTACTTACATTGCACCATAATTATCTTAAGATTAAATCAAAATTAATCTTAAGATCACACATTACTTACCATCAACTATACCACTTTTAATCAACAAAATTCAAACTACTTTTAGATCATAAACCTTTGATGTTAGCATAACAACAAAACCTCATACGAGATCAGCTCCATGACCAACGCAAGGGGTAACCTCCATAAATGGTCATATAAGCATACATCCTTGAGGCCTATTGCTGACTGATCAAAATTGTAAGCGTATATTTCCTAAACAAAAATTTCTTCTACAAAACAATTAAATCACACTACCTTACAAAATATCAAATCACATTCTACTTTTCTACAATGATATCTCAATTAAACAATGACAATAAATGCATTAGAAATAAAAACATGACCATAAGCATGATTATGTAGAATCATCAAAAAATAAAAAAAATATTTTCACAAATTTCAAGTTTTGTAACAAATTTCGAATTTCTCATAAAAATCAAAGGGGGCACTCTAGACAATAAATAATAATATAAAACATGTAAAAATATTTTTTGCAGCGCAATTCCTTTTTGGCTACATCTTTCTTTGACTCATTTATTGTTCATAAATACACCAAAGAGGGGGAAAAATGTAGCCATGGAATTTTTGACTCACCTTAAAATTACTAGTCTTCCTAAAAAAATATTTCCCCTCCTCGGCAATGTATCTTCCCCCCTCATTCATCCACCTCATTTATCAAGTTCAGTAAAAACCTATTCCTATATTTTTCTTCCCTTTTAGCAAATTTGGATGACCAAATAAAATTCAAATGTTAGAATTCATCAAAATCAAATGTGCACCTAAAAGTAGCTAGTAGATCATTTTGCCTTCAATCTAGGCAAACCTATATTTTTAGTGAATTTGAAACTATCCAAATTTCCCTACATCGGGAAATTTACTAATTTCATCTAACAACCCCCACCCATATTCATCTTACTGAATGTTTTTGGATCTACTCTGGTTCTTAAAATTTACAAGCTACCTTCAGAGAAAATGAATGGTGATTTTGCAGGAGAAGGAAGTGGAGATAAGCTTTTCAAAGATCTTGTCGTATATTTGATGAGATATCTCACCATTCTATCATAATTCTAGTGATCATCTAGGACAAAAATTGGTATAATCAGTCCATATGCCTTGATTTAGTATTCATGTCTTATTATTTTGAATCAGTAGATCAAAGTTTTATTTTTTTATAACGAATTCATAAGTTTCAATATATTTTGAATTCATTTTGTAAGTTTCGAATTTGCACAGACATACCCAAGAGATGCATTTTTTACCTTGTGATAATCATGAAAAATTATACTCTTAACATAGATGTATTTTAAGTATATATATTTAGCATAGATTTATCAAACTGCAGGTTTAGGATGAATTCAGAAGACTGTTATGGTCATTTGAATTTGCTAGAGAGTTTCTGAAATTGTCTGCAAACTTTCTAATTATTATCGTTGCAGATTTGAACAAATTCAAAAAGCTTCAAGATATTTTAAAATTCATTGAAACTTTTAGAATTCATGCAAACACTAGGGGTAAAATCTCGTTCTCAGGTTTATCATAGTATCTCATACTTAACATCTTGATCATTATAGAATTCATTACTTGTTGCATTCCATACTTTTTTTTTGTTTCTTGTCAAACGTGTATGCTTGCATCAGATCTAGAAATCAATCATATTACTTACGGTTTACTAAAAGAACCAAGGGGATATGACTGCCACATCACTGAGGATCAAACTTACAATAGGTCAAGCAGATCCCTTATCACTAATCATAATTTTTAGTGTTCCATTTGTGAAACTACAGGTTTAAAAAAAATTGAAAAGTTATAGGGTATTTATGAATTTGTTTTTGTGGATCCAAATTTATTATGTGTTTTTGAATTTTCTCTAATAGATTCAAATTCACCTGAGATCAACCATCCAGATCAGGTAAGGGTTTGACTTCTGATTTGTTTTAGTTTTATTAGACTATCATATCTCAATTTTGTACTTTCCTACTTTATAAGCATCTTCATAAAAGAAAATACAAAAATAAAAGAAAATAATAGAAATGCATAATTACACATATTAGCTTGCATTAGTTTCATTAGATGAAAAGGAAAAGAAAAGACAAGAAAAATGTATGACTAGTTGCATTAGCTGTTATATCAATTTTATTACCTAAAAACACAAAGGAAACAAAAATACATATACATATGCATATGCTACTTTAGAATTTTTCTTTTACTTTTAGCATCTATAAGAATCATTGCGTTATAGTTGATTTTAAAGGTCTTCTTATTTAAATTGTATGTTGTTGCTTTCATAGGAATTTGAAGTGCATATGGTTAGGGTATAGTTGCATATGGACAAAATCCTAGGTGTGTGTTAATTAAATAATCCATTAAAATCTCACCCTACCTAGGTGTGGAAACCACCATAAAGTGTTTCTTGGTGAACCCCACCTAATTCATCGACAAACACCAAGGAGAGCACAACTCAAGTGCTTCTCGTATGAGGTGTAGGCACTTTATTTTTCCTCCCCTTTCAGTCATGGATCCATTAGCCTGAAGGAAAGGGGTGAAAATTTTTTGGGTCTACATTCTTTGGTGAACCCGACGTGCAACACACCATCACTTTGGATTTATTGCCTTTTCTTTATTTTTGTAAAAAAAAACTAAAAAAGTCGTTAAAAATTGTTTGCTCAGATTAGAAGAACATATAAAGATAATTATTTTTAATTCTAGATGATTCACATTTTTTATTTTCTTTACATCATTGTCCTAAAAATAATCATATCCGATGTTCTTTTCCATAGATTCAATTGGTCTAGACATAATGGGATATACAGTGAAGGCTTACGAACCTTCAGAAAGGGATAATCCTTTCACCTGTACCCAAAATAATTAAAACTCTAATAAAGATTTTAAAAATTGGTCGGTCCAACAACCATCATAGCCGTGGAAAATAACATGCATCTCTTTGAGGTGTATCGTTACCCTCGGTGAACTGGGTGAGGACTTATAGGACCTAGGATTCATCACGGTTTGGACTACATCACCAAGCATATGTATGCGGGCATACAGGTGAAATCCTAATTGAAAATAAGATAAATTTGGCCTACAAATTTTATAGGGTTTGAAAGAAACCTTTAGCTAGAGGAAAATTTTTTAATTTGTTTTGAAATTTTTATCTTTTTCACTTTTTACTTCATTTTTTCTAAGATAAAAAAAAATAAAACAAAAATGAATATCACTTTTAGAAATGGTGAAGAGATCATGGGTCTTGCAAATAATCCAATTCAATATGAACCTATTTATGTTACTACCCCAATCACCAATGTCGAGGGAATTCCACCAGCTGCATTGGTTGATTATGGTCAATCCCATTCACAATTTCTTCCATATTCAACATTACCCTTATCACAACCTCATCTCATTTCATCTCCTCCTTTTCAACCAATCCCTCCACAATTTTCCTTTCCATAATATTTCCCATCAAAATTTCCTCCACAACCACTTCCATATTCTTCTTTCCAAACTATATATCCACCTCAACAAAACAATCCTCCCTTTTTCAATCCTCTTCATAATGATGTTACCATTTCCACCACACATCCATGTCATGCTTTTCAATCCACATATAATTCTTCTCTACCATTATTGCAATCACAACCATTTCAACATTCTTCTTTCAACACAACACATTCATTTCAACAAGGAAATACTTCTTCTTCTAATCCTACCATGCACTCACACCATACTTCACAACCTACCTATCATCATTCTACCTACAATCATGAAAAAACAAGCAATCAACCGTTACATCCTGCTATTGAAAATATCATGAGAAAAATGTTCAAAGCTCCTCAAAAACCTTCACCACATAAATTTACTAAGCTCAATCAACCAATGACTATAATCCTCAAGCATTTGCTAGATACAAACATGATTGAGTTACCACCCATAAGGCAACCTGATATCACAATAGATTGGTATAAGCCTGAGCTACATTGTGAATATCATAGAGTGGATGGACACATGACACAAACATGTAAGAAGTTGAAATATGCGGTTCAAGACTTGATTGATACAGGTATTTTTGTTATGGAGGATTTGCAACCCACTATTAGTTACAATTCTCAAACAAACAATCAACTTCCTACACAACAAGTACCTACAACCAATCAAGACATGGGGATCTTCCAAAAACCCCTATTCAATCATCAACAACAAGAAACCAATCAAGTGTCATATCCTAATATGTCTCATCATAATGATATTATTGATATCATAGCTAAGACTACAAGAAAACAAGTTAAAGCTCAACCTACTCAATTTGATAAGCAAGAGATAAATTCTTCATCCAACCAACCTTCAATACCTCTCTTAATTTTGAAGAATAATTAGAAAGAGGATACAGTCATAGAAAACACACCTTTAATATTGAAGCCTCAACCTAAAGTCTCCTTTGACATTCAACAATAGTGGGCCAACCCTCCAACTAAGATATCCCTTTTGAAACTTTTGCGAACCTCTCCTATTCATAGGGAATATTTGTTCCTCATTCTCTCTTTCTTTATCATCACTACATCAAGTTCTCTATTCTTTTCCTCTTTATCATCATTGCCACCTTTTGTCCGTCACCTTTTGTTCTTCATTCTCTCTTTCTTTATCATCATCACATCAAGTTCTCTATTATTTTCCTCTTTATCATCATCATCACCTTCTATCCATCACTTTTCTTCATCTATATTTGATCATCATTCTTCATCACAACAATCTCAACCATCAACAAATCAGCTTCAATCACCTTCACCACAACCAAATTGTCCTTCAAAACCTCTTTTGATTTTGAAGCCACCTTAGAAATGTTATGCATGAATCACCTTGTATAGTGTATATAGATCATCTTGTATATACCACCAATTCCAAAATAATAAAAAATAAAAATAAAAAAGAAACAATCAAATCAAATCAAACAAAATTTATACATAGGTATTGCATTCTCATCTAGTTTGCATTTCAATCATTGCATTTCCATCATTGTATTCACTCATGCCATTTTATATCCCTTGAACTTGGGAAATTTTTCATTGCTTATATCTCCCCAAGGTGAGGGATATAGTTCTTGTTTTGCTTCATTGGCCTTGATTCATGCACTTTAATGTACACCCCTATTGAGTAGTACTTGCTTTAGCAATATCATTCCCATCATCTTAGCACCCCATAGTGGATAGCTTCATGGTCACGAGCGAGGGGCAACCTCCATTCGACCATTTGCAAGCATACATCCTAGCGGGTATATCTCTTCTATTTTCAACCATTAGCAAGCGCTATACTCATAGTAGGTTCAACACCTCTTATCATTTTTCTTTGGCCTTTTGGAGTTTTTGTTTTCATTCACCTATGCATTTCATTTAGGTTTGCATATAGCTCATCTGGCACAACTATCATCTCCACATTGCATTACATAAACCATCAATCATCTCTCATATAGCTGTATTTTTGTACTTCCTAAAGTTTATTTAGTCTAATTGCATATGTTAAATAGTCACATCCAATTATTATGTTATTTAAATATTAGATAGATGCTATCAAATTCATAGTCAATCTTGGTCCTTCTGACATGATTGAGAGTGCATCTTGAACCACTCATAGAATTCACATTTTAATAAAATCTTGATTCTTGATATTGATTATAAATATCTCTTGAACCAAAATCACTATTTCTCATTAAGAAAATTTTGAGTTTTGGGAACTGATTCTGCCACTTTTTGAACCAAAACACACTTACACATCTTAAAAATGATTTTGCACAAAGAAATATGATACTACATAGTAGTCCTTGTCCCTTAAGCGAAAGGTTTCCCTTGCTATCCTATTATGCGCATGGTCTAGAATGCTAAGAATTGGCAAAAGGACAAGCTCCCCCCTACCCGAATAAAATCCCTTGCTCTTCCACTAATATGAGCAAGTATCCCTTGAAAAAAAAAGAGAAAAGAGAAAAACAAAAAGCAAAAGAAGAAAATGATTTTTACTACAAAGCAAATAAAAATCCCCTTGTTCAAAAAATGAACAAGAATCCCTACTCAAAGAAATCAAAAGAAAATAAGGGGGTAATGAGCTTGAATCCCTAGAATTCCTCAATTATTTAAAAATCCATGGGATGATCCCCATTACAACAATGGGTTGAATGAAACCCACCTAGAAATAGGGTAGTCTTACGTGTGGTGACATGTCTGTCATATTAGCGACCTTATTTTGTATAGACCAATGTATTACTTATGGATAAGCTAGCTTTTGGTGGCTTGTATTACAAAGTAGTTAAGTCTAATCGCATGCATAAAATCATGGTAAATGAATTCATCATTTGCACACACAATGGTTCTTAAAGTTGGTTTGCATCATTACCTTACTCAAAATTGGTAAATGAACTTCATAAGCACACACATTTTATCCTTGAGAGATTTTGTATCATAATTAAGGTCAAGATGGAAAATGAATACACAAATCACACATTGGTTCTTGATAAACTTGATTTCATCCTAAAATGACCAAGATTCTCTTTGAGTCTTGATTAGTTGAAGTCACTATATCCTCATGGATTTGTATGAATGTTAGCATAAGCAATTGGCCCTAAAACCAATTAATATTGCATCTCATATCTACCACCTAGTACAATGCATTCATTTCATCATATTGCATGATTTCTTACCATATACAAAAATTTACATTGATCATACATAATTGCTTGGTCATGTAGTTGCATATAGACTTCATGATGATGGCATGAGATAACCCTAATAAAATCTCTCCATTTACTTCACACTAGGAATATTATGCCTAGAACAAGCCTTCTATCTCATTTTTCATGCTTAATTATTACATTGCACCATACTTCTCTTAAGATTAAATCAAAATTAATCTTAAGATCACACATTACTTATCATCAACTATACCACTTTTAATCAACAAAATCTCAAACTACTTTTTGGATCATAACCCTTCGATGTCAGCATAACAACAAAACCTCACACAGGATCCACTTCATGACCAACGCGAGGGGAAGCCTCCATAAAAGGTCATATACAAGCACACATCCTCGAGGCCTATTGCTGACTGATCAAAATCGTAAGGGTATATTTTCTAAACAAACATTTCTTCTACAAAACAATTAAATCACACTACATTACAAAATATTAAATCACATTCTACTTTTATACAATGATATCTCAATTAAAAAAATAATAAACGCAATAGAAATCAAAACATGACCATAAGCATGATTATGTAGAATCATCAAAAAACAAAAAAAATATTTTCGTAAATTTCAAGTTTTGTAACAAATTTTGATTTTCTCATAAAAATCGAAGGGGGAACTCTAGAAAATAAATAATAATATAAAACATGTAAAAATATTTTTTGCAGTGCAATTCCTTTTTGGCTACATCTTTCTTTGACTCATTTATTATTCATAAATACACCAAAGAGGGGGCAAAATGTAGCCATGGAATTTTGACTCACCTCAAAATTCCTAGTCTTCCTAACAACATATTTCCCCTCCTCAACAATGTATCTTCCCCCCTCAGCCATCCACCTCGTTTCTCATGTTCATTAAAAACCTATTCCTATATTTTTCTCCTCTTTTAGCAAATTCAGATGACTGAATCAAATTCAGAAGTCTGAATTCATCAAAATAAAATGTGCACCTAAAAGCAGTTAGTGGATCGTTTGGATTTCCCTTCAATCTAGGCAAACCTAGATTTTTAGCGAATTTGAAACTGATCAAATTCGCCTACATTGGGAAATTTGCTAATTTCCTCTAACAACCCCCACCCATATTCATATTCCTAAATATTTTTGGATCTTCTTTGGTTCTTAAAATTTGTAGGCTACCTTCAAAGAAAATGACTGGCGATTTTACAAGAGAAGGAAGTGGAGAGAAGCTTTTCATAGATCTTGTCGTAGATTTGATGAGAGATCTTGGCATTCTATCATAATTCTAGTGATCATATGAGACAAAAATTGGTATAATCAGTCAATATACCTTGATTTAGTATTCATATCTTATTATTTTGCATTAGTAGATCAAAGTTTTATTTGTTTTTAACAAATTCAAAAGTTTTAGAATATTTCCAAATTTACTCTATAAGTTCTGAATTTGCACAAACATACCCAAGAGATAATTTTTTTACCTTGTGATAATCATGACAATGTGTACTCTTAATCCTGATATCTTTTGAGTATAGATATTTAGCATAGATTTGTCAAAATACATGTTTAAAATGAATTTGGAAGACTATTATGGTTGTTCGAATTCACTAAAGAGTTTCTGAAATTGTTTGCAAACTTTCTAAATTTGACCATTGTAGATTTGAACGAATTCAAAAAACTTCAAGATATTTTTGAATTATTTGAAACCGTTCAAATTCATGCAAACACATGTTGGGGGTAAAATCTTGTTCTCAAGTTTATCACGGTATCTCATACTTTACATCTTGGTCATTATAGCATTCATTACTTGCTGCATTCCATACTATTTCATTGTTTCTTGTTGAACATATATGCTTGCACTAGATCTAGAAATCAATCATTTTACTTATGGTTTACTAAAAGAACCGAGGGGATCTTACTGCCACATCACTGAGGATCAAAATTGCAGTGGCTCAAGCAGATCCCTCATCACTAATCACAATTTTTAGCGTCTCATTTGTGAAATTACAGGTTTTAAACAAATTCAAAAAGCTGCAGGGTATTTCTAAATTTAATTTCGTGGATCCAAATTCATTTCGTGTTTCTGAATTCACTCTGAAAAAATTGAATTTACCTGATATCATCCATATAGATTAGGTAAGGGTCTAATTTATGATTTATTTTAGTTTTATCAGACTATCATATCTCAATTTTGTACTTTCCTGCTTTATAAGCATCTTCATAAAAGAAAATACAAAAAGAAAAGAAAAGAATAGAAATGCATAAATACACATATTATCTTGCATTAGTTTCATCACTTGAAAAGAAAAAGAAAATAAAAGAAAAATGTATGACTAGTTGCATTAGCTTTTATATCAATTTTATTATCTAAAAACACAAAGTAAAACAAAAAATAATACATATGCATATGATAATAAAGAATTTATCTTTTACTTTTAGCATCTATAAGGATTGATTGCATTATAGTTGATTTTAAAGAACTTATTAGTTAAATATTATGCTGCTACTTTCATACGAATTTGAAGTGCATATAGTTAGGGTATAATTGCATTTGGCCAAAATCCTAGGTGTGTGTTAATCAAATAATCGATTAAACTCTCATCCTACCTAGGTGTGGAAACCGCCATAATGTGTTTCTTGGTGAACCCCTCCTAATTCGTTGACAAACACCAAGGAGAGCACAACTCAAGTGCTTCTTGTCTGAGTTGTAGGCACTTTATTTTCCCTCCCCCTTTTAGGTATGGATCCATTAGCCTAAAGTAAAGGGGTACACAAATTTTGGGTCTACATATACTTAGGTGTGCCTCGACCATACCATATGACTGTTGACCATACATACCCATATGACTGGTGATCGTACAAGTTCATACAATCATTGACTGTATAAGTTAGTATGACCATTGAATATATAGGTCTATATGGTTCCAATTTGATCAGATATTTCATAGTTCTCCCAAAAAATATTACCATTTTTATTCATTCATTTCCACTCCTTGGTTGCACATTGACCTTTTTATCAAGCACTCCGTTATTGTGTTCCACTTCTTCACTCCTAAAATCACTGCTTGAGGGAGCAGATATTAGCTATCAATGCTACATTCAACATGATCAATACTAAAACACTCGATATTGGAATCACATTTGTCCAAGAACTTTGCTTGAGACTATCATAAGCCCTTCTCTATTGGGGTAGAAAACATAATTTCTCTTCTCAACTCAAAATCTAATCTAATCTAATTTAGTATGATCCATGTTAATGTTTTTATGGTTAATCATATAATCACTATATGGAGGTGGCAACTTAAGACCACTTGCAATAAATTTGTAGCATCATGAGAATACTTATCAATGGCTGGTCAGCTTGCTAAGTCAATCAAGTTCAATAATCTATCAAAGGTAAAGTTTCAAGGATATTCATCCCTTCCAGATTTGGGGCATCTTACATTATTCATAATTTGAGATAATACTATGTATCCTCCCTTAATAGTCATTGTGGCACACCAAAAGCCATGGTCAACCATGCTCATCCATCATCAACTCATTCTTGTAATGGTCAGCCACCAATCTGGTGTCATGTGTTTTTGTATACATCATATTTTCATGCACTATAGTACAAAATGGGGTAAATGTAGATGCCTAAAAATGTCACATTATCTCTTACGTAGTGCTAATGATTAATTAATTTTCAAAAAGCCTAAAAAATTCAATTAATTTTCATTAAAACACTATTCATCAATTATTTTCGATTAAAACACTATTGTGATACCAATAGATATTACCCATAAATGCTACCTTCAACATGAACTATATTAAAACACTCGATCTTGGAATCATGTTTGTCTAAGAACTTTGCCTGAGACTATCACAAGCCCTCCTCTATTGGGAAAAAAAAGTAGAATTTCTCTTCTCAACTCAAACTCTAATCTAATCTAATTTTTTACACTCCATGCCAATGTTTGTATGGTTACTCATGCACTCATTGTGTCGAGGTGGCAACTTAAGACCACTTACAATCAATTCATAGCATCATGAGGATACCTACCAATGGTTTGTCAACTTGCTAAGTTAATCAAGCTCAACAATCTATCAAAGGTAAAGTTTCAAGGATATTTATCCCTTCCACAATTGGCGCATCTTACATTTTTCATGACTTGAGATAATATTATGTCTCCTCTCTCAATAGTTAATGCTAAAAGCCATGGTCAACCATAATCATCCATCATGAACTCAATCTTGTAATAGTCAACCATAAATCTAGTGTCATGTTTTCACACATCATAGTACAAAATGGGGTAAATGTAGACACCTAAAAATATCACATGTGTAGTGCTAATGGTCAATTAATTTGTAAAAATTCTAAAAAAACTAATTAATTTCCATTAAGACACTATCCATCCACTTAAGATCCTTTTCCCACCAAGCCCCCTCCCACACCTAGCCCTTGGTCACCATGTGAATATCCCTCTAACCTAGCCTAGGGCCACCTCACCATAATCTACCCATTAGCTCTATCCTAGATCCACATCACCCTAGTCTACCCTATCCCCTACTCTCCACATCACCATGCTCATTCAATGCCATAAATGGGGTGAAGACTTTCTTCACCCATTTGCATTAATGATATTGATGACTCCTCATCCACATGCCATAAATGGGGTGAATACTCTCCACCCCCATGCATTTATGAGGTATGGTGCACCCATGCCCATTTAATTCATATGGATGGATGAGGACTTTCTTCACCCAAACTCAATGAGACATGGTGTACCCATGCCACCTCACAGTCTGCCTCACCCCCCTAACCCTTACCAAATTCTATAAATAACATCCCATTTCTTCAATCTTCAAGAATTTTACAAGTGCCTACCAAATTTTTTCCAAAATTACTCCAATTCTCATTTACATACAAACCCTCCTTTGTACTAACCCCATAGATACCTTTGTATGTCTCTTTTATGCCTCCTTGATTTGTAAATTTTTTGCAGGTTTTGACTCAAACAACCTTTAGACTTGGACCAAAGCTTCCTGGGAACTAGAAGAATATTTCCTTTAAAGGAAATATTTGTTGGGCCAAACAAATCCCAACCATAGAGGGAGGTATGGTTCATAGTTAAAACCATACCCTAGGGTATGGTTCCCCTCATAAACGAGTTTTAATCACTTGCAGACCAAATAGCCAAAAATCTAGGTGACTAAAGATGTTTTATCTATTTTTAGCTTAGTTTAGCCTTGTTTTATGCTATAGCTTATATTTCTTTGTTTGCACTCTTTTTAATGTGGGTCTAATCAAGATAAACCCATAAGTGCTACTAACATCTTATTTTGGATTGTGTTTAGGTATTGGAAACTCACTAAACCAATAATGATAGGTATACATGCACCCCCATTTGAGGTGGCCATAGAAGACATGGAGTGTCATAAAAATATCTTGCAAAGGGCTTCTTCATTGGAAGACCCTAATTGTAGACCAAGGGATAAAAGTGTAAAAAGAGTTACTTTATAACACTTATTTTGGTATCAATGAAGTGACATGTTCTCTCTGACTACAATGGAATATGAGTAGGTAAGGATATTATGTGGGAATTGTTCTTCTCTTAGATAATACTATTCAAATGAAACACCTCTTTGAGAAATGATTCATATTATCATTCCTTTGGACTACTCCTAGATTTGATGTTTACTCAGATAGGTGATGGCTTCACTTAGATGCTTGCTTCAATTTTTCTTTGCAAGGTGTTTGTAGACACCACTTCACTTCTATGGGTAGATGTTGCTTCATTTTTATAGGTAGAATTCACTTCACTTATATGGGTAGATGTAACCTCAATGTTGTCTTGGCTTCCATTGGTTGCCATTGACTTGGATTTTGTTGGTTGACATTGGCTCGAATTCTGCTGGTTGATATTGGCTTGAATTTTTTTGGTTGATTTTGGATCAACTTTCATTGGTTAACATTGGATTCCCTTGAATTTGGCTAGAATGTGCCTTCAAAATTAGCTTCTATCTTTTTTGGACCATAGGATTTAAGTTCAATTAGACCATGGGATTTGACTTCAGTTGGACTATGGGCTTTAACTTTAGTTGGACCATGGGATTTAACTTTAGCTAGACCATGGGATTTGGCTTCCACATTTTCTTT
This sequence comes from Wollemia nobilis, assembly GCA_028583015.1. Classification (NCBI taxonomy): domain Eukaryota; kingdom Viridiplantae; phylum Streptophyta; class Pinopsida; order Araucariales; family Araucariaceae; genus Wollemia; species Wollemia nobilis. Next base: position 1,146,598 of record JAQPPZ010013509.1, on the reverse strand, counting down.
AGCTAGCTAGCTATTGGCTTTCATAGGTGCCCTTTACTACTATGCTTAGAATTTAACCTAATCCTCTCATATTATCTTCACTATAGTCATTATATTTTAATTACCCACTTTATTTGGCTTCAATATGCTTTATATTTCTCACTACATTGGTTTATCTTTAGCATTGCATGTATTGTATCTAGTTTACTCGAGCACTTTAGTCTACTCACTATTTATTCTTCTACTTTCCTTTAAACATTTTGTTAAACATTTTTAACTTGAATAGTATAGTTGCTCAATAAAGTTTCAATATATATTAGTAAAAAAAGTTTAATTTTTTTCATTCTACTACACTCAAAATTTTATCTGAGTTTTATTATTCTCTAATGCATTCTCTCTTTATGAGATTATTATTATCTTTGGAAGCTTGTATTGCTTCTCTATTCTTTGGAAGCTTATATTTCTTCAATATTTTAAGAAATCTTATATTGTTTCTCTATACTATAGAAGCTTAGATTATTCTATTCTCAGGAAGTTTATATTGCTTATCTATTCTTTCTTCTATCTCTGGTGTCTCAGGTCAAACTTGAGAACTATCATCTTCTTAGGTGGATTTTAGCCACTATTATGATTCTCTTATTTTATATAGAAACCAACTACTATCAAAGTGACTTTGAATGTCCCCTCACATCCAAATTTATTTTGAGTTGGTCCTTAATATATTATGGTTGAGTCCTTGTCTTCATTGGTTTTCTTTGAACCAAGTGGATAGACCCTAGCATCCAAATCAGGGTGAATTTTAATTGTCCCCTCAATATATACTCTTTTAGACCTTTAAAAAATATCAAATATCAAATATTTGTAAATTCAAAATTTATAGCAATCACACCAAAGTCTTCCTTCGATGGTTATAATAGAGACTACTCAAAGTAGCTCCAAATATGACTCTATAAAAAATGGATAGAGTTAAGTAGTAGCTCTGATACCACTATTGGATTTTAAGCCAAACTATTAGGTCCCAATATAATTAAGCCACAATATCTCAGGTCTTAATATCAATAATCAAGAATAGAATTAAATATAAGAGCAATCAAAGTATATACTAGCCAATATAAATTATAATAAAATTCACTATAATATCAAATATGAATGTAAATGGCCAAAATCATTCATGTACAAGCATGAAATATACTTACAATAATATTGCTCAAAATATGTATACAAGCTTTATTATGAATGCTTGCTATGGTGATCGTTACATACCATTTTCCAACTTACATTGTGTGGAGCTTTATCTCCATAATATAGAAAAAGAAATATGAATCTTTAGTGCTTGAATATTGCACTCCTTATATATACTAGAGTTGCAACATTTCCTATTCTTATCCTTTGGCTTCTCATATTACCAATTTTATACAATACTCTTCACTCTTTACTTACATGCACACTTAACTCTATGACACTTGCACACTTCTACATGACACTTACTCTTCTATATGCACTCCCAATACAAGATACTTGTGCACATCCTCACATTACATATGATACGTGTGCACTTTCTCTCATTACACTTACTAACATGCATGAAACTTGTGCATATCCTACACATAGACACTTACATAAATATAAATCACTCATCTAAACTATAGACTCAAACCCTAATCTATTACATTTTACATTTGTAACATAAGGGTCCCATAGGGGTAAATTTAGATGTACCTATTGGTCAAAAATCTATCCAAGGAAAGGTTTGTGCACCCAAAAACCTTGACCAATATTGAGTGGCCTATTAACCTTGAGATTTTGAGGTCAATATTTGGAGGAGACTGGTTCCTTGTGAATCTTAGCTAACTATTCCTAGAGTATGCAGGGGAAAAGGGTGTTGAAAGAAACAAATAAAGCTAAAGTTAGAAATTATAGGGGTACAAATTTAGCTGCATCAAAGCATATGCATTATTAAACTCAAACTATTGTGAAGAACATAAAAAATCCACCCAACAAACCAACCAATCCTATTCTCACTCATAATTAAGCACACCTATTCAGAAGCGAATTCAAAAACTAAAAAATGAAGAGCATAAAATCCAGGTTATAGAATAATAGCTAACTCATTCAACTAGTTTTAACAAAAATAAACAACCAAATATTCATGTATACATGAGATAATTTGGAGGTCAAACAATGATTCACTTGTATTTCTTGAATAACATAAGCTTTACATATGAATTATAATAGCTAAAGAGTCAACCATTTTAATGCCCTATATTCCAATATATATGGCTTCTATGACAAATTATTTTATAAGTGATCATGATGCTCAACCATGGAATGTGGCTATGTCAAGAAGTGGTAAGACTGTACACTTCCTATGAAACCCTATAATTCTAATGGAACACTCATGCAACATGAGTGGGATTCATTGGTTACATCTAGTCCATCCATCCATCTAATGTGCTTGATGATTTTTTTGTTCATGATACCTACACACGCCTGAAGGTAGTGGGCTATTATAGTCATTCTTTTGGCCTGCATTATACTGTTGTCCACTTCTGATACACTAGATAATTATCCACCACTTATCAGAGGGATGCCATATCGAACCTATTATATTGGTACCAAATTTAATTCATAATTACCCTACTACTAGTGAGTTTTGCATGCCTTGGTGGAAAAACCAAAATCTTGGCAATGATGGGTATTCGGAATCCACTACCAAACCCTGATTCTTCTCCTTCGTTGTTGTAGGTTTTTGGGGTCTGCATGGGTCTGTGCTACTTACCACTTTCTTGTTGGATTCTACTTCTCTCTTTCCAATGAAGGGTCTTTGGGGTACTTGCAAAATTTGACATCAACTTAGTTATCCATCTAGTTGATCGATCTATATTCATGTAAACTTCCCATCCTATCGATCAAAAATCCTTCATGATGGGCTTTTGGGACCCATCCAAAGTCTACTAGTCTCTCATTTCTTTACTAGGTTGTGGTATACTTTTAGGATCCATTTAAGGTCTGACTACCTCCCATTTCTTTGTTAAAACTTAGTGATTTTCATTTTTGCATGGTGGGATTTTAGGACCCATTGGAAGAGCGACAGTGGCCCATTGTTTTGCTAGGCACTCCTTTTCTCTTTCCTTTGTGGTATACTTTCGATATCCATATAGAACTTTACCTTATCCCATTATTCCATCATGTTTAATCCTCCAACTACCTTTTGCATCCTTTTGCAATAGGTTTATGGGATTCATACAGAGTCCTTCACTTATGAGGATTTTTACTTGTTGAAAAGCAGAGAATATAGAAAAAATAAAGAACAAAGACCACCTGCCAAAAAAAGGGATAAAATTAACTATTAGCCTTTGTTCATTGGACCATGAAGTCTTACCAAAATTGGATTTGGAGATACTTATTATACAAATATATATGCATCTATTCCTAGATTTTGAAGTTCATGGTGCCCTACCTGGCTCCTTTTACTATTTTTGTTACAGTCTTGAGGACTCAACTTCATGAGCAACTATCTAGGCACAAAATATCCAAAATTTTTGGTATATTCGATCCCAAGTTTTTGCAAGGAGGATAGGGGCACCTCTAAGGTGTTCGGCTATTAACTTCAATCCGCAAGTATATTTATAGGGATGATTCCTATATTTCTTGATTGCTTTTTCTAACTTGGCTAGGAGACAATAAAGTTTATGGATGATTGCAAATACCTACTCCAATGTCATCATTTTTGTTAGTGCAACAATCTCACTATCATATTCCACTAAATCTCGAAGTATATTCTTTATTTCCTCCTCAATGTGGATGTGTTTGTTGTTATCCAAAAATCTTGGGGAACCAAGGGCTTTGAGTTTTGCATTGATTTTTCTTCATCCTTTCTAGCTCCTATTTTAATGCAACATGTAGTTCTTTTCCTTTGTAGTATAGGTCTATGGCATAGAATATTTGTTGGATAAGGGATGTACATTGTTCAATTTCCCTTGTTGATCAGTTTGCCAATCAAGGCTCCTATTTTGAGATTATGGTTCTCAATACTATTGCTTATGGACCCCAGTTTAGTAGACTCCTCTTCTTATTTTCTAGCTTAATATCTGCTTCTTTGGATATTACCATGGTCTCCTTTACCTTTTGCATGAAGGAAAGGAAAATATACAGAGTAGCCTCTTTTATTATCTCCCAAAAATGGGTTCTAATCTATCTAACCCAATATTTTGAGATTACTGAGTTGTGAGGCTTATCTTTCTTCCTCTGTAGTTTTTCCAATGCAACAGTTAGAGACTCCTCCTTTTGTTGCAACTTGGCCTTAAAATCCATCTCTTATTTTTACAGTTCTTCCAAATCAATAATTTTCTTATCTCTCTGTTGTAGTTCTTTTTTAGAAGGGGACTTATATAGGGTATTCTTAAATACTTTCACCTCATTATCTAAGGCCTACTGGTACAAATTTCATTTTTTAATTTGGGATTCTAGGATCTGAATTCTTTTCTCTACAGTTATCAATTTCCTTACTATAACTATTCGCTTTACAAAGAGCATATCAACTTCAATGTGCAATACCCAAAGGGTTTCAACTTTAGAAATATTGAAGATATTCTTGACTTGTACATCCAATTACCAATATTTGGGCCTCATATTCATGATGGTATTTTTTATTTTAGGTCGAGTGGTTACCTTGATCCTCTATCCCTTTATAGGGTCAAGCTCATCATGAGTCATGGGAACTACCTGTACTTGATCATCATACAATTACTATAGCTCCTCCTTGACCCATATCTTATTATTGTCTTGTGCGGTTTTTTAATATTAAAAATATTTGGTAAATCTTCTTCTATAGCTTGGGGTATGAGAGGTGCAATAAAGAAGGCTAGAAATGGGGTTAATGGGTGAGATGCCACTACTCGAGATGGGTTATATTGACCACTTCAGCCTAATACTTTTGTGTTGATTGCATCGATGTATGAGAAGGTGGTAGAGCTAGGGATTGCGTTGGTAGTAGTGAAATAAACAATGCATTAGAATAGGAAGAAGTTTGAGGTAAAAGGGATGGGGATATAAATGGATTGGATGTAGATGGAGGCAATGGAGGTTCTAGTAAACTCTAAGGTGGATTTTATGGATGAGTGGGATGTAGAGGGGAGATGATGGAAACTTATGACACTCTTCTTTAAGCAAGTCAATGATAAATAGAATTATCCTTGAATGATCAATTGAGTGGGAAGGGGAATTATACATAATTTCAATATAAGGGAACTTATGAGAAGGGGAATAGGGATGCATGAGAGGAGAAGTGGATTTAGAAATAATACCTTGTCCTTAAATCCCTTTTGGTGACTCCTCAGCTACTTGCTTCCCTTTCTCAACTTGAATAGCTTCTGATGCTTTGGCCTTCTATGATTCCTACTGTGATCATTGTCTTTTATATTCTGACTTATGTACCTCAAAGACGTCAGGATTAGGGTACTATTTTCTCTTCCTGCTCACTTCCTCCTTCTATGGTGGAGGTTTGGACAACATTTTTGATTGTATTCCAAAGGGCCTAGCTATCATTGACTTCATGACACCTTGCAGAAGTTGTGTAGATGGTCCTACCCCTTCAGTTCCCTTTTCATGGACTAAGCTTTCTTGTGATCATAATTCACTTTGAACTTTTTGATCTTGGTCATCCTCCTCCTCATCTTCTTTAGCTTCTTCTCCCTCTATTGGGAAACTATTGGTCCAAAATCTACCTATGGTTGGTTATTGCACCCAAGACATGGCCAACATTGAATGAACAGTTAGACTATAAGGTTTAACTCGTTCAATCTCCAGAGAAGGTTGGTTCCTTTGAGAAGTTCTAACTAGCTTGAAAGTAATGAAGGAGAGGAAAAGAGTGCTTTAAAGGGATAGAAATATAGCCAAAGCTAGAGCTTGATATGGTGTAGGTTAAGCAATAGTAAGAAATGAATAAAACCATGAAATAAAGCAATTACCATGACCTCTTAATAGACCAACCAGTTATTTATCATACATAGAACATGATTAATAAATATTTAGCTTCACATATTAGCAATTCTAGGACTAAGAAATAAACATGAAAAAGAATCCAAAAATTAGAATTGATATCATGCACATTTACTTAGATAAATTAGAAACATCCATATATTCATACATACTTTTTTTCTGCAAGATATTTGAACCAGAGGTTAAACATAGATATTTATTGTATTTGCTCCTTCCAAAAGTTAAATTCATACAACTTGTAAACACCTAGGAGTCAAAATCTAAAAAATAGGTCGATGCTATTATTTATAATCCTTTTGGTTCAAATATCTAAAATATATTATATTAAAACTATTATAATAGACTTCCAGGTGGCCAAAATGATGAGACATATGTTGTGCAAAAATGTTAATCCTAAACAAAATAGAACATGTGTTAGACATTAAGCCATTGATTTGAGTGATTCATGTGTTCCACCAAGTGATGGATGAAGCTTGAAATCATGGCCACTCCTCATTATTGAAATTTCTTAGTACACCTTGATCTACAAAAACTATAGCAGGTAGTATCCTAGTTGAAGATTTGATTTTACTTAGAGCATGATGGTCGTAACCTGATGTTTGGTCATGATTCCATGAAACTTTCTTGCACTTGAGTCCTTTTGTCTTCATCCTTGGTTTATTATAATCATGTCATGGTTCTACAATAATTTCTTGCACTTGAGTCCTATTGTCTTCATCCCCGATGGATTCTTGGCATCTCATGATTCTGTGACACTTTCTTACGCTTGGTCTCCTTTTACTTCATCTCTGCTGGATTCCCATTATGTCACAGTTTCATGAAACTTTCTTGCACTTGAGTCCTATTATCTTTTTCCCTGGTGGATTCTTGTCATGTCACAATTTTATGACACTTTCTTGTGCTTGGTATCCTTTGCCTTTGTCCTTGGTGGATTCCTCTATTGTGGTTTCACGATACTTTCTTGCACCTGGTATCATTTGCCTTTGTCCCTGGTGGATTCTTGTCATGTCACAATTTCATGACACTTTATTGCACTGGAGTCCTATTATATTCGTCCCTGGTGGATTCTTTTCATGTCACGGTTCCACGACACATTCTTGCACTTTACCTCCTTTGCCTTTGTCTCTGGCAGATTCCCATCATGTCATGGTTCCGTGACACTTTCTTGCACTTGAGTCCTTGTTTTTGGTTATAGTTTACAAGGGAAACTAAGTGGGTGAGGGGAACACAAAAATAACCCATATTTTGGTGACTCATAGGGGGACCTTTGCTTGCAAAGTCTATTAAACCCATATAGTATTATCTAGGCTAGAATTTTCTAAAGTCATTGATATTTTAATTACCAAAATAGGACAAAAAGGTAAGTTGAATGAAGAGGAAGCTACTGGAGGATAAGTAGGACATCTATTCTTTCAAAAAGGTTGGTGAAGAAGAAAGAAAGGATATACAGAGACAAATGAAGAACTCAGAATAATATATAAAAATCCACAAAAAAGGGCTACAGAGGAGGAAAACCAAATACAACTAATATTTTTACCCAAAATGGTGGAGGATGATGATAGAAAAACTATTTACTGAGTATAGGGATCTACCAGGAATAAACAAGGATACCAAAAAATAATAAGGGTAGAGGAATTATACAGACAAATGGAAAAAAACAATATTATAACGTTGGAAATAGGGAAAGGAAGAATAAAAAATAAGGGAATTGGAAGTACACAAAATAGGAAATCTCCTAATAACCACATACCCTTATAAATGTATTTTGTTGGTGTGATAAGTCTTTCAAAAAATAACTACTCTTGTAAATATATTCCATTGGTATGTAGATTCTTCCAAGAGCAGATAGATTGCCATGAAGTAGAGCATGGTGGAAATCATCTATATTTTCTATGTCTCTTTACTTTCTTGACACAAATGGTCCAAAACTTCCTCCACTGCTTATACCTCTTTTTGTAACCTCCCCTCTATGTGATCAGACTCATTTTAACTACTGAAAGCTTCATCCCTTTGATTCTTTAGAATCTTTTATCTTTATATAGGATCAATTTGGGGAGGGTATATGATGAGTGAATTATTACAAAGACATACCTCATAGATTATGAGCGATCTCTTACACATTTTAAAAGGTATTCACACATCGATTGACCTCTTTTATTGTATTTATTTGCTCACTTTAGGGTTTCCCCACACATTACCTTTGTTCTAGTATGACATCGTCCCTCACTTGAGCGTGCTTCAATGGATTTACCTTTATTATGCTACGTTCTCAAGAATTCTAAGTGTCATTGCTTTCCTTCATATATTGGGCTATAGAGTCATACAAAAGCTTTGCAAAAAAGAGAATGCAAGAAAGGAATGTGAACTAGCAACAATATGCTTCATACTTCGATGGCTGCATAAGGTGGCTTGTCCAAATTTTTTAAAGATCTTAACCTTTTGAAACATCATCAGTTTGGTTGATCCCCTGCTCATCTGAAGTGAATGTACATGACACCATGGGACATATGTTTTGATCTATAAACAACAATATTTATTCATAATGACTATAGTAAATCACTTTATATATAGGTTGAATATGTACATAAAATGTGATATGGATGACCATGCTTGGCTTTTGGAGCTCTTTCTTAATATATCCTATAAATCTATAATATTCGGACCACATGGCACCAAATTTTATCTGCTCTGGATGCTCTATTTTCCCTAACATCAAGTTGTCATCAGTGGAATCCTCTTTTTCTTCTAGGATAACTGTATCTTGAGTGTAAAAGGAAAACAAAAAATTTGATCTTATTTTATCAGTTGTGGGAAAACATGCCTACTCTTTGTGAGGTACATGTAAAATTTCATCTCCCTCAGATCTTGTGCTATCTATCATCTACGTGTGTATCCTCCTAACTGGTCTTGTTCCAAGAAATGCTGCTCCCTAAAAAAGATAATCGTAATTCCTTGTATTTTTTTGACATTATCAACTTATAAATTTTTTGACCTATTAACAAAAAAATTGACTCGAGCTGAGTATTGTGCATCCTGGATGAATCACCCAAGTCAATGTCTTTCTTTGTACACTAGGGTTATTTTATGGGGTACATCTTCAACCCATCATAACTTTCAAAGCAAAAGGGTTGTACACCTTGGTTAGGAATTGTGATGATATCTCTGGTCAATGAGATGAATACTTGATATTGTTCCTGAGTTACATGCCCTCTCAATTATCTAAGAAAAATTTGGGATAAACATATTTTGAACTATGGGGGGATATCAACAACCTCCACATCTTGGATTATAGCTAGATCTGGGTGTCCACATATCAACATCGGTATTCTATGTAATGTTCCTATCTGTTTCAACTTTTTCTCTTTAAGATGCACTACATTAGGCCCTTGGACATCAGGAATTAGACCTAAGATTCTACACACTTCTACTAGTATGATTGTGATTTGAGCCCTTGGGTCCATCACACAATTATGTAATACTCCCTTTTCCAAAAATATAGATAGATAAAAAGGTGGGGTGTGATTATTGTGAAATATGGAGGGGGAATTTTATGTAGGTATATTACCAATGGTGATGTCAATCAAGTCTACCTGATCAGATACCAAAATTTCTTCTTCTAATCCTTTGGGCACTATAGTTGAAACTTCAAAAATATTATGCAATTGTTTCGTCGTCTCCATTATTTGCTTGAATGTAGCAGTAGAGAAATACAATTTTTTGTATATCTCAAGCTTCTTCCAACTCGATGTTTGATCTTTTAGGGAGGAACATAAAATGAGTTTCCAAATGATAGTACCATTATCTTGAGATTGTATAGAATGAATACCAACTGATTCATGATCTTCATATTGTGGTGCCAAAGGCTTTATATATTTTTGTATAGTATTACACGCTATAATGTTCCTCATTAAAAGAATGGGATTATTATGGGAAAAGGTTTACCCCAAGCGATCTTGGATTTATTTATGATGGTTTTCATTATGGGAAAAGGTTTTAATAATAATTTGAATTATTTTTCTCCTTTCATCATGATCTTGCTATCCTTTTGGTTTAGAAGTTACCCTTGATTTTGTGCTTAAAATCCATATTTTTCAATTCCTTAGTTAGTCTCTAAATATCCATCCTTAACCCTTGCTCTGTTATGGACCTATATTCCTAATATTTAGCATAGAGAACACTTGTTTTATCCCAACATAAGTGTGAACTTCTCTCTCCCAGGGAGGGCACAAAGGCTAAATTTTGGGAATAGGAGAAGGAATATGGGGGTGATATTTTACCTATTTGGATCAATATATTTTTAGATAAAATAGCTTCTTTGAAAATTTGTGGGAAACATTTCACTTTGGATTGCTAGATAATGATACTTATATCGGGGTGGAAGGCCCAAATATAAAAGAGATATGCCTGTGTGGAGGATGGCTGAAATTCAAGAGGGATTATTCTCCACATTATTTGGAATCTGATGTTGAAGTCAAATATGGCTTCATGGATTACTCTTTTAATGAATGAGAGTTGAGTGAGCAGTTGAAAGGGATCTTCAAAGTTATCAAAAGCATCAATGAGAGCTTCTATGAGATCTACCCATGTACAGATACTATGATCCTCTAAAGTTCTATACCACATTAATGCTTTCCCCTTGAGAGAGAGGACCAGTAATTTCAGCATTACATATTCAAAGGTAATATTATGCATGATAGCTAATGAAGCTACATCTTGGTAGTGTTCAAAGGTGATCTCCTTTGTACCATCAAATCTTGGCAAGGTATTCAGAGTAGCCTTGGGGATGTTGTGCATATACTGGACATTGAGAGGGCTTGTATCATCCCATAAGGAAAAACACTATTGAGCCATTGATCCCAAATGTTAGGCCTATATTACCCCTTTTTCAAATATGGAGACCACATAATAAAAGGTTTTGGTCTCCCACATTTTATTTGAGAAACATGGGATCTACTACGGATTTTGAGGGGGTAAAAAATAAGGAGCAACCAATCATGAAAAATGAATTTGTATTTCTAAGTAGAGTCACCAAGTGATTAAGAGAACTTATTATGCTATAATAGGGTATCACCGAACCCTATAATATCCTAAAAAATGAGACACGTATGGTCCCATAGGGCGTGTCAAAAAATGTTGGTCCAAAATCTACCTATGGTTGGTTATTGCACCCAAGACATGGCCAACATTGAATGAATGGTTAGACTATAAGGTTTAACTCATTCAATCTCTAGAGAAGGCTAGTTCCTTCAAGAATTTATAAATATATTGAAAGTAATGAAGGAGAGGAAAAGAGTGCTCAAAAGGGATAGAAATATAGACAAAGCTAGAGCTTGATATGGTGCAGGTTAAGCAACAACAAAAAATGAACAAATAAATGAAATAAAATAATTACCATGACCTCTTAATAGTTCAACCAATTATTTATCATACACAACATATAATTAATCATTATTTAGCTTCACATATTAGCAGTTCTAGGACTAAGAAATAAACGTGAACAAGAATCTAGAAATAAGAATTGATATCACACACATTTACTTAGCTAAATTAGAAACATCCATCCATTCATACATACTTGTTTTACAAGATATTTGAACTAGAGGTTAAACAAAGATCTTTATTGTATTTGCTCCTTCCAAAATTTAAATCCATACAACTTGTAAATGCCTAAGAGCCAACCCCTAAACAAGAGGTTGATGCTCTTATTTATAACCCTTTTGGTTCAAATATCTAAAATATCTTATATTAAAACTATTATAACAAATTTCTAGGTGGCTAAATCGATGAGACATACATTGTGTAGTATTGTTAATCCTAAACAAAATAGGACGTGCATTAGACATTGAGCCACTAATTTGAGTGATTCATGTGTGCCACAAAGTGATGGGTGAAGCTTGAAATCATGATCACTCCTCATTCTTGAACTTGCTTGGTACCCCTTGATCTGCAACAACTATAGCAGGTGGTATCCTAGCCAAAGATTTGATTTTATTTAGAGCATGATACTTGTAACTTGATGTTTGGTCATGATTTCATGAAACTTTCTTGCACTTGAGTCCTTTTGTCTTCATCCCTAGAAAATTCTTGTCATGTCGTAGTTCAGTGATACTTTCTTGCACTTGACTCCTATTATCTTCATCCTTGGTATATTCTTGTCATGTCACAATTCCATGATACTTTCTTGTGCTTGGTCTCCTTGGCCTGCATCCTTGGTGGATTCCCATCATATCACAGTTTCATGACACTTTCTTGCACTTGAGTCCTATTATCTTCATCCTTGGTGGATTATTTTCATGTCGTGATTTTGTGACACTTTCTTGTACTTGGTCTCCTTTGCCTTTATCCCTGGTGTATTCCTGTCATGTTGTAGTTCCATGATACTTTCTTTCTCTTGGTCTCCTTTGCCTTCATACATGGTGGATTCCTATCATGTCGTAATTTTGTGACACTTTCTTGCACTTGAGTCCTATTGTCTTCATCCCTAGTTGATTCTTATCATGTCATGGTTCCACAATAAGTTCTTGCACTTTTTCTCCTTTGCATTCGTCTCTGGAAAATTCTCATCATGTCATGGTTCTGGTACACTTTCTTTCACTTGAGTCTTTTTGTCCTTGTTTTTGTTATAGTTTATAAGGAAAACTAAGTTGATGAGGGGAACACAAAAATCACCCACATGTACAACATCTAACATTCTCATCACTTATGGAGATAGGTCTTATTTTTTCTTTCCCTTCCAGTTAGTAAATTTAGCTTCAAACTCCTTGAAATTTTTGTTTACCTTATCAGGGAAGGTTTTCTTGTTGTCATCATGCTCACATTGCATTTTCCACCATTCTTGAATATTTTCCTCTTCTCATACTTTCTACTGATCAATTTCTACAACTAATTTTGAGCTTAATCATTGTTTAGGATTTCTTTTAGGGTCAAAAATATTCTTGTATGGGTAGAAAGATCTCCATGGTGGTCGCTCGTGCATCTCAAAGCATGTAAATAACATCACTTGATCCTATGGTAGATTTTTGCAACATAGGATTTTATCATTGACCTCATTCTTATAATGCTTGAATGGTCATGGCCTTGCATTGTTATCCTTGAGCTTCTTTCTGAGGATGTCGTTTTAGTCATAGTTTTATCTATGGGACACCACTAGGAGGTTTAGGGTGGATAGTTTGTTTTCCAACTTTTGGTATGTAGCATTGTATTGTTTGGGAATTTAATAAATTCAAATGTTACTAGCACCTCAAAAATCATCTTCTTCTTCGCTCTGATACCTAGTTTCTTTTCGATGGTCCAAATTTATTTCTATATCAAAAATCTAGTTTAATGTGGAAAGGGAGTAGGTAGGGAAATCTAGAAAACATGAATAGATGTATAAAGGTGCCTTTAGGAAGTACCAATCTCCTTTTTCCTACAGAGTGTCTCTTAAGAAGTCTTGTACCTTAAGGGACAGGGATGGAAAAACTTCAAAAATATAGGTGAGGGAAGGTCCTAGGAATATTTCATTAAAATCTAGGTAAAAGTTGCTTCTCTTGAGAGTATGCATCCAATCCACCACTGGAAATATCTAGCCATGTTCATCCTTATCTTCAAATGACACAAAATGATCTATTTTTGGCATGTAGTAGAAAAATAGCCATTCCAGGTGAGAAGAATACTAAAATTTAGTACTCAACCCTCTTTGGTAGGCCATGATCTAGTTTCTAATATTTCTAGCCAAGTATTCTACCTAGTTCAGTATCATGGAGTTGCACGCCCTTATCACTGAAATGGGCCATTACCATTTGGGGTGGGTAAACTATGGTATCTATTGGGAGACCAAGCAAAATCACCAACATGGAGAGGACTGGCTAGACATCTTCCCTAAAATCCATCAATTGTGATGGTCTTTCCATATAATCCTTTGTCAATCTCCCAGACACTTCATCTAACCATTTCTTAGAGCCATATTTGCTCATCATATGTCTCTATTCTTTGAGGTCTATGTTCTTCATATGTGTTGTGGCTGCTCCACAACTAGCCCTAAAGGTTGGGGACCCACCTTTTTGTTTTGATTTTTTTTACTATTTTGGGTATTCTTGGAGCGATAGTGTTGAGAGATCTCATCTCTAGTGTTTGCAATTTGTTCTTCAAGATGCCTTGTCGAAGTAGTGTCTTTAATTTTTCGTCGCTCTTTTTTGGAGTATTGATAGAATTGTGTGTTCTCATGTTTTCCTCCTATTGTTACTTAAGATCTTGGTTGATAGGGTTGTGAGTGGATTCAAGTGATAGTTTCATTGCCATATTCATTTGCTTGTGAAGCCATTAATGTAGAGGTTGATTGCTTTTTGTGATTTTCATTAATTGTTAGGTTTTGGAATTTAATAAAATCATACATTTGAATTTTAATTAATTCAAGTGTTATGATAAAGTAGAATAATCAAGCAAAACAAATAAAAATAATAAATAAATAAAAGTTATCTATATGTATTTATATTTATATAATGTAATATATATAGATAAAAACAAATAAAAAAAGGTTTAATAAGAGTATGCTCAATATTATATATATTTATATATAGTATATATATGTATTAGCATAATAAAAGGTTAAAATAAAAACTTATGATAAAAAAAAATTAAAATAAAAAATAAAAAAATATTGATATATTATTGTTATATATATCTCTTATATATGATAATAGTATATATTAAAATAGCAAAAAGAGAAAAAAATAAAAATAAAAATAAATAAATAAATAAATAAATAAATATATATATATATATATATATATATATATATATAATTAAAATAACAAAAAAAATGAAATTATGTGATCTAGCCGATGTACATGGGGAAAACCTGATAAATGGAAGATTTCATTGACTGGATACAAAATATTGGAGTTACCATGAATATCAATGATGGGTTTCCTCTACTGTCCACAAGCATCAAGAAGTGTGCTGCAGGAATGAGTGGTCGGAGCATTGCAGACTTAACTATAGGGATTTACAAATTGTATCAATGTCATTTACAGGAGGGTGTCATTGATACTATTTCTGGTTCACAAGTTCAAGATATTGAAGAACTTGAAGAAGTGTGCTACTGGTTGAAATGGGTTTTTACTGTCTATAACACTGATCAAAATTCTATTGCAGAGGACTTACAGATCAATGAAATGAATATTAAAAAGCATGTGAAGACATCTACTGTTTTGAGGCCATCATATTATATTGCAGTTGATAATGTAAAGGGTTTTTTAGTGATTGCTATTCGTGGCATCCAATCTACCACCGATATTGTGACAGACTTGAACCCACACAGTGAAAATTTTGAAAGAGGGTTTGCGCATTCAGGGATGCTTGCAGCTGCCGAATGGCTCATGGACGAGGAGGATGAAAATCTTCAAATATTGATGAAAACTTATCCTGGAAAGCTTGCTGATTTACGAAGGCTACCACGATAGCTGTATTCACGGTAAACAAATGTGGTAGTTCTGACGGTTTCTTGAAAACAGAGAGATTGTTGTGTTCATGGCAGCAAAGCAGGAAAGCTGGTTCAGTCGCAAGCAATGGACACTCGACAGCCTGGTGAGCGGCAAGCACGAGGACCATGTTATCCAGCTGTGTGGACAACCACGTGGATGAAATGTTATATTAGGAATGCAATCAATGCCTAGCATGCAGGGGAGTCCAGGGCACGATCAGTGTAGAATCCACCACAACATGTACAAAAATTGGTGACATAGTTGCCGAATAAAATGACACGTGGCGAGGGCTTTATTTTAATGGACGAGGACCCCAAGTGGCACGCTCCTACCAAAGGCGTTTTCGAGAAGCGATGAAAGAGAAAATTTAGCGAATATTACTGCTTTTGATACCGTGGCCCTATTACAACCGATAAGGGTAAAACTCCAGGCCCCACGTTGCCCACGTGGATGTTTTAGATGTCATATTTCATAGCCTATATGACCCATTTAATAAAATAAAGATGAGAGGTCGACGACCAATGTTTTAATTTGAAGGCTTTAAAAAAAAGTAACGAAGCAAGTGACAATAAGTTTTTGGTTGATTCTAAAGTAATCATAGGAGGACGACCGTTTCAATAAAGTAAATGGCTTTTATTCAATAAGAAAATAAGTTGGAAAGGGAAAGGCCGCCCAAGACTCGAAACAAAAGAAAATTCTTACGAATCAAAAGAAAACCAAAGGAAAATCAAACGAAATAGAAGAATGGGAAATGGAGGAAAATAGGAAACGAACAAGTAAATAAAAGGGAAAACAAAGCGTTTTGAAGACCATTTTGAACCAAACGAAGGGACAGAGGAAACGAAGAGAAGTTTTTGGAAACTCTAAAAACGGGAGGAAATACTTGCAAAGGGGTTGGAAACTTTTCAAAGAAGATTGTAGGAATGAAGGCGAGAGCTTTGGTACTATATTTTTTTTGAGGTTTTTTTTTTTAATTTGGACTGGTTTTTTTGAGAAAACCAGAAATTCTGCCATTGTAAAATGAACATTTTTAATGCAGAAATTTTCAAAAATTTGCATTTCATGGGCAAGAAAGGAGGAGATTTTTTTGCATGCTATGTTTGACTGTTTATCTTTCATTTTCAGATTTCAGACTTATAGATGAAGTTTATGCATGTTTGATTGGTTGCTTCATGCGAATGTTTGAAATATGAAATTTGTTTTTGTATCCTAGGAGCTAGCACTTAGCTTTTTTTGATTGTGCAGAATTGCAGGTCTAATAGGTTAAGTTGCATGCATGGAATATCTCACATCTTCGGTTTTGCTGGAATGGTATGACATCATACTAATTGTAGCATATTTTACAATTTCATTTTTTCTAGATTTTGTTTTTATTTTCTAACTTTTTATTTTTAAATTTTCTAAATTTCCGGACATTAAAATAAACAGTAAAAAAATTTCAAAATCCAAAAATAATTGCATGGTTGCGTAGAATGCACTTCATACTTCCATTACGCACTTAGACGTTTTTACTTCAGAGTCGTTTCATATTTTTAAAATTTATCCGAAGTTGTTTTAGTGCAGATTTTAAAATTGCAAAAATTTCAAAATTTTCATTTTTGGGCAAAATTTAAAATTTTCAGCTTTATATCTCATTCATGAGCCTATGATGACATTCCCCTCATGAAGACTTCAATTTCATTGAAGGGGTTATGTTTTATGGCATTTTACAAATTACCATTTTGGAGCATAAATGTACCTTTTCTTCATGAAAATTCTGATTTCATTGAAGGGGGTAATTTTGCATGTTATATTGAAGGTTATTATTTCAAAGCACCAAATTATTCATCTTTATGAAAATTTGATTTCATTAAAGAGAGATAGTTTATTGATCACATTGAAAGCTACCTTAATCTTCATGATAAGTAGCTACATTTGGAGACTATTCATCATTTCGGATTCACATTCATAGATAGATTTAATCTTCATTTACAGGTTTATAGTAGGATTTAATGCAAGATAGATTTTGATTAAAATCCACTTAATAAGGGAAGATAAAATCTACCTTAAAATCCTCAAGATAAAAGGAATTAAGGCACTACATCGTGGTCATATGAGGACCAACTCACATTTGCTTTATTTTGGTTCAATGAACACTCATTAAAGTAGCATGGTAAAATAAATTAACACATGCCCCTTGTTTACAGTTACTTGCAATCACTAAGGTGTTCCAAATATTTAAATTGATGCATCTTTATTTGATATTACTAATACACACATGCAAATGCTAATATAGCGGAGACCTTGGATAAGTTATTTTGTCTAACTTCTTTTCAAGAGGGGATTTTGGAAATAAATCCTAAGGGGAAGTGCAATTTCACAATTGGGTGAAATTAAAACTCAACAATATGTCCTCCCAGAAGTTTATTTTTGGGGATTTCTATAAAAAAATGCCATTCTAATTGTTTGTGCATCTATGATGAATAAATTTTGTAGATTGTGGTTCCAAACCACCTCTAAACCTAATTCATAAAACTTTGAGACTATGTCGACTAGGTCAGGGTAAGGATGCACTGGAACTGACATGAAGAGGATAAGTTGGGTATTCCATGCAATAGCCCTAAAATTATTAGGAGGGATGTCCTTCACCTTGGCCACCAAACCTTCATAGAATCCTTTTAGTTTGGACTTTATTGTGATGTCAATATCACACAACTCTTCATATGTGTCCATCATCTACTTTGGGGGCTTTGGTTTTGTCATTCTATTTTCTCTATGGCTTACCTTCACAACCTTCTTCTGAAAAATAAAGTGGTGCTATTCAGACCACTAAATATTTTCACTCATCCCTAAGAATTCTTCTGGTAGTTCTATGCTATAGGAACACAAAGAAATCAAGAGTGTAATAGAGATATTTCTCATTCCTATTTATAATACTTAAAGATTGAGGCTAGGGAAGCAATTGACAAGATTGTTGGAGAGAATTTTCCATAAATGAGGGATATCTTCTCGGGGTATGATTTTTTTAGATGCAACCCTTGTTAGTTACTCTTAGGAACGTGAACCATTGGCCAATGAATTCAATGAGAAGGTGGTTTATACCAAATTTAAAATATCTCGTTCTTCCATCAATCATGCCCTCATTGCTTGTCAGAGCATGATTGATTCTAGGTAGATCATGCTTAGGGGTTTCACCTAGCTTGTTATTGACCTCCCTTTTCTTTTGTCCTAAAAAGTGTACCCCTAAAATGACACTTTCAATGAGGGACTACCACCTAGACTACTCCATAACTTTCACCATTATCTATTGTGGCATTCTTGGTATGCAGGCATATTAGAGTTAACCTAGCTAGTTTGTGCAAATGTTATTAGAGTGAACATTGGCTCCTTACATGTGTCATGCTCATGACACATTATTTTATATAATTATTATAATTGGGGTGGGGAAAAACTATCAAGCACATCTAAGTGTGGCCACCTAGTAGATTTTAGCCACCAATTTCCTTTTTGATGGGTTTTTGGGTCATTCCCAACACCTCATAGTCTCATAATTATCTACCAATCATATCATAAATGGATTTTCAAGATATGTTCAGGTAATGATTATATCATATTCTTCCACCAAACACCATTATTTTATGATGGGTCTTCGAGATATTTTTGGGGTCCAAAGGCTACTCATTTTCCACTAGATGTTATCACTTTTTTTTGTGATGGACTTTTGAGGCCCATTTTGAGTTTAGCTCTTACCTAATTTTCCATTAGGTTCCATACTTAATCATTTTGATCACCTAGGAAAACTTGGTGTATGCATGGTGGGTTGGCCCAGGTATCCATCACAATGGATCTGGGTTTGCAATTACTAACTTTGAATATTTACAATATTGAAATAATAAGAACAAGAATGAAAATATGTACACATATATACAATTCCACTATCGATGGAGTTAAGCATAGTGCTTCAAGTATTGGTCATTCACCAGAATTAGGAGCAACCGATTATCAAGATCCTGCAATTGATAGGCATTCATGTCTTTGCAATTATTTGGAATACATTATTGTACACTTGCTCATATTTCTCCTCTAGCTACATCGATTATGCCAACCTATTTTCTATTGGTGGGAAACCCTCCATCTCCATATTGCTTATATATGAGTGTTATAATTTCTAGGTTTATTGAGAGAACTACCTCCTCTCAATACACTAGGGTGTATGGTGATGTTTTAAATGATTTCTTAGGAGTTATCCTATCCACCCAGAGTGCTTGACCAAGTAGGAGGTACCAAATTTTGGGATTGTACTCAATGCTTTACTTTATTATTTTCAGCAATTTTTTGTTTGTGGATTCAACCAAATTATTTTCCTGTGGGTAATAATTTAAGTATGCATTCTAATATATGCCATATTTCTTGGTAAAGTATATTTTTTGGAACCTATGAAATATGCACCATTGTCCAAAATAATATTGAAAGGATTCCAAACTTGGTGATCAATCTCTCTAGAAATTCGATCATTGTTTTCTGGTCTGCATGCTTGGTAGCTTCAACTTATATCCATTTAGTGAAGTAATCTATTGCCATAAAGATATATTTGTATTTGGATGAAAAATTTGGATTGATTATACCAACAAAATCCAATCCCCATTGCTGAAATGGTTCTACAATTACCAACTAAAGTGGCATAGGAAGATGTTTATTTTTTCGACAAACCTCTAACACTTTTCACATGTGTTGACCTTATTGAATGCATCTAAGAAGATGGATGACCAATAGAATCTTGCTCTCAAGACCTTGGCCACTGTAGTCTACCTTGATTAATTTCCTAAAAATCTAGTATGAAATTCTTCAAGGATCTTTTTAGCCTTTTTCAAGGGTATGCATCTCAACAATAAATCATCATTTTTTTTAGTAGAGCACACCATTGATTAATGCATATTTTCTAGATTGTAGCCTATACCTTCACCTTTGAGATGTAATCAACCCTTATAAACATATATCAAATTTAAAATACTGTGTTAATTGAGCAATCTAGGTATCAGATAACATCTCCTCTTCCTCCAGTTGTGTTGGGCTAACTTCTTCTATGAACAAATTAGTATCTGATACTGATGATTCCACCAATTGGTAGCAAAGTGCCCTTCCTCTTACCAAATTTGTTGGCCTAATTTCAACATCATATTATTGAATTTTTGTTGTCCAACCGACTCTTATATCACCCAATTCCCCTTGAATCACAAAGTTCCTAACATCTGGATGCACTACATATACAATTATTTTGCTTTGAGATACAAAATGCCTAAATTTTTTCAAGGATTTCATGATGGCATATACCTATTTTTCAATGAAATTATATCTTTCTTCATGATCCTGCAATGTTTTGTTGAGGAAGGTGATGGGTCTCTCATTGCCATCTTCTCCTTTTTGGGTGAGGACCACCATGTAGCTTTATTTATTTTCAAAAGAATACAGAATGAAGTCCTTGGAATAGTTCAGGTTGATAAGCATCAAGGCTCATGAAATGGCCTTCTTGATATTTTTGAAGGTATCCTTTCGAAGATCTATCCATTTAAATTCCACATCCTTTTTTAACATCTCCATCATGGGCTTAATTATTTGAGCAAAATCCAACATGAATTTTTGCACAAAGTTTATCTACCCAAAGAATGATTGTAGTCCCTTCTTGTTTAATGGTCAAGGAAGATTAAAAACAACTTTCACTCTATTTAGATTTATAGCTAGACCTTCTTTTTTAATGGTCAAGGAAGATTAAAAATAACTTTCACCCTATTTAGGTTGATAGCTAGATCTACTTTGAACACAATATATCCCAAGAGTTTCTCGTTTTGCATAGTAAAGATGGATTTATTTGGGTTCAATGACACTCTGAACTTCCTGTATTTTTCAAAGACCATTTTGAGATGCCCTACATGGTCATCCTTATGAGAAAATATTGTTATATCATCTAAATAGATGATAATTACCTTATTCACAATCTCACCAAAGGCTAGGTCCATTTCCCTTTGAAATGTTGCACCAACATTGGATATCCCAAATGGCATCCATTGATAGGCAAAAGTTCCCCATTTGGTAGTGAAATTTATTTTGTGTTGGTCTTCATCTCGAACTCATATCTGGTTAAAACTAGAGAAACCATCCAAAAACAAGAATATATTTTCTTTGGCCATTGTATGCACTATCTAATTAATATAATATGGGATAATAATCTTTCAGTGACACCTTGTTCAAATTTTGGAAGTTGGCACAAAGTCGAATGTCCCCATTCTTTTTTCTTACCAAGACCAAATTTGCCACCCAAGTGGAGTGTTTTATGGGGTATATTATCTTAGAATTCAACGTAAGAAGTTATTATTTCATTAATACCTCTATCTTTGGATTAAATGGCCTCTACTTTTGCTGAAAATATTTTATATCAGGTTTGAGCTCAATTGTGTTGTATAGTGTCCTCATTGTACACTTTGAGATCATCGTAAGTCCAAGCTATTATATCCTTGTATTTTTTGTACAACTCCTGTATTTTATTGAATTCTTCTTCTAAATATTGCACTCTTATTTTGAGGAAGTGCAACTTGAACCTCCTTGTATTATTTGGTGTCAAATTTAATCATATGACCTACTGGTCTATCACTGTTGTCGAACAAGATTTCAAGGGTTATTCACCTTTTTGGTGTATGATTGTTTTTTATTGAATCAGCTCTCCTAATTACTCTTCATATTCATCCTCTAGTGATCTACCAGTTGAAAAATTCACTTCATGGATTAAGAAATCCACTATCTACTCATCGTTCTCGAATAATTACCAGAAGATATTTTTATTTGGAACAAAATGCCTATAGACTACTCTTACTATCTTTTACTTATGCATGGTATTGATATTGAATAATAATTAGCCTCCATTGATGCCAGTGCATCAGCATGTATATTATACTCTCTTGGGATAGCTTTGATATTCAATGCTTCAAACATCTCCAGTAGGTGCCACACTTTATTCTAGTAATCTTTGAGATAGTGTTATTTGTTGATGAATTTCTTAGAGAATTAATTTATCACCAGTTCTGAGTCCTTGAGTATCTATATTTTATTGGATTCAATTTTCTTTATATTATTTAAACCTAGACACAATGCTTCCTATTCTATCACATTATTTGTTCAGCTCCAAGTCGATCTATATGAGAAATATTTCTCAACTCTTGTGGGTGATATTAGGACTATACCGAATCCTGCACTATTTTTGCATCTTGCTCCATCAAAATAGAGCTTCCAAATATGAGTAGGCATAGGGGTTGGTTTCTCCCAAACATCAAGTTTCTTTCTCTTCAGTTTTTCAATGGTGTAGGTACCCATTCCTATCTCATATCATGGTATTAAAATCCTTCAGTGAGAATTGGTCCTCCATTTGTAGCTCCTCCAATACTTCTTCCATCAAATCTACTTCTTCAGTCATTATACTAACTGTATTGGCTTGTTGATTCCCTTCCTCCAATATTTCTACATGAAATGATGATGGATTTTTAGAGAATACCTTGACTCTTCTTCCTTTGAAAGGGATTTCCATGTGAGAATAATCAAGGGAGAGGTAGCCACCCAACTTGGTAGTGAACTCTCTGGATAAACACATCTTGAAATATGGTTCCAAGTCTACTACCATGATCTCTTGGATGATGGTAACCTGAGGTAATTTGTGCAATACCATAGGGACGTCCTTGATTACTCCAACCATTTTTACTAGAGTGCCATCTAACTACAGAACACTGGGGTATTTACTTGTATATTCCATACCCATAACATCACACATAACCTTGGGCATCATTGTAGTAGTAGCCCCTGAATCAATCATATAGTTATGGACCACCCATCCCTCCATTTCTAAGGATAGATAAATGGAGATGGCCTATTTTTTCTAGCCCCTAACATAGGATTCCCTTGAGCCAAATTTAGCTTTGGATGAGTCTTGCCTTAATTTTTGATTGATTCGAGTGAGGCTTGGAGTAAATAAATTTTCCTAAGGATGAGCAAGGCATCATACATTCTAAATTTTGGAGGTGTTCTCTTCAATTCTTCCATAATATAAAAAGTGGGAATCTTGGACTTCCTTTCCTTATCCCTTGGAAATTGCTCATATTTACTATGGTATTCATGAGTGGCCTCAATCTACTAACACTTGGTTAGGAATGGATATCTCAACTTATCCTTGGCTTCTTCCTATGTCTCTACTTTATTTTACTATGTTTTAGTTTATTTATCCTCATTTTGCTGTTGAGGTGGCTTATAGATAGTGCCTTTTTGAGGGCCTTCCTGCACAACCTTCCTTTTGTCTTTGGAGTCCATGGGGAATCTCAGGAGGTTGAGTTCTTCATGGCTTAATTGAAAAGATTTCTTTCCTGACCTTGTTAAGATAGAAACCTTCTCAACGAATGGTATCATGAAGTTATGATCAACTTATCTGATCATATTGATGTGTCCTTTTTGGGTCTTTTCTACCTTCTCAATAGTTATTTTTTGTACATAATATAGTGCATCCTACAAGTAATTTTCTCGTGAGGATCCTTGCAAGTGGAACACAAATAGTCTGATTCATGTGTAAATATTGAAGTTTATCCATCTTTATTTGTGAAGACTATATTGGATTTTTTAGGAGGCTTGCTATTGGAAATAGCTTGGTATTTGGCTACATAGGGGAATATTCTATGTTGGAATTTTTTTAGCTTCCCTCCTCTTCATTAAGGTGACCTCGTTGGTTAGATTTTTATTGTGGTTTGCATTTCTTGGATAAGATAAGCTTGTGGTTTAAGGGTCGATAATGCATAAACTGTTGGAGGTACAGGTAACACTGGAAGAGTGGGGGGAGCTAGTAGAGCTTGCAATGTATGAGAAGTGGGCCATTGAGGGAAGTTTAGTAGGAGGTGCAATGATATGATAAGCTGTGTTTGTAGTAGATGATTATGGTTGATTTTGGAAAAACTTAGGAAATATGGGTATGACGGTACCTATAGCAATCAGATCCATTTTAGTATTTATAGCCTCCTAGAATATTTTGGGGAACATATATACATTTTATTGTCTTATCGATATACCCAATCCAAGCTAAGAGCTCTTAAGTAATAATATACAACTTGCTCATTATTTAATCGAATAACCTTAGACACTCTTATCTAGGTGTGGCTAAATATGATGTTGAAATCCAATATCTCTTCTTGTGGGTGTATTTGTATCATTGTGAACTAAGTGAGCAAGGAGAGAGGATCTACCCATTCATTGAACTCTTATATCAACTTTCCAACCAAGTCAACCCAAGAAGCAATTGTTCCATTGGGTAGAGTTATGTACCAATATATCATTTTCCCTTTCAGGGAAATGACCAACAATCTGATCATCACATCTTCCTCCTAAATGTTCTGAATAGCAACCAATGAACCAAAATCTCGGTAATGCTTATAGGTAGTCTTCCTAGTGCCATCATACATTGGTAAAGCTTTCAGATCAACCTAAGGAATTGCATTTTGATTTATAATATTGAGGGGGTAAATATTATTCCAATGGGGAAATTTTTGGTTCTAATTTTGAGCCATAATTTCTTGGGGAACAACAGACACTTCAAGCGTGAGGTTGGTATTATTTGGCTCTTCTATCAAAGATGAATATAGGGTTTATTCAAATTATGGGGAAGGCTACCTTATTCCAAAGAATAAATCTAGAAACTCAATTGGTTCTTCAAACTGGCTAGCCTTATGCCTTGTAATCATGAAAAGTAAGCAAGATTAATATGTATTTTTGGGTCACTACTTCAATGGAGTCACTAGGCGATTAAAGAAAAATTAGGTAAAATAAAGCATCATCGAACTTTGATTTATCCAAAATGTGGGAGGCATCCCACTGAGTGTGCAAAAACTTATTGGTTGAAAATATATCTAAGAAAATGTTTATGCACCCATAGACCTTGACCAACATTGAGTGGCCTCAAAACCTTGAGGTTTTGAGGTCAATCTCCGGAGGAGGTTAGTTCCTCTAGCTAACTATTCCTAGAGTATGCGGGGGAAAGGGTGCTAAAAGAAATAAATAAAGTTGAAACTAGAACTTATAGGGGTACAAATTTAGCCGCATCAAAGCATATGCACTATTAAACTTAAACTATTGCAAGAAACATAAACAAACCACCTAATAGACCATCCAATATCGTTCTCATTCACTACTAGTCACACCTATTTGGAAGCGAATTCCAAAACTAAAGAATGAAGAGCATAAAATATAGATTATAGAATAATAGATAACTCATTCAATTAGTTTTAATAGAAATAAACAACCAAATATTCATGCATACATGAGATAGTTTGGAGGTCAAACAATGATCCACTTGTATTTCTTGAATAACATAAGCTTTACATGTAAATTGTAATAGCTAAAGAGTCAACCATTTTAATGCCTTACATTCTAACATATATAGCTTCTATGACAAATTATATTACAAGTGATCATGATGCTCAACCATGGAATGCAACTATGTTAGGGAGTGGCTAGACCGTACACTTCCTCTAAAACCCTACAATTCTAACCAAAAACTCGTGCAATATGAGAGTGGTATTTTTGGTTGCATCTAGTCCATACATACACATAATGCACCTAACAATTCTATTGTTCATGATTCTTGCACATGCCTAAAGGTAGTGGGCTATTACAATCACTCATGTAGCTTGCATTATACCACCACCTACTATTGATACACAAAATAATTATCCATCACCTATCATAGGGATACTATATCAAACCTATCATCTTGGTATTACATCTGACTTGTCATTACATTGCTATTGGTGAGTTTTGCTTACCTTGGTGGAAAAACCAAAATCCTAGCGATGACTGGTGTTCACAATCCACTACTAGACCTTGATTCTTCTCCTTCACCATGGTGGTTTTTTGGGGTCTACGTGGGCTTGTGCTACTTCCTACTTTCTCACTAGGTGTTGCTTCTCTCTTGCCAGTTGTGGGCCTTTGAGGTACTTATAAAATTTGATATTGACCTAGTTCTTCACCTAGTTGACCGATTTGTATTCATGTAAAATTCCCATCCTATCTGTTAAAAATTATTTGTGATGTGATTTTGGGACCCATTCAATGTCTACTAGTATCCCATTTCTCTACCAAGTTGTGGTGGAATTTTAGGATATTTTCGGGTTTTGATTGCCTCTCGTTTCTCCACTAGGTTTGATACTTAGTGAATTTTCATTTTTACATGGCGAGCTTTTGGGACCCTTTCAAAGAAGCGACAGTGGCCCATTTTTCACCAAACACTCATTTTATCTTTCCTTTGTGGTGGAATTTTGGGATCCATCTAAAACTTGACCTCATCCCATTCTTCTGTCATGTTTAATCCTCTAGCTTCCTTTTATGTTCTTCTACAATGGGTTTTTAGGATTCATCCAGAGCCCTTCACGAGCCCATTTTTTTGCTAGTCCCAAAACTTAGCCATATTTGAAAGTTTGCTCCACTACTTCGATGTGTGGGAATGTGGGTGTAAGAAAAACTATCCATAGTACCAATTAATGTAATATTCTCTAATAAATTAAAATCCTTCCTTCTACATATTTAAGACCCCCTTTGAGGGTATCCACAATTGTGAATCTTATTTTTTTAGCCAGTGGAAGCATTAGGGTTTGGTAGACTAAGTAGAAATGTAATATTTTGGTTTCCCCCACTCATATGAGTGCTTTCATGGTTGATACTTAAACTCTCTTATATTTTTCTTAATACCTAGCATTAAGAGCATTGGAAAATGTGGGGAAATGACATTTGGATTAACCTATCAAAGGAATTTATGAACCTCCTAAAATATTGAATGGGAACCAAGTTTGAAGAAAAATAGAGGAAGTATTAGAAATTTATTTGCAACCTTTGGCAGGTCATGTCCCTTCCCCATTCTTTGTTTTCGCTTGTATAAAGGAAATATTGCATACCCATCTGGTGAATAAAAAAGAAATGTAAGAATATGGATTTTTTATTAAAAAAATTTAAATGGGTATTTTATTTTTAGCCTATAGGGTCTTTTTGCATGAGTTGGATTTATGTTTTTATGGGATTCAATGGTTTGTGTGGAACTCTATAGGAAAATATAAAAAATAAACTTACTTGTAAGAAAAGAAAAGAAAAACAAAAAGAGCATCTTCTTGTTTTGCTTTTGCTTCTTAATTTTGGTTAAACCATAGCCAAAGACCTAATATTGTCTTTCCATGGATAAAGTAGGTTAGAGATGATTTTTAAAAAGGTTCATGTAATATAAGGGCATGATTTATTGTAATTCTAGGTACCTCTATGGTATAGTAGATATATTGCATCGTTATTAGCAAAGGAGACATAGAGGACTTTTTTTCACATGTAAGTTTTTATTCTCTATTAGGAATAAATGTAGGGAAATTACCTCGACTAATTTTTCTTGTAGTATCTACTATAGTATGATGTGTTTGTGTACACATTATAAACATAAGGACAAAAGGTAATGGTTGTAATATCTCTATGATAGAGCATTGATTACTTATATGCATGAGATCTAGAAGAATACTTGTAGCATATCTATGATAGAACATTGATTGCTCATATGGATGGCCATAGCATTTTTATGATAGAACATTGATTTCTTGTAAGTATGGTTATAACATCTCTATGATAGAGCATTTATTACTTAAATGTATAATTTTAGCTTCTTTGTGCTTAAGTATTGAATTATCTTGTATTATTTGTATACAAAAAGAATGCTGTAATTTTTTTTAAATATTTTTATACAAAAAAAATAATTGTAGCCTTTATTGTATGCTTTGTACAAAAAAAAATGATTATAGCTTTGCTTGCATGGACTATGTGTAAAAGTAATGGTTGTAGATTTTCCTTAGTTAAGTATTGATTGTTTTTGTGGGTTGTGTGCAAAAGGATTAACTATAACTTATTTATTATCTAAGTATTGATCATGTGAATGGCTTGAGAAACGATTACAACTTCCTTTAATTAAGGAATATTTAGTTTTATGGCATGTATGCAAGAGAAATGGTTTTATCATTTTTATAAAAGAGCAATTATTTAAATGTATGCATAAAGGATGACTGTAACTTATCCATGATTGATCTAAAATTTCTTCATATCACATGTGGCTACCCATGAACTAGAAATATCATGTTATATTGCATGCATATAGGAATGATAGGTGTAGGCTACCTCCATAGTAGAATTGTTCTTTTGTTTGTATGAGTATGGTCTACAAATGAGATGACTATTTTGTTTATTGATTCCATATGAGAAATATTTTATATTTATAATCCATATATGAATAAATCCTATTTCATTTAGTATAAAATAATTGTGATTAATGATTGTGGTAATAGTAATCTATCTCATAAGTGAAAGAATATTTTACATTTTGTTTGAGCATGCTAGCATATATCATTTGAATGATACTTGAATCTTGTGGGTGTACATCTATTTTAAATACATAGAATTTTATGTGAAATAAGTATGAAACTTTAAATGATACATCTTCCTTTGAAATTACAAAATCACCTTAGCTAGATAGAGAAAAGATCTAATATGATAACATGGGCACCAAGGACTAGGAATAATACATTGATTTACACATTCATAGAAGATTGCATTTATCATGGAAATAATGATATGCATGTTAGGGTATATAAATGTTGATAGGTATTATAAATACACCATAGATATATTACCTAACTACAAGTTGATTTTTGCACTAAACACTAGATCTAATCGTGAGTTTATACTCATAAGTTAATTGAAATTTGTTGCATGTATAAATAATACATAAGTGTTGTGCACTAATATACCTTTCTAGCTAGGTTTGTTCCATGCATATGCCCCTTTGTAAAAATTTGAAACACCAAAAGTAAAGTTGAGATAGGGGTGTTCAGTTGAAAGCCATTTGGTTGGGTAGTAAAGCATTCTAGTATTATTTTACCTTAAGAATATAGGAACAAATAATAGGAAAATAAATTGTAAAGAAATGAATTGAACTTTAATATTTATTGTAATTACAAATATTTTATGATTAATTTATTCATTGTACTATTAATAACATTAGAATATTATCTTATAGTCATTGTACTTGAGTTGTTGAATCACATAAATATCATTAAAAAATTATAATGTTGAGACGGATATATGTATTATTTGATAAGTGGTCTAGTAATCCTATGAAGGAAGATTATTTGGCTTGTATAAAAATGGTCACATTGGTATTAATAAATTCTAAATATGATGGTATATATTGAATACTATATACGGTAGATTAATGAATAGAAATGTTGATCTTATTTAGTCTATGATGATTGAGTTTGAAATCATGATGAATATTGATGTTTTTTCACTCACATGACCCCTCTTTCTTCCTAGCTAGGTTTGCATAGTTTTATTTCTTGCAAATAATTGTAATGTGAGTTCTAATATTCTCACGTACACTTCTTGTGCACTAGTTGGTAGCTAGTTGGCATTTAGAAGGATTTGTTAGGATTAGTTAAGTTAAGATAGTATATAGCTATTTTAGCTAGGCTTGCACATTTTGTTGCATATTTGGTTAGGATATGATTTGTTAAGTTAAGTTTAGCTTATCTTATCTCTTCCCTCATATTTTGCCATACATGAGGATTTGGTGGAGATGGTTATGTATTTTGGGCACTTCCATACCTATATATTGCACACTCATGAATAAAGAATTTAAATTGGATTTTCAAAATTTTCATTGGATACTCATGAATTGTAGTTGGATTTTCAAACTTTTTAAATCTAGAGGCATAAAAAGTTTGATTTTTGATCCTTAGTCCTTAAAATTATAATGTTATTTTTTTAATAAGTTAAACTTATAATGTTATTATAAACTTAATTAGACTATGTTTATGATGTATTAACAATTTTTATTATGGATATGTTGGGTGTTAATGCCATTTTGACATGAGATCTAAAAATTGATTTCTAGATGACAATAAAATGGTCTATTAATAAATGGGCCATCTTAACTTTTGTCCACATTGTTAACAAAATATGTGGAATTATAAATAATGGTTATATTGAGTATACTTATATAATGTATTAGTATCTCTTAAATAGTTCATTAAAAATTTGGACATGAAGCTATAATGTTATGACATTTACCTTGATAGTACTCAAATATATTGAACCTGATCTAAAATTTTAATAATATAATTGTTATAGTTACATTTTGAAAAATAAATAAAGCAAATATTAAGTTCAAATGAAAAGCATTAAAGGAAGTAACATTTGATAATATTAATATTCAAAAATAAAATTGGAAAAGGTATGAATGGATCTTCGTCCTATGAAGGACATAGAAGAGAATGAAAAAAGGAGATTCACTAGTTCTATTTTGCAATATCAAAGGTGAAAAAAATAAACTCCTAGTACTAATAAGGACATGGATGGGAGAGAAATAAATTAAATAAATTCACCAATCTTGGTTTGGATCTTGAAGGTGGTTAAATAGAATCCTTAATTCAAGAATTGGACATAAAAGAGGGGTAGAGTTTGAATCAAACCTAACTTCTTCATCCCTTAATGGAAATAAATATGAATAATAAGGGTATGACTAGTCCTTAGGACATGTAAGATAGGAAATATGAAATGAATATCATTGGACCATTAAGTATAAACTAATACACCAATCATAACCATTGACATAGAAGGCGAAGATCAAAAAAAGAGGATGAAAGAGAGTTAAATAATTAACTTGGCTTATTTGGAGTTAAAATGGAAATAAATGGACTCATAGGTTCCAATAAGGAAAATAAGTGATAAAAAAGGACACATAGTGTTGCAATATTATTGAATAATTTTAATGGGATAGTGCACAAAAAATAATTTACTAAAATTAAATTATCTACGAATTTAAAATAGAATTGTAATGATACCTTATATAGAATTATAAAAGAAAATATTATTTTATATCACTATTTTTGGAATATCTAATGTTTGAGATGTTACACGCCATTTGTTCCTACTTCCCAAATGAATTCCCTTATAGTGCTACGATATTTTCAATACCTCCTTATTGATAAGCTGATACAAAAGTTCAAAAGACCTAACCCACACTCAAATACTTTTAAGATTTTTCACACACATAGAAATTTTTTCACTCCATGGTCCTAAATACAAATTAAACCTTCCTATAAACCATAGGAAACTATCCATTATTTTATCCTTGACCTCTAAATTAGACAAAATGATGGAAAAGCCACTTAAAATAAAATTAATTAAATTTAATGTAACTTCAATCCACATTTCCTTTTAATCTAGTGTTTATCCTTTAAAAACATAACTAATATTTATTAAAATTTCATAATAACCCTTTGCTTTTAAGAAGCAATTTGTCATGAATAATCATCTCATCCTTGGTAATCAATTTTTATGAATCATTTACCACCTAGATAGATATTACCATAAATTTATTATTTGTTTTTTATTAAAAAAATACTTACAAATATAGGGTATCTTTAGTGTTGTCCTCTCCAATTTTCATGGTCACCAGATGCAAGGATTAGATGATTGGACTATTGTGTTTCGTATAGAGTGACATAGCAATGTGGCTTTGAGAGCATGATAGGTGACTCAATCAAGATAAATCTAGGGTTTTTTGCAAGGATGAATATTTTTAATATGTGATATTTGGTGCTCTCTATGTTATGAACCTCTATTATTATGAACAATAAATCATTCACCAATATGCAAAAATATCAAACATGCATCCACAAATAAATTCCATAATAATAATCCACACAATAAAATAGAGATAGATAATACCCTTGAGGTAGGGCAACACTAAGAATACTCCTTGAATAATGAATCACTCTAATATCCAAGATCTATGATCCAAGACTATTAAAAATAATATTTCATATGATTTTTTTTACAATTGGACATACATCTTGCTTTATAAAAATATGTGTTGATTCACCTTCCATGAGTTACAAAGTGTTTGATATTATAATATGGCACTATGTTATATACTATTAAAATTTTATGTGTGACTCATGCCGTAATACAATATTATATTATTTCCTCACATTCATATAATTAGGTACCTAACATTCTAACCTAACCTATGAGTGCACAACAAAAATAGAAAGAAATAACACAAGACAAAGATAGTAGAAAGGAAAAAATATTCTAAGTGAAAGGAGGTGATGTGTCAAGATCATGAAATTCATTTGCATAATAGTAAGATACATGAATATGTGAGCCTAATGCACTAACAACTCAAAGTGAACACTTTGTCTTCTTAGTATGTTAAACATAGACTGCACATAAAGAAAATGAGACATAAATAAGACAGTCACGACCTCCAATATATGCACATAAAAATACATACATACAAGAAACATGACAAAAAGAACCAAATAGTCATAACCTATGGTATATATATATATGAATATGAAAATTATATATTATGCTAGAAGCGAGGGCTTGAAAGATTTCCCACAAAAGTACACAAAATAAAATAAAAGGAAAGTTGCATATGAAGCTTAAGACTTGAATAAACAACAAGTCAATCCTTTGCAATGCCTAAAAATCTACTATTTATAGATTACAAAAGGGGTATTTTTCCTCCAAAAATTGTATAGGGGCCTTTGTAAAAAATTTATTGTTTCCTCCTTGATCTAATTCTTCCAACATTACTTTTAGTATTTCAAGGTTTGTAGGTCATTTTGAGCTACTATTTCTTCAACCACCACCCTAGGGGTCTTGAAAATTGATTGAAAGAACCTTCATCCATTAATGTTTGTTAGGTTTAGAATTCTACTACTATGGTTTCCATTCCTCTACCTTTAAATGTTACCCACTTCTCTTGGATTATTAAGCCCAATTAATGCTAGTAGGTGATCCTTAACTCTTCTTAGTAATTGTATTATTAGCAAAATCATCTACCTTTCTAGGGGCTTGTACACCATTTCTGATGTCTTGCAATCTAATATAGCCCTTCTTCCTCATTGAACTCTTTCTAAATTATTCTATAATTTGTAGAGAACTTCTTACTTTCTATTCAACTTCCTTTTGTCTTCTAAGGTGATGCAAGCAATTGGTTTCTTGTTGAAAAATTTCTTCATATTTCCACATCAAAACTTCAAAAACTTATATGGTAAGGCAAATTATTATTAGAAGTTTTTTACAAAAGTATTCACCTCTATTCCCCATTGGAACTTTTGAATGTTCTAGTATTTGGATTTTTCTTACATCTCATAGTCCACTTCTCAATTTTTTTTTCTTCTTTTTTCTTCAAAATTTTTAAAAATTTGACCTTTGAATGTATTTTCTCTTTTTAGTGCCTATCGGTTTTCTTTGCTACTTTTTATCTTTTTAAACATTTTGGCTATGTAGGATTCTCAAAAATATTTTCTTTCTCCTTGGTTATTTTTTTTTTTAAATACCATTGATATTCTAATTGGAGGCTTTTTCTCACATTATTTCACTTTCTATCAACTTTACCTCTTTTGTATTTCTCTTAAAATCTGCCTAAGGTAAGAAATTTTAGGTATAGTGAAACTTCACTATTGTCCTGGTAACTCATAAGGACCTTCTTGCTTGCTAAAAGATAATTCAGAACTACCGCCTTAATTATTGGATACAAAGTCAAAATTTTAAAGAATTTGTAAAAGAAAACTTAAAAGAAAATATAAATATAGAAAATTATAAGGCTAGTAGCTTGTTCAGTGTCTACTTATTTTTTTCCCATTCCTCATTTCCTAGGTACTGCATGTTTTTAAAATATTTGTAGACTACTTCTAACTCAAATTAATTGTTACTAGAGAAGTTCTTTGTTTGGTTCATGATTTCATGCATAGAAATTAGTAATTCTTCCAATGGCCCTATCACCTAAGCCAAGTACTCTATAGTAGGAGGGGTTAACCATTTTCCAAAATGAGAGAGAGCTTCCTTACATTGCCTTATCACCTAAAAATATTCTAGCTTTGAATAGGGCTTTCCAATTTCACTCCAAGGATAGGGAAGTCCTCCTTGCACTAAAGAGTCAATCTATTCCTTGAATATTTTTATGGTATAATATAAGGCATTCACTTGATTTGCACGTTTTTGCACTACCTTCTTCTTTTGGAAGATATTGACCACCTTATGTGCTAATGCCTTTATGTCTTGAATCTCGATGGACATCAACTCAAAATCTAATACTGTAACCAATTTTGATTGATAAAATTTATCCTGATCTATTTTAGCAGAGATTCATTGAGGCTTTACTCAATATCACTTCTCACTTGAAGACCCTAATAAATGGATCAAAAAATGAACTTGGATAATATAAATAACAATATTATAGTATTATTGATCTCATACTAAGAAGTGTTGCTAGTCTCCTTGTGTATTTTGATTCCTTATGCTATTCCATATCATTCTTTTGCTTAAGCTCCTACATCTCCTTTTATAAAGTATCTCTCTTTTGAGTATATTGAGTAGTCTAACTAGTGATCCTATCTAAGAGGATTTTTATTGCTCTTCCTTTTTCTCAAGAGAGATTCTAGTGTTTGCTCCTTTAAGCACTTAGAAAACATGTTTATTTACCTCTAGAGTACCTTGACCTTTGCTTGTGAATTGCTTATAATATTTTTTACCTACTCTAGTTCCCTATCATTTTTTACAATATCTATATCAATTAATCATATTCATGTGCAACTATATTTTTAGTCTCCCACATGAGTTTCATAGTATCTTGAGGTTGGGTATGTTTCAAGTCAAGCTCATATGTCACCATCCACCAGTCTTGTTTTACCATTTCTTCCTTTAGCTCTAATACCATTGGGTATCTATTTGTGAATATTAATGCTTTCTTATAGGGGATAAGTGCCTAATTACCCAAGTTATGGCTAAGTGTTATACTAGCTTAGCTTGTTTTTCTTGGTTATGCTGAGCTATTTGCTATTGAATCTTCTAAAATTTCTATCATGGATTTTGGTCTTGAAATGTTTCTTATGAACCTTCTTACTACCTTGGAGGTGAAAAAAATATTGACAATGGGTTGAACAATGAAATAATTGAAGAAGGGAATTGGTAGGTAGGATATAATACAAGCCAAGAAAATCAATAAGGGTGCATCAATTGCAATGAATACTAACTAGATAAAGTTGTAGGAATAGCAAGAGAGGGGATAGTTTCTATGGTAGAAATTATAGGAGCTTAGGTTGTTAGAACTACTATTAAATCTTGGGCTAGTGCTTTATCTACAAGAGGTGATGATAAGATCAATATAAAAGTACCCCTTGTTCTTAAATATCATCTAGTAGCACCCTTTTTCTTCTTCTTTTATTTAGTAGGGTTGGTTGTTGACTCTACCTTCTACTTTTATTTTCTTTGGGCTTGTTGATATGGGGTCTCCTATGGGGAAGTGCACTATGCTGGGGGGTTTGATGTTATAGTCCTTATGGGAGTGGTGGTGGCTTAGACTTATGTAAAAAATTTATATGGAGGTTCTTGAGTTCATTATTTTACTACTCTTGCTAATTTTATCCTCTAGAGTGTTTGAAAACTTACCTCTTCCTCACTCCACTTCTTTGAACCTAATTTTTTAGCATCTAGGTGTTATTCATTGTATTATTTTCTAAATTTTTAATATTTAGGTATTATGTTAGGGTTTTCTTATTTCTTTCCAATTCATTGCTTCATTACCATAAAGCCTTGATATTAGACATCCTCTAGTGCATTTCCATTAGATCATATTTCTTATTCATTTTTATTTTGCTTTGTGGGTTGACTTAACTCATTGACTTGTAGAAAGACTTGTTGGGCACTGAATTGCACCAAGTTTTCACTCGATACCGTGGTTGTTTATCTTCCTAATTTCTATCCAGTCTTGCATCCAATAGCTATAGTTCAACACTCAATATTGGATGGACAAAAATAGGGGTTTCCAATCCAACCTACAGAGTAGGTTGGTTCCTTGTCAACTTAGAAAGTTGTTGACACAATTATGCTCACTTAGGGTTTGGAGTTTAGGGTAAGAGATGGTTAGGATTAGAGAGATGTATATAATAATGGAAGGATAGGTTAACAACATTGCACTACCAAAAAAGCTCCTAAAAATACATACTAAAGACGCATACTCAGATCAACATTTATCTCAAATCATATTGTTTCTTTAATTAAAGCACAAAAGAGAAATATTGTAGCAAGCAATTTCAATATCTAGGGAATGATAATCTAAATAACAGAATTCACAAAATACCTAGATTTCATAGAAATATACTTCCTAAAAACATAGAACGAACTCAAAAGTAGATTTCAATTACTTATAATAGCTAGTAATCCAAAAATAGGCACAAACTAACCATCAAAGTATTTACAAAAATACAACTAAATAATCATAACCTCTGACATCAAGCATGAGAATGTGAACTTGAGGCAAAGATAAATGCATTGCTCCTTTCATTAGCTTTTCAGGAACATTTACAATGGCACAGGAAAACATGCTAGAGTCGACCCTTAAAAATGAGGGTTTGACCTCTACTTATAGTTTTTAAAATTGTAATAATCAAGAAGCAATACAAAAAATCTTGTTTTAACAGCACAACAAAGATATTTAGCTGGCATTAGCTCATTGGTTCATCCTTCAAGAATTTCGCTGAAAGAAAGTCTGTCATGGCAGCTCGGGGTCTCTACAACTTGCTGATCACATAGTGGAACTAAAGTTCAGGCCATTAAAGATCATGAATTTCCATCGATCCTTCTTGGGAGTGAATTACCATTGTCGATCTGTAACGGCCTCTGGTCTGATATTCTAGAAAACCTTCGATGCTTTGTCTTCCAGAAGCCTGTTATAATTTTGATGCAACAATATATGCTAAACAACCAAGATTTTGTAGCCTAACCTCCACTGTTGATTCTATTCATCGCATGATTTAGATTCAATCTGGCATAAGCTAAATGCCATTCCACTTTAAAATTGATGATGCCATCTCTTTTATCAGAAGCAATGAAATATCCAATCTGGATCTCTGATATATAAACATCGAATCTGCTTTAGGATCTATCATACTCAACATTATCTTCTTCAATCTACATTAAAATATTGATGATATCACCTCTTTCTTATAGCTTTTGTGGATGTCATTTTGGATAGAACAAGTGCATTGTGTTATAATCGCCAATTTGGATTCAGAGCTAGTCATTACTCTACTGTCCTATCTTATCTTCATTTTAGAAAGGAAACACTTGTTCATTCTCCAAATCACCAATCTGCACTTATTTTCCACTGACATCATCATCTCCTTGAAAATTTTGCGAATTTGAGGGTAGCGATAATCTAGAGCCAAAAATAAAAGAATCTTTCCAGAATCAGGTATTCAACATACTCAATCATTTGCAAAGATACCATTCTACAATTTTCCACTGTTGACATCATCATATCTTAGTAACTTTTGCGGATTTGATATCTGTCATCATTTTGGAGCTGGAGGGAAATCACCCAAAATCGCTTCAAACATGAAAACTTCACTAACTATTGAGTGGATTTGTATCTTTTGACCCGGTTCCACTTCAAAGTGTACTGCAAGGTTTACGGAATGATGATTCTATCACTTAGTCAAAATTATACAAAATTTTACTAAGTATGTGGCCATTTTGGGCCTACATTTTGGCGCCTCATGGGTGGATTTGCTTGCAAAGTCAATCAAATCTAGAGTCTTATACATTGGGCCTTATGATTCAAAAACAATACTTATCTTTGAAGTATGTTTTAAGGAATAATTTCCATACAAACACTACCCTATGAAAACCCAAATTCTACCTAGAGGGTAAAGGTTCATATGGAAACCATGCCAAAATCATCATAGAACTCACAAATTCAATTAGAGACTGTGTCCATAATATGAGTATGACTACTGCCTTCAAAAACTATACACAAATCTATCTCCTTTATAAGGCTTTATTTCAAAGAATGCCTTCACACAAAATATGTTGCACTGTAGGCTTCATGCCTTTATTGCTTATTTCTGAAAATTGTCAAAGTAAAAACAAAAATACAAAAATGATGTATAGAAATACAAAACTTATGTATATGTACAAACAAAAATGAAATGACTTAAGTGTGAGCCCCTCCTGGGCCTGTAACTGCTCAATATTATTTTCATTATCCTACAACCTTTTCATCCTCATCTTCTCCTTCTTATTCTCTTTGTTCTTCTGGAGCATGTACTCTCTGATTATCCTCATCGAAGGTGTCTCCAAACAACTAGACCATTGATTCCAAATACTAAAGAGCCTATTTCTAGGCTTCCTCAGAGGGATTTGATATCTCTTTAAGATATTTATAAACATATTGTAATTCCCCAACATCTTCATAATTAGAAGCATTCCCTCTAGTCACTAGATATTCCATGAGATCTCTTAAGCGGATGTAATCCATAATTAGTTTGACAACTTATTCTTGGGATAATGGCTCTTCCAATGAATCAATTCGAGCCTCATCCTGTAAGCTATCCTTGATGCTTTGCTGGGCTTATTCCATAAATAAAAAGTGTGATCCTCCTTCCTGAGTCCTTTGAAACCAATTTGAACCATTTCCTAATTTATTTCAATGATGTATTTAATTCCCCTGTCCATCCTGTCAAACAACAACCAGGTTCTCTGAATTGCCCTATGCTTTTTCACCACTATTTTGGCAGCTACCCCAACCATATTCCATTGCATATTGGAAATTGGTTTAGCAGCATCATTGAGCCTACTACCAACCAGTCTATATATTTGTTCCACTGGAATCACCATAGACTATAACTCTCCAATGATTTGATCCAAATCCTTCTGAATGGTGGAGTGAAATTGGTTGACATCTTTCAGATAGTTGATTATGAGTTGGAGACCTGAACATTTTTCTTGAACTTTAAAAAACAACTCCTACTTTATCCTTTTCAAATCATCTTTGGAAAAACTTGAGCACTTGGCTTTCTCAATCTGAAGTTGATGCTTTAAATTTTGAATTTATTTTACCTGATACTCATTCAGCTTATTTTGTTCTTCTAACTGGTCTTTCAACTCATTAGCCTTTTGAAAATTTTCCTGATAACCCTTATCCTCTTTTCTCAGAGCTTTCTCTACTTCTTTTTTATCATTGAGGCTCTTATTAAGCTTTTCAACTTGTTTTTTCAGCTTATCTACCTTCTCTTTGGCTATATCAGATTTCACATAAAAGGTATCTAAGTGAGCGTTGGCTATCCCCAAATCATCCTCAGCAGGAAGCTTGTCAACATCTTCTATGATCTCCTCTGCTCTATAATCTTGAGTAGTCATTTCACTTTCAGGTTTTCTCACTTGTGTAATCATAGACCTTGAGACCCTTTGCCTAGTGATAGGGTTAACATACATACTTTTTCTTGTCACAACCATCCTATTGGAAGGCTTGGTAATTTTCTCTACCTAATAGTCATTTATGTTCTGAGTGGCTGCCTATTATTTTGATACAGTAATTTTTTTTGAAAAATCAGCAACCAAAGGAGATAATGGCATCAAAAACATAAGGGCAGACTAACTTGCTGTTGGTGTGGGTGAAGATCTATTGACAGTAGCCTCTATTACAATGGTAGACTCTGTAACTACTGCTACTATTGATACAGGTAAATTTAGAGAAAAAAGTACATAACTAACAGTAGAAGGGATGGATGAACTTAGAACGTAGTGTCCCATTGATGGTGGCAATGAAAGAGATGAGGGTGCAATAATGGTGGACATTGAAGTGGATATCTCAAAAGTGGAAGGTGGGTTTTGAGGAGGCTATGACACAATAGAATTGACTTGTGCATCCATAGCTACTGATGAGACAAGGAAAGAACTGTGAGGTGGAGGAGGTATATTTGCTACATCTTCTTGACTAGAAAGGGAAGGAAATTCTTTTGGGGATTCATGGAGATGAAAATGAGAAGAGGGATTAGAAAATATACCTTCGCCTACCGATGTAGGGTGTTCTTGTTTAACTTTTGTTTCTAGTTGTTGATCTTGCTCAATTAATCCTTCTGTAGCAAAAATAGCTACCTCTTCAACAATTTCTTCCATGTCCATTTTTTGCTTCTTAGAAATATCTCTCTCTTCTCCTTCTGGGGCCCTCTTAGTCCTCCTATAAACTAATTGAAAAGTAGCCATCTCTCCTTTAGAATTTTCCCCCTCTTCATCTTCTTGTACTACTCTTGAAAGTAGAGACTGCTCAGATACAGGTTGTAATTCAATTGATGTTGTGGGGACAAGGGAAAAATATGGGGACCTTATTTCAATTAGCAGAATATTGACAACTTTCTCTTTGGAGTATTGCATTTCATTCATCAATTTAGCCCTCTTAGGAAACTTCTCCACCTGCTCAGAGGTAGGATTGGAGATTTTGAGTACTTCAGCTATGGTCGAAGGAACTTCTGGCATCTCTATTCAAATATTTTGATGTGTAAGAGGAAGGAGGGACTCAGAATCATTCTAGGGTTTTTCACTTATCAATACTATATCTCTGACATCCTTCGGTCTCCAGGCTTCAATGTTCTTATTATAAATTCTTGAAAATTCCTTATCAATTTTCATTCCAAAATTTGATTTGGGTTTGCCAATTTCGATCCTCATACACCACCAATCTGCAATATTT
Organism: Wollemia nobilis; assembly: GCA_028583015.1. NCBI lineage: Eukaryota > Viridiplantae > Streptophyta > Pinopsida > Araucariales > Araucariaceae > Wollemia > Wollemia nobilis. Next base: position 1,105,534 of record JAQPPZ010013509.1, on the reverse strand, counting down.
GTTATCTTCCATGGCCCTTTGTCCTTTGGTATTCCTCTCTCTGCTACTTCTTCTTCAGAAGGAGTGTCCTTCATATTGGTAGATTCAACCTTCACCTTATTAATTGTATCCTTTGTAAGTCGATGACTGAGCTCATGGTCAGGACTGAAATCCACTTGGAAATAACTTGTCATCTGATCAATCTAGTTTAAAACCTATGAGGAAAAATCTTCACTCTGCTTTGTTTTTGATGGCTGATAGGCTAACATTTGTTCTACAACTACCTTTTCTATCATCCCCTAGCATAATGCTCTACCTCTGACTAACTTGGTAGGATGGATTTCCACATCATATTCCTAGATTTTGGTAATCCAGCCAACTCTTTTATCTCCCAGTTCTCCTTGTAAGATGAAACTCCTAACATCTGGGTGTACCACATAAACAAGGGTTTTACTTTGAGCCAAGTATTGCCTAAACTTCTTCAATGACTTCATTACTACAAACACTTGTCTCTCAATAAAGTTGTATTTGATCTGGTACTCATGAAGAGTTTGGCTCCAAAAAAATATGGGATGTTCTTCTCCATCATCATTTTTTTGTGTTAGTACAATTGCATAGCTCTCTTCAGCTCCATAGGCATACAAAATGAAATCCTTACTGAAATTAGGATTCACCAGGACTAGGGCAGTGGAAATAGCTTGTTTAATTACTTCATAAGCTTGTTTCCTTACTTCTATCCACTTGAAATCTACATTCTTTTTTAGCAACTCTGAGATAGGCTTAACCACTTGAGCAAAGTCTGAGATGAACTTTCTCACGAAATTGATCTACCCAAAGAAATATTGTAAGGCCTTCTTATTCATAGGTAAGGGAAGGGCTAGAATTGATTTTACCCTATCTGGGTCAATAGACATCCCTTCCTTAGAAACAACATGTCCTAATAGCTTTCCCTCATGGACTACAAAAAAGGACTTCTTTGGGTTCAGGGAGATACCAAATTCTCTGTACTTTTTAAACACTTGTTCCAGGTGCTCCAGATGAGCTTATTTCTTATGAGAGAACATAGTCATATCATCTAGATAGATGAGGATGACCTTATTGATTAACTCTCCAAAAGCATAATCCATGGCTCTCTGGAAAGTGGCCCCTACATTGGATAAACTGAAAGGCATCCTTTGATAGGCAAAGGTCCCCCACTTAGTAGTAAATGTTGTCTTGAATTGATCCTCATCCTTTACCCAAATCTGGTTATACCCAGAGAAACCATCTAATAATGAGAACCTCTCAGCTCCTACAACAATCTACAAAATTTGATCAATCTGGGGGAGAGGGTAGTGATCTTTCAGTGATGCTTGGTTCAGGTTCCTAAAATCTACACATAAATGGATGTCCCCATTCTTATTTCTGATAGGAACCAAATTAGCCACCCATGTAGAATGCTTGATTGGGTAAATAATTTTGGCTTTCAACAATTTGAGCAACTCCTCCCTCATTATGGATTCAATCCTAGGGTTCACTGGTCTCTGCTTCTATCTAAAAGGCTTTGCATCAGGCTCTAACTCAATAGTATGTTGGATCACTTTCTTATCATATACCTTTAGATCTTCATATGACTAGGCCACAATGTCTTGGTACTTGAAGCATAGGGCTTTGATTTCCTCTACCTCCTTTGGAGAACATCGGATACCAACTTTGAGCTTCTTATCCTTTTCAACTTTGATCTCTTTATAGATTTCTTCATTGATCTCCATAGCTCTAGCTTTCCTCCCATATTCATTATCAAAGAGGCTTTCTAGGGTGACCAAACCCCTAGGGATATGATTTTTATTCAATTGAATAACATCTTGTTGATCTATATCATGAGGTAGCTCCTCCTGTACACTAGATAAGCAAGCTTCTCTTACCAAAAAATCAATAATCTGATCATCACTTTCAAAAACCTACCAGAAAATCTATTTGTCTGGTACTGTAGGTCTGAAAACTAGTTTGACTCTTTTGTCCTTTGATGATCCCATATCTGAAGAAGGGTTGAAATTTGAACCCTTAATGGCTAAAGAATCAGCCAACATGTTCTATTTTCTAGGAATAGAGTGGATATTAAGGGCATCAAAATATTCCATCAAATCCCATACCCTATTCTTGTATGATTTTAGGTAATGGTGCTTACTACTGCACCTCTCTCTCACTTGATTGACTATCAACTCAGAGTCACCATATATGTCAAGCATTTTGATCCCCATACTCTCTACTTGCATTAATCCCAAGCATAAAGCCTCATATTCTACAACATTGTTAGTGCAAGACCATGTTAGTCTATATGCAAAACTTTTTACACCTTCTAAGGGAGACTTCAAAACTACACCTACACCTGCTCCATTTTTGCACCTTGCACCATCAAAATGCATAGTCTAGATTTTTATCTCTCTCAAGGATTGATTGGATATGGTAGGGGTCTTTTTATCTATTTTTGAATAAATATTGTAAGTGCCCATACCTATTCCAAATTGGCTGTAATCCTCTTTGAATGGCAATTCATCCTCCACTTCTAACTCTTCAAAGCTTTCTACTAGTTCGACTTCATCTAGAGCTGTGAGGTTGCACATATCCTCTTCTATATTTTCAATGTGATAGGACACATGCTTTTCAGGTGTTATCCTTATCCTCTTTCCTTTGAAAGGAATCATCATGCTAGAGTAATCCAAGTACATATAGCCTCCTAACTTAGCAGTGAACTCTCTGGAAAGACACATGCCAAAATAAGGTTCTAGGTCTACCACCATAATTTCTTGCACAATGGTCACTTTTGGAGCCCTATGCAGTCTCATTAGTACATCCTTTACTACTCCAATAGTTTTAACTAGTGTACCATCCAACTATAGAACTCTAGGATAGGATCGGGTATACTCCATACCCATCTCATCATAGACTACTTTGGGCATGACTATGGTCGAAGCCCTTGAATCAATCATACAATTATGGACTATCCAACCCTCCATTCTCAAGGAAATATAGAAGGGAGGAGGTTTGTTCTTCAGAGTAGCATGAGTCATCTTCTCCTTACCAGAAGGTATGCTAAGAATTGTGGTAGTCTACTTTTCTTGAGAATTCTTATTCAAATAAGCCTTGAGTAGATCTATCTGACCAGGAATAAAGAGGGTATCATAGAGACTTGCTTTGGAGGGAATCCTCTTCATCTCCTCTACAATGTTATATTCTGATTTTTCTGAAGGGAGCTTCTCATACCTCTTCTCTAGCTCACCATATTTCCTCTTATACTATTGTGTAGCTTCAATCCTTTGCCTCTTAGTGATGGAAGGGAATCTCAGCTTTTCTTGCACTTCATATTTAGATCTTATTCTTTCTTTATCACTTTCCTTCTCATACCTCTTGGGAAAATTGATCTCCTTTTCTTGGCTCTTAGGAGTTGCATATCTCTTTTCAGTTGCTTGAGGAATAGAGAATTTATCATTACTTTGTAGGGGAGGGTCTTTCTTCTTTTGATAAGGGACTTAAAATTGACCCATATTCTATGGATCAACCTGCAATGTCTTTTTACCTGACCTTGTCATGATAGAAATAGGTTCCTCTTCATAAATATCTTGTCCAACCATGATCTTCTCTAGCTACCACAACATGTTGACTCTACCCTTTTGATTCCTCTTAGATTTCTCCATGGCCTATTGCACATGGTGTTGGTACATAACATAGGAATCTGAATCATGTGGATCATTACACACAAGGCACCATACATTCACAAGATTAGTCTCAGGGGGGTATTCTTGATCTTCTTGATATGTGTTAACCTTAGTCCCTGCACTATTATTGGTACTAGGATTCTGATATTTGTTGATGTAGGGATACCTTATTTATTGAGACCTCTCCATATCTCTTTTCTCCATTGCATTTACCTTGTTATTGATTGTTTTTAAGGTACTCTGGATATCAAGCAATATGGTGGATTCTTGAGGTACTTGAGATGGGAGTGGTGGAAAGGAAATTGAGGTAGATGTTGCTTTGGGGGCTAGGATTGGAGCCATTTGAGGGAGTGGTGATGACAAAGGAGGTGGGTCCATATAGGAGGATGTAGCTACCTTAGCTTGGGTATGAGGAATATCAGAACAATAGGGCATAACTATCTTTGGAGGTAACCTTCCTACATTGATAAGGATATTTTTTGCCTATCCAATTGCATTATACACTTGGGGGAAGGTGTATACTCTTGACTGTTGAGCCTGTAGCCCAAGTTCTAATACAAGAGCTCTGATATAGTACATGAAAGCAAGAGGGGCAATTGGTCTAGCTTTAGGTGGTATCCTTTTCTAGGTTCTATTGAATCTTAGATTAAAATTTGAGATTGACTCTTGCTGATGCTTTTGCATAGATGTGAACTTGTTTAGGAGGGAAAAGGGATCAATAGATTCATTGAATTCCTCTACAAAGGGTTTAGCTAATGCATCCCATGAAGTGATGTTGTTATCTTCTAAGGTCCTAAACCAATGCAGAATCTTCCCTCTAAAGGATAGGGCTAGAATCCTGACAATCACATCTTCATTTCTAATGTTGTGTATGGCTACTAAATTTAGTATATCTTGGCAATGCTCATAAGTAGTTTTACCTGATCCATCATATGTAGGTATAGCTTTGGATACAACTTGGGGAATATCATGCATTTGGGTAAGTCTTAAAGGACCAATTGTATCCCAATTAGGGTATTTCTGTAGAGGCTGATTTGGGTTTACATTCTACTGTGCAACCATGTTTACTGGTGGTGTTCTTGATGGAGTTGGTCTTGGAGGTATCTTAGGGGCTAACTCAACTGGAACCTCTTCCAACTATGAGTCTAAGAATAAATTTCTTATAATATTGGACCCTCTTAGGGGAAGCTCATAAAATATAATAGGGTCTTGATTATTTTTGATAGATGACCTAGTATTCATGAAAAATATGAGCTACTAGGAAAGGCCTCTTAGGTTCTTGATCTCAGGGAGTCACCAAGTGAATTTGATTTCACCACTTGATGAGGTCAAGACAATCCACTAAATATTGATTCCTCTGGGAAGAGTAGAAATGAAATCTTGTGGGTGAACTAGTGTTCTTGTAAATAGGGTCCCATCGAGTATGCCAAAACTATTGGGATCTAAATTGACATCAAGGTAATATTGAAACTATGACTATTATCTACAATGATCTGGTAAGGCATGCACCCACTAATCATAGTCCAAACCCCAATATTGGATGGATTAAATATTGCTTTAACCCAACCTCCAAAGTAGGTTGGTATACCTTATCAACTAATTTGGGTGTTGACTCATTTAAGCTCAGTTAAATGTTTAAATATAGGGATAGAAATGGGTTTAGGGTTAGAAAAGTAATGATTTAATAGTGGTTGGATAAAGCTAACAACATAGGCATCTACAGGAAAACCCTCCACAAATTGATTTCTAGTGTCCCACACTTGTGATTAACAACACTCAAAACAAGTAATCTTCATCAATTAAAGAACAAGAGATATGCTTCAAGAAACTATTTCAAACATCTAGAGTACTAATAATCCAAATAGCAGAATTAGATCAATACCTAGACTAATAGAAAAAGAAATTCCTTTTGAGCATATATTCAGACATGAAATATTTCAAGGTGCTCTAAGTTAGCAATCCAATATCAGCAGAATAGACTAACCATAGCAGTAGTAGCAAAAATACATTCATAGATCAAATCTCCATAAAACATAGAAGACACCAACCTGAGGCAAACATCCAAGTAATGTTCCTTCTATTGATTTGTAAAAAATATTACATAGTAGGGCAAGAAAACACTCTAGAGCCGACCCTAAAAAATGAGGGTTCGACCTCTATTTATAGTTTTACATGTTTAAATATTTGAAATAATTGGAACATTACAAGGAATTTGGAGTGCCAGATCAGCAAGATGCTGAGGTGGTGGCCTCTTGTTTTTTTTGGAGGAAGAAGAAACCATGTGATCTTTTGCTCCTCTACAACTCAGCCTCTGCAAGTCACTCGGCTTTCATGGCCTTCCACCCTAGATTGAGTCAAACTAGAATCAAAACCATCCATCATTCTTGTTGATGCTATCTCATCATGGATCTACAATTGAACTCGCTCATGGTTCTTGATTTTACTACTTCATCTTCCTACTCATTTTATCTCAGAGACCTTTAGACAATGATCAAATGTTTCAACTTTACCTTTATACATGGTTTAAAGCATAAAACACATGAGTCATCGATCCCTTGTTGAATGGTTGAGATTAGTGCATTAGAAGCTTGGTGCACACATCCATGATCTACAACACCCATGGTATAGAACCAATGTCATCTCTTCCTCTTCAACTCCTCAGTGGCATAGAACCATGTTCTAGCCCACTCTTTGAAGATCTCACTTGAAAATATTGATCCCTTTGACCATGGGTAGGAGCAAAGGAAGCTTTGTTGCACTTTATGCAAAATGTGTTCTGAGCTACGTAGGGTAGAATGATGTCTTGGCCCACTCCTCTTACCATTAAGATATTCTCCTTGCTATTTTGGGCCATGGTATAGAACCATACCTCAAAATATGTTATAGCCCATGATTTGAAATCACAACTTGCAAAGTTGACCAATATTGACCATGGGGTAGAACACCTTGCGTTGAGCTACATGGTATAAAACATGCACTAGCCTACATAGAATAGAACCATGTCATGCACCATACCTTAGAATGCTGTTTGTTTAGGTTTGACCATGTTGACCATGGTGTAGAACCATGCATTGAACTATGCGGTGTAGAACATGTGTTGTGAGCCATGATTCAGATGATAAACTTGTAATATTTGACTACGCTGACCATGGGGTAGAACCTTGTTCTAGGTCATGTGGGGTAGAAAATTGTCACAAGTCATTGAATCTCCCTTGTGCTCTGAGCCATGATTTTGAAAGTGCTAAGTGTAAGTCTGACCAAGTTGATCGTGGCATAGAACATGATGCACTACACTTCTATCGTGGTTTAGAGCACCTCCTTTAGGACTTAAAAAATTTGCAAAATATTTCTAAGTATGTGGCCATTTTGGGCCTACACTAACCAAGTAAATAATGGATAGTGGCTTAGATGAATGACACAAATGAATATTTTAGGACATATGTACAGTGAATGGTAGTGAGCCAAGATGCTTGTCACTCATATGCCTTAGGTTTTTAGATCCTAGAAGTATTTTAGGAAACTTAAACACCCTAGTGATACCAATAAAACTCATCTATGAGTCAATAAATATCTCATGGAAATCTATACCATCCTAAAAAAGATAAAATCAATTGAGGTCTGATATGTGTGTAGTGATGTTCCTTATCCATCTTGAACAAAGTTGGACTAACCACTTGTAACTTAAACCAATATAAGTTATCTCATCTACGAGTGTTCAAAGGTCTATATAAAATAAGATCACTAATGTGACAAATATATCACCACTCAGAGGGCATACTCCACTACTAGTTAGGCATCTATAACTTTGATGGAGGTTAGCCCTATAATCCCTCAATGTTACTCTACTATAAACTAGGAATATATAGCCCTAGTGGAGACATATAAAATACCTGAGGGGACCAATATTTGGATCTTTTTTTTTTTTTTTAAACTTGCACTTTGGATCCTCAGGTTTGGATTATACAAATTATAGGAGTGAGAAAAGTTTCACTTTATGGCAAGACCATGCATGGTGTCATATTCCCTAGACTCAAAATTTTATTAATATGTGACATGTGCTTGGTCCAATAAATAACTTGAGTTAGCTAGGGGAGGCCAAAATCTCCTTAGAAGATGATCACTTTTGATAAAGGCTTAGTAGAACACTAGGTATGGTTGAATAATAGAAACAATCTTTATTTCAAATAAACCTAAGAAAATAATTGAACAAGACATCATGACTAAGGTGACAACTAATGCATGTTTATGAAAAACATTCTAAATATATTCTATGGTTGGAAACATGGTGGACACAACAACATGATATGTAACAAAACAATATATTTATACTATTTACAAGAATGTGGGATACAGTTTAATGCAAGATACACAGATGGATGAGACAACAATAACTATTATATGAAATTGATTAATTATACCAAACAAGATTAGGAAATGCATACACGTGCATCCAAATAATGATCAAAATAGTGCATAATGAGTTACCATATTTATTTATGTATGAATGTGTTGGATGAATGCAATGTTAGATTTTGAGAATATATACAGTGGGAGAGATCTGTTACAAGTCCTAATAAAATACAAAAATATGAAAGAAAGTTATTCTACAATATGAATAAAATATACTATAAATAGAAAGTGGCCAAAATACAATGTAGTATGGAGGTAATGGTCACTTCATTACTATAAGCTAAAGAACTACATTGTACTCCATACAGGAGTTATACCACTATCTACTACACTCTACTATAATGCACTTGATATGCTTGATATGGAATTGATATGAGCTATCACTATGAGGCCCTTTATATAGGAAGATAGATTTCTTGGGCCAACACTCTACCTAGTTGTACAAGAAAATACCTTGCACATTACAACTTGCACATTGACACTTGTGCATTTATTACATTGCTTGAAGTAACTAGCTAACTTCTCCCTAAAGTAATATCATACTCTAACTATGTACCAAAGGTGGTACATTTACATAACCCAAATGATGTAATATATTCTAACTCTAACACCCCACTATATTATATTATTTGGGTTTTTAAGATTTCAATATTCAATATGGATCTTATTCTATTGGATACTAGAACTTATATCCTCCTTCATTGCTTACTGTAATTTGATCAAGCAGGTAGTTAGTATCTTTATATGATGCAAAGAGAGTTGTAGTTGAGGGTTCTTCAGTATTTTAAAAATGCTTGTTTGGTTTAGTATTTATGGTTTCTTTGCTATTCAAGTCTTCTTTGCTATGATCTCCTTTAGCATTTTTTTTTTCCTTTTACTCCTCCTATGATTCTACATTGATACTAGTGGAATTTATGTTTCATGAGGAGTTAGTCTGTCATCACAATAATATTGATTTGTATTGCTAGCTTGCTTCATGTGTTTAGTGAGTACAAACACAATTAATGATAGGTAAATAATCAAACATTCCTTGGATGTGAATATAACTATATTTTGTGAATTCCACCATGCCTTGAAGAGAGGTTTTAATAAAGATAACCAATTAATGCTCCAAAGATACCCTCTTTTTCTTCTTTAAGAAATAAGGATAATCTCTCCCTATCACTAGTTGAATAGCAAAAATCAACTTCTATCACACCTTATTACTCCTATTGAACTTAAGCACTTTCTATTTTGATGAGGTCCTAACGGTTGGATTTATTTTATCCATTTAATGTGGTTTTGAGACAAGTATACTAATTAATTTCCAACCCTTGATAATATTTAATGAACCTTCTATTATAGATTTTGATATTTGATATTTAATGTTTCTAAATTCCAAAATCCTACTTTGGTGTAGTATGCCTTATAACTCCCTAATTTGGAATATTAGAAAACAATAATATTTGCAATGATAGGAATTTAATATTTCTAGGTAGAAAACCTTATTTCTCCTATGTTGTAATTTGCAAATTATGAATGGCTATTTGACACATTTTTGTACCAAAATTGTTTCATTATTACAATTATATGATGATTATGATATGTTTTCTATAAATTATTATTGAATAAAATGTGATTTATTAGGAAAACTGATTAATTACCATAATATAAAAAATGTGTTTGATTTATATCAAATTTATCCGAGTTATGAGAAAAATGCAAGAAAAAAATATGGATGATCAATGAAGAGATTGTAGAACTTTGGAGTGCACCTCGGATGAGAAAAAGAACCAATAGAGTTCAGTGACAATAGTAATTGATCTTGTTATAGATGCTTGTTACTGAAGTATGTTATTGAAGGTAACTACTAAAGGTAATTACTGAAGGTAACTACTGAAGGTAACTATTGGAGATAGTTATTGAAGAATATTTTACCAACAGTTACTGAAGGATAATAAATACTGTTGAATTCAACATGCCACATCATATTTGGAAGGCACATCAAGATGGATGACACATTAAGTTGGACGGTAATTGATATTTTTGTTGTGACGTCCTTCACAATGATCCCAAAAGATTGGGGACCCACTTGAAAATTCAGAAATTTGTTCCAAAATAATCATTCAAACTCATTTTTGCAGTTATACGATGTCATGGACATGGTTACTAACAAAAGGATTTATTTCACGTAGATATTTGGATAATAAAGAGAATTCATTATTGAGTTCATCGCACGTGTCCCAGGTTCCTTCAATTTGTATCTGCCAAAGTCTTCCAAAATAAGCTTGCCATATTCGTATAGCTAGTCATGATTGTCTCATGTGTGTATAGTCATGTTTAAGTATTGATTTTTATATATTGTTGAGTTTATGTTAAGTATTAATTTTTATATATCGTTGGGTTTATGTTGTTGGTTAGACTATGTTAGTTTCATGATATATATATATATATATAATTTTAAGATATGTATTTCATATAGGATCTTTAATTATACACATATATCATGGTATTCATATTAGGTTATGTTATGTTTATTATTATTGTATATGTGTTGTTTATTAGTTATTTATGTTATGCATAATTTTGTTTATGTTAATGTTATTTACATGTTGTTATTTTAATAGTGGAAGTTCTCTGTTTATTATTTTTTGTTTTTCTCGTAATGTTATTATTTTTAGTAATGTGTTATGTCATATTGATGGTTAGACTTTATGTAAAGAGTCAACTGTTGTTAGTGTTTTAAGTTATATGTTATTTATGTAAGTTTGTAGTATGATAATATTGTTTAGAAAATTGTGTTTCGCGGGGTTGTCATGTGATGTAGGGTTAGATGTTTTAACAATAAATAATTTGATTTTGGTTTAAATCATTTGTTGTGCTGGATTCCGATGCAGGTGACACGAGTCCACCATATTAGCTACGAGAATATGATTACAAATGATGAGGCAGCCAAATAAGAGTTAGACGTGCCTTTCAAGACGAACCTTGAGGTTGGAAGGACTAGACGTGTTTTGTAAAACAAACCTTGCAAGCAAAATATCAGGAGAATGCATGCGTCATGCATGAATAATTTCAAAAGTAGACTTGGTGATCGAAGTGGGCATGATTTTTAAGATCTTCAAGAGTTATTTTAAGTGTCTCACGGCTGCCAGGTTGGATGCAAATGACTTCCACTACCGCCAGGTGTGACAAAAGGGGATAACGAGGAGTAGGGTTCATTAATAACACCTGAGGATATGAAAGACACGTGGCTCATTTTTGAAACAAATTTTATCAAAATAGATGTCAGAAAAAAAAAAAAAATGTACGATGAAGAAGTTCCAAAACATCAGTAATTCGAATGCATGGTTTAATGGTTTGTTGGCTGGAATAAAAAAGGGTTGCCATACATCCAAAATACAATTGTTGCCATTTATCGGAGAATACTACATTTATGTATCTAAAAATATTATTGTTGTCTTGTCGGAAGATGTCATGGGCATTTACTGAAAATTGTTTTTGTATTCTTGGGAAGGTCACCGTTAACAGTTATAATAGAAGCCTACGCCGTTAGAAAGCTTGATCATAGGGTTATAAAATACGACTACTGTAGGTGAATGCCATAATTATTTCCAAAGCTAGAAAATATGACTGCTGCATATCAAAATTTCTATTGTCTGCTTGACGCAAGATTGAAAGCTCGGTAGTTGTTGTTGCCAGGATGAGGAGATTGTCATGCCAGGGTTCAGAATACGTATTTATTGAAGATAACATCACAAAAATTATGTTGCTTCCAAGGATATGATATTACAGATTGTATATGGTTGTTGAACACGTGAAGCCAGTTGGAAGTACGAAAGGATGTAGGCACTGAAACAGAGTTGTTCGAATAATAAAATCACAGAATACCACCCCCAAAAGATGATGTAGCCAAAAGAGAATGACTAAACGCATTTAAAAATAGCTTGGCACGAGTGAATATAGGTGGACAACAGATCGTGTTAGACGAAATTAATGAATTGGCCATAGGATAAAGCCTATGGTGAATTATTTTGTCATAAAATGTGGGAAGTGGTATATGTTATATAGCACTAATTCTTCGTTTTAATTATTTATTGTATGGCCAAGCTAAATTTATTGTAAAAGATAAAGTTATATAACATGGTTATATAATATGGTTATATTATATTCAGCGTCATTCAAAGAAGATATTTATTGTAAAGGCCAAAGCTTTGGTAAGTAAATTAAGATCTAAAAGTCGTTACAAAAAACAGTGAGAAAATAGAAAAGGAACTAAATGACGTAATGAATAGTTCAAATTATAAAAAGGATAATGTAAGGCAAATATGGGGCCGAACATTGATTGGATAGGAAGAAAGAGAAGAAATACAAAGGCAGAAGAGGGAAAGCAGAGAGTGCTACAGGGAAGGAATCACGGGAATGAAAAGTCATATTGTAAGATCTGAATTTATATCAAGTATTTTATTGTTTTCAAATAAGCATTGTATGGTATTTGGAATGGAGATAAAATGGTTGATATAATCCATAGTATATCAATTCCATTGGATATTTGCATCAAATTTATGTTAAACTGTATATGATTTGGTTGGCATAAGTTTGGTTTCTTGTTGCTGTGATTAGGTACTATAGTGTGGTCCGATTTTAATTTGTTAATTTTTAGAATCTTAATTCTTTTATCATTTTTTTTTATTAGGATAGAAATTGCCTAGTTCAGATATGCATGTATAGATTTTAAGAACTAGGTTATTACATAGAATTCGTTATTCAGACATTTAATCCAATAAATGTTTGTGATAAGCAGAGTCACAGGAGATAAGTAAATTTTTTGATTTTAGCTTTGACTTGATAAAGTTGAAAGTCAGGATTGATATCTCTGGATTTAAAGTCTAATTGAATTTCATTGTCTAGTAAAGCAATATTTATGCAAAGGCTTAAACCTGATTTTAAAAGAGAAATTATTTGTCATCAGATATTTACTTCATAAATATCATTGGTGCTCAAATAAACATACTATAGTGAATCGAATTTTGGTTGGATTTTAAAACTCCTGGTGCAAATTTATAGTATTATATCAAACCCTGATACTCTATGTTACTGAGAGTTGGAGATTTTTATATATTTTGAGGGTTTAGATATTTTATAGGTTTTAATTCACATACTCAAATATAAAAAAATTCAAATTTAATATTTGAGAGGAATTAAAATAGAGTGACCCCTTGGATTTAAAAGATAATATTTTATAAATCAAGGTGTACACTGGATCAATATTATAGAAATTTCATTAACTCTAAATTCTTTAGAGTTGAAATAAACATGGATTAAAATGCTTATTGGTTTTATTTATTAGATACATTCACAAGTATTTTAATTAAGATGATATTTTAAGAAGATGAAGTAAATGTGTATTTACATCTCGATGTTAAAACTAATTTCTTTACTTGAAACAATTAAATCAATATGAAATAAGAATGTCATAATGTTAAAATCAAGTGAATTGCTAGTTTCCCAAGCCCCTTGTTAACAACACTTGCAAACCACATCGAGTTTTTAAGGAACTTATATATACATGCTTAACATATGAAATGTTTTAAGTGGAGACCTTGAAGAAAATACCTATTTCTTTGCAAGAGAGAACTTAAAATTTTAAGTTGTTGAGTGATTTTGTGACTTGAAAAAATTGTCCATCAACAATTTTCTACCTAGCAAAATATTTCATTTCTCGCATACTATCCGCAGGAATATTTCAAGTTGACAAAGTTATTATTTGCTTTATAAAGCTTGTAATCAGTTTATTTTGGGAAGTTTGAGATATAAACGCAAATATTGTTAGACTTTCTTGGAATATAGGACATGAGGTCCTAATGTATATCTTGCGAGTCAGTTAAAATAGCATTGTCTTGTTAGGATTATTAGTAGGATGCCACTTGGACCAATCAAAATATTTATAAGTCCAAGTAGGAGTACGTATTATGATTAGGTTTTAGATTATTCTTGATTAGTGTATAGTCATCAGTCCACAAAATCCGCATGTCAAATACATGGAGAATACTATTTAGAATTGTATTAGTTATAGTATAAATTACATAGAAGACCTTGAAAGAGGTCTACACTCTATTCTTTGCATCTATTGTTACATTACAGTCTGTTCTAAGTTTACAATTTAGAGGAAAACACGTTCAGCATGTACAGTTGAAGCTCCAGTAATAAAATAACATTTTGTTCTTCAAATATGGTAATTTGTATCAATTTCATGTGTTGTTTGATTTTTGTTATGTAAATTGTGTTTATTTGTTACCTGCATTCACAGAATAGACATAATGTTAGTATTAGTTATAAAATCTAGTTATTGAGATAAGGTAAACTAGGGGAGAAAGACTTACACTACCCTCTAGGAGGTAGGGCCCACTCCTATAGACAGTCCCTGAGCTCTCGCCCCTACATTAGGTTAGGATTAGTTAGCCTTAAGTTAAATTGCATTTCAAATTACATAAAATAAGATAAATTGCACGAGGATCCTCACAAATAAATTAAATCATGTTATAGTAATTAAGTGCATCAATAAATCAATTCATCAATAATTAGATGCATCAGTAAATCAATTCATAGTAAAAGTAAAACATAATTGCATTTATTTATCATATCTTGCATCATTCATTTTTGCACAAATTTAATTATGTTCATTTACTTTTTTGTACACGTGAAGCCTAAAAAGAAACTTGAGCTAAGCTTAGTATTAACTCCTATGATATAATCTATACGGGATTGTTACTCTTTAAATATGACCTTGATTTCCCTCGGATTGATAAAATTAAATGTAAGCTCTACAGCCGATCATTTTGGCACCGTTGCTGGGGAGAGTAGCATCGTAGTGGTTAGTCAAAAAAGTTGTTTGGCAGTGCAAAGCGAGAGGACTTACTTGTATGTGAAAAGGGGTACGTACGAGACCTTGGTGTGCATACGAGTCAGAGTGGCCCATAGATGGTTCCAAAAAGCCCCGCCTTTCGACGTTGCCAGGTTCATTTTTCATAAAGGTTTCATTTTTACTGCTTTCATAGATTAAAATTTTATTTTCTGCAAATTTCAATTCCAACAAATTTTATTTTCTGCAATTTCCTTGCTTTGGGTAATTACTATTGTTAATTTGATTTAGGACCTATGAAAAAGAATAGGAAGTAGGTGAACGCTGAAAACAACCTAATATTGTTTTAGGACCCTATTTTTGTTTTATAGGAAGTAGTTAGGTTGAGTGACACAACTGTAATGAAATCCCTCCTAATAGTCAAAGAACAATAGTAATTTACCTTTTACTTCAGCAATTTTACTTTCAGTAAAAATTTACTTTCCAAGTACTTTTACTTTTTCCTAATTATGCTGAAATTAGTTGTATAAACACATCTAATTTTAGTAGCATTAGGATTGTTTAGTAATTTTAAATTTATTTCTTTTCTACTGTGTTAAGAGTATTTATAAGTTTTTGAAATTTATATTTAGAACTTAGCAGACAATACGTTAAGAGTATTTATAAGTTCTGAAATTTATATTTAAGCTTAGCAAATAGTAGGATTGAAACAGAAAAGGAAATCAAAACCCAAACAGAAAAAAAACACAAAAATCAAAGAGAGAAAATAAATAAAAATTGCCAAATGGTTGAAAGCAGTCAAACTGAATTTATAGACCTTAGAAAATTACTAATACAACAAGAGGTTAATCTTCTTCTTGACCAAGATTACAGAACAACCAAACCAGAGTGGGAAGCATTGTGTGAACGCATTGATTCTATCAATGAAAGATCAGATGAATTAAAGAAAATCAAGAGGATAAATATAGCAAAAACTTTATGGGTAAATCATTCTTCACCTTATCAAGATCTTGGAATAAGTTGTGAAAATTGGCTGTGGGATAGGAGAACAATAGTAAATCCAGTAATTTATCATTGGAATCAATACCTAGAGGATTCCCTCACTGTTCACAACTTCCTTGCAGATATAGAGAGGAAAGAATTAGCCCTACAATACAATAAGAGATATTGTAGAATTCCTAGAGTTGTACGTTTTAGAGAATTGTGCCAAGAGTTGCGTTACGAGCTACAATTTGGAATTCCCGATCCTATTGCAACTAAAGCTTACCTTGTTCAGTTGATTCAATTGTTGGTAGACTATTTTAATTTTGAAGAGGAACATTTTATGACACCAGACCAACTTGATCCAATCAACGATATTCATAAATTATTTAAAGAAGATTAGACATATTGCTAAAAAAAAAAAAGAAAGTTTAGAACATTCATGAGCAGACCTAGAGACTCTAAAGGAAGATTCATAAAAACTAACAAAACAGAAGAAAAATCCCCAAGAGACTTTAGAGAGCCTAGGATTTATAAACTAGTAAAAACTGAGGCTACAACATCAACCAATCAAGCTGAAATCCTAGATCAAGATCCCAATTCATATTTATTGCCCAATCCAGAATTTGACAACTACGTAGATCCTTCCTCTATCTTTTTCGAACCTATACCTGATTCAATTCTTGAAATTCTATATTCAGGTATGGTTGATGAACAAAGTGGTTTGGAAGGAGAAAACCATGGAGATGGGAGACAAAGGCAAGAGAGAGATCAAGGAGAAACTAGACAAAGAAAAATGTTCCCTTTCCCAATATTACATACATAAGGGACAACAAGAGAACCTAAATCAATTTATGTTTCTATATTGCCTACCTTTCATGGAAAACCCTATGAAGATCCTGATGCTTTTCTTTTCGAATTTGAAGTAGTATGTCAAGCTTACTTTTACACCACCAATGAGAAAAAGCTAAGATTATTTCCATCTACTCTTAAAGATGCAGCTTTAAGATGGTTTATGGGTCTAGGAGAAGGAGTTTGTAATCGTTGGGATGGAGAAAATGGATTAAAAGAGCTATTCCTTGAAAGATATCAAGATTATTGTAGAGTTAGGGATAAGAAAGCTGAGCTCTTTCGTATGAATAAAAAATAAGAAGAATATTTGGAGGACTATCTCGAGAGATTTCAATTTGTAGGATCTAGAGTAAATATAGATCTTGATGAAGAAATTCTAAAAGAACTTTTCTTGAAAGGGTTGAAAGAAGATGTTCTTGAGATTTTAAATCTTATGGCAAAAGGAGACATTCATCTTATATCACTTGAGGAGATTATAAACCTTTGCAGAAATTATTCAAGAAACAAACCTCTCAGAAGTAATAAATATACATCCATAGGAGGAGTGACAAGAGCTGAAATTGGAAATATGTTGGAAGGTTTAAAAACTGATTTGTTGAGTAATTTGACCTCATCTTTGGACTTAATGGATAAAAAATCAAAGGATAGTGAAGAAATTTACTGCCATAGATGTAGGAAAAAGCACAATATGAGAGAATGTCCTCTCAACATAACAAATATCTCCAATATTTCCGCTTGTTGCCAAATTTGTGATAAAAATCATAAAACTAAAAAATGCAAGTATATCTCCGTTGTTAAAGCTGCCATAAAAGAACCTGAAGTGGAAGAGGTAGAAGATGTTTATTTTGTCACTCAAAGATGAAATGGTCCATTTAATGGCCCACCAAATTGGTCAAACCCTAATTATCCCAACCAACAAAGGCCTAATCAATGGTCTAATGCACCAAACTGGACAAATTGGAATTCTTACAACCAAGACTGGAACATACCCCCATGGGCTCAATTTATGGCTAATTCCTATGGAGGACAACCCCCATGGAATCAAGGGACACAAAATCAGAATATGCCTAGTTGGAATAATAGTGGCCAATATAATCAAGGTGGCACCAATTGGTCCCCAAATACAATGCAACAACCAAATCTTCAAAATCAATTTAGGGGACAAAACACTCAAAACCCACCTCAAAATAGACTTCTACCACCTCCAAATAATAATACTAATCCTCCTAAGCAACCACCTCTTCCAGCTCAACCAATTCCTAACCCTAACAACAATAAGAATGTTCAACAAGTTTATGAGGCCAATGAAACATGTTCTATATCTGTAGCACCATGTCAACAGATTCAATTAAGATCAAGAAAGGTGTTGGAAAATAATGTCACTCTCACAGAACTTGATGATCCTATTCCACATTTGGTTGAAAAAGAAGATAGTAACAAAAAGGAAACAAAAACCAACCAGAAAATATTCCAACAAAGCAACCAGAAATCCAAATAAGGAAGGAAGTAGAAGTACCATTCCCTCAAAGACTGGCAATACCAAAA
Organism: Wollemia nobilis; assembly: GCA_028583015.1. Classification (NCBI taxonomy): domain Eukaryota; kingdom Viridiplantae; phylum Streptophyta; class Pinopsida; order Araucariales; family Araucariaceae; genus Wollemia; species Wollemia nobilis. The sequence goes on along the minus strand of JAQPPZ010013509.1, from coordinate 1,087,231 downwards.
GAACCATCTAAGCCAACCTTTAACTTCCTTCAAGAAATAGAAGGTGTTACTATTAAAATTCCTTTATTACAAGCTATCAAGGATATACCCATCTATTCCAAGCTTATTAAAAATATATGTTCAAGAAAGAAAAAGAAGAATGAATTTCAAACTATTCAAGTCATTGGACAATTATCTGAGATAATGATAGGAGATAGGTTATTACCAAAATATACAGATCCTGGAATACCTATACTCACTGTGCATATTGGAGACATAACATTACAAAATATTTTGATTGATTTAGGAGCCGCTATTAATGTCATGACCAAAGAAACAATAGAATCCTTAGGGATCCATAAACTACAATTAACTTCTATTGTGCTTCAACTCGTTGATAGATCTACTATTAAACCAGAAGGAAAGTTAGAAGACATTATGGTCTCAGTAAGTTCATGGGAATACCCTGTAGACTTTATAGTCTTACAACCCAAAAATAAATTAGGGGGACATCCCTTAATACTAGGACGCCCATGGCTTGCAATAGTTGATGCTTACATTAGTTGTAGATCAGGAAATATGACTATTTCTAATGGCAAGGATACAAAAGATCTTAGTTTATTCCCTGAATCACCAATAGAGGAAGAATTTCCAAAGCAGTTGTGGTATGATTTCCCTCATGAATATGATGATATCCAAACCTTATCGGTTAATGTTCTAATTGAACAACTTGAACAAGAGGTTGAGGGACCCCTACCATTATTGTTAGAAAATCAACAAGAGAATCAAGGTCAAGACAGTAGTTGTTCATCTCAATCTTCCATTTATGAGGCAAGCACAAGTCAATCTCAAATGGAACCATATGGTTATGATTTCAATATTTTTGAACATGAGATAAATGGGATAGATGCAAATACAAAAAAATGTAAACAAATAGATATTATATCAGGAAAAACTCTTAACATTAGTAATGAATTCACAGGCATGCAAGAATCTCAGTTGGTAGATGTGCTTAGAAAGCATCAATCAACATTTGCATGGAACTATGAGGATATGATGGGTATTCACCCAAATGTTTGTACCCATCGCATATTTATTCAAGAAGGTTGTAATCCAGTAAGACAACCCCAAAGATGATTAAATCCAGCTATGAAAGAAATAGTTAAAGAGGAAATCATTAAACTCTTAAATGCAGGATTTATATACCCAATTTTTGATAGCCAATGGGTGTCACCTCTGGTGATAGTCCCTAAAAAGAATGGTAAATGGAGAATTTGTGTTGATTATAGGGAATTAAATAAAGTAACCAAGAAATATTATTTTCCCTTACCATTTATTGATCAAGTCCTAGATACGTTGGCTGGAAAGAAATATTTCTGCTTTTTAGATGGTTTTAGTGGGTATAATCAAATCTCCATAGCTGAAGAAGATCAAGAAAAAACAACCTTCACATGTCCTATAGGAACCTATGCTTATAATGTTCTACCTTTTGGACTATGTAATGCACCTGCAACCTTTCAAAGAGTTGTATTGGCTATCTTTGTTGATTTAACTAATGAATGTGTGGAAGTTTATATGGATGACTTCACAGTATATGGTACTACCTTTGAAGAAACATTATCAAGCTTGCAAAAAGTTTTGGTAAGATGCCAAGAGCAAAATCTCTCTCTAAGTCATGAAAAGTGCTTTATGATGATGAAAGGAGGTATTGTTCTAGGACATTATATATCAGAAGACGGTGTTAAAGTAGACCCTACAAAGATACAAGTTATTCAAACCCTTCAACCTCCAAAAACACAAACAGAGGTGAGAAGTTTTTTAGGACACACAGGATACTATCGTAGGTTCATTAAAGACTTCAGTAAAGTTGCTACTCCCATGTTTAAGCTCTTAACTAAAGATAATGAATTCAATTGGACAAACGCATGTCAAGAAGCCTTTGAAGAAATAAAAGAAAATTTGACTACTGCTCCAATATTGAGAGGACCAAATTGGGAATTACCATTCCATATTCATTGTGATGCTTCAGGTTATGCAATAGGAGCAGTATTGCAACAAATAGAAAACAAAATACCTTATGCTATCTATTATGTAAGTAAAAACTTGCATGGAGCTGAGCTTAACTACACTGTTACAGAAAAAGAATTTTTAGCTGTAATTCATGCTCTCAATAAATTTAAACATTACATAACAGGGTATGAAGTATTTGTTCACACTGATCATTCTGCCATTAGATACTTAACAAACAAAGCAACAGTGGGTGGTAGAGTGATTAGATGGCTTCTTTTACTACAAGAATTCAATGTCACAATTATAGATAAGGTAGGAAAAGATAATGTTATTGCAGATCACTTATCTCGCATGCAGATCTTTGATGATAACGAGTTAATTCCTGACAATTTTCCAGATGAACATTTGTTTGCTATTTCTATTTTTACCCCTTGGTATGCTGATATTGTAAATTATTTAGTAATAGGAAAAATACCTCAAAATTTTACACCGCATGAGCGTAGGAAATTAATACATCAAAGTATTCCTTTTACATGGATTCATGGAATTCTATTTAAAAAATGTCCTGACCAAATCATCAGGAGATGTGTGCAAGAAAATGATGTATATGACATTATTAGGGCAGCACATGAAGAACCTTGTGGAGGTCATTATGCCACCCAAAGAACAGTTATGAAAATACTTCAAACTGGGTACTTTTGGCCTACTATGACTAAAGATGTTCATCAATTTATTGATAGATGTGATGCTTGTCAAAGAGCTAGCAAGCCTACACCTTCTATGGAAATGCCTTTGGTTCCACAGATAGCTCTTGAACCATTTGAAAAATGGGGAATTGAATTTGTTGGACCAATAGACCCTCCAAGTGATGGTAATAAACACATACTTGTATGTACAGATTATGTTACCAAGTGGGCTGAAGTTAAAGCTCTTCCACGAGCTCAAGCTGAACCAGTAGCTGATTTTCTTTATGAGAACATAATGCAACGCTTTGGAGCACCAAGAGAATTAGTTTCGGATCATGGACCTCAATTTACCTCCAATGTGATTGATCATTTTGTTAACATCTATCAAATAAAACACAAGAAAACCTCACCATATCACCCTCAGGCTAATGGACAAGTAGAAGTTACAAATAGAGAACTTGAAAATATTATTACAAAAATTGTAACTATTAATAGGGGTGATTGGTCTGAGAGATTAAAAGAAGTTGTATGGGCATATAATACAACTTGGAAAACTACCACAAGATTATCACCATATGAAATGGTCTATGGAAAACAAGCCATCATGCCCATTGAATTTGAAATAGAAACCCTTCGCACATGGTACAACTTGATATGAATTTGGATAATGCACAAAAAGATAGGTTGGAAAAGTTAAATATTCTGGATGAAAGAAGATTAGAAGCATTGCATAGAACTGAAATAACCCAACAACAATGAAATAAATGGCATGATAAACACATTGTACCACGTACATTTCAATCAGGAGATTGGGCCTTATTATTTGACTCTCGTTACCAAGATTTTCAAGGTAAATTAAGAACAAGATGGCTAGGACCCTATGAAATTGAGGAAATATTTGGAAATGGTACAATCAAGCTTAAGCCGATAGATGATTCAACAAGGAAACTACTAGTAAATGGACATAGGCTTAAACTTTATAAGAAGCCATTATCTAAGGAAGAATTCATACATCAGTTTAGACAACACACTGATTTGCAGTATATTTCTGAACTGCAATCAGTTACTATTCAATAAACTCTCTTTGAAAAGAAAAATAATAATAATATAATTATATATATATATAAAAAATAAAAAATGATTATGCTTCCTTTATTTCATTATGAAGTATCTATATTTGTTTCCATTTTCAGTCTTAAAGCTTTAAAAAATAGCTCAAGGAAAAATTCTTTCTTTCAAAACTTTGTAGGAAAATGATTACCACATGACACATAGTACCTTGTTGCTAGATGAAATCTAAGTATTTTTCAAATACTCAAACTATATCTAGTATTTTGGGCAAAATTTTCATTGGAACTGAAGCAAATATTTTAAAATGTTGTAAGTGACTCCTAGTTGATCAAGTTTCTCTATTGACCATGCACAATTACATATTTAAAAACATTGTGAAGTCTTGGAAAAATTAACTCATGTGTTATTTTTTCCAATCAGTGAAAAGTTTCCCTTGCTTATCTATTTTTATGCATGGTCTAGAGTACTAATGAATTGGCAAAAGGACAAGCTCGCCCTTCACCCTTCAAAAAAAAAAAATCCCTTGCTCCTCATCTAATCGAGCAAGTATCCTAATGAAAATCTTCTTGCTTTTCCTCAAAATTAGCAAGAACCCCAAAAAGTCAAGAAAATTTTCTTGCTTCTCCTCAAAATAAGCAAGAACCTCAAACAACACTAAAAATCCCTTGCTAAGCAAGTATCCCAAATAAAGCATAAAGCAAAAAGGGCAAAAAGAGCTTGAATCCCTAGAATTCTTAGTATTTCAAACACCATGGGGTATTCTTTCTTAAGGTATCCTTTCGTATTAGCAGTAAGTCTGGATAAGACCTCTAGATGCTTATAAGATCAGCTAGCTTTTTGGCATATATAACACTTGTTGTTTTTCAATCCTTACTCATAATGGGAAATGAATCTTCACTGCACACACAGTTGGTCTTGAAAGAGGCTTGAAACTACTAGGACAACTTTGACACTATATTAATTTGTGAAAGAAGTAAATGAAGTTGTTCAAAATTGCTAGAATGTTTGATGTCTTTGAAGAATAACCCTAGAAACATCATATGCAGCTAAGAGTTCAAAGTAAATCCTCATGAAAGTACTATGATTTCAATATTTTCTACAAAACCATGGCTTATGTCCATCACATTTTATCCTTTAGAAGAAAGCCATCTTAATATCCATTTCACTTTTTCCTATAATTTCAGATATCCTAGAAGGCTGAAATCAGATTTTATATAACATATTTTTCTATCTTTAGAAACTTCTTAATGACATACAGGAAGCATACTCATTAAAACTTATAAATAAACCCCCATATTTAAAATCATTATTATATTATCTATAAAATAAATAAACACCCTTCCTTTTGTTTTGGCTATATAGCCAAAATTATAGTTTGGGGGGAGGATAAATAAAGGCATATATAGCTCATAATATAGTTTGGGGGAAGAAAACAGGTAAAGTATTTTCTTAACTCTAATAATGGTTTTGGTAGATGTCTTCCGTAAGTATCTTCCGTAAGTATCTTCCGTAAGTATCTTCGTAAGTAGCTTCCGTAAGCATCTTCGTAAGTAGTTTTTGTAAGTAGTTTCGTAAGTGTCTTCTGTAGATAATTTTCGTAAATATTTTTTATAAAACTTTCGTAATATCATTATTAATACTATTTAATATCCATAAAAATCACAAATCTAATATATATATATAATAATTAAATATATATTAATAATAATAATTAAAATAAAATATATTTAAAATCAGAATATGAAATAATATTATAAATAATAATACTTGTAATATATAATAATAATATATAATACTTATAATAATATATATAATATATAATAATACTATATATTATAATAATAATAAATAATATTATAACTTTACCATATATATTAAAATAAAATAATATAATAATAATATAAAAAAAAAAAATTATAAAAAATAATATATAAATAATAATTTAATGCGATTTCAAACATGATCAACGGATATAAATCACCCCGTGTGTAAACACCTTGGTAAGTAGGTAGGACACGTGACCATGTCTAGCCAATTAGACACGATGATGCGGATCAAATTTTCATCGTTGATTAACATGAAGATCAAAGGATGAGAATGACGGGAGAAAACATAGTTAAACCCCTATTGTGATTAATGACATGTGCCTTTGCATTGCCCAATCAAGCATTAAAATGATAATAAAATGCCCACCATCGATTGAATTTCATCAATGACCGCATTAGGGTAAATAGATTTTAGGGTAAATAGATGTAGATGAAATTTTTAAAGTTTCTCTGATCGTCGATGACATTAGGGTGAAATTTCTCCATCGTAGATAGGTTTCTAAAAGAACATCCACCGTCGGGTAAGAGATTTATCTACGCTGCATGCGGCCATGTAGAGAGAATTACCAAACCCCAAATCGAATTCCATCGCGAACTGTAAAAATTTGTGAGGGTTTGTATAATTATTGGATTGTTTGAGTGAGAGGCCAATAATAAGTGATTTTGTGTGATTTTCGTGTTGAATTCGGATGACTTTCGGAGACAGAAAGCAAGGGTGGTCGACGATGTCGAAAGGTGGCCAAATTTCAGTGATCACGATAGGTAAGCATTTTTTTTTCCTTTTTCTTTATTGTTCCTATTCTCTGTACATACGACAGAATAAAATACTTTACATTTTGAAATTTGGTAGAAATTAGGGCTAATTTTGGAATTAGGCAACGATTAGAATAATTTTGGAATTTGGCAGAGATTTGGTTACAATTATGAAAATTGGGTTTAGGGTAATAGTAGGGAAATATACGCAATTTCGTTTTGAGCTAAAATTTGGGAAAATTCTGAAATTCTATTTTAGGGTAACAGTGGGAAAATATCCGAAATTTCATTTTAAGCTAACATTAAGGAAAAATTTAAGACTGTATTTTAGGGTAAAATTGGGGAAAATGACACAATTTTATTCTAGGGCAAAATTACTAGTGATTCTTGTTACCAAAATTGTTTTTCTTCTTAGAAAATATTTTATTTGGTTAAATTACCACAATTATCTGGTAAAATTATAGGAATTATTTGATAACTTTGTAGAAATTACTAGGAAATCTCTTATTTTGTCGAATTATGGAGACTATCTGGTAAATTACACCAAAATTTGTGTAAATTAGGGATTTTTGCAAATAAAAAAAAACGATAAAATAAATTTTTGTATTATAAGTTTTACGTTTTTGATGATAATAAAGTAGGATTTTAAAAGTTTAGGTATTATAAATTTTTACGTTTTTGTTTGCTTGAAGAATATATTTTATTTTTTGTAAAATAAAGAAAATATTTTAAATAATAAAAAATATAATAAAAAAAAAATAATAAGACAATAGATTTTTAAGGGTTTTTGTCGACCTCTAAACAAAACTTTTGTTTATATATAACTTGTAGGGTTCTTGGTGAAAAATCAACTCCTCTCAACCCTCAGCCATCACCATGCCTAAACCTGTGTTCCAAAAGCGTAGTGAGTCGTCATCCATCGATACACAAAACTCGAGCGACTCTGTAATTGAACTGTTTGAAAACGCTCGATGGTGGGAGGCACTGACCAAATTTAGAGGCCATGACTTAGGGGTGGTAAGACAATTTATATTAAACTGTAACCCTAACACTATGCTCACCCATGTTGGAGGTTTGCAGTTAGAATTAAACCCGAGTCTGATTTTTGAAATATTGGGTTTACCTGAGGTTGGTTTACCTTTCTATAAAAATTTGAAAAGTGTCACCCAGTTGGTGACCAAATTTGGGGAGAAATGTACAATCCTTAGAGATAAGGAAGGGTCAATCAAAGGAGTTTCAACCTCTACACTCCCCCTTCTATGGCAAGAGGTCGTTGTAATTATCATTAAATTCTTTACTCTTGAGGGATGAATGTCTGTTTTATCAGCCTATCACATTCGGATGTTAATAAATTTAAAATATCTAGATAAAATTGATTGTGTTATCAACCTCCCTTATTTTTTGTTCCAATATTTGAAGTCAACTATTTTAAGAGTAAAACCTAGAAGTTCTTGAGAAAAACCTAAGCTGCACCTGATTGCTCACCATGGCTTAATTAAATTAATTATTTTGAAAAAGGCTCATGAAATGAAAGTGTCTTGGAACCGGATCATGGAAGAATCCAACGTACCTGAGTGTTCAGAATCCACTGAGTCTGAGGGAGAACAGTCAATAGAGGAAGAGCATGACTCTGATAGCCAGGATGAAGAGCCTGAAAGCCCACAATGAAAATGTAAATCTGGGAAATATAAATCTCGACCAGATATCAAAAGGAAGAAGAAAATTGTAGAAAATTCTGAACAAGAGGATGAACAAGGGCAAGAACTACTTGTAAACGAGTCTACTGTAGAGACCTTGTCCTATCTTCATGCACAAAATACAGTGCTGCAAATGAAAATTGATAGGCTAAGAGAGGATTTTATAGAACAATCTAAAATTATCTAGAGAGCCCTTGCTGTTCAGATTGAATTAATTAAGCAACTTTCTATGGATAAGACACCAAAGCCTATGGACTCTATCAACCGATCGCCACCTGTCGAAGTCTCCCCACATAAGAGCTCTACTTCTGGTAAAAAGCCTAAAAAATCGGTAAACTTTAGCAAACAGTTGTACACTGATAAACCAATTGACTTTTCAAAGATCCTCGAGGAGGATAGTTCCTAGCAGATTCATAGTATTACTCAACAAAATCAACCTACAAAATTGGACCTACCCGCCAAGGAAGGAAATACATTAAAAAGTCTTGTCTTGAATGTAGGGATGCCTTTGGAGCCTGATCTGATGATTAATGATGAGAAACTTGATCCTTCCTAGACCAAGGATGCAGAGCAAAAAGGAAGCCCCCAGGAGGTTGAGCATATCAAGACGGTTATGGTGGAAACACCAGTTGCAACAACCACAACATCTGTAGATCAGAAGGCTAAGGAGCAGGTACAATGAGTTAAAAGGGAACGCAGATTACCAGGACAGAGACCACGATCATCTCGAATTTCTTCTCGAATTTTATCTCAGTAGGCTCAAAATTGAATGAACAATAAAAAACCTTTATTAATTATTCAGACTTATATTTTTAATTATATTTGTAGTATATTTTATTTGTATGGCATATGTAATATGTACATGAAATATTTGAAATGTTTGTATCTGTATATTTTTATAAGTCAGTTTACGTAATATGTACAATTAATATTTACAATGTTTACGTAATATGTACAGTTAATATTTGAAATATTTTTGCTTTATAATTGCTAATATAAATTGTTTATTTCTTAGTTTTATGAACTTTGTAATTTTTGATAAATGAATTATTTTATGTACTTTAGATTAGTGATTAAGTTTTATTTTTCCAGAAGAAACTTAGTACAGTTCTGTTAAAATTCAAGTTATTTTGAAAGATTTTTGGCAAAAACATGTGTATGTTTTTAAAATCATTGTAGGTTTTGTAAACAGTATTCATTGAGATTCTGGCAATGATTATGATAACTTATGTTATTGTTTTTCTATAAATTTTAATTCTGAATATTTGATACATGCATAAGGCTATTATATTTTGTTCATCATTATCTTTCTGCATGCATGAGGACATGCATGGACTTCAGTTTGGGGGAATGATGAGTGGCTATTTGACACATATTTTTGTACCAAAATTGTTTCATTATTACAATTATATGATGATTATGATATGTTTTCTATAAATTATTATTGAATAAAATGTGATTTATTAGGAAAACTGATTAATTACCATAATCTAACAAATGTGTTTGATTTATATCAAATTTGTCCGAGTTCTGAGAAAAATGCAAGAAAAAGATATGGATGATCAATGAAGAGATTGCAGAACTTTGACCATCCATATCTTTTTCCTACTTTTTTTTTGTTTTAAAATGACTGTTATTTCTGGTTTTAAGTCCTCTGAAATTCAAAATTTTGAAGGCGGGAACAACCAAATTCAAATTTTTGGAAGAAAGGATGTTGTTGCTACTGATGCCTCTATTGGTGTTATCCTCAATCCTCCTTCCACTGAGCCTTTGGTCAACTTTTCTCATGTGTTGGAGAAGCCTGCTCATGTTTCTTTCTCGGGCCCTCTATCGGGAATTTATGCTCCAAGAGTTAGTTCTGTTGCCTCCTCTGGGATTAAGGACTCTATAATTCTACTTCCTTCCCTCAATTGTGGGCCTTCTCCTACCTTTGAGTGTGTTCCCTCTCATTGGGATGATGACATACCTCCTAGCTGGGTTGATGGGGCATCCAAGCCTTCCTTTGCCAGAATTTTAGGTTGTCCCGTATTCCTCCTTGGATACCTCCAACCCTCCTTTTGAGGTCGTGGGTAACAAAGTCAAAATCCCTGCCAGTATTGTTGAACAATTCATTGTTGAGGAATCTGTTTCCCTCATTGGTAAAGTTGTGGGTGACAACCCTAGCCTTGATGTCATTAGGCGATGGGCTACCCCAAGATGGAAGGTTAAAGGTTCCCTCCATATTGTCGGCCTATCCAAAGGGTTTTTTGGTATAAGGCTTACCACCAAAGAAGACACTGAATTTATCCTTTCTAGAGGACCTTGGTTCCTTGGCACTAAAAGTATTTTCCTGAGGAAATGGTCACCTAATTTTGACCTTGAAACCCAAAGTATAAAATTTGCTCCTATTTGGGTCAGGCTTCCCAATATCCCTTGGCATCTTTGGTGGGAACCTATTTTCAAATCTATTGCTTCCACAATTGGAGACCTCCTTCTTATTGACAAGGTCACTCTTTCAAGGTCTAGAATGCATGTTGCCCGCCTGTGCATCCAAGCTAACCTTGCTTCTACTTTACCAAATTTTTTGGAGCTGGAGTGCGGGTCTTGCCTTTTCAAGCAGGCCATTGAATATGAAAATAAGCCTCCTTTTTGTATTCATTGTCATACTCAAGGCCATTTGCGCGCTCAATGTTCTCTATTCAACAAACAGGCTTCCCCTACTAAAGCTATGCCTGGTCCCAATCGTGACAAAGGAAAGGATGTTTTGACTCCGCTCAAAAAATATTATAGAAGATTTCATCCTTCCAAAGGAGCTATCTTCAGGCTGATTAAATATCAAAGGAAAAAAGATATTGTGGGCAACTTCTCTCCCGTCAATCTTCCAGGCGAGAAAAGGGACCATATTTCTTCTCCAGATGCAAAGGCCAATGAGGTGAGTCTTTTTGCTCTGCCTAATAAATTCCAAATTCTTGGTGATTTAAATCCTGAGGATGATCATATGACAGATACAGTTGAAAATCCTAATCCTCAATTCAAATCTACTCCTAATAGTCCTTCCCATTTGTTGGAGGGCCAGTCTGACTATGAACCTTTTCATGCTAAAAGCTCCTTTCCAGAAGCTTTCAATCTAGACCAGCCTCTGGTTGATAATATTTCTATTCTTGCTTCCTTCTTGGAACCTTCTAGCCCTGTTGTGCAAAAGTTCAGTCCTAAAATCACCAGGAGTCATAAGAAATCTCCTATTGACTGTGGTAGGGAAAAAAAAGAGGTAGACCCTCTAATTCTGATCACTGGAAACAAGGAACTGATGAAGATATTGCTAATGGTGTCCAAAAGATGCTTTTTTCCATAGGCATCATTTCTAAGGAAGACCCAAAGTGTACCAAACCTCCCCAACCATCTGGAAAGGGAGGCAAGAAAGCCACAAAATATTCTAAATGAAGATCCTCTCATGGAATGTGAGAGGCCTTAATGGTTTAGCCAAACAAAGATTAGCTAAATCATTAAGGAAAGAAATAAGACCCACAATTTTTGTTATCCAAGAAACCAAAATCAGAGATGCTTTTGAGAAATAGATTAGTAATCACATCTGGAAATATTGTGACTATCTTGCTTGCAAAGCTAATGGAGCCTTTGGTGGTCTCCTATGTCTTTGGAATCCTAACCTAGTTGAAGGAAACATTATTCATTCATGTGATGAGATGATGAGCATTCTATTTTTTGACAAAGACAACAATTTTCATTGGGTCCTTACCAACATTTACGCTCCAAATTCCATCACTGGTAGGGCCCGTTTATGGAATAATCTTGCTAATGTTTGAAGGGCCTTTGCAAATATTCCTTGGATTCTCATTGGTGACTTCAATACTCCCCTTTTTCCTTCTAACAAGAAAGGAGGAGTTGGTTCTTATTCCAGAAGTATGGAGGACTTCTAGCAATTCATAAGTGACCAAAATCTCATGGATGTCAATCTCAAAGGAAACCAGTTTACTTGGTCAAACAGAAGATGTGGTACCCAATTAATTCAGGTTAAACTTGATAGAGTTATTTTTTCTCATGAAGCCACCAACATTTGGGGGGATGCAAATCTTCAATCCTTACTTAAAATTGGTTCTGATCACAGTCCTATTCTCCTTGATACCAACAATCCAAAGCTTTTCAAAACTCCTTTCAGGTTTGAATCTATGTGGATGCTTCATCCTGATTTTAGAGAAAGAATCACATAGTGGTGGCAATCTAACTTCCAAGGATCTCCTTCCTTTGTGTTGGCACAAAAACTTAAAAATATCAAGGAAAATTTGAAAATATGGAATAGAGATGTCTTCGACAACCTCTTCCAGAACAAACAAGACATCATCAACAGGCTTGACATTATAGAAAGAGAAAGGCAAGGAAAAGGTGATTGTTCAGGAGAAATTAGAGAAAATGAAAGGAACTTATTAGCTCAATATCATAATATCCTCCAATGTGAAGAAATATTTTGGAGACAAAAATATCATGATATCTGGTTAAAAAAAGGAGATTCCAATACAAAATTATTTCACGTCTCAATGTTGAGACATCGCAGCCACAATAGGATTAAAGAAATCCATAGGCAAGATGGCAGAATGGAGAATGATATAAAGGAAATCAGGTCTGAAGGTCATAACCACTTTTCAAAACTTTTGCAAGAGGAACAGAGACCCAACTCTAGAGCTGCTAAATATTTATTTCTTCAATTCATTCCCAAACTCATTACTGATGACATTAACAACAAATTAAATGCTATGTTTTTTGATGAGGAAATCAAGGATGCCCTTTTCTCAATGAAACCTAACAAAGCTCCTGGACCTGATGGTTTTCCTCCCAGATTATTTTAGGCTTTTTGGGATGTTGTTAGTAATGATGTGTGCAGAACCATTAGATAAATTCAACACTCCAAGATTATCCCCAGAGGCTTCAATTCCACATTTATAGCTCTCATACCAAAAATCCCCAATGCTACTAGCTTTAATGACTTTCGACCTATCAGCCTGTGTAATGTCATTTACAAAATTTTAACCAAGGCAATAGCTATCCGTATGAGAGAAGTCATGCCTATTATCATAAATCAATACCAAGGTAGCTCTATTAAAGGCAGATCCATCTTAGATGGCATAATATCTGTTCATGAAGCCATTCATTCTAGTTCCCTCAATAAAAAGGTAATTTTTCTCCTTAAACTTGATATGAACAAAGCTTATGATAGACTGAGTTGGGACTTTCTTATTGCCATCCTTCACAAGTTTGGGTTTCACTCCGATTGGATTTCACTAGTCAAAGGATGCATCTCCTCTGCTTGGTTTTCTATTCTTATTAATGGCTCTCCTGTTGGTTACTTCCAAAGTAGTAGAGGACTAAGACAAGGAGATCCTTTATCTCCTCTCCTGTTCATTATTGTTGTTGAAGCTCTTGGTAGGTCTATATTGGCAGCTAAAGAGGTAAATCTAATTTTTGGCATTCAAGTCACTTCACAATGCAGTCCTATCACTCATCAACAATTTGTTGATGATACCCTTTTGTCTACCTTCACCTCTGTCAATGAAGCTACAATCATCAAACATATTCTTATCCTTTATGAAGAAGATGTTAGTCAAAGAATCAATTTTTAGAAGAGTAAATTGTACTTCCTTAATACTCCATTGAGAAGGCAACAGTTGATTGCTAACATTCTTTATTGTCCTATCAGCAATCTACCTTCTTCATACCTTGGAATACCTCTGTTCATCAAAAATACTAAAGAAATCCTGTGGGACAATGTCATTGAAAGACTTCAAAAAAAGCTGACCACCTGGAGAGGAAACCTCCTATCTCAAGCTGGAAAAATTACTTTGACCATGGCCTACCTTCAAAGCATTCCTATTTATTTCCTATCCTTATTCAAATCCCCAACCTCTATTTATAGCAAAATGGAGAAAATTCAAAAAAAATTCCTTTGGTCAGGTACTGAGAACAAACACAGATTTCATTTGGTGGCTTGGGATAAAATATGCAAACCTAAAGATCAGGGAGGTCTAGGTCTCAGATGGATATCCCACCTAAATATTGCCCTCCTCGCTAAGCAGGTCTGGAGAATCATTTCAAATGAGAGGGTTGATTGGGTCAAAATAATAAAAAGGAAGTATCTTCAAAATTCAGAATTTTTGCACGGTCAGGTGCCCTCTTGTGGTTCTGCCTTTTGGAAGTCCATTTGTGAAGCTCGTCCATTGGTGCAAAAAGGGACCCATTGGCAACTTGGATATGGCAAGTCCATTTTTTCTGGGAAGATAAGTGGATTGGCAGTCATCCTCTCAGCCAGAATCCCATGCTTCAAAGGATCATCAATTCTACCAAGCAACTTTTTGGTCCTCTTGTGACTAATTTTATAGTTTCAGTTAATGGAGTCATGAGATGGAAAGAGGTCAATGTTCCAAATTTTGAGGAGGAATATTTGTACCTAAATAATATTCTTTCCTCCTTTAGAATCCCTGAAGTTATTTCTAAGGACCTTCCCATTTGGGAACCCACTGATTTTGGGGACTTTTTTGTTAAAACTGCGTACCTGCTTTCCCTTGATCATATTGATAATCCTTTACCTTTCAAGCTTGTCTGGACTAAATATTTGATTCCCAAAATTGCTTCCTTATCCTGGCTCTGTATTCAAAATCGCATTCTAACTGTTGAGAATCTCATGAAACGGGGACTCACTTTACCTAATAGATGTCACCTTTGCCTTTCCAATTGGGAGTCCACATCCCACCTTTTCTTGTTTTATCCCTTTTCAAGGATGGTTATTAATACGCTTCTTCAAATATTCCATTTGGTTTGGGCCAATCCTCCTTCCATTGTTGAACTTTTTTATCAGTGGCCTAATCCTTTTAAAAATCCTGTGCTCAAAGGATTGTGTAAATTTAGCCTCCAACATTATTTGTGGCAAGTCTAGCTCGAACGTAATCATAGAGTTTTTGACAAGAAAATTCTTCAGCCTGAGTACATTGCTAATAAAATCATCCTTTGTGCTGTAGAAAATGTTCTTGCTACTCCACTAAACCCACATCCTTGTCCTCCTTTTGAGAAAGACATCCTCAAGTCTTGTAATATAATTTTGGATAATCTCAATAGTGCTAATCCTTCCAATCCTAGAGACAGTGTCAAGTGGATTCCTCCTCCCATTGGTTGGGTTAAACTTAATTTTTATGGAGCGGCCAAAGGAAATCTCAAGAATGGAGGGGCCGGTGGTATCCTCCATGATCATCTAGGAAATTCTATTTTTGCTTACTCAGAGCCGCTAGGTGTTACTACTAATCACTCCGTTGAGGCCAAGGCTGTCTGGAGAGGCCTCTAATTTATCAAATATATTCTAGGAAATATTGTTGTGGAGGGTGATTCCCTAAATATCATCAATTATTTAAAGTCCTCAAAGCCTTCCAGCTGGAGGATCAGATCAACCATTGAAGACTGCAAGCAAATCCTTCAGAGGCAACATAATTGCATTATCCAACATACTTACAGGGAGGCTAATACAGTTGCTGATAAGCTGGCTAATATTGGGGTCATTTCCCAAGGTCCTTTAACGTGGATAGACAGTCTACCCCCTGAAGTAGATGATCTTCTTAAATGGGACCAATCTCAAAGGAAGGACCAAAATCACGTTATCCATGATGAAAACTAATTTGCCTATCAATCCTAGTCATCAACTTTTTTTGTCCTTTGTAATCCCCAAGACCCACTTTTCAGATCTTTGGTTTTGTCTTCATTCAACCACCTTGCCTTTCTTGGGAGTTTGGATACACGTTCCCCTAAGGCCTAGTTTTCATTTCTACGCTATTTTTTTCAAGAACCTTAATCATTCTCGGGTTACCACTTATTATTATTACCCCAAGGCAAATCTTCACATGAGTTGTAATTATTCTAATCTCGTGTACTTTGATATGAGTAATATTACTTTTTTGAGAACCATCTTTAGCCTTCTCGATCGAAGGCTCCTCCCGACATTCAATTTGGTGATCATCCCAAGCCTTTCGGGGTCCCATGTTTGGATATCTTGGTGGTTAAGCCTTTCATGCACCCCGATTTGCCAAATAGTCATTTTAGAGTGTCACCAAATGATTGGCTGGACTTATAACTTAATCTTGATTTGCAAACCAAACCTCTACCCTAGCAAATCCCTGCTTGCCAAAGATTTCTTTCCATTTGTGCTAATGCTTTCATGGTCCCAAAGAAGATGTTCTCAAGGCAACACCATCCTTTTATCTGAGCCTATGCATGCCTTGTTCATCTTCCTGGTGATTGCTCCCTCTCTAGTCTCATTCTGTCTATTCCTTTTCCTTAACCATCCTCTGTATTTTTCCCTTTTTGTCAACATGAAAGAGCGCAAACCCGTTTACATTGAGCCTGCTATGCTCCAGCTCAATCCTCTGGTTTGTGACTTGTGGACTGACAAAACCAACAATGCTCTGATTGAATTCTTTAAGATTTTTACCGGGGTGGATGACAACATAACAAAGGCCTTTGTAGATTCCTGGGATAAGGGTTTTGTCACAATTCATGGTGTCCAATTTCACATCTCCTTTGAGTTGCTGGCGGGCCTGACAGGCCAACCCTTGGAGGGCAAGGTTATTCAGTGCAACAAACACAACTGGGAGGCTGAGTTGATCTTTTTGAGAAGAACTCCGAGATTTATAAGAACTACAGTAAAGGTCTGTATCATGAACACTTCTCCCCTCCTTTGCAACAAATTCTTGTTCCTGTAATGCAATATCTTTCCTATGATAATCCAGATTCTCAATTGTGTTGTATTCACCTTGCCTATGTGAATCATTTTCATGAAGCCAAAGCCATGAACATTCCTGCTACAATTTTTTGGTCCATCGACTACACCATTACAACCACCCAAAAAAATGAGGATGTCCTTCCCTATCATCAAGGGCTCTTCAAAGTCCTTTATCGTTATCTCCTCTTCATTTTCCTAATGGCAACATTCTCAATCCTGAGTCTGAATAAGATAATTCATCCTCTACTCCTAGCCCCCAACCTTCTAATCCCAAGCAAAAAATAAAAAATGACAAGCCTCACTCTACTGCTAGGAAGAAAATCAAAGTTGAAACAACCCCTGTAAGAAGCTCTCAACGACTGAAGCTTAAGGAAGTAACTGAAACCCCTCCGTCCATCTCAGGCAAACCTCCTAAAGCTCAGTATGTTTCACCTGATATTGTTGATAAGTTCCTTCATAAATTAGTTATCCATGCTACTAATGCATCCATCATCCATCTGGAGTCTGCTTACATCACCATTGGTAAAGCCATTGCTAGCCTTAAGGAACAGAGGCATAATATCAGCCTCTTCTTCTTCTATGAGAGTTTTAATGGTTCCTCCATGGTTTCTACTACTGGACCCCCTTCCGATGTCAAAGGGGGCATTAATGAAGATGAGGTAGTCAAAATTGCTAAAAATGCATGCCTAGAAAATCTGAAGGAAACTTCAAAGGACAAAGAAAACCTGAAGGAGGAGGCGAAGGACAATGTTCTAGAAATTGATGTTCACAATCTGCTGCAAACTAACGCCCTTCCTTGATGGTGTCTTTTGCTTGCTATGGGTTTTGTTCCTGGCCGCACTGCTCTTCCTCTGGTCTATGGGCACGCAGTTGTTTTGCTCCAGCTTGATCTTCTATGTTCCTTTTTTGGTGGTGTTCCTTTTTGTTCCTCTGTACCGAAGGATTGTAATGGCTTTTAGCCTTTCTATTTTTTGCCTTTCAGTTCTAAAGGGTTTTGGTCTATTTGAAGGGATTCATTTTTTCTCTGTTGTGTTCCTCTCGGTTCCTTGATGTAAAAGGTGATAGGGCACCTTTCAAATGCCCTTTTTGAATTAATATAATCTAATTTACCAAAAAAATAGATTGTAGAACTTTGGAGTGCACCTCGGATGAGAAAAAAACCAACAAAGTTTGGTGACAACAGTAATTGATCTTGTTATAGATGTTGATTACTGAAGTATATTACTGAAGGTAACTATTGAAGGTAATTACTGAAGGTAACTACTAAAGGTAACTACTGAAGACAATTTTTGAAGAATGTTTTACTAGTAGTTACTGAAGGATAATAAAGACTGTTGACTTCAGCATGTGGACGACACATCAAGATGGACGACACATTAAGTTGGACGACAATTGATATTTTCTACGTAGAAAATATTTTATTATCGCATACTATCCATGGGAATATTTCAAGTTGACAAAGTTATTATTTGCTTTATAAAGCTTGTAATTAATCTATTTTTGGAAGTTTGAGATATAAACGTAAATATTGTTAGATTTTCCTGGAATATAGGACATGAGGTACTAATGTATATCTTGCGAGTCAATTAAAATATCATTGTTTTGTTAGGATTATTAGTAGGATGCCACTTGGACCAGTCAAAATATTTATAATTCCAAGTAGGAGTATGTATTATGATTAGGTTTTAGATTATTCTTGATTAATGTATAGTCATCAATCCACAAAATCTGCATGTCAAATATGTGGAGAATACTATTTAATATTGTATTAGTCATAGTATAAATTACATAGAAGACCTTGAAAGAGGTCTACACTCTACACTACACACTACTCTATACTTTGATTCTTTGCTGCAACTATCGTTACATTACAGTCTATTCTCAGTTTAGAATTTAGAGGAAATACAATAGCATGTATAGTTGAATCTCCAGTAATAAAATAGCATTTTGTTCTTCAAATATGGTAATTTGTATCAATTTCATGTGTTATTTGATTTTTGTTATGTAAATTGTGTTTATCTGTTACCTGCATTCATAGAATAGACATAATGTTAGTACTAGTTATAAAATCTAGTTACTAAATAAGGTAAACTAGGGGAGAAATACTTACTCTGCACACTAGGAGGCTGGAACCACTCCTATAGACAATCCCTAAGCTCTCGCCCCTACAATAGGTTGGGATTAGTTAGCCTTAAATTAAATTGCATTTCAAATTGCATAGAATAAGATAGATTGCATGAGGATCCTCACAAATAAATTAAATCATGTTCATAGTAATTAAGTGCATCAGTAAATCAATTCATTAGTAATAAAGTGCATTAGTAAATCAATTCATTACTAAAAGTAAAACATAATTGCATTTATTTATCATATCTTGTATCATTCATTTTTGAACAAATTTAATTTTGTTCATTTACTCTTTTCTGTACAAGTGAAGCCTGAAAAATAAACTTGAGCTAAGCTTAGTATTAACTCATACGATATAATCTATACAGGATTTGTTACTCTTTAAATCTGACCTTGATTTCCCTCGGATTGATAAAATAAAATGTAAGCTCTATAGCCTATCAGCAAATATCAAGCTATAATTCTCCTTTAATTCTACTTTCAATTATGGTTGATTTTACCATAGTTTCAACCTTATAATATACCCTTATATCTCCCTATTAATGAAAGCAAATAAATAAAGGTAAAGTCTTACCTTTATAATACTACAAATATGCTATATGAGCATTGTATTTGTATTGTATTCTTCAATGTATGCATACCAAACTTAATGCTTGCTTTGACCTCCTTTCAATAGTGGATGGCGATAGATTCCTTTGATTGCAATAGTGGGTACTCCTTTTTTGCTTAATCAAGAGACTTTAATGCTCTTACTTCTTCCTCCACATTGCACTCCCATGGCTGCTACAAATGCACTCCTCCTTGGTCTTTGGAACCTCAAATAGGGATAGAATCTTGTAGTGGGTGACAAGTGTCATGATAGTTTCACTTTAACACTTGGGAGAGATATAGAACCTTGTTGACCCTTGGAATTTTATACAGAGTGGAAGGTGAGTGTTACAGTATTGTATGAGCACTTATATTCCTTGGTGACAAGTGTCACTTCTCTTCTAACACTCCCAATATCCTCCTATGTAATACCTTCTTGGAATTTCATTCAAGCATGCAAAGGGTGAGTGCTCATGTAGGAGACATTAGGGTTTCATTGAAGGTGACAAGTTTCACCTTACCTTTTTCATGGGTCTTTTCTTCTCAATGTCTTCAATCCTTAATGTATTCTTTGCAAGGTTCTTTTATCAGTGAATTGTGGCTAGTTTCTCATTTGTTGTATGTATTCGATGGTGCTTGGTGTGAGTTGGTTCTAGCTAGAGTAGTTTTGGTCACAAATCTGCCACAAGAAAATATTTTGTACGTATACGCGCCCTAGACTTGGCCAACATTGAAAGGTCGAGAGAAAGAGAAGTCTCCCGGGCCAATATCCAGAGAGGGATGGCTCCAAAACTACTCTAAACTAGTTTTGAAGATAAGGATGCAGGAAAGAAATGGGAAAATGCTAAAAGAGAGGGAAATAACAGAAAGGAATGGAAATATGGCCACAGGCCGAAGTGTATAATTTGGGGCAGACTAACAGCAAGAATTCCACCAAGTTTTATGACAACATCTAATAAAGGGAAAGCAGCAGAATTTAACTCACACATTTGTACAGATAACCTCCAGATCATATTTCAAAAGATACTCACTAACCAACAACGTTCGAATTCAGAATGCAGAATTCAAAACCTAACAGCAAGAGCATGAGCATAAACAAAAATGACTTTTAAAACCAGAAGGAAATCACACACATAAGAATGCTTGCAAAGTTCATAAGTCAAGTCTCTTCTATTGATGCAGATAACTTAGAGAGTTTTCTTGCAAAAATGTCCAACCTTTTTTACTTTAGATATACATAAATATTTATAGAGGTCTTCCCTCTCTCTTTTGCATCACAACATTTAAAACATACAACATATTTCGAAGAAGAGGTCCACAAAATAGGCACTTGAAAAGAGAAACAATCCTCCTTAATCTGCCTTGGAGAAAACACACATTAAATGACCATTATTAGGGCAAGCCAAAATTTTTTAGGAGACCACGAACATAACTTTTAATGCTGGAGGTATATTTAATATTGGTGGCTTCGAAAACTGCCTCAGGTTCTTCCATCTAGCACACATTGGTAATCAGCAACATTTAATCTTTGAGCTTCTTTGACCACGATCTAAAAATTAGTTGGAGAGATTTTATTTGATCCTTATCTTCTCCTCACGTTCTCCTATGCAGATAGAACTGTATCGGGCCTTTGTTTTGCTTCTATCATGAAAATGAGACAGGTCATGAAAATGCAACATGTCACAAAATTGTGACACTTTTACCTTACTATCTTCTGTTTCTACCACCAGTCGCGAAAATGCGACATGTCGCGATATCGCGACGTCTTATCTTTGTTTAACTTTCTTTCCAAGACATGTCATGAAATCGTGACATTCTCATTTGTTTGGGCTTCTTTTCTCAACATGTCATGAAATCGCGACATTTTCCTTCACCTGCCTTCTTCGCTGCTCCAAGTCATGAAAACTCACCATGTTGCAAAATCGTGACATGTCGTGAAATCATGACATCTTCCTCTTCCTTGGCCTTCATCTCCTTGACATGTCGTGAAATCGTGACATTCCATACTTGGCATTGTCTTTCGGGCTCTTTCATTGTGAAAACGTGACATGTCACGATATCGCGACAATTTTTGTCTTCCTTGTACTTGTTAGATTTTGTTTCACAAAAACGTGACAGGTCGCAAAAATGCGACATGTCACAATATCATGACATTTTTTTCATTTGGCTCTTTCGTCTGCAACAAGTCGTGAAATCGCGACATGTTTCTCCATTTGGCTTGATCTCCATAGTATGTCGTGAAATTGCGACAATTCTCTGCACTTGGCCTTTCTGCCCTGACATGTCATGAAATTGCGACACTTTCTTGCGCTTCTCTTTGTTGCTGCTTCCTATCGCGATATCGCTACACAGTTCTCTTGCTTGATATCATCTCCAAAAATGTCATGAAATCGTGACATCTTTCATGCCTTGTGTTTATCTGTCAGTCCTTCCCACGATAATGCAACATGTCACGATATCACGCCAGTCTGTACCGTTTGTGCCTTTCTGGATTTTTCTGTCGTGATATCACGACATGTTTCTTTGACATTGCCCTTTGCTGCTTTATGTCATGATATCGTGACATTTTCTATCACTCTGCTCCGTGGCCACCGCAAGTCACAAAAATGTGACATGTCATGATATCATGACAAATTTTCATTTTGATGTTCCTTCACCGCAACAAGTCGCGAAACTCCAACATGTCACGATATCATGACAGTTTGACTTCATTGCTTCCTTTGACTACGTTGACCGCAAAAACACGATAGGTCACAAAAATGCTACATGTCGCGATACCGCGACACTTTCTTGACTTAGCTTTTTTCTAGTATGGACGCCACAAAAATGCGATAGGTCGTGATTTCACGATATGTCACGATATCGCGACACCTTTGCTTTAGACAAAATTTGTTAAGTGTGTCTACAATTTGAGCATTATTTTGCTTGAATAGCAACAACAAAAACAATGTGGCAAAAATGCCAACAAGTAGTGAGCAACACTTTGGTGGATTTGAGTAATGCTTTGGTGGAGTTTTTAAATACTCCAATGGTGCCCTTGAGTGCTCCTTATGGACTTACATCTAGCTGGTATAGCCTCTTTTATGCTTTGTTTTCCTCATTTCAACCTGCTATGTATTTACCTTTGTAGATAATATTTCTCTTACTGTGTTTTATTGTAAGTACCTTGATACAACTATCCAAGACCATGGATGATATGAGCTCTTTGAGAGGCTCTTTTACCTTGCTTGGAGAATGCTTTTACATGACCACTTTGAGTTGATTTCTCAAAATTGAAGAATGTAACTTTGTGGAACTTAAACCCTATCCTTTTTCCTATGTAGGATAGATTAGTATGGTGCAAGATGATGTAAATGATTTTGTGAATATAATACATTTTTTTTGCACCTCCTTTTGAAATATTATTTTTTTGGTTTTAATGGTGGCTTTCTTGTAGGCAATGACAGATTTTGAGATTGTCTTCTTTGATAGACAACTCTCTCCTTTTCTTGGTTAATTTTGGTAATAAACCCAAGCTAATAACCACATAGATAGAATATTTTTTAGAAGTATTTTTTGCAATAATTTTTTTTGTAAATAGCCCTTAGTGCACCTCAAATCTGAGAGTCACTAAGTCTCTATTTGTAGCTTTTACTTATTTTGATGATGGCTTTCTTATCCACTTATTGGAGGAATCCGATCTGATTTTTGTTTCTTCTTTGGGCCATGAAATATTGTAGGTTATATGCACCAAATAGTGTATCTAGATACTTTGATAATCTATTGGTTTTGTGTCCTTGATCTTTAACAATCAACAAAGACAAACTAACATTTTTAAGAGTCGCTAGTTAAAGATCAACTAGTATAGTGCTAATGGATTAATAATGCACTTTAATGGTAACACTAATATCACATTATTGCTCTTGTAAATAAACTCTCAAAATAATTTCAAATGCACTTAATAATATTCTACAACTTTTTAAGAGTAATTTGTAATAAAACCTTAATTAATATTTTGCAGTTTTTCACTACAATCAATATTGTAGGATGTAGTCTTCTTGGTTTCTATATAGATAATAGGTAGGTGATAATTTTATTTCTTTCAAAAAATATCCAAATCCTATTTAATGTGCAAATATATCTTAAAATGAATTATCCTTTTTGCACTTTCTTGAAGACTATAATATGAGACATTTTCCTTTGAAAATATAATCTAAATATGATGCTTAATAGAATTTGATAACGAACCCTAATATGATGTTCAACTAATTGCACCCAAGTTGCTTACCTTTAATGGATTCTATAGTAGATGTAGATCTTGGTGTTTTGATTCACCAAGTTTCTACCTTATAGTGGATGAATTCGTAGCTTCTTGTTGGCTATCCAAAATAACTTCTTGCTTCACCAAACTATGGTCTTGAACTTTCTGTATTAGGTCTAGGGTTTGGTGGCTTGATCCTTCTAGTGATCTTTGATTTTTTATAGTAGGTTAAAAAATCCTTGCTTATGAAATGTGCCTTATTCCTATAAGAGGTAATCTCCAAATCTCTTGGATTTGGTAGGCTTCTTCTGTATGAATCTTCCTTCAATCTTCTTGACTTCAAAAAAGATCTTCTTCTTCTCAAGATTATGAATGTCTTAAAGTCTTCATTAGATTCTTCTTTGGTATTTAGAAATCTTTACAAAATTCTTCTTCTCTTAGGCTTGTTTTCAGATGGTGACAATTATCCCAAGTCCTTTACTTTTAGGAGCTTCTCCTTGGTAGTGTATTTCTCCAATGAGTTTTCCTAGGAACTCTTTTGATGATGCTTCCACAAGCTCTATAACAAGGCTCTCCAAGCTTTATTATTTTCCTTCTTGATATGTCTCCATGGTATTCTATCTTGCAGTTTCTTCGGTCTTCCAATTGAGACCTTTTATTCAATATTCTTCTTCTAGAAGTGTTGGTGATGATATCTTCTTCTCAGATCTCTAAAATTTTCTACTTTTGGATTCTAGAATGGGACCTTTTTGGTCCTTCTTAAATATTCTAATTTTGGAAGTTTTTCTATAATTTGCAGGATTTAATGGAGATCACCAATCTCATATTTCATGGAATCTTCTTTGGAGTCTTCTTTAGGAACTATTTTCTAGAGTCTTCTTCAGAATTAAGGCTTCTATGACCATTTTTTCTAGATCAAGGCTTCTATGGCATTTTCTTATGGTACAAGGCTTATATGGACATTTATTTTGCAATATGCAGGTCTTCAATATTCTATGGAGATCACAAATATCCCATCTCCTCCTTGACTCGAATTCTAGAGTATCTTCTTTCTTGAGTCTGCTATAAGGCTATTGTGGTATTTTATTAACTTTTGCAATCTATAGGATTTGCAACTCTTGTAATGATATCTTTTTTTGAGGTATTTGAAATATTCAGTCTTCTCCTCGTTACTGCAAGTGTTGGAATTATTTTAAGATGATATTATTCCTAGCTCTCTTGTAGGAAGCTTCCCAACCTTTTTTAGAATCTCCTTTTCCTGCAACAAGTTGTTAGAGCCTGGAACGGAAGAAATTTATAATTATGGAGATAATAATATTCACTAGTTAATTTATCAATCTAGTGGTATGAATGTTGACTCCTATTCTTCAAGATTTTTTCTACAAATATATGGAAAGACTATAGCCAAATGTAATTTTAAAATTTTCTATAACTAAGATTTATTTCAGTCCTTTCAATTTTTTTTGTAACTCTCCCTAATCCTATTGACCTATTGGACTTCTCTTATGGTGATTTTTATAAGTGGTGGTGAACAATGGTGAGTCCAATTTACAAAAGTGCAAAGAGGAACTATGATGTATGTAGGTCCTCTTATTGCTATCTTGATTCATCGTGGCTATAATACCACTATTAGATTTTGAGGATATATGTAGTGGAAGAGATCTATCATAGGTCCTAATAAAATGTAGAAAATATTAAAGAAAGTAATTCTAAAATATGATGGGTCCGAGGTGTAGACCAATTGGTTCATCCAAACCCCATAAGGGGGTGGAGGTCCAAGGTTCAAATATCGGGCCTCGCAGGACTGAACGCTTTTCCCTTTCCTGGTGCTTTCAGCGGAATAAAAGGTTTAAAATGATTATGACATGGTGGTTATAGGGGCGGACTGTGCGAAGATCTGTGTGGTGGCTTCTGGGGTGGATAGCGTAGAATACTGTGGTGGCCATAAAAAGCTGGACAGCCTGCCTGGGTTCGTGGTGGCTACCAATTCCACCATGTAAATTCAAAAAAAAAAAAAAATGACTAGAATATATTATAAATAGAAAGTGGTGAAAATACAATGTAGTATGGAGGTAATGGTCACTCCATTACTATAATCTAAAGAACTGCATTCTACTCCATACAAGAGTTCTACCACTGTCTACTACACTCTACTATAATGCACTTGATATGCTTGATATAGAATTGATATGAGCTATCACTATGAGGCCCTTTATATAGGAAGATAGATTCCTTTGTCAATACTCTACCTAGCTATACAAGGGGATACCTTGCACATTACAACTTGCACATTGACACTTGTGCATTTATTACATTTCTTGAAGTAACTAGCTAACTTCCCCCTAAAGTAATCTCTTACTCTAACTATGTACCAAAGATGGTATGTTTACATGATACAAATAATGTAATATATTCTAACTCTAACATGCAATGCAAGAGAAATGACGAAGAGTCTAAATGATAGTGGGCATATTACCTAGGTGATAAGTGGAAAAAGTAAAGTTAGAGGGAGTTGTAACTCCCCTAGACACAAAGTTAGTTGGAAGGAGTGCAAACTCCCCTAGATAGAAAAGTGTCTTTTGAAGGAGGGTCAACTCCCCTAGACTAAAAGGTGGTTTTAAAAGAGGTTGAACTCCTCTAGTCATAGAATTAGATTGAAGAGGAGGAGATAAATGAGAAGCAAAATAAGGTTGAGGGAGGGGAAATTAATGGAGAAAATAAAAGGAGAAGAATGTTGGGGAATGGAAGAAAGTGGAAGAAGGAGAGAAGGAAAATGAGGGGAGGTAAGGACCAGCCATAGGTATGTAGTCAATTTGCATGATCATACAACAATGATATGAAAATTATTAAAGAAATAGATGAGGATGCTGAAGAGATGAGGAAGGAGAAGCTGAGATAGAGTTGGTGAGAAAATGGATGATGATAGTGGATGATGACACTTGAGGAGGATATGTAAGATTGTATTGAATCATGATCAATATGAGATACCCTAATGATGGAAGGGATGAATGTGTTTGAACATTACGATTAATAAATTATTGAGAGAAATTGATTTGGCAAGTCGACTAGACAAATGTATGTATCCTCATGATGTTTCAATCGATCTATAAGTTGTTGAACATGTCCATATCAATGATGCAAGTGTATGAGTAATAATATAGGCATGGGAATTGGGTGTACCAAATTATATTTTATTGGAGTTTAAGTTGAGAAGAAAATTTCTATTTTTTTATCCTAGTAGAGGGTTAGTGATAGTCATGGGCAAGGTTCTTGGACAAACGTAGATTCCAAGAATGAGTGTTTTAATACTGATCATGTTATTAACATCATTTATAGGTAATGTCATCTAGCTTAAGTTATTAGTTGATGGGCAATGGGGTGTGATTTTGAACTCATAGATGTAAGGTTAGCCACTAATAATAAGTGGATGTAAATTATTACTATGAAGGAGTGGTTGGTTGAGTGGGAGCTGATGAAGGAGGATGGGATAACAAATAAAATTGACTAGAATGGAAAGGAGGAAGAAATTAAGAAGGGATTGGATCCATTAAGAGGGGTCATATTATGGAGATGGTCAACTTCAAAAATTCTAGATTTCTAGTAACAAGATCGATCAAGCCAAAAAAATCTTGGTGGGAATGGATGGTATTTATAGGTGTACATTTTTGAGGTGTAGGTGTAGATGTCAAGCCATAAAATTATCATTGTTTCATCCCATATTCTAGCAATGGATGTCAAAATATACCAAGGTGTTGGTTGGAAGGGGTGAGGGGATTATCAATTTGTACATCTCTCAATCTAGAAGATATTGTACCAAGTGTTTGAAGCATCAACAATCACTAATGTTGTAACCCTTTTGATGATGGTAGATGAAAAAGTGGTGTTATATATACCATTTAGGTTTGAAATTTTTAGGGTCTTCTGGCCTAACTTTAGGTAAGGAAATTATTTTTGCTTCATACAACTTTTGAAAGATAGTGAACAATGGCTCAAAAAGAGAGTCTAGTTATGATGTGGATGAGGATGACACTATGAGTGATTGGAAGGTTGGTTAAGTGGTGATGGGTGGATTTCCCATAGTGAATTTATTGTAGATCAGGATTTGTGAGTTAGTATAGAATTTGGCATAGTTCATTTGAAGAAGGGGTCAAAGTTGCTTGGGTAGGATTGATAGAGAGGTCACATGGGTAGGATCAAGCTAGTGAGGATGAGAATAGAAATAGGGGAAATATGGATGAAAATAGGATGAGTGGTGAAGCTATGGTATGTAGGTGTTTAGGCTACGTGGGATGGAAAATGGGTTATCAATAGAAGAGGGGGGAGAGGTGGTGTTGGAAGAAGATGTGGAAGACATGGTGTAGATCAGTGTGAGGGGAATGAAGTGGTATCCTTGTGAGGATTCTTGGGTAGAGTGGTGTGAGAATCTTGATGCATTAGGATTTGGTTAAAATACGAGGATCTAGAATAGCCCACATCACTCAGATAGGGGGTATAATAGATGGTGGACTGCTTACCAGGTGGGGTGAAGGACACCTCCCCAAAATAGGTTGGAGGAGTCACTAAAGGATGAGGGATAGAAAAGTGGTTCATGGATGTGCCTATGCTCTAGATTGACTTCTAGTTATAACCATAACTAATTAGAGATAGAACATAATATGGGAAATTAGATGAGAGAGAAAGGGAATTTTGTAATCTAACTTTGGAGGGAATCATCCCTTCCTAGGTGGTCATGTGTGGAACTGTCTATTCCTAGGCGGTTGCTTCTAGAGAGTTTACAAGGGCTAGGATGAAAAAAATAGGTGATAAGGAGATGGTTTTCTATTATTTTTGGTCTTGTTCTATTTTTATGAGTGTTTTTATTATTTTTGTTAAATAATGTGCTATCTACATAAAAAAACAAGGAAACAACAAATAGTTAAGATGAAGGTATTCGATTAAGATCTATTTTGATGTTTGGTGTTTCTTAGGTTTTGATTTTTGTTTGGTATTTTTGTTGGTTTTTGTGTTTTGATGTTACATATTCCTAAGGTCTATAGAAGGTGGATACAGAAGAGCTAAAATATTTGTTTATGCATGCTCCTAGATATACCTGAGAGTACGTGGAGAAAATTTGGGCATAAATGACCAAAATATTTCCAAGGCAGGAGTGTCTTCAGGTATAAAGACCTCTAGTATCATTTTTAGGGGTTATAAGAGGTGATGTTGTCTAAAACCTGCATTGAATCAGTTGGATTTTGCTTCATCCTTGGGTGGGCTTGGTCAAAATTGATAGTTGCACATTCACTAATTATTTAGCCATGTAAGCAAGGGAATCTAATCTCAAACTACCCTAAGCTAGTCCCAAGGGTATTCAACTTCCTAGTGATGAAATCTAGGAAAAACTATGTGAACTATGGTGAAAAAATGATGGTTGGGGATGAAGTACAACATCACCGATTGGTTTGCAATGTGTTATGCAAGTGAGCTTGTGTGTTTAAGTGACTGATTTTTTATTTTATTTTAGAGATGCCTAACTAGGATGCACAAAAAAGACTATTATAAGGATGTAAAATGTAAAATTTTCCTAAAATAAGTGCAAAGAAACCAAATGCTAATCTAAGAATGCTCTTTCTCTACTAAATATGCAGAGAAAAGAAATATTATCTAGGAAATGAAATGCAATTTTATTAAACTAGATTAAAAGAAATAAAACTATCTATACAATATTCTTTTTGAAAAAGAGAACCTAGTCTAAGAAGTAAGCAATGAAAAACTCCTATGCTAATTACACAAAGAAATAAACTAATGTTGGTTGGACAAAAAAAGGAAAGTCCTATGCTAAGGAAATGAAGATGCAAGACTTGAAAGCAAATGACTTTTTGGAAGAAAATCCTACACTAAGGAAAGCAATTGACAAAACAGAAAGGGAAACCTATGCTAACAAAAGCAAATAACAATGCAAGAAAGGAAATCTACTTTAACGAAAATAAGGAAATTGCATGAAATGAAAACTAATCTAATAAAGCAAGGAAATGCATGAAAGAAAATTTAATTTAAGAAAGCATGGAAATGCATGAAATAAAGTCTAATATAAGAAAGCAAGAAAATGTGTAAAACAAAATATAAGCTAATAAATCAAGGAAATGCGAGAAATAAAATCTAAGCTAAGAAGATGGATTATAAGTTTAATCAGCTTAAGAAGTTGGATGAGTGGCCAATTTCAATCCCTCTGGATTTGACACCCATCATGACTAAAATATTGGCAGAAATATTTCTCATAGGTAGAGATGAGGAGGATGAATTAGCTTGGGGCTATGGGAGCCTTGGTGTCTACATAGTGAAGGATGGATATGATAATATCCTTCCAGAGCCTCCTCCTCATACATATCAGGTTGAGTATTGGAGAAATATTTGGCAGTCCAAGGGTTGGCCGAAAGTAAACTTTTTTGCCTGGCAATTCATGCATAATGGAATTCTTAATTTTGATAATATTAGATGTAGGGGAATAATTGGTCCATCTAAATGTTGTTTATGCTACAAGAGTGAGGAAAAAATTGATAAATTGATGTTTGAGCCTATTCATGCACCAAATTTGGGAGAGATGGTTTTTATATTATAAAATTCAATTTAATGGTGATTTGAATCGTATTAATATTTGGGAAATATGGAAGAGGGGTAGATTTAAATCTAAAGCTCTTTGTATTGGTTGGGATATTGGATTAAACTTCATTTGGTGGCAAGTGTGGTTGGAGAGAAATGCCAAAATTTTTAGGAAAACTTTTTTTTCTTTAGATGGAGTTTGGCAGGTCATTTGGACCAAAGTCACAGAAACTGTGGCAGTCTATGCTAAAGATGAAACTCATGTTGTTATTGAGGCAATGGAGAAGGAAGTTGAAGTGCAAGAGGAATAGGACAAAGCTAGTTGGAAACCACCCCTAGAAGGTTGGATTAAAATTAATACTGATGGAGCTACAAAAGGCAATCCGGGTAGAGCTGGAAATGGAGTGGTTTGCCATAATCATGTTGGAACAGTGCTTTATTGGGAACTACAAGGCTTGGGAAGAGCCACAAACAATGAATAATAAGTCTTAGCTATCAAATCCACTTCTATTTGGGTAGTAAAACAAGGTCACAGGAGGATAATCCTAGAATCAGATTCTCAAATAATGGTTGGAGCTCTAGATTGCATGAGGAACTTTGCTTTGAAAAAATGGAGGTTGAGGATTCTTGTCACTCAAATTAAGGAATTATGGAGGGAATTAGATGATGTGATTCTATTTTATGAGAGTAGAGATATAAATAAAGTGGCATACTTCCTAGATAAGATGGGTACTGAGAAGGAGGTAGGGGTTCAGTGGCACAGTGACATGGCTATTGAGGATGAGATGATTAGGCAAGTTGGTGAGCAAATCTAGTGCTTAGCTAATTTGGATATCCATTCCAGAAATACCATTTAGGATATTTGTGCTTCAATGTAGATCTTCTTTTATAGTTGTAAACAGGTGAACAGTCATTGTAGAAATATGGTTTAAGAGATTTGGCTCCAATGCAAATCTTCTTTTACTGGTGTAAATATATGTTCTCTTTGGCTAAAGCTGGGAAAAGTCTCATCCCAACTTGTAAATGATATTTGTTTTAATACAAGTTTTTTCAAATTAGTTTTCAAAAAACAAAATCGAATCTAAGAAGGTGAGGAAATACATGAAATAAAATCTAATGTAAGAAAGCATGAAAATTGGGGAAATAAAATATAATCTAAGAAAGAAAGGAAATACAATAAATAAAATGTAAATTAAGAAAGCAAATAAAGGACATGAAATGAAAACTAAACTAAGAAAGTGAGTAAAATATATGCAATGAGAACTACTTTAAGAAAGCGAGTAAAAGATATGAAATGAAAAATACTCTAAGAAAGTGAGTAAAAGACATGAAATGAAAACTAATCTAAGAATGCAAAGAAAGGACATAAAATGAAAATTAATCTAAGAAAGTAAGGAAAATACATAAAAGAAAAATAAATATAAAAACCAAGGAAAAGATGATGTTCACATGAGAGGAGAGAGCATAAAGAGGCCAAGTCTTATATTTAGTGTGGATTTCACAACAAGAAAGTTCTAGCAAGAAAATTCAAGTTCCTTGACCTAAAAAGCTTCTCCCACCCTTTTTGATCCTCAAGATTATTTTTCAATGTGAGAGGAGAGCATAAAGATAGGGAGATAGCCTTTGTTTAATGTTATCCAAGGTTATGAGCAATTAAATTAAAAATCAAATAAAAAATCCCTAGATTATATTTGCTTTCATGAAATCAGACTTAAAGTAGGACATAGGAACACCTACCTAATATCCAATGCTTACTAGAAGCTAATAAGATTTGTTGCACAAATTCTATGTCTAAAACCGAATTTGTGACTAAAATTTTCACACCCTGGGTGGTCCACAGTTAGAACTTATCAACCCTATGTGATTGAGCTAGGGAGGGGTTTTTGATTTGTTGGCTCTGTTGTGTTTGATTTTTGTGTTTTGGAGGGTTAATAGGTATAATTTATTGTAAATCTAGCAAGCAAAATCACCAACAAATGGATTTTGGATATAAAAAAAGGAGGATAAAAGTCCAAGGTAAAAAAACTAACTAACAAAAGTGTGAGAAGAATTTTGAATATAGTTTAATCTAGCAAGGAGAAAATCTAACTAAAAAACACATTAAACTTGCAAAGAAAGAAATAAAATAAACAAATGGACAAGTGATTGATTAGGGAAGGTGCAATACCTTTGGACACCCCTAAACTAGTTGATGTGGTCTACGAAGGCACTTTAATGACAATGATGATAGATGATTAGGTGGTAAGGGCTCATACTCACCTCAAACCATTATGATGTATTATGTGAAGTCAAGTACCTAACCATTTGGGTCTTGTTCTGGAGCAATAATAGGGAATCACCCATGTAAGGGTGATTAAGACTTTAAACCATCTAGGCCTAGGTGGTTAATACTATAAACCATATAGGTATGGGCAATCAGGATTGATGGTAGATGATCTGGGACTAGCCTAGATGGGTCTTGGTATAGATGGTTTTTTAGATTGTTTTTGGATGATTTTGAACTTGAAAATGTTGACAAAAGATAGAAAACATGAGCAAGACTTGAAAAAGCTAAAAATAATACACAAGAAAAATCATGAAATAAAGGATGATAAAATAATAGTTTCTATAAACTAAAAAACAAAAAAACAAAAAAACTCCAAGTGTGGTCAAAAGTTAGAAGGTCCCACCGTGATCATAAAAATGTGGTGGAGAAAACATGTGATTTTTATAACATATAAAAGATGTGATGAATATGATATTTTTAATGCCCCTTGGGATACAATAAGGGTTTCCAAAGTGTAAATCCCCCTTTTTACAAGTTTCAATGTAATGGAACACAATGAGTCTTTTAAACCACCTCAAAGTACAAGTTCTTTTTTATGCTTGATGACCACCCTTGGTTGAATGTGTCTCCATAAGCCCTACACACAACAAAATACAATGATTAGTAGCACCTATTGGGTCCACCTAAGTTTGACCCAAGTTTATGTAATATGCAAAAAACAAAAGAAAACTTGGATTAAAGCATTAACATAACTCAAAATAAGACAAAACAAAGAAAGTATTACCTTGCTCACCTCTATAGATTGTATGTTGTTGGATTTATGATTATAGATGGTCTAGGGAGAGAACCGACTAGGGGTAGATGATCATGACTATGAATCACCTAGGGATGGGAAGTTGAGTTTGTGCTGCTCAAAATGAAATAAAACTTTAGGAGGTTTTGTAGGTTATTAAAGGTTGAATGTCTAACTATCACTAGTCTTGAGAGGAAACCACCAAAGGTTGGGTAGTTCTAACTATGAACCGCCTGGGGGTGGGGGGTTGAGCATGTGCTATATAGAATCTAATGAGATATTCAAGAGATCTTTGGTATGGTGTCATGTGCCCATGGTATAAGTCTAGATTCAACTAGAGCTTCCACCTATAAGCAATTTTACAAATCAAATATGTGCAAATGGAGTGATACAAAGATATCCATGGATGATATGCAAACAAGTGATGTGCATACAAAGTGTATTATAAATAAAATTTGGAAGATTTTTAGTATGTAATATCACACTCATATGAAAATTAAAGAAATAGGGGGGTATTTATACAATTTTCCAAGGGGAGGGGGTAGTGAGGTGGACATCACATGGTAGCCAAGTGGCTTGGGTATAGGGAGGAAAATTTGGATTTTCTAAGTTGAATGGTCAAATGGGTATGGTGTGCAACATGCCTCATTAATATCCTTGGGTGAGGAGAGTCCTTACCCCACTCAAGTGGCATGTGTGCACACCATGCCTCATTAATTCCCTTGGGTGAGGATATTCCTCAACCCACCCATATGCATTAAAGAGCATGGGGGGTTGTGTGGGTGCATGGGGATATGGAGAATAGGGGGTAGGCTAGGCTAGGATGAGATGGACCTATAATAAAGTCAATAGAGTAGACTAGGGGAATGTGCACATAGGCTAGGGGTGATGGGGTAGTCACATGGTGACCAAGAGTTAGGTGTAGGAAGGTGCTTAGTGTTTAAAAGGGGCAAGGAGGGCTGATTTAATGTTTCTAAGGTTATTGTGTCTAGATTTAAATTAATTGGGACATTTGTAGCATTATTAATTATTGACCTTAGACAAATGCTAATTTGATAAATTTTGGGTGTCTATAGGATGATCGTTACTCTAAGTAGGTAGCCATTTTTTTTGAAATAGAGGACAATCACTACTCAAATGAGATGACCAGGGTAGATGGAGCTTAAATTCTCTCTAGAGGAATTTATTTCCATTTGAGGATGGACTAGTTTTTTAGGATGATGCAAGGTTGGAACTTTAGCAGTTGTCAACCACTCCAAAACAAGGGTTCTATGGAATAAGGGTTGCTAGAGTGAAATTAAAATAGGAACCCAAAAAGAATAATTTTGATGGTCTACAACAACAACGACACTTTGCTAAAATCTTCTCTAACAAGGATATTTGGTCACAATAGTTCCTAAAGGGTAATCCACTACATTGGGATGAGGAAGAAGCTGGGCTAGGAAGGCACAAAAAGTTTGACCCCATAGGGCTCGAGCCCTAGAAAATTACCTATAGGTAAAGTAAAATGCATATGAGCTAGTAGTAATCAAAGGCCAAAATTTACCAATATTGATAAGTGACTGTTATTCATGACACTTTTTGCACAAAGACAAGAATGCACCAACTTGTATCATAAATGTACATAGAGAAGTGTGTAGAAAAAATAAAAAAGGGTAGAAGTTTAGACACTATAAGGGGCATCATGTGAGAAACAATTGGTGAGAGAAATGTTCTGCCAAAAATTTGTGTATTTAGATGACAAGTAAATAAAATTGATTATATTAAATGTAATAATACCATTGGATGTAACAAATAATATATTTTTTGGAAACTACATCACGTGAGTCACACGCATAATGGCTATGTAAAATAGATGTTGATGATAAATTGTCATGCTTTTTCTGATTCAATAGCACCTAGAAGTGCTTTCATGAGCTAGATAGAATAAAAGTGATAAAATAAGAGGACAATATGGGTAGATAAATTTAATGAATTCCCTATAAGTAGAATTCACTATAAAGAGGCTCATCTTTTCAATATTTTACAAGGCCTGAGAAGAGTTGGTCTAGCTTGAAAAATAATTTCAAATCAACATAGAATGAGAGGTCCTTATGCTTCCATGAACATTATATTTGTTGATGCAAAAAGAACATGGAGGTTGCTTTCAAAAAATATCCATAAAATAAAGTTATAAATAGGATTTAATCTCACTATGCCATGAGGCTCTGTTGACCCACCAAACTAAACAAGAAAATCATTTCTAGTATTTTTTATGATAGCTAAGTCAAACCTTATCATTAGTTGGTACCCTAGAACCTTTCCAATGATAGCTAAAAGGGTTCCACCACTGGAAAGGTTCTCCAAAATTCAAAAGCCATGGGCACATTCCCCAAGTTAGAGGGTGTGATCATGAATAAGACCACCCTCTTTTGGCATTTGGGATTGCAATTTATCATATACCTTGTTGCTATTTTGAAATAGTAAAAATAGTACGGCAAAAAAGTGAATGCTAAGGATTAAAGGGAAAGAAAAGAAGAGGAAAATTCTAAGAGGTTGGTAAGCTTGGTAGAGCTTGCTAGACCAAATAAAAAATTTGTGGCTTAACTGCAAAGAGCCTCTACAAGTGTATACATCCTATGGAGAAATAAGCACCCTGAGTGTCTCAAATTGCTAAAAATATTGTAGAAATTATTGCATTGTAAGTCAAGGCGTATATGATTTTTTTTGGACTTCATGATTTTTCAACATCCTTAGCTAGAATAAAATGGAGTAGCAAGGCCATGTTGGTCTTGAAGAATGGATCAACGTACAAGTAGAAATTTGGAAATTCTTGTATGAAAGAAACTAAAAGGTATAAAAAATCAAGCACAAAACATAAGAAAACAATGGTAAGGAGTGTCCAAAATGACATGTATGATGGAAAACATAAAACCAAGCCATAAGAACTTGGCCTTGCCAAGGAATTTCCAACTAGCAAGTGTGGGTGATTTTTGCCTTTGCCTCACCCACACAACCCTTTTTGTGACAAGGTTATCAAAATATAAGAACAATAATTTTTGGGTAAATATGAGAGTTGTTGAAGCCCTTCAAAAGCTAGGAAAATATTGCATGCTAATAATGGAGGTCAACCTAGCACATAGGATATTACATTAGATGAACTATCCTCATGCTAGAATCAAACATATACATCAATCATCATAGAAAGTTGTGTCTTTGAAGAAAATAAGATCAAGCATAAATGGTAGTTTATAAATATTGAAAAAAATGGAGTGTCAAAACTTATATATTCAGATGCAATCCAGAGAGGTGCCATAAGTTTATCATACTGCCAGAAGACATCAACAAGAAAAAAAGGCTAAATGATGGAACCATTAAAAATTTTGTACCCGATCAAAGTCTGCCAGGGTATTGAAGGTCTGTCGCATGACCAGAGGATTGATGATAGCTAAAATAGATAAGTACGGGATGCGCAAAAATATTTTCACCTGAATGGAGTCCACAAGGATACCAAAGGTTCTTCACATGTTCAGAGTATTAATGATACCTAAAATGGCTAAGTATGGGATGCCCCCAAATATTTGCATCTAGCCAAAGCTTGTTAAGGTACCAAATCTCTATCACACTACCAAAATATATTAATAAGTGAAAATAGCTAAGTACAAGATGCACTTAAATATTTGCATTTGGTCAAAATTCATAAAGGTCCCAAATCTTCATCACACTACCAAAAGATATCAACAAGTAAAATTGGCTAAGTATGGGATGTGCCAAAATATTTGCACCCGATTGGAGCCTATAAAGGTACCAAATCTCTATCACACTACCATAAAACATCAATAAGAAAAAATGTTAGCTTTTGATGAGTGAATACTCAAAATAATATTGCCTCAAGATCAATAATACAATTGCAATATGAAAGATATGATAATGCTAAGCAATCAAGCATATAAACTCAGAATCTATTATATAATAACTCAAATAATGCTAATGACAAATGCTCAAAAATTACTAAGAAATATTATTGAATGAAGACCTCAAAATACATCATACTACATCACCTTCCATTGCTTCCAAAGATGACTCTCTCTCTACTTTTCTATATTATTTTACATCAATACATCCATATATATAGAATGGAATGTGACTCTTCATATGGAGGATTCTTGGCCCTCACTCTTCCTATGACTCTTCATCTTCCTACTCTATTGACACATGTACATAGGGACAACTATGCACATTTACATTGCCAAAATATCATTGCACACTTGTACATTTATTACATTGCATAAAGTAAATACTTTCATCCTAATCTAAGACACTCTTTCCTAATCTATAGATGTACCCATGTTGGTACATTGGCATGTACCAAATAATGTAATATATTCCAACACCCCTCTGTATTACATTATTTGGTTATTGAAGACTTTAGTCTTCAATATGGTCTTCATCTTCTTTCTCGAACTTGTGCTCTTCTTGTTGTAGATACTCTTCATTTTGTTTAGGTTCATATTCTTCTTCATGTAAACTCTTGGATGATGTCGTGCTGTTATTTGATCCCTGTAGAGACTTATTCTTTTTTCCTTTTTCCTTCATATTACAAGTCTTCATTTTTTCTTGTTCCTTTTCTTTGTCTTCAAGTTCTATTTGGGGCTCTTGATATAGTCAACTTCTAGATATCCTTGTTGAGCAAGAGCTCTAATCACTTCTCTAGTCCATATTTATTTCTCTTGATCTTTGTGTAGTCTTATTTCCTATTCTTCATGCTTATATTTGTTGTTATCAAAAGCTTTAAGAATAATTTTTTGAAACAAGCATTGTAATATAAACATTAGAATTCTTTCAAAACTCATGTAATATTCCTTTCTGTAATGACAAAAGGTAGATGAGTGAGATCCTTTCCCACAATATGTGCAAGGATGTAAATCCCAGCAATCAACTTTTTCATGGCCTTCTTTGTTACAGTAAGTACATTTCAAGTTTTCTTGTGTTGTTTTGAACACCTTGACTTCATCTATTTTCTTGATCAACTGATATAACCATGCATGAATAGTTGAAGCAATTCTACTTTTGCTTCTTTCATAGACTTGTAGAAGGAATTCTTGTCCTACATGTTTTTCTAGACTTTGAGAGTGTTCACTATGATTATCTGAAACTTCTATCATATTGTTAGAATATGTCTTTAAAGTATTTCTTCTTATTGGGCTAATTTGTGATTCTTCAAGAGTGCTTTGAAGCCATATAGGTTCTTTTCTTCTACTCACATGTTTCATGTTGTTATTGCCCTTTGAATCAAGTATATCTCTAATCCATGTTGATCTATTGAGTCCTCTGTATTTAATAAGGTCTTCCATATTTAAAACTTTAATCCTTTGAGGTAGACTTCCTTATGACTCCCTAGTCTCAATATAGTCCTTTCAATTCTATGTTTTGTAGAATACCTTTTATCTCCCTAATGTATGAAAGATAATGCAATTTTAATATCAATTCTATCAATCAATGTGTGATTTGAATGCAATTTCAATCCTTTACAAATCTTCAAATCTCTAATATTTTTGAGTTTAGAGATTAGACTACTAGATGCAATATCTTTATGTAGAATTCCTTTTATCTCCCAAATTTATGAATAAAATATTTAACTCTAAATTTCATAAACTATGTTGATGTAGGATTCCTTATTCCTCCAACTTTAGAAATTTAGAAAAATAATATTTGCAAAGTTTTGTAATCCTAGTTTGATGTAGAATGCCTTATTTCTCCAAACTTATTAATTTTGCAAATATTCAATTTGTTTTGTAAATTTAAATATGCAATTTTACAAAACCCCAAATATAATCTTCAATTCTAAAAATATTCTTCAATATATTTGATAAAGGCTTCTAAATTCAATATTCTGATTTTCTAAGGTATTTATAATGCTTATCACTCCAATAATATCTTCAAACTCTAACCTTAGATTATTTTGCACTTTATTCCTTATACCTCCTACTTTAATATAAACTTTAATATTAAATAATGTAGTAAGTGTTACCTTTACTACTTAGGTACTTCTCTTTGATTTGTATATGCTGAATTGATGGCACTAGTCCTTCTGGTCAACTTGCTTGATGACTGGTACTTTGAATGTCCCTTGACTATGCCTTAATTGCTCTTGCTTCAAACTTACTACAATTCTACCTCCACTCCTTACATTGGTGGCTATAAGGGTACTTCAATTCTCTTGTGTAATATGCCACGTATTGCATACATTATGGAGACTTCTTGACTCCCCTTAGGTGGTGTGAATGTTAGTAGAATTCCTTTTATGAGATGATGTGACATGTGGAGTAATATTCCTTATGATAGTGAATGTTACTAATTTCTTCTTCAAGCGTTAGAGCATTGAGCGCTCTTCTTTCCTTACTACGTGTGTTAGGGTTTGTGTGCCAACTCAACCTTTGTGTCAAGTGGCACTCTACTTCCTCTTTGCTCTCGATAGGTGGTAGAGATTTCTTATGCATGTGCTCCTTTTTCAACGTATGATTTTTCTAGCCTCTTCAATGTATTATCACAAGCTTACCTTCAATGTATTCTCTACTACCACAAGCTTCGATTCAATGTATTATTACTACCTTTGTCTTCAATGTATTCTCTACTATCACAAGCTTGGTTTCAATGTATTCTTGCTACCTTTGTAACTACAATCCGTGTGATGTCTCCTCTATCTTTCTAGCGAATATGGGTGATGATGAATTCACCCAAGGTTGGCTCCAGCTATAGTAACTCCACTGCACTCCAATGGTGGTCCTATGGTGCTTTCTCTAGTGGGTTGTACACCTTGTTCCTTGTTCTCTTTCCTTTGCAATATGTTGTATTTACATTGATAGTGTAGCCCTTTAGTGCTATGTATGCTTCTCTTCTTCTTTCTTACGTAGAGCTTATCTATTGTAGGTTGCCATTGTCTTGGATGATGGTATCTTCTAGCACCTTGGTGGATAGATTTTTTGAGCCTAATGGCTTGTTCCTTAAGCACTTTTTGTTAGTGCTTTTCCTTTCCAAATCGATGGATGTTGATGATGATTTTTCCCCCCTATGTTCTACTACTCAATATTCTCAATATGGTGGTGATCCCCACCACTCTTTTAGTGGTTTTCTTCACCACTACAAACTACAAGTTTGGTGTTTTTAAACACCTGATTTCTGCCCTTGATTTGAGGACTCTTCGACCTCACAATTATGTAGAATAATCTACTTTAGATTTACTATAAAAAATAACATACACTAATTCACTTATGGCTCCTTTTAGATACTTGACTAATGCTATTATAACTTGCAGATTTCAATAATAATAATGGTGTGTAATGGTGTCTTCTCCTTGGCTTAATGACACTCTAAAAAGCTTTATTTTGCTAGCTCTTAATAGCTTCTAAAAATTGATGCTCTAAAACTCTTAATAAGCACTTTCAAAATCTTTGCAATAATACTTTATATAGCATCAAATTAACACACCTTTTTTAACTCTTTTGTAGCTCTCCTTCTTGATGGCTTGTCTTCTTGGATTTGTAGCACTATTCCTTTATTTTTGCTACTTGTAGACTCTTTGATTTGCAGCTATAGTTGCTACTCAAAATCAACTTTCTTCATCTTCAAATGTGTGCTAGCTATCTCTAAAATTTACAGCTCCAAATGCTTCCCTTTCATTGTTCAAATATATAGTAGAACTCTTCCTTAGATGCTACTAAAATATGCTTGAGCTTTGCTATCCAAATCTATTCCAAGTATGTCTTATGTCTTCTCTAAAATGCAACTTGCTTTATTCTTTCAATGCTACCCAAAATTACAGCTTAAACTCCTCTGATTGCTGCTTACAAAATCTGATTTGGTGATATCCTCAAAATTCTAAATCTACTGCTCTCTTTTATTTTCAATCCTTCTCTTAGTTGGTTGTTCAAAGATGCTCCAAAAGCTTCTCCAAATCTTTTCCAAAATGCAGCTTTCTATTTCTACTATTTTTTGTCCTATGACCTTTCATCTTCTCTTTGAAAAATCTGCAAGATCTTGTGGCTGTCTCCAAATATCTCAAAATTGTGACCTCTACAATATTCTTGCTTTCTTCTAATTTCTTGCCAAATTTTGACTTCAAATATGACCTCTTTCTTTATCTTATTTTACTAGAATCTGGATGTCTTGAGCTCTCTAAAATCTTCTCAAAATTTGATAAACTTCTTACCAAATCCTTTTTCCTTTTGGGCTTGTTGTCGTATGGTGATAATTATCCCAATATCTTCTAGTCAGGTGCTCCTTCTACTTGCAATCTTCTATCATGAACTCTACTTTAAATCTTCTCTAATGGTCACTACTTCAACTTCTGCAATAAGGCTTTCTCTTACCTTTTTCTTTCTTCAATGAAATCTTCTTGAGACCTCTACTCTTGGGTCTTCTAATCCTACAACCTTCAATTCTCTTAGTTAATGCTTTAATGAAACCTTACCTTGGTTTCTTCAATTTTCCAACTATGGTAAATCCTTCAATGAGATCTCTTTCTTGGATCTCTTGACTTTGTTGCTTCTATCTGCAATAGGACCTTCTGTAGTCCTTCTATCTTCCAATATTGGAAGTTCTTCAATGTGACCTCTCCTTGGATCTCTATCTTCAATATTCCAAAACTTGGAAGTTCTTCAATATGACCTCTTCTTGGGTCTCTATCTTCAATGTTCAATGTCATCTTCCAACCTTGGAAGTTCTTCAATGTGACCTCTTCTTGGGTCTCTATCTTCAATCTGCAATCTTGCAATGAGAACCTTATTCTTGGTTCTTCTCAATATTCAATAAGGTCTCCTTCTTGGACCTCCTTTAATGTCTACTTTTCTGCAACAAAGAGTTAATCCCTACACTAGGAAAGCACATAGAATTTCAGGTAATTGAAGATGAAATTATTCTCTATCTATTGTAGGAAGCTTCTCAACTTCTAAGAATCAATCTTCTACAACAAAACTTAGACAATAATAATCAGATGTATTCAAAGTTCCAAAAATAATAATCTTCACTAGCTATCTTAAAAACTAGTGGAATCAAATCTATACTGAATCCTAGTCTTCATGGGTTTTCCTTCAACCCTGTGGAAAGATTCTAGCCAAATAATAATCTAGAATATTTACTCTCTTATCAAGATTATCAATAGGACCTCTTCTAAGGGTCTCTTGATCTCTTTAATGATAAGGTCTATCTTCAAGACCTTTCAATCTCCTTCTATTCTGATTTTGCTCTTGGAATAGGTATTTCCTTAAATATCACTAGTTTTCCTTTAACATAGTGAGAAATGCTATCTTCTCTGGTTTCCTTTTCTAGAGGTAATTCCTTTATCTTCTCTAGTTTCTCTTTCTAGAGGTAATTCCTCTATCTTCTCTGGTTTCTCTTTCCAAAGGTAATTCCTTTATCTTCTCTGGTTTCTCTTTCCAGAGGTAATTCCTTTATCTTTACTGGTCTCTTCTTAACTAGTAGAAATCTTCTTTCCTTCTAATCTATATTAGGACTTCTATCAAACAATCTTGAGACGATGATGTTTGCATGTGGCGATGCACAACAAAAGGTCCGGTTTACAAAGACATAGTGAGGTATGAATGGTGGAAACTAGGATGGTCCCTTGTGGCTCTGATACCACTGTTAGCTTTTGATGAGTGAATACTCAAAATAATATTACCTCAAGATCAATAATAAAATTGCAATATGAAAGATATGATAATGCTAAGCAATCAAGCATATAAACTCAGAATCTATTATATAATAACTCAAAGAATGCTAATGATAAATGCTCAAAAAGTACTAAGAAATCTTATTGAATGAAGACCTCAAAATACATCATACTACATCACCTTCCATTGCTTCCAAAGATGACTCTCTCTCTACTTTTCTATCTTCTTTTACATCAATACATCCATATATATAGAATGGAATGTGACTCTTCATATGGAGGATTCTTGGCCCTCACTCTTCCTATGACTCTTCATCTTCCTACTCTATTGACACATGTACATAGGGATAACTATGCACATTTACATTGCCAAAATATCATTGCACACTTGTGCATTTATTACATTGCATAAAGTAAATACTTTCATCCTAATCTAAGACACTCTTTTCTAATCTATAGATGTACCCATGTTGGTACATTGGCATGTACCAAATAATGTAATATATTCCAAAAAAAAATGGCTAAATGATGGAACCATCAAAACTTCTATACCTAACCGAAGTCTACTAGGGTATCAAAAGTCTTTGCATGACCGAAGAATTAATGATAGCTAAAATGGCTAAGTATGAAATGCATTGAAAAATTAAAACTCACCCAAAACCCATCAAGGTACCAAATATTTATCACACTACCTAAGGAGATAAATCTGCAAGGATCGTTTTTATAGTCTTACTAAGCATCCAACAACCATGAATGAGAAAAGTAAAATCACTTATCAAAATATATTAACAATATAGTATTCATAAAGGTCATCGTGTAGGTGATAGGGTGGCTCAACTAAAATGGTTAGAAAGGATCAATGAATT
Organism: Wollemia nobilis; assembly: GCA_028583015.1. Lineage (NCBI taxonomy): Eukaryota > Viridiplantae > Streptophyta > Pinopsida > Araucariales > Araucariaceae > Wollemia > Wollemia nobilis. The sequence continues at coordinate 1,043,352 of JAQPPZ010013509.1, read as the reverse complement.
AGATGCAAGCAACATGGGAATTATGACTCAAGATGATGCAGATCCCAACTAGATCAGCAAGACATGAATGAATGATTAGAACCACTCCTCCAAGTAGTATAGCAAGCTAGACTATATTCTGACATAACAACAATCTATTTCTAAAAAAATGATGCCTTTCTAACTGAATACATTGTTAAATACTATATATACTAGAATTTAGAATGTAAAATGATTAGCTCTTACGCTTTTACAATTTGCATGTACAACCAAGTTTTGCAAACTAATACAATTAGATTGTTGTTTAGCCTATAGTTCAATTCAATTGTAGAATGTGTATCTATGAATGATTACCTATTTCTAAGTTTAACCTAACAGTAGCTATGATACCACTATTAGCTTTTGATGAGTGAATACTCAATATAATATTACCTCAAGATAAATAATAAAATTGTAATATGAAAGATATGATAATGCTAAGCAATCAAGCATATAAACTTAAAATCTATTATATAATAAATGCTCAAAATATAATACGAAAAATTATTGAATGAAGACCTCAAAATACATCATACTACATCACCTTTTATTGCTTCCAAAGATGACTCTCTCTACTTTACTATTTTATTTTACATGAATACATCCATATATCAAATGGAATGTGACTCTTCATATGGAATATTCTTGGCCCTCACTTCTATGAATCTTAATATTCCTACTCTATTGACACATGTACATAAGGACAACTATGCACATTTACATTGCCAGTATATCATTGCACTTTTGTGCATTTAATACATTGCATAAAGTAAATAATTTCATCCTAATATAAGACACTCTTTTCTAATATATAGATGTACCCATGTTGGTACATTGACATGTACAAAATAATGTAATATATTCCAAAAAAAGATTGCTAAATGATGGAACAATCAAAACTTCTATACTTGACCAAAGTTTGCTAGGGTATCAAAATTTTGTTGCATGACCGAAGAATTAATGATAGCTAAAGTATCTAAGTATGGGATGTGTTGAAAAATTTACACTCATACAAAACCCATCAAGGTACCAAATCTTTATCACACTACCTAAGGAGATAAATCTACAAGTATCTAGTTTGTAGTCTTACTAAGTATCCAACAAGCATGAATGAGAAAAAGTAAAATCACTTGTCAGAATATCTTAACAATATAGTCTTCATCAAGGCCATCGTGTAGGTGATAGGGTCGCTCAAATAAAATTATTAGCAAGGATCAATGAATCATATGCAAGAAACATGGGAAATATAACTCAAGATGATGCATATCCCAAATAGATCAGCAAGACATGAATGAATGATTAGAACCACTCCTTCAAGTAGTTTAGAAAGCTAGCGAATCTTCTGACATAGCAACAATCCGTTTCTAAGAAATGATGTCTTTTTAATTAAATACATTGTTAAATACTATATATACTAGAATTTAGAATGTAAAATGATTAGCTCTTAGGATTTTATAATTTGCATGTACAACAAAGTTTTGCATACTAATACAAAGGGATTGTTGTCTAGCCTCTGGTTCAATTCAATTGTAGAATGTGTATGTATGAATGATTAATTATTTCTAATTTTAACCTATTGAATGCTCATAGTGTTTATTTTGCTTTTTGGATTTATGCTCATGATGCATTCACTTGTTCTAGAATTTATAATCTATTAAGCTACAATATAATGAAATTAAACGTTCTATGATTAATAGTAAAAATAATTGGTCTATTAGGTGTTTTACTCGTATTATTGCACAATATTTTAATATGCATGTGTCTTGATTTGGCCTAATATACACCGCCATAAGTTCAATATTTAGCTCTTTTAACTTATTTCAGCACCCTTCCCCAATGTATTTTAGGATAAGTTAGCTTGAAATTCAAAGGAGTCGACCTCCTTCGAATATTAACCACAAAAGACTCACAAAGTTTAGGTAATTCAATGTTTGTCAAGGTCTGTGGGTGCACAATATTTCCTTAGATACATTTATAGACCAACATTTTTTGACACGTTTTATGGAACCTGTGGTCCCACAGTTTGGATAATTTAGGGATTGATGATACCGTGTATTATCATTTTTTACTGTAATCACTTGGTGACTCTGTGTGAATGCAAAACATATATTCATGGTAGGTTTCCTTTACCTCATCTCATAAAGCATAAACCCACCATGTGACCAAAATTTTTGGCATGCTTGATGGGACCTGTGGTCATATAGTTTGGATAATTTAGGGATTGGTGATACCCTGTATTATTAGTTTTTATTGTAATCACTTGGTGATTCTGTGTGAATGAAAAATCTACATCCATGGTAGGTTTCCTTTGAATTATCTCATAAAGCATAAATCCACTATACAACAAATAATTTTTGGCATGCCTGGTGGGACCTATGGTCCCATAGTTAGAATAATTTAGGGATTGGTGATACCCTGTATTATTAATTTTTATTGTAATCACTTGGTGACTCTATGTGAATGAAAAACCTAGATCCATGATATATTACCTTTGAAATCCTAATCGGATCTTAATTTTCCTAGATGAATCAAAATCTGATGAGCAATATTAACCTCATTAGTAGAGAAATTAACCTTAGAGGAAGAATCCAAAAGTTCTAAAAAAATAGTGTCACAAGAGGATCTATGACTCAGTGGCATTGTACCCTATGGAATGATACATGATTCCTTAATATCCCACATCTACATGAGATTCCCAAGGCTAATCTAAGGACCTTACCAAGATTTTATGGTACTGAAAAGACTGCATTCAAGCATTATCTGGATGTATCATATATGGTTGCTATTCATAATGTTGTATATGATGATGTGATGATCAGGGTACTAAATATTTATATCAAAGGGAATGCATTTTTATGGTACAAATAATTGGAAAATAAAATCATATGTACATGGATTGACTTGGAAAAGGCTCTTATTAACACATTTGATGACCCTGGAGACCCTTTCCTATTGCTTACACAATTCTTATTCATCAAACAAGTTCCTCATGAAAGTATCCATGATTTCAACATCTAATTTAAAATAATGTGGAGTAGAATTCCCCATGAGTTCCGTCCATATCCCACCCAATAATATGTTTACTACATCCATGTTTTTAATTCTGATCTAAGCATTCTCATTCAACAATATAGAAAAAAAGGTCCCCTCTAATTTTACAAGAATCCATTAATGCTACAAATATGTTGATTATGGCCAGTAAATTCCCACCTAGAAAAATGGCTCAGCCTATAGTCTTTATCATTTTTTTTTCATATCACTCTCTTAGGTAAATACACTAAGCCCATATTATGATTATGGAGTTACAACTCAGGGGAGCCCACCACAGCCTGAAAAACAACTTAAGACAATGATTCAAAAAATGAATGAAGAGGTTAGGGATATGGAGAAATGAATTATTCAATAAGTACAAATGATCTAGATATTAAAAAATTTACACAATCACATTGGTTGGATGACTTCTTGCAAAGAAAATAAATGGAGAATGATATCAGAAAGGGCACAAGATAGAACATAAATATTTTGAGGAAAAAAATAATGAATACTCCAGATATAGATAGTCCATTTTCACCAAGAGAGGTCCATACCTAGGTAGGATTTTGTGATAACACTCCTTAGTACCTCCCACTAATGGAGAATGTGATGGAATTAAATAACATGTGTAAGAAGACACAATGGACAGAGGCCAATGCTATCACTACAAGCTAGACCGATGGGTATAGTAATGATCACATTTCCATCTAATAGACTAAAGCTTAGCTAAAGGAATTTAATTACATGGGCTACTATTTGATCCAAAATATCTAAACAAAAAAGTATTGAGGCCTATAAAAAGCTATATTTCTCATCCATGAATGTTGAGTAGAGAACATAAAGGGTGGATCAATATTATAGCCTATTCAGAGGCTCTATCCTAGAACCAATAGGATTAAGAATAAATTTATTGGCATTTGAGAAGGTCAACCTGATTGAAATTTTCATTTAAAAAACATCAGAGGCTAGTAATGCACCTACTATAATATCCTCCTCCATTGTTCCAGAGTCCATTTTATCTTTCTCTTTTCTTGGAAAAATATATACTACATAATTTTGTAGTAAATCCAAAGGCCCAGGTTTTAATCATGCCATTAGAATTTTGTAGAAGTTTAATATTAATTCCAAACACATAGGAACTAAAATTATTCTATTTTAAGATAATCCCATTAGAAAAGGTAGGAATATTGTGCAATGTCCTAATGATGGTTTGTGGGCATCCAAATTTAGATGAGATTCAAGACATAATGGTAGTAGATGTACCCTCCTTGTTTGGAGTATGTTTATCCTAGGATTTCCTAAGATAGATAAAAGGTTGTCTAATATAGAGATAAATTTTGATGTTAATCCCATCTACCCAAAAGATCATTAAAATACCAAATCAAGGCTTGCATCCTTTTTGTATTGAAAGTCTTATAGAACATGGGATGAACCTAATGGAGGAACCCATATGCAACATAGGGATAAAATCAAGAGATCCATCAAAATTAGGGTCAACTCAACATTTATTAAAGCATTTATTCTCTAATTGGCTACCCTTTTCCAATTCAATGATTGGTTTTAAGTATCAATGGGATAGAAAGCATTATGATTTTTATTATTTTGGGATGGAAACTAAAAAAAATGATAAGAGATAAAGGAGTAACAAACTAGATGGGATTTTAGGTAAGAAAACCCTTATATATACTATCAAAAAAGCTAAAAACTAGCGACAAGGGTGCCATAACTAGATATTATTTTCTATTGATCACTCAAGCTTAGAATATAATGCTTTCAGGTCAAGAGGTATTGTCAGAATGGATCTCTACTAATATTGGCAATGATTGGTAGGCATGGCGAATTAAACATAAGGAGTGACTTAGATTTGGTATCATATGGTCTGAACATTCTATATTCATAGGATAATATGCAATAAATCTCCTAATTCAAGTGTGACAAGCATATCACAATTTTGTGTACATAACCAACAATTAAATAAATAGATATGGCAAGTGCATATCCACTCAGTGTATTACACCATATTGTACATAGAGTAGAGATATCAAAAAGGGGGATCATTGTAGTAATTGATTGCAAGTTGATCAAATATAAAGTATAATAAGCAATCATTAGAAAATGTGAAAAATATGGATGCAAATTAAATTTGGCATGCCATCAATTATCTTCATCAAGCACTTTCTACCATCTTCCCTTTTTATTCCTTTTCTACTTATATTATTTTAACTCCATAGCCCAATGGATAAGGGCATGACATTACAATACTCATAGAAGATCCACTTGAAAACCTACCTTGATATGAGCCAAGGACTATTGCAACTAGTAAGCATAATAACACATCATACCATAAAAGGACATGATGTCAACTGAACACAATACCACCAAAAAGGAAGGATCTCAGTTAACATGAAATGAAAAGATGATTAGATAGTTTATATAAGGCTGAATTTCTCGAGAAAATTACTCTATAAAAGGATGCTATCTGGTGGAATCATCATGTGAAACCGAGATCTATTTAAGCCTTCATATGTTACCTAAATTGAAATAAGGTATTCTTGAAATGAAAATGAGGGTAGCGGCATAGAAGAACATTTGCAATATCAAATATCATTGGCAAAGTTATTTATGGTCTGTGTAAGAAATAAAATAAGGTATAAGAACATCAAATGCTCATGGTAGTCTATCTGTGCTTGAAGCAATTGGTGGCTATAACATAGTATACTTATGAAATTACAATTTTTTGGGGTGTCCCATGAACTAGGTGATTATGCTTACCATTATGTGGGTGTGTCCCATGGATAAATTAGTTATTTTCACCTTTTTTAAGGGATATTTCTAGGACTACCTTCCCTTTCATTTCTTTTATTTTTTGGTTTGCATTTCTTATAGTACTCGCCCGATAAATGTGCCACAAACTCCTTTAGTTGGTGGTAAGTTTACTGCTCTTTTTGCTTCCTCCTCTCCTATTTTTCCTCCATATAAGTTTTTATTATCTTTCTAGTTTTTTGTCACCCCCATGATTTTCTCATATTTTTCTTGTTTTCATAACTTGCCACCTTTTTACGCATGAATCATATCACACCGCTGCCCACACCCTCCTTTACCTTATGATAATTATCGATTGTATTTACTCCAACTTGTCTTCTAGCTCCTTCTTCCCTTACCTTTCCCTTAGAAAATGCTAAAATAAAAAATGGCCCTATGTGTTCCTTAGTTCCACTAGTGAAAATCCCCTGTGAGTCACCAATAATGTGGGTGATTTTTGCCTTTGCCTCACCCATGCAACCCTTTTATGATAAGGGGATCAAAAGCTAAGAACAATAATTTTTGGGAAAGAAAAGAAGAGGAAAATTCTAAGAGGTTTGTAAGCTTGGTAGAGCTTACTAGACCAAATGAAAATTTTCATTGGTTGGATTAACTGCAAAGAGCCTCTATAAGTGTATACATCATATGGGGAAATGAGCATCCTAAGTGTTTCAAATTGCTAAAAAAAATTGTAGAACATATAACCTTGTAAGTCAAAGCGTATATGATTTTTTTTGGACTTCATGATTTTTCAACATCCTCAACTAGAACAAAAGGGAGTAGTAAGGCCAAGTTGAGCTTGAAGAATGGATCAATGTACAAGTAGGAATTTGACAATTATTTTTTCAAATAAACTAAAAGGCATCAAAAATCAAGCATGAAGCATAATCAAACAATGGTAAAGAGTGGCTAGAATGACATGTATGATGGAAAACACAAAACCAAGCCATAAAAAATTGACCTTGCCAAGTAATTTCCAACTAGCAAGTGTGGGTGATTTTTGCCTTTGCCTCACCCACACAACCCTTTTCGTGACAAGGTGATAAAAAGCTAATAACAATAATTTTTGGATAAATATGATATTTTTTGAAGCCTTTCAAAAGCTAGGAAAAGGTTGTATGCTAATAATGTAGGTCATCCCAACACAAAGGATATTGCCTTAGATGAACTATTCTCATTCCAAAATAAAACAAATACATCAGTCATCATCAAAAATTGTACCTTTGAAGAAAAGAATACCAAGCACAAATGACAGTTTGTAAATGTTGAAAAAATTGAGTGCCAAAAATTATGTATTTGGATGTAATCTAGAGAGGTGCCAAAAGTTTGTCATACTACCAGAAGACATCAACAAGAAAAAATAACTAAATTATGGAACCATTAGAGCTTTTGTACCTAACCGGATTCCACTAGGATACTGAAGGTCTGTTGCATGATCAGAGGATTGATGATAGCTAAACTGGCTAAGTATGGGATGTGCAAAAATATTTACATCTAGTCGGAGTCTTCTAAGGTATCGAAGGTCTATCGCATGATTAGAGGATTGATGGCAATAAAAATGGCTAAGTATGGAATGCATCAAAATATTTATGCTCAATCAAAATTTTTCAAGGTACTAAATCTCTATCACGCTAGCAAAAGATATCAACGACCAAAAATAGCTAAATACAGGATGTGCCAAAATATTTTCACCTCGTTATAGTCTGCAAAGGTCCCAAATATTTATCACACTACCAGAAGATATCAGTGAGCAAAATTTGCTAAGTATGGGATGTGCTAAAATATTTGCACTCGATTGTAGCCTATAAAGGTACCAAATATACATCACACTACTGAAAGACATCAACAAGAAAAAATGGCTAAATTATGGAATCATCAAAACTTTTATACCCAACCAAATTCTGCTAGGGTATCGAAATTCCATTGCATGATTGAAGGATTAATGATAGCTAAAATTTCTAAGTATGGGATCACCAGAATATTTTCACCTAACCAAAACATGTCAAGATACCAAATCTCCATCTCACTACTTGAGAAGAGAAATCTATGAGAATCCTGTAAATAGCCTTACTAAGCACCCAATAACCATTAATGAGAAAAAGTAAGATCACTTGTCAGAATATATTAACAACATAGTATCCATCAAGGCCATCATGTAGGTGATAAGATGACTCAACTAAAAAGATCAATAAGGATCAATGAACTAGATGTAAGCAATACGGATGACAGGACTCAGGATGATGTAGATCCCAATCATATTAGCAAGCCATGATTGAACAATTAGAACAACCACACATCCAAGTAGTCTAGCAAGCTGACGAATCTTTTGACATAATAACAATATATTTCTAAGGTAATGATGCCTTGCTAACTGAATATATTGTAAAAGACTATATATACTAGAATGTAGAATGTAAAATGGTTGGCTCTTAGGCTTTTACAATTTGCATGTACAATGAAGTTTTGCATACTAATACAAAGGGATTGTTGTCTGGCCTCTAGTTCAATTCAATTGTAGAATGTGTATGTATGAATGATTACCTATTTCTAATTTTAGCTTGTTGAATGCTCATAGTGTTTATTCTACTTTCTAGATTTATGCTCATGATGCATTCACTTGTTCTAGAATTTATAATCTATTAAGCTACAATATATTGAAATTAAATGTTCAATGATTGATAGTAAAACCAGTTGGTTTGTTAGGTGTTTCACTTGTATTACTGCATAATATTTTACTATTCATGTGTCTTGATGTGGCCTAATTTGTACCACCATAAGTTCTAGATTCATCTCTCTTAACTTCTTTAAACACCCTTTTCCCACCACATTTTAGGATTAGTTAGCTTGAACTTCAAAGGAATCGACCTCCTCCGGAGATTGATCATAAAATATCATAGCTTTTAGGTCATTCAATGTTGGTCAAGATCTGTGGGTGCACAACCTTTCCTTAGATATATTTACAGAACAACAATAAGAATATATATAGAAAGGGTAGCTTGCATCCATTACTATGATCTAAAGGATTGGAACATTTACCTAAGGTATTTTTCCCTTGCTCGAAGTAGATGCGATCTCTTGTAGAATTGCATCAAGAAGTTTTCAGTTTTACAAAATTTACCACTAGTGAGGTATATCTATTTTGTTTTGTTCTTTCTCTTCTATTTACCTTCTTATATTTACTTATATTATATTTATTCCTATTTATACTCACACCTTTTATCCTTTGATATATCACCATTTTCTCCATACCTCCTCATCATCAAATTTAGCCATTCCACTTTCAAAGTAGGTTTTGTTTGTTCTCTATCATATCTTGTTCCTTTATTTGTTGACAAATGGGATGCAAGCATCTTCCAATGCATATTTTGAAGCCCCATTGATATCATAGAAAGAAAAAAATGAAACTAGAATGGAATAACCCCATATATATTTTCTTTTGATGACTCTATATGGTCATATTTACATCAACTTCACAATCGTGCCTAGCATCTTCTTGTGGATGGTAGTTTATAGTATGACACATGAAAAGATTATCAATATTACCAATCAATTAAAATGTTTATTGTAGCCTTAAAATTGACCTCAAGAGTATAAATATGGGCAAATGATTTTTTTTTAAGAAACCTCCTTCAAATTTTTTAGACCTATGGATTTAAGGTTTTAACATTCAAACTTGGGAAAGCTCAGAAATAGGTAATCACTCAAAAATCTAGCTAGATTATGATTCATAAATACACATTCAACTAGGGCATATCCCAAAACTCTTAAGCATGCAAACATTCAAATAGGGCACACCCCAAAATCCCCAAGCATATAAGTATTTAGTTAAAGTTATTAAACCCTTCTAGGGTTTCTATTTTAAGCACATATGTATAATTTTTCATAGGATAAAATTAAATGCCACATACCCATTGAAATAAGTAAAAAAACAATAGAAAATACATTTTCCTTTTATATCATAGTTTTCTCTAAAACATTGACACTCTCATAACCTTGATCTTCAAGTTATAGACCATTGAGAAATTCCATCTCACTCTAGATATCCCCTAACCAATTTGGTGTAAAACTTTTTAAGAAATATCAAATGCCATTTTACACATGAATTCACATTTTTAAAATAGAATATATTCCAAGATATCATGTTCTCAAAATAAGAAAGGTTTGAATATGCCTTGCAATACATTCCTAGGATTTCAAAAGCATAAATAGGATTTTGTTTCTCTTTTTGACAATTAATTTTTTATTTTCATGTATAGAGGGAAAGTAGGATGAGGATGGAAGCAAAATACTAGGGTTTTGATGTTTAATTTTATTATTTTTTGTGTCCAAGTGTTTAATTATTCTAAGCATGGGGAGGTCGATACCCTATCCTTGGAATCATCCCTATATTGGTCCTCTCATTTACCACCATATACATTTAAATTAAAGTGATTTCACACTTAGAACAAAAGGGGCTTGTTATTGTATTAAAAAAGGTCTTAAATCCCTCTCTCATAACATCTCAAGTTTATCAAACCTTCACAAGGTATTGTTTTTGCTTCTTTACAATTAGTTTTTCATTTTCATGTATAGAGGGAAAGTAGGATGAGGATGGAAGTAAAATACTAGGGTTTTAATGTTTAATTTTATTATTTTTGATGTCCAAGTGCTTAATTCTTTTAAGCATGGGAGGTTGATACCTTATCCTTGGAATCATCTTGTATTGGTCCTCCAATTTACCACCATCTACATTTAAATTAAGTGATATCAAACTTAGAATAAAAGGATATTCTTATTGTATCAAAAAAGGTCTTAACTCCCTCTCTCATAACATCTCAATTTTATTGAACCTTCACAAGGTATTTGTTGAGATAAAATTTAAAAAATAATTTTATTTTGACAAGTATCTTGTTATTAAGTAGGCATCATTCAAGTATTCATGCAAGATTTAGGTCAAAACAAATATTCAACTTATTATGTTAGGCTACTTATACAATATCTTCTTAATACAAATCTATTATTTACTTTAACAACAATAACCATGCATTTTATGCCTAAACAAGATGTAAATTTGATAATGTATGCAAGATTTCTATTGCTTATTCATGCTATTATTCCTAAATCTATAATTCCTCTCTCTAATTATGATTTTCCCCTAAAATTTGATCAAGTGCAACCCATATCAACCAATCAACCATAAAACTATAACTAGTCACGTTACATGAATAATAAAAATCATCTTATATATCAATTAAAATGAATCACCAACTCGCTAATTATACTATCAAAAGTTAAAAGAGAATATATCACATGATAAAAACATCAATTGTTAGTATCGAAAAATACATTGCAATGGAAAAATTCATTAGGATTTCTTAACCGAGGCCCAAGTTCAATTTATGGGAAGGGTCGCCCTTGATATACCCCTGCTTTTCAATCTCTTCAAAAAAACATCAATTGTTAGGTCACCATGGCCATATGTTGTCATAATTCAATAAAATTTCAAAATTATATTGCTAAAATAAGTTAATAAATTAATAAATTTACATCATGACATCTAGTCCAGTACTAAAATAGAATCACTCATCCATTTTCAAAGTTGTATTTTCCTATCAACATCATTATGAGCATATATAACGCAGAAACCAAGAATTTTTTATTTGTAATTGATTTTGGCTTGAACACATTTTATAGAGTGGTCTTCCCCATGATATAAAATTAGGGTATTCATCCAAGGGGGATCCTTAGGACCATATCTTCACTTCTCTCATCACAATGGGAGATAAAAGAAGTATCATCATCCTAGATTGTATGCAAATAGTGAAATTATATTTTATTTCATGGAGTATCAATATGTCTAAGGGTAATTTTGCACCACTTCCTTTACCTTGTATGTTCCTTACAAGAACAATGTGAATAAATACATTCCAAGATAGAAATAAGAATATCATGTGATAGATGTAGTTAGTTAGGATTTAGAGGTTAAAATGTATTTCATAACCCTAATTGTTAAAAAATAATAAAATATATATCTTTGTCTTTCTCAACTTGAGGAGACTTGAAGAGAGTATAGAGATGAGGTGAGTCCAACACTATCATCGTTAGATCCATAAATATTCATCTACCAAGCCCTAATCTTATCAACCTTATGAGAGGAAGAAGAACCCATAGTCTCTTTTATACTTTCTTACCTCTTACCATCCATTATTTGTGGATGTTCTAAAATATGGGGTTAAATTTATCTCTTCAAGTTCTCCTAGTGAGCATTATAAAGGAATTTGCTCAATACTTGATTCCAAAAAAGGAGCAACAATATTTTAAGAGTATTTTTGAGTATCATCTATAATTGCAATAGAAGTAATGTATGAAGAAAAACTATGATGCTCATGGTGAGATGATCATTCTAGTTATGCATACATGGAGAGTAATTTAGGAGTTGTGGCATAGTTTCACAAGAGAGATGACCATTTTTATTGATTAATTTAATAGGAACCAACAAATGAGTAGTTAAAATATAAAATCCCTAAGATTGAGGAAAATAGAAGTTTGAGGTTTAATAGTATTTTATTGGCCATGACAATGGTATGTGATAGAGTGCTTTCATATAACACTATATGACTCAACTAACTTATGTAAATTGACTAGACATTGCTTATGTTTAGGATAATCTCTTATAATATCACCTTTTTCTTGGTGATATAAATATAAATTTAGTTTATTAAGAGAATACATATTTTTGATGTATTCGAACCCTATACCAACTAGGTAAATTACATTAGGTAGGAATTCTATGAGGTGCATATGTAAACACACTTGGGGATGAACCTTAAAACTAGAATTTAGTACCAAGTGATTTTGCTCCATTATCCTACAATATTCTTTAGGAAGGGCCTAAATGTTAGGTTAAGAAGGTGAAATTATAACCATATGGAGTATTTTGCCATATTCATTTATTTTGGGTGGAATTCAAATGACCATGCTTCAAGATAACAAACTTTTCCACACGCCAACCAAGTTAAAAAAATTCTTGATATTTAAATAATGTTTAATCAAGTTTTTTCCTTAGTTTTAAACTTATAACTTTTAATTTTGTAAATTTATTCTTTCTATATTATTTCTTTTTACAAACCATATTCCATTGACAAAAAAAAAACCTATTTTTTCCATGGATTGAAGACTATATAACTTCCATAATTATTATACAATCAAGTATTTTCTTACCATAAATAAAACCACCTTATTCGAAGGAGATATCATAATATAAAATATTTTTCAATCCATTGCCATAATATTTTAAATTATATTATAAATCATGTTACAAAGTATTACTAAACACAAACTACTAAACTATTATGTCTCACCTTTCTTGTGAACCAATGTAATAAAGGTGGAATTAATCTCACTTGTTATAGTTTTTCTTATCCTATTCAATACAACAAACATATCTCATCAACATATCCCAAATATTCTTTAAAAAATTAGGAAATCCTTCAAGGCCATGGACCTTATTAGGGTGGAAAGAGAATATTGATTTTGTAGCTCCTCCATCAAGATTTTTCTCATGTTAAGATTTTATTTGTATTTGTGTGATATGAAATGTTTTGAATATATATATATATATATATATATATATATATATATATATATATATATATATATATATATAATGATAATTATAGAAGGGGTGTTGAAATGTCCCTAAACCTTTTACAACAAGAAAAAAGCCAAGCCTACAATATTGTTAAAAGGGGTATGAACAAAGAGTAGTCCACGTAGGGACTTAAAACTAGCCAGACCACTAGGGCATAATGAGAGCAACTCAAAAACAAGAAGAGAACCCACACTAATAGATCCCTTACCAACTCGGCTAAAACAGAGAATAGGTGTCCTCAAAACAAAAGGAATGTAAATAGAGGGGCAGAGAGATAGGGATAAAACCCCCTTGCAACCTGACTATACAAACCCACAACTAAATCCACTCTTTAGAAGGTACAAGATCATGGATCTCCCAATCAATAATTGCAATGGGATTCAAATTCCAATAAAATATGGATCTAGCCATAAGAATATACATATCCCCTATAGAAAAAGACTCACATTATCAATAAAATTCATCAAATAAATTGTTCAACTTCTATGGGAAAATTCTCCCTCCAAATAGAGAGATTATCCCAACTTAACCCTAGATTAGCTAATAAGTTTTCACTCTTGTTACTGTCTCTAAAGGTGTGCCTAACTTGAATTCTCTCCAAATTCTGATAGAATATTTGGGCTTCCTTAATTAGATTGAAGATGTTCCAATTAGAATTTTGATCATCAAAAAAGGCCTTAACCACATTTAAGGAGTCCCCTTCAATAATAATTTTTTTACAATTCAAATATTCCATTAACATAGTGCCTTGATACAATGCCCTAGCTTAAGCAAAATGACAAGTTTGTGGACCCAATTTTTTTGCAAAGGCAATAAGAATCTCCCCATTGTGATTCCTAAAGAGGTCACCTACCCCCTCAACCCTAGAATCCATTTTGAACCTCTATCAAAATTAAATTTAATCTAATCCTAAGGTGGAGGTTGTCATTTAGTAGAGGTTTTGATATTTGAAATATCTATCATTCTGACACTAATTGAAAAACATAATTTTTTCAAAAGAGCAATCTATGCTACCCCTCCATGACTGAGAATTGAAGCTGAATTCCCCATATTTTCAATAATTGATGCTAACACACTAAGCCATACTAATTTAGCATTTCTTTCCATGCTTTTAAAAATTATTCTATTTCTTTCCTTCCAAACACCCCAAAGGAGATGTGGGAAACTGAAGGACCAAAAGGAGCCTAAGATAGGGTTTACAATTGGAGAGGTTTGTTACTCAATAACATCCTACAATGAGCTAAGAAACACCCACCAAACTCCTAAAAAATCCATCATGAGAGAAAAAACTTCCCTCGAAAAAGGACATTGGAAAAACAAGTGACTGGTGGATTCATTAGAATTTTTATAGAGGGGACATCAATTTGTAATTATCATACCTCTTCTTTGTAAATTATCCACTTTGAGAATTTTATTCTGAGATGCTAACCAAAGGTAAAAGTTCAATTTTGGTGTAAGATCTTTAACTCAGATTTTCTTGAAAATAGGGACATACTTCGTGACATCAGAAGTAATCTTATAGGTTAACAAAAAATAACCCATCAATTTCATTCTTACAAATTAAGTTGTCTTCATATTTTGTGTTATTTATAACTTACAACCTTAATAAGTCTTCAATGAGGCTGAAACTTCTTTGTTCTAGCATATTTAGATTTTGCATTCTAAGCAGTTTTCAACTTTTAACCCCTTGTCAAATGTGCATATAATCAACCACCTTAGTACCAAACACAACAATGTATATAGGTTCAACTTTAGCCAATTATTGGGAGGACATTAGAGATTGATATTGAATCCAAAGATCCTTCTAGAAATCAATAGTATTCCCACTAACTAGAATCCATCTATGCCCTCTATAGATGATGCTTTTCATTTTCAAAATACTGAGCCAAAAGGTCGATCTTGAAGTTGATGATCATTTAGGAAATTAAAGTTGGTATAAATATATTTAGCCAATACAATATTCACCCAACCAATATTTTCTTTCTTAAATAGCTTCTAAGTCTTTTTTGCTATTAAAGCTTCTGTTAGAATAAAATAGTATATCCTAAGTTGTTACTAGGATATTGTGTGGCTGAGATTAGCTTAGTTAGTTATGATCCAATGGATCATATTGTAAGCACTTATTATTTAAGCAAGGTACTTTCAAGTCAATAACATCAAGTATTTTACTTTTCTAACATGGTATTAGAGCGGACCTTTCATGCCTTGTGAGCCTGAAGAGCTTTTCCTCATGGATATCCCCCTTCCTTTTTTTCTCCTAAATTTTTTACAAGCGTCGATAGTCGTCGTGGCGATGTGGGCGAGGAGCCCATAGACTTGGAATTCTCATTTTTTTCTGCACAGTGGCACTGCTGGAGCCTGAAGATCACTTGTTTTTCAATCCCTTTCCATTGGCTGCACAGTGGCACTGCTGGAGCCTGAAGATCACTTGTTTTTCAATCCCTTTCCATTGGCTGTACCCCAGCGCCTATATAAAATCATGAGGGAGGGACACTTATCGCAGCCCCCTCGGAGAATATAAATTTTTTTAATTTCTTCCCACGAAAGTCGATGCATGTTTTCATTTGAGAGGTGATTGTCTGTTTTGATTTGACGGTATTGGCTCCACGAGTTGGACGGAAGCGTTCTCATTGCAGCTCCAAGATTTATTCGTGGCAGTGGATCCGGTGAAGATTCGAAATTGTCTCCGTGATTTTTCTGTTGAGGGCAGCGTACGTGAGTTGAGGAAACAGGCCCTATCATAGAGATGGTGCGTTGTTGATGCTCAGTAGAAATATGGTGAAGATTTTGGTGTGGGCCACATTGCAGGGTCTCATCCAGAATGTAGCAGCAAGATTCGTATCTACTTTTTCTTCCTTGCTGCTGCGGTGAAATCGCAGCACATCCGGCGGAGATTTTTGAGTGTTTTGCAGCATTTTTGACATTCAAATATAGATGCTATTTGACATCACCGTTGCCATAATTGTTGTTCACGACAGCGTTGATAAGCTGCATAGAACCCGTTCCCAGCAAAATATATCTTCCTTTCATCATGGTGTTTCCGACCAGAGCATGAATGACATGATTTTGGGCATTGTATGATGATATCTTTTTCAACGATTTTTTTTGCTGTCATCGCTGGTTCAAATCGCAAGCCTGTGGAGAATCTGTACGTCGTGCACAATAGCTGGGACAAGATTTGCTGCACGCGGGAGTTTACAGTATGATTGTTCAAGGTCAATGCAAAGCAGGATGGGACGAGATATCAACATCATAATGAGGCACGCCTTTCGGAGAAGGAAGCGATTTTTTCTGTCATGCCCATGGATTTGCTACTACGAGGTAGAAATTTGTCATCTAGAAAGACGTTAGAAGTCGGCCTGGTGATTGCATTACCAAAATAGTTGTTCAATTCTGGGAAGGCCGCAGCTGTGATGGATAACAGAAACTGGACATGAATGTAGAGGCGGATAAAATTCTGCATTTTTTAATCCATTTTTTCATTGTTGCTGAAATTAATGCATGCGATTCTTTAAGTGTTGCTGATGTTCACAGTGTTGGAGGCCCCCGGATTATTTTCAGTTGACGTCCATTTTTCGTGATCACATGGTTTAGTTTGACTGTGAGTGGTGGCTTCGATGAAACATAGAGTGTTCATCTTAAATTTTGTGGGGCAATAATACCCAGAAGCGGCAACGATGAGTACCATGAAATTTTGCAGAGAATGGTATGTTTGCCACCGCCGCGCTAACAAAATTTTCAAGAACGAAGAAGAAGCTCGTCGTCCCTGCGGAGGAGAAAAAGACAGTGCCTTTCAGTTTTCCAGTCGTGTTTTTTGTAATGGCGCGCAGGTGGCCAAAATATTCGCTATCGTGAGATATCCACAGCGTGGAAGAATATTTTTAGACCTCTGCACATCAGCTGGTGGATATCTATTTTTTTAAATAATTTTAATGATATACAATAGTACGGTGATCTGTTCCAATATATTTTTATTTCTGCCATTGCCCAATGACGTTGCTGATGCAGTTCTTGATAGGTTACTATTTTGAACCACGTGGAGGTTATTTATGTCGCGTAAAGGTCAGTCAAAGTGCAGGATTTGATGCTGTGATCCATTGTGTGCGATGGAGGTGGAGTGGGCGTTCATGGCCTGAAGAAATGCTGCCTGATGCCCTCCCAAGAACTTGAGATACAAGACGCATAATTTGTTGCACCATTCTTGAGAGAACAACACTACCTTGCTCTCCACCCATTTGTGAAAACATGTTTTCTAATTCCTCACTGTTTTTCACCAAGATGTTCTGTCATTTGTTGCATTGTGTTTCTTAAAACAACGACTTCCGTATTGCTCCCGACTTCTTACATATTTTGCAGAAGATGAAACGTGCTGAACAAGAAAGACCAGAAGGTGCGCGCAGCATCCACCACATGTCTTGTTAAAAGCGATGGCGGACGTGAGGCTTTACGGCTGAAAGAGGTTTTTTGCAGTGCGCGGAAGGCGATGGTATCAAGATTTGCTGCTCGCTGATCTGAACGAGCGCAGGGAGCGGGTTCTATTTTGATATTGTTGTTGTTGCCAAAGCGGAAAACAATTTTATCATTGATTTTCTAAATGTGGATGATGCCAACAGTAATGTCAAATTTTCAATTCCGATTCAACGCCGGAGAATATTGCTGAGTAAATAATGGTAGTGTTTTTATGGAAGGAGAGATACGCGAATCCTAAGTACCATATGGTTTATTTTTAGGTTAATCACCAAGAAAAAGAATGGCAACAGTGTTAATTTCATTCGACGATGGTGGTGGGCGCCTTGTCGTGATGGTGGGCAGATCCCGTCAGCTTCAGAACAAGCGATGATTTACCTAAAAATTTTAGACCGAATTTGAGAGATTGAGACGGTGGCCATGAAGTTGAAGAGCGCACTCCGTTAAACTGGGATATCATGGACCTTGCCACCGTGGCAGAGAGATACGGGTGAAGGTGGTGCTGTTTTTCTGTTTTTCTTATGGACGCAGTGCTTTGTCAAAAGCCGCAGACTGCAAGCTGCTCGACAGAAGCTGAGGAAGAGTCATGGGCCTGATTTCTTCAACACCAATTTGTCCCTCTTGTTTGCGAATACGCCAGCCCAGGTTTCGAAGCTACCATCTACAAGTTTTTTTGTCAGTGCGATTGTTTTAAATCGCGGTGGACGTGGTACGGTGGGCTGAAGCTGAATATGAAAATGCTTGCCTGGCAGATGAGTGCTTTCATCATCAGATATAAACCACCCGTAGGGAGAAAAATGTATTGACTCTGGTTTGATTTCATTGTTCACTTTTTCGGCCTCATGTTTTTTAAATACATGGACTTGAAAGGCACTAAATATTTTATTTTAAAATGCACACCAGACACCTTCATAAGGTCCTGTACGAGGGCCTTTTTAATTTCCTTCATTTCCTTTTAATATGGGAATGCAAGGCCTTCGCTTGCATATAATTGGGGGCTTCATATATAAAGAAGGAGACACCATTTTTTTTTTTTTTAAATTGACCCAGTTGGCCACCAAAGTTTTTTTAAAAATAAAGAACGCATTTTTACCGAAATATTTTAGGGGAGATGAAGAAAACTATTGTTTTACAACTGTAAATGAAGGCCATTTTGTAACTCAATCATAAAGGTATTTATAGTCGTCGGAAAGGTTTTTCCGAGACGAGACGGACACATTGGTGGTGTCCAATTTATTTTTTGAGGCAGTTTACCTTATGTTTTTTTACCTCAAATATGTTGTATCATGGAGTGCATTCTTGGTTGAACTCGACACTCCCAAAAATTTTCTTAAGTGATCCTAGTATCTAGTCATCTCCTCTATATCACCTAGCGATTGCAGCGGTTGGTTACCCATGCATTCTGGTAGGATGAGGAGGTCACCATAAGGACTTGTTCAAGAGCTACATTGGTGCCCTTTCTTTTTCAGATTCCTTTGAAGTAAGTTGTTTGTCCACTTTGGACCTTGTTATCAACCCATTGTGTTCATATAGGTGGAAACCACTACTTATTTTGATTACATATTGTACATGAGTACCTTATCAGGCCTTGTTGTTGGGACTCATAATTGTAGATATGTCACTTATTTTGCTGTTTGTCCACAAGTTTTGGACCTAGTTATCAGCCCATTGTATTCATATAGGTGGAAACCACTACTTATGCTTATGGAGTCGATTTGGACATCCCTTGCGATCCTTGTGGTTCTTTCCACTATATCTTCACACTCTTATTTTTGTGAGACACTTTGGTTTCAGGGGTTTTCTTTAGTGACATTTTTTCATGGCTCAAAGCCTTGATCTGTGTCATAAGCACCAGTTTGGGAGTATGGTTTCATTCATTTCAGCGATGAGTCTCTACTTTTTTCAGACATCTTATGGGTCCATTGCAGGCTTCTTGATGGAAATTGTCCTTAAGGAGGGTTGAGAATCTTCCTTTAGGTGGTTTTCTCCCTCGGGATTTTTTCATCATTCCCCTTGTTTTGTTGTTTGTCCATGAGTTTTGGACCTTGTTTCAGCCCATTGTGTTCATATAGGTGGAAACCACATACTCATGCTTGTGGAGTCAATTTGGACTACCCTTGTGATTTTTGTGGTTCTTTCTCCATCCTATCTTCACACTCCTTTTTTGTGAGACACTTTGGTTTTAGGGGAGTTTTCTTTAGTGATATTTCTTTTTTTTTATCACATATTGTACATGAGTACCTTATCAGGCCTTGTTTCTAGGACTCATACTTGTGGATATGCCACTTGTTTTGGTTTTTTTATTTTTCACTACCTCCTAGTATCACTTAAGGGGGGTGTTAGTATATCCTAGTACCACTTAAGGGGGTGTTAGAATAAAATATTATATCCTAAGTTGTTACTAATATATTGTGTGGCTGAGATTAGCTCATTTAGTTATGATCCAATGGATCATATTGTAAGAACTTGCTATTTAAGCAAGGTACTTTCAAGTCAATAATATCAAGTATTTTACTTTTTCAATAGCTTCATTCATCCACTTGACCCTTTTGAAACCTAGACCCCCAGCTTTGATTTCTTTACAAACTTGTTCCCTGTGAGACAAGATGAAATATTTTTTTAATCTCTAAACCAGACCATAAGAAAGAATTCTAAAGCTTCTTAATATTTTGAATTATGAGGCTTTTAAAACATAGAGAAAATAGATTGGTATGCTCTACAGAGTTGCCTTAAATAATTGTGCCTTTCTAGCCTAGCTAAGAAGAGACCATTTATAGCCAATTATTTTTTAAAATCCTATCTAATACTGGGTCCCAAAGATTTTCTTTCATTCTACCTTTAAACAAGGATATCCCTAAATAAGAAGATGACAAAGCCACAATTTTATAGCCCAAAATTTTGGTAATCTTCCTTTTCCTATCGAGGGAGTATTCAAGAAAAAAGTCTACTCATGGAAAATCATCATCTGACCCACTACCTTTTCATAAAAGGTCTAAATCTCTTTAACCTTTTTAACTTGGGAAATGAACACCACAGTTGACAAAAGAGTGTCATATACAAATTGGTTATGAGATATGCAATTAGAGTGTAAAGTTAGACTAGTACCCTCGATACCTACATCACCTTCAATGGCTCTATCAAGCACCTCAACAAGAAGGATGAACAAAAAGGGGGAGATATGTTCCCCTTGGTGAAGCCTCCTTTGGCTATTAAAGTAATTGACTGTAGACTCATTCACTAAGATAAAAACCAAGGTATTAAAATACACTCTTTGATAAGATTGAGCCACTATCAGTGAAACAAAAATTTATGCATGACTTTTATCAAAAAATCCTAGGAGACACCGCCATAAGCTTTGTTCATATCTAATTTGATAAAAAAACCTGATATTCCACTTTTATCCACATAATGAATGATACCATGCACAACAATAATCCCATCCAATATTTATCTTCTAGACATAAAACATGTCTGAGATAGATCAATGATCTCCAGGAGGAAAATTTTTAATCTATTAGACAAAATATTGGAGAAAAGTTTGTACACAGTGTTGCATAGACTAATAGGTCTGAAATAATTTAAATCCTTTATCCTAAGAGACTTAGAAATAAGCATAAAAAATGTGGAATTAACATCCCTCGAAATATGCCCCTTTCTCTGAACCTATTTCAAATAATTTCTAATATCTCTCCCCACAATGTGCCAGTATCTCTGGAAGAAGATAGGAGAGAAGTCATATGACTTCAGGGCTTTCAACCCTCCCATGGAAATGCCACCTTTTTAATTTCCTTGTCTTCAAAATGGTTGATCAAAATAGAGTTCATCTCTTCTATAACCAGTTGCAGAATGCTAAACAATAACTTTCTTTTTGCTTGTTCATCCCCATTTGACTTATCTCAAAGTAGGGATTCAAAGTAGTTTACCACTTCTACTCTAATTTCATGAATATCAACAAATTTTTGGCCATCTACTTTTAAAATTTCATTAATATTGTTAATACTCCTACACCTCAGAGTGCACACATGGAATATTTTTGTATTCCGATCTCCTTATTTTAACAATAAGATTCGATATTTTTATTTCCAAAGTACTTCCTCATATGCTAGACTCTTGTGTAGGTCTACCAATAGAGTCTTCTCTTTCAATATGTCTTCCACCAAAAACTCTCTAGTTTTAATCTCAGCTTCCAAAGTTTTAAGTTGAGCCTTCAAGGATTATTTTTTCACATTCACATGGCCAAAAACCTCTCTATTCCAAATATTTAAATTAAATTTAACCCAACTTAATTTCTCATCCACTCGAGAGATTAATGGTCCAAATAATTTTTGAGATCACCACTCACTAATATTAGCTTCCAACCCTAGATATTTCAACCATATTACTTCAAATGTAAAGGGTTTAGTAAATTTGAAGATGCCTTGAGAAGATTCGAAAACCAGAGGGTTATGGTCTGAACTTACTTCTGGGAGGGGCGATAAAGAGGCATGATATCTAAAAAAAAACCATGTTTTCTTCAATATAAGGACTCTATCTAACCTTATTTGAATGAGTTGGGTACCAATCCTTCTATTACTCCATGTAAATTTATTGCCTTTAAGGTTTAAGTCCATCAGTTTAATTGTATTGACAAAAGAGGTAAAATCTTCCATTCCTCTCAAAGTTCTAGCAATCCCTCCTCTTTTATCAACATTATACAATGAATAATTAAAATCTCTAGAAAATTTCTAATCTTCACCTTGTAGGCCTTCTCTCAAAGTGCTCAAAGATTCCCACAAAAGACCCCTATCAACATATGAATTTGGGGTGTATATAATGGTCAATATCCAAATCCTATTAGTCTCTTTACAACAAAATAGAATATTTGTTATTATATCAAAAATTGACAATACTAAACTCACCAATTTATATTAATTCCATAAATACAACAAACCACTTGACACCCCATGAACTGGGCTAGCACAAAAACTTGCATTCTTCCAAATAATTGCTCTAACAAAATCTACTCTACTATCTTCCACCTTGGTTTCTTGCAAAAGAATAATATATGGTTTATAATTAAATCTGAGAGAAGCTACTAATCTATGTTTCATGTGATCATTAAGACCCCTCACATTCCAGGAAAGGAACTTCATTTACCATAATTGAAAGAGAATTTCTTCCCGCCCCTCAATCTATGAGGAGAAATGTTATTAAAGGACATCATCTTTAGTTATTTTCTTATTGGAACCAATACTTCATACCCTCATAACACAAATTGAGTCTCGTTGACTATATTTGAGTCTATCTCATTTTTTTTAGATTCTTTATTTAGGGGCTTCCCCAATTTTATATCAATCCCCACATCCATAATCCATTTTTTATGGCTTGTAGTTTTTGGGTTTGAATACCCTTTCTCCAAATTAATGAGAGCTAGAAAATCAAGAGAAGAAAGTATATTTGGTGATATAGAATCTAGAAATTTCTCTACTCCATGGATTTTGAGAAAATCAAAAGAATTTTGAATAATAAGGGGGGTTGAAGAAGGCATAGCACTTACCTGTTCAACATGATTTTGAATCCCACATTCAAGGATTGGCTTGGGATCCTCCCAGTTTACACTTGGGGGTTTCGATGTGGTTTTCAACAATTTCTCTAAGGTTGATCCCATGTGCTGAATAGATTCATATAGGGATCAAGGCATTTCCAACCCTTGTTTAGAAGCTACCCTTTTTTTTTTGGGGGCTTAAATGGGCCAATTTGTTCTTCATATCTACCTTAGTCTAGACTTTTCTTGTTGACTTCTTTGTTGGACATTGACTTGAGAGATGTCTCGAAGCTTTACACTCATTGTAGAACCTTGGACAATTCTCATATACAATGGTTGTATTCAACTACCTAGACTCGATATTAGCATAATAGAATCTAGCAGATCTGCTTCTAAGTTTGCATTAATAGACATCCTGGCATATGTCATTATTGACCTAGCTCTTATCATTGCATCAATGAAAATAAGTTCACCCACTCATTTGACTATACCTCATAACACATTGTCATGGTAGTACTGGAAAGGAAAACCAGGTAACCTGAACCATAGGAGGGCTATGTTTATCCTCTATGAATTAGGATAGAAGTTCAGAGTTCATATTTGAAGGAAGAGATATCACTTCCCAAAGAACCATGAGACCCCACTAAGAACATTATTATAGTCTTATTAATGATTAAATTTAAATATTATGAAGGCTTTAGAGAGAGCTGCAACTTCTAAATGGCCTTGAGACCTCCATTTAAAAAATGTCCATCTACAAACCGCATCAAGATCAGGATGGCTTATCATAAAATTTCCAACTAGGTTAAGTACACCATGCTCCATTATAATTTTAATCAACTCCTCTACAACCCTAAGAGTATCTTCCTCTAAGGAAATATCAAACACCACTTTTGAACCAGGGTTCCTTACCTAGATGAGACCATCATTTCAAAGGACAGATCAATGCTAGGGTCAAATGGATTATGAAAATCCCCCTTCACATACTGGAGTCACACCAACCTTACCACTTAGAAAATATTAAAATCTCACCCCCTCATCACGGGCATTGGTATCCATCTTGCCACAAAAAAAAAATTCTCCTGAGACCATTTTTGACCCACTACTTAGTAGCCTGCTACCCAAAACCACCCTACCCCTCACCACCACCTTACCACCACACCTAATATTACCCATAACAATGAACCCCTTGCAGAACTAAATCCACCTTTCGCACAACCAAACCCTACAACATCCTTTCACCCTCATCACTTCCATCACCCTCACCACAATTCCTGCTGACAACATTACCATCATCTGCAACATATTTATTTCCCACCATAGCACTGTTCCCATCCACTACAACACTATTCCTGCCCATCTGCATAAATCTGTTTTACAACTTGGCTACCCTAGCACAATGCACATCCAGATAAATCTATCATGCAATATCCACCTTTAAACTTTTAGAATATTTTGAAAATATCAGCTCAAGCCTCCTTATCATATCTAGGTTTTCATAGAGTGTTTATGAAATAGTTGACTTCTTTAATCATAATATTTTCTTCTTTCTCAATAATTTTTCCAATGGAGTTAAATATTTATGGATCTAATAAAAGAGAAATTTTTCTTTTGCAATAAAATTTATATTTCAATCACCTTTCTTAAGTCATCTCTCTAAGGATATTTTAAGCCTAATATGAGTTTTGATTTTTAACACGTTAGAATAATAAATTAATTATTTTTTCTACATATAAGTATGTTGATCCATTCTAGTGATTTATATTGTTCTTATCAATCTTTGTGGTTGGATTTAATTTCCCCCTTTATTTAAAATATACTTATAAAATCTTTTGTACTTTAGATTTTCATCTACACGTGTATATGTTTCATCTTTAGGAAAACAATTGTAAGTATATTATCTTTTAAACTTTGTTTCATACCACCATAATACAACCGTTTGAAATAAATTAGGGTCTTGGAGCCACATAGGCTAAAAATGAGATGGATTTGGATGATTGTTTTTGAGTGAATCACATCTTTAGATAATGGATTTGTGATCAAATCATATTACATACCCTATTTGTAACCAACCATCAAATAAGAAAAACTTATCTAATCTTTGTGACACATGAGATTTTCCAATTACATTTATTGTTCAATGTCAATTATATTTACAAATAAAGTGAAGTCCTTCATTGATCTATCCTAGCCAAGAATATCACCCTTATTTTTCAAAGGATATAAAAATTTATTGGATTCCCCTCAAGAATTCAATAAAAAATTAGATACAATACTACTTCTTGCTTCTAGCTATTGTCTATCTTGTTTGTGATTATCCCTTACTATTGCAATTCCTCTCAAAGCTTTCTTGGTAGAAATTCCTAGATAATACCTTGTCTTCCAAATATGTTTTAATGCATCCTTACATTCCTCACTATGTACTTTCATTTGCTACATTAAAATAAATTCAACAATATAACAACCTAATAATTTCTTAATTGTGGGTGGAGGTCCAAGGTTCAAATCTCGGGCCTCGCCGAACTGAATGCTTGTCCCTTTTTTGGTGCTTTAAGTGACATAAAAGGTTTAAAATGATTGTGGCATGGTGGTTATAGGGGTGGACTACACAAAGATCTGTGTGGCGACTTCCAGAGTGGACAACATAGAATACTGTGGTAGCCATAAAATCCGAACAACCTACATGAATCCATGGTGGCTACCGATTCCACCATGTAAATTCAAATAATAATAATAATAATAATAATAATAATAATAATAATAATAATAATAATTTCTTAATTGCTTCTTTTTGGTTTGTATTCATATTTTGAATATTTCAAGTCATCATTTTTATTCCTATTTGTAAGCTTATCCCCACTATTGGTAGTATTACATTATTTATTCATGTAATAGTTTAGGGAGTGTGATTAGTAATTATGAGTGTGTTTAATATAGGAGTTTATATAGTATGTTTCAATGTGTGAAGTGTGTGAGGTGTCAAGAGTGCAAGTGTGAGTTAGTGAAGAGTCATGTAAGGTGTCATGTGTGAGTTATGTAATTATGAGATACTTTTTCATTATGAGAGAAGAGGGAAGGTCAAGAGACATGCATGTGGAGAGTCACATGTAATTATATATTGGTGACAAAGCATTATAAAAATTATCGAACTAACATTGCTCTTGCATTCTATTGTATATTTTATTAATAATATTTTTAGTATTTTGTGTGTGCAATATTTTGTGAGAATTATATTGATCTTGTGGATATTTACCTATGAGATAATCGGCCAGAATTGCCAACACCCACTTAATTTTAATTTTAATTTTTAAATGGGTTATATGGGATTGAAACTGGTCTCACCCATATTTTTTTTATTGGTAAGAGGGGTTTTGAAAGGATCTCGTAACCTTTTACAAAAATATGAAGGTTGGGAGAAGAGTTCCCAACCAAAAAATAACTAAAGAAATAGGCCCTTAGTGGACTAATGGAGAAAAAAAACTAAAATAGAAAAAGAGAAGCCCACACAGGAGTAAGAGAGGAAGCAACACAAGCAGAAAAGAGAAGCCCTCGTAGGAGCAGTAGAGAAAATATTACAGTTACACATAAAATTGAAAAGGATTTTTCTGCACAAGAGAAAACCTCACAGTTACACACAAATTTGAGAAGGGTTTTCCCACACAGGAGAAATTGGTGCCACCCATATTACAACACGACCACATACTTGTATTACAATAACTTGGCATTGCAACATTCAAGATCTCCTCTTTGAAAATTTGATGAGTTGAACTAATACCATTTGATGGTTTAGTGCCACTGCTTGTTAATATTTGTGACATTTATTTTTGTATATACAATTCAATATCCCTTTAATATCCTTTTCTATATATTTATGTTTTTGAGGCCTTCCTCTATTTTTTCATTTCCACTAATGCTTTATTTCTCATCAAATTTTTAAATTTTTTTCATATTGTTCATAATTTGAATTATCAATCTATAAATATATATTGCCTTGGAGAACCCAAACTCAAAGTACAAGGATAACCTCAAAAAATCTTTTTTTTTTCTTTTCTATCATAGAATCCCTTAAGTATAGGGGAACCCCACCATATTAATTTTTTTATTATGTTACCCTAGAAATCATAAAGTATACTAGACAACCTCCTTACTATTTTTTATTAAGCTACCTTGAAAACCCTAAAGTGTAGTGGACAACCTCCATGCTAATTTCACATTTATTTAAAGGAGGTGATTTTTTATAGTTTAAGAAAAAAGGAGATGATTTACATGGGTTAGAATTAACTTTTACCTTCTTCAATTTGGAAATTGATTCTACATTTCTTATTGCAGCTTTAATTTCTTCTAGATTTGAAATTGTATTGCAATTTGTCATTGCGTGTATCCTTTTCAGTTTCTTCTAATGTTTGCTTTGAATGAATTATAATTACTTTGTTGTTTGATGAGCTATATGAGATTTATTTGCAATTTTTTATAGTGAAAAACTTTGATTTTAGTCTTCTACTATAATGTGATCATCTTGCTTGAAAATTTTCACTTTATAATATGTTTCCATGTATTTAGTCTCATGGTAACTATAGCATTAGAATTTAATGTTTTAATAGTCTACTTATTGAACCCATTATCTTGATTTATATTTAATTACACTAGGTTTTAGCAAAGATTTTTAAATATCCATTTAAAAACATACGTATTTGAACCCATAAAGAAGAGATAAAAAATATAACAAGTTGCCCATTCCATATTATATGAAAAAAAAAACAAGTGACATCTAAAAATGTTCTAATTTTTGAATGAAAAAAACGATTCGAACCCACAAAGAGGAGATAAAAAATATATCAAGTTACCCATTTCATATTATATGGAAAAACAAATATTCAAATATCTACTCTAATATGAAATTTGACATCTAATCACAATTGGAGGTTAGAAAATTTATCCATATTATATGAAAAAAAAAAAAACCTGCAAAGAGGAGATAAAAAATATAACAAGTTACCCATTATTTATTATATAAAAAAAGAAAAAAAAAGCATATTCAAATATCCACTCTAAAATAAAATTTAGGAGTCCCAAATGTAAAAAGTAAGATTGGATTCATGTAAAAAAAAAAAAAAAATTCGAACCCGCAAATAAGAGATAAAAAATATAACAAGTTACACATTCCATATTATATGGAAAAAAAACAGCTGACATCTAAAAATGCTCTAATTATAACAAGTTACCCATTCCATATGAAAAAAAAAAAAAAAGTATATTCAAATATCCACTGTAAAATAAAATTTGACATCTAAATGGATACATTAGAAAATTTACCTGTTGCAATTGGTCAGTAAAGAGCAAGATTAGAACCCACAAAAAAGAGATAAAAAAATATAACAATTTACCCATTCCATTTCCATATTATATGGAAAAAAAAAAAAAAAAAAAACATATTCAATCCACTATAAAATAAAGTTTGACATCTAAATGGATACATTAGAAAATTTACCAATCCCAATTGGTCAATAAAGAGCAAGATTAGAACCCACAAAGAGGAGATAAAAAAATATAACAAGTTACCCATTCCATATTATATGGAAAATATAAATATATAACAAGTTATCCATTCCATATTATATTGAAAAAAAAAAAACTACAAAGAGGAGATAAAAAATATAATAAGTGACTTATTCCTCTTATTATATAAGGAAAAAAAAAAACATATTCAAATATCCATTATAAAATAAATTTTAAATATCCATTATAAAATAAAATTTGACATCTAAATGGATACATTAGAAAATTTAAGAATATTAATTAAAAGTTATAATGTCATTTAAAAGTAAGATTCTAAACCACAAAAAAAAGATAAAAAATATATATAGAAAAAAAAAAACAGCTGACATCTAAAAATGCTCTAATTTTTTTAAACAAAAAAACAGCTGACATCTAAAAATGTTCTAATTTAAAAAAAACAGCTGACATCTAAAAATGTTCTAATTTAAAAAAAAAAAACAGCTGACATCTAAAAATTTTCTAATTTTTTTAAATGAAAAACAAAAACAGCTGACATTTAGGGAAAATGCTCTAATTGTTTTAAATGAAAAAAAAAACAGCTGACATTTAGGGAAAATGTTCTAATTTTTTTAAATGAAAAAAAAAAACCACTGACATAAAAATGCTCTAACTAAAAAAAAAAAAAAAACCGCTAACATTTAAAAATGCTCTAGTTTTTTTTAAATGAAAAAAAAAACAGTTGACATTTAGGAAAAATGCTCTAATTGTTTTAAATGAAAAAAAAAACAGTTGACATTTAGGGAAAATGCTCTAATTTTTTAAATGAAAAAAAAAAACCACTGACATAAAAATGCTCTAATTAAAAAAAAAAAAAAAAAACAACTGACATCTAAAAATGCTCTAGTTTTTTTTAAATGAAAAAAAAAACAGCTGACATTTAAAAATGATTTAATTTTTTTAAATGAAAAAAAAAAAACAGCTGACATTTAGGGAAAATGTTCTAATTTTTTTAAATGAAAAAAAAAAACAGCTGATATTTAAAAATGCCCTAATTTTTGAAAATGCTCTAATTTTTTTAAATGAAAAAAAAAAACAGCTGATATTTAAAAATGCCCTAATTTTTGAAAATGCTCTAATTTTTTTAAATGAAAAAAAAAAAAAAACAGCTGACATTTAGGAAATATGCTCTAATTTTTTTAAATGAAAAAAAAAACAGCTGATATTTAAAAATGCCCTAATTTTTGAAAATGCTCTAATTTTTTTAAATGAAAAAAAAAAAAAAACAGCTGACATTTAGGGAATATGCTCTAATTTTTTTAAATGAAAAAAAAAACAGCTGATATTTATGCTCTAACTTTTTAAATGAAAAAAAAAAACACAGCTGACATTTAGGAAAAATGATCTAATTTTTTTAAATTAAAAAAAAAACAGCTGATATTTAAAAATGCCTTAATTTTTGAATGAAAAATTTAGCAAAGTGGAGGTGCGGGGAATCGAACCCCGTGCCTCTCGCATGCGAAGCGAGCGCTCTACCATATGAGCTACACCCCCGAATGAAATGGTCGTCCATAATGTAATAATTGAACTCTATTCACTTAAGCAGACTCCTTTAAGCATTTCACGTGGATTCCAGAAAATTCAGCTTAGTAATAGGAAATAAGACAATAATAATTAGGCTTGTTGAACCATAATAATAATAAAAATTAATTAACAAGTATAATAATTAGCTTAATGACTACTGTTAACAAGTATAATAATTAATAATTTATGGTGCTTAACGAACTTGTGATGAGCTGTTGTGATGAATAATTATTTGGCTGATAATTATGAACCAACACCTGATGAATAGAAATGGCATCCATTTAAAATTCACCGAGATTCCAAAGACAAACAACACCCAGCTGCAGTAAGGCCTTACCACAACTAGTTGTCAATTGGGAAGAGTATCAATACAGCTCATCACAAGTTCGTTATGCACCTCTACTTGTACCGAAGAGCCAAATCTCCATCAAGCCTTATAACATTCAAATTCTAATACTCATCAACATAATCAAAATCATACTCTAAGGTTTTGATCATATGAATGTGCCTAGGTTCAATCTAAATTATAGGAAGCAAAGATTTTTCCATTATAATTCAAGATTCTACTTCTATAGAAAAGCCTTTAATTAATCCAAGGTTTAGGACAAGTAGTGAGAAACAACGAGTTTCACAACATAAGCAAATATTTAAATCCCATGAATGAACCACGATATTTTAATTCAATAATCTTGTGATAATTGGTAGGAGTTCATTTTGTGATAATTGGTAGGAAGTGAGGAGCTCCACGCTATATCCAATAAATCAATGAAATTCAATTCTTTAAATTTTAGAATAATAAGATTTATTATAATTCTATTAAGTTGAAATATCTCAATAACATTATCACAATCTGATACATGTAAAACTCATTTTAACCTTATAAAATTCAACATTTCTATATAATTTCTTTAATATAATATAAAGTTTTTATGAAAAAATAATAAAATTATTTATAATCAAACAATTATATTAATTTTAGAAATATTGAATGGTTGTAAATAATTTTTAAAGTGTAATTATCAAAAATAAAAAATAAAAAGTAATGTTAAAATCATAAAATTATTATTTTTTATTTAAAACCATTGTTATCTTTCATCATTATAACCCTCCAACATTAAGTTCAATTCTAATTATTTAATATAATATTTATCTATTCTTAATAAATGAACTTTATTGCTATCAGACATAACCTCTATCCACCCTCAATAATTGCCAACAATGGCCTATCCTTTCTAACTATAAAATTAAACTCCTAAGAAACGTTGGATTTCAAACTAGTCATCTAGAATCCACAAATGAAGAAAATAAAGTATACGTTTACTAAACTAGGAGCATGTATAATGATACCCATGGTAATAAGGGCTTCTCCTACTATTATTTTATCGGTTGTTGAAGACTTTACAACCAAGCTAAGTGTCCCTGCACAGATCATTCACAATTTTTTTAAGCCATGTTACTATACTTACAATCTATATTATGTATTATACGGGTTTTCGTATCGGCCACTAGAGGTGCTGTTGGTAATCATTCCTGAGAGCATTAAAATTAGATTTATAATAAACAAAATCTAAATATAAGATGTGGTCATATCCATACTCCACTCATACTATAAATGTGTTTTATTGGAATATTTTTTTTCTTTTTAGCTCTACCTTTAGTGACGTAAAGTGATTGCTATCCATATTTGAAGGAGATTTTTCATTATTTTGGCATGCAATTTGGGTTCATTTTTTGTTTGATGGGGATGAAATAATTTCAAAGTAAAAGAAGAGAATATTATGAGCATTATATGTTAGTAGCCTTCTCAAAAAACAACACATTTACACAAACATTGCAAATAAATAGAAATACTTGAAACATAAACTATTGCAATATGTAATATAAGGGCATAAATGAAACAATATCACAAAGTAACACATAATCATAGGTCACGATGAGGGGGAAACTTTATTCAATACTTTTATTCAATTATGAAAAAGATATGTTCATTACTACCCCTCGTAATTTTAAAGACTTCATCTACCACCTGATTCTTAAGGTTGGTTTACATGCAAAATACCACCCAAGCTAGAATATCCTACCTATAAAATAGTTACATTCTTGATAACAGTTACATATAATGACACCACTTGTCTAGGCTCTTCTAGAGCCACAACTATTACAAAATATTATCATGGGTGTCCCCTACATTCAACAAGGGTTATAATATCATAGTGTTAGGATGGGATCCTAACATACCCTTCCCCTTCGGAAAGCTTTGTCCTCAAAGCTGAAGATGAGAAAACTATTGCTAGAGTTATTGAAAAGGTTTCCATGTAGCATCTTCAGGTTGTAAGCCACACCATTGGACAAGAACATCAATGATGACACGTCAACGAAGGGTACATGATCTATGGCCTAGAATACATTTAGGTTGAAGAATGATGGAACCTTCATCATCCAAATCTAAAAGTGTAGACTGCACCTAGACCTTGTTGCCAACAACTTGCTTGGGAGAAAATACATTGAAGACTAGATAATTTTTTAAACTAGTTAGAAGGGCTAGTTTGTATGCTATCGACCCGATCCTTTGCAACACTTTATAAGAACCATAATATTTTATGACAAGTTTTTGACAACCACAAAGATAAAGATATGACTATTTTTATGGTTGTAAGTGAAGAAAAATATGTCTCCAATGTTAAAGCTACATTCTATGTGGTGTTGATCAACTTGTTGTTTCATACGATTCTAAACCAAGTTCAAATTGACCTTGAGTTTGATAAGGTCCAAAAATCAACCAATAATCTCATTGATTTGCAATGCTTAAGTAGTCTAAAAAATACCCAAAATGCATATCAATCAGTCTAATTCATGGAGGAGCATGAATAGGAAGGAAATTCCAATAATAAGCTAACAACTCTAAGTGCACACTAACTAATTGAAAATTAATCTAGCTAATGGCCAACATAGCCATCTAGTTAGAAACCTATGTGAGTACCCAGGAAAGAAATGAAATAAATCTAACCTAGGATGAACCACAAGAATGTGATACCCTCATCATACCTCCCCACTCAAGAAGCATTGGAATCCAATGCTTGTACAATAGGAGTGGAAGAGTGAGTCACCAAATGCTGCATACATATCTCATAACTAGGTGGAAGAACATCATAAAAGCCTCAAGATGTTTGTGTAGAGAAACAAAATCAAGAAATCATACCTTCACCAAGTGAAAAACTAGGACAAGGAGCAAGTGTTTGTTGCAGAAGCTATGAATTCTTTTGAACATTAGAAACTTGTGAAGATGGCATTGGAAGAGGCCACTATAGTGCTTGAGGTGGAACAACATGAGGAGTAGTAGGAGCAACAAGAGGAGGTACTAATGATGGAGGAGGAATGACCTCCTTAGAAGGACAAAGGTCCTTAGGCCATGAGACTAACTACAATAACTAGTAAACCCACTTTATCTATAAAATAAACAACTATTTGTCCCTTGGTGTAAGCTAGGAAGGCTATCAAGTTATCTCAAAATGAGTACAATATTTTGCCTCGCAAGGCAATTACAATGGTGTTGTTTTTCAAGCACTTACAATGAGCCACAAAAGGCTTTCAATATTTGCCTCATAGGCAAGTACAATGGTGCTTTGTGTTTAGCACTTACAAGTGAAGCAAAAATAGCTTCAAAATTATTGCCTCGTAGGCAATTTATAATGCTTACCCAATTCTTGGGGAGTACATAATATTGTAAATATTTGCAAAACTATGAGCCTTATAGGTGATTAAAATACCTTTGTAAGGTTTGTTGAAAGGTAGAATTGCAAAATTAATGCAATTTTGAATGTTTAATTAAATTAATTAAACATTATTATTATTATTTTTTTTGAATTTACATGGTGGAATCGGTAGCCGCCACGAATCTAGGCAGGCTATCCAGCTTTTATGGCCGCCACAGTATTCTACATTGTCCACCCCAGAAGCCACCACACAGATCTTCGCGCAGTTCGCCCCTATAACCACCATGCCACAATCATTTTAAACCTTTTACACCGTGTTGAAAGCACACTTAAAAATTATTTAAATAATTAAATTGAATGAATTTGAAACAATTTAATTAAAAACAAAAATAAAATATATTTTTTTTCACCTTTAGCAAAAAAATTGTTTGGCCTTAATATCCCATGCCATGCTTGATATGGGAGCAATTACAATAGACAAAAGAAGATGTGAAGACAATCCAAAACTTGTATTCCATTGACAACATATGCCTATAAATAGGTATTTACAAGACATGGAATGGATAAGGGTGCATTCAATGATAACGATGCACCTTAATCCTTACAACAACTAACAATTAAAAATAAACAACTATCATTTATGAAATCACACACCTAATCCCTATCATTCCTCCCCACTAAAGAAGCATTGGTACCCAATACATGCAAAGGTGGAAGAGAAAGACAAAAAACAACTAGGAGTATCGGGTACAACAAAAAATGTACTCCTGTTATAAAAAACAAAGACCAAAATGATGAATTTTTACAGGTTTTTAGAAAACCAAAATATAACACTGGATCTGATTCGGGCTCAGAAAATTCTCTCCAATGACTGTAAACACCACTATATCGATGGATAGCTAAAATTGGTCCCTGGAATCAATAAAAGAAAGCAACAACTAAAGTTTTGGAGAAGATGCAACAAAATATTCCTCGAACCATGTGCACAAAAGGTGCTAGGTGGAAATGGCAGTTGCATGAAATAAAACTTACAACAATCGATAATTAAAAATAAATAACTATTATTTATGGAATCACACACCTAATCCCTATTAGTGCTCAAAGCAGTGGTCCATGGAATCAATGGGTTTCTTGACAATCAATGAATAGTCCACAAAATCACACATGATAAACTACCTAAAACTAGCACTACGTAATATGAACACCATGCAGAGGCCTAATCACCACATGGTGGTTGATTATATTAGTGGGTCTCCACCATCTTAAAGGACTTTGGAGGTCACCGTATAATGAATGTGGGATTAAGATACCCATGATACAATAGAAAAATAATTTTTGCAATTACCCACCAAGCCTATGCATCAAAATTCATCATTCATGCCTGGTTTCTATGATGATGGACCTGTAAGGGCTGGATGAAAGGAATAATGCAACATCAGACTTGGATGACAAATATCCAAGCACTATCAAACAACATTTATTGCACAGTTTTTCCACATTTATATATAGAGTATAGGTTCTCCCTTTGTTGTTATACCTATACATAGAACATCAACCCCTATGTGAATGACACACAACTAACGTGAGATTATCCAAAAACAAGGATGACGATCAATAACAATTGCATGAATGTCCTTGTTTTTCAGATAATACGAATATGAGGTTTCAAAAGTAATGGTTTTTGTAACAAAACACACTAATAGCTATGAGCGCACTATATATAATAGTTTTTGAGTGAATAAGCCCACTACAAGGATGAAATACCAGTGACGTGATTCCTACAACATACATAAGGGTTTTCTGGTTCTATTATTTGAAATTGGTTTCTCGCCTACACACAAATAGTAGCGGTGAAATGAGATTGTTGCATTTGTTTCAAGGGGAGAAATTGTCCTACATTTGAGATGCAATGAATAAATAAGGGTTTAAAATCAATTTCACCCCCTATTTTACACGACCACCGCTCAGTGGTCAGGATTCCTTTTGGTGGGAATTATGACAATCTGTGTGTTGCCATGTGGTTTGGCTTACTTTTCCACAATCCACCATTGTTTTCCTTCCAAGTTAATTTTTCATTATCCACGATGTAGGTCCTATTCATCGTCTGCAATGCTAGGTTATCTTCCTTCATCCATAGTATACCTTGTGGGACCGCCAACTGTAATGATTAGTTTAGCCATCAACCATTTTCTTGTTTTCTTTATCAGCATCTTATCCTATTGAACTTCATATTAGCCTGCTGACCTTTTGAGGTGGAGGTGGATTAACCATCTAAACAATTTTTGCAAGAACATCAAGCAAAAAATTACCAAATTACCCACAATTTGACCAAATTTTCTCACAAGTGCCAAAAAAGTCTGTAAGTGAGAAATTATCCAAATTTTGATAATTTTAAGTTAAATGGACCTAGCCAAATGGAGTGATTGCATTCCAAATTAAATTTCAAATTGCTAAAAAAAATAGCCAAATAACACTCGCCAAATGGGATAATTGCAATTCCAATTGAATGTCAAAATTATCAAAATAGCCAAATGGCACTTAGACAAATGGGGCAATAGATATTCTCAACTTGAATTTTAATTTCCAAGTGGAGCAAAGGAACAATGCTCTGATACCAAATGAGAAGGTCCAAAAACCAACCAATAATTTCATTGATTTGCAATGCTTAAGTAGGCTAAGAAATGCCCAAAATACATATCAATCAGCCCAAATCATGTAGGAGCACGAATAGGGAGGAAATACCAACAATAAGCTAACAACCTTAAGTGCACGCTAACTAATTGACAACTAATCTAGCTAATGGCTAACATAGCCATCCAACTAGAAACCTAGACTTGCGATAGGTTTTTTTTACAAAAAACAAACCTAGGAAATAAATTAAATAAATCTAACCTAAGACCATAAAAAAGAATGTAATACCCTCATTAGAGTTGATGAATAATGGAGTCATGCTAACAGAGAGTGAAATCCAAAACTTCAACCTTGGAACTACCTGGAATGTAAGAATATGATGCTAGTGGAGGCTGACCATAAACTGCTTCAAATTGATTCACCTTATTGGCAATATGATATATTGTGTTATACCACCATTTAGTGAAAGTAATCCACTTGGCCCATTATGTAGGATGTTTAAAGGTGAAGCAATGAAAGTATATTTGCAAGTATTTATTCATAATTTTTGTTTGACCATCAGTTTGAGGATGATAGGCCAAACTCATATTGAGTTGTGTTACCTACAACTTGAACAATTTTTGCTAAAAACAACTAGTGAAGGTAGGGTCCCTATCAGAGACAATGGATTTAGGTTTTCTATGGAGATGAAATATAGATTCTAGGAAGATTTGAGCAACAACAAAAGCAGTGTATGAGTGGGATAAGAAATAAAAATGAGAATACTTCATAACATGATCCACTATCACCAAAATAATTTATTTTCCTCTAGATTTAGGTAACCCTTCAATGAAATCCATGGAGATATTTGTATAAAATTTTTTAGGAATTTACAAGGATTGAATGGTACTAGGGGAACACATATTTTCACCTTTCATATGTTGGTAGCAATCACATTCAACCATAAAAGTATGAATATCATTTTTCATACCCCTCCAAAAAAATGTATGCTTGGTCCTTGTATAGGTTTTGAGAAACCCTGAATGACCAACTATTAAGGAAGCATGCATCTCCTATAGGATGAGATCCTTTATTTTTGATTGATGGGGCACAAAAATGGTCATGGTGCCATAAATATTGACCATCCCAAGTATAGCCAGGGCATAAATGAGGATCTGCTTGAAGCTTATAGATAAAAGTTTACAAAGAGGTGTTCTTGATTAGTTTGTTGTAAAGGATGAATCTATTGCAGATGTGGTGTGGATATAGTCTATAGCATGGCTTATTCTTCATGTAGTTGAGATGAAGCATACACCACAATGTTCTCCTTATCCTTCTTATAAGTGATATTGTAATCATAACTCAATAATTTTGAAACCCATATTTTTATTTGGGTGTGGCCACACTTTGTTCTAAGAAATATTTGAGATGTCGATGATCAGTATTAATGGAAAAATGTATTCCAAAGAGATATGACCACCAATGATTGATTGCATATAAATAGCAAGCATTTCCTTCTCATAAGTAGACTAGCCCAAATTTTTACCTGAGAGTAATTCACTAGTGAAGGCCAAAGGTCTACCTTCTTGTGTTAAAACCACCCCAATGCCTATTCTCAATGCATCACTTTTAATGATAAAATATTTAGATGAATTAGACATTATTAACAGGAGGGTAGTGGTCATGACATACTTAAAATCAACAAAAGCCTTTTCTCTAGGTTATATCCACAAAAGAGAATTCTTACTTGATATGGTTGTCAAGGAAGCCACTATCTTGCCATAATTCTTCATATATTTCTTATAATATCCCATGTGTTCCAAGAAGCCATAGATTCCATTTAGGGTATAAGGCTTAGGCAAATCTTGAATAACCTAAATTTTATTGGGGTCAACTTAAACTCCATCCTTAGTGATGATGTGACCCAAATATTCAATCTCTTGTAGTCCAAAATAACATTTGGATCTCTTTGTATAAATATGATGGTTAGATAAAAGTTTGATTGTTTGATCTAAGTGTTGAATATGTTCTTACCATAAATGATAGTAAAATAATATATCATCTAAAATAAAGAAAAATATGTCGTATTTCATTGATTTCTTGTAAAAGTGTTACATAAGGTGTTTTGATATCCTTTTACAACATGCCTTGAGGGCTACAAAAGAGGGACTCCATAAGGAGGGACCCTAGCATTGAACATATTCATGGTACCATATGTATATTCATTTATATACTCAAAGTTGAGGTGGGCTTATGATGTGTGCCACCACGAGCTACACTAATCCATAATCCTATGTAACCCTACAAAAAAACATTAGATAATTTGGAGACCTGTCTCAATAAAACCTCCTACAAATACAAACATAGTGATAGAAATTGAACAAAAATGCATCAAGGAATTATCAAAATGTGCTAAAATTGATAGAGAAGAAAAGGGTTACCTGGGAGGTTGGTGCGGTAGCCTAAAATTGGAAAACATACCTATCCATATATTTTTTGGGTGTGGATGGATGGGTCTATACATTTTGAAATTTCTAACTTGGGTTGGTCTCTCTATAAACCATAGAAGCCACCAATGGAGTTTGGCATTGATCTAGAAGGTGCTAGTGAATGTTCTACCCTAAAAATAACCAAAACCTACAAAGAAACTTGATGGTAGGAGTGTTATCTATTCATAAGTATAATGCATACATTAGGGTGCAATTTGGTAGCATAACAATAATTATAATATCCTCCTAAAACCATAGACAACATGGTTTATTTATAAACTTCCTAGAAAGAAAAGGGGCATGGGATCTAGTGGGAGAAGGGGGAGGAGAGAGAAGACATATTTAATGTGTTAGGTGGATGGGTAAGGTTTACCTCCTATGGGTGATGGGTTTTCCATACCTCTTAATCACCTAGGGAAGAGAAGAGAGCCCAGGGAAGTGAAAAACCTCTTTTTAATTAATTTTTATTACATTCTTTTAAAGAAGGAAAAAATGGTGGATGTTACAGGAAGAGATGGGTGTTTAGGGAAGTGTGTAGAGGGGTGTGAGTGGGGGATGAGGTGGACCCCACCTAGGGTTTAGGATAACCTAGGGCTTAGGTTAGCTTTACCTAGGGTTTAGGTTAGCTTTACCTAGGGTTTAGAGAAATTGAATTGATTTTTTAATGTTTCATTATTTGTTAGTCATTTGTTATTGCACATGGTTTTTGAGATATTGTTAGGTGTCTACATCATCAAAAAATACTAGAATTAATTTGCAAAGGAAAGGATAAAAAATAGAATCCATTATACTCTAGAAGGTCGAAGGGGCATTGGTTAATACAAATAGAATAACTAAGAATTCATAATACCCTTCATGAGTTGTAAAAGCTGTTTTTGGAATGTTCTCATCCTTGATTCATTCAAATTTGGTGACACCTTAACAAAAAATCCAAATTAGAACAATATTGAGCCCCATGCAACTCATCGAGTAATTCATTGATCACTAGAATAGAGAATTTATATTTAATAGTAATATTATTGAGGTCCCAATAATCCTCACACAAGCACCAAGTACCATTATTTTTTTGTACTAATAACATCAATGACGAATAGAGGCTAACACTAGAACAAATAACCCCACTCTTGCACTATTTTCTCAATCTCTAAATTTTGAGCATAATGATACCTATACAGATGGACATTAGGGGAAGACTTCCAAGGAAAAGTTGTATTGCATGATCATGTGAGTGATGAGGAGGTAGTCCCTTGGGTTCCTCAAAAAATTAAGCATATTTATTTAATAAGCCTTATAACTACACTGGATGGTCCCATTCCTCTTCCTTGGGGGCATTGCTAGCAAAAATTTGTGCCACCACTCCATGAGAAGATATTTTAAACAAATTTTTTACCTCATGGGTAGAAATAAACTATGTCACACCAGCCTTCATACCACATGATGTATATTCATTTTATTCTTGACTAAAATTCATCCACAACTCAGTAGAATCCCATAAAATTGGTCTTAACGTCTACAAACATTATGCTCGCAAAACTATATCACACCCATATAATGGTAGG
This sequence comes from Wollemia nobilis, assembly GCA_028583015.1. NCBI lineage: Eukaryota > Viridiplantae > Streptophyta > Pinopsida > Araucariales > Araucariaceae > Wollemia > Wollemia nobilis. The sequence continues at coordinate 1,002,430 of JAQPPZ010013509.1, read as the reverse complement.
GCAAACATGTCTATATTGATATTATAGTCACCAATTTGAAGTTTAACATTATGATATTTTTCTTTGCATGGTAGGGTGCCTCCATTAGCAATCATGAATTCAAAGGAACTGCATGTAGTAATGTAATAATTTTCTTATTTGGCCACACATGGATCAATAAAGTTGTGTATTTGCAAAGTCAAAAATAATGATGACCCATTTTATTTAAAGTAGTTGATCACTTTTATTTTTTTAGGAGTGGATACTCTTGCTAAAACATGCATGAATATTTCCTTTTGGGAGTCCTGTAGATCTACTACCTAATCTATGTTTTCTCCCTCTTGAGGATCCTCCCTTCGCCTAAAGATTTTAAAGTTGGTGCATCATCCATATCTAACATATACATTTTTTGATGCACAAAATTGTACCCCAAGGAATACTTTTCATCATAATTATAACATAGCCTTTATGCCCATCTAATCTCCATTTCTTCATGAGTCAATTTTTTTATAGTTGAATATTTAGTGGTAGAACTTGTCGTAGGCTTGGACAAAAAATATGGTCGTGATTGAGAAAATTTAGAGGGGCATCCTAGAGCCTTGAATTTATCTTCCACCAATCTAGACAATTATATTGCATATTATAATATCTAGGGCCTCAATAGTTTATCCTCAACCCTAATATCATCCTTCAAACCACTCATAAAACAACTTTGAAAGAAGTCAACACTTAGACCAATGGTATGATTGGCAAGTTTTTCAAATTGAGTTTGATACTCTCAAATGGTTGAGGTTTATCTAAGTTTAGAAAGAGCTCCTATAAAATCTTCAAACTCACTAGGACCAAAGTGAGTGAGCAGACACTATTCAAATTCTTTTCAAGAAAGGTCAGGTTTGGTCTTTCTAAGCCACTAAAACCAATGTAGTGTATCTTATTCAAATTTGAAAGAGGAAATTGTCAAACACATGTAGCATGGGAAATTATAAAGACTTAAATATTGTTCTTCCTTACAAATTCACCCCTCAAGATCCTTTCCATTAAATTTTGAAAATTCTAATTTTGGTAATTTAAATTCATTAATATCTAGTATATTTTTTTGGTGGTGACTCGTACCTGTATCCTATTGATCCTAATGATCCAAGGAATTGATAGAGATACAACTATCCAACTCTACCTTTATTTACCTTTGTGTCTTATTGACCACACTCATATATTCTTGGAAGTTTTTGAGTTTTCTATATCTCATCTAAGTTTGCTCATAATATCCACTGGTTTAGCAATATGTGACTCTAATTCTTGTTGTCGAGTACCTGAAGCCATGTTCTCAGAGTTATGACCTATTGTGAATTCTTACTAAAAATAGAAATTTGATTTCAAGGGTTACTATTTTTAGTAAGGAGCTTGAAAAGTGGTTTGGGTGTTATATATCAAAATAATCAGCTAAAAAATATGGTTGCAATGAGCTATATACCACAACACTATTTTTGGACACCCTAGAATTTTTTATATATTATTTTATTACCGAGGTTGTTGGTGTTGTTAGTTTACCTCTTTGAGGTTTGGTTTAGAAATTAGGTTATAGGTCGACCAACCTCTTATGATACTCTATACTATCTATTTTGACTACTAATCAATCTTGACATTGTGCTATCACCTATTTGTTCTAACTCTATCATAAATATTCCCTATCTATTTTAAATTTTTACTGTCATAGGTAACTATTTCTAACATTGACATTTGAGGCCTTGTATTTATTGGATATATTGACTTTTACTGACATTGTCTACCATGTTCACCTATTTCTAACTTTGATAGTTTTTATTATGACTGTTATGTTCTATAAATTATTTTGACTATTTTTCATGCATAAATTTTGGAATAGAGATGTCTTCTTTGTATGTTCAATTTATGTGGTAAGGTTATGGTAATAGGTTCGATATTCACAAAATAATTTTTTTTTTTGTCATGGGTTTGATAATCAACACAATAGAGTATTCTAATCCTGGGTGTATGTACTACCCATAGGTCCTTTATTATACTGTAGTGACGAATGATAGTGCTTGGAAAAATATTTTAAGCCACTACTCAAGAAGGATTCCATGTAAACACTTGAGGATACTACCTATATCTCTATTAGTATGAAAGGGTGATCTTCCTAGATGTTGTGTTTGGTGTACTATGGATAATATTATGCCAAAAATATTCCTAAGAGCTAAATATTTCTATTAATCCTAAGGGGTCTCCTAATATACCCAAAGATACATAAGAGCTCAATTTCATAGATAAATGTTGTCTAAGGCCTGGGTATTAGAGCATGATCAACCCTCACTTCAGTAGATGCTTTACGGGTAATCTAGCTTAGCCAATAATGATAGATGCTTTATGATATTTTAAAACCCTCAATACAAAGTTTCTAACCTAATAAACTAATGCAAAAAACAAGTTTGGATATATATAAATTAGCAAAAAAACAAAACACAAAATCTTATACCTAAGAGTTGGAATGACGAAAACTATTACAGTCGCAACAGAACATAACCTTGGTAAACGTTCTGATACCACTTGTTAGGAACCTTCTCATTAAAAATAACACATTCACATAAACATTGCAAATAAACATAAATGCTTGAAACACAAACTATTGCAATACAGAATATAAGTGTAGAAATGAAATAATCTCACAAAGTAACACAAAATTATAGGCCACTTGGAGAAACAACCTCCTTCGGTACTTTAATTCAATTATGCAAAAAGATAAATTCATTTCTACCCCACACAAGTTTTAACTACTTCATCTACTACCTAACTCTCAAGATTGACTTACATACAAAATGTCACCCAAACTAGAATCCCTTACCTACAAAACAGTTACATTCTTGATAACAAAATATATAATAGGACCACTTGTGTAAGCACTTCTAAAACTACAATTATTACAAAACATTATTATAGATATCTTCCACCTTCAACAAGAATTATCACATCATAATGTTAGTATAAGATCCTAACATTATACATTTAAGACATGGATACATGACTAGAACATATTAAGATGGAAGCGTGCTCATCCATATTATTTACATAAGTCACAACTGCTATCGTAGCTGTTTGCTCTTTCGAGTTAAACATTTAGCTACAAGCATCCACTGTAAACGAGTTTAAACAAGTTTTTCCTTCAAGGCCTTTACTCCAGAAATGGCGATAGTATTCTTCGTAGGTAAATCTTTTGTAGCGAGGAGGGTTATCACTGCTGATTAAGGGAAGAGCAGGTTCAATTATTGCATTTGGCGAAGGGTAGTAAAACGTGGGAACGGAGATGCGTGCTTGAGACGAATTCACTACTGCCCGGTGAATTACGCTTTTGTATATTCCGTTGCTCAAAACCTGCAACACAAACATGGTAAAATAGTTTTTAAACATTTTTAAAAATATTAAAAATATTATTTATATAATTTTTTTAAAATATATTTTGATAATTAAAATATAATTTAGACCTATTGAAAGTTTCAAAATCAAGCTTTCTTTCAAAATCAAATTCTCTGGCATAGCCTTAGGCTATTTAGGTTTACTACAGTGATTGCAAAGAAAGGAAAATTATTTATCGAAATAATTATATACCTGTAATTGATCTCCAATATTGACTACGAAAGCGTTTCGAATGGGATCGACTGCGGTCCATCGTCCATTCTTAAGCACATGTAATCCTGAGACGTTGCCTTGAAGAAGAACCGTCAGAGCATTCGGATCTGAATGCCCCGGTAATCCAAGGGTGAGATCAGGATTGGGGCAGCGAGGATAATAGTTTATCGCCATGTGTTGTGCGTGCTTTCCCAGAGCTTTGTCCAGAAAGTCTGGTTCGAGCCCCAGGCTCTCCGATATGGCAGCCAACAAGCGCAGAACCAGTGATCTTACCTCGGTGCAGTATTTGCTAACAATTTCTCTGCATTAACACCAGACAATATAGTTATACATTCCGATGCGCTGGAGCCAAGTCAATGAAGTGGAGAATAAACATGTTAATGAGAATTAGCTGCGCAAGAGATATATATATACCTGTAAGATGGAGGTTGTGAAGGCCAGGTGTCTATATATTCCTCTAAAGGATAACAATGATGCATCAGAAAGTCTCTCCAGTTATATACTTTCTCTTTCTGAACGTTGAAGCTAGTTGACAAGCGCACCACGCCAGAAGGGTCCTCAGAATAAAATTGCTGTCTGTATTCGAGAGGCATGCTAAAGAATTCCTTTGCAACTTCTAGCATGCCGTTCATAACCGTATCAGGCACTCCGTGATTCACAATCTGAAGAAAGACATGAAAATAAAAGTATGAAACTAAGTTTGTCTTATTGGTGTTTATTTTGGGAACCCGGATGGTGGGATATTCCAAGAACGAACCGGGAAAAGAGGAATTTACGTTACTATATACAAAGATCAGTGGTATCTTCGTAAGTACCTAATGGCTTCATTGTTCCAGTAGCATAATATAGGTAGGCAGATAGGTGGTTTAAAATAAAATAAGGGAAAATGGTCTAAAATAATTTGTACTTTTGGACTAGTATGCATTAATCGATAGAAGATTAACGAGCAAAATAAGGTTTATAATGGGGCCAATTGTAAGGTTGTAAGTGCGAGTTGTAATCACTCAAAAGCCAAAACTACTAGCTTAAGCAGAAAAATCGTGACATCCAAACTTACATAATTTACCTGGAAAAATCCATCTTCTTTACAAGCACGTTGGATCTTCTGGATGGTCGATTGTTTGTTAGGGCCGTTGAGATCACTTAGATCTAGCACAGAGATAGTATCAGATAAATCTACCTCGTTCAGCCTCGGCCTCTCGCTTGGAGGTCTGATAAAATCCACTGGAAATTCAAGATAGTTATGACATTGATCACAAATCAGTTTTGCTCCCCATTTGGAGTCCGTGTTCATATTATCAGTAAAAACATTCTCCTGTGTCGACAGCACTTTTGCCATGGCCGCTGCTCCCTCCTCTTCTACTTGTCTCGAAAAGGTCTCTATTGTGCAGTTAGCCATTGAATGCTAAATAAGAGGCGATGACGGGCGTTGCACGTATAGCATACGTGTAAGAAAATGAGAAGAGAGTATTATAATGGGAAGTTGTGCCGACAAGTCTTGCCCATGATAGGCACTGAAGTTGGAATGTTGGAATTTATGGTGTCAAATTAATATAGAAAGTACCACAAATGGTATAACCCACAACGGGCAGTTGAAGTTGAACACCTGCACTGCGAGCTTCCAGAGACGCACGTCACAAATTACATAAGCGGAGTGATTCATGCAATGACATCATGGATTTTCTAGATATTTTTGTTTTGGTGGACTAAATAGTTCAGCGGGTAGATGCTCCACGTTACGATCTTTAATGCTGTTATAATATGTTTTTTTTTTGTAGTACACCAAATTGAATTGAAAAGAGGATTGGTGAATGCATTGACGCGGGGAAAATGCGTGCATTCTTAACCCACTGGCATTGTAGAGATTCTCTGCGTTAAAATCTTAAAACAGGAGAAGTGTTCCCTGTTAACTTCGTGGATTCGAATAGATTTTGTTTTCATTTGGAAATCACATCTTTGAAGGGGGGCTAATTCGATCCTTTCGAAATCTGCACGTATAATCATGCAAAGGAGATTTATGCAGCCAAACAAAATGTCCTTCAAAATTAATGAACGCTCTTTTACCGTTTGGCAAACACAGCTTTGTATTTTACAATCCTTGCATTGGCTAAGGTCCATAGTTTATGCAGTTGTGTAAGTAGAACCTTCGTGACTATCAATACAACCTTATTATATATAATTTGGCCCAACCCATTCTTTTGATCATTAGATACTGAAACTACCAATACAATACAAACAAAAACAGTATATTATCTCAGACGGAGACAAGATGCCTATACATAAGAACACGCAATTACAAAAGCTATAATGTCTCTACTTATTATCTCTCTTACACGTAAGAAACACAAAATATCTTTTAAAGATAAAAGAAAGAGAATGACGATATAGTGAAGAATTCAAAACGTATTACATATGATTTTGCCCAACCCATTCTTTTGATCATTAGATCTTGAAAATATCAATACAATACAAACAGAAATAGTAGATTATCTCACGCGGAGACAAGATGCCTGTACATAATCACACGTAGCTACAAAACCTATAATATCCTTCTACGTATTATCTCTCTTACACAAACTCAAAACAAAATTGGCAAATTTTTTAAACATAAAAGAAAGAGAATGATGATAATGATGATATAGGGAAGAAAGAGAATGATGATAATGATGATATAGGGAAGGGAAGAATTCAAACTTATTACATACAAGAAACTTAGACCAAAATTTTATATTGTATATAGACTTTTAAAGTGGGGGATATTATGCTTATTAGTTACCAGGTAATACTCTGTCCCATGGCCATGCTTTTCATATAAGGTCGTTAAACTTATTTTGTTTAACTTTCATGTCTCTAGATTAAATGTATTTAAAGATCTTAAATTTTTAATTTAAAATATAAAATCCACCCTTAAAAATGCATATATTTATGTTTAATTATATTATATAAAATAATATAAATTTGAAAAGTGATTTATAACATTATTTTTTTAAGATGAGTTAGATTGATTGTTATGATTATGCACTACCTAACCTTAGTCTCATACACTTAAGTCAAAAAACAACAAAACAATGAAAGTATTGATCATTGGTAAGTGATCCATACCTTTTTAGCACATCCCAAATACTTTGATCTTGGAAACATACAAATACTGGAAAAAAGAATTATGTGGCATTTTAAATTTATTTTAATGACTTAATTAGTCTTGTTATTATTTTATATTAAATGATGAAAATAACTAACTCGATCTCATTGTTGTAAGTGATTGATAGGTTATCCTTCTAGGGCAAGACGAGAGAAGGTTTCAATGAGAAGAGGGTGATAGATACTAGAGAGAAAAATAGCTAGAGAGATAAATTTGTACAACATAGAATGAAACATCACATTTTAAATAGGATGCTTAGATGACTGCAATAAACTTTATTTGCTTTAATAATTGAGTGATTGTTAAATTATATTATTGAATGTTGATTTATCTTGAATAAAAATAGAAGACTTAATGCTTACTATGAAGGAAAAGAAATTGTGGACAGATATATTTTTTATATTAAAGTTTAAAGAAAAGAGAAACAAAGCTAGAGTCCTCCCTTCGTTTCTTTTTAGTCTTGTTGTTGAGTTAGTAGATAGTGTCTTGACCAAGAGAACCATCATCATTTCAATTTAGAGGAGGCTAAACCTTAAGAAAAAAGTATGGTTATTTTACCTCATTTTTATTTTTTCTAAGAGCTAAAATTAGTGTCCAATTCTCATCTCCCAATATTAGGGTATTGTTGTCATCTTTGGATGTATTGGTTTATTAGGGTAGAAGCCCAATGTGCCTGGGACACCCACACCTTATATAGAGTGACACAACAAGAAGCATTACAGACAAATAAATTGTCTACAGGGCAACCTTCAAGGTATTTAAATGAGGTTGGCTCCTTATTAGATTTATCTTGACACACTTAAGGCCTTTACGAAATTAGGTCTAATTTTTTTAGGGGTGTAAGAAAAGGAGTTGCAATGAAAGTAAAAATATAGGAAACATAAAGGAATATGAAAGTGAATTATAGGAAAAGTAAAATTTAATCTATGATGACAATGCATCAATATTAGGGATCCCCTTCCCACTGCATGAACAAGATAGGAATGAACACATTAACCACTATCTAATAGCTAATTTAACACACTCTAGTATGCATAACCCAAAATTAGAAATACACTTAAGGGATTAGAACAAAGAAAAATTAGTTGTAGCCTCCATTCATGCGTTAGAATGATTACAAGGTATGCAACCTAAAGAGGTTTGATGCTTCTTAGACAATGGGTCAAGGTTCGATTCTTACTCATACAGTCAAGGAGTGAAAGGAAGGTCTCTCAAGATTGAATATGAGGTATGAGAGGAAAAATTCCATTACCTTCGAGGCATGAGAGAAAAAATTCCATTGCCTTTACAATGTAAATATAGGTCTATTTATAGGTTAAGATGAGGGATCCTTCCTTCTAAAATTCCATGTAGAAGGTCTACAAATTTCTCCTCTACTTTACATCAATTATTCTTCTAAAACCATATTTGGTAGCTTTGAGTATCCAGATCTAGTGCCATTAATGGTGGAGGCTTTTGAGCCCTCAAATAAAAAATTTCTACTAACATATCTTCTTGTTGTTACATTGGGGTGGTTGCACCATTAATATCTCATCAAGTTTCCTCTAGAATCTACTACTTTCTAATTTAGCAAGCATGACCTCCTTGATTTGTGTATGATTGTAGGGTAGGCTTACTCGTATGACAAGAAGTCATTACACTAACACGTAGATGGTTCAAGTTATGATGAAATGTTCAAGTTTAAAAACCTATGGAAAATATTCTCTTAACTACCCTCATGGATTTTATTGTACATGCAAATGGTCACTACATGTCCTTTGTTGATATGAGATCTCCTTTAGCCAATGGTAAGTCTTCTTCGATTATGCCTTAGTATTTGCCTTCTTCTGCATTTGATTATCTAGTACATGTTTAGCCAATTTTGAGATGGAACTCTCTTATTTTATTGTTTGCTTATCAGAGGATCAATATAAGCCATTAAATTAAAAATTGATAACCCTTGGACCTTGGCACCCTTGAGTTGTTGGCTTTAGGAAAAAATGGGACACCAACCATTGATAAAATATCTAATGACCAACATATATTTAGGACTCATTTGCCTTCTTCTCAATGTACATCCTTTTGACTATGGTAAGTCAGGATGTTCCTTCTGACTACATTCTTCAATATGTCTCACTTTCATTTAGACATTTGAGATGAAGTAGAGGTTGTAGAAAATTAATTCCTATAGTATTGGTAGTCCCCAAGGCTCTTCAACATACTAAAGGAAGCAAACCTCAAATTGTCTAACTTGTCCTTGGGCATAGAGTAAAAAATAGACACTTAAGAGATAACAAAATATACAATAACATAGGGAAATAAAAGTGATAAAGAGAGTGAGGAAGATCACTACCTCAGGATTGGGATTCTTGGGGAAGGGTTTTCTTTGGATTCTATTGTCGAGAAATTATTCTTAGCATAATTGTGACTTTGAATGATTATTTCATTTCAAAATATTACTCAGAGCTTCTATCTATCTTGTCTCCCAACTCAATGAATGTTATCTTGTTGTGACCCTATCCCCTATTTTATTATTGATGGTTTGAAGGTACCTTCACATGGTATTACGAGAATTCTTTTGTTGAGCATCCCTAAATTGTCCCCTTTACAATTTATCTAATTTTCTCCCTATACCCTTTGCCACAAACTCCATAGGGACCTTCATATGAACTAGCAATATTTGATAAGCTTACTAATCTTAGTCTTGTAAACAAAGTCCCTCCTTTGTCCTTGGGTTTTATTTTATGGGTATACTACTCACATCCTTTTTAAACCACCCTAGGATATATATCCCTTTGAAACCCAATTACCAAAGAAGAGTGGTTCAAACCCACCCTTATAATTAAGGGAAATATTCAGGGCCATTAAGTAGGTTCCAATTCGATCGACAACATGGCATTTTTGTTACCACTAGAAAGGTTTTGGGGTTCCTAATTATAATGAGGGTTGGATTTGATACCACCAAAAAGGTTATACTTTTTGCTTGTCTAGTTTGGGTGGTCATTATTGCATCATTGCATAGGGAGTTTTTATTATCAACTTCCTTCGAAGGAATTCCTTTTTTAACATATTATAGATTAGATAAATTGTAGGAGTTTCATGATTTCTTATTTCATTCAACCCTTGAAAAACAATTTTTCTCCAAGCACCTCTTTTCGGTAAGAATGACCCATTGTAATGAAACTTTGGGGAAACGATTTCTTACTTGAAGATCAACATTGCTCTAGAGCATATGAGGAAAAGTGGAGGGGAGACCCTTTTATATACCTATACCATTGAGCAAGTCATCAATGTACCTTTCTGTATTAATCCTTTTTTCTATTGGCCCTTCTTTGATACATCAATGGGAAATGATCTTTGCACAATTAGATTAGCAAAAGCATGATTATCCACTGTACTTATTTGTGTTCAACCATGACAATTATCTCTTCATAAACCATATGGGGTTCTAGGTGGTGTGTGATAATTCATAGATTCTCAAGGAAGTTGTTGTCTATCATTTTTATTTATTTGCATGAGCACTTTTACCCAAGTCAATCCATCTTCAAGCACATAACTAATTTTTCTAAAAATCTATCACTATTGCTTGCTCTCAAGAAGTTTGATCCAAATGACAAGGTAGAGGAATCACATGCACCCTTTTGATAGGTGGATGATCGAGGCATTAAATGCTCCTTGGTTTCTATGAAAAATTCCATCCGTTGGATTTACATACCTATTGCAAAAATTGCTTTTAGTCATATCCAACTTACAAGATATTTCCTTGCATCAATTTTCAAGACACATTTCCATAAGTGGAGATTAAGCATTGACATATTTTGATAACAAGAAATTGAATCATGTAGCTTGATTAATATTGGTTGCTTGGATTTATCATGAATTTTGGCAATTTTTACTCATAATCATTGATGATATTTGATCTGACAATAGGTGATACTTGGATATTGGATCTTTTAATCTTGTATTTGAGTTGACATAGATTTGCCATATACTTATTTTGAGGATGGGTGTCACCTTACAACACTGGAAACCTCCTAGAACCCTCATCATCTATTGATATTTAATCAAATGATCAACACTTATTTAGAAAAAATCTCTTATTCATCCATATTTTATTTTTGAGACTAAGCCAAATGTCTCCTAGGGAGATGCCTCCTCTTGATTGGATGGATAATAAGACACCTTAGGCTTTGGTTGGATGACCCACTTTATGCTTTAAAAAGGTCTTCCAATTCAAAAGGAATTCTCTTCTCTCTATTATTATTGTTTTAGTTTTTTCTATTTACAATATATATTGTTGAGCAAGGTGTTGCAAGAGTTTTGTCATTGTTGTCAACACAGGCAGTTAGATCTAATTATGCAGTGGACAGGCAGTTCAGAAGTCATTCAGATGCAGAGGACAGAAGTTCAAAGGTTATTCAGAGCATGGACAGTGAGTTTCCAAGAAGACCATAGTTGCCTATTTGCAAAAGATCAAAGAAAAAGACAAGTAAGAAAAGTGTCGCGATATCGCGACATATTCAGCAGGCAAGAAAAACTGTCGCGATTTCGTGACATGTTAGAGGAGAGAGAAAGCGCAAGCAAAATTGTCATGATTTTGCGACATGGCCGAGGAGAGAGAAGGCGCAAGGAAAACTGTCACGATTTCACGACATGTTGGAAGCAGAGAAGGCAAGTAAGAAAACTGTCACGATTTCGCGACATGTTTGAAGAAAAAGCACTAAGGAAGAAAACTGTCACGATTTCGCGACATGTTTGGAGAAAAAGCGCTAAGGAAGAAAACTGTCGCGATTTCGTGACATGTTCGGAGAAAAAGCGCTAAGGAAGAAAACTATCACGATTTCGTGACATGTTCGGAGAAAAAGCGCTAAGGAAGAAAACTATCGCGATTTCGCGACATGTTTGGAGAAAAAGTGCTAAGGAAGAAAACTGTCGCGATTTCGCGACATGTTTGGAGAAAAAGCGCTAAGGAAGAAAACTGTCACGATTTCACGACATGTTTGGAGAAAAAGCGCTAAGGAAGAAAACAGTCACGATTTCGCGACATGTTCGGAGAAAAAGCGCCAAGGAGGAAAAGTGTCGCGATATCGCGACATGTCGGGTTTTCACGACCCGAAGGGAAGAAAAGCGCCAAGGAGGAAAAGTGTCGCGATATCGCGACACGTCGGGTTTTCGCGACCCGAAGAGGAGAGAGAAAGCTCGGAGGCAAAAGTGTCACGATTTTGCGACATGTTCCATTTTCGCTGGTGCAAGCCGAGAAAAGGTTGAGAAAGCGAGGAATGTCATGATTTCGTGACAAAAGTGAGGATGACGTCAGCAATAGTTAGAAGTGTCACGATTTCGTGACAAAAACGTTGTCAAAGCAGACAAAGGCCAAAAGTGTCACGATTTCACGACAACAGTGATAAGAAGGCGTACGGTTGTAAAAGGTGTCGTGATATCGTGACATGTTGTAGTTTCACGACAGAAGCTACAGGAAAGTGACAGAGGCAGCAGAGGCAGTTGAAGCCGACAAAGTTGAATCTGGGCCGACGAAATTTAGGGTTTTGCAACCGACGATCTTTAGGGTTGAAGCCGACAAAGTTGAATCTGGGCCGACGAAATTTAGGGTTTTGCAGCCGACGTTCTTTAGGGTTACAGCCGACTATAGTTTAAGTTTTGTTCTTGAAATTTAATCTATAAAAGGAGGGCTATTTCGAGTTTGAGAGATGTGATTTTTGCGAAGAAAAATTTGTGCAAGTGAAGTCCACGGTGAGCCGAGTGCGAGTCATATCGAATCGATCAGAGTGCGAAGCAAAAGCGCATAGGAGCAGAAGCGGTAGTTCATTTGTGTCGAAGCGAAGTGTGTGAGGCAGTTGCATAGAAGCAGTCTGGTGGTGCGAAGCATTTGCACAGCAGAAGCAGAGTACACAGAAACAGCAGACAGGGTGCGCAAAGTGTGAAGGTATTTTTCTGTATTTTTCTTGAAGTCCAAGTTGGAGCTTGGCATAAGGAGTTGGTGCTCCTTTCCAGTAGGTGTTGGTGAATTAGGGGTTGGTGCTCCTTTATGTTGGTGCAAAAAAATTGAGGGGTTGGTGCTCCTTCCAGTTGGTGCTGGTAAATAAGTTGTAAAGTTGTTGCTTTGCAAAGGCTGGATTTGGATGGTAGTCCAAGCAGTCATTTTTGAGGAGTAGCCACATTGGTGAACCTCATTAAAATCTTGTGTTGTGTGATGCTCTCTTATTAACTTGCTATATCTGGTTTAAGTTTGCTTTATTTCAGCTTTAAGTATTGCAAGTTTAAAGTTTTAAAAGATCACACTGATTCACCCCCCCTCTTAGTGTCACTGTAAGTGTAACAATTGGTATCAGAGCTAGGTTCCTGAATAGGCTCAAACAGCTAGGGTGATCTTGGAAGTGACGCAATGGCAGGTGGTGAAGGGTTCTCCTCAAACAAAGCACCATTGTTTGATGAAACTAATTATGCGTTCTAGAAAATCAGAATGCAGACATATCTCCGTGCTTTAGGATTTGATATCTGGAGTGCAGTAGTTAATGGTTATACAGCTCCCGTCACTGCTCCAACCGACAGCACTGGTAAAAAGGCATTTGAAAATGACTCTAAAGCAAAAAATGCCATCATGTGTGGATTAGTGGACAGTGAGTTGGTCAAGATCATAAATTGTGAATCAGCAAAAGATGTATGGGACAAACTAGAAAATATTTATGAGGGAGATGACAAGATCAAGGAAGCCAAGCTTCAAACACATCGAGCTCAATTCGAATCATTAAAAATGACCAACGATGAGAACATAGAAGCCTTTATGCAGAGAGTTAATGGAATCACTAATTCAATCAGAGGCCTCGGCGAAGATCTGGATGATGCTACTATCATGAAAAAGGTATTAAGATCGCTTCCCCAAAGGTTTGATTCTAAAGTCTCAGCCATAGAAGAAGCTAAAGATCTAAATCACTTCAGTATGGATGAGATGCATGGTTCCCTGACTGTTTATGAAATGAGAATAGGAAGATCCAATCCCACAGATAGAGAAGCAACATTCAAAGCCCTAAAAGGTAAAGACACAAAACAAGAGTCCAAAGAAGAAGAAACTTCGGATGAAATGGAAGCAAATTTTGTCAAAAACTGAGAAAGGGAAAAGGAAAATACAGAGGAAAGCTTCCTTTCAAATGTTTCAACTGTGGGGGCATTGGACACTTTGCTACCAAATGTCCTCTCAATGAGAAGAACAAAGGTGAGGAAGCATCTCATCAAGAAAGAAGTGAATGGAGGAAGAAGACAAACTTCAGAAAGGGCAACTTCAAAAAGAAAAGTTTCATCTCCAGAAATGCAAATTCTTTAGAGGACAGCTCTAGTGAGGATTCTGAAGAAGGAACAGGTGAAGCTCTATTCATGGCATTTGAAGTAGAAAAATCAGAAGAGGTAGAAAAATCAGAGAAGAGAGAAGGAATGAACTCTAAAGCATGTGTTGAAAAACCTGAGGCAGAAGTTGATCTAGAAGGTGAACTGGTTTTTGCTCTTGTAGAATGGAAATCTGAGAAAAGAAAGAATTATAAACTTTCAAGAAATATTGAGGATGCAAATGACATTATAACCAGTTTAAAAATACAGACAAAAGAATACAAGAAAATGTCCGAAGATCTTGAAGTTCAGATAACCATGAAGATCGATTACTGCTGCAAACTAGAAGAAGAAAATGTTGGTCTACGAATGCAGATACAAGAGCTGGATCGAAAAATTAGCTGCCATCACAAACGTGAAGAAAGTTCAAAGAAGCTGGATAAAATCTTAAGCGATCAACGACCTGCAGGCATCAAATTTGGTCTGGGCTTCGTTGAAGGAGAATCATCAAATGGACCAAAAGCCAGAAATGTTGAAACTATAAGGAGTGAAGATGAGAAACAGGCTGATGAAAGAAAAACAAATCATGCAAAAGATAGCAGTAATGCCAGGCACGAAAGGAGAACTGACAATGATGGCTTTACCAAGGTCACAAATCAAAGAAGAAGAAGATCTATGGTTCCTACAACAACCTGGCAAAGACCATCCTTCAGGTTCAATCATTACTTTTCTGGTTTCTATTTCAAATGTAATGGTTATGGGCATAAAATTGCAGACTGCAAGTATAATGTAGGACCAAGAAGCTTCGTTAGTAGAAATGCTTTTGCACCTTTAACAAATTATGCAGTAGAATGTTTTAACTGTCACAACTATGGGCATATTGCAAGAAATTGTCGTAGTACCGCTGTTTCAAATCAACCTCAGAAAAGAAAGTTTCAACCACATAGGACAAGGCAAAATAGAAAAATTTCTGAAAGATATGCAAAAGATACTGAAAAAGGAAAGTCCAAACTAGAGCCCAATACCGCAGTAAAAACAGAGTGGAAATAGAAAGAACAGCTTAGGGAAGAAAAGGAATCCTTAATAGTACAGACAACTTTCAAGGCTCAGAATAAATGTGTACCATGGATTCTTGACAGTGGATGCTCAAGTCATATGATAGGTGATAAACAAAAATTTGAAAAACTACAAAAATATGAGGGTGGCTCTGTGAAGTTTGGAAATAATGATGGAGCCAAGATAATAGGAAAAGGATCTGTCAAAATTAGTGATGGGAAAATCAAGTCAGAAGAAGTTTTATTTGTGGATGGTTTGAAACACAACCTGTTAAGTGTCAGTCAAATCTGTGATAAAGGACATGAAGTAGTCTTCAAGAAGCAGGGTTGTGAAGTCAAAAAAATAAACAGTGGGAAATTGATAGCAACTGGTTCAAGGACGTCTGGCAACCTGTACACTCTCTCAAAAACTTCAGAAGGTACGTGTTTCATTGGACAAGAAGAAGAGAACTGGCTGTGGCACAAGAGGCTTGGACACATAAGTTTCGATAATTTGGTGAAAATCAGCTCGAAACAAGGAGTGAGAGACATTCCAACCATTAAAAAACCTTCAAATAGTATTTGTGCTTCATGTCAGAAGGGAAAGCAAACCAGAGTCTCATTCAAAACAAAAGAATACCACACTAGCAAGCCTTTGGAACTTATTCATACAGACTTATGTGGACCCATGAGAACACAAAGCATAAATGGTGACAAATACTTTATGCTGTGTATCGATGATTATTCCAGAATGACATGGATATTTTTCTTAAAGAATAAAATAGAAGCTTTTGAAATGTTCAGATCTTTCAAACATCTAGTTGAGAATGAAACAGGAAAAAGGATCAAATGTTTACGATCAGATAGAGGAGGAGAATTCATTTCAGATGAATTTATAGAATACTATGAAAAACATGGGATCAGGAGACAATATTCAGCAGCTAGAACACCCCAGCAGAATGGCATGGTAGAAAGAAAGAACAGAACAGTACAGGAAATGGCACGTACTATGCTGGCTGAAAACAAAATAGCAGACATATTTTGGAAAGAAGCAGTCCACACTGCAGTATACATCCAAAATAGGTACATGCTGAGAACTCATGAAAGCAAAACTCCTTATGAGTTGTGGTTTGGTAGAAAGGCAACAACAAAACACCTCAAAGTTTTTGGTTGTAAGTGTTACATCAGAAAAACTAAAGACAATCTTGGGAAGTTTGAAAATAGAGCAGATGAAGGTGTCTTTGTTGGGTATTCGATAAAAAGCAAAGCTTATAAATGCTACAACAAGAGACTCAAGAAAATTGTGGACAGTGCTGATGTTAAATTTGATGAAGGAAGGGAAAGAACAGTTAACTATGAAGAAAACTACCCAATTTATGAAGAAGTCATTGAAGGAGATGAGGAAAATGAAATAGAAAAGAAACCAACTCTTAACTCAGATGACTTAATTGATGACTCAGAGGTGGAAGAAAACAAGAAATTCAAAATAGGCAGCTAGCAGAAGAATCATCCCAGAGATCAAATAATTGGAGATCCCACAACTGGTATTCGGACAAGAAAGAAAGTAGTAAGTAACTACTCTCTTTTATCCAAGATTGAGCCCAAAAATATAGCTGAGGCAAGCAAAGATAATAGCTGGATGAAGGCAATAAATGAAGAGTTAGATCAGATTGAAAAGAACAGAACTTGGGAATTAGTTCCTAGACCGGCAAATAAGAATGTAATCGGCACCAAATGGATATTTTGAAATAAATTGAATGAAGACGGATAGGTAGTTCGAAATAAAGCTAGATTGGTCTGTAAAGGGTATGCACAAGTTGAAGGCATTGATTTTGAAGAGACTTTTGCACCTGTGGCCAGATTAGAAGCAATCAGAATGTTTCTAGCCTTAGCAGTTCATAAGAATTTCAGAGTTTACCAGATGGATGTAAAATCAGCTTTCTTAAATGGGAAACTTGAAGAAGAAGTTTACATTGAACAACCAGATGGTTTCCAAATTGGTGAAGATCCCAATCTTGTCTGCAAATTAAAGAAAGCTTTATATGGCTTAAAACAGGCACCCCGAGCATGGTATGCACGACTAGATAACTATCTTTCTCAACAGGGGTTTAAGAAAGGTATGGTGGACAGTAATTTGTATGTCAAAATAGAAAATGGGCATCTCATTGTTCTTGTTGTGTATGTAGATGATATCATATTTGGCAGCAGCAAAGATGAATCATGTAAAGACTTAGCAAATAAAATGCAAAAGAATTTGAAATGTCTATGATTGGTGAACTGTCTTACTTTCTTGGGTTACAAGTTAATCAAAATGAGAAAGGCATATTTATTTCCCAAGTCAAATATGTGAAAGAGATGCTAAAAATATTCACAATGGAGGACTCGTAAGCCGCTTAGCACTCCTATGGTGACAAGTCGTAAGTTAAGCAAAGATGACAAATCTCCACCGTTGATCAAACCATGTACGAGATCAATGATTGGAAGCTTACTTTATTTAACGACTACCGGACCAGATATTCTATAGGCAGTTTGCATGGTAGCAAGATTTCAGGCCAGTCCCAAAGAGACTCATGTGACAGCAGTAAAAAGGATTCTTCGATATCTCAAGGGTACCATGGAGTATGGGTTGTGGTATCCAAAAGGTAAATATTTCACTCTTATATCATATTCAGATGTAGATTGGGCTGGATGTGTAGATGACAGAAAGAGTACCAGTGGAGGCGCATTTTATCTGGGAGACAGATTGGTTGCATGGCACAGCAAGAAGCAAGAGTCAGTTTCTTTATCTACAGCTGAGGCAGAATATATTGCAGCAACAACATGTTGTACACAAGTTTTGTGGATGAAACAAACTCTGAAAGATCTTGGTATTAATTTCAGTGAGCCAATAACAATAAAATGTGATAACACCAGTGCAATTAACATCTCCAAGAATCCAGTTATGCATTCTCGCACAAAGCACATTGCCATCGGGTATCATTTTTTGAAGGAGAAAGTTGCAGAAGGAGAAGTTAAATTGGATTTTGTCCCAACCACAGAACAAGTAGCAGATATTTTTACAAAACCATTGCCCAAGGAAGTGTTTGAGTACCTTCGAAACAAATTGGGAGTAGTCACACTTCCCAAGAAGTGACTAGCTACAAGAATCACTTTCTCAGGGGGAGCATTTGAGTATTTGACTATTATTTTGCTCATGATCATAATTTGTGCTAAGTGCAACAAATTGTGCCTGAGAATTGTGTGTATGGACTCAAGGGGAGTCTGCAGTAGCCCTTTGGTATTATTGACAAAGGGGGAGAAGAGTTACAGGAATTTACATAGGTGTTGCCAACAATTCCAAAGGGGGAGATTGTTGAGCAAGGTGTTGCAAGAGTTTTGTCATTGTTGTCAACACGGGCAGTTAGATCTAATGATGCAGTGGACGAGCAGTTCAGAAGTCATTCAGATGCAGAGGACAGAAGTTCAAAGGTTATTCGGAGCATGGACAATGAGTTTCCAAGAAGACCATAGTTGCCTATTTGCAAAAGATCAAAGAAAAAGACAAGTAAGAAAAGTGTCGCGATATCGCGACATATTCAGTAGGCAAGAAAAACTATCACGATTTCGCGACATATTAGAGGAGAGAGAAAGCACAAGCAAAATTGTCACGATTTCATGACATGGCCGAGGAGAGAGAAGGCGCAAGGAAAACTGTCACGATTTCATGACATGTTGGAAGCAGAGAAGGCAAGTAAGAAAACTATCGTGATTTCGTGACATGTTTGGAGAAAAAGCGCTAAGGAAGAAAACTGTCACGATTTCGTGACATGTTTGGAGAAAAAGTGCTAAGGAAGAAAACTGTCGCGATTTCGTGACATGTTTGGAGAAAAAGCGCTAAGGAAGAAAACTATCACGATTTCGTGACATGTTCGGAGAAAAAGCGCTAAGGAAGAAAACTGTCACGATTTCGCGACATGTTTGGAGAAAAAGTGCTAAGGAAGAAAACTGTCGTGATTTCGTGACATGTTTGGAGAAAAAGCGCTAAGGAAGAAAACTGTCGCGATTTCGCGACATGTTCGGAGAAAAAGCGCCAAGGAGGAAAAGTGTCGCGATATCGCGACATGTCGGGTTTTCGCGACCCGAAGGGAAGAAAAGCGCCAAGGAGGAAAAGTGTCACGATATCGCGACACGTCGGGTTTTCGCGACCCGAAGAGGAGAGAGAAAGCTCAGAGGCAAAAGTGTCGCGATTTCGTGACATGTTCCGTTTTTGCTGGTGCAAGCCGAGAAAAGGTTGAGAAAGCGAGGAATGTCACGATTTCATGACAGAAGTGAGGATGACGTCAACAATAGGTAGAAGTGTCATGATTTCATGACAAAAACATTGTCAAAGCAGACAAAGGCCAAAAGTGTCACGATTTCGCGACAACAGTGATAAGAAGGCGTACGGTTGTAAAAGGTGTCACGATATCGCGACATGTTGTAGTTTCGCGATAGAAGCTACAGGAAAGTGACAGAGGTGGCAGAGGCGGTTGAAGCCGACAAAGTTGAATCTGGGTCGACGGAATTTAGGGTTTTGCAGTCGACGATCTTTAGGGTTGAAGCCGACAAAGTTGAATCTAGGTCAACGAAATTTAGGGTTTTGCAGCTGACGTTCTTTAGGGTTACAGCCGACTATAGTTTAAGTTTTGTTCTTGAAATTTAATCTATAAAAGGAGGGTTGTTTCGAGTTTGAGTGAGGTGATTTTTGTGAAGAAAAATTTGCGCAAGTGAAGTCCGCGGTGAGCCGAGTGCGAGTCATATCGAATCGATCAGAGTGCGAAGCAAAAGCGCATAGGAGCAGAAGCGGTAGTTCATTTGTGTCGAAGCGAAGTGTGCGAGGCAGTTGCGTAGAAGCAGTCTGGTGGTGTGAAGCATTTGCACAGTAGAAGCAGAGTACACAGAAATAGCAGACAGGGTGCGCAAAGTGTGAAGGTATTTTTTTGTATTTTTCTTGAAGTCCAAGTTGGAGCTTGGCATAAGGAGTTGGTGCTCCTTTCCAGTAGGTGCTGGTGAATTAGGGGTTGGTGCTCCTTTCTGTTGGTGCAAAAAAATTGAGGGGT
Source organism: Wollemia nobilis (assembly GCA_028583015.1). Lineage (NCBI taxonomy): Eukaryota > Viridiplantae > Streptophyta > Pinopsida > Araucariales > Araucariaceae > Wollemia > Wollemia nobilis. The sequence goes on along the minus strand of JAQPPZ010013509.1, from coordinate 982,241 downwards.
TGGTGCTCCTTCCAGTTGGTGCTGGTAAATAAGTTGTAAAGTTGTTGCTTTGCAAAGGCTGGATTTGGATGGTAGTCCAAGCAGTCATTTTTGAGGAGTAGCCACATTGGTGAACCTCGTTAAAATCTTGTGTTGTGTGATGCTCTCTTATTAACTTGCTATATCTGGTTTAAGTTTGCTTTATTTCAGCTTTAAGTATTGCAAGTATAAAGTTTTAAAAGATCACACTGATTCACCCCCCCTCTTAGTGTCACTGTAAGTATAACAATACATCATACCTATGGTGATGAGTGATCCCATCCGAGTTGCCTTAAATTATTTATCAAAATTTGACCCCCATATCTTGGATTTCCATTGCTCTAGGTGCTCATAAGGAATGTATGAATGCATCTAATCAATAGAGTAGTCAAATTCCAATAACTTCTATTCAACTATGTAGGCTTGTTCCTCCTCACTCCCCATAGGGTATACTTACTCTATGTAATACATGTTGAGGGGGTTCTAATCAAATCTTGAATTTGGTCCTATACAAAGTTTGAATTAGTATGTGATCCCAGTCCAATGACACATATCCTTAAATTTTAGTAGTGAAGCCTCTTGAAAGATATATTTTGAATGTGGTTGGTAGATTGATCACCATTGTGTCTTAGCATACTTTTAGGTTGGGGTATGCTTGGAGGGCCAAAGGAAGGTCCTATACTAGTACAAGGACTAGTACTAGAGTGTCATCTAACTAAACTACTTTGTTGTTGGTAGGCTTACATGTTCAATTGAGTGCATCCACTATACTTATAGGTATTATTGATGTGCTTGAACTTGAGTCCAATAGGCAGTTGTGTATCAACGTATCTCAATAGATCATGTCAGGTAGAATAGCATAGGCTTGAATTGATTGGACTCTAAGTTAGAGACTTGTAACATGGTGGGTGTCCCATGTCCACCTAAATATTTCTACTTCTATAGGATATATTAAAAATTCTTCATCTATTTTAGAATTGAGAGGGCATCCCAAAGAGGCATGGCTATAGTATACTTCCTCAGATGCTCCACCACATTGAAGGGTGTGATAAAAAGAGTCTTTGGAATGGTATTCAATGATATTAAAGGCCTAGATATTTTTTCCATTAGAGGAGATATGTTGAAATGCGAACTAGTATTTCATTCATGAAGCAGATTTAAATAATACATTTGCAGTTTAAAATAAACCCAGAGGTTGTGGAACCACCCGAGGTAAAAATAGGTATTGTTATAGAAAATAACAATACACCTAAAATAATAAACTAAATAATGAAATAAATTAGATATCACTAAGATATGTTAACATCCCCCCTTATTACATTATTTATGTAATTGAAGAAATACTAATATCCCCCCTGATTACATCAGTTGGTAATACAAAGAGAGTTGCGAAACAATTCAAATTTGACACGTGCAAGTGCCTTAGTGAAAATGTCTACAACTTGAGCATTGGTGGGAATGTGCTAAAGCTAAATTCGGTGCCTTGGAACTTCGTCTCGAATGAAGTGACATTGTGTGTCAATGTGCTTGGTTCTTTCATGATGTACTAGATTCTTGACAAGATTCAAAACACCCATGTTGTCGTAGAACAAGTGTATTGGAGATTTTGATGGAAGACCCATACTTGTGAGGATGCGATGCAACCATATCACTTCACACATAGCTTCATGTGCGGTGCGATATTCTGCCTCTATTGATGAAATATCAACCACCTGTTGCTTCTTGCTATGCCAAGAGATAGGACCAGATCCAAGATGAAACAAATATCCTAAAGTTGATTTACGGTCATCATATGATCCGACATAGTTGGAGTCCATGTATCCCTGTAAGAATAATTTGTTGTTCCTCTTATATTCTAGGCCATATTCCATTGTGCCATGGACATAGTGAAGAACACGCTTTTCTGCTTTCCAATGTGTAGTCTTAGGCTCTTGCATGAACCTCGAAAGATAGTTGATAGCAAATACGATATCTGGCCTAGTGTTGGTCAGATATATGAGACTCCCAATCAACTGGTGATAGAGAGTACCATCTACCTAATGTGAATCATCATATCGCGATAACTGAATTCCTGTTTCCATAGTAGACATTGGCTTGCAATCAGTCATGCGATATTTTTCCAATAGGGTCTTGGCATATTTTTTCTAAGACACTTTGATGGAGTGCTCCTTTTGGATGAATTCTAGACCAAGACAATAATGGAGAAGTTCAAGATCTAACATCTCAAAATATTGACACAAGTCTCTTTTGACAATAGAAATAATTGTTTCTAAACTCCCTGTAATGAGCAGATCATCAACATAGAGTACAAGCAACACTATTTCAGAACCCTATTTATTAAAATAGAGGTTTGCATATGACAGAAATATCTTAAAACCATGCTGCAAAAGGTGATGATCCATTTTTATATACCAAGCCCGAGGGACTTGTTTCAAACCATATAAGGATTTTACCAATCTGTAAACTTTATGATGTTGGTCTTCCACTTCAAATCCTTCTGGTTGAGTCATGTAGACTTCTTCTTGGATATCACCATTTAGAAAAGCACTATTGACATCCATTTGGTGTACTTTCCACTCATATTGTGTTGCCATAGCACAAAGAACTCGAATGGTTGTCATCCGAGTAGTAGGTGCAAAATTTTCCTCATAGTCAATGCCTTCTCTTTGAGCATAGCCCTTGGCAAAAAGTCAGGCCTTATGCTTATCTATTGTACCATCTGCCTTATACTTAACTTTATACACCCATTTGCAGCCTATGGGCTTCTTTCCATATGGCAGATCGACAAGATTCCAAGTTTTGTTTTTCATCAAAGACTTATACTCTGCATCCATAGCAACCTTCCATTGAAGCTCACCAAGAGCAACTTGCACTGATGTAGGTTCAAGATCATCTATGAAAGACATAAATACCCTATCACTATCAATATCCATATCTTCTGTATCTCTCTTTGGATCTACAGAAAGTTCCTCAAAAGATTGACACAGCTCATCAACCCCAGTATTCTTTGTTGCAGCTTTCTCCTATCGAGCCATGCTGCGAGTATGAGGCCTATCCAATGTCAAATCTGGTGGAGTGGATAACTTAGAGTATTTGATTGTATTTGTATACCACTTTGGATTCTTCTTTTGAGGTGTTGAAGAAGATGAAGACTGACCTCCAACTTTTGAGGAAGGAGATTTTTGAGGTGTTGAAGAAGATGAAGACTGACCTCCAACTTTTGAGGAAGGAGATTTATCAACCTTAGGTTCCACAAGGTCTAGGTATACATCTGATGTGGCTTCTGATGTGAAAGCCTCATAAAAAACTACATCTCTACTGATGTGTATATTATTGGTTAAGGGATAAATCAAACGATAACCCTTAGAGTGCTCATCATACCCAAGAAGAATACACTTCAATGTCTTCTCATCTAGCTTCTTCCTTTTCTCTTTTGGTATGTGCATGAAAGCTTTACATCCAAAAATGCATAGATGAGAAATGGAGGGTTTCCTACCACTCCATGCTTCCTGTGGAGTCATTCCTTGTAGAGCCTTTGTGGGTGCCCTATTCAATAGATATACTGTTGTGGTGATAGCTTCTGCCCAATATAGTTGCTCAATACTAGCTCCTGTGAGCATGCAACGAACCATTTCCATGATGGAATGATTCCTCCTTTTAGCAACTCCATTTTTTTGAGGAGTATATGCAGTAGTTAACTATCGTGTGATCCCATTTTCTTTCAAGAACTCAGAGAATTATTTAGAGGTGAACTCCCCCCTTGATCTGAGCGGAGGGTCTTTATAGAAGTCCTTGACTCATTTTCAACAGATTTCTTGAATTGCTGAAAGAATCCAAATGCTTCATATTTCAGTTGAAGAAAGAATACCCACATATTTTGTGAGTAATCATCTACAAATAACTAAAAATACCTCTTACCCCCATAACTTTTGGGAGTTAAGGGACCGCACAGATCGATGTGAATCAACTCCAGAGGTTTCTTTGCTCTTGTAGAGCTTCTTTCAAAAGGCACTCTATGCTGCTTTCCTGCCAAGCAATCAGAGCAAACTGGTAAAGTGGTAGAAAGGGAAGGAAGTCCTTTTACCATTTCATACTTACTTAACTCAAGTAAGTAACTAGAACTCAAATGTCCATATCTCTTGTGCCATAGGGAAGTTGCCTCCTTTGTAGAGATTTTCATGGAAACATGTGGAGTAGAGATAGCATCTAAGGCAAATAAGCCATGCTTATATGAAGCAGTGGGAATGTTCTTACCCCTCCTAGTAATAGAACAACACTTCTTGCCTACCTCAACACTAAAGTGCATAACCATATCTTTGTCCAAAATCTATGTGACTGACAACAAATTGTTTGCCAATCTTGGAACATAGAGAACTTTGTCAATATGACACTTGACATCAGGAAGAGTGACTGAAATAGTACCTTCTCCCTGAACCTTGTAGGTTTTATCATCGACAATAGTGACAGGTTTGCCCTCTTTGGCCTCAAAAGACTCAAACCATGATTTTTCACTAGTCATGTGCTTACTGGTGCAAGAATCAACATACCAGATAGGATCCCTCTACTTGGACAATATGGTAGTCATGAGAACTTTGTGAGCTCTCTCGGAATCCGTGTCAGATTCTTCAACAACAACATTCACTTGTTGTTTGTTCTTTTGTGGTTTGTTCTGGCCTTTCTATTTTGATTGTTTATTCTTATGCCAACATCTGTTTGTATCATGACCTTTGTCACAGATCTTGCAATAGCGCTTTTTTTGTTGAGGTTGTTGAGTTTTTTTCCCTTTTGAATCCTTCTATGAATTCCATCCCTTCTAAAAATTACCCTTCTTCTGGTTTTGCCCTTTCCTATTGATGTAGAGGGCAGTGTTAGAAGAATCATCTTGTTGTAGTTGGCGTGCCTCCTCTTGAAGCATATTAACCAATTCTACAAAAGTAACTTTTCGTTGTGACACCTGAAGGGAAGTAATCAACACCCGATAAGAATCAGGTAAAGCTCTCAATACAATTGAGGTAAGGAGCTTATATTCAACTGGTTCTCCTAAAGAATTCAACTTTGCTTTCAATTCTAAAACTCTGCAAAGAAAAAATTCAACTGTCTCCCCCTGCTTCATGCTTAGACTGTGTAATTGAGATTGAATAAATAGAATAGTGGAATCATTATTTCCATCATAGATAGTATTAAGGGCATCCCATGCCTCTTTACTATTTTCACAGTTAGCAATATGGGGTTGAACTTCATCAGCCACAACAAGCAAAATGAGCACCTTTGCTTTGCTGTCTATCTTATCAAAGTATTTTTGAGTAGTAGATGGAGTGGTAGCACCAGCAGTAGATGAAGGTCTAGTTGTCGCTTCAGATGCAACATCCCATAAGTCATCCATGACTAGGATAGCCTTCATCTTGTTTTTCCATGGTGTGTAATTAGGACCTTTCAACAACTGATGAGAATCAGTCATTAATTTTGTAGACATGGTGAAGGTTCCTTATAACACCAATTGGTCCCCCTTTCGATACGCATTTTGCTAGGCTGATATACCGTACAAAATACCCGCCCTTACGTGAGGGAAACTATAGGTATTTAGAAAGATTAAAAAAAATCATCCGCCCTTACGTGAGGCAAACTATAGGTAATTTTTAGAGATCATACGATACGTGGAACTTAAGCAGTATGCGAAAGGGAATAGTCTTGTTGATGGCACTTACCATAGAAATTCCGCAATCCTCATGCGTGGGGTGTAACTTTCCCTAAACACTTTGGATTTCAGAACTTTCGTTAGGATTTACGCCTAAACACAATAACTATTAGGGAATGGATGGAGTAAAAAAAATGCAAAATGGCAAACTTATCTCTCCTCTACGATTTATAGAGAAAAATCTCAGACGTCGTTTTGGAAGCTATATTAGGCGGCGGATATAGTAGCGCAATCACGACAGCTTTACTTGTAAGTGCTGCCCAGAGGTATCACAAATACCGAACGCTGCAGTGCAATAAATTGCACGGATGGGTTTTAATTATTACGGGGACTTAGGAGTGAATTTCATTTTAACTTTTAATGTTATAGTGCAAAAAAAATGAAATATGCAACATACAACATAAAAGTGCCCACAGAAATAACCCACTAGGTGTCAGGCGCAGCCAAAAATTCACCTTTACAATAATGCCAAAATTGCTTTTCAAAAAATTACTCACTTTCCCCCTGTGATTTTTGGAAAAAAAAAATACCCCCGGAAAAAAAAAAAATCCTTAAAAAAGTATTGTTTTATAATTATTATATATTTTTAAAGTTAAAAAAAAAAATTAATTTATACTGTTTAAAAAACTATGAAAATATAAATTAAAATTAAATTTTAATTTATATAGTTTTAAAACTATAGAAAAATAAATTAAAATTTTAATTTAACTAAAAAAAATAATAATAATAAAAAAAAACTTTAGAAATTTTTGTTTTTACCTTTTTCTTTTTCTTCTCCAAGGGGGAGTCGGCGGGATTTTAACCCCCGACCTGCAGGCTCCCTGAGCCTTACCGCATAGTCCACCACCAGGTGGACTAGCAGGCTGATCCAAAAGGATCAAGGACCCCCTCCTATTTGAGGAGGGTCCCCAGCCCTTTGCCTGTGCATGGCCGCCTGGCCGCAGCTCCCTCCGTGGCTGATTTCACCAGGTGGCTGCGGTTGCCCCCTTCCTCTACTGCTGGTTGCGGCGGCGTCCGTAGCATGTAGTTATAGTAGGTAGCCTATGGCTGCAGCAGGTGGCCGACGGTTGGACAACCCACGACTGCTGTTTATGGCTGCCACTGTAGGTGCCGCACGTCACATGCGTGACGTAGGGGGAGGGGGGGATGCGATGCGCATCGCATGAAAAAAAAATAATCACGCGAAGACACGCACGAGAGGGGTGTTGGGTGGCGCATGGCGCGGTGGCTGCGTGTGATTAAAATCACGTCATGACGAGGGGGATGGTGCCTGGCACAACCACACATGAATTTTAATCACGTCGCGATGGGGGGGCCACAATTTTTTTTTTTTAATAGATCACGCGTGAGGGGGGGGTGCTGAAGAGAAAAAATATGCACAGGAGGTGCATAGCACAGGTGGGGAGGGGGGAAGCTGAGTGTGTGTTTTTTTTTTTAAATGCGTGTTCAACAAGAAAAACACGCATAGACCAGCACTAGGAATTTTTTTTTTTCGAGACCAGTGCTAGAAAAAAAAAAAGACCAGCAAAATGCCGCTTCTTCCCAATAAAAAACTGTGTTTATTTAGGCAAGACCAGCTCCAAAAAAAATTGTGTCCTCTCTCTCTCACCCTTCTGGCTCTGATGCCATGTTGAAATGCGAACTAGTATTTCATTCATGAAGCAGATTTAAATAATACATTTGCAGCTTAAAATAAACCCGGAGGTTGGGGAACCACCCGAGGTAAAAATAGGGATTGTTATAGAAAATAACAATACGCCTAAAATAATAAACTAAATAATGAAATAAATCATATATCACTAATATATGCTAACAAGATATTTATGGATCCACCATGGTCTGATTTAGAGGCTCTACAATAGCTCTTATGATTGTCAAAACTCCTCGAGCCTAGTTCTTTGGTAAAGTTTGTTTTAGGGAACTTATTTGATTATCTACTTCCCTTATTTGGGGTCTCATATATATTAGAATAGAACTTCCCTACTCTTCAATGATCTTTATCTTGGCCTTGGTGATATATTAAAATCAAACCTACAACCTCTTAAGAATTGAGGTAGCTACTTCATTTGACACAACATACACTTCTACTTCATTCCAGGTGATAAATGCCTACTCCAAGACTAAGGAATCAACATTAAATGGTATATGTAGGGGTTGTGAGGTAAGTTTTAGAATTAGAATTTGGGATTTTTATTAATAAAATGATGCAATATTATGGTCAAATAGAGCCATTTTAACTTCTTGGGATTAAGTGTTTGCATAACAGTCAAAAGGATAGTAGTTGGGACTATGGTAGTAACATCCACTAGGATCTTCAACATAATTATTATGCATTGTGACTAAGTCCCTAACTAGGCTTGTAGATGTTTATTATATTGGGACTAACATAGGTACTATCCATTGAGTTAGAGCCTACTTTTAACTAGGATATATATTGGTAAAAAATGGAGGCTTTTGATATCCACTTGGAGGTGGTCAGATGCTCAGATTTCCTTGTTGGAAAGGAGGTCTCAATAATTTTAGTAGGGAAAACTTTGGGTATTATGTTGCTTCTTCAAGGTCATGATATCATCATAGAATATCCTCATCATTTCCATATTTCATAAATCTTAGTAGCAAAAGGGGTACGAATTTAGGCTTGCTTTGAGCTCATATCATGGGTAGTTAGACTAGGGATATACTATATAGTTACATAGGGGTGATGCAAGGGATGAATAGAAGGAAATAATGGTGGAAGGTGTATAGGGGCTAACCTTACTATATAGATTACATATTTTAAATCTAGATGGATATGTCATAGTCCTCTAATAATAGGTTTCCTCCCTTAGACTTGACCATCATGAGAATTTTAAAATTGAAAGATTTTAAGTAATAGATAAATGATATACCCAAAGGTGATAAGATCTCATTGAGAACCCTCTACCAAGTCTTGTGGAACTGGACATTGAAATCATCCATTGTTAATTTAGGTGTCATTTTTATGGTCATGATTTACGCCAAGAGAAATGCTTCATTTATATTTTCTTTAAATCTTCTTATTAGGAATTTTTCCAACTAGCCCTATCTTTTGAATGATAAGGATTAGGGCCAAGGTACCATTCAAAAGGATTAAGGCCAAGGTACCATTCATAAGGTACCATTACTAGGTGGTGTAAAAGCTTTGTTAGGGTGCTAACGTCTTATTCTAAGAAATAAGATATGGACTTGAGTGTTGAGGTGGGAATAATATCTCGCACATTGTGTGGAGTAGGCAGGATCAATGGACCTCTATAATTTCATGCCAATTTTTTTTAGGCTTTTCTAGTAGGATTACCATATTGTTTTGTTGGTTGTTCCTCCTTGATATTTGATTTAGGTGTGACACAAGATATTGATTAGCTTAGGAAAAGGTTTTGGTTATAGGTATTTTTCTCATATAATTATGGGACCTTCCCTTGAGAACAAAGTCATCATATGAGGATATAATGCTTCAAAAAAATTAAAATATAGATAACCCCACAAAAATATTAGTATTATTTTATTTGATGACTTCTTCAAAGTCATTAAATTTTTAGTGGAGTTCCCAAGTGAATCTCCCCATGCTCCACTATAAATATATTGATTGTGACTTCATAAAGGCCAAAGTCAAGAGTCTTCTTTTAGATTTGTGGAGTAAAATATAAAGCTTATCCCACCAAGCATGCAAAATAAAATATGTTCATAAATTTGGTCCCACTATGCATGCCAAAGAGATTGTTGTCATCTCTATATGCATCGACCTATCAGGAAAAAATATCAACATGTCTAGGATACTTGTTCCTCACATAGAGCAATACAAAAAAAAGTGTTGAGCAAGGTGTTGCAAGAAGGTTGTCATTGTTGTCAACACAGGCAGTTAGATCCAAGGATGCAGTGGGTAGACAGATCAAAAGTCATTCAGATGCAGAAGATAGAAAAAATTCGAAGAAAAAGACAAGTTAGAAAACTGTCGCGATATCGCGACATGTTTTCTGTCACGATTTCGCGACAAGTCGGAAGAGAGAGAAAGTGCAATAAGAAATGTCGCGATATCGCGACGAAAGTGAGGAGAGAGAAAGTGCAGCCAAAAATGTCACGATATCGCGACGAAAATGAGGAGAGAGAAAGTGCAGCCGGAGATGTCACGATTTCATGACGGAAGTAAGGAGAGTGAAGGCGCAAGACAAACTGTCATGATTTCGTGACAAGTCGGAGGCCAAGAAGTCAAGTTGAGAAACTGTAGCGATTTCGCTACATGTTGACTTTTCGCTGGCAGAAACCGGGAGAAAGTGTTAAGTGAAAAAGTTGTAGCGATTTCGCTACAAGTTACAAAGACCAAGTAAAGGTGTAGCGATTTCGCTACGAGCTGCAAAGGCACAAAGTAAAGGTGTAGCGATTTCGCTACGAGTTGCAAAGAGACGAAGTAAAGGTGTAGCGATTTCGCTACGAGCTGCAAAGGCACAAAGTAAAGGTGTAGCGATTTCGCTACGGGTAAAAGATGCGCAAAACAAAGGTGTAGCGATTTCGCTACAGGTCTAAAGTGCAGACATCAAAGTTGCAGCAATCATACTTCAAGTCGAAAGTGTAAGGCACAAGTCAAAATTTCTCAAGAAGAAGTAAGTTGGAAGCACAAGGCAAAGTTGTAGCGATTTCGCTACTGAATGAAGCACAAAATGTATGGAAGCCGAAAGCATCGCGATTTCGTGACAAAGATGAAGATGACGTCAGCGAAAGCTGAAAGTGTCACGATTTCACGACAAGGTGCGAGAAAAGCCGCCAGAAGCCGAAAGCGTCATGATTTCATGACAAGAATGCGGATGACGTCAGCGAAAGATGAAAGTGTCACGATTTCACGACAGGTTGCGAGAAAAGCCGCCAGAAGCCGAAAGCGTCGCGATCTCGCGACAAGAATGATGATGACGTCAGCAACTGATCAAAGTGTCACGATTTCATGACAAGAACGGAGGCAAAGCTGTCAACGGCCAAAAAGGTCACGATTTCGTGACGACAAAGCCAAGGAGGTGTACGGACACAAAAAGTGTCGCGATATCACGACGTGTTGCTATTTCACGGAAATAAGCTACGGGAAGGAGAAGAAGGTGGCAGAGGAGTTTGAGGCCGACAAGTTTGAATCGAGGCCGACGGTTTTTAGGGTTCAAAGCCGACAATTGCTAGGGTTTTACAATGGACATCTTTGAGGTCTTGAAGTCGACATGTGTTAGGGTTTTACAATGAACGTCGTTAGGGTTTCAAAGTTGATAATTGCTAGGGTTTTACAGTGGACATCTTTGAGGTCTTGAAGTCGACATGTGTTAGGGTTTTACAATGAATGACTTTAGGGTTTTAAAGTCGACACTTATTAGGGTTATTACGATGGGAGTTTTTAGGGTTTGTAGCCGACAATCACAAAGGTTAATCAGCCAAAAAAATTCTAGGGTTTCATGTTGACTTCATTAGGGTTTGCAGTCGACGTCTTTAAGTGACAGTCGAAGATGTTTGATATGGAATTCTCTTCTATAAAAATGGGGTCTGTTGCGAGGTTAAGTGGTGCAATAGATGTGAAAGGTGCGAAACAAGTTCGCGTGAAGCCGAGAGCAAGTCGTTTCGATCCAGAGAGTGAGAAAAGTGTTAGTTCTTTGGAATGGCAGTATAGAGAATATAGCGATGAGATAATGTGTAAGTGCGAGAAGGGTGATTGCATCAAGTTCGGTTGAGGAAAGTGCAGAGTCGTAATTCGGATCTGCAGATCGTGAAGTGCATGGATGATAAGAGCGCGATATGCAGAAGTCGTGTTCTAAGTCCGAAGTGACAGTGCACAGTTTACAGAAGTAATCGATAAACTGAATACGACAGAGAGCGCAAAGAAATATAGAGAAGCTGTCGGATAGTGCGAATCATTTTGCGTAGAAGTAGCAGAATGCAGACATACAACAGAATGCAAAAAAATGGCAGATCATGAAAATTAAGGTGAAAGTTTTATTCTGCAATTTTTATTATTATCTTCCAAGTTGTAGCTTGGCATAAGGGGTTGGTGCCTCTTTCCAGTTGGTGCTGGTAAAATAGGAGTTGGTGCTCCATTCTGTTGTAGCAGATAAAGTTAAGGGGTTGGTGCTCCTTCCAGTTGGTGCTGGTAAAGGATTATGTAAAGTTGTAGCTTTGCATTGACTGGATTTGGATGGTAGTCCAAGCAGTCTTTTTGAGGAGTAGCCACATTGGTGAACCTCGTTAAAATGCTGTGTTATGTGTGATGCTTTCTTGATGCATTTAGTGTCTCTTTTATCTGCTTTAAACTGCTACTGGTTTTAAAATCATATGTTTTAGAAATTTTAAAGAACACACTGATTCACCCCCCTCTCAGTGTCATTGTGATTACAACAATTGGTATCAGAGCCAAGTACCTGAACAGGCTTAAACAACTAAGGTGATCTTGGAAGTTACGCAATGGCAAGTGGTGAAGGATTCTCTTCGAACAAAGCGCCACTGTTTGATGGGACAAATTATGCATTCTGGAAAATTAGAATGCAAACATATCTCAGTGCTTTGGGCTTTGACATCTGGGGTGCGGTAGTTAATGGTTACAAAGCTCCTGCCACCGCTCCAACGGACACTACAGGTAAAAAGGCATTTGAATGTGATTCAAAAGCAAGAAATGCTATTATGTGTGGACTAGTTGACAGTGAGCTAGTCAAAGTCATAAATTGTGAATCAGCAAAAGACATCTGGGATAAACTAGAGAAAATTCATGAAGGAGATGATAGGATCAAGGAGGCCAAACTTCAAGCACATCGAGCTCAATACGAATCTTTAAAGATGGACAATGATGAGAACATAGAGACTTTCATGCAAAGAGTCAATGGGATCACGAATTCAATCCAGAGGTCTTGGTGAAGAACTAACCGATGCTGCTATCGTGAAAAAGGTATTGAGATCACTTCCTTCTAGATTTGATTCAAAAGTCTCTACCATAGAAGAAGCCAAAGATTTAAATCATTTTAGTATGGATGAGATGCATGGTTCTTTGACTGCTTTTGAAATGAGAATAGGAAGATCTAATCCCACTGATAGAGAAGCAGCCTTCAAAGCTCTAAAAGGCAAAAGCACAAAACAAGAATCTGAAGAAGAGAATGATTCGGATGAAATGGAAGCAAATTTTGTAAGAAAACTGAAGAAAGGAAAAGGAAAATACAAAGGGAAGCTACCTCTTAAATGTTTCGATTGTGGAGGCATTGGACACTTTGCTACCAAATGTCCTCTCAATAACAAGAACAAAGGTGAAGAAACTCAACATCAAGAAAGAGGTGAATGGAGGAAGAAAACAAACTTCAGAAAAGGCAATTTCAAAAAGAAAAGCTTTATCTCCCGAAATGGAGAATCTTCAGAGGACAGTTCTAGTGAAAACTCTGAGGAAGGAACAGGTGAGGCTCTATTTATGGCGTTTGAAATAGACGAATCAGAAGAGGCAAAAAACACAGAAAACAGAGAGGGAATGAACTCTGAAGTATCTATTGAAGAAGATGAGGCTGAAGTTGATTTAGAGGGTGAGTTGGTGTCTGCTCTCATGGAATGGAAATCTGAGAAAAAGAAGAATGAAAAAGCTGTCAAGGAAACTTAAGGATGCAAATGACATTATAGCCAGTCTAAAAACACAGACAGAAGAATACAAGAAAATGTCCGAAGATCTTGAAATACAGGTAACCATGAAGATAGATTACTGCTGCAAATTGGAAGAAGAAAATGTTAGTCTCCGAATACAGATACAAGAGCTGGATCGAAAAATCAACTGTCATTTAAAGCGTGAAGAAAGTTCGATGAAGCTGGACAAAACTGAGGGTTTTATTTTGGGGGGGGGTTTTTTGAAGGAGAATCTTCAAGGGGGGCGAAGGCTAGCGATGTTGAAAGTAAAAAAAAAAAAAAAAAAAAAAGGAAAGGAAAAAAAAAAAAAAAGATTAAAATACCAGTCCTGAAATAGCAGCTGACAATGATGGCTTTACCAAGGTCATACATCAAAAGAAAAGAAGATCTAAGGCTCCTGCAACAACTTGGCTAAGACCATCTTTCAGGTTCAATCATTATTTCTATGGTTTTTGTTTTAAATGTAATGGTTATGGGCATAAAATTGTTGACTGCAAATATAATATAGGTCCAAGAAGTTTCACTAGTAAAAATGCTTTTGCTCCTCTAATGAGTTATGCAGTAGAATGTTTTAAGTGTCACAACTTCGGGCATATTGCCAGAAACTGTCATAGTATTTCTGTTCCATATCAATCTCAGAAAAGAAGAACTCAACCATATAAGGCAAAACACAATAGAATTTCTTCTGAAGGATATGTGCAAAATTTTGAAAAGGGGAAATCCCAGCTAGAACCCAACACCACAGTTAAGACAGAATGGAAACAAAAGGAACAGCTCAGAAAAGAACAGGAATCTTTAATAGTGCAGACAGCTTTTAGAGCTCAGAATAAATATGTACCGTGGATTCTTGACAGTGGTTGCTCAAGTCATATGACAGGTGATAAACAGAAATTTGAAAATCTACAGAAATATGAGGGTGGTTCTGTGAAGTTCGGCAATAATGATGGAGCCAAAATAATAGGTAAAGGATCGATCAAAATTAGTGAAGGGAAAATCAAGTCAGAAGAAGTTTTATATGTGGATGGTTTGAAACATAATCTGTTAAGTGTGAGTCAAATCTGTGATAAAGGACATGAAGTGGTTTTCAAGAAGCGGTGGTTGTGAAGTCAGAAAGATAAACAGCGGGAAATTGATAGCAACCGGCTCAAGGACGTCTGGCAACCTATACACTCTCTCGAGAATCTTCAGAAGGTATGTGCTTCATGGGACAAGAAGAAGAGAACTGGTTGTGGCATAAGAGGCTTGGACACATAAGTTTTGATAATCTGGTAAGAATCAGCTCTAAACAAGCAGTGAGAGATATTCCAACCATTAAGAAACCTGCAAACAGTGTGTGTGCTTCATGTCAGAAGGGAAAGCAGACCAGAGTTTCATTTAAAACAAAAGAATACCATACTAGCAGGCCTTTGGAACTCATTCACACAGACTTATGCGGACCCATGAGGACTCAAAGCATAAACGACGACAAATACTTTATGCTGTGTATTGATGATTTTTCCAGAATGACATGGATATTCTTCCTAAAAGATAAAACAGAAGCTTTTGAAATGTTCAGAACCTTCAAACAGCTAGTCGAGAATGAAACAGGGAAAAGGATTAAATGCTTGCGATCAGACGAGAGGAGGAGAATTCATTTTGAAAGAATTTTCAAAATACTGTGAAAAATATGGTATCGGGAGACAATATTCAGCGAGCTAGAACTCCTCGACGAGAATGGTGTAGTAGAAAGGAAGAACAGAACAATTCAAGAAATGGCACGCACCATGCTGGCAGAAAGCAAAATAGTAGATAGATTCTGGAAAGAAGCAGTTCACACAACAGTATACATTCAAAACAGGTATATGTTAAGAACTCATGAATGCAAAACACCGTATGAGTTGTGGTTTGGTAGAAAAGCAACAACAAAACATCTCAAAGTATTTGGCTGTAAATGCTACATCAGAAAAACTGATGACAACCTTGGAAAGTTTGAAGATAGAGCAGATGAAGGTGTGTTTGTTGGTTATTCTCCACATAGCAAAGCTTACAAATGCTACAACAAGAGACTCAAGAAAATTGTGGACAGTGCAGATGTTAAATTCGATGAAGGGAGGAAACAAATAGTTAATTTTCAAGAAAACTACCCAATCTACGAAGAAGTAATTGAAGTTGATGAAGTACATGGCACAGAAAATACATCTACGGCTGATACAGATGACTTATCAGATGACTCAGAGATGCAAGAAAACAGAAAATTCAAAACGGGAAGCTGGCAGAAAAATCATCCTAGAGACCAAATAATTGGAGATCCCACAGCTGGCATTCAGACAAGAAAGAAAGTAATAAGTAATTACTCTCTTTTATCCAGCATTGAGCCCAAAAACATAGATGAAGCAAGCAAAGATGTCAGTTGGATGAAGGCAATAAATGAAGAGTTAGATCAGATAGAAAAGAACAAAACTTGGGAGTTAGTACCTAGACCTGCAAACAAGAATGTAATCGGCACCAAGTGGATATTTCGAAACAAATTAAATGAAGACGGACAGGTCATTAGGAACAAAGCAAGACTGGTTTGTAAAGGATATGCACAAGTCGAAGGCATTGATTTTGAAGAGACATTTGCTCCAGTGGCCAGATTAGAAGCAATTAGAATGTTTTTGGCCTTAGCGGTTCACAAAAACTTCAGGGTATATCAGATGGACGTAAAATCTGCCTTCTTAAATGGGAAACTCGAAGAGGAGGTATATATTGAACAACCAGATGGTTTTCAAATCGGTGAAGATCCCAACCTTGTCTGCAAATTAAAGAAAGCACTTGTATGGATTAAAACAAGCACCACGGGCATGGTATGCTAGGCTAGATAATTATCTCTCTCAAGAGGGATTCAAGAAAGGATTAGTGGACGATAATCTGTATGTGAAAACGAGAAGATGGGCATCTCATTGTTCTTGTTGTCTATGTGGACGATATCATATTTGGCAGCAACAAAGATGAATCATGTAAAGACTTAGCAAACAAGATGCGAGAATGAATTTGAAATGTCAATGATTGGTGAAGCTGTCTTACTTTCTGGGGTTACAAGTTAATCAGAATGAGAAAGGTATATTCATTTCTCAAATCAAATATGTGAAAGAAATGCTAAAGAGGTTCACTATGGAGGACAGTAAGCTAGTCAACACGCCCATGACAATAGGCTGCAAGTTGAGTAAAGAAGACAAATCTCCACCTGTAGATCAAACCATGTATAGATCAATGATAGGAAGCTTACTATATTTAAGCGCAACCAGACCTGATATTCTACAGGCAGTTTGCATGGTAGCTAGATTTCGAGCCTAGTCCCAAAGAGACTCATGTAACAGCAGTTAAAAGGATTTTTCGGTATCTCAAAGGCACCATGGAGTATGGGTTGTGGTATCCAAAAGGCAAAGATTTCACTCTTATATCATATTCAGATGCAGATTGGGCTGGATGTGTTGATGACAGAAAGAGTACCAGTGGAGGAGCATTCTATTTGGGGGACAGATTGGTTGCATGGCATAGTAAGAAGCAAGAGTCAGTGTCTTTATCTACCGCTGAGGCAGAATATATTGCAGCAGCAACATGTTGCACACAAGTTCTGTGGATGAAACAAACCTTGAAAGATCTAGGTATTAATTTTAGTGAACCAATATCAGTAAAGTGTGACAACACCAGTGCAATCAATATTTCTAAGAATCCAGTAATGCACTCCCGGACAAAGCACATTGCTATAAGGTATCATTTCTTGAAAGAAAAAGTTGCAGAAGGAGAAGTTAAATTGGACTATGTCCCAACTACAAAACAGGTAGCAGATATTTTTACAAAACCTTTGCCCAAGGAAGTATTTGAGTATCTTCGGAGCAAATTAGGAGTAGTCACACTTCCTAAGAAGTGACTAGCTACAGGGATCACTTTCTCAGGGGGAGCACTTGAGTGCGTGAGGATGAACTCGGGGGAGTCAAATTGTGCCTGAGAAGTGTGAGGATGGACACAGGGAGAGTCTGCAGCAGCCCTTTGGTATTATTGACAAAGGGGGAGAAGAGTTACAGGAATGTATACAAGTGTTGCCAACAATTCCAAAGGGGGAGATTGTTGAGCAAGGTGTTGCAAG
This sequence comes from Wollemia nobilis, assembly GCA_028583015.1. Lineage (NCBI taxonomy): Eukaryota > Viridiplantae > Streptophyta > Pinopsida > Araucariales > Araucariaceae > Wollemia > Wollemia nobilis. The sequence goes on along the minus strand of JAQPPZ010013509.1, from coordinate 964,791 downwards.
AAGGTTGTCATTGTTGTCAACACAGGCAGTTAGATCCAAGGATGCAGTGGGTAGACAGATCAGAAGTCATTCAGATGCAGAAGATAGAAAAAATTCGAAGAAAAAGACAAGTTAGAAAACTGTCGCGATATCGCGACATGTTTTCTGTCACGATTTCATGACAAGTCGGAAGAGAGAGAAAGTGCAATAAGAAATGTCGCGATATCGCGACGAAAGTGAGGAGAGAGAAAGTGCAGCCAAAAATGTCGTGATATCACGACGAAAATGAGGAGAGAGAAAGTGCAGCCGAAGATGTCACGATTTCACGACGGAAGTAAGGAGAGTGAAGGCGCAAGACAAACTGTCATGATTTCGTGACAAGTCGGAGGCCAAGAAGTCAAGTTGAGAAACTGTAGCGATTTCGCTACATGTTGACTTTTCGCTGGCAAAAACCGGGAGAAAGTGTTAAGTGAAAAAGTTGTAGCGATTTCGCTACAAGTTACAAAGACCAAGTAAAGGTGTAGCGATTTCGCTACGAGCTACAAAGGCACAAAGTAAAGGTGTAGCGATTTCGCTACGAGTTGCAAAGAGACGAAGTAAAGGTGTAGCGATTTCGCTACGAGCTGCAAAGGCACAAAGTAAAGGTGTAGCGATTTCGCTACGGGTAAAAGATGCGCAAAACAAAGGTGTAGCGATTTCGCTACAGGTCTAAAGTGCAGACATCAAAGTTGCAGCAATCATACTTCAAGTCGAAAGTGTAAGGCACAAGTCAAAATTTCTCAAGAAGAAGTAAGTTGGAAGCACAAGGCAAAGTTGTAGCGATTTCGCTACTGAATGAAGCACAAAATGTACGGAAGCCGAAAGCGTCACGATTTCACGACAAAGATGAAGATGACGTCAGCGAAAGCTGAAAGTGTCACGATTTCATGACAAGGTGCGAGAAAAGCCGCCAGAAGCCGGAAGCGTCACGATTTCGTGACAAGAATGCGGATGACGTCAGCGAAAGATGAAAGTGTCACGATTTCATGACAGGTTGCGAGAAAAGCCGCCAGAAGCCGGAAGCGTCGTGATCTCGCGACAAGAATGATGATGACGTCAGCAACTGATCAAAGTGTCACGATTTCGTGACAAGAACGGAGGCAAAGCTGTCAACGGCCAAAAAGGTCATGATTTCGCGACGACAAAGCCAAGGAGGTGTACGGACACAAAAAGTGTCGCGATATCGCGACGTGTTGCTATTTCACGAAAATAAGCTACGGGAAGGAGAAGAAGGTGGCAGAGGAGTTTGAGGCCGACAAGTTTGAATCGAGGCCGATGGTTTTTAGGGTTCAAAGCCGACAATTGCTAGGGTTTTACAGTGGACATCTTTGAGGTCTTGAAGCCGACATGTGTTAGGGTTTTACAACGAACGTCGTTAGGGTTTCAAAGCCGACAATTGCTAGGGTTTTACAGCGGACATCTTTGAGGTCTTGAAGCCGACATGTGTTAGGGTTTTACAATGAATGACTTTAGGGTTTTAAAGCCGACACTTATTAGGGTTATTACGATGGGAGTTTTTAGGGTTTGCAGTCGACAATCACAAAGGTTAATCAGCCAAAAAAATTCTAGGGTTTCATGTTGACTTCATTAGGGTTTGCAGTCGACGTCTTTAAGTGACAGCCGAAGATGTTTGATATGGAATTCTCTTCTATAAAAAGGGGGTCTGTTGCGAGGTTAAGTTGTGCAATAGATGTGAAAGGTGCGAAACAAGTTCGCGTGAAGCCGAGAGCAAGTCGTTTCGATCCAGAGAGTGAGAAAAGTGTTAGTTCTTTGGAATGGCAGTATAGAGAATATAGCGATGAGATAATGTGTAAGTGCGAGAAGGGTGATTGCATCAAGTTCGGTTGAGGAAAGTGCAGAGTCGTAATTCGGATCTGCAGATCGTGAAGTGCATGGATGATAAGAGCGCGATATGCAGAAGTCGTGTTCTAAGTCCGAAGTGACAGTGCATAGTTTACAGAAGTAATCGATAAACTGAATACGGCAGAGAGCGCAAAGAAATATAGAGAAGCTGTCGGATAGTGCGAATCATTTTGCGCAGAAGTAGCAGAATGCAGACATACAGCAGAATGCAAAAAAATGGCAGATCATGAAAATTAAGGTGAAAGTTTTATTCTGCAATTTTTATTATTATCTTCCAAGTTGTAGCTTGGCATAAGGGGTTGGTGCCTCTTTCCAGTTGGTGCTGGTAAAATAGGAGTTGGTGCTCCATTCTGTTGTAGCGAGATAAAGTTAAGGGGTTGGTGCTCCTTCCGGTTGGTCCTGGTAAAGGATTATGTAAAGTTGTAGCTTTGCATTGACTGGATTTGGATGGTAGTCCAAGCGGTCTTTTTGAGGAGTAGCCACATTGGTGAACCTCGTTAAAATGTTGTGTTATGTGTGATGCTTTCTTGATGCATTTAGTGTCTCTTTTATCTGCTTTAAACTACTTCTGGTTTTAAAATCATATGTTTTAGAAATTTTAAAGAACACACTGATTCACCCCCCCTCTCAGTGTCATTGTGATTACAACAAAAAGTTCCATAGGTGGAAGGATCACTTGTAGGGTAACATTCAGGGTTTTTAATCAAGGTTGATTCGTCATTGGATTGATCCTTACACACATCAAGACTTTCATGAGCTTAGGCCTACCGTTCTTAGGGAGTGCAGGGAAAGGAATATCAATGAAAGTTAAAATACAAGAAACATAAAGGTACATAAAATTAAATTGTAGAAAAAGTAAAACCTAAGCTACAAGGTGATGCACCAATATTAGATATCCCTCCCTGAGTGTATGAACAATATGGGAATGAACACATTCACCATAGTCTAAAATCCTAGAATAAAAAATATACTTGAGGAAGTAGGATAGAAAAAAAATAATTGCAAATTTCGTTCATGTTTCAAAATGATTACATGGCATGTGACATGAAGAGGCATGATGATTCTTAGAAAATGGATCAAATTTTGAGCCTTTATCATATAATTGAGAAGTATTAAAAGGAAGATATTTTAAAGTTAGATATGAGGCATGAGAAATTAACTTCCAATGCCTTTACAATGTAAATATAGGTCTATTTATAGGCTAGGATGAGGGATCCTTGCCTAAAAAAAATTGCATAGAATATCTACAATTTATCTTCTTATCTATAGCCATAATCCTTCTGCAAACATAATTGGTAGCTTCAAGGTCTCTAAATTTAGGGTTAATAATTTTGGAGACTTTTGGATCCTTAGATGATAATTTTCTATTGACATGTCTTATTTTCGCTATGTTGGGGTGGTTGCACCATTAATATATCATTAGGAATCCTTTGGAATATCTTGCTTACTAATGTAATGGACATGGACTCCTTGAATGGTATAGGATTGTATGGTAGGATTATCCATGTGATGGAAGAATGTTGCACTAACACATAGATGGTTATTATAGACCAGGCCATAAAATTCAATTTCAATGACCTATAGCAGATGTTATTTTAACTTCCCTCTTGGAATATATTCATGTACATGTGAGTGACCACCATGTGTCATTTGCTAGGATGGGATCTCCTTTTACCAATGGAAATATTTCTTTGATTGTGTCTCAACACTTGCATTCTTTTGCTTTTGACTAGGTGTCACATGTTCAACCCATGCTAACATAGGAGTCCTTTATTTTTTTGATCTCTACATATTAGATGATTAATGTGATCCATTATACTAAAAATCGATGGCCCATAGGCCTTGGTGCCCTCGAGTTGCTAAATTTAGGTAGAAAAGTGGGCATCAACCATTGATAAAATATCTAAAGGTTAACATAGCTTTGGAGCTCATCTACATTCCTCTTAATGTCCATCCTTTCAACTAAAGGCAGGATGCACATTTTGAATGTCTTATTCATTTTGTACTAAATTTCATTGGGCTTTTGAGGTGAAGTAGAGACTATAGGAAAGATTTCCCTATAAGCACATAAGAGTTTCTTGAGGGCTTTTAGTTTTACTTTAAAAAAGAGTGGAGGCAACAACAACAACAAGAGGATTCTTCTTTCCTCATGTAAATATTTTCACATTACTTTGGTAATTCTATACCCTTTTAGTTTCCATAATGCCCAAGCATGTACCTTAAAAAATGGTAGGTGAATAATTTTTTGTACTTATGGCATATGATTTTGGTTACTTAGGCATATGGTAGGTGAAAAGCAATAGGTCTTCTGTTCTATTTTTGTGAATCTTAGTTGCTTGTTTTGATTAATTATTTTGTTGTATTTTTCTTAACATATATGAGATAGAAACAAAAAATTATTTATATTTCATTCTTTAAAGGTGTTTTATACTAGACTAATTATATAATTTCTTGATTTTTATCATATTTGAATTCATGCATGTGATAAATTCATATGGGTATATAGAAAATTCTAGAGTTCAAGTTTAAGAACTCTATATGTTGCTTGCTTATGTGAGAAAATATATTTTACTAGGTCATGATTGAGTTATGGGAAAGCTTTGCCTTTTTTTGTAAAAAGAGAATTTTGGTATTGGGTATAAAACCTCCTATAGTATACCTTACATGTTGCATGTGAGATCCTTGCCCCTTTGAAATTTTAACTAGTCGATTCTCAAATATATATGATCAACTATCTAAAATTTGATTCACCCTCCAATATATGAGTCCTGGTCTTCACTATTCATTCTCCAACCATGGAAAGACTCTATAGTTAAGTCATGGTCTTCACTAGCTATTCCTAAAATCGTCGAAAGACTATCCTTGATTTGTATCATATTTGCATTCATGCATGTGATAAATTCATATGGGTATGTAGAAAATTCTAGATTTCAAGTTGGATAACTCTATATGTTGCTTGCTTATGTGAGAAAATATATTTTACTAGGTCATGATTGGGTTATGCGAAAGCTTTGCTTTTGTTTGTAAAAAGGAGAAATTTGGAATTGGGTATCATACAACCTATAGTATACCTTACATGTTGCATGTGAGATCCTTTCTCATTTGAAATTTAAACTAGTTGATTCTCAAATATATATGATCAACTATCTTAAAGTTGATTCACCCTCCAATATATGAGTCCTTGTCTTCACTAGTCATTCTCCAACCATGGAAAGACTCTATAGTTGAGTCATGGTCTTCACCAACTATTCCTACAATCGTGGAAATACTCCAAACTTTCTACGTACTTTGACAATGCAATAGAGTCTAGGTCTATCTTAATTTAAAATAGACATACTCTAAACCCATTCTATCAAACTAAACAAAATCAATTTTATATGTAGATAAATAAATTCAACTTGTGCAAGAAACTAATTGTTGTAGATCTTATACCATTGATGGATTTTTAATCCTTAATGTTAATATCAAACTAACAAGATAAAATCCACAAGATCAAATATAATTGTAGACACCAAAAATTTGCACATTGTCCCTCTCCCCATATCCATGGTTAATTAATGTGCAAAACCATTCAAAATTGCATAAATTGGCCTAAAAATCACTATTGATCACCATTAGACCATTTGGGCTAGCTAAGCCCCTTCCTACACTTAACTTGAGGTCCTCATGTGACCTCAAAGGTAACTCAACTAAGGTTGAAACCTTCACCATGGTCAAAAAGCACTTTATGATTAGAAAGTCAACACTTTTGGTCAAATTATGCTTTATGGCTAATTTCACAATTAATTAGATCTAATAAGGATTTAATTAAAACCTCCACCTCATCTAGTCTACTTTGACTAAGTCTAGCATTCCACATCGCCTAGCCTAGCCCTGCCACCTTTACACCCAGATATTTCTCCACATCACACACCCCTGGGTCATTAATGCAAGATGGAGACTTTTGCATTTAAAAAGACAATTATAATCCTAAGATATTTCAATAAAGGTGATTATTAATGACAAATCAAGATCTTTTGAAAATCATAATTATTTGTGGATGGGTGAGGGATTCTCTAACCCAGCCTAATTTATGACCCAAGACACCTCAGGGGACACCTCTTTGGTGGACACCTCACCACATTTCTCTTACCCTGGCCCACTCTATAAGTAAAAGGAAATTTTCACCATTTTAGATCATTACACTTTTACATACTGAAAATCTGTTGAAATTACCATTGCCACTATATCCATCACTCATCCATAATACACCAGTCACATAGCTATCATGCAAACATCGTAATCATCTTACCTCATCCTTTTGATCATTTTGTGAGTGAGACAGGTAGACTTCATTATCAGGATTTGCTGCTTAGAAGATTTTCTAGATAAATTATACCAATAGAACCAATCAGGACTATCTAGGGATCCTATTTGAGCAATCCAACTTCAAAAGGGTTAGTTGGCACCTCACACATGCGAACCTCTCGGTTCACATCCCAGGAGTGCGAACCTCTGCAAAAGACTTTAGAATCACTCGAATAGGTAAGGATAATTGTGTTTTGTGATTTTATGTTAGTTTTAATAGTTAATTTGATGTTTTGAATAGTTCTATGTGTCTTTTGTCTTCATAAACATGGGGTTTTACTGAGGCAGACCCCCCAACGCACTAACAAGATTTTGTAGGTTTATAGGTCTAGTCAAATACAAGGAAATCTCCAACAAGCGGTGGCTCGTGAGAAAGAATCTCACCTACATCAAGGAACTCACAAAGGACTGATCATGTTATATTTGTACCACACTCCTAAGATCTTCCTTGGGTAATATTCTATTGTAGCCGAACGGGGTAAAATTGTAAAAGAATTTCATCTTTTGTAACCCTCTTTTTACAATTATCAATACAATTACAGTAGGTTCCATGATATTTGAATGAAGATTTATGGTGTCTTTTTGGTAGTTTCATTCAGGCATGCCCGGTGGGGCCTCCACCAAGCTAAAGCTTAATTGCATTCTAAAAAAAATTATGGTCTATTTTTTATGGTAGGTAGTTGTCATCTTTGAAGAAGACCACAAATAAAAAATACCCTGAAAAACATCTTAGGCCAAACCACAAAAGGCCTAGACCTAACCACAAAAGGTTCACTGGTGCACCGGTGAGCTTACAAAGAGAGTAGTGAGTACACACTTGGGCATGTGAATTCCCCAATCTACCTCAAACTACTACTTGATACCTAGGTATTAGTTCAGACACCCACAACCAATGACAAGGTAAGTCACGGAAGGTTAAAAGCCTCATGTTCTCGGAGTCTGCGTGCTTCCATACCTAGATCCCAAACTGTCTCTTGCAATGGTGTATGCGAGGTTAAAGCATCCTTGCATTTTTTGATACCAAATAAGTAGTTAATTTGTTTATTGGCATTTCCTTCCTATGAGAATTTTGGAGATTTTATTTTTTTTGGTTATATTGACATACTTAATTTGGGTTCTTGGAATTTTTCTGTGCAGGTATCTGTACTAAAAACAATCCAAGACCATCAAAATAATCCCAAGACTCCAAAATAATTCAGCTTGGTTTGTAGATCTTGGTTCATAGGTCAGGAGTGCGAACTACTTAGCAGAAGACATGTTCGCACCTCAGGAGTGCAAACCTTCCAAAATTGCATAGTTTTGGACCAGAGAACAAATTGGAGGTATTTTCACTCACCTGGATGCAGATTTGGTGCCAAAAGTTTTCCATATCCTCTATTTTAAAGATACTCTAACATAATAAGCTGCAAGTTCCACTAAAAATTACACATTCTTGTTTGTTTTAGATCAAATTTCCAGTAATTTCCTAATTAAATTCAAATTCCAAAAGCATTTAGCTAGCCTTACCTTTTGCAACTCAATAGAATAATTTTACCTTTTCGTAAACCACTTAAATAGATTTCAATTCATTCATTGATAGCCTATATTTAATTTTGCGCACCAACTAGTAAATAGGTTTTCTTCCAAAATGCATCTTAGCATAGTTTAAATTTCAAAAAGGCATCCTAGAATATATTTCTTTTGAAAAGACATTAATATAGATTTGCTTCTAAAATAGTACCACACCAACAAACACCACACACTCATGCTCCAAATTAAATGGTGTAAGACGATGGGTTTCATCTCCAGTCTGAGTTGAATTTAATCACCAACTAACCACCAAAGTTCAGTGAGGTTTGGGATTACTCTCCCCTAACTCACCTCTAGTTAAGCCCCACCCTACGAGTGGTTTTCTAGGCTTCACTACCAAAAATCCCCCACTTTTGCGACTGGGCCCTATATTTTATCACCAGTGGTCACCTATGGAGTGGGATAGTATTAGCACCTTTGTACACAAGGCTATTATAATTAGTGGACATGGTAACTATCGTTATTTACCAAGCTCATCCGAGGGTGAAGCGAATGTAGGGGGTGTGACAAACCTGTCTAGCACGTCATAGACAGTGCCACCTCTTCTCGTAAGAGGATTTTGTGAGCTCATTTCAGCATAGTGAGTACACCCCCATTTTTGAATATCATTTGCTATTCTGTTTTACACTTAGGTAACAATTGTCCTCTTGGAACCATAGTTCTATTCTGTGCACTTTTGGGCATTGCAAGAGGTTCTATGCTCCAATATACCTGTTTCAAATTATATCATTCACTACCTTGTTTTCGTTCCTAGGATGCATATTATATTATCAAAACACACAAAGAAAAATAAAAAAGAAAAATAAAACTTTTGCTTTTGAGTCTCGAGAAAGTGGTTCCAATAGCGCATCAAAAGTGCTACAACTCACGGATTGTCTCACTATTTCATCTCCATGATTTTCACTGCATAGTTTGTTTTTAGGCGGTTTGCACTTCCCAGCTTATTCATCCTACACTCAATCTTATTTTGCATGATTTTGTGTTAAAATCTAGCATTCAGGCTACCATACTAATTCACACAACTTTTTTAGCACAAGGAGGGTATACATAGTACATATTTCACCCTTTGCTGCACTTTTGGGTGGTCCGCACCCCTGGAGTGCGAACATTTCTGGTCTGCATCCCTAACTTGTGAACCTGTTATTAAGGTTCCAAACTACACATATATCACATAGAGGCATTTACTACATATTTTTAGCCTTCTATTTTTCATTCAGGGTGGTCTGCACCCCTATAGTGCGAACCTTTCTGATCCACACCCTAGACCTATGAACTTTTTTTTCTGCTACCAGAGAGTATCCAGGTTAGCCACAGACAGTTTTTGAGCCTACCTTTCACTTCTATTGACTTTTGATCCACTTATTTCATATCTTACCATGTCGGTCATGCGTAGTAAGATGCATGAAGCACTTCGTCATGCTATCGAGGCTACCCATCAGACTGTTCTTACTGTAGGGGAATCTTCTTCTTAGACTACAGATACACCTTTCGAGTCCAAGTAGGTTCCACCCAGAGCTGTGCCTGACCTATTTATGGGGCATTCCACCCCCCAGAGCTAGTACTACATATCATATGGCCTCTTCCCCACCATCTCATTTCCTAGATGAGCACCTCGAGGAGCCCCCTCCTTTAGAAGCTCTCTCTTCACCCAATCCCCCATCCACTTTCTACCCTATTGTTCTCTACACCTCTCCCAACCACACCATACTAGTTATGGTGGCATAGGAGTTCATTCCCCCTCCTTCCCCTTCCTCCACTCATCCATTCATTGACCATTCTTCTCATCCTATTTTTGGTAACGATGTTGTCATCTCCCAAATTATCTCAAATATTGTTACCACAGTATAGTCTGTTGGTATGATTTCCACCCATCATTCCTCCACACCACCTTCCTCACACATACCGATATCTCACCAGGCTTCCTCTAGTCATCTACCTTCATCTTAGCCACCATATACTAGATCCCCTACATCTCATTCACATCCCTCATAGAGTTACCGTATGATTTCACCAAGCCTGATAGACCCCTCTGTCCAAGATTTTCCACCATGCACATATCATACCCCACCCCTATCACCTACCTCCCAGTTCACCACATTTCCACCTCTCGATTATCCTCGATTCTCCACCTATGGTCCATCATATGTAAACCCTAGTACTTTTTCGTTACCTCCTCCCCCATCATGTCAACCGCCTCGATATTCCATGTAGCCAGATTCCCTGTTTGCCAACCCTTCTGCTTTACCTCAGTCCTCTTCCATACCCACCACTACCTCACAATGGTTTTCCTTTCATACATCGACGTCTATCCTACCCCCTTCTTCCACAACTCCCACATTTTTCACCACGCCCCCTATATGGTCATCCACTACTACTGCTCAAGTGTAACTTAATTTTTAGTATGCGTAGTAGCAACAACATATGCCCATGCCTGACCAGTCACATCTCGGTTACTATGACACATAGTAGTAGTAGTAGATCCCACTTCCTGGTCCCTCACCTCATGGCTATTATGATCCATCACAATGGCCACCACCCATTTCCCAGTACCCATATATTTTCCCCCATCCATCTTAGGTTCTTATCCCGCAATGCCACTCCACAAATATCCCCACTCCACAACAGGATGCCTGCTATCAACAGTGGGAAGAGCAACAACTACAGTATCCCCCACATTTAACTTTTGCCTCTGCCACATCGCAACCATCGCCGAACCCATTCCATTTCCAGCCCCACCTAAGACTACCACTATGCTCTCTAGTGATTTTCAAGCCATGCAAGAGGAGTTGTGTGCTTTGAATCTACGTATCGCTGGTTATGGGCCTCAGAAGCCCACATATGACGATCTATGCAATGACCCCATTCACCCCTCTATTCCTATACATCAATACCTTTATAGATTTGAAGTTCCCAAATTCGATAAATTCAAAAGTAAGGAAGATCCTAGAGAGCACCTCGATAATTACCATTTTGTCTGTTACTAATTGCACGAAAGTGATCCAATTATACTTTGTACCTTTGCCATGTCACTTGGTGGTCAATATTTAGATTGGTACAACCATTTACCTCACCATAGCCTCTACACATTTGAGTAGTTGGCCAATCTATTTCTTGAATATTTTGCAATCAATATCAAAACCAAGCTCACCCTGTCTGATGTATATGATTTGTGCCAGTGGGATTACGGTCCCATTAATAATTTTGTAGCACGTTGGAGAGTGGTCCTTCATGATCTTGCTTTCCCTCTCCCACCTTCAGAGCTCATCAAACTCTTTGCCAAGAGTTGCCACAAATAAATTTCCCAAACATTACAAATACATCAGAGTCAAACATTCAAGGAGGTCATTTCCCAAGCCAAAGTAATCCAGGACATCAAGGTCCATACAGGAAAAATCACATTACATCAAAAACCACCTTACCACACCAACTACCACTACAATTTCCCTCAATATATACCACCTACCACCCGATCACAACAAACCAATCAAGTTCATATCCGTTGATGCAAGTGGCATTTGCGCAAGCCCCACAACCCACTCCTCCATGTTCCACCAATAATCAATATCAAGCCAATCCTCCACTTCTTCCCACTCTACAAAAAAACAACCCCCCATCACAACCCAATACCTATCAAGGCCGTAATCCATGACCACCTCGCCCCCCACGCAATTGGATGCCCACTTCTGAACCCATGCCTACTCTATTTTTGTGACTTACTGAGGGAGGCCTTGTCCATTTACCAAATGTCCAACCACTTGATTCAAATTGTTGTTTGCCATGAGATTACAATCCCAAAGATTTTTGTGATTATCACCAACAACACGACCATACCATTGATTCATGCCACATATTTTGCCATGTTATCCAAGACCTAATTGATCGAGGCTCCATTCAAGTCTCAAACCCCCTTGCACCACAAAATCAAAATCTAGGGATATTTCAAAATCCCTTACCTAAGCATGGGGGTAATCCACCTCAAAATTATCCATGTCAAGTTAACCATGTCTATCGATATCCTTCCCAACAAGATTTTTTGGGTATGATCCACATCGTTACTCATAATCAACGTTACCCACCCCCTACAGCCGCTCAACAACCTTCTACATCACAACAACCTCTAGTTACAACTTCCATCATTACACCACCCATCCCTCCACCTTCTCCATAAAATGTTATCACCATCCATGGTATCCTTTCTCATCATCTCTGCACCGCCCCTACGTGGCTATCCATTTATGATATCTTACAGCAATCCCAACCTCACCATGAATCCCTCTATTCTATCCTCCGCTCACTCGATATTGACACCCAGAATGTATATTCCTTTGCCAACTTTGTTAGCAATGTTTAGAGATGCTTACAACCTTCTATCAACTTCTATGACCATTAAATTATAGAAGTTGTAGGTGAGGGAGCGGATACTCCATTACATATTCAAGCCTCCATAAATGTTTTACCTATAAGCACATTCTCATCGATACTAGTTCCTCCATAAAAATTATTTCTACTGTAGCCTTAAACCATCTTTGTCTTCCCCCGTCTCATCTTGCTACACCATCCATGGATCTTAGAGCCTTTGATGGCTCTATACATCCCACCATTGGAACTATTGTCTTACCCATTAAGGCAGGTGTCAAAACCATTTCCACCCTCTTCCATGTTATTGAAGGCGAGATGTAATACAATATACTTCTAGGACAACCTTGGATTCAGGACATGCAATGCGTCCCTTCCACACTTCATCATTGCATAAAATATGTACATAATGTATTAGTTCATTGCATCCCTATCAACGATGATCCCTTTAATTTTTGCAACATCATCAGTCTTTTTCCTGGTCTATCCTTGACCTCTACGCAATTCACCCCCATTCTCCATCGTACGCTCGCTCACACTTATCCCCTATTATCACAACCACACCATGCCCCTAATCTAAGAAATGTTGCCTCCACTTCATCCACTCCGCCTCAACCTCCATCGCGACCACTAGCCCCCAATTTATTTCATGTTGCTTTGTCATCCTACACACCACCACCATTTAACTTTTTTGCTATGCCAACCCCACCACCCTCATCAAATACCATACCCATCCATCCCACACCACCAACATCCACTCGTCACTTTGTGCCATGGTCCACTCAGGCATGCGTGGTTTCTCATTCAAACACTCCCACACCTTCATCTCCATCCCAATTCCAACATGCTAATCATCCCATCGTTGGATATCCTACTGAATGTTATGAGTGGGCACAACGTGCTACTCAACTTGATGTGGATTTAGCCCAATTCACCTACACGGATACCCATCCCCTATTCAACACACCCCCTATGTTTGATGCACCATCACCTCGGCCACACAAGGGATGCGCCCCTCCAATCATGCACACTAATCCTCCCCATGTTTCCATCCACATGACCAAACCTAGCCCCGACGAGTATCACATCATCGATTCATGCATTTCACTAGCCAATGTCCAAACCACCTATGATTTCGGTCGACCTCATGATGTGCCCTTGACTATTGGGGTTGTTGTTCCTCTTGGTCCTCCCAATAATTCCACAAATTTTGTCTATGGAGGCCTTGATTCATCCGTGCTACCACCAGCACCTCCTTTACCATAAAATAGATTTTACAGCAATCTTAATCACATGTCAAATCCTATTTTTTCTTGGCAATATCTACGTCGATACAATTTGCATGGGTATGGCCTCGGGAGATATGAACAAGGATGTCAGTCCTATATTAGCCCTCCCACTCACCTTCCCATAAATCACTCTAGAGTTGGTTACAAAAAAGCCACCATTCATACTCTTGAGCATGAAATTCAACATTTAAATCTCAATCCTCCCAACCTCTTACCTAATGAGGAATTCAAACCTGCCATTCCATCAGAGAGCTCTTCTCCTCACTCTACCATTGATATACCATCCACATTTTTTCCACCCTCACTACCCTAGGATCCTTTTTCCCCAAGAAGTTGACACATTGATTTATCACTTTACCTACCATGTTGTGGATGAACCTCCACCTACCGATTCACCCCTACCTACCGATCCATCCTCGCCTATCGATTCACCCCCGCCTACCGATCCATCCCCACCTGTAGATTCATCCCCGTCCCTTGAATCATCTTCCCCTCCCTCTCCATACCTGTCCTCTCCACTCGTAGTTCATTTTTTCCCAAGGTACGAAACCATCCCATCCTGGTGCCAAATCACTCACACACCTTCACCCCCAATAGTTTTGAATTCAGATCACCACAAACACATTCCTTATTTCTTCCTATCCTATTTTGAATCTTCTAAACATTCCTCCCCCACCTCATCCATTCATAGTACATCAATCAACATGATTTTTGTTGACCTTTACGCTCCCCTTCGCTACCCACACCAACCCAATTACACCCCACCTTCCATTCATGATTTTGTCGACTTCGATGATATCTCCTACCCCCCATCTATTTTTGAGTTCCTCCCTACACCCCACATGATCCACTCTACTAGTGCCCCTTTACCTACCAACCCACATCACATCCCATAGATTCATAATGTATATTTTTATCTCGATGATGAATTCCTTAAACCTGACTCCATTGATGACCTCCACCTCATCCCCATCCCAGAACAACTTCAAGATGGTTCTCACATGCTTTTTGAGGACAACATTGAAGTTGACATTGGCAATGATCTCGACCATCCTCACATCGTCTACCTCATCGCCAGCATCACAGAAGAAGAGCTAGTCCTATACACCAACTTCCTCCGCTACTACATTAAGGTATTTTCTTGGTCTTATCAAGATCTGTTGGGCCTCGATTCATCTCTAGTTGTGCATAACCTTGTCCTTGACACAAACGCCAAACCTATGCGATAAAAGTTGCACCGCATGCACCCTACTATAGCCCTTATGGTAAAAGGATAATTATAGAAACTCATGGATGCTGATTTTATTGTCCCCATTGACTACTCATAATGCATTTCAAAAATGGTTCCCATCGAAAAACCCAAGGGGGGTATCCGCATTTGCACCAATTTTAGGGATCTTAACAAAGCTTGTCCCAAGGAAAATTTTGCACTCCCTAATATCGACACTTTGGTTGATGCTATAGCCGGACATGAAATAATATCGCTCATCAACGATTTTTTAGGTTACAATCAAATTCGTGTCAATCTAGTGGAGCAACACAAGACCGCTTTCACCACCCTTGGGGGAATTTTTGTTACAAAGTCATGCCTTTTGGCCTCAATAATGCTGGGGCAACCTATCAACGTGCAATGACTTATATTTTCCATGATATTATGCATAAAAATATCGAATACTACATAGACGATCTTATTGCTAAATTCAAAATACGTGGTCACCATATTGCAGATCTATGACAAATCTTTGATCACCTCTTAGAACACAATTTTTGATTGAATCCCAAAGAATGTGTCTTTGGTGTCACCACTGGAAAAATCTTAGGTTTTATCGTCTCCCAATGAGGTATTGAAGTCGATCCCACAAAATTCCAAGCCATCATTGACATGCCCCCCCTACGAACCTCAAGTAGTTACACGGTATCCAATGATGGATCTAGTCTATTTGGTGATTCATCACCCAGTTGTCTGATAAATGTCAACTATTTAATAATCTATTACAAAATGGGGTCCCATTTAAATGGAATAGGAAATTTCAAGCTACTTTTGATGATATCAAAACATACCTTACATCACCACCTATTCTCATCCCACCTCATCCAGACCATCCATTTTACCTATATGTATCCGCTCTTGATGTTGTAGTAGGCATAATCCTTTCCTAAAAGAATGAGAATGAAAAAGAGCAGATAGTCTATTACATTAGTTACACTCTAATTGATTATGAAACATGGTACACATACATGGAGAAACTTTGTCTTGCCATTGTTTTTGCCACCCAAAAGTTACAACATGACATGCTCAGTCACACTACCTACATAGTTGCTCATGACATCTGCTTCGCTACATGCTCAATAGAAGCTACAACAATACCCACATAGTAAAATGGATTATGCTCCTTATAGAATTCAACCTCAAATTTATTAGCCAAAAATCCATCAGGGGCTAAGTCATTGCTGATTAATTAGCTGAGGCCCCATTACCAAATAATGTACCACTACTTATTCAGCTTCCTGATGATTTCGTTTTTCATGTAAGTGAATCTGAAGAAATTTTAGAGCCTGAATCCACTGCCAAACTGACTCTTTTCATTGATGGCTCCCAATGCACACATTCTGGGGGTGCAGGAATAGTATTTTTCATATCATAAGGGGAACCCCTCCCATTCTCCTTTAAGTTAGGCTTTCCATGCACCAATAACAATGCTGAGTATGAAGCTCTTATTCTTGGATTGAAGCAAGCACTCTCCATGCATATTCATTTCCTAGACATATTTGGTGATTCCCTCCTCATTGTCAATCAAATCAAGGGAGAGTGGCAATGTCATTTTCCAATATTACAACAATACAAGTAGGTTGTCATAAATCTATTGGCTAGGTTCGAATGGTATGACATCACCTCTACACCACAATCCACAAACCATTTTATCGACACCATGGCCTCTCTAGTCTCACTCATCCCACAAAACCTACTTTCCAACACCACTCACATGTCGATTCAAACCCTTATTCATTTAGCCATTTCCAACAAGTCGCTTCCTCGTCACAATGGCATCAATATCGTCACAGCCACACTGCATGACCCATGGTTTTTCCAAGTTAAGGATTACATCAAGTCCGATATCATACCACTTGATATCAGTCATGCCCATAAATCATATTTTAAATTGTGTGCCATTCGCTACACATTTCTAGGTGATATCCTATATAAGCAAAGTTATGATGGCATATTACTTCGTTGTCTTGAGCCTTTCGAAGCCCAACACATTACTCAAGAAGCTCATGATGGTACTTGTGGTGGTCATTTTAGTGGCATGGCTATCACTAAACATATTTTATGAATGAGTTATTATTGGTACACCATGGAGCATGACTGTTGTGCTGATGTCAAGAAGTGTGTAAAATACCAAAATCATGCCAATCTTATACACTTACCCTCTTAGGCCCTACAACCCATTCAATCTATCTGGTCATTTTCATAGTGGGTCCTGGACCTTATCGGTAAAAACACTCCTACCTCATCCAACAACCATAAGTTCATCATCATCGCCACTGAGTATTTTACCAAGTGGTTGGAGGTTGTCCCATTAGTCTAAACAATAGATGCCAAAATTGTCTATTTTATCACACAACATATCATCTGTCATTTTGGCATCCCATACAAATTATCTCTGAAAATGGTACACCATTTAAGAATAAGAATGTGCACGCTTTGTGCAAAAAATTCAATATCCAACATAGCTTTTCCACTCCATATTACCCCCAAGGTAATGGTCAAGCTGAAGCAACCAACAAAACTATCATCGCCATTCTTCGCAAAACCGTTGTAGAGTCACACCGTGATTGGCACAATCAAATATCTTTAGCATTATGGGTATATCAAACCAGTATTCATACTCCAACTAGGGAAACCCCATTCTCTCTTGTCTATGATGCCAAAGCCATCATTTTGTTGGAGCTCGAAATACCATATTTAAGAATATCTATGCAAGAATTTATTGATGATGATACGACTTGTCAAGCTCGATTAGATCAATTGATCCTTTTGGATGAACGTCACATCCATGCCATTGAACATACACGTGTCTATTAGGATCATCTTTGACATGCCTATAATTCTAAGATACACCGACGTGGATTTCAAGTTGGAGACTTAGTCCTCAAAGAGAACCAACATATCACTAGCCAACCATGCCATCTCCATGATAAATTTGCACCAAATTGGTTAGGCCCATACATGGTTACTCATAAATTTGGATTAGGGGCATATCGTTTAGCTACTTTAGAAGGAATAGTCGAGCTTGAGCCTATTAACATTATTCACCTGCGAGCATTTTATGCCTAGTTGTAGGCATTACCACTCATCACTACTAATGTACATTTGTCAAAAAAAATAACAAAAAAAAACAAACAACAACAACAAAAACCAAAAACAATGCTTTCATTCTTTTACAATTCGATGACACTAAATCTATTTGCATGCACATTTAACTCTGCTCCCTTCATTTCCCTCCCCTTGTATTTATTTCTTCCATGAATGGATGTTGTATGGCCATGCTTTGAGTGGTTACATACCTTCCCTTTCCCCCTTATTTCTTTTCCCCCCTTATTATCTTATTTTCTTTTTAGTTACTCATCATTGTTGTATGGTCACGCTTCGAGCGGCTACATACCTTTAATGGGTTTCTCTTTATCCTCTTCTTTTATATTTATATCTTAGTTTCTTCTAAGTTACTCATCATTGTTTTATGGTCACACTTCGAATGGCTACATACCTCTAATGGGTTCCTTTTTATTTTTCTTTTCTTTCTCATATTATTTTCTTCTAGGTACTTGCCAATGTTGTATGGTCATGCTTCGAGAAGCTACATACCATTGATAAGTTCATTTCTTCTTTCTTCTCCACCTTCCTCTTCGTATTTCTTGCATTCTCCATTTCCACCTCACTTCATTTTGTGCCTCATTCCATTGTTCATAATACTGGGGCACCCTTGTACATTAATATTTACCTTCTACATTCATGACCGTGCTTGTATATATTTTGTGTCAATAAAATATGAAAGGAATTAAAAATGCACATGCTAGCATGCCAAATTGATACCCAACACCCCTTTTTAGGAGACCATATTAGAGCTATGTTTTGATTGCTTCGACCAAAAATAGTTATCTAATCAACCACCATCCAATGTTGGCATATTTCAAATATAATTTCAGACTTCCATTGGTCACCTTGCTCTATTTTTTGGACTTACATGCATGTCTTACATATTAAAAACATTCTGGAAAAGAGGTTTCTTACATTGCATACCAACTGATGCTTAGAAAAAATCACTCTGCTTATTCCATCATTTACATTATTTCTCACGAACCGGAGGACCGACAAAAGGACAAGCTCTCCCCCCACTGGTTGAATAAAAATCCCTTGCTCCACATCTAAGCTGAGCAAGTATCCTGAAGAAGCATATTCACAAAAAAATCCCTTGCTCCACATCTAAGTTGAGCAAGTATCCTGAAGAAGCATATTCACAGAAAAATCCCTTGCTCCACATCTAAGCTGAGCAAGTGTTCCAAAAGAAGCACAAGAAAAAGCAAACTCTCTTGCTCTACATCTAATCTGAGCATGTATGAAAAAAAATAGAAGAAGAAGAAAAACACAAAATCAAAGAACAAGAAGAGGCACACAAGAGCACAAAATACAAGCCTCATTCACAAGCAAATAAGTCACACCAGGGCAGAAAACAAAAGGCAAAGCCTTTAGATATCATCAGCTTGAATTCCTACAGTCCTTTGGTATTTACCAAATGAGCTAGTACACAAGCTAAGTTGGTTTGCAGTTACAGTCCTCATTTCAGAATGGTAAAATGAACATCACTTTTCACTCACAAGTCCAAGAACAAGGTCTTGTTTACCAGGAAAGTCTTTAAGTAAATCAAGAAATTTTTACCAGTTATTCAATGGGATTGATTGTACAAACTGTAATGTTCAAATCTCTTCAAGATATTTCTTCAATCCAAATTTCTTGGAATAATAACACAGATCACATCATTTGAGCAATGTAATGATGCACATGCTATCCCTAAGCAAAATATTGACCTCACACACATTCATGCATACCATCTTACTCTTTATATTTTCTTTGTTCATTTAACCAATATTCTTAAGTTTTCATTACTTAAGTATAACATTTTTTATTACCATTCCACTATCTATTATCATATCTATGCTAATCATGCACAACCATAAGCAGATAGTAACAAAAAAAAAATGCAAATAACACAAGTGTCATTGAATATCGTATGTATATATATATCAGCAAAATAAAATGCCATAAAGCTACAATAAAATGTGTGGGCCCTTAGGGACACATCATCACATATCCATATCTATACATCCACAAAAATGCCATCCAACTACAATAAGGAATGCACCATCATTAGGTACATATCCCCACAAAAATAATTCGCTCATTCTGACCACCTACAAACAACAAAAACAAGTCTCCTCATAGTGGCTACCCTCCCAAGGTCTCTCAAAACCCCTCATCCACACCATATCCAAAAAATACCTATTGTAAAGCCCTTGCATCTCCAAAAACCTCTACACCCACACCACCTCCACCCAATGCTAGATGCACAGGCATTGCCTCTCCAACATTCTCCACCTGCACCACCCCCACCTACTAAGCTAGCCCTATCCGTACTGGTGCTTGTGATATTGTAGATGTTTCCATAACATATCCCATACCACCTACTGATGGAACACTCTGCCATAGCTATACAGATGATGAGGCCAATGAACCCTCCTAAGTGGGAATCAGTATCCCCCACAAGGCCAACTCCCCCTCTGCTCTCACCCGTCTACCCACCTTCTTCATCGACATCAACATAAGACATCAGTTTTCCTCCTACAACTACATAATCATATTTCATGCTACCTCCAGCTATAGGACTACACTCCCCAACTAAGAAATATCATGCTCCACCATCCCCTTTGCCTCCAGTGCCTCCCACACTATATGCTCCAACTCAGCTACCCGTACCTCATGACATGCCCTCATAGCTGTAGTCTCCACCCTCACATCGTCTCGCTCCCACTGGAGATTATTTTGCTCAATCCAAAGCCTATCCATATCCTTGACCATATATCGTATGTGCAACTCGACTGCATCTTACTCCTGTAGTGTGTCCCTCAAATATTCATTAGCATCCACCCTATCCCTCTCCCACAAGGACCTCTCCATCCCCCACTCTATATCTCACTCAAAGAGCATGTCCTGCACCCTCCATATCTCCACCTATAGTCACTCCATCTCAGCCTCCATAGATAGTGCTCCCTAAATGTCACTCCCAAATACAAAATCATCCATATCCCCTTCCAACTCCTCTCTCAACAAAGGTCACTCAATCAATACCTTTATCCCTACCTCTACCATAGGGATATCTTCCCTAGGCACTATCATATCGCCATATACTTTTGATGGCCCTGTACCATGGACTCCCACCAACCAATCATCTCTACTGTCCACACCCTCAATCACCGCCATCTCCTTGCCACCTTATGCTAATGGTACCACACCTACATCCCTCACCAGTTGATCCTGATCATCTCAACATAGTTGCACACGTCATGCTAGTAGCTCGTACTCCACATCCTATGCCTCACCTGGATTAGGTGAACCCCTATCCTCCACATCCTCTACTAGTGATCTCGCTTGTGCCCCTATGGGTAGCCCTATATACGGTAAAGCTCCAGCCACATTGACCCATCCATCCACCACCCCTCACCTCATCTTCCAAGACTACCTCGACCACCATACATCATATTGTAAAGTCATCCCAAAATCGTCCATATCTAGGATGTCAATCACCTCATCCGATATCAAGTCTAGAGATGGCACTACAGGCTATCGCTCCCTATCTACCTTCACCCTATAAATATCTATAGGTGGCTTAGTGCACCCTTGTACTTGTCCAAATTAGCGTTGCACCTAGGAAAATGGAATAAAATCCACCTCAAAGATATACTTCCCCACCACCCACCTCCCATGCCATATAGATGCCAAATGCACAGCCTCATGACCCCAGCTTTGCCCTCCTCACCATGGCCTCCACTTGATCTGATCCCTTGTCAACCCCCCAACTTTATCTAGTAGTTCACCAACTCCCCTACACACTCCCTTCTCCTCCTATCCATATCCACCCTCCATCAGCTAACATACAGCCTATTGCACCCCTCGTGCACATGTGCATCATAAGGTAAATTCATTGGCCATAAAATCAGGATGTGCTCCCAGACCCATACCTGCAGTAAGGGTAACACACTCAATCCTATCCTCATCATCCGCATTACACCATGCAACTCTTGATACACCTGAGTCAACAAAATGGGTGTCCATGCATACCGACACCCCTGCTCCACCATATCACATACAATCCCCATCATGTTCCAAGGGAATTTCACCCTTGAAGCATTCGGTAATGCATGGCTCGCAATAAACAACATAGCCATCGCATGCCGCAGTGAAATCCACCCCTCCTTCTTCCGCTAGTAGAACATATAGTCTACACCCTTCATCGCCTCCACTCGTCTCCACCTCTCTCCAAAGACCCACTCCAAAACCCACTCCCATGCCTCCTTCCCCACCACCATCACCGTCAAACCATCAATGGGTAGCTGATATATCTGGTAAATGTCCTCTAAAGTGACCGTCATCTCACCAGTCGATAAATGAAAGGTGTTCCTATCAGGATCCCACCTCTCACACAGTGCAGCCATGTATGCATGGTTCACATGAACCCCATGTATAATCCATACTCCATAAAGACCCACGGTCTTTAGCCACTTCACATCCACTGCCCCCCACTACCTCTCCAACTCCCTTCTGCAAGTTTGGAGTCGATGGCGGGTAAATACTTGCTTCACCTGCATCACACACGTCACATGTCAGCAACAATCCATGCATTTGTACATAAACCATACACATAAATTTGTAAAATAAAAAGCACACACTTTTTTTATTATTTCTACACATTTGTTAAATAGGATTTGAAATCATGTATAAATACACTTCATTTATTAGTCCACTTGCACATAACATTCCATTGCACTTTGTTTTTACACACACACTGCCACACACGATACATTTTACACCTCGATGTACAAATTTTTCACAATGCATCCACATTCCACCCATTTCCATCTCACCCACATCCCAAAAACTCCACACTCTTAGCACAAATCAGGTTCACACATCACACATATGAACCCGACGGTTCGCATGTGTCACATGCGAACCGAGTGGTTCACACATGTGGCATGCAAACCACCAAAAATTGATAAAAAATTTGTGCCCCCATGCTGAATTTCATACTGATTCTATTGGTACCCAACACACGTGCAAAAAAAATTAAAATAGGTGCTAAAAATGCAAAAAACAACACAAAAATCCTAACTACTAGCACAAAATATGAAATTGTCAAAATAGGGTTAAAACAGAAAACCAAGACCAGATCAGGATACCCATTTGGCTTAAAAGGTAGGTTTCATTTTCCTTTCTTTTCCCCATGTCCATTTCCTGCCCGTTTTTCCTCATCACATTTCACATCCGCCCCATGCACACATCCCCATGCATCCAAAAGTCAAAATAAAAAACAAAACATCTTTCTGGGTACCCATTTCACCGGTTTTACACATGGTGTTCAATTTTTTTATTATTTATTACCCCCATCCCCGTTTCATGGTTAAAAAGTGAACATGTTCATTTTAAACCCCCTCCCCAACAAGCAAAAATCACGCAAACCAACGATCAAAAAATCTACATACCTCCGACACATCCACCCCTTCACCGATGCTTCCCAAAGTACTCGCCATTTCACTCCGTCCGATCCGCAATATGGCAGCACCCTATCACCTTATTCTTCTCCTCTTCACCTCTCTACCAACTATGTGTGCACAAATGTCATATCTTCGAATTTCACCTTTTATAAACAATTTTTGACAAGTTTGCACCCAATACATGCAAACCAACTGGTTCACACGTGATGTGTGAACCTACCATGCAGAGCCCAAATTCTCCCATAAGCCTCAAATCTCATCCTCAACATCATTCCACACCTCATCTCATTGCTTTTGTCCCAAATTTTTCAAAATTTACCCTTTCATATTCATCAACCGCTGCACCACCGTTCTTCACTTCTGTCATCGCCAATTCACCGCTTGAGGGGGTTATCATAAATCACACCTTGCACATGGTAAAACAACCAAACATCCAATCACAGATTCAACAAATGCCTAAGAATTTTTTTTCCTAACGATTATCTCAATGACAAAAAGTCCAATTCCAAACAAAACGATAGTTGATAAACCTTCAAATGCCTTTGCCTGTAGACGCCATATGGATTCCAATTGTCATAAGTGGTAGGCGTAAGACCACTTGTGAATTAAAAAATCTTGAAGTTCTACCTCAGGCTCCAATGATTTATCAAATATTGCCAAATGATCTCATCAATCAATCAAAAGCAAAACTTAACCAAAGCATCTTGTTATGTCCAAAATTGCAACATTTACAATTGATCATAATGCAATGCAATCATCCGAATTTTCCCAAAAGCAGTTGCCCATAAAATCATTTTTTATCAATGCGTCTCTTTCGCAAGCCATCGACCACCATCAATTCATATCATTAGTTTTTTTACTAAACCGTGTTTCACACACTCCAGTACAAAAAGGGGTAAAATGTAGACACCAAAAAGTTGCACATTGTCCCTCTCCCCATCTTTGCGGTTAATTAATGTGCAAAACCATTGAAAATTGCATAAATTGGCCTAAAAATCACTATTCATCACCATTAGCCCCTTTGGGATAGCTAAGCCCCTTCCTATGCTTAACTCAAGGTCCTCATGTGACCTCATAGGCAACTCAACTAAGGTTGAAACCTTCACCATGGTCAAAAAGCACTTTATGATTAGAAAGTCAACACTTTTGGTCAAATTATGCTTTATGGCTAATTTCACAATTAATTAGATCTAATCAAGATTTAATTAAAACCTCCACCTCATCTAGTCTACTTTGACTAAGTCTAGCCTTCCACCTCACCTAGCCTAGCCTAGCCTAGCCCTACCACATTTACACCTAGATATTTCTCCACATCACACACCCCTGGGTCATTAATGCAATATGGAGACTTTTGCATTTAAAAAGTCAATTATAATCCTAATATATTTCAATAAAGGTGATTATTAATGACAAATCAAGATCTTTTGAAAATCATCATTATTTGTGGATGGGTGAGGGATTCTCTCACCCAACCTCATTTATGACCCAGGACACCTCAGGGGACACATATTTGGTGGACACCTCACCATAGCCACCTCATAGGGGACACCTCACCACCTTTCTCTCACCCTGGCCCACTCTATAAGTAAAAGGTCATTTTCACCATTTTAGATCATCACACTTTTGCATACTAAAACTCTGCTAAAATTACCATTGCCATTACATCCATCACTCATCCATCATACACCAGTCACATAGCTATCATACAAACATTGTAATCAGCTTGCCTCATCCTTATGATCATTTTGTGAGTGAGACAGGTAGACTTCATTATCAGGATTTCCTACACAGAAGCTTTTTTGGATAAATTATACTAATAGAACCAATCAGGACTATCCAGGGATCCTATTTGAGCAATCTGGCTTCAAAAGGGCCGGTTCACACCTCACATGTGTGAACCTCCCGTTTCACACCCCAGGAGTGCAAACCTCTGCAACAAACTCCAGAATCACTCGGACAGGTAAGGATAACTGTGTTTTATGATATAATGTTAGTTTTAATAGTTAATTTGATGTTTTGAATAGTTCTATGTGTCTTTTGTCTTCATAAACACAGGGTTTGACTAAGGTAGACCCCTCGATGCACTAACAAGATTTTGCAGGTTTATAGGTTTAGTCAAATACAAGGAAATCTCCAACAAGCGATGGCTCACGAGCAAGAAGCCCATCTACATCGAGGAAACCACAAAGGACTGATCGTGATGCCTTTGTACCACACTCCTAAGAGCTTCCTTGGGGAAGATTTTGTTGTATCCCAAAGGGATAAAATTGTAAAAGGATATCACCTTTTGTAACCCTCTTTTTACAATTATCAATACAATTACAGCAGGTTCCATGATATTTTAATGAAGTGTTATGATGTCTTTTCGGTAGTTTTAATAATATAGCCATAAAATAGTAAGATCAAGATAATGATAAGAATGAAACTTATAGAATTAGGAGAGAACACTATATCTAGAATTCTATTTTATAAATAACTTGTACAATAAATTTATGGAGCTTTGTATCCATAATATAGCTTTAAAAAATGACCTTTGATCTTCCTATATTGGCACATGACTAAGAGAATCTTGATCTTCTCATATATAAAATAATGTAATTTACTCTAACAAATATTGAGGTAAACAAGAAAGAAAGGAAATGCAAACCTTACAGATTTAGAGTGCAACTTTATTTCCTTGTGATGAACTCAAAAGGGTTCTTTCTAGTGTAAGTTATGGCTAAAAATGCACTAAAGAGAGGCAATTATTAGAATTAAGAGTTTTTATTTTTTAACAAATAGAAAAGACTACCATTCATAGTTTTCAACCATCTTCTACTTTGATTGCATATTGGAGGGATTTTCACAACCAAGTTATTATTTCCAAATTTTGTATGCTAAAAAACTAGTTTTTATACATAACCTAACCTAGGGATGCCCACAAGTGGGTTTTCATAACTAGGATTTTTTTCAATCTATTTCAACTAATAACATGGTTGGAGGAAGAAGTTTTCCCAACCATATATATATTTGATTGTGACCATAATTGAGATAAAATTTTATTTCGTAATTGGATTTTTATTTACTTTCAACCTATGTCCATTCACAAACATGCACCTTCTTAATCCATCAATAGGTTGTAAATTAACTACACCATTTTCAAAAATGTGTATAAATTTTACCTTTAAAATCATGGTATCAAGATTCAAATAGGAGTGCCCAATCACCTGGTAGATATAATTACTTTTAATGTGTTGATTATGCCATTTTTGTCACTGTTGCTAAAGGAGTTATATCTTTTGGAAAGCTTCGAGTCTATATTCATCCAATTGATTTAGTTGCATCACTCTCTCTAAATGTGTGTGTTATGTCAGTACCTACCTCTAAAAAATCTATAAGTAATATTCTAATCTCAAATTTGATAGGAAATATGGGTTTCTTACAAAACACAAGTTCATATGGCTAAACTTGTTGTGGACTTATATGTGGTATTGTATTCCCATACTACTTTATTCAATTTGTTATCCCAATCTAGTTAGTGTATGGCTATTATCTTTGTCAAAATGTTCTCCAACTTGTGAATATTGACCTCCACCTATCCATTAGATTGGTGATGATAGGATAAAGATTTTTGATGATTGACATTGTCCTCATTCATGAATGCTTCAATCACTTTGGATGTGAATTGTGATCCTTGATCTAAAATAATCTTTCAAGGAGATCCATAATGTTAGAAAATATATTCATACAAACATTTAACAACTTTCTCCTCATGAGCATGACATAGAGCACAAACTTCTTTCCATTTTGTGACATAGTTAGTAAAAACTAAATGTGTGCTTTTCCATAAGATTTTGGATCAATAGGTCCCATAAAATCAATACCTCAATTTTCAAATGGTTCAAGCACCACTTTAGTTTGTAAAATAATTTCATATAAAGGAGTTTGTTATACCATCCTCTGGCATTTATTGCACTATTTAACATATTTTTGTACATCTCAATGAAGGGTGGGTCAATAGTAGCCTCTTTACATAGTAGTGTCTTCCTAAGGATTCAACATGGCATGCTTGAAGTATGTAAAATACTTCATCTTTCCCTACACATATGTGTAAAACAAAATTAGGTCATCTATAAAATAAAATTCTATTAATCTATTTATAAATTTTTTTTTCTAAATTAAATAAGATTTGTGTTTGTGTGAGAAGTTAGGAGGTATTTTTCCAATTGATAAATAATTAGCAATGTCAACAAACCATGGAAAGTGTCTGGATATTTCAAAATATTTTCATCTAGAAATGTGTCTCCCACTAGCTCGCTATCATCTGCATGCATTAATCTAGAAAAATGGTTAGTAACAACATTTTATTTTATAGGTTTATCAACAACTGTAATAGCAAACTCTTTTGATGTAATAAAAACCACCTAATGATTCTACCACTAACTATTGCTTTGTTAATGAAATATTTAAATATTTAATAACATAATTGTCAATATGAAGAAATGTTTGGTAGCCTATAATGTAATGATACAAATTGATTGATGGTATAAATTACAACCACGAGATTTTTTTTAGTGGTTGTGTAGTATTTCTTGTCTCCTTTTAATTTTGTACTAATATAGTAAATTACATATGGCATTCCTTCTTCCTCTTGGCCTAAAATTATTCCCAATGTAGTTTTGGATGCATTGGTATAGATGTGGAATGAGAGTGACCAATTAGGACCTCAAAGGATAGGTGAAAAAATAAGTTTTTCCTTGGCTAGATCAAATGATGTCTGATAATTGTTAATCCAATTAAATTTTGTATATTGCATTAATAGTGTGAAAAGAGGAGCCACAATTTTACTAAAATATTAAATAAAATGAGGGTAATAACCTACATGGTCTAAGAATATTTGAACATCTATTTGATTTTTTTGAGTTGGGAGTTGTTTGATTATTTCCGTATTTTTATTGTCCACTTTAATACCTTCCTTTGAGATGATGCCTTAATACTATCCATTCATCCACCATAATAAGGTATTTTTTGTGGCTCAAGGATAGATTATGGGCTTTTCACCTAGTTAATACCTTATTAAAATTTGTAGGGCTTCATCATGGAAATCCTCATACACAGTAAAATCATTCATGTATACTTCCATGCATTTGTTAGAAAGGTCAGCAAAAATTACTAATATTGCTCTTTGAAATGTAGCCATAGCGTTACAAAGGCTAAAGGGTAACACATAGTATGTAAATATTTCCCAAGGACATGTTAAGGTCATTTTTCTTAATCCTTGGTTGAAACCTTAATTTGGTTACAACCACTAAATCCATATGGGAATGAAAAATAAATTTTTCCAATGAGTGTGTCTAAAACTTGATCAATAAAGGGCAATGGAGTTCATTTCAGCACGCTCAAGGAGCATGTTTTTTTTCTTATTGTGTGTTTGTGTTTGTGTATTTTTGTTTTTTTTTTTCAGTTATTATCCTTGAGTATGTCGAATGTGGTAGGCTAGGTTTTAGCCTTGGGAAATTTGGTGGAAGACATACCCCTTCCTCCTTGGGTCTTACCCGAAAGTAGCATCCCTTCTGGGATGTTCCACAAAAAAAATAAAAAACTAAAGGGCAACAAAAAGTGATCCTTGTGTATGGATTTATTAAGAACATAATGGTAAACATACACACACATTGAAACATTAATTTTGGGGACTATAACTAATAGAGAAACCCATTGTCTATAAAAACTTTGTATATGAATCTTACAACTAATAATTTTTTAATCTCATTCTTGACAATTGTTTTTAGAAAAAAATTTAGTCTCCTTTGAAGTTGTTTTATGGGTTTGTGATTGTATTTTTAGATGTTATGGGTGCCAATTTTAGGATGGATTCCTTTCATATCCATGTATTCCCATGTAAATACATTGGCATGTTTCTTGAAAATATCAAATAATTTGACCTCTTCATGGTCATTAAGCAAACTATTAATATTCAAAATTCTTGGTCATATCTTAATCTATTTGGTACATGGATGGAGTGAATTAAACGCAGTAGATGTGATAAAAAGTGATTTCTAATGGGCAATGATGAGGCAATAAAGAATGGAATATTATAGTATTTTTATGAAAATAAATTCTAACAAGAATGATTTTATTTAATGGACATTGATTAGATATGAGAACATGTATTTACCAGTTATATTTTTTTCTAAATGGGATTTCTTGGAGTGGTATTATTGGAAACGTTTTAAAATTTTCACTTTTTTCTTCCCACAAGAGTCGGTGAACCATGACTGGATTATTTTTGGAATAAAATCTTGATGATGTTTCTACCAAGATAGTTTCATCTTCAACGAACGTCCCTTCCACAAGCTCAAATTTCCTCAATATATTATTTTATGATGATGGTTGTGAGGGATGATATTTTTACTCCATATAACTCATCTATCCATAGTAGAATAGAAAAGGTCATTGAGGATTGAGTATAGTGAAACTCTCTTGGTGTCTACTCCATTAGAGATGATCATTTCACCCGATTAATAGTCAATGAATATTGTTGCTATTGGAAGCCAAGGTATTTCTAATGTTAGAGGATATCCTCTCATTGAGGTGTGGTATTGTAGCACCAAGAAGTCTACAGGATATTCCCATGAATTAATTATTATATAAATATCTTATATTATCCATTTTAGTTTTGTAATGGATCAATCCACCATCTCTAATATGGTAGTTATCGATCTAAGATCGATGAGATATATTATATCGATTGTATATTTTGTCATCACATTAATGGCTACTCCAATATCGATTAACACATTTTTTATTTTGGTAGTATTAATGTACACAATGATGACAAGAATCCTACGATCACCATATTTCAATGGTTTTAGCTTTCTAGCTAAGAGGTCAACCAATTTATCATCTATATGGATAGTTTCAGGATTAGGTTTCCCTTTTAATTCTAGTTTTTTTGGTACTATTAATAAGAAAGAGGGTTTTAAAGGGATCCCACAACCTGTACAATCAAAATTCCATCCGAGAAAAAAAGACTAGAACAAAACCCCACCAGACAACATGGGGTAAACCAGAAAGAGACTGCACACAACTAAGACCCAAGAACATGTACGAAGAGGAGAACTGAGATGGTTCTACCCCAACCTACCCACCTCTTGAGCAATAGAAGTAGCCAAACAAGAAATATCCTTAGAGTAGTCCAACGTCGACTTCAACGAGCTCTAGATTTTCCTTTGATTGATATCAATGAGCTTCAAATTATGAAAAATAGAGCATTTTTTATCCTCGGAGTCCTCTAGGGCATAAACCTCATCAACCGATTTCTCCCAATGGATATCTCTTAGCAAAACATCAAAATTAGGAGGGGGAGAGAGAGGGGAGGAGCCATCATCCTCATGCATTTTGTTGCGTAGATGTTTAGACTTACGGGTGTCACTACCCTCAACCACACGGTTAGGCATCAGGTCCACATCCACAAGCCCATCATCAACCACCATAGGAGATGATTCAAACCTAACAGAGGGGCCAAAAAAGGGAGCATGACTACCACCACCAGATGCCTTACCATGAACCCCCTTAGTAGAAACTTGGATCTTCCTCGAAACCTTATTAGGACCCAAACCAAAGGTGAATGAGTAGATATCATCACTACTATCAGAATCAACCTCCGATGCCACCTTAGAACCACCAATAATAGGGTAGGATAAATCCATGAATGACTTAAGGATATCATCAACCATTAAACCATGTTCTAAAGCTACCTGTTCAAACACAAGTAGAGCGAGGCCTTGATGGAGGGGGGCCTAGCCCCATCTCACCTTGCACATTCACAAATGATTTCTTTAGATACTGGAATAGAAACAAAGGAATATTCATGCGAACATGATGACGTAAGTGATTTAGGAACATAGCATGAAAACTCCTAATTATCTCATAGGTAGAATCTAAAGTGAAATAATCCATAATAACCCTAGCAACACAATCCTAGGGAGGGGACAGTGTTGCAGCACTGAAGCCATTCTGGGCTCTAGGAAGAAATTCCTCCTTATCAAGAAAAAGACTAATCTCCTGCAATAGAGAGTGTCTATCATGATTGTGATAAGCACCATCAAGAATTAAACTAGTGGTCCTACTAATCAGCTCCATCGAGACCTGGAATGACCATGAGCCAATCCTAACCCAGCCATCATTCCAAGTAGCCACCATCCACTTAGTAAGCACCGAGGTTGTGCCCATGAAACTTTTGAATGCACTCTAGAAGATCCCCCTCCACCAGAATAGATTTGACTTCATCATCGAAGGTAATGGACGTAGGTTCCAACCGGGACTTAATCAAATTTTATTTAGGAGAAAATATCTTTGCCTTACCCATCAACACCGAAAACCAATTCCTCCCAAACACAGATAAAAGAAGAAGAAACACGACCAGCCAAGCTCAAACCAACAAGAATACACAGGCGAAGGAGACCCCATAATGGAACAAGCAAGAAATACATGATCACCACCACCAAAGTCAAATGTTGAGCACCAGAGAAGGGATTGGGACTTACCAATGAGGGAAACCAAGAGAACCTAGGAACCAACAAGAAGAAAAACATGCCATACCTGGGTAAGAGGGTAGAAACCAAAGCGAGGGGCAGCAAAAAAATCCCACTCACGAGGAAAAAAAATGGACAATAGAAACAAACTACGAAAACAATCAGATATTACCTCGGGTAACCTCGGGGAGAACCAAAAAACCAAAACAACCACCTCGAAAGGGTCGATCCCAAAAAGAAAAAATATCACTAGCTCAAAGGAGCCACCAATAGGTGTATATACATGCCAACATAGATGATTAAGAACACTGAAACGATGGCACTCCCCCTTACAAAATGGAGGACACAAAAAAGGATGCCATCCACCATGGGAGAAACAATATCAGAATGCTTCCAGACATTGAGAAGAGGAATGGATGACTTCCCAAGGCAAGATATAAGGGAAGAATAAAAGTAGAGACAATATGGCACTAAAGTACTTAGAGAAGGTTTGAGAAACCAACAAACAACAATGAAGGCCCACCAATCAAGCAATCAAAGGAACATTGGGAAGAAGGATTTTGAAATTTGAAATTTGAAAATTTGGGAGGGAAGGCCCACATGACACCACCATAGGTAAAAATAATACCGAGAGAACCTGAGAAGACATACCAGGTGATAGAAGTAAAGGATTTCCATCACCAGGCCAACAATAAACAAATTCCAACGCTAATCAAGAATTGGCAAAAAAATTTGATGATGAAGCACCATCTGAAAGACATTAAAGTTTATCTTCATTAGCAAGGCAGAGGATCTCGGGTAAAAATTAGTATACCAAATCACCAAACTTTGATGAGATACACCCATATTTTCTAGGGAGTCGACCACCACGTTCCCTTCCCTATACTCGTGCTTAATTAACACCTCCTCCAAAGACATCAAATGGGCTCTGGATTCATCAATTAAATTAGAGATATGCCAACTGGGATGACAATCCCCTTTGAGCATGTTTATAATGTTCAATGAATCCCCTTCAATAACTACCCTATGGATGCCTAGATCCTTGAGCATTAGAATTCCCAAAAAGGAAGCACGAGCTTCAACAATATGCGAATATTGGATGCCAATATCCTCTACGAAGGCCAGGATCACTTCACCATAGCAATCATGAATCACGCCCCCAGTCCCAACTAAGCCTGGATTACCCTTTGATGCACCATCAAAATTTAGGTTAAACCAGCCTAGAGGGGGTGGGGTCCAACGAATGGAAGCTCTTAAATTAGGAGCTGGTGGGGGTCTTAATTCTGGATGAAAACCAAGATTATCTTCGATAGAAAAATCAGGGTGGTCATGAGGCACAGAAGGACAAGAGTATTTGGTGGCCACCAACACATTCTCTACCACCCTCCAAATTATTTTTTGGCTCACATGAAAGATATCACACTCAAAATTTTTAAAAACCCTCGCATTCTGCTCCTTCCACATGCCCCAAAGAAGATGTGGTAACAAATATTTCTAGAAGCATTTGAGATGGGGGAAGAAAATGGCGATGACCATTGCTGAACAAAATTACTAATAGAATCTAGAAAAGTCCATGAAACACCAATGCACTGAAGAATAAAATACAAAATATCCTGAAAAACCTTACACTTGAGAAACAAATGAGAAGTTGACTCCCAGTATTGCTTGCATAGAAAACAACGATTCAACAAATTGAAGCCCCTCTTATGTAAGTTCTCAATGGTCAAAACCTTATTCTACACCACCAACCAGAAGAAAATATTGATCTTCGGGGTCAAATTCTTAAGCCATATCTTTGAGCAAGGAAAATCACCATCTCCCTAGGGATAAAGAAGAGAATAAGCTACCTTAACCATAAAATATCCTTCACTATCACCATCCCACACCAACCGGTCTGCCACCTCCTCATGTTGCATGACATACCACCACATTTCAAGCAAAAGAGATAATCCCATGTCAGTCGATCCTAGGCATTTCTAAGGAAGGGGGGAAGGAGACCAAACTTTGTGACCATTCTGAAGAATTACAAAATCAACAACCTTGAAGAAGCCCACCATTTTGGATAACATTCAAACATCCCAAAAGTGGGGATCCTCGGTAAGAGGGCAGTCTCTGAGCCAAGGGTCATCCCAAAAAGAAACAGTCCTTCTGTTGCCAATCACCCAACAACAATTATCTTTGATGAAGTCCCTGGACTTAATTAGACTATTCCAAAAGGTAGAACCACCAGTAGGGAGATGATCCGAGAGAAATTACTGGAAATTGTATTTAGATTTGAGAATTTGACACCAAAGATGATCAAAATTAGTAGCAAATTTCCAAGAAAGTTTGGATACCAACGCCTTATTCATAACAATCACATTCTTAAGATTTAATCCCCCATATTTTTTCCTTTTGCATATTTTCTCCCACGAAATAAGGTGAAACTTACCCTTCAACTTTGGGCTAGCCCATAGGAAAGCCTTGTAGATACTATCAAACTTCAATGCCACCTTAGATGGAATATTGAAGAGAGATAGGAAATATATGGGAATACTCTGAAGTGTGCTTTGGAACAAAACAACCTTCCTTACTTAACTGAGGAGAGCACCTTTACTGTTAACGCTTTACTGAGGAAGGGTTCTTGGAATTTGGTGGGTAAGTTGGATGGTGGTCATCTAGATCTAGACTCTCTAAAGTGTTGGGCTTTGTTTAAATGGTGCCCGAAAGGATCCCTTGACCTCGCTTCCCTTCCTCACAATTTGTTTCTTATTAGGATTTCATGTGAGGAGGATTCAAGGATGATTATGGAAAGTGGCCCTTGGTTATTTGGAAAGCACAACCTTTTCCATCATCGATGGGATCCTAATTTTAATCTGATGATGTAAAGAGTTAATGTAATTCCAGTGTGGGTTCGCCTACCTAAATTCCTGATTTATTTGTAGTATGAGAGTGTTTTTTGGGTAGTTGCATCAGTAATAGGGGACTTTATCTCCTTTGATATATTTTTTGT
Source organism: Wollemia nobilis (assembly GCA_028583015.1). Taxonomy (NCBI): domain Eukaryota; kingdom Viridiplantae; phylum Streptophyta; class Pinopsida; order Araucariales; family Araucariaceae; genus Wollemia; species Wollemia nobilis. The sequence continues at coordinate 930,016 of JAQPPZ010013509.1, read as the reverse complement.
GTCTCACTCTCATCGATAGTTTATGAGGATGTTTTTAATGGTTGATATTGAAAAGATCTCCCTAGTGTTGTGGAGCTTATATCTCACCTGGGCACTTGGTCACAATCTATTTTTTATGAAAACAAGTCTTTGGCTTGTTAATATTGTTGTTTGGGATGGCACCAACAAATTTTATTCCCCCAGAAGAAGGTTAACCCTTCTATGTCCTATGAGGATGTTGATCATAATCATGAGAAGGTGAGTGAGTGGAGAACCCCTGCCAAGAGAAATAGGATTTGGTGAAAAAAGCCTCCTATGGCTTTGAAAGGTAAAAGTGTTCTCTCCTCCCATTTGTACCATCCTTCTGGGGATGGGCCTATGGTTTTTTATCCAAAAACCATACCTCCTCCTTTGTCTACGGAGTAGCCTCTCCAGAGTAATTTGGAAGTGGTGTTATCTGTGGATCCCATTGAAGCTGGCAATGATATTCCCCTTTTGAACTATTTTCAAGGCCTTGATCTAATTGGGCTTGAGGATTCCTTGGAGGCTCCTGGTCAAGATTCATCTCCTTCCAAAGTGGTTCTCCCTCCTAAAGATTCGGTGGTATCCCCCGTTGGTTGTATCCCTAGCATGGGTGATTCCCCTAAGTGTATTATGGAGAAAGGCTACCCAGGTCCCAAAACTAAAATCCAACATAACAAAACTCTTGATTTTGGGTTAGCTAAGAAAGTTGGAAGACCCCCGGTGAAGGCGAGGAGGAAAAGGGCCATGGAGGAAGCTATGAATAATGGTGGTCAAGCTCACCTTGTAGTGGAGGAAGAAAATGGTGACATACAACTTAAGCTTGATGGTTTTAAATCCCCACAACTAGGAGGATTGGTAAAAAAATCTCCTTTTAATTCTTAATGAAGGTGTGTTCTTGGAACACTAGAGGGCTTAATAGTGCCTCTAAAAAATGTTTTCTTACCTCTTTAAGGAGGGAGAAATCCCTAGATTTTTTGTGTATCTAGGAGTCCAAGCTGGAAGCTACAACCTGGGAGGAAGTTCATAAAGTAGTCTAGAAAGACTCAAGTTTCATGGCTTCTGAAGCCTCTGGTTCTACTAGTGGTCTTCTATTTTTTGGGATGCATCCAACTTCGTCATGTTATTTCATCTTCTAGCAAGGTTATTAATTTTTTTTCTGGTGCAAATCTTTCCAAAGGCGGCGGGTTATGTCAAATATTTATGTCCCAAATACCTATACTGATAGATGTAAATTTTGGTTGCTTTTTTTGGAAATGAGAGAAAATTTTCAACATGAATCATGGATGGTGGTTGGTGACTTTAATTATCCCTTGTTTCCTTATGAGAAGCGTGGACTTAATATTATCGACGAGCGGAGTCTTGTTTATTTTCATGATTTTTTGAATGAGGTGTAACATCGTCATATTGATATCAAAGCTGCTAAATTTACCTGGAGTAAACATAGGGGAGGGAGTAGTCTTATTATTAGTAGGTTTGATAAGGTTTTCATATCGAATTCCTCCATTGATCATTTTGGTGATGCTTCCTTATCCACCCTTCCCAGAATTGGTTTTGATCATAACCCTTTATGGTTGGAAATCCCTGAAGGTCTCTCATTCCTTCCTTGGACCTTCCATTTTGAGGTCATGTGGTGACCTCACTCTTATTTTGAGGCTTGAGTGGCTGAGTGGTGGCAGGATTCTATTCCTGGGATAGGCATGTTCAAAATTTTGAACAAACTGAATAGGCTTAGGATGCACCTTAAATTTTGGAATAAATACTCCTTTGGGAATATTTTTCAAGAGAAGGAATGCTTGAAATATCATCTGTCATCGATTAAAGATCTAATTTATTCCCAAGGGTATTCTGATCATCTAATATCAGAAGAAAAATATCATCTTTGTGCCCTCCAAAATTTACAGGATGAAGAAGAAATGTTTTGGAAACAAAAATCTAGAGAGCTTTGGTTAAAGGAAGTAGACCATAATTCCTTAACACATAATTCCTTGATAGTATAATGAACAAGGATATTTCTTTGATAGCTTGTAGTAGAGGGATTGAGACTCTAAATTTCTTGAGTTCTTTCAAAAGATCATGTTTTATTATTTTATCTTATTTTTTTGTTAGGCATTTTGGATAAGGTGGTCTAGAATTATCCTATAATACTAGTGGAGAGCTTGGTTTTTCATGGTAGTACTATTTTTGTGTTGTTTCATTTTCATCATCCAGTTCTATGACCATTGGATGGACTATATCAGGAAGTGTCTTTCATGATTGTAATTTAATATTTTCACAATCAATTGCATTAAGTGTGACTGTATTTGTTGTCTTAGTAGTATAGGAAGGGATTTTATACTTATTATTTGGAGCCATAGGTTGTTTTGGTAGTAAAGGTTGTTTGACATGTTGTGACTGAATTTATTGTGAAGGAGATGTTGGTCTAGGTAGCAAGGCTTGTTCTTGAATTGAAGTCTTCATTGTCCATGGTATGGCTGATTTTATTATGGGTTAGTTCCCCATTGTTGTTATTATTGAGACTCCCATTATTATTGTGGTGTTTGAAACCCCCATTATTATTGTGGTGTTTGAGATTCCTAAGAAATATTTGACCAATATTATAGCCAAAAATATTGGACCACCAGTGGATGGTATGACACTGCCTAGGGTCCATTCCAAGGTTATTCATATAATTAATATGTGATCATGGTGTAGGTTGGTAGGGGTTATATTTGTTTCTTTATCCTACAAAGTTGAGTTCTTCTATAGCCTGTTGATTCATGGAGATGATATTTTTAATTTTTGGAAAGAAATAATATTGTTTAGTGGAGTGCTTTTTTTCACATATGTTATAGATGATATTATTATTGAGGGGACATTCATGGAGGGCATGTTTCTATTTACACTTAGGGTAATATACTTCCAGGTGTTTTTAGTCTTATTATTAGCTTACATTTCATCCAATATAGTATCAAGGTGTATTAAGATATTTGTTTTAAATTTTATAGCTCTTCCATTATTTATCCCATGTTACTTCTAGCTTTTGACTTTCCTTCATATGATCATTTATTTCCCGTAGTGTAGGTATAGTTTTTGCAAACCTTGACGATGTCGAAGAAATCAAGTTTACCTTTCGTCATGAGATATAAGGCATCTCATGATTTCTCTTGTAGTCCTCTTAAAAATATGGTTTTACCAAATCCTTGATCTATTTCTTCTCCACATCTCTTTATGAAAAATAAAATATATCAAGATAGTCTTCCAGGTTTCCTTCATCTTGTTGTTTCATTCAAAACAACTCTTCCTTGTGATCTTTAACCCTATAGTATTCCTAGTATTTATCTAGGAGCATTTTTTATATTTTGGTCCATGTGTATATTGAGTCTGATTTTAACCCCATGAACCACATCATGGCAAAGTATTTTAATGTGGATAGAAAATTTTTATATTTTGTATAGTCATATGTTTGGCATAACACCTTGAACTCAAACAATAATTGGTTAGGATATTTTGTTGTGAGCCCCCTAAATATTGGTAATGTTGAGGAAAAAAAATCTTCATCTTATATTTTTTATTAGGGTTGAATCTAATAGGGTATAAAAAGGTGCTACACTTGTGACTTCCCTTAGTGTTTTGGTTATCACTTGCATTAATTTATTTGTTTGCCATATTGGAATATTTTCAAAAAATGTTATAAATTTTCTTGAGTTCCCTTTTTTGGATATGTGCCAAAAATACTGGATTTATATTTTTAGGAGTTGCTAGACATGCATTGAGATGCTATTAGTTGGTTTCTTAAATGTGGGTGGGAAAATCCTAAATATGTGAAAGAAAACCCTAAACATGTGTAGGAAAATCCTAAACATGGTACCTCCATGTGTGTATGTATTTTTATAGATGCAACTTTGTAATAAGACTATGTGTAAAGAACCATGAGATAAGAACATCTCTTAGATGTAATGTTGAAAACATTGTGAATGAAATTATTCTTCTTCCATTTTTTTGTTTGTTCTCTATGACATGTCGTGTATAAATGTTTACTGGTAAATCATTCTTTTGTTTCCTATTAGTTGCTTATCAACTACATTATTTTCCTCATTACAAGTTTATTTCATCCTTTATTTTTTGAGTAAAACTATTTCTATAGAGCATGGCACATTAAGAGCTTTGTGAACATTTACAATAGTAAAAAAGGAAGGTAAATATGGTATAGAGAAGTTTAGTGGTAAAAATTTAACTTCTAGAAGTTGAATATGGAGTTTTTACTTGTAGAAATATATCTGAAGATGATTATAACTGTAATAGTAATGCGTGTAGGAATGGCACAAGTTGAATGGGATAAAAAAAATGAGAAATCTATTGCCTTGATTGGGATGAACTTGGATGATTCTATTTTGATGAGTATTTAGGGTGCTAAGACTACTAAGGAGGTTTGGCATAACCTGGGAAATTTTAAAGAGTCCAAATATTTGATGAACTTGATATTCTTGAGGAAGAACTTGTATTATTTGAATATGAAGAATATAGATAGTGTATTTGACCACCTGCATATTTTTAATAAACTAATGAACCAAATAAGGTATGCTAGTGATGAGGTTAAATAGATTGAGTACTTGTGTAGTTTTCTTGACTCTTGGTATAAACTCATTGTTACAATTAGTTAGAGTTCTAATCTAGAAAATATCAAGAAATATGAGATTGTTACCTAACTACTGCAAGAGGAAACAAGGAGAAGAGCATGGAATATTATGAGCACTTAGAAGCTTTGATAACTAGAGGACATACCAAATATATATACGGTGATAAATATTCTAGTGAAATAATATCTAAATCAAGCAGATATTCTAGTAGAGAAAGGAAGCCTCAACTAGTGTGTTGGAGGTGCAAGCATAAAGATCATAAGAAACATGACTATAAAGTAGATTTTTTCGAAAAAAACTTGATTCAGTTGTAGATGATAATATTTTACATATTTATAATACATATCTTGTTGTATGCATATCGTTTGATGTGTGGTTGATATATTATGAAAAATCCTTTCATATGACTCCCTATAAGGAGTGGTTTGTAGAATATGAAGAAATAAACTATGGTAGAGTTTTCTTAGATGATAAAATTCAACTATGAAATTTTTAGTAGAGGTAAGGTTAAATCAATCTTAGAGATGGCAGTGTTAAGTGTATCCCAAAAATTAGACATATTCTAGGATTAACAAGAAGTCTATTGTTAGTGAGTCAGCTAGCTAAAGTAGGAATGGATATTACATTTGATAAGGATGGTTGTAGTTTGATGGATGGAGTCAGTACTTGGGCAAGTGGAGTAAGAATTGGAATATTCTATAAGTTGGATGAAACATGTTTGAATCTTGCATATGCACATGCAACCACTATGGAAGTAAGTAAACCCTCAATTTTAAATATGTCAATAATGATGTTGTGGCACAAAAGGTTAAGATATAAATCTTAAAGTTTTCTCCATGACCAAAATTTAACATTTATTTCTTAATCCTTTTTACTTTATAGTCTCTTTTCATATGTTTTATCTCAGTATTTTTGACATTGGAATGCAATGTTTTCATAATCTACTTGTCCATCTCATTATCTTGATTTAGATTTAATCTTGACAGAGTTTAGAAAAGGTTTTAAAGTATTAATGGCAACATATATCTAGATAGACACAACATGCTTTTAATTCTCAATAATTTGGCTCTTTTGGATGAACTCCCCTAGATATTTACCAATAGTCTTTACAACATCTTTATTGATAAGATGATAGTGTCCTAATTTTTTTCATCCCCACTAGAAGGCTTATAATTGTTTTTGACTCCAAAAGAAAAATTTTCATTTTATGGTATTAAATACAAGTTATATCTTCTCATATAACATGGTTCATCACCCATTATTTTATAAATGAATTCAAAACTAGAGAAGATGGTGAGAAAATTCCCTTTCGAAGGAAATTTATAGAGTAATGTAACCTCAATTCCTGCTTCCATTTAATCCACTTTTAAAACTCAAAATAATCTGTCTAGTATCCAATAAAAATACATATTAAACCTATGTTTTTAAAGAACCATTACATCATGCTTGATCATGTCATCCTTAATAGTCACTTTTGGTAAAATATTTACTACCTAGATAGGGATTTTCATGGATTCAATCTTCTTTTTAATCCTAACAAGGGCATCCTTCCTTCTATCTACTAGATATTAAATTCTATTCAAGACTTTAACAAATGATTCTTATTTATTTTTATCGTGCATTTTATCTTGAGAATCATTCATTCTTTGAAATTCTTAAAAGATTTAGGATAGACACTATAATGGTGAGACTCATTCCTTTCTCATATTCATTTCCTTATTCTACTCTATATAACTTAATATTTATTTTTATTCAAATTGACATATTTTTGCATATAAAAAATAGGGGTTGAAATAATTATTGTTCTATTTCAAATTGCCTTTAGTTATGCTAACAAAAAGTGGTCTAACAACTATCTCAAATACTAGATTAGTTAAAGGGAAAAAGGTCAAGATGCTTAAAGATAAAAATATTTAGATTCATTGTATTTTGCAGTCGATGACTGGATAAATAAAGTACTATCCATAGGTTATGGATGTTATAATGATAAGCTTTACTAAGTAGATAAAATTTTGAAAAATCTAAATTTTAATTGTATGTACATGTTGATGGTGATAAGTTTAATTAATCCTCATATTAATATTAAAGGCTAATAAACATGTTAACAAAATTATTTAATTAGGATGTAGAGATTATAATTTTGTCAATGCCTTGAACAAGTAGAAAATAATGTAAAATTAAATTTGTAAATCCAAAGATCACCAATTGTAAAGATACAAATTTTATAGAAGAAAAAGCTCAACATGTCTTTTCTTAACTTTCAAACATCATGTGAGGTAGAATATTGTATATATTTTTGAGTTTATCCTTTTGATCCTGAATACATTTTCAATACAACTCACTCCAATAACACACAATTTAAAGATTGTTCATACTTCAATTATCTTTTTGGAAACTGATTAAAAATTAAGAGTTCCATAATTTTTGGCTTCATTATACTCTTTTATTTAGTTATGATTGCTATTGTACTTTATAGTTCTAATGTTACATCACTTATTATATTATCTTGATGTAATCCTTTGAATAAGTATTGTGTGACTTAATTCAATTATATTCTATAATGATCTTAACCTTTATAATTTTATATAATCACCATGTAATTATTTTAATATATGTTAATATTGTCTATATTTTGGTATTTTAATAAAATAATATTTTCATTAATAAATGGATTTGTTCTATAATGAAGAAGACATTAAATCAATTGTATAACAAGACCATTCATTTTAACTTACCTTGAATGCTTTATGGCTATTGGATGAACAATTAATTGTTTTAATATATTATTTACATATGAAGAACAATTTAATATAAATAATTAAAATAATAAAGAAAAAGCAAATGATAATGATAAAAAATAAGAATATAAGTGAATAAGGAAAGAGGAATGGTACTAAGCTTATTCATCACTTGTGTTCCTCTAAGTCAGGCTACTTGTTTAATATTATACTTGCATGCATACTTAAAATATATAGCACCTTTGATGTGTTTTCAAAGGTTTTGAAAGTTACACATTAGGTTTCTTTTTTTGTTGCAAAATACCCACTGTGTATTTTTCAACTGCATCTCTCTAAATCCATGAAAATGATAGTCCTTACATGAGTATGACAATCAAATAAGGATAGCCAAGGAAGAGGAAAAGTAAAAATAGAATGAGAACAAATTAATGAAGAATAAGAAGAAAGAGGAAGAATTATAAGAGGAAGAGGGTTTACTTGAGGAAGGAGAAAATAAAGAGTGGGAAGAAAAGGGCAAACAAAATAAAAAGCATGATGAAGAGCAAGCAGAAGAAGAGGATGAATATGAAGATAAAAATAAAGAAAGAAATATCTAATACAAAATAATAAGAAGGAGAGCAACAAGACCGAGGAGAAGAGAAAAAGGAAGATAAAGAAGAATAAGAATATAAAGAAGATGGAGAAGAAAAATAATAATAGAAACTGAAATAAGAGGGACAAGAGGAAAAAGAAGATCAAAATAAGAACTAAAAGAGGGATAATAGGAATAGTAACACTAAGATAAAAACTAAAAGTAGAAGAAAAAGAAGAACAATTAGTAAATGAGGAAAAGAAGAAAGAGAAGTATGAAGAATAAAATAAAGAGTAACAAGAGGAAGAATAGGATAAAAGAGGGAGAAAAAAAAAAGAAATGGGAAGAAGAGGAATATGCTTCAAGATATTAGATCTATTTTATGCTTAAAGAAATAAGATTGAGGAAATAATTACACTTAATTTTAACATTCATGAAAAAGGAAGAGGGAAAAAGAATAAAATGATATAAGAAAAAAGGAAAGAATAAGAAGAGTAAAAAAAACAAATTAGAGGAAGAAGACAAAAATTAAAAGAAAGAAGAAAATATTTCATTAAAATTTATAGGTTGTTGATAATATAGGTAATGTAAATAAAAAACTCACTAGTGAGAGCAAATTTTCTCAATATCATTAGACATATCATCAAGGTTTATTAGGATGTAATTTTATATATAATAGATGAATAATGTTTGATAAATTTCTGGTTCCTTTGTTGTTTCTTGCCTTAATAGTCTTTTGGTCTAGATAGGCCATTGTTATGTTCAATTTTTATTTTCTTTTTTGTTTAGTTTTTTAAGGTGTGTGTGTTCTTTTGTTTTGTTTTTGTGTTCTTTGTGTTGTTTTTTGTTGTTTTGTGTTTTTTTATGAATTTTGTTATTGTGTATTTTTCATTCTTGTTCTTGTCTTTCTCTTTGTTTGTGTTAATTCGTATTTTTTTGTGTGAGTGTTTTCTATGTTTTTTGTTTTTGTTTATTGTCTGTTGTTGGTTGTTTTTTATTTTTATTTTTATTTTATTTTTTTAATATTTTATGTTTTGGTTGTGTTTACTTTTCATGTTTTTTTGGGTTATGTCTTTGTAGTGTTATGTTGTTTTTGTCTTGTTTGTGTTTTGTTATGTGGTTCTTGTGTTTTTCTATGTGGTTCGTGTTGTAGTTTATTTTATCTTATTGTGTGTGTGTTTGGTTGTGCTTTTTTTTCGACACACTCAAGGAGCATATTTTTTATTTTATTTCATTTTATTATTTTTGTTGCTATTTACTTATTTTTAAATTGGTTTTGTGTGTTTATTTGCTCTTTGAGTATATCAGAGGTGGTAGGCCAGGTTCGAATCCTGGGCATTTTTGGCAAAATGGATACCCCTGCCTCATTGGGTCTTACCCAAAAGTGGCATGATGTTTTCCACAAATAATAAAAAAAATGTTTGATAACTTTCAAAAATAGTTGTATAATAAACATAAAAAATTAACAATTATAAAATATTTTAAAATAATATTATTATAAAACAATCCTATTTGATTGGAGAAAGAACAAAAAAAATCTTACCATAATCCAAGTTTTTAATCCTAAGGATGAGCCTTAACATTAATCCATTAGGTTCAAGGTAAATTATAGGAAGCAAGGAGTTCTTCATTATAATTCAAGATTCTACTCCTATAGAAAAGCCTTTAATTTATCCAAGGGTTTGGGGCAAGTAGTGATAAATAACAAGTTTCACACCATAAGCAAATATTTAAATCCCATGGATGAACCATGATATTGTAATTCAATAATTTTGTGATAATTGGTAGGGAGCAAGGAGCTCCACACTATATCCAGGAATTCATTAAATTCAATTCTATAAATGTTAGAATAATATGATTTGTTATAATTCCATTAAGTTGAAATATCTCAATAACATTATCACAATGTGATACATGTAAAACTCATTTTAACCCTATAAACTTAGATATAACCAAATAATTATATTACTTTAGAAATATTGAACGGTCGTAATGATTTATTTAAGTGTGATTATCAAAAAATAAAAATAAAAAATAATTTTAAAATCATAAAATTATTTTTTTAATTTAAAAAATTTGATAACTTTTATCATTATAACCCTCCAACATTGAGTTCAATTCTAATTATTTAATATAATATTTATCTATTCTTAATAAATGAACTTGAATTCTATCGATATAACCTCTATCCATCCTCCATAATTGCCAAAAATGGCCTATCAATTCTAACTATAAAATTAAACTCCTAACAAACTTTGGATTTCAAACTAGTCATCTAGACTCCACAAATGAAGATAATAAAGTTTACGTTTACTAAACTAGTTGAATGGATAATGATACCCATGATAATAAGGGCTTCTCATCCTATTATTTTATCAATTGTTGAAGACTTTAAAACCAAGCTAAGTGTCCGTGCACACAAATCAATCATAATTTTTTAAAGCCATGTTACTATACTCACAATCTATATTATTTATTATATGGGTTTTTGTATCGACCACTAGAGGTGATATTGGTAAACATTCCTTAGAGGATTAAAATTAAATTCATAATAAACAAAATATAAATATAAGATGTGGTCATATCCACGCTCCACTAACACTATAAATGTGTTCTCCTAGAATATTTTTGTAGTTTTAGCTCTACCTTTAGTTAAATTTAAGTGATTGCTATCTAGATTTGAAGGAGCTTTTTCACTATTTTGGTATGAAAATTGGGTTTATTTTCTGTTTTATGGAGATGAAGTAACTCTCAAAGTAAAATAAGAGAATATTATGAGAATTATATGCTAGTAACCTTCTCATTAAAAATAATATATTCACATAAATTGTAAATAAATAGAAATTCTTGAAACACAAACTATTGCAATACAGAATATAAGTGTAGAAATAAAACAATCTCACAAAGTAACACGTAATCATAGGCCAATTCGAGGGGGCAACCTTCTTCAATACTTTCATTCAGTTTTGCAAAAAGATACATTCATTCCTACCCCTTGTAATTTTAAAGAATTCATCTACCACCTAACTCTTAAGGTTGGATTATATGAAAAAATTCCTCCCAAGCTAGAATCTCCTATCTACAAAATAGTTACATATAATGACACCACTTGTATAGGTTCTTCTAGAGCCACAACTATTAAAAAATATTATAAAACATAATCATGGGTGTCCTCCATATTCAAAAAGGATTATTACATCATAGTGTTAGGATGGGGTCCAAACATGCCCTTCCCCTTTAAAAATATTTGTCCTTAAAGTTGAACATGAGAAAATTATTGCTAGAGCTATTGAAGAGGTTCCTATGTAACATATTCAAGTTGTAAGCCACACCATTAGACAAGAACATTTGTGATGACATGTCAACGAAGGGTACATGATCTATGGTATAGAATGCATTTAGGTTGAAGAATGATGGAAACTTCATCATCCAACTCTAAAATTGTAGACTACACCTAGATCTTATTACCAACAACTTGCTTCAGAGAAAATACATGGAAGACTAGATGATTTTTAGAACTAGTTAGAAGGGCTAGTTTGTATGCTATTGATCCTATCATTTGTAAAACTTGATTAGGACCATAATATTTTGTGGTAAGTTTTTGACAACCGTAAATATGAAGAGATGACTATTTGTATGGTTGCAAGTGAAGAAAAAGCATGTCTTCAATGTTAAAGGTATATTTTGTGTGGTGTTGATAAACTTGGTGTTTCATACGATTCTAAGCTAGGTTCAAATTGACCTTGACTTCATGAAGAATGAAGTCATGCTGGTGGAGAGTGGAATTTACAAATTCAACCTCGGAACTACTTGGAATGTAAAAATATGATGCTATTGGAGGCTAACCATAGACTACTTCAAATTGACTCAACTTAGTGGTAATATGATATGTTATGTTATACCACCATTTTTTCAAAGTAAACCACTTGGACCATTATGTAGGATGTTCAAAGGTGAAGTAGTGAAGGTATGTTTCCAAGAATTTACTCACAATTTTGGTTTAGTCATTAGTTTGAGGATGATAGGCCAAACTCATCTTGAGTTGTGTTCCCTACAACTTGAACAATTTTTGCTAAAAACAATTGGTGAAGGTAGGGTCCCTATTAGAGACAATGGATTTAGGTATGCTATGAACATAAAATATAGAGTCTAGGAATATTTGAGAAACAAAAAAGACAATATATGGGTGGGATAGAGAAAAAAAATGAGCATACTTCATAAGATGATCCACTATCACTAGAATAACTAATTTTCCTCTAGATTTAGGTAACCCTTCAATGAAATCCATAGAGATATTTGTCCAAAATTGTTTAGGAATTGACAAGGGTTGAAGGGTACTAGGGGAACACACATTTTCACCTTTCATATATTGGTAGTGATCAAATTCAACCACAAAAGTATGAATATCCTTTTTAATACCCCTCTAAAAAAATGTACGCTTGATCCTTATATAGATTTTGAGAAACCCTGAATGGCCAATTATTGGGGAATCATGCATCTCCTATAGGATGAGGTCCTTCATATTTTATTGATAGGGTAAAATAATATGGTCATGGTACCATAAATCTTGACTATCCCAAGTATATCTAGGGTATGAATAAATATCTACTTGAAGGTTACATATGAAAGTTTGCAAAGAGGAGTCCTTGATTAGTTCCTTGTAGAGTTGTGAATCCATTGAGGATGTGGTGTGGATAGTCTATAGCATGGATTTTTCTTCATGTAGTTGAGATAAAGCATCCACAACCACGTTATTCTTATCCATATTACAAGTGATGTCATAATCATAACCCAACAATTTTGAAACTCATTTTTTTGTTTGGGTGTGGCCACACTTTGTTCTAAAAAATAATTGAGACTTTGATTATTAGTCTTGATGGAAAAATACATCCCAAAGAGATATGACCACCAATGATTGAATGCATATAAAATGAAGAGTATTTCCTTCTCATAAGTAGACTTGCTCATATTTTTGCCTTAGACTACCTTGCTAGTGAAGGCCAAATGTCTACCTTCTTGTATTAAAACCACCCTAATGCTAGTTCTCGATGCATCAATTTTAAAGACAAAATATTTATAGAAATTGGGTATTGTTAACATGAGGGTAGTGTTAATGGCATACTATAAATCAATAAAAGCCTTTTCTATAGGTTATGTCCACATAAAATAATTCTTCCTCAACATGGTTGTCAAGGTAGCTGCTATCTTGCCATAGTTCTTCATAAATTTCCTATAATATCCCATGAGTTCCAAGAAGCCATGAAGTCGATTTAGGTTACAAGGATTAGGCCAATCTTGAACAACCTAAATTTTCTTGGGGTCAACCTAAAATCCATCCTTAGTGATGATGTGACCCAATTATTCAACCTCTTGCTGGACAAAATAACATTTGGACCTCTTTGCATAGAGATGATGGTTTGAAAAAAGTTTGAGTCTTTGATCTGTGTTGAATATGTTCTTACTATAAATGACATTAAAACAATATATCATCTAAAATATAGAAAAACATGTCGTATTTCATTGATTTCTTGTAAAAGTGTTACATAAGGTACTTTTGATATCCTTTTACAACATGCCTTGAGGGCTACAAAAGAGGGACTCCATAACAAAGGACCTTATAATTGAACATATTTATGACACCGTAGGTGTCTTCCTTTAGATACTTATATTTGGAGTGGGCTTATAATTTATACCACCACGAGCTACATCGATCCATGATACTACATAACCCTACAAAAAGTATTAGATTATATGGAGATCTATCTTAATAAAGCCTTCTAAAAATACAAACATAGTGATAGAAATTGAACAAAAATACATCAAGGAATTATTAAAACATACTAAAATTAATAGGGGAGAAAAGGGTTACCTGGGAGGTTGGTGCGGTAGTCTAAAATTGAAAAACTTACTTGTCCATACATTTTTTGGGTGTGGATTGATGGGTCTATACATTTTGAGATTTCTACCTTGGGTTGGTTCCTCTGTCAGCTGTAGAAGCCACCAATGGAGTTTGACATCAATACAAAAGGTTCTAGTGATTGTTCTACCCTAAAAATAACCAAAACCTTGTAAAAACACTTGACGGGAGGAGTGTTATCTATTCAAAAATATCATGCATAATTTAGGATGCAATTTTGTAGCATGATGGTACTTATAATATCCTCCTAAAACCATAGGCAACATGATTAATTTATAGACCTTGTGAAAAGAAAAGGGGCACCCAATCTAGTGGGAGAAGGGGGAGGAGAGAGAATGTATGTTTAATGTGTTAGTTGGATGGGTAAGGTTTACCTCATACGGGTGATGGGTTTTTCATGCCTCTAATCACCTAAGAAAGAGAAGAGAGCCTAGGGAAGTGAAAATCCCTTTTTAATTAATTTTCATTAAATGCTTTTAAAGAAGTGAAAAGGCGTGGATGTTACAGGAAGAGATGGATGTTTAGAGAAGTATGTAGAGGGGTGTGAGTGGGGGATTAGGTTAGCTTTACCTAGGATTTAGGGTAATTGAATTTATTTTTTAATTTTTCATTCTTTGTTCATCATTTTTTGTTGCAAATGGGTTTTGAGACATTTTTAAGTGTCTACATCATAAAAATACTAGAATTAATTTACAAAGGAAAATATAAAAAATAGAATCCATTAGAATTTAGAAGGTAGAAGAGGCATTGGTTAATCCAAATGAAATGACCAAGAATTCATAATTCCTTTCATAAGTTCTAAAAACCATTTTTGGAATATCCTCATCCTTGATTCAAATTTAGTGATACCTTGATCGCAAATCAAACTTAGAAAGGTATTGAGCCCTATGCAACTCATCAAGTAATTCATTGATCACTAGAATAGATAATTTATATTTAATAGTGATCTTAATGAGGTCTCAATAATCCACACACAAGAACTAAGTGTCATTATTTTTTTGCACTAATAATATCAACGAAGAATAGGATCTAACACTGAAATGAATAACCCCACTCTTGCACTATTTTCTCAATATTTGATTTTTAAGCATAAGGATACTTATACATATAGAATTTAGGGTGAAGACTTCCAAGGACAAGATGTATTGCATGGTTTTGTGAGTGACGAGGAGGTAGTCCCTTGGGTTCCTCAAAAAATTGAGCATATTTTTTTAATAAGTCTTATAATTGCATTCGATGGTCTTGTTCCTCTTCCTCAGGGGTATTGATAGAAAAAAATTGTGCCACCACTCAATGAGAAGACTTTTTAAAAAAAATTACATCTTATGGGTAGAAAAAAACTATGTCACACCAGCCTTCATGCCATGTAAATATTTTATGGTTGGTGCCTCATCCATATCTAGCAAATACATTTTTTTATGCACACACTTGTGCCCCAAGGAATACTTTTCATTACAATTATAACATATTCCTTATGCCCATATATTCTCCATCTCTTCATGAATGAATTTATTTATAGTTAAAGATTTAGTGCGAGGACTTGTCATAGGCTTGGACAAAAAATATGGTTGAGATTGAGGAAATTTAGAGGGACATCCTAGAGCCTTGAATTTTTCTTCTACCATTCTATCCAATTATATTGCATATTGTAAAGTTTAGTGCCTCAATAGTTTAACCTCATAAGTATTGTCATCCTTCAAACCACTCACAAAACAACTTTCAAAGAAGTCGACACTTAGACCAATGGTATGATTTGTAAGTTTTTCAAATTGAGTTCGATACTCTCGAATGGTTGAGGTTTGTTTAAGTTTATAAAGAGCTCCTATAAAATCTTCAAATTCAGTAGGACCAAAGTGAGTGAGTAGACACTACTCAAATTCTTATCAAGAAAGGTTAGATTTAGCCTTTTTGGGCTACTAAAACCAATGTAGTGCATCTAATTTAAAATTGAAAGAGATAATTGTCAAACACACATAGCATGGGAAATTATGAAGACTTAAATATTGTTCTTCCTTAAAAATCCACCCCTAATGATCCTTTCTATCAAATTTTGAAAAGTCTAATTTTCACAATTTAAATCCATTGATATTTGGTACATTTTGTTGGTGGTGACTCATACCTTTATCCTATTGATCCTAATAAACCAATAAATCGATAGAGATACAACTATCTAATTCTACCTTCATTTCCCTCCGTGTCTTAGAGATCACACTCATAGATTATTGGAAGTTTTTGAGTTGTATTTATCTCATCTAAGTTGTTGGTAAATGAGGATCATATTTTTTTGCTCATAATATCCACTTGTTTAGCAATATGTGACTCTAATTCTTGTTGTTGAGTACCTAAAGCCATGTTCTCAGAGTTATGACCTATTGTGAATTCTTACTAAAAATAGAAATTTGATTTCAAGGGTTACTATTTTTAGTAAGGAGCTTGAAAAGTGGTTTGGGTGCTATATATCAAAATAAATAGCTAAAAAATATGATTGCAATGAGCTATATACCACAACACTAGTTTTACACACCCTAGGCTTTTTTATATATTATTTTATTACTAAGGTTGCTAGTGTTGGTAGTTTTCCTCTTGGAGGTTTGGTTTAGAAATTATGTTTTAGGTCGACCAACATCTTATGATACTTTGTACTATCTATTTGACTACTGATCAATTTTAACAAATATTTCATATCTATAATAAATTTTAACTGTCATAGGTAACTATTATTAACATTGACAAGTAAGGCCTTGTCTAAGTCTGATGGTTTTTGTTCTGAATGTTATGTTCTATAAATTATTTTGACTATTTTTCATGCAAAACTTGTGGAATAGAGATATCTTCTTTGTATGTTCAACTTATGTGGTAAGGTTATGGTAACAGGATTGATATTCACAAAATAGGAATTTGTTTATCATAGGTTTGATAATCAATACAATAGAGTATTCTAAGATAAGGTGTATGTACTATCCATATGTTTGCTATTATATTGTAGTGACAAATGATAGTGCTTGGACCAATATTTCAAGTCATTGCTTAAATAGGATTCCACACATACCCTTGAGCACACTACCTATCTCTCTATCAATATGGGAGGGTGATCTTCTTAGATGTTATGTTTGGTGTACTATGGAGAATATAAGGCCAAAAATATTCCTAAGAGATAAAGGATTTTCTTAATCCTATGGGATCTCTCGATATCCCCAAAGATACATAGGAGCTCGATTTCATAGAGAAATATCGTCTAAGGCCTGGGTAGTGGAGCCTGATCAACCCTCACTTCACTAGATGCTTTACGAGTAATCTAGCTTAGCTAATAATGATAACTTCTTCATGATAAACTACTGTAGAAAAACAAGGTTGGATATATATATATATATATATATATATATATATATATATATATATATATATATATATATAGAATCTAACGAAAAAGCAAAAAATGAAATATTATACCTAACTATCACAGTCGTAACAAAACACAACCCTGGTAAGCGCTCTGATACCACTTGTTAGGAGCCTTCTCATTAAAAATAACACATTCACATAAACATTGCAAATAAAAATAAAGGGTTGAAACACAAACTATTGCAATAAGGAATATAAGTGTAGAAATGAGAGAATCTCACAAAGTAGCATAGAATTATAGACCACTTTGAGAGGGCAACCTCCTTCAATACTTCAATTCAATTATGCAAAAAGATAGATTCATTCATGCCCCTCACACTTTTAAAAGACTTCATCTACTACCTAACTCTCAAAGTTAACTTATATACAAAATACCACTAGAACTAGAATCTCCTACCTATAAAACAACTACATACTTAATAACAATTATATATAATAAGACCACTTGTCTGGACGCTTCTAAAACCACAACTATTACAAAACATTATTATAAATATCCTCCACGTTCAACAAAAAAAAAAAAAAAAAATATTACATCATAATCTTAGTATAAGATCCTAACATTATACATTTAAGGCATTGATACATGACTAGAACGTATTAAGATTGGAAGAAAATTGCCATTCTCATCCATATGATTTACATAAGTGACAACTGCTATCGTAGCTGTTTGCCCTTTCGAGTTAAACTATTAGCTAAAAGCATCCACCGTAAATGAGTTTAAACAAGTTTTTCCTTCAAGGCCTTTACTCCAGAAATGGCGATAGTATTCTTCGTAGGTAAATCTTCTGTATCGAGGAGGGCTATCACTGCTGATTAAGGGAAGAGCGGGTTCAATTACTGCATTTGGCGAAGGGTAGTAAAACGTGGGAACGGAGATGCGTGCTTGAGACGAATTCACTACTGCTCGGTGAATTACGCTTTTGTATATTCCGTTGCTCAAAACCTGCAACACAAATACTTCATATGGGTAATGGGAGTATAATAAAAAGGTAATTTAGTTTTTAAATGAATTTTTTAAAGATATTAAAAATATTATTTATTTAAAAGATAATAAATATATTTTGATTATTAGAATATAATCTATAATTTTTAGGTAGACCTATTCAAAGTTTCAAAATCAAATTATCTAGCATTAGGTTATTTAGGTTTACTACACTGATTGCAAATAAAGGAAAATTATTTATCTAAAAAATTATATACCTGTAACTGGTCTCCAATATTGACTACGAAAGCGTTTCGTATGGGCTCGACTGCGGCTGCTCCCTCCTCTTCTTCTTGTGTCGAAAAGGTCTCCCTGCAGTCAGCCATTGAATGCAAAATGAGAGGCGATGACGGGCGTTGCACGTATAGCATACGTGTAAGAAAATGAGAGGGAGTATTATAATGGGAAGTTGTGGCGACAAGTCTTGCCCATGATAGGCACTGAAGTTGGAATGTTGGAATTTATAGGGTCAAATTAATATAGAAAGTACCACAAATGGTATAACCCACAACGGGCAGTTGAAGTTGAACACCTGCACTGCGAGCTTCTAGAGACGCACGTCACAGATTACATAAGCGGAGTGATTCATGGAATGACGTCATGGATTTTCTAGATATTTTTGTTTTAGTGGACGAAATAGTTGAGTGGGTAGATGCTGCTGTCGTAACGTGGAGGGGCATAATATCGTCTATTTCAAAAACCCTGTCTTTTGCCTCTGGCTCCTGTTGTTGACGGTGATGACATGATATGCTCTAGAGCTCTCTGGGGCTTTAATGCTGTTATAATGTGTTTTTTTTTGTATTACACCAAATTGTATTGAAAAGAGGATTGATGAATGCATTGACGCGGGGAAAATGCTGTGCATTCTTACGCCACAGGCATTGTAGAGATTCTCTGTGTTAAAATCTTAAAACAGGAGAAGTGTTCCCTGTTAACTTCATGGATTCGAATAGATATGGTTTTCATTTGGAAATCACATCTTTGAAGGGGGGTGATTCGATCCTTTCGAAATCTTCACGTATAATCATGCAAGTAGATTTATGCAGCCAAACAAAATGTCCTTGAAAATTAATAAACGCTTTTTAACTGTTAGGCAAACACAGCTTTGTATTTTACAATCCTTGCATTGGCTAAGGTGCATAGTTTATGCAGTTGTGCAAGTAGAACCTTCCGTGACTATCAATACAAACTTATAACATATAATTTGCTCCAAACCATTATTTTGATCATTAGATATTGAAACTACCAATACAATACAAACAAAAAACAGTATATTATCTCAGACGGAGACAAGATGCCTATACATAATCACACGCAATTACAAAAGCTATAATGTCTCTCTACTCATTATCTCTCTTACACGTAACAAACACAAAACAAATTTGAGATATTTTTTTAACATAAAAGAAAGAGAATGACGATATAGTGAAGAATTCAAAACTTATAACATGTCATTTTGTCCAATCCATTCTTTTGATCATTAAATATTGAAAATATCTATATCCATTCTTTTGATCATTAAATATTGAAAATATCAATAGTGGATTATCTCACAAGGAGACAAGATGCCTATACATAATCACACGTAAGTACAAAACCTATAATGTCCTCCTACTTATTATCTCTCTTACACAACAAACCCAAAACAAAATTGGCATAGTTTTAAACATGAAAGAAAGAGAATGATGATATAGGGAAGAATTCAAACTTATTACATATAAGAAACTTAGGCCAAATTTTTTTATTGTATATAGACTTGTAAAGTGGGGGATATTATGCGTATTAGTTACCAGGTAATACTTTGTCCCCTGGCCATGCTTTTCATATAAGGTTGTTAAACTTATTTTGTTTAACTTTCATGTCTCCAAATTAAATGTATTTAAAGATTTTAATTTTTAAAATTAAAGATAAAATCCATTTTAAAATGTATATATCCATGGTTAATTATATTATATAAAATAATATAAATTTTAAAAGTGACTTATAGCACTTTTTTTTAGGATGATTTAGATTGACTTGTATGATTGTGCACTACCTAATACTAGTCTCAAACACCTAATATACCTAGGACAAAAAAAGTAAAAAAATAATTAAAGTATTGATCTTTGGTAAGGGATCCATACCTTTCTATCACATCCCAAATACTTTGATGTTTAAAACATCCAAATACTAGAGAAAGGAATTATGTGGTATTTTAAAGTTATTTTAATGACTTAATTAGTATTATTATTATTTAATATAAAATGATGAAAATAACTAACTTGATCTCATTGTTGTAAGTGATTGATAGGTTATCCTTATAGAGCAAGATGAGAGAAGGTTTCAATAAGAAGAGAGTGGTAGATACTAGAGAGGAAAATAGCCAGAGACAAATTCGTACAACATAGAATGTAACATTGCATTTTAAATAGGATTCTTAGATAAATGCAATAAAATTTATTTACTTCAATAATTGATTAATTGTTAAATCATATTATTGAATGTTGATTTATCTTGAATAAATATAGAAGGCTTAATGCTTATTATGAAGGAAAATAAATTGTAGAAATATATAGTTTTTATATCAAATTTTAAAGAAAAGAGAAACAAAAATAGAGTCCTCCCTTAGTTTATTTTTAGTCTCATTGTTGAGTTAGTAGATAGTATCTTGACCAAGGGAGCGATCATCATTTGACTTTAGAGGAGGCTAAACCTTAAGAAAAAAATAAGGTTATGTTTCCTCTTTTTTTTCTAAGAGCCAAACTTAGGGCATGATTCTCCTCTCCCAATATTCAAGTATTGTTGTCATCTTTGGATATATTGGCATATTAGGGTAGAAGCCTGATGTGCTTGGGACACCTAGACCTTTTATAGAGTGACACAATAGGAAACATCATAGATAAATGGATTTTATACAAGGCAACATTCAACACATTTAAGCGAGGTTGGATCCTTGTTGGATTGATCTTGAGACACTTTAAAGTCTTTTTGAGCTTAGGTCTACTTTTATTGGGGGTTGTAAGGAAAGGAGTTGCAATAGAAGTAAAAATATAGGAAACATAAAGGAACATGAAAGTTAATTATAAAAAAAATAAAACTTAAACTATGGGGATAATGTTCCAATATTAGGTATCTCCTTCCCACTACATGAACAAGATAGGAATGAACATATTCACAATTTTCTAATAGCTAGAAATTGAACACACTCTAGTATGCATAACCTAGAATTAGAAACACACTTAAAGGAGTAGAACAAAGAAAAATTAGTTGTAGTGTCCATTCATGTATTAGAATGATTACAAGACATGTAGCCTATAAAGGTTTGATGATCCTTAGATAATGGCTCAAGGTTTGAGCTCTGCTCATACAACCAAGGAATAAAAGGAAGAGCTCTCAAGGTTGTATGAGGCATGAGACAAAAACTCACATTGCCTTTACAATATAAATATAGACCTATTTATAGGCTCAGATGAGGGATTATTCCTTCCAAAACTCTATTTAGAAGCTCTACAAATTTTACCTCTGCTTTGCATAAAAAATCCTTCTACAACCATATTTGGGAGCTATGATATCTCTAGATCTAGGGCCATCAATGATGGAGGCTTTTGGGCCCTCAAATGATAAATTGATGCTAACATATCTCGTTGTTACATTGGGGTGGTTGCACCATTAAGATATCATTAGGTTTCCTCTAAAATATCCTACTTGATAATGTAGCAAGCATGGCCTCCTAACTAGCACATGATGGTATGGTAGGCTTGCCCATGATAAGTAGTAATTACAGTAATATGTAGAGGGTTATGCCAAGTTGGGATGTAAAATTTAAGTTTAACAACCTATGGAAAATATTCTCTTAACTACTCTCATGGATTACCTTGTACATGCAAATGGTCACCACATGTCCTTGGTTGATATGGGATCTTCTTAATTCAATGGAAAGTCTTCTTCTATTGTGTCTTAATACTTGAATTATTATACCTTTTACTAGATAGAACATGTATATCCAATGTTGAGATGGGTCTCTCTTCTTTTACTTTCTATTTGTTGAAGGATTAGTGTAAGATGTAAAATTAAAAATTGATAGCCCTTGGGCCTTGGTACCCTTGAGCTACTAGCTTTAGGAAAAAATTGGACATCGAGCATTGATGAAATATCTAATGATCAACATGCATTTAGGACTCATTTACCTTCCTCTCAATGTCCATACTTTTGACTAAAGTAAGTCAAGTCGTACCTTCTGACTACCTTCTTCAACATGTCTCACTTTCAATTGGAATTTTGGGATGAAGCAAATGTTGTAGTAAAAATCTTGGCAGCCCTTAAGGCTCTTTAACCTACTAAAGGAAGCAAACCAAAAATTATCTAACTTGTCCTTGGGCATAGAGTGAAAACTAGACACTTAAGAGATAAAAAATATACAATAACATAGGGAAAGAAAAGTGAGAAATGGAGTGAGGATGATGAAAGCACGAGGATATGGAAACAAAAAGAAAAATCCAATATGCGATGTGAACGAAACGAAAGATAACGCTAAATCCTATGAATTGAAAGTGCATGAAAGGAAAGAGGCATAAACGAATCGAAACCAAATAAAAAGCCAATATGGAAGACAACCCTTTTTATTAATATGCTTCAAAACCTGGTTACAATCCGTCTCCTCCATTTTCAGTGGCTAGGAGCGTTAAATGTGTTCTTATCACACCCATGGATGCTATTCCTTCTTTCGCATGCCCACATGTAAAATGGGCGGACCAAATGTCACTGCAGGTTGCGTTGATGAATCTTGACTCTTTGCTACTACTCTAATATTCAGATCTTGCATTCAAGGAAATAGAAAATAGTCAGTAGCACCTGTAGATAAAATAAAACATGCAATCCCCAAGTCTACGATTAGTGAATGCGAAAAATAAATAAAACGGTAACTGAAATAGATCCAAATGAACTAAAACCTTGATAGGGGCATGAGGACATTACCAGAAGGGCACTACAAATGGAACAGTTAGAAAATTTACCACAGATTCGTATTCGCTTCGGGGCGGGATGAATAGACCTGCAACAAAGGGTCAAAAATCATAGTCCCAAATGTCACCTCTGGAATGCTCCAAATCACCTACAAAGTTAGGTGTTAGCTAAAAGGGGGTATTTTGGGAAGACCCAGAAGGTCATATTTTCCCAATTTGGCCTCTATCACCAAGAATTTGATGATGCTACCTGCATGTTAGTAAAGGCGGGAAATGATAAAAACATGATAAAAAATGCTCAAAACGATGTGAAATTTGAATGACAACCTATCTAAGCAGCATATAATCATATGCACAAATAATAGAAAGGAAATCTACTACAAATTTCTAAACGCTCTGGGGCGGGGCGATTAGAACTACAGCAGTGCGGGGGGCGCCCGGGGGCAGGACGCACACCGTTTAGGGCCTAATTTCGACACCAATCCACTTGGGATGGGTCCAAAAACTCTTGTAGGGTGTTTTCAATAAATTTTATGGTATGATATGGCCAAATTTCAGGTTTTTGGTTCCAAATTTGCCCTTCCAATAGTCACCCAATGACCTCCTCTCTAAAAGAGATCAAGGATGTGAAAGGAACAAATCAAAAGGCACGAGGATATAAAATGGCAGCACTTCATTGCTTAAAATGCTCTTTTTCTGTCTATTTTGGGGTGAGAAAACTCACCAATTTATAGACCTGGAGGTCTCTTGTGATTGAGCATGCAGAGGCACCACTTGGCAATCATGCCTTTCTAGGAGGGAGAAGATTCCTCCCTGATTAGGGGCTCCATGACTGCCCCTATAACTACCTCTAATGCTAAAAAATGCTCACTCACACTCCCATGCAATGCAGGAAGAGTTAAGTGGTGGATATGAACTGCCATTTGTCAAGATTTGACTTTTTGCTCGTCAAACCTGCTATTTGCCCCATCCTAGAGTGAATACTGCTAATCGTCCCTGGGTGGGGTGAATACCAATTTGTAATCATCCCTGGGTGGAACGAGTATGGAGCAGAGTGCTTGAATGTGCCAAATTGACCTCTGACCTTCCAAATCTATTGTGTGAGTGGTTAGGACCATTGTTTGACCTTTGGGGGCTGCCCTGGGGGCTATGTGTGTCAATGCAATCAGTGTTTGCAATCACATAATCAGATTGGTGTTGTTTTGGTGTCTACAAAGGATCACTGCCTCAAGATTGGAATTTGTTGGGAGGGTTGCCTTTGGATTCTATGCATGAATGAGGAGAGACTTAAGCAATTTTAAACTTTACCTAGGCTATTAGGGAATTATTCTTAGTGTAATTATGACTCTAGATGATTATTTTATTGTCAAATATTACTCAAAACGTTATTCTATTTCATATCCTAACTCAATGAATGTTGCTCTTGTCATAACCCTATCCCCTATTTTATTCTTGATGCTTTGAAGCTACATTTACATGGGATTACTAGATTTCTTCTTTGGTTGATCATCTCCAAATTGTCCCCTTGTTTGATTTATCCAATTTGCTCCCCATACCCCTTGCCACAAACTCTAGAGAGACCTTCATATAAACTAGGAATATTTGATAAGCTGACTAACCTTAGCCTCGTAAAAAATTTCTTGCTTTGTTCCTTGGGTTTTTTTTATGGGCATACTACTCACGTCCTTTTGCAACCACCCTAGGACACATGTGCCTTTGAAACCCAATTACCAAAGGAGAGTGATTCAATTTCCAAATATACCCTTATAATTAAGGGGAATATTCAAGGCCATTAAGTAGGTTCTAATCCATTCAATAACATTACCCTTTTTGTTACCACTAGAAAGGTTTTGGGGTTCCCAATTATAATGAGGGTTGGATTTGATAACACCAAAAAGGTTATACCATTTTGCTTGTCCTATTTGGGTGGTTATTATTGCCTCATTGCATAGGGAGTTTCAAATTTACTAGCAACTTCCTTTGAAGGACTTCCCTTGTTAGCATATTCTAAATTAGATAAATCATAGGAGTTTCATATTTTCTTATTTCATTAATCCTTGAAAAATAATTTTTCTCCAAGCACCTCTTTCAGGAAAGACTGACCCATTGTAATGAAATCTTGAGGAAATTATTTCTTACTTGAAAAGCATCTTTGCTTTAAAACATATGAGGAAAAGTGGAGGATGACCATTTTATAGACCTTTCCCATTGAGTAAGTCATCAAAGTGCCTTCCTGTATTGATCCTTCTTTCTATTGGTCCTTCTTTGATAAACCAATGAGAAATGATATTTGCACAATTGGATTAAAAAAAGTATGATTATCCATTGTACTTTCTTGTATTCAACAATGATAATTATCTCTTCATTGACCAAATGGGGTTCTAGGTGGTGTGTGATAATTCATAGGTTCTTAAGGGAGTTTTTGTCTATAAATTTATTTTTCTTGCATGAGCACTTTTATCCAAGTCAATCCATACTCAAGCACATAGCTAATTTTGCTAGAAATCTAGCACTATTGCTTGCTCTCAAGAATTTTGATCCAAATACCAAGGCAAAGTACTCACACACATCCTTTTTATAGGTGGATGATCAAGGAATTAAATTATCCTTGGTTCCTATGAATAAATTCCATCTATTGGTTTTATATACCTACTACACAAATTTCTTTTAGTCATACTTTAAGATCCAACTCACACCCTCCAAGTGTCAACCATCATGGTATTATAAGATATTGCCTTGTAATAATTATCAAGGTATATTTACATAAGTAGGGATTAAGCATCAACATATTTTGACAACAAGAAATTAAATCATGTGCCTTGATTAATATTGGTTGCTTGGATTTATCATGAACTTGGGAAATTTTCATTCACAATAATTGATGATATTTGACATGACAATGGGTGCTACTTGGATCTTAGATCTTGTACTCTTGGTTTTAAGTTGATATAGATTTACCACATACTTAGTATGAGGATGTGTGTCACCTTACAACAATGCAAACATCCTAGTACCCTCATCCTTTATTGATATTTAATCAAAAAATCAATACTTCTTTAGAAAAAGTCTCTTATTAATCCATAGTTCATCTCTGAGACTAAGCCAAATGACTCCAAGGGAGATGCTTCCCCTTGATCATATGGATAATGGGGCCACCTTAGGCTTTGGTTGGATGACCCACTTTATGCTTTAAAAAGAACTTACAATTCAAAAGGACTTTTTGTTGATTTGTAATTCTGTCCTATTGCAAAACCACACTCAAATTAGGATTCTAAATTAGTGAAAACCCTCTCTTGAAAAGAAATGAATGCTTTCTCCAAGGTTCCTTGTACTTGATTTATTAAATGAAGCTTAAAATAACTTGGTAAATTACAAATAACCATTAACAAGGGGTCTACTGGTTAGAATGATTTTCCATGCATTAAGTAACAGAAAGGGCTTGAGTTACCTTTGTTGGAAATTTGAGGTATTTTATGTTGTCATTGATGTCACATGGATCATTGATGTCACATGGATCACATTGAGTTTTGGTGGCCAAAGTATTTTATAAATAAGCTTTTATGATACTTTGGAAAGCATGGATATATACAGGGTTTTTGTGAAAACCAAGGCAGGAAAAATAAAAGGTTTTATTTAAAACTATGGATGGAAGATTTGAAATGGATTTTTATTAAAACCCAGGTTGGCTTTTTGTTTCATCGAAAAATGTGCCCCGGTGATGGATATATTTAATTTTAAATATTTAGTTTAAATTTTAATTATTTAAAATTTAAATTTAAATTTTAAAATTAAAATTAAAGTCATCGTCGACGTCATAAAAACCATACGCCATCAAAAGGAAATTAATAATTAAAGGTGTCGACATATGTGAAATTAAAGGAAGGTTGCATATATATATATATATATATGTAAAGGCTTTCGATTCAAACGTCTAAAGATCGAACAAAGAGAACAAAAATTGGAAGCCCCGAAATCCTTTGATGTGACAACGTGGTCCAATGGTGAGCTTGGGAAGCGTGGATTTTTTGGTTGTGACAGGGTATGCGTTCAATTTCTATCGGGTTCAATTTTCGTAGAGTGTGGAAGAAGAGCATTTGACACAAATTTTTGGCATGAGCAAGGGCAGCGAAATATAGGGAGCATTTTTTCTCTCTATCCTATGTGATCAGATACCTCACATGGTCTTTGGCACCATAATTGTGGTGTTGAGTGGGCAGTGATGAGGGTTTGATTCTCTCTAAGAGGCAAGTAAAAATTTTATTGAATATTTTTTTTATTATTGCCTAATGTTGGAGGAATAAGATGATGCTAAGGGAAAAATGTTTGATTAACTTTTTATTTACTTGGAAGGCAAGATATAAGGGTTGAAATACACTTTTAGAAAAAGAGAAATTTTTGGTGTTTTCCTCTTTTAGAAGTATACCATATTATATATCGTTGGAAATATTATTTCAAGGGCTATTTGATTAACTTGATTAGATGGAGAAATAAGGTGTATGTAAAGAGATATTTCTATTTTTGTAAAGGGGTTCAAAGTGAAGGTTTTTTTATTATTTTTCAAAGTGTGTTGAGTGTGGCATATTTCCAAAGGGGTTTCTTCATCTTCATAAAAGGTATGGGCACATTCTTCTATTGTTTGTTTATGGTGGTTGATTTTTGAAATATCATTGGAGAGAAAAGGATTGATTGTGGTTTCCTTTTTGAAAGTGGTTGGTTGAATGCTTTAAGGTTTTCTGGTTTGAGATTTGTGTTTAAACCTTGTTTTATAAGCATAGTTGTTGAAGCCCATTGGTTATGCAAAGAACTTGAACTTGATAAGAACATGAGTATCATTATTATGTGAGATTTGTGGTTGAGCATTTTTTGAATCATTTGAGTTGGTTGATACATGCTTGAACTAGGGTTTGTGAGAAAGAGATGTCTTTTGTGATTGGTTGAGTTGAGTTGATTAAGACTAGTCAAGTGATGTGTGAAGTGATTGTTCAAGTTCCATGAAACAATCTATTCTATAAATTTGATTTGAGTTGAAATTGATATTAGAACATAATTGAGTCTCTAACAATTCTTCTTATGCTTCTATGAGATTGCCTTGAGTTGAGAAGGATATTGGATTTGATTATAGAACATATTGAGTCTCTAACAATTCTCTTTATGCTTCAATGAGATTGATTTGAGTTGAGATCATTGTGGATCATAGTTGTCATCCTTTGAAGAGTGTATTACCATTCATTATTGAGTTCATATTTGAGCCTTGCCTTCATAGGATTTGTGGATGAGATTTGAGTACTACTTGAGTATGATTGATTGAGCCTTTGAGAAGGCTTTTGGGATAGATTTTTTTATAGCTTTATGGATTTTTTTGGGACAGATTTGGATAAGTTCTGTGAGAGCTTGTTGAGTATATTTGGACAAGTTCTGTGTGAGCTTTTTGAGCATATTTGGACAAGTTCTGTGTGAGCTTGTTGAGCAGATTTGGACAAGTTTTGTGTGAGCTTGTTGAGAAGATTTGGAGAAGTTATGTGTGAGCTTATTAAGCAAATTTGGAAAAGTTTTGTGTGAGCTTGTTGAGCAGATTTGGATAAGTTCTCTGTGAGCTTGTTGAGAAGATTTAGACAAGTTCTGTGTGAGCTTGTTGAGCAGATTTAGAAAAGTTCTATGTGAGATTGTTGAACAGATTTTGACAAGTTTTGTGTGAGCTTGTTGAATAAATTTTGACAAGTTCTATGTGAGCTTGTTGAGCAGATCAGTGTGTTACCTAGCTGAGCATATCAGTGGATTGTCTACCTGAGTAGATTAGTGTGTTGCCTAGCTGAGTAGATCAGTGGATTGTCTACTTGAGCAGATCAGTGTGTTGTCTAGCTAAGCAGATCAATGGATTGCCTACCTGATCAGATCAATGTATTGCCTAGCTTTGAGCATATCAAAGTAATAATTGTATTTGATAAGGATCCTTATATCTATGTGAAATATTATAAGGATATTATATTATGGAGTACCCCAAATTGGGGGAACCACGTTAAATGTTGTGTCTCAATTGTGTGTGGTGACTTGTGCTCTTGCTTACTATTGCTATCTAATTTATTAATACACATTGTTATATTTAGTTATTGCAATTAAGGACATTAATTGATATTGGTTTGGAAATAAATTAAAAAGTGGGCGCTATACTGTTCACCCCCCCTCTAAGTATAAGCTTGTGTTCTTCAATTGGTATCAGAGCGGGTTCCTTCGAAAAGGCTAACAAGTTAAGGGTAGATTCTAATGGGTTACGGGATGGATAAATGGTATATTGACAATGGGTTCTCTAGTCATATGACTGGGTATAAGGATAATTACATTTCTTTTAAATGGAACAACATCGAATCTGTGAGATTTGGTGATAATGCTTCAGTTAAAATCAAAGGGAGAGGAAATTTAAGTTTGGATGATAGAAAGACTACTACACATGGTGTACTCTATGTTGAGGGTCTAAAATACAATCTACTGAGTGTTTATCAGCTTTGTTATCGAGGGTACATAGTTAATTTTTCCTCTACATGATGCAAAATCAGGGAAACAAAAATAGGGAAGCTTGTTGCAAATGCAGAAAGAACCAATAACAATCTCTACATGCTTAGTGAAATAAAAAAGGAAAAATGTCTTCTATCTCAAGAAGAAGAAATTTGGTTATGGCATAAAAGGTTGTGTCACTTGAACTTTGATAACATAGTAAGGATAAGAAACAAACAAATTATCAGAGATCTACCAAAGATAAAAAGACCTTCAAATACAATTTGTGCACAATGTCAGTATGGAAAGTAGACAATATCAAGTTTCAAAGCAAAAGAATATTCTTCCAAGGTATTAGAATTGATTCATACTAATTTATGTGGTCCTATGAGAACCAAAATTCTACAAGGTGAAAGTTACTTCATGTTGTTCATAGATGATTATTCTAGAATGACTTGGGTTGTTTTTCTGAAAGAGAAATCAGAGGCATTTGAGCATTTCAAATTGTTCAAAGAAATGGTAGAAAATGAAACAGGAAATAAGATCAAGTTTTTGTGATCAAATAGAGGAGGGGAATTCATCTCTACAAAATTCATTGATTTTTGTGCAAAACATGGAATTAGAAAAGAATATTCAACAGCCAGGACTCCACAACAAAATGGAGTAGTAGAAAGAAAGAATAGAACTCTTGAGAATATGGCCAGAGCAATGCTAAATGAATCAATAATCTCATATGGGTTTTGGAAGGAAGCAATCAGGACAATAGTCTATGTTATGAATAGAGCTCAAGTTATAACAAAACAACATAAGACTCCATATGAGTTTTGGAAAGGAAGATCTCCCACGGTAAACTACTTCAAAATTTTTGGAAGTAAGTGTTATATCAGAAGAGAGGATAAGGACTTGGGCACATTTTATCCTAGATGCGATGAAGGTATTTTTCTTGGATACTCTACAAATATTAAGGCCTACAAATGCTACAATAAAAGAACACATACCATGGTGGAAAGTATAAATGTCAGATTTTATGAAATAAAAAGAATAAATGAGCCATATCAGGAAGATATTCTTGAAGAAGAAGAAAGTTTTCAGGAATAAATGGGTGAAGATTCAGATGAAGAATATTTGTAGAATATACCTTCCAAAACTACATCAAGATATATTCAAAAAAATCATCTAGAGGACTTGATCATTGGTAGCCCTGATGTAATATGAACAAGAAGAGGAATCATAGGCTCAACAGAACAAGCAAATGTTTCACTACTATCCAAGATAGAACCAAAGGATTTCAGAGAGGCAGAAAATGATGAATGCTAGATTAAAACAATGAAGGAAGAACTAGATTAGATTGAAAAAAGTAAGACTTGGGAATTAGTTCCAAGACCAAAAGGAAAAAATGTAATTGGTACTAAATGGGTCTACAAGAATAAACTAAATGAATATGGTCAATTCATCAAAAATAAGGCAAGATTGGTGTGTAAAGGGTATGCACAAGTAGAAGGAATTGATTTTGATGAGACCTTTGCACCAGTTTCAATATTGGAAGCTATATGGATGTTTCTGGCACTTTCAAGCTACAGGAATTTCAATGTATATCATATGGATGTCAAATCAACTTTTCTGAATGGTCATTTAGAAGAAGAAGATTACATTGAACAACCAAATGGGTTTAAACAAACATATAAGCCAGATTATATGTGTAGATTGAAAAGGCTCTTTATGGCTTAAAGAAAGCTCCTAGAGCATGATATTCAAGACTGGATAAATATCTTCGAGAGAAAGGTTTCAGAGAGGGAAAATTTGATAGCAATCTGTATATTAAAAATAAGGGAAATGATTTGATGATTGTGGAAGTTTATGTGGATGATATTATTTTTGGGGGTAGCAATGACATAATGTGTCAAGAATTTGCAAGAAATATGACTAATAAGTTTGAAATTTCTATGCTTTGTGAATTAACCTTTTTCCTCGGATTACAGATTTCACAATTAGAAAAAAGGATATTCTTTCACAAACAAAGTATATAAATGAGATGTTGAAGAAATTTAAAATGGAATATAGTAATCTAGTTAGTACTCCAATGGTTACTAGGTTTAAATTAAGAAAATATGATGAATCTCCTGATGCAAATCAAACATTATACAAATCTATAATTGGTAGATTGTTATATGTTATAGCTACAAGACTAGATATAATATAGGAAGTTGGTTTAGTAGGAATATTTCAAGAAGCTCCAAAAGAATCACATGTCATAGCAGTGAAAAGAATACTCATATATCTCAAAGGAACAATGGAGTATGGTCTATGGTATCCTAGAATCATTAAGTTTACTCTCACAGCATACATAGATGCAGATTGGGCATGAAACATTGATGATTGAAAAAGCACAAGTGGAGGAGCATTATTTCTTGGTGATTGCTTAGTTTCTTGGCTAAGTAAGAAACAACCATCAGTGTCACTTTCCAAAATAGAGGTAGAATATATTGCAGCAGCAACATGTTGTTCACATGTATTATGGATGAAACTGACTCTCAAATATTTTAGCATAGAATATGATCATCCCATTCATATTTTGTGTGATAATACTAGTGCTATAAGTATCTCGAGGAATCCAGTAATGCATGCCAGAACAAAGCACATTCCAATCAAGTATCACTTTTTAAGAGAACAGGTTACAAAGCAACAAGTAAGATTGGAATATGTTCCTACAAAAGATTATATTGCAGACATATTTACAAAACCATTACCAAGATAAACGTTTGATAATTTGATAGAATAGCTAGGAGTAAAGGTACTCCCACACCAAAATTAATCACCTCAAGAGAGAAGGTGGTGAGGGGGCTAAGCTTAAGAGTCATATATTTTACTCCCATAGGTGCCCCATTTTTTGCCATTGATGTCAAAGGGGGATATATTTGAGTAAGGGGGGGATATTTGAGTTAGGGGGAGCATCCTCCAAAGAGAGCATTGAGTTAGGGAGAGCAGGCTCCAAAGAGAGTATTGAGTCAGGGGAAGCAACTTTGATTCTCATAAATGGTTTTTGCAGTGACTATGGTGATTTGCATTAGAGGTATTTCCATCAATGAAAAAGGGGGAGATTGTTGGAATTTTGAGGTATTTTATGTTGTCATTGATGTCACATGTATCATTGATATCACATGGATCACATTGAGTTTTGGTGGCCATAGTATTTCATAAATAAGCATTTATGATATTTTGGAAAACATGGATATATACATGGTTTTTGTGAAAACCAAGGTAGGCAAAATAAAAAGTTTTATTTAAAACTATGGATGGAATATTTGAAATGGGTTTTTCTTAAAACCTAGGTTGGATTTTCATTTTGTCGAAAAAGGTGCCCCGATGATGGAGATATTTAATTTTAAATTTAAATTATTTAAAATTAAAATTAAAATTTAAAAATTTAAATTTAAATTTTAAAATTAAAATTAAAGTCATCGTCGACATCATAAAAACCATGCACCATCAAAAGGAAATTAATAATTAAAGGTGCCAACATATGTGAAATTAAAGGAAGGTTGCATATATATATATGCAAAGGCTTTTGATTCAAAATTCTAAGGATTGAATGAAGAGAACAAAAAGTGGAAGCCCCAAAATCCTTCGATGTGACAGTGTGGTCCAACGGTGATCTTGGGAAGCGTGGAGTTTTTGGTTGCAATAGGGCATGCGTTTGATTCCCATCAAGTTCAATTTTTGTAGAGTGTGGAAGAAGAGCATTTGGTGCACGTTTTTGGCATGAGCAAGGGCAACGAAATATAGGGAGCATTTTTGCTCTTTGTCCTATGTGAGCACATAGCTCACATGGTATTTGGCACCATGGTTGTGGTGTTGAGAGGGCAGTGACGAGGGTTATATTACCTCTAAGAGGTAAGTAAACGTTTTATTGAATATTTTTTTTATTATTGCCTAATGTTTGAGGAATAAGGTGATGTTAAGGGAATAATGTTTGATTAAATTTTTATTTACTTGGAAGGTAAGATATAAGGGTTGAAATGCACTTTTAGGAAAAGAGAAATTTCTGGTGTTTTCCTCTTTTAGAATTATACCATATTATATATCAGTGGAAAACTTATTTCAAGGGCTATTTTATTAACTTGATTAGATGGAGAAATAAAGTGTATGTAAAGAGATATTTCTATATTTGTAAAGGGATTCAAAGTGAAGGTTGTTTTGTTTTTTTGCAAAGTGTGTTGAGTGTGGTAGATTTCCAAAGGGGTTTCCTCATATTCATAAAAGATATGGGCACATTCTTCTATTGTTTATTTATGGTGGTTGATTTCTGAAATATAATTGGAGAGAAAAGGATTGATTGTGGTTTCCTTTTCGAAAGTGGTTGGTTGAATGCTTCAAGGTTTTCTAGTTTGATAGTTGTTTTTAAACCTTATTTTATAAGCATAGTTGTTGAAGCCCATTGGTTATACAAAGAACTTTAACTTGATAAGAACATGAGTATCATTATTATGTGAGATTTGTGGTTGAGCATTGTTGGAAACATTTGAGTTGGTTGATACATGGTTGGACTAGGGTTTGTGAGAAAGATATGTCTTTTGTGATGATTGGTTGAGTTGAGTTGATTAAGCCTAGTCAAGTGATGTGTGAAGTGATTGTTCAAGTTCCATGAAACAATCTATTCTATAAATCTGATTTGAGTTGAAATTGAGATTAGAATATAATTGAGTCTCTAAGAATTCTTCTTATGCTTCTATGAGATTGCCTTGAGTTGAGAAAGATATTGGATTTGAGTATAGAACATATTGAGTCTCTAACAATTCTCTTTATGCTTCTATGAGATTGATTTGAGTTGAGATCATTGTGGATCATAGTTGTCATCCTTTGAAGAGTGTATTACCATTCATTGTTGAGTTCATATTTGAGCCTTGCCTTTATAAGATTTGAGAATGAAATTTGATTACTACTTGAGTATGATTGATTGAGCCTTTGAGAAGGCTTTTGGGATAGATTTCTGGATAACTTTGTGGATAATTTTTGGGACATATTTGGACAAGTTCTGTGTGAGCTTGTTGAGCATATTTGGACAAGTTATGTATGATCTTGTTAAGTAGATTTGGACAAGTTCTGTGTGAGCTTGTTGACTAGATTTGGACAAGTTCTATGTGAACTTGTTGAGCATATTTGGACAAGTTCTGTGTGAGCTTGTTGAGAAGATTTGGACAAGTTCTGTGTGAACTTGTTGAGCATATTTGGAAAAATTTTGTGTGAGCTTGTTGAGCATATTTGGACAAGTTCTATGTGAGATTGTTGAGGATATTTGGACAAGTTCTGTGTGAGCTTGTTAAGAAGATTTGGATAAGTTCTATGTGAGCTTGTTGAGTAGATTTGGACAAGTTATGTGTGAGATGGTTGAACAGATTAGTGGATTGCCTACCTGAGAAGATCAGTGTGTTGCCTAGCTGAGCAGATTAGTGGATTGCCTACCTAAGGAGATCAGTGTGTTACCTAGATGAGTAGATCAGTGGATTTCCTACTTGAGCAGATTAGTGTGTTGCCTAGCTGAGTAGATCAGTGGATTGCCTACCTAAGTAGATTAGTGTATTGCCTAGCTTTAAGCAGATCAAAGTAATCATTATATTGGATAAGGATATTTATTTTTGTGTGAAATATTATAAGGAGATTATCTTGTGGAGTACCCCACATTGGGGGAACCATGTTAAATATTGTGTCTCAATTGTGTGTGGTGACTTGTGCTCTTGCTTACTATTGTTATCTAAGTTATTAATGCACACTGCTATATTTGATTATTGCAATTAAGAAAATTAATTGATATTGGTTTAGAAAGAAAGTAAAAAGTGGGCGCTATATTGTTCACCCCCTGTCTCAGTATAAGCTTGTTTTTTTCACCCTTGTGTGTAAAAATTAACAATCCTTGTACTTGAAAACAAATCCTAGTACATTTTGCTTCTAATTTATTAGTATGATTTACCCATAACCTTGTTAGCATATTTATTTATCTTTGGTTTAAGAGTGTTCTACTGATTAGTGCTATGGATTAGCCACTTCATTTTATCTTCAATTTAAAATGAAGTCAGTATTAGTACTTTTTTTTAGCTGGTTCGTTGTACTTCAAAAATAGATGTATAGTCAGGAAGTGCTATGGTAAGCCCACTTTATTTTAGCTTTGCTTTTATGGGACATTGTAGGTCAATAAATCCCTCTATTGTAGGTTCATTTTATCTTGGCTTTAATGATAAAAGGAAATGTTTAAAAAAATGAAATAAACAAATTCCTTTACCCTTAAATGAAGATCTATGCAAAAATAAAATAATACCTTTTGAAGTTCTTGAATGATAGAAAGGAATCCTAAATAGGCTTATTGAATTAGCATTAATAATAAACTTATCAAGAAAACTTTAGATTTTAAACTCCTAAATTTAGAATAGCAAAGTGTGATGTGTTAGGAGTCAATTATTGGAACTAAACACATAGCAATAAAAATAAGAAAAGTTAGGGTTAGAATAAATAATCACAAAAATCTGGAATAGAGGACCAGATGTTTTAAAATTCTAGAAAAGGACCAGAAGCATACAACTCTGGAAAATAAACAGAAAAATAAAAGTTTTGGAAAAAGACCAGAAATTAACAAACATTTTTGGAAGAAGACTAGAAATGAAATAAATTCTCGAAAAGTAGACCAAATGAAGAAAACAAAATAGAACTAAATAAATAACACTATGAAAAAGCTTCAAAGTATGCTACAACAAAAAAAGTTCAGATTTGAATAATAACATAAATAGGTTAGACCTGCAAGAGCACAATCTTAACACTAGTTAAGGTGAGAGCCAAAGGTTTTTAAATATATATCAAAAATTTGTTTCCTAATGTAACAACCTTTGTGCACAATACATCAAAATAAGAAGTTCAATATATGAGAAAATGGAAAATAATATGTCAATAAAAATTTATTTTTCTATTATATTCAAATCTTGATTTCTGAATACACAAATGCAAACCAAATTTTCGTAGTTGCTAGCCTTCCTCCTTTCAATATTTCTATCTCTGGTCTCCACCGTAAATTTTTCCAACACCTTTCTTTTAATTACATCTACCCTTTTTAAAACCCTTTAACAATCAAGGAAACTCCTTTTTGGTTTCGTTTCAAACTCATATCTTCATTTCCCTTTCTTTTGGCTCTTTCTCCACATATTCATCTGTTTTACAAGATTGCATTTTCACATGCATAGGTTTGCAAGTGATTTCTTTACATCACATTATCAATGTCCTTTCAATGCATTAACAAATATAACCTTGTTTAATGATGGATTTTGAACATCTCCATCCCCTTCGTTTGCTAAAATACCCATTTACTTTATTATCTTTATTTGACCCTACATGTAACATCTTATGACACTTCATAACCATTCACTTTGCCTTCTGCATAACCCCTCTATCAACATACTATATTAGTCAACTTATCTTAATTTATGCACTTTGTTAGCACATGGAACTGCATCTATCCCTAAAATTTTAAACGATAGAATATTGCTACTCTCCATGAGGACTTACATTACCATTACTTCAATGTCATGGATGCTATAAAATTATTACGTGTGAGACATTTCATAATAGCAGCCACCAAACTCTAACACCAAGCTGACATATTAACCTTATTGATTACGCAGTGGCTGCCTTGGTAGTTGTTCGTTTGGACCCTCTTCATACTGCCATTTCATATAGCTTTTACGAGATCCATATCCTAGAGATGGTCTAAATCGTATTCTCTACCATGTCATTCAGAACCTGCTACATCTATTTTAGAAGGCTTTGATGTATCCACCATTTGATATCTTCGGTTGTGTGATTATATCCATGGAGATATCTTCACGAAATTTACCGTTAGGCAATAATATTCCTGCTAATATTATGTCCACTAAAGTTGATGTGCACCGCCAGACTAAGTGAGCTATCCCAATGCATTTTAGTTACTGTCCACTTTGAATTTAATGCTGATGAAATCCTCTTTATCTACCCCATCATGAAGATCACTACTAAACTTGATGTAGTGTATGCACCATCTGAAGTCATCCACGCAACACTCGTCTTTGTTAGAGTTATCCAATGTGTCCATGTCAAGATTTATGTCATGTAAGTAGCACTGAGTTTTATATGATATATTATCCTCAACCTTTGCGAGATCCTCTGAATTAGAAATCTCAGAGTCTCTCATGAAATTATTGTGCTATCGCTATTCTTCAAATAGACATACACATCACTGAGCCAGGATGTCCTCAACCATGATGTCATCTATACTATCGAGATCCAAATCACCATGCCCATCTAGTTGGTTGGTCCTTATCCAGTTATACAAACACATACTCATACCATTTCCATCAACCATTTATTTTGGGAGTCATATTGGTTGTATACTATTTGTTATCCGATCCAAAGGTCCATACCCGTGCAAGTTTTGAGAGTCTCTCTCCATAGTGAAAAAGTTTTGAGATCACATTTGTCAAACCTGTCACACTGTCAAAATTCATGTCTAAGATTCTGGGTTCCACATCGTGGTCTACATTGTCTAGGTCTATTGTTCTTTTGAAGGCAATTGTAGGTAAATCCACCGTCACGGTCAAAAATTTGAAGTAAATCATCACTAAATCCATTGTGTTAGAGTCAAAATCATCTTTAGTATATCTGCATGCCAGGTCTATTAATATTTTGTGTTAGCGTCCATATCTTTGTTGATATTTTCTATCTATGTGCTATAGCTACTTTAATACTAGATAGTGGGCACTCACTAGGTTGTCCAATGCTAATCCAGTCCTATGTTTTCATTCTATGTTGTGCCCACATGTTGAATAGGCATCTCCACCTAGGATCCTTCGATGAAATTTGATAATGGGATCAATGTGATCCAACTACTCACCCATGTTTGCTTGGTCTTTAATCAAGGGAGTCTATTTTTCTATCCATGTCAATATAGTGATGTCCACTATGGTTAGCTAGATACATCCATATGGTCTACTCAGCTTGAGAACAATATCCTTTTATAGGTCCCGTGGTTGGTCTGAATCCTAGCTCAATCACCTGCATGCTTACATCAAGCAATTCACATAAAAAATAGATCCAAGATAATAAAAGAACAAAACCAAAATGAAATATAAAATAAACAAACATTTGAACTAAAACTAAATCAACTCTCCATTGTAAATATATATAACTCTATAAACATATACGACACATATATGTATATAAGATATATATTTTATTTTTTTATTTTTTATTTTTTGGATTTTTTATTGTTATTTTTATTTATTTAAAATGTTTTCTTCTTTGTGTTTTACCCATTTTAAATATTAAAATAAACTCAACAACACCTAAAATAAAACACTAAAATGGATAAATATTCCAACAAAACCTTTAACCAACACACTAACATCAAAACTATAAATTCACACCTTAACCTAAACAAACGTGAAAATAATGACACAAAAAATAACCACACTAAACACTTTCAAAGGAAAAAAAGAAGAAAATGCTCCACAAATAACCTTGGACTCCATATTGCCATTCGATGGAGGATATCCAATGAAATTAACACTCAAGGAAGACCAAAACTCCCAAAAACTCAAAATAAAAAGTGGGTCCCCAATAATTGGGGATAGTTGTGGAAAGGCCACAAAAAATTATGACTCTATTGGGAAATGCTCTTGAGAATTTTAAGTAAAGAACCTAACTTGAATCCTAGAAAACTAAGAACAATAAAATGAGAATTATTTAGCAATATTCAAAGAAGGTGGGGAGCTAGCTTCTGTTAAAAACAACTAAACTATTTGCTCTTTGCTTGGTGTGTGGAATGTGCTTCATTCTTAAATTCTGGAAACCATTCAAATTGTGTCACCTAATTTACATTTAGGCTATAAAGTATTACTCATTAAATATGTGTATGTACATTTCTCCATTACCAGTCAGGCGTATATAGCCCCAATAGAGATTTTTTGGATAACCCAGGTATTAGTTTGACCTCTCTCTCTCTCTTTTATATTTTTTTGTGAAATCTTCCTAAAACCTAGGTTAGAGAAAATTCCAGACTAAATATGGATAAATTTAAATTTTTACCTTAATCTGCAAAGCAAAATGACTTCATCCTGCAAGCCTTCGTAGAATATCCTTTAATAATATGATTTACATGTGTAGCTTTAGTAAAATAGTTCAATGTTCCACCTTCCACCATTTTGGTCCCAAAATCTAAGAATAATCACTAAGCAACTTCACCCTCTTGCCTTCTAGTTTTACCTTCTTTCAAGCTAGATAATCCAACCTACTTAACAAAGGATCAACTCCCAATAAAATAAAACCAAAGTATGCAACCACCATTATAGACTACCACAAAAAAAGGGAGAAAACTAAAAGAGAAACAGAAAGCCAAAAGCCTATCTTAAGCTAAGAAAAACCCAAAGAAAGAAAACCAAACAAGATCACAAAAATAATGTACAAATTTCCACACAAGGATAACAATAAAAACAAAGGTACAACATAATAAATCTATATGCAATAATGGCACACATGAAATAAAACCTTGAAAGCCTCATGGGTGAAAGTAGTGCTTCAAAAACTGCCCATTCACAGGCAAGTGAGAATCCTCTCCAGTTAATGTTTTCAAACGAAAAGTATTTTCATCAATAATATTAGATATATGGTAAGGATTGAGCCAAAGACAATCAAACTTTTCATGGTCACTTTTTTTTTTCATGCACCTTATCCCAAAGTAAAACTAGATCAAAAATTCTAAAATCCTTAATTTTTGCCCTTTTGTCAAACCATCTCTTGACAACATCTTGATGTTTGCTAAAGTGAAGCAATGCCTCCTCTTGATTTTTTGTCTAAATGTATTATATGAGTGAGATGTACTTCAATATTATCATCGGTGTCAAGATATTCCTTCATAAATTTTCGAGTCTGCAATTTAAGATTAGCAAGAAAATTTGTATCCTGATTGTATACCAAATGATAAGGTGAAGTTCCAACGGATTCCTTAGTTATTATTCTATCAACCCACAATGTAAACTTTAATTTATTGTGCCAATCCCTAGGGTTGTGTTCAAGCAATTTTTTAATGACAAATAACAAGTTTTTATTTGAATATTCAGCTAATCTGTTACCTTGAGGATAGTAATTAGAAGAATGCTTAATGCTCACCTTGTTATCATAAGCCCACTCTACAAAACAAGATAAAATGAAAGTAGACCCATTATCACAAATAATAGAATGAGGTATTCCAAACCTAGTCATGATGTAGTCTTCCAAAAATTGAATGACGACCTCTGTAGTACAATTTTTGGTAGGGATGGCTTCAGTCCATCTGGTACAATAATCAAAAGTAGTGAGGATGTACTTATGGAGAGCTGAAGAATTAGGACTAGTAACCCCTTAAAAATTTAATCCCCATTGGGCGAAGGGTTTCATTTTAGTTACTGGTTGCAATGGCATTGGTGCTTAGCTTTCTCTATTGGCAACAATTTGATAGATGTGGCAAGACCTTACATGGGAATGGGTATCCTTGAATATATGAGGCCAATAGTAACTAGATCTTAAGATATGGTGTGTTGTAGCATTAGCATAACCATACCCCATCCCATACCATGGAATTCATGCAAGATATACATAGATTCTTCTTTGTTTAGACAAAAAAGAAATATTTCCTCATGATTCTTCCTATATAATATACCAGTGTTAATCATAAAATTTATGGATTTTAAATGTAGATCCCTTCTTTGTGTAGAATTCAAGTGTGGAGGACACTTACCATTCAATAATAAGTACACAATATCCACATACCATTCGTCTTGCGTTATGTCCTCTACATTGTAATTTGGGTAAGAAATTTGAGGATTTATCCTCATAAGAGTATTTGTCAATCCTTGGCCTCAAACCAAAATCATTGGGTGGATGTCAAAATCAAAATCTTGAAGAGTAGACATCCACTTTCCTCTTATTTCACCTAAATCATTTTGCATTAACATATTTTTTAACGCAGGATCAGGTACAATAGCAAATAATCTACTATGCAAAATATAATGCCTAACTTTCATAATAGATTTAAATAAAGCATATAATTGTTCATCCAAAATGGTATATCTTACTTGTGCATATTTTAATGGTGAACTCATAAATGCAATAAGGTTTTCAGAGTTACCTTCACTTTTATGAGTTAACACACTAGCATACGAATGGTTAGATGCAAAAGTGTATATAAATACCGACTTCATATAATCAGGACTTACTAAGATAGGTGCATTATAAATAGCATATTTCACACCCTGAAAAGTAGTTCGTACCTCATGTGTGTACTTTATATTCACATCCCTTTTCAGCATGTCATTCAAAGGGTTAACTATCTCAGCAAATCCAAAAATGAATTTCTTGAAAATTTTGATTTTCCCAAAGAAAGACCTAAGCTCCTTTTTACTGCCTAGGAAAGGGATCCTTTGGATAGCTTCTATTTGTGTGGGATATATAGAAATACCCTCTTTTGATATCACATGCCCTAATAATTTCCCTTCCATCACTCCAAAGATGCATTTTTTAGGATTAAGCAAGATTCCATGTTCTCTACATCTTTGAAGGACCTTTCTCAAATCCCCAATATGATCCTTTCTTTTCTTTGAAAAATAGGTATATCATCTACGTAAAAAACTATGCACTTACCAATAAGGTCTCTAAATGCATAATCCATGGCTAGGGTTATGCATAAGGGGTTGGACTCAAAATGTACTTGTAAAAAAATGGTGAATCCTAATCAAAATCAAGGTGAATCATGGAGAATACTAAGCAAATCAAATCGAGCATCTTCACACCAAAATTTGGGGTATTTGAAACTCTAAAATATAAGGTCATATTTGGGTCCACTTTTGACCTATTAAATAATATTATAACTTCATAAAAATACTACCATTAGATCAAGATTAAAAAGAGCTTTCCAACAAGTACAAATATGCCTATGTTTTGATATATATTGTGGTGAATTGACCCTAAGAAAAAAATGGTCTTGAAAATTTTAGGTGAATGGGCCAACGTCGAGGGTCCTCTTATTTGTAAATTTAGAAATTTTAAAATCCTAATATTCACCCAATTTATGAATATTCGCCACTATGCATAACCTTGTCCATGGCCCACTAAAAAGTTACACCTACATTGAGCAAACCAGAAGGCATTCTATGTAAACGTACCCCATTTATTGGTAAAAGTAGTCTTCATTCTATCTCTATGGTCAATGAGAACCTTATTATAACTAGAATACCCATCAAAAATGACATCATTTCAAATCCGTTGACCATTTGTAAGATGCTATTAATAGAAACAAGGGGGTAATTGTCCTTTTGTGAAGCTTTGTTGAGATTTCTAAAATCGATGCATAATCTAATTTCACCAGTTTTCTTCCTAATAGGCACTATGTTAGCAACCCAAGTGGAATGGTGAATAGGAAATATAATCTTAGCATCTAACAATGTTTTTTATTTCCTTTGCTACAAGTGGTTCCAACAAAGGGTTAATTTGTACATTGTTTCTACCTAAAAGGTTTAGAATATGGCTTCAGAGAGATAATGTACATAATAATATTTTGATTATAATTTTTTATATCCTCGTATGTCCAATCAATATAATCAATATATTCTCTAAGAAAATGAACTATTTCTTCCCTTTCCTGAGGTGTACAAGCCTTCCCAATGAGTACATTATGAGACTTCTCATTACTTCCAATATTGAAACTATCATAGGCATCCTCCTTTGGTGAGATATTGCTAGATTTCTTGTCTTGATAGTCAATATCAAATAACTTCTCAAGAGAAAAAACATATTTTGGGATGGCATTAACCTCCTTTGTCACTTTCTCTTCTTCATCCTCATCTTCTTCTAATATTTGATCCTCATAAATCACCTAATTCTCGAAGACACCTGAATTAGTCACAAAATCAAAGAGGTGTCTATCGCTTTCAAAAACTTGTAAGTTTTTAACGTTGTTAGGTATGGATGGACAAGGGATCAATTCTATTGAGAAATTCTTTAATTTCCTCTTATCAATGGGTTTTAGAGTGCCTGCTGCAACTGCCAAAGAATTAGCAACCTAGTTACCTTTTCTAAAAATTAGAGAAATATTAAAGGCCTCAAATTTTTCAATCAAGTCTCTAACTGTAGTATTGTAGTTGGATAATATTTCATCTCGACATGTATATTCCCATTTCATATACTTAACAACTAGCATTGAATCTCCTAATAATTTCAAGAGTTTTATATTCTTATTTAGCGCTAATCATAATCCATATATCAAAGCTTCATATTTTGCTGCATTACAAGTGCATGGGAACTACAACCTGTATGCAACAAAAGAAGACTTCCCCTTAGGGTTAATGAGTTTCACTCCTGCTCTGCTACCTTTTTTAGATCTAGAACCATAAAAATTCAGTGTCCAAATAAGATTATCATTAGCAAGAGATCTACAAGATAAAACTTCAGCATCATATTCATTTGTGACCATACCAGTATCCAATGTGAAAACACCCAATTCTGACTCATTGTAAACAAATCTCATTTGGTATATTATAGTTTGTGATCATCTCTTTGGTCCTAGGCTCCATTTCAACCTAGATTTTATTAGCTACCACTTTCCAGGGTAACCACATGTGCGAAAAATCCTTGGTGAGATAACCATTCAAATTTTTGCTCTAGTCCCTAGCCAACAACATACCATATTTGTTTGGAATGTCAACAACATGAATGTCAATATATTGTTGAATCCTAGGTTTAGATGACACTTGAATAAGGATGTTATGAAGCATCCCTACCACATTTACCTTAGACCTATCTAATTGGATCACCATTCTATTCGAAGGGTTGGGTTTCAAACCTAACCTCTTAAAGATAGCATAAGGCATGACGTTCCCTAACGTGCCTGAATCTACCAAAAAATTATGTAAATTCTTTCCTACGATTTGAAATATAAAAAAAAAGGAGTAACTTCTCCTTTATCCC
Organism: Wollemia nobilis; assembly: GCA_028583015.1. Classification (NCBI taxonomy): domain Eukaryota; kingdom Viridiplantae; phylum Streptophyta; class Pinopsida; order Araucariales; family Araucariaceae; genus Wollemia; species Wollemia nobilis. The sequence goes on along the minus strand of JAQPPZ010013509.1, from coordinate 885,346 downwards.
TTCGTAAGGTAAAATGAGTCTCTATAGCTTTCTTTGTATTAATTTTACCTTAATTACCCAAGGCCTTGATCAATGAATCCTGTTGATCAGTCATTTGTGCTACCTCAAACAATGTGATGTTTGATTTTGTTTGAAGAAAACAAGCTTATACTGAGAGGGGGGTGAACAATATAAGACAAAATTTTACTTTTCTTTCCCAAAAAATATTATCCAATATTATCAATGGAAATATCAATAGTAGTAATCAAAGTAATACACAGATCATCAAACACAATAGAGACACCAATTTAACATGGTTCACCCAATGTGGGCTACTCCATAGTGAAAATATTTCTACTAAATTTTCCTAAAAAATCTTCTTGCGAATGAATTCCTTATTATAATATTTATGGAACTTTGTCCAAAGGAGACACCAATCCCCTATGCTCTTATTTGTGGATCTCTCTCCAAAGTAGAACTCTTTCCCCTTTTCTTTGATTTTTGGAACTTGATATGGGAGACCTCTATCTCCTCAACTTGTTCGTGGATCTCTCTCCACATAAGAAATCTATCTTCCCAACTAGTTCATGGATGACACTCCATAGGAGAACTCTTTCCCCTTGCTCTATTTCATGGATCTCTATCCACATGAGAACTCTTTCCCCTCTGCTCTGGTTGATGATCTTATAGAAGACTTCTGCCCCCACTACTCTAGCTTGTGGATCTATCTCCATAGAAGACCTCTATCCTCACTACCTTGGCTAATGGATCTCTATGCACTGGAGACTCCTTTCCTTTGCTTTATCACCTCCAAATCTTGCTCTCAACTCTATCTTAGATTTGTACCAAAATCTGTCCCAAGTGTAGTACAAATCTACTCTAACTATGTCTCAAGTCTAGAAAATATCTTCTCAATTTTTTTTACCAAAATCTATACTCAAATATATCCTCAAGCCTTAATACAAAGCTTGATTCAATCACAAATCAACTCTACTTAGATCTACCCCAAGACTTAACACAAATATCGAACAAATAAATGAATCAACTCTGCTCTCAAGTCTTCAAAAATACTTGCTTCAAATATACCTTTAATTCATCTCAATAACTTACTCAATATTCTATCAAGTCTTCACCAAGACTTACCTCAAATATTCCTTCAAGTCCTCTCAAGAACTTTCTCAATATGCTCTCAAGTATTCACCAAGACTTACCTCAAATCTGCCTTTAAGTTCTCTCAAGAACTTGCTCAATCTGCTCTCATGTTTTCAACAAGACTCACCTTAAATCTGCCTTAAATTCCTCTCAATAACTTGCTCAATATGCTCTCAAGTCTTCACCAAGACTTACCTCAAATATACCTTCAAGTCCTCTCAATAACTTGCTCAATCTACTCTCAAGTCTTCACTAAGACTTACCTCAAATCTGCTTTCAAGTCCTCTCAAAAACTTGGTTAATCTTCTCTCAAGTTTTCACCAAGACTTACCTCAAATATGTTTTAATACATACTCAAAAAAACTCACAAAATATGCTCAATCAATCTCAAATATTGCACACAATGATATCAAATTCTTTTTCTAATCTCAAAGGTAATTCCTTTGACTTGAAGCAATTTAGGCATATTTAATCCAAAATTTGTTTAACCTATGGAACATATAGAGAATGATGTACTATATCAAAACTCAATATGTTCTACTCAATCATTAATTCTTTCACTTTCAAAAATCTTATTTCTAATGTTTACACATTCACTTTCAATATCACTCAAATCCAATGCTCAAGTATTTCACTCAATCATTCAACCAATGAAACACAACTTGTTAACTAACCCTAAACAAGTGATTTCAAACTTCTTAAAATAGAGAGCACAATGTGGGCCTTAAAACCTAACTCAAATAATCCTCAATGTCTATATCAAATGTTCTCAAAACATTCACCAATGAAGCATATAAGAATTCACTCAAATATTTCCAATAATTCTTATCAAACAATCCTTTTCACTCCACCTTATATTTTACAACATTTATTCCAACATTTCAAAAAAAATATGATGTGCCCATACCTCTTTGCTTTGATGGATATATGTCTTCAAATCCTGTTTTACTCACAAACAAATCCTTTTGCAAATTCTAGATTAAATAGCAATAGTCTATCTCAAAATCTCCACAAGAATATCTACGTCAACAATTATTTCACCATACAAGAAATACAATAAAATGTCTAGTCACAATTACACCTTATCACTCCTTCACTTTCAAAATAATATTCAACATACATTAAAAGTAAAGTTCCTTGTTTACACCTTATAATATCCTCTTTCAAAATAATATTCAACACATATCAAAATAAATCCCTTGTTTACACCTTATAATCCCCAATGCTCTATTTATTTTCTAAGAACCTAAAGTAAAATATTTATTTAACACACCTTATGACTCCCTAAATAATTCCACACTTGGCCCTTTTAATATCACTTGGCCTCAAAGTCAAATCACGTATTCCAAGACCATAGAAGCACATAAATTAAAAATCATACCTTTAATATTCTGCCAGCCACCACAATGCAAGTCTCAATGACTAGCACCCAAGATCAAACCCACAACCTAAGCCACCACAATGCCCTAGCCCAAGGCTAGGCTACCACTTGGGCTACACGCCCGCATGAAACCAAATTTCCATGATTTCGTATTTGAAATTGCCTTCGCTAAAAATAAAAAAGGTGCTTTACCCTTTTGCAAAACAACTCCATGGGATTCAAAATAGAAACCTTCCCTTCGCAAGAGCCTTAGCCACATTACTCCTACCACCTATGCTACCCAGCGCTATGGGATATATCTTTTGCTCCAGGGGAATTTCAACGCAACTCTAGCTCCCTTTCCTTTAAGACTCACGAACGTATTCTCCTTTTTGAAAATAGAGCGCATGAATTATCTCTTCCACATAGGTATTCGAATGATTAACCTTTGGAAATGAAAATTAATTTCCTTTAAATACTCTTTCCTTTGGTTTAAAAAACGTTGGCCCTCTCTTGCTTTTGAATTTGAATTCGATTTGAAACTTTGACACCATAAATTATTTAAATTTAAAATTTTAACTTTTTTTAAAATATTTTAATTTAAATAATGTAATTGAAACCGTAGCAACATTTTATAAATGCTCAACATACCTTGTCTAGGATATCTCTTTTTAAATTATTTCTTGGGCCCAATTATTATAATATTGAAAATTATTATAATAATATTTTTCTTTCCTTTTAAACCATGGCCTCTTCTTTTCGACCAATTTGGTTGCTTTTGGGATGAACTTTGCCTTGATCAATTTCAACCATATCAACCATAGAATAATATTCATGCCATACAAAGTGCTCTCTGACATCAATATTTTGACATCAAGCCTTTTGACATCAATGACAACGTAACTTACTCAAAATTTCCAATAATCTCCCCCTTTCTCATTAATGGCAACAATTTTCCTTAATCATTCCTTTTTCCTTTTTCTATCTATATTGCCTCTAGGAAATTTCTCCCACTGACTGAATGCTCTCCCCATAACTCAAATCTCTCCCCCTTTGACATCAATGGCAAAGGGAATCCTTTGGGGCTAAAGATAAGACTCTTAGCTCAGCCCCATCACCACCTCCTTTATTTGAGGTGATTAAATTTGGGGTGGGAGTAAAATTACTCTGAGCATACAATACTATTTTCCTTTGTCAACCTACTTTCTCAACATACCCTTTTGGTTCCTTTGAGTATCCTTGTTCTTGCTTGTCTCTGGAAGCTTTGGAAACTTTGTTCTGCACCACTTGGCCATATGCCCAACATTATTGAACTTATAAAACTTAATATTGTGATTCCTAGAAGGTGCAAATATCTTAAAGTTCCTCTTGGTGAAGCCATATCTATTTTTATCGTGAACCCTGTAGTGAATTGCTTTATGACCAAATCGATTACAAGAGTAGCAATACCCTTGAAAGAAATATCCATATTTGAATTTCCTCTTAGTTATACCATATTCCTTTTTTTTATGAGTCTTGCAACACATAGCCCTATCACCAAACCTATTACATGAGAAACAATGTCCTTTGAAGAAATATTTCCTTAGACCCATTGGTCTCTTAGTCCTTTATTCCCTGTGATGTTCCATGTTTCTTATTTGTGCATTGTTTCCTTTCTTGGTGAAACTTCTATTCACATAAGTCTCACTTTATCCTTTACTCTCTTATTCTAAATCTTCTTCCTCTTTGGATATTGAGCTTGACCCTTCTTCTTGTTTCTCTTGTCTTTCTTCAAAACCAAGTCCTATTTTGTTAGATGAAGGTCTTTGTGCATTGATAATTTTATCCATAGTCTTTGAAATTTTCCAAAACCTATGTAGCTTGTCCTTAGACTCTTCCATTTCCTTCCTTAGAAATACTACCTCTTGTTCTAATATCTCACATTCTAAGACTTTTATTTCTAACTTTTATTTAAATCTCCTTGTCTTAGCTATTGAGTTTGTCAGATATTGTATAAGCTTTCCTTTCTCTTCATAACATTCTTAAAATTGAGCCTTGAATTTGGAGTTATTCTTTCTAACATTTTTCAATTCTTTTAGAGTAGAAATAAGTTCATCTTCTAAATCCACTACTTCTTCCTATTCATTTTCTAATTCTTGCTCTACTTCTTTGTCTTCAAGAGCATCTTCATATCTTTCAAATTTATCTTCAATGGGATCACTTCCTTCTTCTATTTCCAAGAAGAGAATTTCCTCTTCTTCACTATGTGAGGATATTTCATCACTATCACTTGAGTGAAGAAGACAAGCTTATACTGAGAGGGGGGGGTGAACAATATAAGACCACTTTTTACTTTTTTCTTCAACTTAACTTTTAATACAATGTTATGTAGTGTATAGAAAACAGTATCAAGAAGAAATCAAAGCAATACAGAAAACACCATCCACAATAGAGACACAACAATTTATGTGGTTCACCCAAGGTGGGCTACTCCACGGATAAAATTTTCACTAAAATTTTATCAACCAAATCTGATAAAACCTTTCTCGATTACAATGTTTATGGGTACCAACCCAAAGGAGACATCAATCCCCTAACTCTGCTCTGGCTGGTGATATTCTAGAAGACCTCTACCTCTGCTGCCATTAGCAAGTGGAACTCTATCCACAGAAGACACCTGTCTTCCCTGCTCTGGCTGGAGACCTCTGTCCTCAACTCTATCACCTCAAAGTTGGTCCTTGAAAATTCACTAAACATAGTCCTTCGATCTAGCATAAATGTCCTCTATCTTTTTCTATGATTTGCACCAAACACAGTCCTTCGGTCTGGCACAATTCTGTCCTCTTCTTCTTTCTCTGGTCTACACCAAACATAGTCCTTCGGTCTGGCACAAGTCTGTCCTCAAATCTCTTTCTGTTCTGTTACAGCCGCACTTGGTCGAAACCAAATTTTGCACTGACTATGCAAACATAGTAGCACTCGATTGAACATCAACTTATGCACCTCTACGCAATCATAGTAGCATAGTCTTCACACACTCTACTTCTCGATGATAAAACTTCTCCCCCACACTCTATCTATGAATATCGCACTTCGAATGCACACACTTCAATCGATCTTCTCCTCAAACAACCCTCCTCTTATACTAAAACTTTCAAGATTAAAACTTTGATCCTAGTCGGTTGCACAACCCTAAACAACATCGACTGCAAACCTTAATCTTCGTCGGCCTAGATTTAACTTTGTCGGTTCAAATTTAACTCTGCAACTCTTCTGTAGCTTCTGTCGTGAAACTACATGTCGTGATATCGTGACACCTTTTGCAACCGTACGCCTTCCTTTGGATTTTGTCGCAATATCGTGAAACCTTAGCCTATTTTGACTTTACTTAAGTTCTTGTCATGAAATCATGACACTTTCTGCTTCTGCTGATGTCATCTTCACTTCTATCATGAAATCGCGACCCTTCTATCTTCATGGCCTTCTTCTTTGCTTTTGTCATGAAATCGTGACACTACTGCCTTTGTTGACGTCATCTTCACTCTTGTCACAAAATCGTGACACTTCTGTCTTCATGGCCTTCCTTTCAGCTCTTGTCGTTAAATCACGACATTTTCGCTGCCTTAAGCTTCTTTCTGCATTACACCCGCGAAACTAGAACATGTCATGAAATCGCGACGCTTTTGCCTTCGAGCTCTTCCTTCTTGAATTCGTTGTGAAATCATGACGCTTCTTCTATTGAAGACTTGCTAACTATTTCTGTCATGAAATCGCAACACTTTCGCCAACTGAATGCTACCATCTCAACCTGTCATGAAATCATAACACTTTCTGCATTCGCAAGCTTTCTCTTCAACCTGTCATGAAATCGTGACACTTTCTGCATCCGTACAACTTCTTTGTAGCCTGTCGTGAAATCACAACGCTTCTCATTTCAGACTCTTCCCTTTGCTGCATGTCGCAAAATCATGACAGTTCTCACTTCGAGCTTTTCAGCATGTCACGAAATTGTGACAGTCCTCACTTAGTCTTTTGCAGCATGTCACGAAATCGCGACAGTTCACACTACGGACTCTCCCTTCTGCATCATGTCATGAAATCGTGACACTTTTTCATCCGTACAACCTTCCTTGCATTATGTCGCAAAATCGTGACACTTTTCCTTCTTTGCCTTCCTGCACTTTTTGAGTCACGAAAATGCGACATGTCGCAAAATCACGACACTTTCCACCTTGCTCTCTTTCTTTGCCAACATGTCACGAAATCACGATAGTTTTTCCAGCTTCTTCTCTCTCTTCCAACATGTCACAAAATTGTGACAGTTTTGCTAGCTTCTTCTTTCTCTTCCAACATGTCATGAAATCGCGACACTTTTTCAAAAAGCTTTCTCTCTCCTGCCTAAGTCACAAAAATGCGACATGTCGCGATATCGTGACATTTTTCCAACTTACTTTCTTTCGAACCTGTCAAGCCGAAACTTCAACAAAACACATTATTTTACATCAAATAAAATTCTTTCAAAAAGCTTCTTGACATCAATGACAACTTATTTACTTGAGCAATTGCAAAGAACTCAAGGTACCAAAAATTGCCAACAATCTCCCCCTTTGTCATTGATGGCAACCCTTTACTAAAAACACGTCTCAGGAGCTAAAACTGAAACCAACTATGCTAACAGCTGAGAATATCCTTTTGAATTTTTGCTCCCCCTGACTTGAAGCTTTCCTCTTCACATTGAAGCTCTCCCTCTTACTCATATCTCTCCCCCTTTGTCATCAATGGCAAAGGGTCACCTTTGGGGCTGGGACTAAGAATGAGCCACTTAGCTTAGTCCCTCCCCCACCTCCTGATGAGGTGATTAAAATAGGGGTGGGAGTAAAACTCCCATTAGGCACTGATCATCATCAGTGTCTACAATTTCCTTGTCAGGCCTTTTCTTGAATATTTTGTCCGCATTCCTATTTTTGTCACTGTTCTTGTTTTTGTTCTCATCCCTTTCCTTTTTCATGCCTTGATCCTTGGACCTGATCATGCCACTATTTTTGTTTTTGTACATTGGAAGATTAGCTCTACACTGTATAGCTGTGTGACCTTCATTGTTGCACTTATAACAAGTAGCAATGTTATTTCTTTTAGGCATACTTGTTCTTTGAATCCTCCTATTTTGACTAACCCTGTTCCAGTTATTAGCCTTGCAAAAAATTGCCTTATGCCCAAATTGTTTACATGAGTAGCAATACCCTTGAAAGAAATTACCACCTCTAAAACTATCATTTATCTTCCTTACTTGAGCCATGCAATGTGCAGCCATGTGACCAAACCTGTAACACGCAAAACATCTGTCATGAAATTTTCTTTTATACGACCTCTTGGGTCCTGAAAACTTCTTCTTCGCATTCTAAATTTTGTTTTCTATTTTTGCGCATCGATCACTCACGGAATCATGTTCTGAAGTACTTTCTTCATCAGAAATCTCTTCCTTTTGGAATCTCTTGCTAGATTCACCAACCTGTTCTTTGTGCGGCTTAACAAAACCAAGACCTATTTTATCTGTTGGATTTCTTTGACCTTTGATGAGAGACTTAACCCTTTTGGAGCTATATTGAAACCTGTACAACTTATCCTTGTACTCTTTAGTTTCCACTTCCAGAGAAGCCATTTTCTATTCCAACTCATTATACTCAAGAATCTTAGACTCTAACTCATCCTTGAGTTCTTGTGTTTTAGCTATAGAGAAGTCAAGACTTTCTATAAGATCGTCTCTCTCCATACAAAATTCATCTAACTAATTCTTGAGTCTATCATTCTTCTTTCTTTCATTTTTCAAAACATTAAGAGCATTATTAAGTTCACTTTCAAGATCTTTTATTTGTTTGCTTTCTGAATCCTCAAGGCCTTTTCTAGATTTCTTATCACTAAAGGTGCTACCTTTTTCAAAAACCATACAAGCATCTTCTTGATAGTTTTTTGAAGCATCGTTATACATACTGGAAACCAAATCATTATTTGTACAGTCATCCTCAAGGTGACCAAAATTTCCACAAGTAAGACATTTCATAATAATGAATCTATGTTTCGGTTCTTCCTCCTTTTATGATATGAACAACATCTCATTTTCCTCATCACTTGAAGAGCTTTCACTATCACTACTAGAACACTTACTTGTTTTGTCTAAGTATAAAATCTTCTTGTTCTTGTGTGAATACCTCTTTCCTTGATTGCTGTGCTCATATTTGTTCTTTCTGTAATACCTGTGCTTTTCATAATCCTTGCTCTTAACATCTTGTTTCTCTTCACCACTTTCATTCTTGGAAACAGTACAGTCAGTAGCATAATGACCAAACTTTCCACAATTGAAGCATCTTATATTTTTCATGCTTTTGTGCTTTCTAGACAACTTGTCTTTCTTGCTGTAATATGCCTCTTCATCACTAGAAGGCTCATCACTCTCTTGAAGCTGTTTACCCTTAGATTTCTTGGTAGCCTTGAAAGCTGCCTCTTTCTTGACGTCAACCTTCACCTGAGTTCTCAACTCAAATGCTGCAAGAATGCTATGAAGCTCATCCTTTTTTAGCTTATCCAAATATTTAGCTTCCTCAATAGCAAAAATATTTTCACTAAATCTATTAGGAAGAGATCTTAAGATTTTATCACAAACATCATTTTCAGCAAGTTCAAGACCTAAGTATTTCATGGAGTTAACAACCTCATCCATGCGAAGCATGTAGTCACTAATATTTTCATGATCATTCATCTTAAGTTGTTCGAACATACCTTTGAAATGTCTCAACTTGGCCTTTCTGACATTTGCATCACCTGTATGAAAAACCTGCAACTGTTTCCACATTTCACTAGTTGTCTTGCAGTGAATTACTTTGGTGAGATCTACTTTTTGTAAGCCTTTCAGGATTGCATTCATTGCTTTTGAATTGCTGTGATGTAGAAGCCTATCTTCTTTAGTATATGGACCATTTACAGGAATAGTGTACCCATCTTAAATCACTTCCCAAACCTCATTTCCAAGTGCCATTAGATGAACCTTCATCCTTGCACTCCAAAGACCAAAATCTGATCCATCAAGAATAGGTGCTGCATTTTTGCTTGAATAATCCATTGTGTTCTTATCAATCTTTTCCTTCAAGTTGTTAAAATTTTCGAAGGAACCCGTTCTGATACCAATTGAAGAACACAAGCTTATAGTGAGAGGGGGGTGAACAGTATAAGACCACTTTTTACTTTTTCCTTCAACTTAACTTTTAATACAATGTTATGCAGTGTATAGAAAGCAATATCAAGAAAAAATTAAAGCAATACAGAAAACACCATCCACAATAGAGACACAACAATTTACGTGGTTCACCCAAGGTGGGCTACTCCACGGATAAAATTTTCACTAAAATTTTATCAACCAAATCTAGGAAAACCTTTCCCAATTACAATGTTTATGGGTACCAACCCAAAGGAGACATCAATCCCCTAACTCTGCTCTGGCTAGTGATCTTCTAGAAGACCTCTACCTCTACTGCCCTTAGCAAGTGGAACTCTATCCATAGAAGACACCTGTCTTCCCTACTCTGGCTGGAGACCTCTGTCCTCAACTCTATAACCTCAAAGCTGGTCCTCAAAAATGCACTAAACACAGTCGCAAAAATGCGACATGTCACGATATCGCCTTAGGCAGACCTCTAATCTGGAGACCTCTATCCTCAACTCTATCACCTTAGGCAGGAGACCTCTCTCCTGCCTAGGTCACGAAAATGTGACATGTCGCGATATCGCGATATTTTTCCAACTTACTTTCTTTCGAACCTGTCAAGCCGAAACTTCAACAAAACACATTATTTTACATCAAATCAAATTCTTTCAAAAAGCTTATTGACATCAATGACAACTTATTTACTTGAGCAACTGCAAAGAACTCAAGGTACCCAAAATTTCCAACATTGAGACCTTGCCTGTCTTGTCCACATAAAAACTCTTCTTATGCCTCTAAAAAAACTTCTTTTCATGATTGTTTTATCCATACCTTTTTTTATTTTCATACCTAGATTTTCTTGCTTCCTTTCTCTTATGATCTTGTTTCTATTCACTACTACTACTTCCAACTTCTGAATAGTTAGATGCATAGTGACCATATTTACCAAAATTGAAACATTTAACTATTTTAGTACCTTTGCACTTTTGAAAGGGAACACCTTCCCTTGTTCCTTAGAATATATATAAATTCCATACAATAATACTTGATCAACCTTTAGCAGAACGCGTAATAGAAAACAATAACAATAATTTGCAATAGTGATGAATGAATTTAATAAAACAAAATGAAATACTTTACCACTTAAGGAGGGTAGATCACCACCACAATGGGTAAATTATAATGTAAAAACACAATTGAAGGATTGATAAATTGATGATAGATAATTTTATACGCTTTTATACTAATGTATAAATACAAATTAAGATGACTTTAGTTCATATAGATGATGACTATATTTGTAATGTAACACGACTCCCCTCCTCAGAAAGTTTTGTCCTCAAAGCTAGAAATTTCTAGAAAATACTTTTAGGTTCCCATGTAGCATCTCCGTCTGGTAGGTCTTGCCATTTTATGAGAAATTACTGGATGTGACGAGATCTCAATATGTGTGTTTTTCTTTGTAGAATTGCTTCCAGCTGGAGATATATGTGCCCTTCTTCATCTAGTATTGGTAATTTTTATTGAGATTGCACTTTCTGGCCGATCACCTTCTTGAGACAGACAACATGAAATAATGAATGTATACGTGATGAAGGAGGTATCTCTAGTTGATATGCCACTTCTCCAATGTGACACACAATTTTGTATGGACCATAAAATTGTGGAGCCAACTTCTGACTGGACTTGATAGTTAATGATAATTATTTATAGGTTTGTAGATGCAAGAACACCATATCACCAATATTGAATGTTTTCGAACGGTGTGTCTTGATGTTGCTTCATATGATTTTGTGCTTGGACCAAATTGTCTTTTAAAATGGTGAGCATTGACTATCTTTGCTGAAGCCAATCATCTACTTGGGCCACTTTGGAGGATCCTGGTACATAATATACTACTATTGATGGCTTAGTTCCATACAGTTATTTAAAATGGGACATCTTGATGGAGTAATGGTAAGAAGTGTTGTACCACCATTCTGCCAATGATAACCACTGACTCCATTGATATTGTTTATCCTGAACAAAACATCTTAGGTAGGTACCCAAATATTTGTTAACCACCTTTGTTTGACCATCCATTTGTGGATGGTATGCATATGAAATATTTAATTTGGTACCACTAAGTCAAAATAATTCTCTCCAAAAATTGCTAGTAAATATGGGATCTCAATCACTTACAATATTTTTGGGCATTCCATGCAATTTGAAAATTGAATCCATAAATACCTTAGCCACTTTGCTTGCTGAAAATGGATGTTGTAAAGCCTGAAAGTGAGCATATTTGGAGAGGTGATCAACTACCATGAAAATTACTATTTTACCTTTTGACTTAGGAAGACCTTCAATAAAATCCATGGAAATGTGTTCCCACTGACGATATGGAATAGGTAATGGTTGAAGCAACCCTCTTGATTTGACTGTTTCACCCTTATTGCATTGACATACTTCACATTCAGATACCCATTGTTTGAACTCTACTTTTAATCCTTTCCAACAAAAATATTGTTTAACCCGCATATAAGTTTTCAAAAAACTTAAATTTCCTACTGATGGAGAAGCATGTGACTCATCTATAATCCTTGATTTGATTGTTGAATTATGTGGAATGTAAATATTATTCTTCTTTCTTAATATCTTGTATTAATAGGAGGAAAGAGGGTGCTTGAATGAACCAATGACAACTCTTGAATTATTTGAGCAGTTTCATTATTGGAAAATCATTCTTCCTGTAACTGAGACACCCATTGAGAACAAAGACCTGAAATAGCATTAATGACCACTTCATCTTCATATTTTCTGGATAATGCATCTGTTGCTACATTTTCTTTCCCTTTCTTGTACTCAATAACGAAATCATATCCCAACAATTTATTCAACCACTTGTTTTGTTCTGGATAAGAAAGCCTCTATTCTAGAAAATGCTTGAGACTACTATGATCTATTTTTATAATGAAACAACTACTGATTAAGTAGTGTCTCCATTTCTCCACTGCGTGTAGAATAGCCAACATTTCTTTTTCATATGTATATCTTCCCAAATTCTTTCTTGAAATTTGTTTACTTTCGAATGCCAAGGGATGACCTTCCTACATTAATATTACCCCAATACCTGTTCTTGAAGCGTCACATTCAATGACAAATGGTTTGTAAAAATTTGGAGTAGTACACATTGCTTCTTTGAGAGCCTCGAAGGCTTGAGTGGCTATTTATGACCAATTGAAAGCATCCTTATTTTTTATTGCTATGAGAGGCGATGAAATTTTACCATAGTTACATATAGATTTACGATAGTAGCTAGTGAGGCCCAAAAAACCATGAAGTTTCTTGATGGTTTTAGGTAAATGCCAATACTAAATTACCTTAATCTTATTGGGATCCACTTTAACACCTTCCTGAGATACTATATGACTGAGGTAATCAACTTCTTGAACACTGAAAGAACATTTAGAGTGTTTGACAAACAACTGTTCCTTGTGTAGTATATGAAGAACCCTTCCTACATGCATCAAATGATATTTCCAAGATTTACTATATATGAGTATGTCATTGAAGAAGACTAGGAAAAATTTATGGAGGAATGGATGAAACACATGGTTCATGAGGCTTTGTAATTTATATGGGGCATTAGTGATACCAAAGGGCATGACCAAGAATTCATAATGACCTTAATGAGTGTGAAAGGCTATTTTGGGAATATCCTCTTCCCTAAGTCTGATTTGGTGAAACCCTGAATGTAAGTCCAATTTGGTAAAAAATTGTGCACCATGTAGTTCATCTAATAGATCTTCAATGACCAGTATAGGGAATTTATCTTTGATGGTGATTTTTTTAGGAGGACAAAAATCCAAACACATACACCAAGAATTGTCTTTACGATGGGCCAGGACTACTAGTGAAGAATAGGGGCTAGTACTATGATGGATGACTCCATGTTCTAATAGTTCTTGGACAATTTCTCAATTTTTGTTTTTTGAGGTTTGGGATATCGATAAGGATGTACATTAGGAGGAAGACTACCTGGAACAAGGTGTATGGCATGGTCATGGTATCTTTTGGGAGGTAGTCTCTTTGGTTCTTGGAAGACCTCATCATAGTTGACTACAATGTTTTGTAGATCCTCTTATTGGATTTTTTGCGTATCTTATGCTTGCATTTCCATATAATTAATTTGAGTGATGAATCCATAACTACCTTTTCTTGATATTTTTTTCATGTTGTGCAAACTTACTATATTTTATGGAGGTGTTGGAATTCCTTGGAGGTGAATGGTATTCCCATTTTATTTCCATTCAACAAAGCGTTGCTTGTAATTAAAACCGATCGTGGTTTCCATTTGTTCTAGCCATGCAACTCCCAAGATAACTTTTGAATTCCCTAAATTCATAACAAAAAGAGGACCCTGCCAAGTATAACTTCCCATTTGTAATAAAATTGAAGATGTTTTACCTGTACATTGAGCACTACTCTCGCTTGCAGTTCTAACTTGAAATTTATCTTGATTGGAGGAGTGGATGTGTAAGTTTAATGCCTTGGCAAGCCTTGTGTCAATAAAGTTGTGAGTACTACCTGAATATATTAATAGAATTACCTTACTTTATCGAATGAATCCTGCCACTTTTATTGTGTGGTGAGCTGATAACCCCATAAGAGCATGTACTAAAATTACCATAGTATCTTCCTCAGCTACAACCTCCTCGTGTTTAGTTTGGTCTTCGTCTATGGGATCATTAGGAAAGTTGTTCTCCTCTATTTCATCATCTTCCTTGTCAGCATATTCAATTTGAAAATTCTGTCATGGTACACATGCCTGATATTTTGGATGATGATTACAACATTTATAGCAGAGGTCCTATTTATAGCCCACATTTGAGGGTTATGATCCACATGGATGGATAGCCAAAATGGAAGGCATTTTAAACTTATAGAAAATTTGAGATTCAAAAAAGTTCATTTTGCTACCTTCAAACTCGGTACTGAAGCTTATCAATGGTTTGTATGGCTCAAATGTGAGCAAGGTAACAACATCTACTGGGATTATTTCACCAAATATTTTCGTAATATATTTGATGTAGGATCTACATATTCTTACATGGTGCAGTTTTTATCACTTAAGCAAATAGGATTAGTAAGGGATTATATATCAGAATTCACTAGCCTGCTTTCCTATGTAAAAAATTTGGAAACCGAGGTAGTGATAGATGCTTTTAGAAATGGGTTGAAAGAGAACATTAAATTCAAAATGGATCTACAAGATCCATCTAAGATAGATGATTGTATAAGGATTTACAAATCGGCAGAAAATAAGGTACAAATGGAAACATCCACATAACGTGATTCATATGGTCAATACCGCAATAACTCTTTTTGCATAAATGATCAAACATCAAGATATTTCTGCTATAAATGTTGTAATCATCATCCAAAATATCAGGCATGTGTACCATGACAGAATTTTCAAATTGAATATGCTGACAAGGAAGATGATGAAATAGAGGAGAACAACTTTCCTAAAGATCCCATAGACGAAGACCAAACTGAACACGAGGAGGTTGTAGCTGAGGAAGATACTATGGTAATTTTAGTACATGCTCTTATGGGGTTATCAGCTCACCACACAATAAAAGTGGCAGGATTCATTCGATAAAGTAAGGTAATTCTATTAATATATTCGGGTAGTACTCACAACTTTATTGACACAAGGCTTGCCAAGGCATTAAACTTACACATCCACTCCTCCAATCAAGATAAATTTCAAGTTAGAACTGCAAGCGAGAGTAGTGCTCAATGTACAGGTAAAACATCTTCAATTTTATTACAAATGGGAAGTTATACTTGGCAGGGTCCTATTTTTGTTATGAATTTAGGGAATTCAAAAGTTATCTTGGGAGTTGCATGGCTAGAACAAATGGAAACTACGGTCGGTTTTAATTACAAGCAACGCTTTGTTGAATGGAAATAAAATGGGAATACCATTCACCTCCACGGAATTCCAACACCTCCATAAAATATAGTAAGTTTGCACAACATGAAAAAAATATCAAGAAAAGGTAGTTATGGATTCATCACTCAAATTAATTATATGGAAATGCAAGCATAAGATACGCAAAAAATCCAATAAGAGGATCTACAAAACATTGTAGTCAACTATGATGAGGTCTTCCAAGAACCAAAGAGACTACCTCCCAAAAGATACCATGACCATGCCATACACCTTGTTCCAGGTAGTCTTCCTCCTAATGGTCATCCTTATCGATATCCCCAACCTCAAAAAACAAAAATTGAGAAATTGTCCAAGAACTATTAGAACATGGAGTCATCCATCATAGTACTAGCCCCTACTCTTCACTAGTAGTCCTGGCCCATCGTAAAGACAATTCTTGGTGTATGTGTTTGGATTTTTGTCCTAAAAAAATCACCATCAAAGATAAATTCCCTATACTGGTCATTGAAGATCTATTAGATGAACTACATGGTGCACAATTTTTTACCAAATTGGACTTACATTCAGGGTTTCACCAAATCAGACTTAGGGAAGAGGATATTCCCAAAATAGCCTTTCACACTCATTAAGGTCATTATGAATTCTTGGTCATGCCCTTTGGTCTCACTAATGCCCCATATAAATTACAAAGCCTCATGAACCATGTGTTTCATCCATTCCTCCACAAATTTTTCCTAGTCTTCTTCAATGACATACTCATATATAGTAAATCTTGGAAATATCATTTGATGCATGTAGGAAGGGTTCTTCATATACTACACAAGGAACAGTGGTTTGTCAAACACTCTAAATGTTCTTTCAGTGTTCAAGAAGTTGATTACCTCAGTCATATAGTATCTCAGGAAGGTGTTAAAGTGGATCCCAATAAGATTAAGGTAATTTAGGATTGGCATTTACCTAAAACCATCAAGAAACTTCATGGTTTTTGGGCCTCACTAGCTACTATCGTAAATCTATATGTAACTATGGTAAAATTTCATCGCCTCTCATAGCAATAAAAAATAAGGATGCTTTCAATTGGTCATAAATAGCCACTCAAGCCTTCGAGGCTCTCAAAGAAGCAATGTGTACTACTCCAAATTTTTACAAACCATTTGTCATTGAATGTGACGCTTCAAGAACAGGTATTGGGGTAATATTAATGTAGGAAGGTCATCCCTTGGCATTCGAAAGTAACCAATTGACCCCGCTAGGACCTCTAGGTTGTTGGTAAACTTCATTTCTATCTTGGTCTTCAGTGTGCCTATGTCGATGGAAGCAATTTTGGATAGGACCTCTTTGTTGTTCAAAAGCTTCCTCATTTCACAAATCCTCGTTATTTCTTTATCCATTGAAGCATTTTAGGGAATGACCATTATGACCTCTTTGGTGTGTATAGGCTCTATATTGATCCTCATTGCTCCAATGGTTTGGTCTTGGGGGATTTTTTTGGATTTGTCTTTCCAATAGTTGGGACATCTTGTCATTCATGCTTTTAATACCATCCATTAAGGATTGTAAGACCTTGTCAGTGGTCATGGGGCTTCATGTTTCCTCTTGTGTGAGGTTCTCATGGGAAGAATTTGGGGAGGGATTTGATGCCATTTTGTTAAGCAATGGATAATTAGGGTTAAAGCTAGTAATTCCTAAAGGAGAAGAAGAATTTTGTGTACCTATGCTTCTAGGTCTTCTTGGTGACTTCAATATCCCCTCATTAGAGTTCTACGAGCTTGATAGTCACCCGTTTGGTCCTTTTGTCCACCTTCCACTCATACACTTGCCAAATAGTATTGCTTACAATTTCATATTTTATTTCTATAGAATAATGGCAAAAATTTGTTTATATTCACTTTAGCGAGCGACATGAAATTTAATTTTGAGCTTCCCCTTGTGACTTTAATGACTATTCGTTTGATTTTGAATTTGAATCGACAACTCTCTTTACCAATTTGACACCCCACTTGAAAGCAATTTGACACCCCACTTGAAAGCAATTTGACACACCATTTGATACTTTTATTTGACACCATAGCTTTGAACTGCTTTGACACATACACAAGGTGATGCGATCAAACTCGATGACCAACAATGGACACGTGACAGCCCACTTGAAAGCAATTTGACACACCATTTGATACTTTTATTTGACACCATAGCTTTAAACTGATTTGACACACCTAATTGACACATACACAAGGTGATGCGATCAAACTCGATGACCAAAACTGGACACATGACAGCAGAGGGGATAGAACTTGGTGACCAACATCACTGGACACATGACAGCAGAGGGAATAGTGGATAGAACTTGGTGACCAACATCACTGGACACGTGACAGCAGAGGGAACAAGGGAATAGTGGATAGAACTTGGTGACCAACATCACTGGACACGTGACAGCAGAGGGAACAAGGGACCGAACTTGGTGACCAACATCACTGGACACATCGAGAGGGACCAATGATTAGGGGATACCAAGGACTAGAGAGAACTAACAACATGGACACAATAGTTACATGACACATGGGACTAGAGAGGATATTGAATAGTGATGCAACACTTACACATAGAACTAGATAGCAACATGGATACGACACGTGGAACCAGACAGCCAATGACACATGGGACTAGAGAGGATATTGAATAGTGGACCGAACTTGGTGATCAACATCACTGGACACATGATAGCGGAGGGACCAATGATTAGGGGATACCGAGGACTAGAGAGAACTAACAACATGGACACATGGGACTAGAGACGATATTGAATAGTGATGCAACACTTACACGTAGAACTAGATGATACGCATGATAGCGGAGGGACCAATGATTAGGGGATACCGAGGACTAGAGAGAACTAACAACATGGACACATGGGACTAGAGACGATATTGAATAGTGATGCAACACTTACACGTAGAACTAGATGATACGCATGACTAGATAGCAAACATGGATACGACACGTGGAACCAGATAGCCAACTAGACTACAGACTAAAGCATATACGCACATGAGGAGGATAGCTATGTGACTGAACTCACATGTAGTTGGGTGTGGCTTTGTGCTTATACTCCCTATTCCTTTCCCCGCACACCGCATGTGGGATAAATGTCCCCGTGGATAAAAATAAATAAATTTTATTTAATGCCCGTACCTTAGTGTATAGCGTATTAATAATTATTTCATGTGATTTGATTGGTTGGTCTCCACCTGAGTTGCGTGCTAGGTTTCTACAGTGTATCATGAGCTTCTTGTATTGTGAATGGTGCTTGAGGCTTGGTCTACTCTCGCAAATCTTGTTCATTTTATATCAAGTGTGTCCATGTTGGTCGAAGGCTTGTTGTCTTTAAAACTGGTTGTATCTACTGTGAGATATTATATCACCTTGAAACCAGTCTGCTACCAGACATCTTAACTACCAATCAAGGAGACGTGAGCCATTTTTATAGTGCGTATTTGGTGAATGATGGTTTTGATGCTACTATAGTTGCGAATCTAAATTAATCTTGAATTCTCTGTTAACCTGGATGCGTGCGCCTGTTACGTTTTGGGATGTTTAGAAGATGATGAATGACTCAAAAATTTTCCATCCCATAGATTATTTTATTGACCTACATTTATTTTCTTCTTCGCCTATCGCTCGTTATCAGTGCAGTTTTCATCATAGACTAGAATAGAAGCTTGCACCCGAGAATTGCTGAATTGATTATTGATAATCTATGTTATATATTTTATAGAAAAGCAAAGCGTTGGCTGCCTGAAAGCCCCTATGATTGTCCATACTGATACCACATGAAAGGGAACACCTTCCCTTGTTCCTTATAATATATATAAATTCAATACAGTAATACTTGATCAACCTTCAGCAGCACGTGAACAGAAAACAATAACAATAAATTGCAATAGTGATGAATGAACTTAAGAAAATCAAATTAAATACTTTACCGCTCAAGGAGGGAAGATCCCCTCTGCAATGGGTAAAGTATAATGAAAAAATGCAAATGAAGGATTGATAAATTGATGATAGATAATTTTCTACACTTGGATACTAATGTATAATTACAAATTAAGATGACTTTAGTTCATATAGCCGACGTCTATATTTGTATTGTAAAAACTTTCTTGAGTCCTTCTTGTTCCTTCTGCCATAGTTTGCTTATTCATCACTTGAATCTGGCTTCTTATATTTTATCTTGTTTTATACTTTGAAGGTTGCCTCCTTCTTGGGGATAGGATCCTTTCCTATTCTCATCTCATAAGCTATGAGAGTTCCATGCACCTCATCCATAGTCAAAGTTTCAATATCTCTTATTTCTTCTATGGCTGAAACCTTTTCACTATACCTCATAGGGAGTAACCTTAAAACCTTTTGATAAACATTTTATTCTTCAACTTTAAACCCAAGTCCTCGCATGGAGTTAACAACCTCATCCACACGAAGTAAGTATGTAGCAACGTCTTCCTCATCCTCCATATTCAAGTCTTCAAATGTTTTTTTATGATTTTGCAATTTTTCCATCTTGACCTTTTTGTCTCCTCATATTTTTTCTTCAACTTTTCCCAAATCTCTTTTACTGATGTGCAATGCATAACTTTTATAAAATTTGCTTCACATAAACCAATAAGTATTACAATCATTACATTTGCATTACATAGATGTAGGAGCTTACCATATTTATCTGTAGGAGGACTAGATGGAGGTGTGTATCAATCCTCAACTTCTTGCCAAGTCTCATATCCTTGTGCCATAAAGTAAGTCTTCATTCTTATGTTCCAGAAAGCATAATTATTCCTATTAAACAATGGTACCTTATTTTCTAAAGGTCCACTCTGAGATGCTATCTGTGTTCCTGTATACATTTCCTTCAAACTATTAAATGCTTCTAAAGGAACCTACTCTAATACCAATTGAAGAACACAAAATTATACTGAGAGGGAGGGATGAAAAGTATAAGATCAAATTTTACTTTTCTTTCCCAAACAATATTATCAAATATTATCAATGGTAATATTAATAGCAGTAATAAAATCAATGCACAAATCATCACACACAATAGAGATACCAATTTAATGTGGTTCACCCAATGTGGGCTACTCTACGGAGAAAATATTTCTACTAAATTTTCTCAAAAATATTCTTGGGAATCAATTCCCTATTACAATGTTTATGTACCTCTATCCAAAGGAGACACCAATCTCCTATGCTCTAATTTGTGGATCTCTCTCCATAGGAGAAATCTTTCTCCTTTTCTCTGGTTCATGGAACTTGATCTAGGATATCTCTATCTCCTCAACTGGTTCACGGATCTCTCTCCAAAAAATGATTATATCTTCCCGTCTGGTTTATGGATCACAATCCATAGGATAACTCTTTCCCCTTAATTTAGTTCATGGATATCTATCCATAGGAGAACTCTTTCCTCTCTGCTCAGCTGATGATCTTCCACAAGACATCTACCCCCACTTCTCTGGCTTATGGATATATCTTCATAGAATACTTCTATCCTCACTAACCTGGCTAATGGATCTTTATCTAGTGGAGACTCTTATCCTCTAATTTATCACCTCCAAAACTTTCTCTCAACTCTATCTTATATTTTCACCAAAATCTGTCCCAAATATAGTATAAATCTGCTCTAACTCTGTATCAGGTCTAGCATAAATTTGCTCACAAATCTGTACCAATATCTATCCTAAAATCTATCCTCAAGCCTTAACACAAAGCTTGATCCAATCACAAATCAACTCTGCTTAGATCTATCGCAAGCCTTAACACAAATATTGAACAAATCAATCAATCAACTGTTGGATATTTTGAGTCCCTAAGTCAAACGTTGTCATTTATGTCACCATTGATGCCACCTGATGGAGTCATCATTAATACCAAGATTTCAACAAAAATCAAAGGCAACAAAGATAGTCAATTGATATTCAGAAAGAAGGCATAAGTTTGAGTGAAACAGTGAAAAATATAGAAGTTGATAAGGAGTGATAATATTTATTTTATAAATTATTTAAATTTAGGATGAATTTAAATTTTATAAATAAAAATTATAATGGTTAGAAGTGCCATAGTGAAAACCCAAATAAATTAATTGTAATTTTTATTACAATATTTTATATTGAAAAAATGGGTTTATAAAGTCTAAAAATAATAAACCCAAAAGGTTGGGTTAAAGGTTTAAAGACCAAAATTTATGTTAATAAATCCAAAGCTTGGATTTAGGATTTTAATCAAGGCAAAATTTATTTCCAAGGGAAGCACCGACGTCAAACAAAGCAAAGGAAAGTGCCAACGTCATCAAAGACAAGGGAAGCATTGACATGTTTAAAATAATGGGAATGCATATTAATACCATGCCAAATATTATTTTGAATTACCCTTGCTCGATTTGAAAAGAAAGCGCATCAAATTTAATGCAGAGCTCGTGATAGTATTTCACATTTTTTGTGGGTTGACTTGATAGAAAAAAGTGTTGGCAATTTTGGGTACCTTGGGTACATTGCCCTTGCTCAAGTGTTGATGTTGTCATTGATGTCAAAGAGTGGAAGGGTTTTTGTGAAAACCAAGGCAGTCTAAATTATAGGTTTTGTTTAAATCCATGGTCAGCAGTTTTGAAATGGGTTTTTCTTAAAACCCAAGTTAGCTCTTCTTTTTGTTGAAAAAGGTGCTCCGATGATGAAGATATTTAATTTTAAATATCCAGTTTAAATTTTATTTATTTATTTAAAATTTAAATTAATATTTCAAAATTAAATTAAAGCTGTTCACCGACTTGTTTTCAAAGCCGACGTTGCTAGGGTTTTGCAATGGATCAATTAGGGTTTCCTGCTAATAAAGCAAGGTTAAGCAACCAAAAAATTCTAGGGTTTCATGTTGACCTAATTAGGGTTGCAGCCGACGTGTTTGAGAATGTTTTTCTGCGATCTGCTGCTTGTCGGCATTCGACTGCTACTGTGAAAAATGATTCGCACTTTTTCAACCACTCCTCTATATCTCTCCGCGTTCTCTGCTACAACTTCACAGAAATATTACTTCTACGACCAAGCCTGCACACTGTCATTTCACACTCCGAACACGACTTCTGCATACCGCGTTCTTATCTTCTCTTTGCACCACTCACTCTGCTGCACCTTCCATGAAATCTCACTTCTACCATCTACGTATTTTTGCCTCGGACTTTAAACACGTCGTGCTTTGGTGTGTTGAATGCCAACAAGGCACCTTGGCCTAGTGGCAAGTGGGCAGCAACTTACGTTTTGGTGTGCACGGTGGTTTGAGTTCGAATCTCATGGAAGCCTTTGGTGGACGTGTTGAAGGCGCCAAGGAATAGGTGCAAACATTTTATTTTGCAAGGCTTGGGAGGAGTATTGAAGCACGTGGTGCTTCCTCCCTTCCCAACGAGCTTGTAAGCTCGTGTGGTGTTGGCACCATGGGCAAAGACTTGTGTGGACTGCGTTGAGAGTTCGAAACTCTCCAAAGGCAAAGGTACATTTTGTTATTTTATTTTATTAATGCCTAAGTTGGAGGTATAAGGAATTTAGTGGTTAAAGTATTTGCATTGTGATTAAGGGTGGTTGTTGAGAAATATTGTTAGGAGGTATAAGGAGAATTCTGGTTTAGTTTTCAAGTCTTAAATTTTGCCATTGTGGAATATTGAAAGGTTAAGACTTTGTGGGTGTATGTTAATTTGAATAAAGGGTTTTTGATTATTGTGAGGATATTGTCTATAGTTTAAGTTGGAGTGATAAGGTGTAATTGTGATATTATTTTTGTGATATAAAAATTATCCTCTAACCCTTATTGAGTTTGTCAAAGAAGTAATTGTGAGTGTGGCAGATTTGTAAAGGGCAATTACTCTTCAAGAAAAGGTATGGGCAAAATTCTTCTTTGTTGAGTTAGGTGTTTGGCTTGATTGAAAATTAAGTTTGGAGTGAAAAGGATTTGATTAGGGTTTCCTTTTCGAAAGTGGTTGAGTTAATGCTTCAAGGTTTTCTGGTTTGAGTGTTGTGATTAAACCTTGTTTTATAAGCATTGTTGTTGAAGCCATTGGTTGTGCAATGAACTTGAACTTGAGTTAGAAAAGAACATGAGTATCATTGTTATGTGAGATTTGTTGTTGAGCATTGTTGGATACATTTTGAGTTGGGTGATACATGCTTGGACTAGGGTTTGTGAGAAAGAGTTGTTCCTTGAGGTGATTTGTTGAGGAGAGTTGATTGAGCCTAGTCAAGTGATTGTGTGAAGTGGTTGTTCAAGTTCCATGAAACAAACTATTCTACATTCTGATTTGAGTTGAGATTGAGCTTTGAGTATAGAACATATTGAGTCTCTAAAAATTCTCTTTATGCTTCTATGAGATTGATTTGAGTTGAGATTGAGATTTGAGTATAGAACATATTGAGTCTCTAACAATTCTATTTATGCTTCTATGTGATTGAGAAAGTGATTGAGCATTGAGTATAGAACATATTGAGTCTCTAACAATTCTCTTTATGATTCTATGAGATTGGACAAGTTCTGTGTGGACTTGTTAAGTATATTTGAGGTAAGTCTTTGAGAAGGCTTGTGGACTGATTTTGTGTGAGCTTTTGTGGAAGCTTGCAATGCATATTTGAGCAAGTCCTAGAGAGGACTTATTGAGTAGGTTTGAGCAAGTCCTAGAGAGGACTTGATATGAGGAGCTTGTGAGAATTTGGACAAGTTCTGAGTGAGCTTGTTGAGAATATTTGGACAAGTTTTGAGTGAGCTTGTTGAGAAGATTTGGATAAGTTCTGAGTGAGCTTGTTGAGAAGATTTGAAGTTAGTGGACTAGATTTGAGTAGGTTTGAGTGGACTTATTGAGTAGATTTGAGTAGGTTCTAAGTGGACCTATTGAGAATATTTGAGCAGGTTCTGAGTGGACCTATTGAGCATATTTGAGTAGGTTATGAGTGGACCTATTGAGCAGATTTGAGTAGGTTTTGAGTGGACCTATTGAGAATATTTGAGAAGGTTCTGAGTGAACCTATTGATAGAGCTTTGGAGGTGATAGAGTATAGAGGATAGAGTCTTAGTGGATAGAGATCCAGTAGCCAGGATAATTGAAGATAGATCTTCTGAGTGAGGAGTCTTCAAGTGGAGAGAGATCCACTAGTCAGTGCAATAGAGAGATAAAGTCTTCTAGAAGATCACTAGCCAGAGCTGAAGGGGAAAGAGTTCTCCTATGGAAGAGATCCATGAACTTGAGATTAGGGGATCAACATCTCCTTTGGATAGAGGTCCATAAACATTGTAATTGGGAAGGATTCCCAAAATATTATTTGAGAAATATTTAGAAGAAATATTTTCTCTGTGGAGGTAGCCCACATTGGGTGAACCACGTTAAAATTTGTGTCTCTATTGTGTATGGTGTTTTGTGCATTGCTTTGATTATTGCTATTGATATTGCTATCTATACACTGCATAATATTGATTTGAAAAGAAAAGTAAAAAGTGGTCTTATATTGTTCACCCCTCCTCTCAGTATAAGCTTGTGTTCTTCAATTGGTATCAAAGTGGGTTCCTTCAGAAGAGTTTGACAACTTGAAGGAAAAGCGGTCTAAGAACACAATGGATCAAAAGGATCAAAAGGATGGGTCCTTCAATAATGTAGTACCAGTATTTGATGGAAGTGACTTCTTGTATTGGTGTGTGTTGATGAGATTTCACCTGATGGCACTTGGCAATGAAGTTTGGGATGTAGTGGAATTTGGATATGATTCAACAACCAATCCTCCTATAGATAAGGAAGGTAAGCTTCTAATGCATGCAAATTCAAGAGCTATGAATGCAATTATAAAAGGGTTGCGTAGATCAGAATCTATGAAGGTTATGGATTGTACAACAATAAAAGACATGTGGGAACTATTGCATACCATATATGAAGGTGATAAAAGTGTCAGGAAAGCTAAGATCAGAAATCTCAAAGGAGAATTTGAGAACTTAAGAATGAGGGATGATGAAAATATTCGTGACTATCTCAACAAGGTTGATGAACTTATACATGAGATGAAAGGTCTTGGAATGAAGGTTGATGAATCTGATGCTTGCGATAAGATCTTGAGAACTCTTCCAAAAAGGTATAGTGAAAAGGTTTCTGCTATAGAAACATCAATTGATAGTGATAGTCTAACAAGAAATGCTTTGCTTGGCATGCTTACTACTTTTGAGATAAGAACGAAAGATCCTATTCCTCCGAAAGAAGCTGCATTCAAAGTGGACAAGAAGATGAAGGGTAAGAAGACAGAATCAAGCAGTGAGTCATCTAGTGATGAAGAAGCAAACTATGGCAGAAGAGATAAAGGTTCTAGAAGACCCATAGATCTAAGATCTATTAAGTGTTTCAATTGTGGAAAGTATGGACACTATGCAACAGAGTGCAAAGAGCCAAAGAACAACAATGATGAAGAAAAATAGGATCACAGGTATAGGGAATCAGAAAGACACAGGTACTAGAAGAAAAGCAAGGATGGACAAAACAGACAAGGGAAGAAGTTCTTCCAAAGACAAAAGAGAAGCTACTATGCGGATAATGCAAGTAAGTACTCAATTGATAGTGATGCTAGTTCTTCAGACAATGATAGAGATGAAGTCCTATTTATGGTTGAAGAGAAAGAACCAGTTAAGAGAAAGACTCCAGTTATTCTCAAGTGTTTTAGATGTGGTAGATTTGGGCATCTTGAAGATGATTGCACAAGGGATGGTTATAGTTTTAGTGATGATGATTTTGAAGATGCACTTGATAGACTAGATGAAAATATTCTAATGGCATTAGAAGATGAAGTGAGTGATCCTATAGAAGACAAGCCAAAAGAAATAAATGATATGGACAAAGGTAAACAAATAGAGGATTATTCAGTAGAGAATGGCTATGATCTCAAGGGAGAACTTATCCATGCCCTTGACATAGTAAAGAAGGTAAGAAAGCAACACTCTAAGCTTGAAAGTCAGTTTCAAGAATGTGATGAAGAAATATTATTGCTCATAGAGGATTTAGAGAAGTCAAAGGCTAAGGCAAGCAAGTTCAAAGATAAGTTAGAAGCAAAGATTTTGGAATGTGAAAAGTTAACACAAGAAGTGGCACTACTAAAGGAAGATTTAGAGGATTCCAAGAATAAGCTATACAAGTATGTAAATAGTGCAAAGAGTGTGGATAAAATAGTCAAGATACAAAGAAGAGCAACAAACAAGATAGGTCTTGGAAGCAAATAGGTTCAAGAAGATAAGTTAGCTACCAGTTCGAAGACACTTCAAAAGAAGATACATCAGAAGAAGATAGTGTAAGTGGGAGTGAGACATCAGAGGATGAGTTGGACAACAAAGAGTTCAACAAAGATAGGAATAATGCACAAAGAAGATATAGATGGAACAACAATCAGAATAGGAGACCAATGAGGTCTAGACAAGGAAGCTTCAATGGGAGATGTTTTTCATGTCACAGGTTTGGGCACATGGCTTCATAGTGCAGGACACATGAAAGATAGGAATATGGAAAAGGACAACCTTTTCAAGGATATTGCTACTCATGTAATGAGTTTGGTCACAAGGCAATGAATTGTAGGGTTCATGATAGAAGAGGATATGGCTTCACTAGGAGAAGTCCTAAGACAGTTGCACCTCCAAGGAATAATAACATTAAGTGTTATAAGTGCAATAATGATGGTCACATAGCAAGATGGTGTAGAGAAAATATTCTAGAATCAAGCATGAACAAGAATAGGAATATGAATAGGAACATAAATATGAACAAAAATAGGAACAAAAATAGGAACATGGATGAGAATATGAACAGGAATAGAATAGGAACATGGATGAGAACAAGAACAAGAACAGGAACATAAGTGATGATAGGAACAGGGATGATGACTTGGAAAGAAATAGTGAGAGGATTCAGAAGACTCAGAGAAGAAGAGAGAAAGATAAAGGTAAAGAACAATGCTTTCGGGGAGTAGAAATACTCCCACCCTAGAATTAACCACCTCATGTGGAGGTGGGGGAGGGGCTAAGCTAAGAGGCTCATTCTTAGCCCCGAGCCCCAAAGGTGACCCTTTGCCATTGATGTCAAAGGGGGAGAGATTTGTGTATTGGGGAGAGACTTGATATAGGGAGATTTGATATTTGAGAGAGCTTTGAGCTAGGGGGAGCAATGTCCCAGGGGGAGCAAAAGAAAAAGAAAGGTCAAGTTTCAGTAAAAGGATATGGGTTGCCATCAATGACAAAGGGGGAGATTGTTGGACATTTTGAGTCCCTAAGTCAAAGTTGTCATTGATGTCACCATTGATGCCACCTGATGGAGTCATCATTAATACCAAGATTTTAGTAGAAAATAAAGGCAACAAAGATGGTCAGTTGATATTCAGCAAGAAGGCAGAAGTTCGAGTAAAATAGTGCAAAAGATAGAAGTTGAAAAGGAGTGATAATATTTATTTTATAAATTATTTAAATTCAGGATGAATTTAAATTTTATAAATAAATATTATAATGGTTAGAAGTGCCATAGTGAAAACCCAAATAAAATAATTGTAATTTTTATTACAATATTTTATATTGCAAAAATGGGTTTATAAAGTCTAAAAATAATAAACCCAAAATGTTGGGTTAAAGGTTTAAAGACCAAAGTTTATGTTAATAAATCCAAAGGTTGGATTGAGGGTTTTAATCAAGGCAACGTTTATTTCCAAGAGAAGCATCGACGTCAAACAAAGCAAAGGAAAGTGTCGACATCATCAAAGACAAGGGAAGCACCGACGTGTTTAAAATAATGGGAATGCATATTAATACCATGCCAAAGATTGTTTCGAATTACCCTTGCTCGATTTGAAAAGAAAGCGCATCGAATTTAATGCAGAGCTCGTGATAGTATTTCACATTTTTCGTGGGTTGACTTGATGATGGAAAGGACAAAGGCAAGCGCTTTGGTGTGTTGAATGCCAACAAGGCACCTTGGCCTAGTGGCAAGTGGGCAACAACTTACGTTTTGGTGTGCACGGTGGTTTGAGTTTGAATCTCGTGGAAGCCTTTGGTGGACGTGTTGAAGGCACCAAGGAATAGGTGCAAATATTTTATTTTGCAAGGCTTGGGAGGAGTATTGAAGCACGTGGTGCTTCCTCCCTTCCCAATGAGCTTGTAAGCTCATGTGGTGTTGGCACCGTGGGCAAAGACTTGTGTGGACTATGTTGAGAGTTCGAAACTCTCCAAAGGCAAAGGTACATTTTGTTATTTTATTTTATTAATGCCTAAGTTGGAGGTATAAGGAATTTAGTGGTTAAAGTCTTTGCATTGTGATTAAGGGTGGTTGTTGAGAAATATTGTTAGGAGGTATAAGGAGAATTCTGGTTTAGTTTTCAAGTCTTAAATTTTGCCATTGTGGAATATTGAAAGGTTAAGACTTTGTGGGTGTATGTTAATTTGAATAAAGGGTTTTTGATTATTGTGAGGATATTGTCTATAGTTTAAGTTGGAGTGATAAGG
This sequence comes from Wollemia nobilis, assembly GCA_028583015.1. Lineage (NCBI taxonomy): Eukaryota > Viridiplantae > Streptophyta > Pinopsida > Araucariales > Araucariaceae > Wollemia > Wollemia nobilis. The sequence continues at coordinate 856,204 of JAQPPZ010013509.1, read as the reverse complement.
TGTAATTGTGATATTATTTTTGTGATATAAAAATTATCCTCTAACCCTTATTGAGTTTTTCAAAGAAGTAATTGTGAGTGTGGCAGATTTGTAAAGGGCAATTACTCTTCAAGAAAAGGTATGGGAAAAATTCTTCTTTGTTGAGTTAGGTGTTTGGCTTGATTGAAAATTAAGTTTGGAGTGAAAAGGATTTGATTAGGGTTTCCTTTTCAAAAGTGGTTGAGTTAATGCTTCAAGGTTTTCTGGTTTGAGTGTTGTGATTAAACCTTGTTTTATAAGCATTGTTGTTGAAGCCATTGGTTGTGCAATGAACTTGAACTTGAGTTAGAAAAGAACATGAGTATCATTGTTATGTGAGATTTGTTGTTGAGCATTGTTGGATACATTTTGAGTTGGGTGATACATGCTTGGACTAGGGTTTGTGAGAAAGAGTTGTTCCTTGAGGTGATTTGTTGAGGAGAGTTGATTGAGCCTAGTCAAGTGATTGTGTGAAGTGGTTGTTCAAGTTCCATGAAACAAACTATTCTACATTCTGATTTGAGTTGAGATTGAGCTTTGAGTATAGAACATATTGAGTCTCTAACAATTCTCTTTATGCTTCTATGAGATTGATTTGAGTTGAGATTGAGATTTGAGTATAGAACATATTGAGTCTCTAACAATTCTCTTTATGCTTCTATGTGATTGAGAAAGTGATTGAGCATTGAGTATAGAACATATTGAGTCTCTAACAATTCTCTTTATGATTCTATGAGATTGGACAAGTTCTGAGTGGACTTGTTAAGCATATTTGAGGTAAGTCTTTGAGAAGGCTTGTGGACTGATTTTGTGTGAGCTTTTGTGGAAGCTTGCAATGTAGATTTGAGCAAGTCCTAGAGAGGAATTATTGAGCAAGTTTGAGCAAGTCCTAGAGAGGAGTGAGCTTGTTGAGTATATTTAGACAAGTTCTGAGTGAGCTTGTTGAGTAATATTTGGACAAGTTCTTGAGTGAGCTATGTTGAGAATATTGGAGTGAGTTGATGAGGGTTGAGAGATTTGAGTAGGTTCTAAGTGGACCTATTGAGCATATTTGAGTAGGTTCTGAGTGGACCTATTGAGCAGATTTGAGTAGGTTCTGAGTGGACCTATTGAGAATATTTGAGAAGGTTCTGAGTGAACCTATTGATAGAGCTTTGGAGGTGATAGAGTATAGAGGATAGAGTCTCAATGGATAGAGATCCAATAGCTAAGACAATTGAAGATAGATCTTCTGAGTGAGGAGTCTTCAAGTGGAGAGAGATCCACCAGTCAGTGCAATAGAGAGACAGAGTCTTCTAGAAGATCACTAGCCAGAGTTGAAGGGGAAAGAGTTCTCCTATGGAAGAGATCCATGAACTTGAGATTAGGGGATCAACATCTCCTTTGGATAGAGGTCCATAAACATTGTAATTGGGAAGGATTCCCAAAATATTATTTGAGAAATATTTAGAAGAAATATTTTCTCTATGGAGGTAGCCCACATTGGGTGAACCACGTTAAAATATGTGTCTCTATTGTGTATGGTGTTTTGTGCATTGCTTTGATTATTGCTATTGATACTGCTATCTATACACTGCATAATATTGATTTGAAAAGAAAAGTAAAAAGTGGTCTTATACTGTTCACCCCCCTCTCAGTATAAGCTTGTGTTCTTCATCAACTCCCCTCTCAAGTATTCACAAGGACTCGCTTCAAATATAACTTAAAGTTCTCTCAAGAACTTGATCAATCTACTCTCAAGTCTTCACCAATATATACCTCAAATCTTCCTTCAAGTCCTCTTAAGAACTTGATAAATGTGCTCTCAATTCTTCACCAAGACTTGCCTCAAATATACCTTTAAGTACTCTCAATAAAATGCTCAATATACTCTCAAATATTCACCAAGACTCACCTAAAATCTACCTTCAAGTCCTCTTAAGAACTTGCTCAATTTGCTCTCAATTATTCACCAAGACTTACCTCAAATCTACCTTCAAGTCCTCTCAAGAACTTTCTCAATCTGCTCTTAAGTCTTCACCAAGACTTACCTCAAATCTACTTTCAAGTCCTCTTAATAACTTGCTTAATCTGTTCTCAAGTCTTCACCAAGACTTACCTCAAATATGTCTTAATACATACTCAAAACAACTCACAAAATATGCTCAATCAATCTCAAATATTGCACATAATGCTATCAAATGCTTTGTCTAATCTTTAAGGTAATTCCTTTGACTTGAAGCAGTTTAGACATATTTATTCTAGAATTCATTTAACCTTTCGAACATATAGAGAATGATGTGCTCTATAAAAACTTAATATATTCTACTCAATCATTAGGCATGTCACTTTCACAAATCTAATTTCTAATGTTTGCACATTCACTTTCAATATCACTCAAGTCTAATGCTTAAGTATTTCACTCAATCATTCAACCAATGAAACACAACTTTTTCACTATCCCTAAAAAAGTGATTTCAAACTTCCTCAAACAAAGAGTACAATGTGGGTATCAAAACCTAACTCAAATAATCCTCAATCTCCATCTCAAATGTTCTCAAAATATTCACCAATGAAGCATAGAAGAATTCACTCAAATATTTCCAACAATGCTTATCAAACAATCATTTTCACTCCACCTTAAATTTTACAACATTCATTCCAACATTTCAAAAAAAATATGATGTTCCCATACCTCTTTTATTTGATGGAGATATGTATTCAAAACCTGTTTTACTCACAACCAAATCCTTTTGCCAATTCTAGGTTAGATAGCAACAATATATCTCAAAATATCCACAAGAATATCTACCTCAACAATTATTCCACCATATAAGAAATACAATAAAATGTCTAGTCACAAGTACACCTTATCACTCCTTCACTTTCAAGGTAATATTCAACATACATTAAAAAAAAAGTTCCTTTTTTACACCTTATAATCTCCTTCTCTTTCAAAATAAAATTCAACACATATAAAAAATAAAGTTCTTGTTCACACCTTATAATCTCCTTCTCTTTCAAAATAATATTCAACACATATCCAAATAAAGTCCATTTTTTACACCTTATAATATCCAATGCTTTATTTATTTCCTAAGCACCCAAAGTAAAATATTTAATTAACACACCTTATGACTCCCTAAATAATTCCACACTTGGCCCTTTTAATATCACTTGGCCTCAAAGTCAAATCACGTATTCCAAGACCATAGAAATATTTTGCCTATGAAAAATATTGCACAAGTCTCAAATACTAGTGCTCAAGGTCAAACCCACGATCTAAGCCACCATAATGCCCTAGCCCAAGTATAGGCTGCCGCTTGGGCTACACGTCCGCATAAAACTAAATGTCCATCATTTCGTATTTGAAATCGCCTTTGCTGAAAATAAAAAAGGTGCTTTACCCTTTTGCAAAAAAAATCTGTGGGATTTAAAATAGAAACCTTCCCCTTGCAAGAACCTTAGCCATGTTCCTCCTACCACCTACGCTACCCAGTGCTATGGTATATAATTTTTTCTCCAGTCCAATTTAAATACAACTCTGCCTCCCTTTCTTTTAAGACTCATGAACGTCTTCTCCTTTTCAAAAATAGAGCACACGAATTATCTCTTCCACATAGGAATTTGAATGATTAACCTTTGGAAATTAAAAATCATTTCCTTTAAATAATTTTTCCTTTGGTTTAAAAACATCGACCCTCTCTTGCTTTTGAATTCAAATTCGATTTGAAACTTTGGCGCCATAAATTATTTAAAATTAAAATTTTAACTTTTGTTAAAATATTTTAATTTAAAAAATAATTTAAAAGAAACCTTTGCAACCTTTTATAAAAGCTCAATAAACCTTATCTAGGATATCTCTTTTATAATGATTTCTTAGATCCAGTTATTATATTATTAAAAAATATTATAATAATACTTGTCTTTCCTTTTAAACCATGGCCTCTTCTTTCAGATCAATTTGCTTGCTTTTGGGATGAACTTTGCCTTGATCAATTTCAACCATATCAACCATAGAAGAATATTCCTGCCATACAATGTGCTCTCTGAAATCAACCTTTTGAAATCAATGACAAAACAACTTATAATTTCCAACATCATTTTCTTCAAATCCTCGATAATGTTATAAGTTATTTTATCAACACTTTGTAACTTTTGAGATGGTTTAGATGAATCTATCTTGGTAGGAGGTACGATATTATTACTGGCCCTAATTTTTGGTGGAATCATAGATCTATTGGGTATAGTAGAATATGTATTCGGAGTCTTATTCCTATTCCTCAAATGATAGTTGTGATTCCCATTTTGAACTTGCCCAAAATATTGGACCTCTTCTTCTACAAGAATCTCTTCCTCCTCTTCTTCATCACTATCAGGACCAAAGGTTTCAACCACTAGAGCATGACTCTTGCCTTTGCTCGTACTAGCTTCATGTGAACAGTCATTACTAGGAACTATCTCCAAATCATCAATATCTTGTTGAAAAATACCTCTAGACTATTGAAGTACTAGGCATTCATTCTTGTTATGCTTGTTAGTAGAGTGCATCCTACACTAGTTGCTCCTAGTAAAATTTGAAAGATTGACAATCACTTGAGATTGGCTAGCATTATTCTAATTGGTAACCGGACTAGGCACCCCCCATTATTTGGTCGAGTATTCCACTATTTCCTTTGAAAACTAAAGTTCTTGTTTTGTGGCGTCTACTTTTGAGAATAAACCATATCACTACTTAAATTCTAGACCAACCTCTTTAGGTCTTTAACTTCTGACTCAAGCTCATGTAGTCAGGTAGTAGAAGAAGTAGTATTAGTTGAATTCCATAAACCTGGAATATTCTAATTAAGAACCATACCTTGACTTTGGATGTTTTGATCCTACACCATATTTTGAACTTGAGGATTCATATTTGGAAAATCATTCAAACTATGAATATGTGTACGAATAGTGTAATCAGGCAAAGATTAAGCATTTACTACTCTGGCTCCATGATTGAACAAATTATTCTCCAATAACAATGGAGTGGTTGGATGAATATACACATTAAGATAAGCCATTGTAGGAGGATGAGTGGGCATATTAGGATAACCCTGATTATAAGGTAAAGCATTCAACATGGGAGTCTGATTAAGTAAATCTTGGTTTATCATGGTAATCTGATTGTAAGAGCAAAGCTGTCCTACTATAGGTAACTACCCTATTATGTAGCCTTGCAACATTATTTTTTTCTCAATAGTCATGGCTTTTGTGTATGCTAAAGCCAAAGAGGTGACCAAAGGATTCCTCCTAGAAAACATAGCGATCAAAGGATCTAAAGCCCCAAAGTATATTTGAAGAGCTACATTTGTTGCAATGACAAAGTGACCAGTCAACCTCATGTAAAGCTTCTGAAACCTAGTTTTAAACAACCTGATTGGTTCGTTTGGTTTTCTTTTGCAAGTCATAAATTGATTGTAAATTACCACCAGATCTAAGGGTAGCCTGAATTGGTCTACAAAGGACTATTCCAATTGGGCCCAAGAAGTAATAGATACAACGGGTAGGCTAATGTACTAGTCATACGCTAGATCATCTAGACTCAAAGGAAATAATCTACAAGTCACATCTTTGTGTTCAACTTGCAACCTAATTAATGTGTCTTTATAGGGTTGAATATGCTCTTATGCAAGTCTTATACCATTGTGTTTATACTTAGGCAAGACTTTATCATAATTCTTGGGTAGATCATGAGCAAATCCAACAAGAAGTAGAGGATTACTATGTGATCCATACCAAGACACATTTGCAACTATATTTGTAGCTGCATTTGTAGTCATGTTTGCCATTGGTTTGAGTTGAGATGTGACCAATGTAATAATAGGTAAAACAGGGACACTAGACAATCCAATCAAAACTCCACTAGATGGAATAACCACTACTTGGTTTTGGGTTCTCTTTGGTCTATAAGTAGGCAATAAGCTTTGGAAGATAGTATCTTCTGTAGCCTTAGATCTTGTAATGATACGCTTTGGTTCCAGCTTAACACTAATAATAGAAAATATTTATCAATAATGCATCAAACCATAACATGAATAAATATTTTCAAAAAAAATGGTTAGCCTCAATGCATTATGAAAAACTAATCTCAAACCAATAATCACAAACTATCACAACAAAGTATTAGTCCAAAATCATATTTTCAAAACAACCTTTCAAAAATAAGTTAGCACAAAAATCATTCAATAGGTCCTCCTTCTAGCGCCAAAATGTTGAGTTGTAATTCTGCCCTATTGCAAAACCAAACTTAAATTAGGATTCTTAGTAAGTGAAAACCCTCTCTTGCAAAGAAATGAAATATTTTTCTTAGGTTACTTGTATTTGATAGATTAAATGAAGCTTAAAATAATTTAGTAAATTGTAAATAACCATTAACAAGGGGCCTGCTAGTTAGAATTATTTTCCATGCATTAAGTAAATGAAAGGGCTTGAGTTCCCTTGTGTGCAAAAATCAATAGTCCTTGTACTTGAAAATAAATCCTAGTACATTTTACTTATGATTTATTAGTATGATTTACCCATAACCTTGTTAGTAGATTCCTTTATCTTCGGTTTAAGAGTGTTTTGTTGATTAGTGTTGCAGATTAACCACTTCCTTTTATATTCAATTTAAAATGAAGTTAGTGTTTGTACTTTTTGTTAGATGATTTGTTTTACTTTAGAATTAGATGTATTGTTAGCAAGTACTATGGTAACCCACTTCATTTTAGCTTTGCTTTAATACTACATTGTAGGTCAATAAATCCTCCCATTGTAGGTTCATTTTATCTTGGCTTTAATCATAAAATGAAATTCTTAAAAAACTAAAATAAATAGATTCCTTTTACCCTTAAATGAAGATTTTTGCAAAAAGAAAATGAGACCTTGTGAAGTGCTTGAATGATAGAAATGAATCCTAAATAATCTTATTGAATTAGCAATAATAATAAAATTATCAAGAAAAAATCATATTTTAACCTCCTAACTTTAGAATAGTAAAGCGTGATGTGTTAGGATTCAATTATTGTAACATAACACATAGCAATACAAATAAAAAATGTAGGTTTAGAAGAAATGAACATAAAAATTTGGAACAGAGGACCATATTTTTTAAAATTTTGGAAAAGGACCAAAAGCATACGACTCTAGAAAAGAACTAGAAAAATAAAAGTTATGGAAAAAGGACCAGAAACTAACAAATATTTCTTGAAGAAGATAAAAAATGAAATAGATTCTGGAAAAGTGGACTAGATGAAGAAAATAGAACATAACTAAAGAAATAACATTGTGAAAAAGTTTCAAAGTATGCTATAACAAAAAAGGGTCATATTTGAATAATAACATAAACAAGTTAGACCTGCAAGAGCACAATCTCAACACTGGTTATGGCGAGAGCCAAAGGTTTTAAAATATATATCAAAAATTTGTTTCCTGATGTAACCACCTTCGTGCATAACACATCAAAATAGGAAGTTCAATATATGAGAAAACAGAAAAGAATATGGCAATAAAAATTTATTTTCTATTATATTCAAATCTTGATTTCTAAACGTGCAAACTAGATTAAGGTTTTAAAACATATATCAAAAAATTGTTTCTTGATGTAACCACCTTCGTACATAACACATCAAAATAATAATTTCAATATATGAGAAAATGGAAAAGAATATGGTAATAAAAAAATATTTTATATTATATTCAAATCTTGATTTCTAAATACATAAATGCAAACCAGATTTTTGTAGCTGCTAGTCTTCCTCCTTTCAATATTTCTATCCCTGGTCTCCACCATAAAATTTTCCAACCCATTTCTTTTGCTTCCATCTACCATTTTTAAAACCCTCTAACAATCAAGGTAACTCCTTTTTTTTGTTCAAAACTCATCTCTTTGTTTCCCTTTCTTTTGGTTCTTTATCCACATATTAATCTGTTTTACAAGATTGTATTTGCACATGCATCGGTTTGCAAGTGCTTTCTTTACATCACATTATCAATATCTTTTCAATGCATTAACAAAAATAACCTTTTTTAATTATGGATTTTTAACATCTTCATCCCCTTCATTTTCTAAAATACCCATTTACTTTGTTGTATTTATTTGACCATGTATGTAATATCTTATGACACTTCATAACCGTTACTTTACCTTCTGCATAATCCCTCTATCAACATACTATATTAGTCAACTTATATTAATTTATGCACTTTTTTAGCATGTGGAACTGCATATATCCCTAAAATTTTAAATGAAAAATTATTGCTCCTCTCCATGAGAAGTTACATTACCATTACTTTGATGTTAGGGATACTATCAGATTATTACATTTGAGACAATTCATAATAGCAACCACCAAAATCTAACACCAAGTTGACATATTAACCTCGTTGATTACACAGTGGCCGCCCTGGTAGCCATTCATTTGGACCCTCTTCATGCTGCCATTTCATCTAGATTTTGTAGGATCCACTTTCCAGAGATGGTCTTCATCGTATTCCCTACCATGTCATTTGAAATCTACTACATATATTTTAGAAGGCTTTGATGTATACGCCATTTGATATATTCGACTATGTGATCATATCCGTGGATATATCTTCCTGCTAATAATACGTCCACAAAGTCATTGTGCACCATCGGACTAAGTGAGCTATCCCAATGCATTTTAGTTACTACCCACTTTGCCTTTAATGTCGATCTAATCCTCTCTATATGACCCATAGTAAAGCCTGATACTAAACCTGCTACTTCGTATGCACCATCCGAAGTTGTCCATGCAACACTCATTTATTGGAGTTATCCAATGTGTTCATATCAATATTTATGTCATGTAAGTAGCACTGAGTTTTGTATGATATATTGTCCTCAACCGTAGCAAGATCCTTTGAATTAGAAAGCTCAGAGTCTCCCATGAAATTGTTGCACTATCACTATTCTTCAAATAGACATACACGTCGTTGAGCCAAGATGTCCTCATCCATGGTGTCATCTATGCTATCAAGATCCAAATCATCATGCCCATCTAACTTGTTGGTCCTTATCTAGTCAAACAAACACGTACTCATGCCATCACCATCCACTATTTATTTTGGGAATCATATCGTTTGTTTGCTATTTATCATCCAATCCAAAGGTCCATACCCACGTGAGTTTTGAGAGTCTCTCTCCATAGTCAAAAATATCTGGGATCACAGTTGTCAAACCTACCACACTATCAAAATTCATGTCCAAGAGTTTGGGTTCCACATAGCGGTCTACGTTATCTAGGTCTATTATTCTTTCAAAGGTAATTGTAGGTAAATCCATCATCATGGTCAAAAATATCAAAGGAAATCATGACTAAATCCACTTTTTCGGAGTCAAAATAATCTTTGGGACATCTTCATGCTAGGTCTATTGATCTATTGCATTAACTTCCATGTGTTCATTGGCATATATCTACGTGCTATAGATGCTTTAATACCAGATTTTAGGTGCTCATCGGGATGTCGAATACCAATCCAACCCTATGTTGTCATTCTATGTTGTGCCCACCCATTGAATAGGCATCTCCACTTGGGATCCTTCAGTAAACTTTGATGACGAACTCAATGTGATCCAAATACTTGCCCATGTCTGCTAGGTATTAATCTGTGGAGTATATTTGGATGTCCATGTTAGCACAATGACATCCACTGTGGTTATCTAGAGACATCCGCATGGGTTACTCAACTTGAGAACTGTATCCTTCCATAGAGCCTGCGGCTGGTCCGAATCCTAGCTCAATCACCTGCATGCTTCTGTCAAGCAATTCACGTAAAAAATAGACCAAGCTAAATAAAAAGAACAAAACCAAAATGAAATCTAAAATAAACAACAATTTTAACTAAAAATAAATTAACTCTCCATTGTAAATATATATAAGTCTATAAACATATAAGATTTATATATGTCTATAAGATATATATTTTTTATTTTTTTATTTTTTATCTTTTTGTCTTTTTTACTGTTATTTTAATTTATTTAAAATGCTTTTTTCTTTCTGTTTCATCCATTTTAAATATTAAAATAAATTCAAACAACACCTCAAACAAAATACTAAAATAGATAAATATTCCAACAAAACCTTTAACCAACACACTAACATCAAAACTATAAATTAACACCTTAACCTAAACAAACGTGAAAATAATGACACAAAAAATAACCACACTAAACACTTTCAAAGGAAAACAAGAAGAAAATACTCCACAAAGGACCTTGGGCTCCATATTGCCGTTCGAGTGAGCATATCCAATGAAATTAACACTCAAGAAAGACCAAAACTCCCAAAAACTCAAAATAAAAATTGGGTCCCCAATAATTGGGTATAGTTGTGGAAAGGCCACAACACTTCTCTTCTCTCTATTATTATTGTTTTAGTTTTTTCTATTTAGAATATGTACATCATACCTATGGTGATGAGTCATCCCATCTGAGTTGGCTTGAATTCTTTATCAAAACCTAACCCCCATATTTTGGATTCCCATTGATCTAGGTGGTCATTAGGAATGTATGGATACATCTCATCGATAAAATAGTCTAATTCCAACAACTCATCTTCAGCTATGTGGGCTTATTCCTCATCACTCGTCTAGGGAAAACATTCTCTATGCAATGCATGTGGAAGGTATTTTGATCGGATCTTTAATTTGGTCCTATACAAATTTTGAATTAGTATGTGAGTCTTGTCCAATGACACATATCCTTCAATTTTGGTAGTGAAGCCTCTTGAAAGACATATTTTGAATGTGGCTAGTATATTGATCACCATTGTGTCTTAGCACACCATTAGGTTGGGGTATGCTTGGAGGACCAAAGTAAGATCTTATACTAATCCAAGGACTAGTACTAGAGTGTCATCTAACTAAACTAATTTTTTGCTGATAGGCTCACATATTCAATTAAGTGCATTCACTATACTTTTGGGTATTATTGGTGTGCTTGAACTTGAGTCCACTAGGAAGATGTGTATCAACTTATATATAAAGATCATGTCAGATAGAATGGCATAGGTTTGGATTGATTAGACTCTAAGTTTGATACTTGTAACGTGGTTGGTGTCCCATGTTCACTCAGTTATTTCTACTTCTAAAGGGCCTCTTCAAAATTCTTCATCTATTTTGGAATTGAAAGGACATACCAAAGAGGTATGGCTATAGTATACTTCCTCAAGTTCTCCACAAAATTTAAGGGTGTGATAGAAGGAGCCTTTAAATGGTATTCAATGATGTTAAAGACCTAGAATATTTTTCTATTAGAGGAGATCTTGGTGGATCAACCATTGGCTACTTTGGAGGCTCCAAGATAGTTCTTATGATTGTCAAAACTACTTGAGCCTAGTTATTTGGTGTATTTTTCATTAGGGAACTCATTTGATTATCTAACTCACTTATTTGGGATCTAATATCTATTGGAATAGAATTCTCTTACTCTTCAATGACCTTTCTCTTGGCCTTGGTGATATATTCTAATCAAACCTACAACCTCCTAAGAATTGAGGGAACTACTTCACTTGACACAACATACACTTCTACTTCATTCCAGGTGACAAAGGCCTACTCCAATACTAAGGAATCAACAAATAATGGCATATGTAGGGGTTGTGAGGTAAGTTTTTGAATTAATATTTTGAATTTTTATTAAGAAAATGAGGTAGGATTATGGTCGAATGGAGCCATTTTGACTGCTTGGGATTACATTTTTGCATAATAATCAAAAGGGTAGTAGTTTGGACTATGGTAGTACCATCCACTAGGATCTTCAACATAAATATTTTGCATGATGACTAAGTCACTAACTAGGCTTGTAGATGTTTATTATAATGGGAATAACATAGGTACTATCGATTGAGTTAGAGCCTATTTTTTACTAGGATCTCTATTGGTAAGAAATGGAAGTTTTTGATATCCACTTGGAGGTGATCAGGTGCTTAGATTTCCTTGTTGGAAAGGAGATCTTAATAATTTTTCTAGGGAAACATTTGGGCATTATGTTGCTTTTTCAAGGTTGTGATATTTTTAGAGAAGGTGCTCATCATATTCCATATTTCATCAATCTTAGTAGCAAAAGGGGTGAGAATCTAGGCTTGCTCTGAGCTCATGCTATGGGTAGTTGGATTAGATATAGGCTATATAGTCAGATATGGGTTATGCAAGGGATGAATAGAAGGAAATAATGGTAGAAGGTGTATAGGATCTAGAATTCCTATCTACATTAGATGTTTTTTAATCTAGATGGCTATCTCATAGATATCTAATAATGGATTTCCTCCCCTAGAATTTACCATCATGGCAAGTTTAGAATTGAAATATTTTAAGTAATAGATAAATGCTATACCTAGAGGTGGTAAGATCTCATCGAGAATTCTCTACCAAGTTTTTTGAAACTAGATATTGAAAAAATCCATTTTTAATTTAGGTGCTCTTTTGATGGTCATGAGTTGATCCAAGAGAAATGCTCCATCTACTTTTTCTCCAAATTTGCTTAATAGAAGTTTTGTCAACTGATCTCAACTTGTGACTGATAAGGATTAAGGCCAAGGTACCATTCACAAGGTACCATAACCAATTGGTATAAATGCTTTGTTAGGGTGATAACATCTTCTCCTAAGAAATAAGATATGGAATTTATCACTAAGGTGGGAATCAAATCCTACACATTGGGTGGATTAGGTATGATCAATGGACCTTTATCATTCCATACCAAAATGTTTTTAGAAAGCTAGTATAGTAGGACTACCAAAATTTATCATTGGTTCTTCCTCCTTGCTCCTTGAATTAGGGGTGACATAATATCTTGTTTATTAGATAAAAAAAGTGTTTTGGTTATAGGTGTTTTGCTCATACAATTATGGGCTCTTCCCTTGAGAACAAAGTCACCAGATGAGGAGAAAATGCTTCAACAAGCTTAAGAGATAGAGAACCCCCCAAAATATCATTATTATTTTTGTTTGATGACTTCTTCAAAGTCATTTCCTTTTTAGTGGAGTTCCCAGGTGAATCTCCCCATGCTTCACTATAAGTAGATTGACTATGAATTTTATTAAGACCAAAGTTAGGAGTCTTATTTTTATATTTATGGAGTGAACATAAAGCTTCTCCCACCGAGCATGCAAAACAAACTATTTTCATAAAATTGGTCCCACTAGGCATGCCATAGTGATTGTTGTAATCTCCAAATGCATTGGCCTATGAGGAGAAAATCTTGACATGCTTGGGATACTTGTTCTTCACATAGGGAAACACAAAAAGAAGTACCATGGGTGGAAGGATCACCTGTAGGGTAACCTCTAGGGTTTTTAATCAAGGTTGAATCCTCATTGAATTGATCTTGACAAACTTCAAGACTTTCATGAGCTTAGGACTACCTTTCTTGGGGGGTGCAGGGAAAGGAATTGTAATGAAAGTAAAAATACAAGAAACATAAAGGTACATGAAAGAAAATTGTAGGAAAAGTAAAACCTAAGCTATGAGGATCCACCAAGATTAGATATTCCTTATTGATTTTATGAACAATATGGGAATGAATACATTCATCATAGTCTAAAATCTAGAAATTAAAAATGCTATAATATGTGAAATACATAATAAAAAACACACTTAAGGGAGTAGGATAGAGCAAAATTAATTACAACTTCCATTCATTTGTCAAAATGGTTACAATGCATGTGACCTAAAGAGGCATGATGATCCTTAGAAAATGGATGAAATATTTAGCCTTTATCATATAATTGAGAAGGATTGAAAGGACGAGATCCCAAGGCTAGATATGAGGCATGAACAAGAAAATCCCACTTCCTTTATAATGTAAATATAGGTCTATTTATAGGCTAGGATGAGGGCTCCTTCCCTAACAAAATAGGAGAAGAAGGTATACAAATTCTCCTATTCTCTCTAGCCATAATCCTTCTATAAACATAATTGGTAGTGTAGGCACCAAAACAGCACCAATCCGATTATGTGACTGCAAACACTGATCGCATTAACACACACAACCCCAAGGGTAGCCCCTAGAGGTTAAACAATGGTCCTAACCACTTTCACAGTAGTTTTGGGAAGTCATAGATAAATTTGACATCTTCTAGGCACTTTGCTCAGAATCCGTCCCTCCCCGAGATGAATTCAAAATGGGATCCATCCTCCCTTGGGACGAATACAGAATCCGCTTCGGGGTAGGACGAATTCTAGGTTCAATGGGAAAAAAGACAAATTGCACCAAATGTCAGCCAAGGACATTCAATTAATGCTCCCTACCTTGCATGCACGTGTAGGTGGGTAGATTGAACATTAGAGGACTGTCACAAGGGCAGTCATGGAAGCCTAAGTCAAGGAGGAATCTCATCCCTCTTGGGAAGGCATGGCTGCCAAGTGACGCCCCTGCATGCCCATCCAAAGAGACCCCTTAGGTCTATAAAATGGTGAGCTTTCTCACCCAAAATAGGATATGTTGGAAGCATTTTCAAGCAATGAAGTGCTACCAAATTGATATCACGCTTTACCCTTTTGATTCACCTCTTCCACATCCTTGATCTATTTTGTAAGGGAGGTCATTGGGTGGTTATTGGAAGTGTGAATCCGGATCCAAAACCCAAAAATTGACCACATTATCCCACCCATTCATCGACAACACAGTACAGGAGATTTTGGACCCATCCCAAGTGGATTGGTGCCAAAATCAGGTTCCAACGCTGGGTGGCCCGCCCGGGCACCCCGCACTCCTGCGAGCCTAATCTTCTTTTTTAGGAATGATTGGGGATTCATGGCAGATTGTCCTTTTTGTCATTTGTTTACTTAGAATTCCATATTATGCTACTTAAATAGCTTATAATTCTGATTTCACAATGCTTTGATAAATCTTATCATGTTTTGTCGCTTTTAGTAGTCCTCACTAACTTGCAGGTAGCAGCATCTAATTCCCATTGATGGAGGCCAAATTGGGGAAATCTGACCATCTAGGTCTTCCAAAAATGCCTCCAATTAGCTAACCCCCAAGTTTGCAGGTCTTTTAGTGTTCCTGAGATGCGAAATTTTGGGCAGTATCACTTCGGCGCTTTGTTACAGGTGAATTCGTCCTACTCCGGAGCAAATTACAGTCGAATCCATCCCGCCCCGAAACAAATTTGAATTGGTGAAAGATTTTCTGACTGTTTCATTTGCAGTGATCTTCTGGTAATGTTCTATGGTTTCTGTCAAATTTGTAGGTTATTTGGAGTCATTTTATTTATTGATTTAGGTAATCTTATGCATGCATTCTCCATTGGTTTTTAGGATCAAACGCCTTATCTTTTGTCACAGGTGCTACTAAAAATTTGTTGTTTCTCAACCACATGGCCTATCTCAACCACATGCGACAAATGCAAAAATGATACCCCTTGGAGATTAATGACTTATTTGCACAAATGGGCATACTACCAGGGCATGAGTGGTACATAGACCCAGCAGGGTGGGACCAAGTGTTGGATTTGTGGCTCCAAGTTTACGACGAACACCGTCCACCCCGAGACCCTATAATGACATCAGTGTTGATGGTAGACCCTGTCTTCCTATCCACACATAGGGACGATCCATTCATGCCCGTCCTTCTAGAGACAAATCCAGAGCATAGAGAACATCTAAGATGTCTGAGGAACCAAACCTGCGGTAATGGAGACCAAAATCATTCCATAAACATGATCTCCATTGATTTAACCACCCCCATCCACAATCTGATCGATCCATCATAGTCCTTGCATCTAGACATAGATGCCATTAACTGGGATCGCGTCAATTCACCTCCATCCCCATCAGAGTACTGGCATTTCAGTAAAATGCTTCATTTTATCCCTACACCAACTCAAGATATCTTTCATGCTGAAGAGGAACCTAAGGTTCCCAACGATGATCTTAACTCAGCAAATGATATCCATTTGATCCCGACTCCACACTAGTTGGAGGACGGATCCCACATGTCGATCGAGGAGATGACTGACGTAGACATCGGCTCAGATCCAATGAATCCACAGATTATCAAGCTGGGGGTAAGTTTATCCCCCGAAGAGCAAGCCGACTACATTGCCCTTCTCAAAGAGAAGAAGGAGGTTTTTGCATGGTCATACAGAGATATGTCGAGGCTAGATCCGCACCTAGTCATGCATAATTTAATGCTTGATCCGACAATCAAGCCTATTAAGAAAAAACTATGCAAGATACACCTACAATGGCCTTGATGGTCAAATATGAATTGCAAAAATTATTGGATGCACAATTTGTCATCTGCATGGATTATCCGCCATGGTTGTCCAACATGGTGCCCGTCAAGAAGCCTAACGGGAGGATTCGCATATGCACTGATTTTTGTGATCTAAACAAAGTGAGTCCTAAGGATGATTTTCCCTTGCCTAGCATCGATGCATTGGTAGATGCTATAGCAGGCCACGAAATGCTATCCCTCATGGATGGTTTCTCGGGATACAATCAGATTCGTATCAATCTCTAAGACCAACTAAAAATGGCGTTCATAATGCCTTGGGGGACATTTTGTTACAAGGTCATGCCTTTTGGCCTTAAAAATGTTGGTGCCACCTACCAACGTGCCATGACATACATCTTCCATGATTACATGCATAAAACTTTGGAAGATTACATGGATGATTTGTTGGCCAAGTCTCTCTTATGCCCAAATCATCTCGGTGACTTAAGCAAGATCCTCGATCGCCTCATGGAGCATAAAGTCAAATTGAATCCCAAGAAGTGCGTATTTGGCATCACATCTAGAAAGCTCTTGGGTTTTATAGTCTCAAAATGAGGCATCGAGGTGGACCCAAAAAAATTCAAGGAAATCCTTGAAATGCTTCCCCCAACTACCATCAAGCAGCTCAGAAGTCTGTAGGGTAAGGTCGCGTCGATCAAGCGCTTCATAGCATAGTTATCAGACAAGTGTCGACCCATGAACAAATTATTGCATAAAGGGGTAGCATTTCACTGGGATGACGAGTGCCAGTCAGCCTTTGATGACATCAAATGATACTTGGCTTCACTACCAGTATTGGCACCACCTAGACCAGGAGTGCTGTTCTACTTATACATCTCAACTACTGAGGTGGCACTGGGCACCATGCTAGCCCAAAAGAATGAACTTCACAAAGAATAGGCTACTTACTATCTTAGCCGCACCCTAGTCAATTATGAACTTAACTATGCATACGTCGAGAAACTCTGCTTTGCAGTGGTGTTTGCTACCAAAAAGCTACGCCACTACATGCTGAGAAACACTACGTATGTTGTGTCTAAGGAGAATCCATTGCGATACATGATGAGTCATACTTATCATAGTAGTCGCACGGCGAAATGGATCATGTTGTTGACAAAATTTGACATAGAGTTTATTGGACAGAAATCAATCAAAGGATAGGTCATAGCCGATCAACTAGCAGAGGCTCCTCTCGAAGACGATCAGCCTCTAGTCATAGAACTACCCAATGATGGGGTCTTCCATGTCTCAGAATCGCCAGATTTTGATGAGCCTGAGTCACAGGCTGACATAACCCTATTTTTTGATGGTTCTAAATGTGAGCAAGGGGGTGGCGCAGGAATTGTATTCTTCACACTGCAAGGGGATCCAATACCCTTGTCATTTAAATTAGACTTCCCGTGCACCAACAATAATGCAGAGTATGAAGCCTTGCTCATAGGTCTTCAGACAACAATCACCATGAACATTAAATGATTGAACATCTTTGGTGATTCGTTGTTAATCGTCAATCAAGTTAAAGGGGTATTCCAATGTAAATGCCCAGTTATGTAGGCCTACAAAGCCCTTGTGGAAAAATTCTTGGCAAAGCTTGAATGGTACGACATCGAGGCACTCCCTCGGTCATCGAATCGTTTTGCGAACACTATGGCCTCTTTGGGGTCACTAATCCCGCAAGACCTTTCTGGTGATATGACAACCATTCAAGTCAAAACATTATCGCAATCCACGATGGAGCATGCAAGCTCTGATTTAACGCCAGGAATCCACATGATCCAGATTGAACCATCCTCGGATAAGTTCTCTCGAATCCATGACTGTTTGAAGCATGCCAACTAGGGGCCTTGTTCTCCCCTACTCCCCTTAATAGCAACACCACACTATTCTTACAAGTTCTTTCCCACTCAGCTTTTGCTAGGGATGAACTTCAAGAGGGATTGGCTATTCATACCGTCGAGGCTTCTGATCAGCAGGATTGGTATTCACCCCTCAGGGACTACCTAAAGCTAGGTAACCTCCCACTTGGATTGATGCCAGCCACCAAACGAGCATTCAAGAAGAAAGCAACAAAGCATGTCTTGTTAGGAGACATTTTGTACCATCATAGCTATGAAGGGATCCTCCTTCGATGCTTGGACCAGCAAGAGTCCACTTGGGCGATCGCCCAAGTGCACGATGGTACATGTGGTGGCCACTTCAGTGGTATGGCCATCACCAAGCGCATTCTTTGCATGGGCTACTATTGGCCATATTTAGAGCGAGATTGTTGCACATATGTGAGGAAGTGCGTGAAGTGTCAACATCACACTAATTTGACACATGTACCTTCCCAGGCCTTACAGTCAATCTAGTAGGTTTGGTCATTTTCATAGTGGGGCTTAGATCTAATCGAAAATATCTCCCCTGCGTCGTCAGGCCGTCATACATTTATCATAACGGCCACAGAGTACTTCACCAAGTGGGTGGAAGCGGTTCCGCTAACCTCTACGACTGGACCCCGCATTGTGGAGTTCATTTTGCATAACATCATATGTCATTTTGGTATTCCATCCAAGATAATCTCGGATAATGGGACGTCATTCAAGAACAAAGACATGCGTGCTTTGACCACAAAGTACAAAATTCAGCACAATTTTTCAACACCCTATTATTTGCAGGCAAATGGGCAAGCAGAGGCGTCAAACAAAATGCTAGTTGCTATCCTTAAAAAGATAGTCGCAGATAGTCATAAGGATTGGCACATTCAGATCCCACTTGCCCTATGGGCTTATCGCACTAGCATTCGGACACCCACTGGGGCAACTCCATTTTCGCTTGTGTATGGCTCCGAGGCTGTCATGCCTCTTGAGTTGGAAATTCCCTCCCTATGCATATCCATGCAAGAGTTCATCGATGATGACACTGCATGGCAAGCCCGGTTAGACCAGCTTACATTGCTCGATGAACGACACGTTAATGCTCTTGAGCATTTACATATCTATCAAGAGTGGTTGAAGAAAGCATACAACATGAGAGTTCACTTGAGGGATTTTTAGGTTGGTGACTTGGTCTTGAAGGAAAACCAGTAGAACTCTAGTTTGCCATCCCATCTCAGGGACAAGTTCGTGGCAAATTGGTTAGGTCCATATGTAATTGATAGCAAGATAGGACCCGAGACGTATCGGCTAGCTTCCCTTGATGGAGTCAAAGAGCTCAAACCCTTGAACATCAGTCATCTATGACCATTCCATATCTAAAATAGCCAATCCCAACATGCTCCAAGGATTCCTACAATCGCTTGGTCAATCCCAAAATGCTCCAAGGATTCCCGCAATCACTTGGTCAATCCCAAAATGCTCCAAGGATTCCCACAATCGCTTGGTCAATCCCAAAATGCTCCAAGGATTCCCGCAATCGCTTGGTCAATCCCAAAATGCTCCAAGGATTCCCGCAATCGCTTGGTCAATCCCAAAATGCTCCAAGGATTCCCACAATCACTTGGTCAATCCCAAAATGCTCCAAGGATTCCCACAATCGCTTGGTCAATCCCAAAATGCTCCAAGGATTCCCACAATCGCTTGGTCAATCCCAAAATGCTCCAAGGATTCCTACAATCGCTCGGTCAATCCAAAAATGCTCTAAGGATTCCCGCAATCACTTGGTCAATCCCAGAAATTCTCCAAGGATTCCCGCAATCGCTTGGTCAATCCCAAAATGCTCCAAGGATTCCCGCAATCGCTTGGTCAATCCCAAAATGCTCCAAGGATTCCCGTAATCGCTTGGTCAATCCCAAAATGCTCCAAGGATTCCCGCAATCGCTTGGTCAATCCCAAAATGCTCCAAGGATTCCCGCAATCGCTTGGTCAATCCCAAAATGCTCCAAGGATTCCCGCAATCGCTTGGTCAATCCCAAAATGCTCCAAGGATTCCTGCAATCGCTTGGTCAATCCCAAAATCCTCCAAGGATTCCCGCAATCGCTTGGTCCATCCCAAAAAGCTCCAAGGGTTCCCACAATCGCTTGGTCAAAAGAAAAATAAGAAATATCAAAAACAATAAAATCATCAAAAACAACAAAAATTGCATCTCATCTCCATGCATGCTCAAAATCATCACAAAATAAAAAATCTCTTTTTACATCTCATTTTCATACTCACCAAGATCAATCCATCAAAAACACAAAAATAATAGCTACATTAAGCATCACATCCATACATTTGCATATTTGTGGTCATACAGGTCAAGGCACCATAGACTGTCATTACTTGGCAAAGTCCATCTTCATTCCATATCTCTCCGCTGTATAAACAATCCATCAAAATAAAATGCTATCCATATTTCCACCATACTATAGTCAGTTGTCTTCTAATGTATCAAGATTTTTTTGTCATTCAGTCGTCATTAGCTGTCTAGCCACGTGTTGTACCAAGTGAGATAGCTTTTACGAAGGTAGAATTTTACTTGAAAAATACCTTGTTACGTAGCATCCCAACACAAATTAAAACACATAAACATTCCCAAGTTGTGTGAACGAAATGTGAACCCTACAAAGCAATCCAGGTCACCATAAGAGAAATGGTTATCTTGCTCATCCCCCTATGCGAATGACCCCAAAGAATGTTGAGAGTTGGCAAAAGGACAAGCATCCTCCCTACCCAATTCCCCATGAATCCCAAGTTCTCAAAAGTTGCAAAACATCAAAAATTTGCAAAAGTCAAAACTCCAAAATTTGACATCCCAAAGTGCACACATCAAAAGGCACAAACAACAGTGATTTTCATCACTCCATATCCAAATCCCTTGCTCAAAAGAAAAACAAATAAAACAAAAATAAACAGTGATTTTTATCACTACAAAAGAGCAAGTATCCCAATACAATTGAAGAAAAGAAGGGAGTTGAACTTGAATCCGTAGAACTCTCAACGTTCAGAAGGTCATGAGATAAACCTCAGTACCGGTTTGGTTGATAGCCTATCGGTCACTCGTGGCAAACCTCCCGCATGACGATATATTCGCCGCATTAACTTGTGTGCAGATCAATGTTTGCATGTGGATGAGCTAGCTTATGGTATCCTAGATTGCACCGTAGATTAATCCGACTAAATACAACAAAGGAGTTAGTGGAGCTAATTAGGTGATCCTCAGTACAGGTTTGGTTGACAACCTATCTGGCACTGGCGGTATCCTGACAAATGCCACATCAAATGAACTCAATTGCACACACAGGGATGTGAAATAACTTGGTCAAAGACAAGTCCGATTCATACCTTGTTCAAAGTCTTGTCAGATAAAAGTACAACCTTGGCTAGTTAGTTAAAACATCTAAATCTCAGAAAACCTAACTACATTCTAAACCAACTATAATATCTTTCCAACTTTACTTCACCATCAAAAAATACAAAAATAACATACAAGAAAAGACATGTATGCCTACAAAGCTATTCACCGCAGCAATCGCCTAGGACAAAAATCCATACAGTTCTGAACCGTCTATGGTGCGACCTCCAAACATCACAAATCCAATTCATCCATTCCATTTTTCGCATATCACATATAAATAAAAAACATTTGCATTCATCATAACATATGCATCCATCACAATAAATTAACATGCATACATCCATATTCATCAAACCATCATGCATAAAATCAAATCATCACATGTGCATAAACAAAATAAAGCCGATATATATATATATATATATATATATATATCGTCAAAAATGCCCGTAGGCTACAAAAAGTTGGTCCTCTGACCCCGCAACAAAATACAAAATCCAAAATCCAAAATCCCAAGCCTAGGGCATCGGCCACCATGATCACATAGGATCGGTGCGACGGGAACTACCCCCCATGGTGTGGGTCCTATGGGACCCCTCAGGGCGGCTACTGCTAGCCCCCGCATCACGCCTACTCACCCCCCCTCCTCTAGTCGCCTGCGCTGAGAGGATGTTGACTGCTCAGTATCACTCCCTCTCGAGCGAAGTGAGGATTCGCCTGTGCTGAATGTAGGGACCCACCCACCAAGGTGGCTAATATCTTCCTCCAGCTCTAACCGCTGCCGCAATGACTCCATCTCCTATTGGCGATACGTCACCAAGTTCTCCTCACACCGTGCCAAAGCCCTATCCCTCTCTGCCAGCTGCGTCCATAGGAGATCCCTCTCTCATGCCGCATCAGTACCCCCATCCTGCCGATGAGAAGCAGCTAATGCATTCTCTCACTCCACCAGCTGCATCCGTAGGAGATCCCTCTCCTATAGAGCCTCCCCCAACTCCTCATCCCGCCTCCATAGCAACTCTACCAACCGTGCATTCTCAGCGCGTAACCCTGCATCCACGTCCATCGCATCTTCCCGAGGCATGGGCATCTCTAGAATAATAGCCTGCTCTGGCTCCCACTGCTCTACGATGTCCTACATCTCCGGCTGATCCGGAGCCCCAAGATCCGAATCCATACCATCCACCTCCACCATCTTTGCATCCTCCAACGGAGCTCCCCAGTCATCACCTGGTGCCTCGGCACCCTCCCCGCCCATGGCTTCTGCCCTCGCGCCTCCCAATGGCCCCTCACCTCGCCATCACCACAGGATCCACCACTGGTCATACTTTGCAGTAGTCCCGATGTCATCCACGTCTGGGATGTCAATCATCGCATCTCTGAATCCTTGCCAAGTGGCATGATGACTGGCCGATCTAGAGTCCTCTCATCCCCCCGATGTCGATAGACCATGGGTTCACCAGGAAACCCTTGGCACACCCCAAACTATCATGTCACCCAGTTGTATGGGAAGAACTCATGCTCGGTCCCATGCCACCCAATCAGCCATCGCCCCCTGTGTACCCGTTGAAGCCACTCTCTAGCCTCTGGCCAGGCTGGACAGTCTCGGTAGGGTCTCCAGAACACCTCCCTCGGAGCAAGCCAAGCGAAGGCGTCAGCATAGTGCCCTACATCACCTGCCCACCACCGACTCTGTCCCTGCTCCATGGATCACCACCACAGCACCGCGTAGCCTATATCCTTATCCTCCATCTCCCCCTGAGTCGTCCATGGTAGCCCCATCGGCCTCTCAACTGCTATGTGCTACCAGGCCCAGCTCTGCAGTAGATAACTATAGTTGATCCCCTTCTGCTTCTGGTAGTGGACCTCGTACAACTCCCCATAGAGCTATGCTAGTAGCGTCTGTCCCCACCTCATAATCAATGGTGCCTCCGTCGGGCACTCAACCAACCGCCAGACCACATCCAACAGGTTCCACGGGAACCTCGCACCTGACGAGTCAGGAAACAACATGTTGGAAATGAGGCCCATGAGTATTGAGTGCCTCACTCCCAACACCCCCCTCTCCAACCACCATCAAACCAGAATCCTGCCCATCTGACAGTCCATCTTGGCCATCTCCACTGGGCTCTCTACGCCCAACTCCTCACCGTGCCCAAAGCACCGTATTAGTACAGCTGTCTGCTAGTCATGCGGTGACGTCCTGATCGACAGTCCATCTATCAAAATCTATAGAATTCGATAGACGTCCTCCAGTGTCACTGTCATCTCCCCTATTGGGAGATGGAAGGTGTTGGTCCGAGGATCCCACAGATTGATCAAGGCCATCAGATAGGCCCGATCCCCAACCACAGGCTCCAGTCGAGTCACCTGCTTGAGCCCAAGAGCATCAAGCCATTCCCAGTCAGCCACAGTTAGCGCCTCACGCGCTTCAACAAAAGCAGTAGGCACCCGATACCGGCTCTTCACAATCTGCACAAGCACAACGCAAAACATTAAAAAATTATGAAAAACTGTACAACAAAAACATGAATATACAACACTACATAAAAATGTACAGCCAAAAACAACACAAAAAAATTCACAAAAACTATTTGTCAGTCCTAGGGTTTCTAATCCTAACTGATAAATTTACAAACAAAACAAAATTCAAAAATTAATTTGTCAGTCCTAGGGTTTCTAATCCTAACTGATAAATTTACAAACAAAACAAAATTCAAAAATTAATTTGTCAGTCCTAGGGTTTCTAATCCTAACTGATAAATTTAAAAACAAAACAAAATTCAAAAATTAATTTGTCAGCCCTAGGGTTTTTAAACTCTAAACTGATTAATTAACAAAAACACAAATATTTTGTCAGTCCTATTTTCAGTCATAGGATTTCGGTATTCTAAGTTTAAAAATTCTATACAAACAAAACAAGCATAAAAATAACAGTTTTAACTTAGGGTTTTCACCTACGTTTTAAAACTGACAAGCTCAGCCTAAAAAACTAGGGTTTTACGTTCCGTTTATCCTAGGGTTTTTAAGTTGAAAGCACAAACAAAGATTTTTCACTTAGATTTTAGCTACGTCCTCCGGTCAATATTCAGCTAAGGTCTTGGTTTGTGTCCAGTTAAGTTTTTAGGGTTTTCAGTTTTATTTTAAGAAAACAACATCACAAAAGAAAAATAAACAAATAACTTGCAATTTCGAAAACACATAACAAAAAGTAATAATGCTAAAGAGCACTTACTGGTCTCGCTTCGGCTCCGCCGCTCGATCCAGTTTGTGCACTCATGATGGCGGGAGAAATTCAGCAACTCTTCGCTTCGTAGAATTAACCTCCTCCTCCCCAGAGCTCCAAATCGCAAGCAAATTCAGATGCAAATGAGCCCAAACCCTAGTTTTGGCCCTTAAATAAGCCTTTTCAGCCTATATCCATTCCTACCTGGGATGAGCACTCTAGTTAGTGCTCGTCCTACCCTGGGATGAATACTATGCTAGAATTCATCCCACCCCAGAATGAATTCTAGGCAAAAATTTCAAAAAACAACAAAAATTGAACAAAAATGCACCAAAAGCAGCAATAAACCTGTCCAATGAGAGTGCTTTTGCACTTGACATTCCAGGCATGCAAAACAGATGTCGAGGTCACAAATCCTCGCTATCCTATTCCCTAAGAAGGCTACCATAGCCGGACCGCTCCACGGGAAGACGAATTTTTGATAATTTCATCCCCAAAATGCGTGAGCAAAAGGGTCAAAAACCCACCCAAAAATAAGTTATAACATTTCCGAATAAAGGCGCCTTCATGCCTAAAATTCTTGGCATCCAAAAATATGTTGGAGTTATAAATAATCACCATCCTATTCCCTAAGAATGCCACCATGGCCGGACCGCTCCATGGGAAGACGGATTTTTGACAATTTCAGCTCCAAAAAGGCGTCACCAAAAGGGTTAACACCCACCAAAAATAGGTCTAAATGTCAGAAAACTGCACACACATTCAATGCTAAACATCTGGCGGCTACCTTACCTAAGTCATCTTGGGTCAAGTGACTCGTCGCTTTTCTCATGAAGGTCATTCCCTCATCGATTCGTCGCTTGAGGGGGTAGTCACACTTAGTCACCAATCAACAATTACACACCCAATCATGGAAAATGGCATGCATTCAAAGGATCATTGACAAAGACAATTACGCTCCTGCTTGGGGCAATAAACAAGCAACAATCACAAGCTGATCAAACACTTGGCATTCATGAATCATGAACTCTAGGTTACCACAGACAAAAGGTTGCGCCCTTTGCCTATTCATGACTGATCAATGTCCAAGTTCAAGTAACACCTCACCGAAAAAGGTTAACACTTGAGTTAAGTTCCTTCGCTCGTCAGAAGCAAGGATTCAAGAATGCATGCCCTTTCCATGCTTGGGGCATCAAGAGTTGGTTAGGTTACTAAGAAACCCTAATCATTAGTGCTTTGGTTATCTATTTTTGCTCGGCGCTATGCCATGCACAGCACATCCCAAAAAGGGGCATCTAGAGACACCAAAACAACACCAATCCAATTATGTGACTGTAAACACTGATTGCATTGACACACACAGCCCCAAGGGCAGCCCCCAGAGGTTAAACAATGGTCCTAACCACTTTCACAGCAGTTTTGGGAAGTCAGAGATCAATTTGACACCTTCTAGGCACTTTGCTCAGAATCTGTCCCTCCCTGGGACGAATTCAAAATGGGATCCGTCCTCCCCTGGGACGAATACAAAATCCGCTCTGGGGTAGGATGAATTCTAGGTTCAATGGGAAAAAAGAAAAATTGTGCCAAATGGCAGCCAAGGACAGTCAATTAATGCTCCCTGCCTTGCATGCGCGCGTAGGTGGGCAGATTGAACGTTAGAGGACTGTCACAAGGGCAATCATGGAAGCCCAAGTTAGGGAGGAATCTCCTCCCTCTTGGGAAGGCATGGCCACCAAGTGGCGCCCATGCATGCCCATCCAAAGAGACCCCTTGGGTCTATAAAATTGTGAGCTTTATCACCCAAAAGAGGACAGGTTGGAAGCATTTTCAAGCAATGAAGTGCTGCCAAATTGATATCACGCTTTACCCTTTTGATTCACCTCTTCCACATCCTTGATCTCTTTCACAAGGGAGGTCATTGGGTGGTTATTGGAAGTGTGAATCCGGATCCAAAACCCGACACTTGACCACATTATCCCACCCATTCATCGACAACATAGTACAGGAGATTTTGGACCCATCCCAAGTGGATTGGTGCCGAAATCAGGTTCCAACGGTGGGTGGCCCGCCCGGGCGCCCCGCACTCCTGCGAGCCTAATATTCTTTTTTAGGAACGATTGGGGATTCATGGCAGATTGTCCTTTTTGTCATTTGTTTACTTAGCATTCCATATTATGCTGCTTAAATAGCTTATAATTCTGATTTCACAATGCTTTGATAAATCTTATCATGTTTTGTCGCTTTTTGTAGTCCTCACTAACTTGCAGGTAGCAGCATCTAATTCCCGTTGATGGAGGCCAAATTGGGGAAATCTGACCATCTGGGTCTTCCCAAAATGCCTCCAATTAGCTAACCCCCAAGTTTGCAGGTCTTTTGGAGTTCCTGAGACACAACATTTTGGGCAGTATCACTTCGGCGCTTTGTTACAGGTGAATTCGTCCTACCCCGGAGCGAATTACAGTCGGATCCGTCCCGCCCCGAAATGAATTCGAATCGGTGAAGGATTTTTTGACTGTTTCATTTGCAGTGATCTTCTGGTAATGTTCTCTGGTTTCTATCAAATTTGTAGGTTATTTGGAGTCATTTTATTTATTGATTTAGCTAATCTTATGCATGCATCCTCCATTGGTTTTTAGGATCAAACGCCTTATCTTTTGTCACAGGTGCTACTAACGATTTGTTGTTTCTTTGAACGAAGGAGGAGCAGCAAGGATCAAGGATTCATCAACACCAATGGTGACAACACTTTGGCCCGCCCATTTTACATGTGGGCACGCGAAAGGAGGAACACTAAGTCATGATTGTAACCAAAACTCATTTAACGCTCCTAGCCCCTGAAAAGGGAGGAGGCATCTTTGTAACTGATATTAAGAGAGTTAAATAAAAAGGGTTGTGCTTTCTGTACTTTCTTTTATCTCAGTTCAATTCATCTCTTTCATTTCATGCATTTCACTTTATAGGACCTTAAGCGTTAATTTTGGGTTTTGAATACATCGCATTAGTTTTCCTTTTAATCTTTCGAAATCTCGTTTTTTCAGGTAGCTTCAAGATATCTATATTTGGTACTATTAATATTGAAGGTTTTTGGGTCCTTAAATGTTAAACTACTACTAACATGTCTCATTGTTTCTATGTTCTGGTGGTTGCACCATTAAGATATCATTAGGTTTCATCTAGAATCTCTTTCTTGCTAATGTAGTGGACATGGAATACCTGAATAGCATGGGATGATAGGGTAGGCTTACGTATGTGATGGGATAATTTTACACTAACACATGGATGGTTCTTATAGACCAAACCACAAAACTCAAGTTCAATTACCTATAACAAATGTTCTCTTAACTTCCCTCTTGGACTACATTCATGTACATGCGAGTGATCATCATGTGTCCTTGGCTAAGATGGAATCTCCTTTGGCCAATGGTGAGCCTTATTTTATTGTGTCTCAACACTTTCCTTCCTTTACTTTTGACTAGCTAGCACATGTTCAAACCATGCTAATGTAGGACTCCTTTCTTCTTTTGCTCTCTACCTTATAGACACAAAAAATTGACACACTTCAGTGGGAAATCTTCCCTGAGTCCTCCTGGGAGGCCCCCTAGGCTTGCTTAAGGTAAGGGCTAGGTTATTCCCCCTTTCTTTCATCTTTTCCTCCTTTATGCGAAATCATGGTCGCCCTTGATGGGGCACAATTTCGTATAAGGTGAAATCATGGTCGGTATTGATGGGGTAAAATTTCACCTTTTAGGGTTTTCTCTAAGGAAACCCTAATTATTCAAATTTGGTGTGTTTTATGTCATTCCTCCTTAGTTTTCCCTCCCATTCCACCTTCAAATCCGCTATATAAGGAGGGTTTGAAATCATTTTGAGAGCACGATGACAATAACGACAATAAAAGTGAATAATAATTCAAGTGATTTTAGAAGTGCTCACTAATTGATCTACATTCTTCTTCTTCTCCCACAAGCAAGCTAACTCTAAATTATGAATATTGATTTGTTCTCTGCTACATTGGATTTTCTATTACTGTTGCTTGCTTTGGTGGATTTATGTTGAAGCCCTAAGGAGAGATCAACCATTCGGGAGGTCTTAGCCCTTCTGTTTGCTTATGTACTCTCTACTAGGTGAATTTGCTATTTTACATGCATGTTCTAATTTTTTTTATTGATGTAATTGAATATTTGCATATTTCTTTTATTTTTTGCATAGCTTCTGCGAAATCATGCTCGGGTATCTATGGGGCATGATTTTTCTTGTGCAAAGTTGCGATCACCTGTTATGGGGTGTGATTTTTCCTAGATATTGTTTGGGGGTAGACTATTATTCCATACTTCATACCTACATCATAGATTGCATTTAGGGCATAGTGCTACATTCTTTTCTATGGTTCTATCATTTTATTCTGCTATATCTTGATATGCTTGATTTCTTCCAAAGGTCAAATTTCGCTTATATTTTCAAAGTTCAGCTAAAAGGACTTAGAGGGATTTATTGTTGTATCTCCAAGCACTACTATACAATGGCCTAAGTAAAACCCCTAAAAATGATTATATTTTCCAAGTGTTTGCCAAGTTATCTTTTGAAAACATGAATTGTTGATATCCCTAGAAAAAGGATAAAAGCAAGGATCAACAACCAGATAAGTTAAGTGTTCCAATTAATATTTAGGAAACTTGTTGAGTGTTTTCTATTTCTATTGTAAAACCCTAGATCTAATTTTATAGAAATATATTTAATTGATTTCTAGGAATTTGAAAGATAAAAAACATATAGTGTGCTCTTATGGTTAATATTGTTTGTGCATATTCTCTTGAGCCCTTGCTTAAAGTTTTTTTTTTTGAAACCCTAGGGTTAGAAAGGCATTCAAATAAAATAATAATTCTAGGGTTAGCTCTTATATTCTTGTATTATGTATTTCTGTATCGTCCTTTATCTTTTATAGCATAGATCTAGAAAGGCCAAATATAGATGATTGTCTTGAAACTAATACATAAAACATTCCTAAAAATCATATGGATTTGAAGTGATTACTTAAAGATTTTCCTAGTGAAATCCTCCTTCCTTCTTTAGCATTGAGTGTAGAGAAAAATGCAGCCCCTATGGTTCATCTCAAGGATTTCTCTCTCTTTGTGGATCCAACCTTGATATTCGTATATGGTAGGATGGTTTTTTCCCTACACACTTTAGTGAACCTAATATGAATACCTCATTTTATTTTAAAACTTTAATAAAGATAATTAATTATGTGTGCTAGATATATAAAATATTAAAATAATAATATCTTGTGCCTGTTTTCGTTGGTCTTAGTTCCCTCCCATTTGCCCTAGTTTTTCTCTCTTTTTCCAATGGCTTCCAACCTTGGGAATGGACGAAGGCTTTTTAGGGTTGATATTTTTCAATAGAATGATCAAATTGATAGAGAAAATTATAACCTTGAGGAATAAGATATTGATAATAGTCTTGATCCTATTAAGGGACTTGATGGGAACCTTATCTTCAAATATTTTGAGCGCATGTGGAATTTTTATAAATATCACAAGCATGTCTTGGATGCAACTTTATAAGAAGAAGCCCTCCTTGAGGAAGTTAGACCAGCTCATGATAACCCCTTTAGTGAATCTTCGAATCATGGTAATCATTATAATCATCCAACTTATGCCACTACTATAACCATCAACGTTGAAAGGAATCTTCAAGTCCCCCCAACTAGTAGTGCCATTTAAAATTTTTAATTTCCTCCTCAATATGCTTATCCCAAAACTTTTACCTCTATTCCACCTAATATCAGTTATCCTCTTCAACAAGATACTGCATACCTCAATAGTATCAATATGTTTAACACTCCTCCTTTAGGGAATCTAGGGATATTGCATAACAGTAATCCAAAAGTATAGAATTTAACAAACATGGTAAAGTAGTTGATTTCAAAAGTTGAGACAATTCAAGCTTCAAGCTTCACTTATAGTTATAAGGAATGTGTAATCAGCCATTGGATCCTATTGTTGTTGCTAGGCCTTACCCTAAATAATTTTCTATGCCAGTTTTACCTATATAAAAGGGGACAATATATATAATAGAACATTTAAGAAGGTTTAGAACATCTTACCATGATCTCATATATGATGACGTGTTACTAAAAACATTTCATAAGAGTCTTGGTGGTATGGCATTAGATTGGTATTATCAGTTACCTAATTATTCCTTGAAGAATTTTGAAGAAACAACAAAATTATTTATTCAATAGTTTGGTGCCTATATTGAAAAGGAAGTGACAATGAAAGATGTTTATAATATAAAATAAGGTAAAGAGGAATTATTTTCAAAATTCTTAGCTCGTTGCAGAAATTTAGATGGATGCATGAGATATACTTTACCTCAAAAAGATATGCGTCAGACATTTATTGGAATCCTGCAAGAAAAGTTATATTGTGCATTGGAAACTACTACTATTACATCCTTTGATCAAGCAATTGATTTAGAAAAAAAAGTAGAACAGGCTCTTAGCAGAAGAGTTCAAATCAAAGTTAAAGAAGAGAAACCTACTAAGTCTCAACATAAGAATAAACACACAAGAGGTGATAGTAGAATGGATAGTGGGCTTGTTAACAATGTTACTAACAACCTATAAAATATAGTACTTCAAAAACCTCTACAAAGAAATTTTGCAAAGTTTGATATGTCTATGGAAGTAGTTTTAAAATAACTCTTAGAAGCTAATGCGATTGAATTACCTCCCATAAGGTAATCATATACAAAAACTCATTGATATAAAGTAGGAAAACATTACGCATATCATAGAGTAGAAGGACATTGGACAAATTCTTGTAAAAAGTTGAAACATGTGTTTCAATATTTGATTGATGTAGGGCATCTTGATATAGAAAATTCTCAATCTTCAAATAATCAACAATAATTATCTGTTAATTAGAGTACTTAAACATACATTTAATCAAGTATATTATAGAAGTGTACTGCATCATTATGATAGCAAAATGGTTGGTATGGTAATAACTACTTTAGAAAAGTTAGTGCAGAATCAACAGATTCAACAATCTCAATAGGATATAATATTCTTAGCAAATATTTCTTCTCCTACTCATGGAGAAGCCTTAATAAATGTTCTGAAACAACAAGTTGCCCCTCCAAATATTTTCCCTAGTGATATGTCCAATATTGTAAGTTCTCTTAGGATACATCATCTCACATTATCGGATGTCGATATCTCTTTCTCAATTTTGCAAGAAGATTATTCTATTTACATCATCACATTTATTAGGGATATTTTTATAAAGATAGTTATTATTGATAATAGTTCTTCCCTTAATTTATGCACATATCATTTATTTCAAAATTTTGGATTAAAATAGGAAGATTTAACTAAATCTAGTGATATCATTAAAAATTTCAATAATGAGTCCTAAGAAGCTTGTGGTACCATATCACTTCCCCTTAAAGTTGGACCTAATATTTTAGATATATTGTTGTATGTGGTATCTTATCCTGCATATTTTAATATTCTTCTTAGACGTCCTTGGATCCATGTGATGGAGGTTGTCCCTTCTACTTTTCATCAATGTGTAAAATTTAAATTTAAAAATCAACCTATTTCTATCTTGGGAAATCCTCATCCATTTGAATTTTGCTTACCAGATGATCTAGCTCAGTTTCATTCATCAAATTCCTTATCTAACCAAACTAAACAACTAAATTTTTTTGATAAGGGATCATAAATCAATATATCATCATAATATTAAGTCAACTCTTCTTGTCAAGAATATCTCTTGGATGAATCTTATCAAGGCTTAAAGTGGAGTGTTGAGGATGAGGGGCCACCCTCTCCTTGTTTTCCAGTCCTAAAACCTGAGCAGTATGTTAAATATGAGGATCCACCTCATAATGACATCTACTTTGATGGGTTTATCTCTTGCACTATGTAGGTTGAGTCTTCTAGTTCTCAGCTGGACTTTGGTTCTATATCTCCCGAGGACCTTGAGAAATTAGGAGTTATTCCTGCCCCACATCCTCTTGAGGATGACTCGTATATTATTATTAAGGAGATAATATATGTGAACATAAGCTCTAAGAAATACCCTAGAATCCTTAAGTTAGATAAAGCCTTTTCCATGGATGAGCAAAAGCAATTGACCAATGTTTTAAAAGAATATCAAGATATTTTTTCTTAGTCATATGTCGACATGTCAGGGCTCAATACCTCCCTTGTTATGCATAATTTTTTAGGTAAGCCTAGTGCTAAGCTTGTTAAGTAGAATCTTAGGAAGATGCATCCTAAGTTCACCCTCTTAGTCAAGGAAGAGCTCCAAAACTCCTTAACGTCAGTTTTATAAAAACTATCGTCTATTCTGATTGGATCTCCAATGTCATTCTTGTAGATAAGAAGGAAGGAACAATAATAATGTGTACCGAATTTTGGGATATTAACTTAACATGTCCCAAGGATGATTTTTATTTACCCAAAATAGATCAAAATGTAGATTTCACTACCAAATGTGGAATTATTTTGCT
The DNA here is from genome assembly GCA_028583015.1 of Wollemia nobilis. Classification (NCBI taxonomy): domain Eukaryota; kingdom Viridiplantae; phylum Streptophyta; class Pinopsida; order Araucariales; family Araucariaceae; genus Wollemia; species Wollemia nobilis. Next base: position 822,937 of record JAQPPZ010013509.1, on the reverse strand, counting down.
CATGGATGGTTTCTCAGACTACAATTAGATTCTGATTGCTACTCAGGATCAAGCCAAGACAATATTCACTACTCCATGGGGTACTTTCTCTTGGAAGGTCATGCATTTTATCTTAAATAATGCAAGAGCTACCTATCAATGGGCTATGAATTATATTTTCTAAGACATGATGCATGGTATTGTATAAGACTATGTGGACGATCTTCTAGCTCACTCCATATAATGAAAGGATCATGTTCGTGATTTAAGATGAATATTTGAAAGGCTTAGGTAATACAATATTCATATTAAACCCTCTAAGTGTGTGTTTGGAGTCATATCTAGCAAGATTTTAGGCTTCATAGTTTTCAGGTGAGGCATTGAAGTGGATCCCTCTAAGATAATGACTATCACTAACATACCTCCTTATTGTACCCTTACCGAACTGTGTAGTATACAAGGTAAGATTCAATATATTTGTCAGTTCACTACCCAGTTAGCCAATAAGTTTTATACTTTTCTTAAGCTTCTTAATAAATATGTGGTTTTCTAGTGGAATTTTTAATGTTAGAAAGATTTTGATTGATCTCAAATAGTATCTCACTTCCCCAACTTTTTTAGTGCCTCCCATACCTAATAGGCATTTGATGATTTATATAGCAGTCATTGCTCATGCTTTGGGATCCATACTGGCCCAACACAATGATAAAAAAAAAAGAGTGAGCTATCTACTATATCAGTAGAACTTTGGTTATCTATGAAACCAGGTACAATCCCTTACAAACGCTTTACCTTGTCATAGTGTTCTCTTCCCATAAGCTAAAATACTACATGCTTAGCCATAATATGTTGGTAGTTGTAAATTTTGATCATTTGTGCTATTTAATGTCTAAGCTCCATATTTTAGGTCGATCTGCTAAATGGGTGCTCGCACTTAGTGATTTTGAATTAACTTTCATAGGTCAGAAGACTAGTAAGGGTCAACTAATTTTTGATCATTTAGCCTTTGATACCTTAGAAGTTACCCATACTATAGTTGTTGAGTTTCCCAATGAGTGCTTCAATGTAAAAATTGAATATTTTGAGTCTTGGAATTTATTTTTTGATGGAGTGCAATGTATGAAGGGTGTTGTTGGTGGAGTCATTCTAGTCACCCCATAAAAGCAACTCATCCCGCCACTTCTACCATCAAAGGGAGTCGAACATGAAATATCACGGAGCCCACGCTCTAGCATGAGCTAGAGTACCAGCTAGGCTGGCCCACCTATTGGAATCAAAAGCATTCAAAAATAATTTTATTAATATTTTCTTCTGCCCAAATGTAGTTTAAAAAACAACTACCACTATGACTTGAACCTGAAACCTCCTCAAAATCAGAATCTTGTGCAGGGTCTACCTTCCACATGAGTTGGTTGCCTAGTTGGAACCAAATGGGCATTGTCTCCTATCTTAAGATTCGTACACCATCAACCTTACTTTAAAACCCGTGCACTCTCCTTACTCCTTGTCCTCACTTCAACTTTGTGTGCTGCCCTCACGAATGGAATGAATGGCGCCTTACCTTAATCTCCTCAACATACATAGCAAATGATTTTTATTTTCTTGTTTATATGCAATCCGAAACTTAGGAAGACATTGGCTCTCTTGCCACTATTTGAATTTTAAATTTTGGCACCATTTAAAATTCAAATTTATTTTATTATAATATTTAAACTTTGGTTTAAATATTATAATTTATTTTTTAATCTTTTGTCCTTTGCTCTTGAAATATTTTTTCACCCTTGCAATAAATAAATATTTTTCAATGGAACCTTGTCTACCTTATCTTTTTCTTGCTAACATAACCATAGAGAACCTTGTATTTTTCTTGCAAACATGACCATGAAGAATGCTTTTACTACCCTTGAAAGATATTTTCCTTGCACTTTAATATTTCAACCTTGAAGATGATTTTCAATCATTTCACCTTTGACATCAATGAAAACCAATATATTTAATATTTCCAATAAAGTTGTTATGAGTAGAGAATGCTGAAGAGGGAGATTGGTATATCCTTACTAAAGGGACTATTATCACACTCTATGGCTTCATTAGTAAACCCTTTTTTCTGCCTCATTTTATTACTGATAGGTTGTTAGCTTTAGAATATTTGAGGCAAGATGACTTTATCAACATCAAATTCAACACCGATAAGGGAAGAAAGGGGATTGTGATTTATTATCATAATGTAGATGATATAACAATAACAAAAAAGGGTCAACATGAAAAAAATACTTAATATTTGGAGAGACTCAATCTTTTATACATTCCACAAAGATGGAGATATGACCCTAGTGACAAGTTCTTGTAAAGGAATATTGCCCTAAACAAATAAAGACCCTCAAATTTGAGAAAAAATTGAGGTCTCATTTTAAAAAGGGCAAAAATAAAAAAGGAAAGTTCTCCATTAGAATGGAATGTTAGAAAAATGGAACAACTTCCCCCATGGAGAGAATTTTATGAGCAATTAGTTTATTATGATCCTGAGAAAAACAAAGGCCACTAATTGAAAGAATCCAATATTAAAGAAATGGAGGGTAAGCATGGTTGGGATAATGGTAAAATTGTGTAATGGTGGTAGATGAGAGTTGAGAAAAGAACAAAAAAACCTAGATTTAGCCATCAATCAGACACTAATTTTTCTGAGCTATATGAAAATAATATCAAAAAATAGAAGGTCAAAAATGGCAAGAATTTGGTGCTAAGCTATAATAAAGTAGGAGTAAAGAGAAAGAGGAAAAATCAAGTATCATCAGATTCCCCTTCTCCACCTTCACAAGAAGAAGTGCGAGAAGCTGAAATAGACACTCCATCAATAATTGAGGTAACCCAAATTGCATTGAGCCTTCATAAAAGCAATTACAACAATACTCTATGGGTGCTCAAATCATGAATAAAATGTATTATTTCAATGGTGGTTTGGGTAAATAAGAAATGGGAAATATAGAAAATATCCAGGCGATTAAAATACTAGAAAAGGATGACAATTTTGTGTTTACTCCAGTAAAATTCACCACTACAGCTACAGTAATGTCATCCCCTATTTCTAAAGTTGCATCATAAGAAGCACAACATGAAGAGAATACAAAGAAAGATAAACCTATAGTTCCTATAATTTTCAAGAGAAATACTAAGGATATAGTAGGGGAGGCTCAGAAGGAGTTCTATAAGAAGTAGAGAATAGATCAAAATCAAAATCCTAAATAAACACATGTATCAGTTGCAGAGCAACAAGTGCACCAAAAACAACATCAAAGTGTGGATGAAATTTTCCAAAAAACTACTTTGGTAGGCGAAGGCATGATTTCTATCCCTTCCTCTCCTTATCCTTACCCAAAAATATCTTCCTCCCATTATTATGAAAAATTAGAATAGAAAGCATCTTATCCCCTTCATAGTTCACCACCCACTTTGCTAGTCATTATAGACTCTCAAACCAATCCATCTCCTCCACATTCATCAAAAATTCTAATGACATCATCACCCATTCATTCACCTCCACCCTCAAAGTCATCATCATTGGTAATATCATAGGGACAACCTCCTCCATATCCCACATATCATTCCATTGTTTTAACATCCATCACCATGTCCTTTCTAGCTATAACTTCTGCAATAAGCACAAATTCCACTATTCTTACAACCACTCCCCTTTCATTAGAATATGATTCATTTTTTCCTTTACTTATGACTACTTCTACTCCTAAAAATGATCCCATAATCGCATATTTGTAGAAAGGAAAGAAAATTTCATAGAAAATCCAAGATTTTTGGGTTGAGAAATTGTCCAAGCCTTCAAAATAGATGGCTAGATGAAGAAAAACCATGATTGTTGATATGACCAGGCAAATGGCATCTAGGTCCATCATTCCTCTCATCAACAAACCAGAAGAAGACATGACTATAAAATATTACCAATTGGAGGAGCATACAAAGGATATCAATCAATTGCCAATGGAGGATGAATTAGTTATATCCAAGGCTCGCCTTGAAACTTGTGATGTCAAGACCGACATCTACAAGGAGCAATGTATAAAACTGGAAGAAAATATTGAAAAGCTAGAGAAAACTATTAGCAATTAGAAGAAGGTGGATAAGGCCATAAGAAACGAGGTCAAGATCTAGTAGAGTAAATATCAAGAGGTCATAAAGTTCAATGACCAAGTTTAAGATTTGAAGAAAAACAATGAAGCTCAGACCAAGAAAATACAATATTTGAAACATCAACTCTAGATTGAAAAGGCTAGAGCTGTAGGTTTCTCTAAAGGAGGAGTCAAACAGGTTAGGAAGCAAATATAGTCTGAAATTATTGAGAAATATGCAGAAATCCAACTTGCAATTGACTACATGGATGATGCCATCCATTTGTTGTAAGTGACCAAGGAAGATCTGGATAACTTCACGAAGGCGCTATAGCCTATGGTTATACCAGCAAAGCAGATATACAAACTTTCTAAGAACAAAATCAGTAAAGTTGCCAAATCTATTTCAAATAAGGCATGGAACACATCCATATTGGCTGCTAAAATTGTGAATGAAAAGAATAAGCTGCTCTAAAAGGGTTGGTTACTATTAGATAGAATTGAGGGTAAATTGTATGAAATTGTAGATATCCATCAAGAGATGATGCAGTATGGTTTTGGAGGACTTTGGATTGAGAATAAGAATTTGCTAATAGAAGAAGACATCCAAAATAATGTGGCCTTAATCATCCATGATGAGTCTAAAATTTATGCTTTGGAAGAGCATATTAATAAAGAATAGGTCTCTCAAATGATCAAGGACTTAACTAGGCTCAATTATTTAATGGAGGACTTGGTGAATATAGGTAATTATGTATTATAAAGAGACATATAAATTGGAGTATGTACATAAGCAACTCAAAGAGATAACCGATCATACTAAGTTAGATTGGAGCCAAGTCTTATAGATATTGAAATAGATGATCCAATTGTTTGGAGCAGATCTAGAAGCTGAGGATAAAGAAGAACCTTCACAGGAAGAAGAAGAGGCTAAAGAGGACCAAGAAGATGACAATGGAGAAGAAAAACAAGAAATAAATGAAGAGGAAAATCACAAAGAGGAAGAGGATCAATCAGAGAAGGTTATTAAAGATACTAAAGAGGTACAAGATTAACAAATAAAAGTGCAAGATCACCAAGGGAATGTATAAATATTAGTAGTTTTGTGATGAAGTGAGCTAAAGTATTTTTTATATCATAGTCCAACAAATATGACTATATTTTTTATATTATTTGTAAGTTGTTTTGAATCCGATATTGTCAAATAATAGTCATAAAAGCATGAAGCTATAACAAGGAGCATGAAAATTCCATGAAGATATTTTGCAAGGGAATGTCTGATCTGTTTAAGGTTATAAAGGAAACATAGTTTTATGTAAGAAGAACAAGACTGTGCTCATGAAAGGAGTTGTAGAGTGTTATTGCTTCCTGCATGATTTCCATATGAACCATTACTCTCTAAGTATCTTCATAAATGTTTTAGAGAGTGATGGTCATATGGAAGTCATTCTATGAAACATGTCTTTCTGAAGATCAAAGTCTATCCCTTTTCCCCCATTTATTATCCCTTCCCACTACATACACTCTTTTCCTCACTCCATACATATCTTATTTTAAGGATTTTCCTCCATTCATCTAGTTCACTCTGCTATTATTTATCTTCATTGATTTTTGAAACCTAATACCCAATGGATAATATTATGAGTTCTCAAGATTTGCGAGCAAAAATCCCTAGGAGGCACCATAATGTAGGACCAAAATGGCCACATCCTTAGAAAATTTTTTGCAAATTTTTTAAGGTAATAAAGAAAGCTATTCTACCTCATGGTTGTAGTGCAATGCATGATGCTCTATCCCATGGTCAAATCAGTCAAAGTTGTACTTAAAAATTTTAAGATTGCTAGCCATAACATAGTCAAGGTGCAATGGTTTAAGATAGTTCTCCATCATGTGTAGGATAGAATGATGTTCTAGCTAGTGGTAAACATAGTCAAACTTGACTTAACCTCTCTTAGAATCGTGATTCACAACACCGCTCTACCCTACACAAGTTAGTGTATTCTATATCATGCAACTTAGTGCAATGCTCCAGCACATGGTCAAAGGGATTAAAGTTCATGAAGGATCTTTTCAAATTTCCAAGGCACAAGCTAGTGCAAGGTTCTACCCCATGTGGATCGCTGCAAGGTTCTACATCATGTGATTCAAAGTAAGGTTCTACATCATGTGATTCAGTGCAATGCTCTACCCTGTGGTCAGCATCAACCAAACTTGTTCATGGAGATTTTAGATCATGGGCTATGACATGGCTAGGACATTGTTCTACACTACGATTTAAAACAAAAGGAAGATGACTTGAATACTAAAATGTGAGGGCCAACGCAATGCTCTACCCCATGCATCTCAGAGCATATTTATACACTGAAGCGTCCTTTACACCAGCCTGTGTTTAAAATGGTCAACTTGTGTGAATAGCATTTTTGATGAAGGGGCTGTGACATGGTTCTATGTCACAAAAATGATAATAAAGTGTAGCACTGATCTCAACCATTTATGAGAAGATCAAGGGTCTGATTGTTTTAATGCTTTTCAAAACACATGAAAGCAAGGAGTGTGATCAATATGAATTGGTTGATCGAAGTGAACTAGAAAGTGAAGTAGTGAATAGATCAAGAACCAAGATATAAAGATAGCTGCAGATTTATGGTTGGATGTCATCTACAAAAACATAAAACGGTTTGGATAACAGTTTGGTATAGTCTGGAGTTGAATGCCATGAAATTATAACAACTTGTAGAGGACAAGTTGTAGAGGAGTGCAAGATCATATTATTTATTCTTCATCTGAGAGCAAATAAGAGGTTGCCACCTTAGCAACTGGTTTATCTAGCATTTTTCATACCTTATAATGTTCCATTTTATTTTAATATTTCAAACATATAAATATTTAAATAGAGGTTGAACCCTTGTTTTTGGGGGTCATCTCTAGAGTGTTTACTTATCCTACTATGTAAATAATTTTTGCAACTCAATACAAGGAATATTAATTGGATTTTTACCTCGGGCTGGTATCTTATGTATCTTTAAAGATATTTGAGCTGTGAATGTATTTTTACCACTGCTGCTATGGTTAGTCTACTCTGTTGATATTGGATTGCTAACTTAGAGCATCTTGAAATATTTCATGATTGAATATATGCTTGGAAGGAGTTATTTTATGTTAATATAAATAATTATCTAATTTTGTTATTTGGTTTATTAGTATTTTAGATGTTTGAAATAATTTCTTAGAGCATTTATCTGGTTCTTTAATTGATGAAGATTATCTATTTTAAGTGTTGTTAATCGCAAGTGTGAGACACTAGAAATTTATTGGCAAGGGGTTTTCCTATAGATGCCTATACTATTAGCTTTATTTGAATATTGTTTAATCATTACCTTTCTAACCCTAAACCCATTTCTATCCCTATCTTTTAAACATTTTATTGAGTTTAAATGAGTCAACATCCAATCAGTTGACAAGGTATACCAGCCTACTCTGGAGGTTGGGTTAAAGTAATATTTAATCCATCCAATATTGGTATTTGGACTATGATTAGTGGGTGCATGTCTAATTAGAATACTGAAGATAATAGTCATAGCTTCAAGTTTTCCTTGATGTCAATTCAGATCCCAATAGAACCTATATGTAGTACTTTTCTCTTTCTATATTGGTAAAGCATATTGGCTTAATGGATTTTGGATAAAATATTTTTGGATTTTTTGAAGAGTGATATGTTGGTTGTGAATGAAAATTCTAGGAAAATTAAGGCTTCAAGTAAGATAAATTTCATATTTATTGTCTTGGTTCTCAAGAAAGGTAAAACAAAATATTTTGATAATCTTCATTCAATAATCCTTTATAACATGATTTATAAGATAAGTTTAAAAGCAATGGGAAATAGCTTGAAATGCATTTTTAATTGTGTTATCCTGAAGGAACAAGGTGGTTTTGATTGTGGTAAGAAAATTATTTATGGTCTAATAATTGTACTTGAGACCACATATTCTCACAATTCCATGAAGAAACATATTATGCTTATAAAATTACTTGTGAAAATATCATACAAGAGGATTTCCTTAAATATTCTATATGATATATTTTTTAAATAACGGTTTTTAATGGATTATATGTTGTTATAACAATATAAAATATTATATTTTTATAAATGGATCCCCTACTAAATTCTTGAAAATATCTTGTTGAATTTACCTAGGTGACCCACTACCTCCTTGTATCTTCGTTATTGTTGATAAATATTTAAGAATATTTTTCTTAAAGGAAAAAACCAAAGGAAAAATCAAAGGTATTTAGGCTAGGGTGGCAAAGACACCAAGGAGAAATAGCAAACATTATCATTTTTACAACAAGGATTTTAATTTTGTAGACTCTATGCCCAAGGATAAAGGCAAGATCTTGAATCTTATGCCAATCGAGCTTGTTGTTCAATGAAGTCACAATAAATATAATACCTTGATACTTACTTTGCTATATTTTTCCTATTTTTGAAGCAACAAACACTAGTAGAAAAAAAAATACCAAGAAAATTCCCAATAACCCTAAAATTTTTCTCCTTTTGGTTAAGTACCAATTCACTTATAAAACCTATGGATTGGCTTATATGAGTGATTTAATCAACAAATGTGTCAATTTGCTCAAGGAACAATTCATTAAATAGAGGTGGATAATTTACATGCCAATGCAAGCAAATATCTTGTAAAGACAAATAAATCAACCAACAACACCACACAAATCACTTGGAAAAGGCACACAAGCGAAAATCAACATGAATTTCAAGGAAAATATTTTAGGAAGTAACATATCTAGTATTTTACACAATACTAAGAAATTTTGGAGCCTTTTAAACTTGTAAGAGGTATAATTAGAGGTATGTAACATTTGGAGGTGCAACATTTTATTAAAGTTTCCCACAAATATTTACTTTCACTAGGAGTAAATATTTTTCAACCCAAATAACTCACGAGTAAACTTTTGTTATAAATAATGGTCTAGGGACCCTATTGTATTTTATCTTTTTGCCATGAGTATTGAAAGATATACTCTATGAAATCCATATTGTGATTTTTACTCATTAGGTAGGAATAAATTGACAAGTCCTTATGCATCCCATTAGTGGAACTACCTTCTTAAATTGCTAAGTACACGATGGTTGGGTACTGCCCATCTAGTTCATCTTGTCAATTGCTTAACAATTTTATAATCAAATAAATGAGTAGATATTGATGTTATCTAGTTTCTTATGTGTTGATTGATTGCATGTTATTCTTGGAATGGTGTAACAACCATATTTGCTTTTGTTTCTCACACTCTGAACATCATGAATTTACTTTTTGCACTTTATGCATTTTAATTTGATATTTTAATTTTATATTTTACTTTTGTACATTTTCACACATTTGATTTATGCAAAGTATTTAGTTTATAATATAGATTGATATGAGGAGAGAAAGAATTTGTTCTTAATTTGGAGGTTAGGAAAAACCTTTAACAAACTCATCCAATCTTGTTAAAACACATATTTGGGGGTGCAACATTTTAATTAGAAGTTAGGACCAACATGTTCATACAACTACTTCCAAGTATGTTACTCGTGATTGTTTCAAAATAATTAAAAGGGATTTTACTCTATCTATATAACCATATATTTACAAAGTTATTTATTTGCTATAGTCATATTTTTATCAAAAATGATAAAATATTGCATTTAGTTTATATAATCACAAGGTTTCTATAATGACTACATTAATTCATAAAATTTAATTATTGGTACAATCATATATTAATTTCCTAGGAGAAAACCATTTTTTTTATTAGGGTAAAAACAAGATTTTGAAAGAGCTCGAACCCTTTTACAATACCAAGTCAACCCATAAACTGGATAACTGCTAAGGGAAAGTAGCCAAAAAATCCCTAGATGCAAGACTATCCATCTTGAACCCCAATTAGCTACAATTTTCCCTTGTGAACTTTTCTAAGTCCTCATGGACCACCCCTGTGGGGATCCATCTCCTATACTCTTCTTTAATGGTATCAAAGTTTCCCAACCAGTCTGATGGTTTGTTACCTTCTCTAAAGATGTGAACAAAGTCAACTTCTTCAAAATGCTTCACAATATCTCTAATATATTGCATAATGTAATAAATTTTCCAATTAGTTTCTCCCTCCTTTCTCTAAAGATTGATAATATTCAAGGAGTCTCCTTCAAAGATAAATTTTTTAGCACCTTGATTTACCCCATCAATCTAGCCTGATTGTTCCTCAAAATTGCTTCTACTCCAATCTTGCCTAGGTTACATTTGGATGCCCCATCAAAATTTAACTTCAACCATTTATCTTGAGGTGGTTGTCATTTTACATCAAATATAACTTTAGAATTTTCCTTTCCACTGCTAATGGATTCCAAATTTCATGTCTTAGCTATCATAGTCTCTTCAGTGTTCTCTGGATTGATAGGGTACTTGATATATTTAACGTTCTCCTCTAAAAATGGGTAATACTACAAAAAATTCTTATTGTTGACCTTTTTTCCATCTAAATATTCTCCTATTCCTCTCTAACCAAACTCCCCACACAAAATAAAACGAAATCATATTGTAAATTATTAAGATGAGGATTGAAAAATGGGTTCTCCCACTATTGTAACCACAAAATCATATTAGAAGGCATCACCCTAGAGATGCCCATCCTGTTGATGAGGAGCTGAAAAATATTTAGAGTATAAATACATTCTAACAATATGTTTTCCACTAATTCTACTATATTTTCATACAAAATGCATCTATTAGGTAACTGAAAACCTCTCTTCTTAAGATTATCCATCTTTAGAATATTATTTTGGATTGCTTCCAAAGAAAAATATCTAGTCTAGGAAACCACTTCTTTTTATAGCCTTAAAGTAAGTTGATTATAGTGTAGTCTATATAACTTATATTTCACAAAGCGTGTATGACCAATAACACTATAGTTCAAATAAATGATAGTATAATTGATAAATATAGTATATTTAAATAATGATATTATAGTTCATTCAATCCAAGCTATACTCATTCACACAATGGGATACATAGGCATTTTAACCGTCCAACATAATATAAATCCATAATATAGACATTCAATATTATGAGGTTTCTCATTCTTATTATAATCAGTGACCATTGATAGTAGTGGTAGATCCCTTACCTTACCCCAAGGTACACAATTTTATCATTCTATCTAAACATTTAAAAAATATAAAAAAAATAGAAATTGATACTCTTCTCATGGTTTTGACACAAAGAACTAAGACTTCAACCCCTTTTAAAACTAAATAAGAAGGATTCAACCCCTTTCAAAACTAAATAAGAAGGATTTATGCCAATTCAACATCCCATCCCTATAACATGCAATAGAAAAAATCAAAGTTATAAAATAAAACATTTTTCTAGATCACATTGCATAAAAACAATTTAAATCTGAAAGCCCAATTCCAAAATTTATTTCTAAGATTTTGTATAACACTTATGCTTTATATCTTTCCTCAAAGCATACAAGATACTTACAAGACTTACAATACACTAATATTTTCTATTGAAGAACAATATAGGATATAAAAATGCAACACACAAGTAAATTTTCTATCGTTATACAAACAATAAAATGCTCCTTAAAAAAATAGTTAAGTTTTAAAATTTCTAAGGTACAAGGCTCTCACATGCAATATGTAGGGTACACTGTAGGAGGATTGATATCCAAAACGCATATTCTCTATTTGTAAAAAAAAGCAAAGCTTCCCCATAACCCAATCTTTACCGAGTAAAACCATTTTTATCACATAAGCAAGCAATATATAGAGTTCTTAAACTTGAACTTTAGAATTTTTCACATAGCGTACGAATTTATCACATGCATAAATGCAAATCTTATATAAATCAAGGAATTCTATTATTTTTCTAGAATAAAACACCTTTAAAAAGAGGACTTATAAAAGATTTTTAGATTCTAGCTCATTTATGCTAAGCAAAGTATGACAAAAGAATTAATCAAGCAACCAAGCTTCACAGAAGTATAAGATAAGATCTATTGTTTTTCCGTATCTTTTCTCTAAATTCTTCTTTCCTTTTCCTTTCTTCATGTTCTAGGACTGACTCCAAGTGCTCTTTAAAAACCATCCCTAAATAATTAAAATGATCCCCCGCCATTTTTAAGGTAAAAGCTTGGGCATTATGTTGACTAGAAGGTATTACTCTTTTTATTTTAGTATATATATATATACACGGAGCACGGGTCCAGTCACGACGGAGGGCTCAAATTAAACAACTGCATAAATGGTCCCAAATTTGCACCTTCGCCTATGCAATGATTGTAAAAAACAAAGCTGGGTTTGCCTAACGTTGAAAGAGGGTTAATTAATTTTGAAGGACTTTTTGTTTGGCTGCATAAATCTACCGATTTCCAAATCAAAACCAAATCTATTCTTATCTACGAAGTTGACAGGGAACTCATCTCCTGTTTTAATATTTCAATGCAGAGAATCTCTACAGTGCCAGTGGCGTAAGGATGCACAACATTTTCCCCTACTCAATGCATTCACCAATCCTCTTTTTAATTCAATTTGGTGTACTACAAAAAAAACATATTATAACAGCATGAGCAACCGTCCCCCAGAGCAGAAAGCCCAAGAGCATATCATGTCATTACCGTCAACAAGAAGCCCCAGAGCCAAAAGACATGGATATAAAAATTGACGTTACCACCTTAAGATATTATGCCCTCCACCTTATGCGCCGAATTATTTAGCCCACTAAAACAAAAATTGTCTCGTCGCCGTGCAGATATTAAACTTCAACTGCGTCTCGTCGCCTTGAAGGTATTAAACTTCAAATGCCCGTTGTGAATAATTTCTACATCAGTGCTGGCCTGGCTTCGAAAATAATTCCTACATCAGCGCTGGCCTGGCTTCGAAAATAATTCCGACATCAGCGCTGGCCCAATTGGCTAACTAGGAATACTAAATAGAGATTTAATGATATATTTACAGACTTGCGCTGCTTATGGCATATATACCACAACAAGCACCACAGGCCATGCAATCACACAGATAAATCATAAAACAACCATAAGCAGACAAAGCAACTCCAATTCCAATTCCACTCGAAACCTCATCACATCTCCCATTTCTACCGACCAACAACAGTCTTTCTCATATCTTCATAGCGATTGCCCACACGGAAATAAACATTCTCAGCATGGGCGCTGGAGTGGTTTTCACGTCGTCCGCTGGAACGGTGGATTTGCAGGAACATTATTACCCCGACCAAGTTTTCGACGAGACGTGCTGGAGCAACGTTGAGTTCTGCCGAAGAGTGAAGATGACCGGTTGGGTAAGTTTTTAATTCCTATACTAATTTCTTTCGCATCATGTTAACGATCTCTCTGAACAATAAAGAAGGAAATACTTAATTTCTCTAGATTGGAAATCAAGTCTCCAGTAAAAGTTTTTAAATTACATATATATTTATAATCTCTATTGGCTTTTGAGCGATTAGTGCATAATAAGCTTGAGATTTGAAAGGTTGTTTCTAAGGGGAGCTTTCCCTTTTAAAATAGAGAGGAGAGGCTTGAGAGCGATTGAAGAGAAGACTCTACCTCGATTTCGAAGTTGTTCATCATTTTCGAATATAAATAGAGAGGTTAATGCGTATATGGAAGATACTCGGTTCCTGTTCATCATTTTCGAATATAGATAGAGAGGTTAATGCGTATATAGAAGATACTCGGTTCCTTATGAAGGAGGCTTTTGAAAATCCCTTCGTCCAAGAAGAACGACGCAAAAATCGAGGGTTTTTGGTTGTTCTTTTGAAATTAAATTAAAGAGGCTGAAGGAATTAACCTCTGTATTCCCGAAATCGCCCACGCGCGGAGCGATATCGGGCAAAGCTCCCTAGTGCTGGCGAAACAGGGAAGGACTTTGAGCCCCGAATCGCTAAGAAAAACGGCGATATTCGGTTAAACTCTTATGCGCCGAAGATTTGGAGAGTAGAGGGTGTCATGAACCAGCGATTTCGGTAAAAACACTCAAACACCGGCGACATCGGGAATATAGGCTTGAGCTCCAAAGCGCTAAAAGGGGGTGAAAAAACTTTGGGCGAATTTGGGTTTCCAGCGATATCGAGGAGTTTAGGTAAAGGACAATATTATAATAAGATAAAAAATGAACATGCCTCTAAACCTTTTACCCAAGCTAAAGGACGCATCTTGCTATTCTCATTAGCGCTAAAGGGAGAAATGAGGAATAGCGAGCGAAAGTGGGAGACGTAGAATGATGCATCCACAATAGACGAACCATTAAAGAACAAAGGTCTAAAACGACGAAACAAAATCTGTTTTAGTGGTAAAGATAAAAAGTGACCAAAGTCGTTAATAAAATAAAAAAATTTCGTAATCGTTCAACATGGTGAGCGATAGAGAGAAAAATATACACCGGCGAGCGATAAAGGGAAATAGACGAAGTTTTATTTATGCACGAGAAACTTATAGATCTTTCACCATTAAAGGCTTACAAACTTTTGCAACTAAATGCAAGATAAACAAAAACAAGGGAGAGTCCAAAGCTGTTGTTCGTCTCTGTCAAAATTTTGCTCCTCTGCAATTCTCGCTACCGATGTTTACCCCAAACTTGCACTGCTGTGCACTATTGTGATCTCACCCTCCGATGTGTTTATTCTAAAAATATGAACTGTCTTTTTATAGCCTGCAGAAGGGAGGATAAGGATTGCCTTCTGACAGGATTATCTTCTGACATGCTTAGGGTTTCTAACAATCGAATTAGGGTTACTGACCAATCGTCGAATTGCAACAACTAAAATAAATGTGGCAATCGGATTTGCGGTTGTCCGTGTTGTCAGACGTCAAGTCACTCCTGACAGAGTGATCCCTAGATCATCATCATTGATGTGTTTTTCATGGCTTTGATGCTTGTTTCGAGCGATAGCGAGATGGAGGTCAGGTTTAATAATTTCAACACCCTCCTTTAAACCTGATCCTACAAGCCCTTTGAATCCTAACTTCTCACATAGTCTATTGAAATCCTCCTCCTTCAAAGGCTTGGTAAAAATATCAGCTATTTGCTCCATCGATCTGCAGAACTATAGCTGCACTTCGCCTGACTTCACCAGCTCTCAGATGAAGTGATACCGAATGTCGATATATTTTGTCCACCCATGGAACACTAGATCCTTCGAGAGTGCAATGGCAGAATTATTATCATAGAACACCATTGTCACACCTTCTGGAGGATGGTTCAATTCTCCTAGAACCCTTCGTAGCCAGACTGCCTAGCATGTGGTTGAAGTGGTAGTGACATATTCTGCTTCAGTAGTAGACAACACAATGATCAGTTGCTTCTTGGACGCCCATGACACTACACCTAATCAAAGATAAAATGCATAACTAGAAGTGCTCTTTCGATCATCCGTGTTGCCAGCCCAGTCACTGTTAGTGTAGCCTATCAGCTCCAACTAGTCTTGCCTCACATAGAATATGCCATGGTTACTCATACCATTAACATAGCGCAAGATGCACTTGCCTGCTTGCCAATGCAGATCCTTTGGAGTCTCCATAAACCGACTGATGAGACTGACTCCAAACATCAAATCTGGCCAAGTTGCAGTCAAGTACATCAGACTGCCAACTAGCCGCTTGAACAAAGTTGGATCGATGCTTCTCCCAGAGTCCAACTTGCTCAACTTAAATCCCGTGGCAACATGTGTGATGGCAAGTTTGGTGTCCTCCATATTGAACTACTTCAGGACATATTTTGCATACTTACCCTGAGAAATGAAGATGCCATATGCCGATTGGTCAACTTTGATACCAAGAAAATACTTCATCAACCCCATATTTGTCATCTCAAACTCCCTCTTCATGGCTATTCTAAACTGGTCAAACAAAGCATTGTTGTTTCCAGTGTAAATCAAATCATCCACATAGAGACAGATGATTATGAGCTCCCCTACTTCATTTGTCTTTAGGTACATTGTATGCTCATATGGGCATTTGATGAACCCATTATCCTAAAAATAGTCATAAATCTGGTTGTACCATGTCCTAGGCGCCTGCTTCAACACATACAAGGTCTTCTTCAACTTGAGGACCTTGCTATCTTGTCCTTCGATCACGTAACCAGGTGGTTGGTCTATGTAGACCTATTCCTATAGAACACGATTGAGAAAGGCTGACTTGACATCCATCTAAAACACCTTCAACTCTGTTGGGCTGCCAATGCTAGGATCATCCTGACTATGTCAAGTCGGGCTATAGGGGCATATACTTCATGGTAGTCAATCCCTAACTTATGCTTGTAGCCCTTCGCCACCAATTTGGCCTTGTGCCTGTCCACTTCACCTTGGGTGTTAAACTTGGTCTTGTACACCCATTTGACCCCAATGGTCTTCTTCCCTGTTAGGAGATCCTCTATTTGTCACGTATCATTCTTCTCAGTGGCTTCAATATCCTCATCCATCGTCTTTACCCATTTCTGATTCTGACTTACCTCTTCAAACTCAACTAGATCACACTCAATAAAGAAGGTGAAGTCAGAATATTCTTCATCTTCATGATGACGGGTTGCCTCGTAGATGTCTTGCAAGCTCCTTGTCTTTGCTGGAGTCCTCAAATTTTGAATCTTGCTTGCAATTGGGGGCAACCAGGATGGTGAGGCTGTGGTACTACTGACACCACTACTACTGCTGGAGGCTGTAGGTGGCTACACAATGTTCTTCTCCAAGTCAAAAACCTCAACAACTACTAGCTCAGGCTAGCTAGTGTTGGACTTCCAGTTCCATGCTTCATCCTCCAAGAACTTCACATCGCAGTTGATGATGAGCTTCTTCATCATATGATTGTACAACTGATATGCCTTTGCTTCCTCATTGTATCCTGTGAAGATACACTTTTCCGCTCTATCATCCAACTTCTTTCGCTTTTCTTCTGGAACATGTGCATATGCAATGCACCCAAACACACACAAATGAGCCACACATGGCTTTTGATTGCTTCAGGCCTCCTAAGGGATTTTGTCCTTCACACTTTTGGTGAGACACATGTTTAGTAGATAAACTTCACAGGTCATAGCCTATGTCCAGAATTCATGCGATAATCCTTTCACCTTCATCATGTTGCGTGCCATCTCCATGATGGTTTTGTTCTCTCTCAGCTACACTATTTTGCTGCGGCATGTATCTAGCAGAGAGTTGCCTCCAAATTCCATTCGCTTTGCAAAAATTCTAGAATTCGTTGGAGATGTACTCTCCTCCACCATCTGTTCTTAGGGTTTTGACCTGGTAGCCACTCCATTCTCCACCAGAGCCTTGAACTCCTTGAACTTGCCAAAAGCCTCCAACTTCTGCTTAATGGCATAGATCCAATTATTTCTACTGAAATCGCCAATGAAGGTCAGGAAATAATTGTTACCAGCAAATGTGGTGGTCTGCATCGGACCGCAAATGCTTAAGTGCACCAGCTCCAATGGTTGTGATGCTCTCCAATACTGACCAGAAGGGAATGAATCTCTATGTTGCTTGTCGACAAAGCAACCCTCACAAACTTGATTTGGCTGCTTAATAAGGGGTAAACCCTTCACCATCTGCTTCTTGTGTAGCATATTCAGGCCACTAAAACTTAGGTTACCGAACCTGAGATGCCACAGCTAGGTAGCATCCTTCATGACTACACTTAGGGACATCAAAGACTCGTTATGAATATGCAGCAAAAATATATTGTTCTTCGTCATGGATATCATTGCAATCTGTCCATGCACTTTGTCTCTGATGGTGCAAGTTTTATCTTTGAATTGGACAATGTGTCTCTTTTACACAAGTTTTCCCACACTTACCAGGTTATGCTTCAACCTAGGCACATAATACACATCACAAATCTACTTCCTCTCATCATGCATAGTACAGATGAGGATCTTGCCTTTCATCATCATGAGAACCTTGTTGTTATTCCCTATCTTGACCTCGGACTAGACTATTTCATCTAGTTGGGAGAACATCTCCTTATTCCCCATCATCTAATTGTTGCACTCGTTGTCCAAATACCAGACATTCTTCTAGCACTCCTCAATGTTGCAAGTCAGCAACACATTTCCTCCTATTGCATTTATGGTTTCATCTGTGTAATGGGCTTTCTGCTAGTTCTCCTTGGCCATTTTCTTCCTGCACTCGAAGATGTAATGGCCAAATTTCTTGCAATAGTATCATTGGACCTTTGACTTGTCTTTTTTTTTGTCGAAACCACCTTGTTGGTTCTTCGGTCTGCCTCTTCCAACTTGTTGATGGAAATTACAATTGGTCTCTCCCTTGATAGGGTTTGACCTTCCTCCTTTTACTTTTCCATGCCTGCCTCTACCTCTTCCTTCGTGTGAACTAGAGGTGCCATGGTGGGAATATTGCCTGCAACTGTCTCAAAATGATACTTGTGCCTTAAAAGCTTGCTCCAAAGAGGATTGAGATGAGTGGCTCAGTCTCTGCTCATGTGTCAACAATAAACCCATGATCTCATCCATCAAGAGGGTTGTCAAATCCCTATACTCATCGATTGCTTTCACCACGAAGTCAAACTTAGCAGATAGGTTACTAAGAATCGTCTCCACAATTCTCTAGATCTGAACGATTTCTCCATTCAACCGCATCTGGTTGATTACGTCGATCGTTCAGGTAAATAATTCACCCATGGACTCCATCTCATTCATTTGCAGGTTCTTGAACTCCCTCCTTAGCATCTGCAGTTTCATGAGCTTGACTTTGTTGGTGCCCTAATATGAGCTTGCAAGAATCTCCTAGGCCTACTTTGCCTTGTTGGCCGATGTGATCCACGGGAATATGGTCTCTTTGATCACTTGCATGATGTAAAATAGGGCCTTTTGGTCCTTCTTGGTGTTCTCCTTCAACAGGTCCCTATCGGCTTGGGAGAGGGTGGCTAATGCTGTTGCATCCATCAGTTTTGGGTAGCCATTCTTGACCAGGTCCCACAGCTCCTGAGATTCGAACAGGATCTTCATATGGATGCTTCAATAGTTGTATTTCTTGCCATTGAAGCGCGGGATCTGCAACTACAATTTTTTGCTACTGGAAGCCATGCTTCGGTCTCTGCATCAATGCACTACTTGGTCCGATACCAATTTCAAGGAATTAACCTCTATATTCCCAAAATCACCCACACACGAAGCGATATCGGGCAAAGCTTCCTAGTGCTTGCGAAATAGGGAAGAAAGACTTTGAGCCCCAAATCACTAAGAAAAATGGTGATATTGGGTTAAACTCTTATACGTAAGAGATTTGGATAATAGTGGGTCTAAGTCAAAAATCGTTGTCATGAACCAGTAATTTTGGGAAAAACACTCAAGCATCAACAGCTTCAGGAATATAGGCTTGAGCTCCAAATTGCTAAAAGGGGGTGAAAAAACTTTGGGCGAATGTGGGTTTCTAGCGATTTCAAGGAGTTTAGGTAATGGACAATATTATAATAAGACAAAAAATGAACATGTCTCTAAACCCTTTACCCAAGCTAAATCATGCATATCGCTATTCCCATTAGCTCTAAAGGGAGAAATAAGGAATAGCGAGTGAAAGTGGGAGACGTAGAATGATGCATCCACAACAGACAAACCACTAAAGGACAAAGATCTAAAAGGATGATATAGAATCTATTTTAGTGGTAAAGATAAAAAAGTGACCAAAGTCGCTAATAAAATAAACAAATCGTGTAATCGCTCAACATGGTGAACAATAGAGAGAAAAATATACATCGGTGAGCGATAAAGGAAAATAGATGAAGTTTTATTTATGCACGAGAAACTTACAAATATTTCACCATTAAATGCTTTAGTAGTGGATAACACAATGATCATTTGCTTATTGGATGCCCATGACACTGCACCTGATCCAAAATGAAATGCATAATTGGAAGTGCTCTTCCGATCATCTGTGTTGCCAACCCAATCACTGTCAATGTAGCCTATCAGCTCCAACTAGTCTTACCTGGCATAGAATATTCCATGGTTCCTAGTCCCATTGACATAGCATAATATGTGCTTGCCTGCTTACCAATGTGAATCCTTTGGACTATCTATAAACTGACTAATGAGACTGAATCCAAACATCAAATCTGGTTGAGTTACAGTCAAGTACATCAGACTGCCAACTAGCCACTTGAACAAAGTTGGATTGATGTTTCTCCCAGAGTCCAACTTGCTCAACTTCAATCCCATGGCAATAGGTGTGATGGTAGGTTTGTTGTACTCCATATTGAACCGCTTCATG
The DNA here is from genome assembly GCA_028583015.1 of Wollemia nobilis. NCBI lineage: Eukaryota > Viridiplantae > Streptophyta > Pinopsida > Araucariales > Araucariaceae > Wollemia > Wollemia nobilis. Next base: position 802,536 of record JAQPPZ010013509.1, on the reverse strand, counting down.
ACATCCTTCGCATACTTGTCCTAAGAAATGAAGATGCCATCTATCGATTGGTCAACTTCGATGCCAAGAAAATACTTCATCATCTCCATATCTGTCATCTTAAACTCCTTCATGGCTGTTTTGAACTGGTCAAACAAAGAATTGATGTTGCTAGTGTAAATCAAATCATCCACATAGAGACATACAATTATTTGCTCCCCTACTTCATTTGTATTTAGGTACATGGTATGCTCATATGAGCATTTGATGAACCCATTCTCATAAAAATAGTCGTCAATATAATTGTACCATGCCCTAGGCACTTGCTTCAACCCATACAGGGCCTTCTTCAACTTGAGGACCTTGCCCTCCTATCCTTCGATCTCGTAATTGGGTGGCTGGTCTATGTAGACCTCTTCCTCCAAAACACCATTGAGGAAGGCTGACTTGATATCCATCTGAAACACCTTCCAACCCTACTGGGCTGCCAATGCCAGGATCATCCTGACTGTGTCAAGTAAGGCTATAGGGGCATATACTTCATGGTAGTTGATCCCTGACTTTTGCTTGTAGCCCTTCACCACCAATCTGGCCTTGTGCTTGTCCACTTCACCTTGGGAGTTAAACTTGGTCTTGTACACCCATTTGATCCCAATGGTCTTCTTCCCTGCTAGGAGATCCGCTATCTGCCACGTATCATTCTTCTCAATGGCTTCAATCTCCTCATCCATCGCCTTTACCCATTTTTGATTCTGACTTGCCTCTTCAAAATCAACTGGATCACACTCAGTAAAGAAGGTGAATTCATAATATTCTTCATCTTCATGATGACGGGTTGTCTCATAGATGTCTTGCAAGCTCCTCGTCTTCATTGGAGTCCTCAAATTTTAAATCCTGCTTGTAATTGGAGGCAACCAGGATGGTGAGGCTGTGGTACTACTAGCACCACTGCTACTGTTGGAGGATGCAGGTGGCTGCACAATGTTCTTCTCAAAGTCAACAGCCTCAACAACTACTGTCTCAAGTTGCCCATTGTTGGACTTCCAATTCCATGCTTCATCCTCCAAGAACTTCACATCGTGGCTAATGACGAGCTTCTTCGTCACATGATTGTACAGTTGATATGTTTTTGCTTCCTCACTGTATCCTATGAACATACACTTCTCCACTCTATCATCTAGCTTCTTCCTCTTTTCTTATGGAACATGTGCATATGCAATGCACCCAAACACGTGCAAATGAGCCACACATGGCTTTTGACTGCTCTAGACCTCCTGAGGTATTTTTGTCCTTCATAGTTTTGGTGGGACACCTGTTTAGCAGATAAACTACACAGGTCACAACGTTTGCCTAAAATTCATGCGGTAATCCTTTCGCCTTCATCATGTTGCATGCCATCTCCATGATGGTTCTATTTTTTCTCTTAGCTACACCGTTCTACTGTGGCCTATATTTTGTAGAGAGCTACCTCTGAATTCCATTTGCTTTGCAAAAATTCTAGAATTCATTGGAGATGTACTCTCCTCCACCATCTATTCTTAGGGCTTTGACCTAGTAGCCTCTCTATTTCTCCACCATAGCCTTGAACTCCTTAAACTTGCCAAAAGCTTTTGACTTCTTCTTAATGACATAGATCCAAGTCTTTCGACTGAAATTGTCAATGAAGGTTAGGAAATATTTATTGTCAATAAATGTGGTGGTCTGCATCGGACCACAAATGTCTGAGTGCACTAGCTCCAATGGTTGTGATGCTCTCCAATACTGACCGAAATGGAACGAATCCCTATGTTGCTTGTCGACCAAGTAGCCCTCACAAACTTGATTCAGCTGCTCAATAAGGGGTAAACCCTTCACCATATGCTTCTTGTGCAGCAGATTTAGGCCACTGAAACTCAAGTGACCGAACTTGAGATGCCACAACTAGGTACCATCCTTCATGACTATACTCAGGGACATCAAAGACTTGTTATGAATCTATAGTGGAAACATCTTGTTCTTCATCATGGACACTATTGCAATCTATCAATTCCCTTTGTCTCTAACGGTGTAGGTTCCATAATTGAACTAGACAGTTTGTCCCTTCTGCATGAGCTATCCCACACTTAGCAGGTTGTGCTTCAACCTAGGCACATAGTACACATCGTAAATCTGCTTCTTGTCACCGTGCCTAGTATGGATGAGGATCTTGCCTTTCCCCATCTTGACCTTGGACTGGATTGTTTCATCCAGTTGGGAGAACATCTCCTTGTTCCCTGCCATTTGATTATTGCACCCATTGTCCAAATACCAAATATTATTCTAGCACTCCTCAATGTTACAAGTTAGTAGAACATTTCCTCCTATTGCATTTCTTATTTTGTTCGTGTAATTGACTTGCTGCTGGTTCTCCTTGGCCATCTGCTTTCTGCACTCGAAGATGTAATGGCCAAATTTCTTGCAATAGTAGCATTGGACCTTCGACTTATCCTTTTTCTAGCCGGACCCACCTTGTTGGTTCTTCGGTCCGCCTCTTCCACCTTGCTGATGGAAATTGCAATTGGTCTCTCCCTTGCTAGGGTTTGACCTTCCTCATTTTCCTTTTTCATGCCTGCCTCTAACTCTTCCTCTGTGAGAACTAGAGGTGCCATGGTGGGAATCTTTCCTGCCACTATCTCAGAATGAGACTTGCACCTTAAAAGCTTTCTCCAAAGAGGACTGAGATGAGTGGCTCAGTCTCTACTCATGTCTCTACAATAAACCCATGAGCTCATCCATCGAGAGGGTTGTCAAATCCATCGACTCCTTGATTTCTATCACCACGGAGTCAAACTTAACAGGTAGGATCATGAGAATCTTCTCCATGATTCTTTGGCTTTGCATGATTTCTCCATTCAATCGTATCTGGTTGATTATGTCGATCGTCCAAGTGAAGAAGTCACCCATGGACTCCGTCTCGTTCATTTGCAGGTTCTCGAACTCCCTCCTTAGCATTTGAAGTTTCACGATCTTGACTTTGTTGGTGCCTTGATACGAGCTGGCCATAATCTCTCAGGCCTGCTTTGCTTTGTTGGCCTATGCAATCCCCAGGAAGATGGTCTCTTCGATCGCTTGCATGATGTAAAATAGGGCCTTTTGGTCCTTCTTGGTGTTCTACTTCAATAGGTCCCTATCATCTTGGGAGAGGGCAGCTAATGTTGTTGCGTCCACCGGTTCTAGGTAGCCATTCTCGACCAAGTTCCATAGCTCTTGAGATCTGAATAGGATCTTCATCTGGATGCTCTAGTAGTCATAGTTCTTGCCATTGAAGCGCGGGATCTGCGACTGCAAGTTGTTGCCGTCGAAATCCATGCTTCAGTCTCTGCGTCAATGCACTACTCAACTCTGATACCAATTTGAGGGAATTAACCTCTGTATTCCTAAAATCACCCATGCACGGAGCGATACCAGGCAAAGCTCCCTAGTGCTGGCAAAACAAGGAAGAAGGAATTTGAGCCTTGAATCACTAAAAAAAATGGTGATATTGGGTTAAACTCTTATGCGTTGAAGATTTGGAGAATAGAGAGTCTGAACCGAAAATCACTGTCATGAACCAGCGATTTCGAGAAAAATACTCAAGCACCGGTGACTTCAGGAATATAGGCTTGAGCTCCAAATCGCTAAAAGGGGGTGAAAAAACTTTGGGCGAATTTGGGTTTCCAGCGATTTCGAGGAGTTTAGGTAAAGGACAATATTATAATAAGACAAAAAATGAACATGCCTCTAAACCTTTTACCCAAGCTAATGGACGCATCTCGCTATTCTCATTAGCGCTAAAGGGAGAAATGAGGAATAGCGAGCGAAAGTGGGAGACGTAGAATGATGCATCCACAATAGACGAACCATTAAAGAACAAAGGTCTAAAAGGATGAAACAAAATCTGTTTTAGTGGTAAAGATAAAAAGTGACCAAAGTCGTTAATAAAATAAACAAATCCCGTAATCGCTCAACATGGTGAGCGATAGAGAGAAAAATATACACCGACGAGCGATAAAGGGAAATAGACGAAGTTTTATTTATGCACGAGAAACTTACAGATCTTTCACCATTAAAGGCTTACAAACTTTTGCAACTAAATGTAGGATAAACAAAAACAAGGGAGAGTCTGGCTCTGTCAGAATTCTGCTCCTCTGCAATTCTCGCTACCTGCGTTTGCCCCAAACTTGCATTGTTGTGCACTACTGTGATCTCACCCTCCGATGTGTCTATTCTGAAAACACAAACTATTTTTTTATAGCTTGCGGAAGGGAGGATAATGATTGCCTTTTGACAGGGTTATCTTCCTACACACTTAGGGTTTCTAACAGCCGAAATAGGGTTACTGACTACTTGCCGAATTGCAACAACTGAAATAAATGTGGTGATCGAATTTGCAGCTGTCCGTGTTGTCAGACGTCAAGTCACTCCTGACAGAGTGATCCCTAGATCGTTGTCGCTGATGTGTTTTTCATGGCTTTGATGCTTGTTTCGAGCGATAGCGAGATGGGGTCAGGTTTAATAATTTCAACGGAGGCGGCCTCTCCCTTCTATTTAAAAGCCCTTTAAACATGGGGATTCCTCTCCTCAGGTTTGTCTTTCTTCAGATTGTAAATCACGGAGGGCCTGAGACGGTTATCAACAGTATGCTGGAATTTTTCAAAAGAAATTCATTTAACTCCTTAGCGGCTCGGTTCCAAAATTTCTCCATTCCACTGCGCGTTAATGCTCCTTAGTGGTGCCGTATTTATTACGCGTGCACCGCGTCTTTCACATCTTACAGGTATATATATCTCTTGCCCAGCTATTTCTCTTTATCGTATTTATTCTTCACTTCAGTTGAGTTGGCTCTAGCGCACCGGAATGTATAACTATATTGTCTCATGTTAATGCAAAGAAATTGTTGGTTCTGCGCTTGTTGGCTGCCATATCGGAGAGCGTGGGGCTCGAACCAGACTTTCTGGACAAAGCTCTGGGAAAGCACGCACAACACATGGCGATAAACTATTATCCTCGCTGCCCTAATCCTGACCTCACCCTTGGTTTAACGGGGCTTTCAGATCCGAATGCTGTGATGCTACTTCTTCAAGCCAACGTCTCAGGATTACATGTGCTTAAGAATGGATGATGGGTCGCAGTCGAGCCGATACAAAACGCTTTCGTATCAGCGTTACAGGTACATAATTATTTCGATACATAATTTTCTTTTCTTTCCAATCACTGTAGTAAACCTAAATAGCTTAATGCTAGAGTTTGATTTTGAACTTCGAATAGGTTTATACACTATATTTTTATTTTAGACAATTTTAAATAAATAATATACTTAATATCTTTAAAAAAATCGCTTAAAAACTATTTTACCCATAAAAACTGTTTGTGTTGCAGGTTTTGCGCAATTCACCGGGCAGTAGTGAATTCGTCTCAAGCACGGATCTCCGTTCCCACGTTTTTTACTGTCCTTCGCCAAATGCAATAATTGAACCTGCTCTTCCCTTAATTTTAGCTTGTTAGGTCAATAAAATTCTAATTTTGTGGAAAATAATATATAATACGAGTTGTGAACATAGTAACATGGGTAAAATAATATTTGTGAATTGTGCAGGGATACTTAGCTTGATTGTAAAGTCTTCAACAACTGATATAAAATAATATTATCGTGGGTATTTTCCATGCACATATATTAGTAAACTGATACTTTATTGTCACCATTATCCATAGTTTCTTTGCAGTTTAATTTTATAATTAAAAAGAGTAGACCGTTGTTGCCGATTACGAGGGTGTACACAGGTTATAGTGACAGCAGTCATGTTTGATAGATAAAGATTAGATTCAATAGTCAGAATTGAATTTAATGTTAGAAGGTTATATAAATAAAAGTTAACCATTTATTTTCAAACTCAAAAAAATAGTTTTATGATTTTAATATATGTTTTTAAAATAGTATTTTTCATTAAAATAAATTATTTGTAAATATTCAATAATTTCTAAATAATATAATTATTTACTTATAAGCAAGTTTATAATTTGTTTATAAAACATATATACTAAGGAAATTATATTGTTATGTTGAATGTTACAGAGGTTAAAGTAAGATTGTATTAATGTTATTGAGATAATTCAACATTGTAGTGTAATAATAAATCATATTATTATTATTATTATATTTATAAAAATTGAATGTTTATCACTATTTTTTTGTTATTTAAATATGTTCATTACTTAAACTTTAATTTTATTATAAATGTTAAAGTTCATTCATGGGATTGAAAAATTGGATATGGTATGAAACTCCTTGCTCGCTACCAACTATCACAAAATTATTGCGTTAAAATATCAAGACTCGTCCCCGAAATTGAAATATTTGTTTATAGTGTAAAACTTATTGTTTCTTGTAAACCCTTTATAAATTAAAGGATTTTCTATTGGAATATAATCTTGGATTATAATGGAAAACTTCTTACTTGCTTGACCTAAACCTTTTATAAATTAAGGGATTTCTATTGGAATAAAACCTTGTATTATAATGGAAAAAATTTTGCTTCCTATAATTTGATTTGAATCTAATGGATTAATGGATTAATATTAAGGTCCATCGGTAGGATTAATTATGGTGATAAGATATTTACTCACTATCCAGCTGAATATGATTGTTTTATAATAATATTATTTAAAAATCTTTTATAATACATTAATTTTTCTATTTATTACATAATTAATTTTTGAAAGTTATCAAACATTATTCATTTTTCATTATTTATTATTCATATACAAAATTACATCCTAATCAACCTTCATGATATGTCTAATATTATTGAGAAAATATACTATAACTAGTGAGCTTTTTATTCACATTAACTATATTATCAACCACCTATGAATTTTAATGGATATTTTATTTTTTCATTTACTTTTTTCTTTCTATATTATTTTTTCTTTTTCACTTATATTTTGTTATTGTAATGACCCTCCTCACATGAATTTTGGCTAATAAGAAAAATTGGTAATAAACCTACCTTTTCTTGTGAATTATGATATTGTTGATAGCTACTGTGAATGCAGGACCAGGTTCAAGGTCGTCAACAAGTGGAAACATATCGATGGAAAAAGGTAAAAAGGGAAGTGATGATTCGGCTAGCGAGTACATGAATGCTCACATCTTGCATATCATAGGTGCGTTATTGCATGAGATTTATTTTAATGCTTTGTTTTGTCAAAAAAATGGTATATTTATACACTTTGTGTGAGGGCAATGAACGTTTGATATTCTGTTAAAAGAGAATAATAAAATACATATAACTTAAATATAAGCATATAAATAAATTCATGTGTGTATGTAGAAGATATTAGTGTACAAAGTCATTGTTATATGTATAAATTATATGTAATATATAAAGGAATAATGTACATATATTTTTTGATACATAGAGGAATCAAAAACTACCTTTCCTTTTTGAACAACTGGTCATAGGGTCAAGTTGCATTATCTATGATGGTAGTTTCAATTTATGGTGCTACCACTATATCCCCTATATCATATTGGTAAACACAACCTGAAATGAGGGAGATCTACGATGTCTTGAGGTTGGTATGACCATCATCAGGCTGGCACACACTCAACAGACTCACTTAGACTACTACCTTTGCCCTAGATTGAGTATGCACACGAGGTTTGAACCTACGTCTCCTCTTGGTAAATGTTCAATTTCTTACCAATATACCTAGCCCTTACAGACAACAATGCACATATATTATAAGCAATATTAAATTGCAAAATGAGTGAACAAACTAAAAATAATATACAATCATTTATTTCTTATTTTTTAGTATAGTTGAATATTGTGTGAGATAATGAAGGTGTAACCACCATGAAATAAGATGTATGTTGTTACAATAAGCATAAACCTTACTCCATATAGTTTGAGCAAAAATAAAGGAAGTTCTATGAAAGGTGACATGATAGTTTATAGTGTTTTGAATGATTTTCAATCATGTTTGAAAAGGAGAGAGGGTTTTTGGGAAATATATTCATTAATTTATTGTTTTTACTTGATCTAAGAAAAAACCTAAAAATAAGAAGGGAGATAGACTTCTACATGAAAAAATTGTTGTGGTCCAGAGAGCAATATTGGAATTGCAGCTTAGCTCCTCAAACTAGGTTGGATATATGCATAACTACTTTGAGATTGTTTGATTAAAAATTTTACTATTTATGATGCTGGAAATAGAATGTGATGTTTTATTGAATATGGATGGAACATAAAATATTATTGTTGCACATGTGCGAAGATATTGTGTGTGGAATAATTTCTTGTTTGACTATTTTTGTTGAAAATACAAGATTTGTATAATATGCTCGTACTAATTAAACGTTAAGTTAATGATTTTATTAGGTGGATCAAATTTTTCTATGAACCTAAAGGTATTATTATAATCAAACTATAGTTAGAATATAAAAAAATATACCCATTTGGTAACTCTTATTTTTTTAGTGGTTCAACCAAGTGAGTAGACTTGGTTTGTTACACATGGTATTAGAGTATAAATGATTCTAAGTTGTAGAATCTTATTGTAAAAATAGTTTAGGGTGATGCAAACTAATAGTCTACCTCTTTTACTTATAGGTTAAATGGTATGAATGTTGCAAGGTGAATATTCAAGAAATCCTATGGGAGGCAGGAAGAAAGAAGCCACCAAAATACCTATGGGGGGACCAAGGATAGGAATAATATGAGAGGGTCCCCAATGTGAAATAAGGTTAAAGTGGGTTAATGAAATCCTTTCAAATGAGACTAGTAGGGAGGAAGGAAACCTTACAAAGGTTGTGCAATTATTGGAAACTCATGTGGATCAATAACAAAATTTAATAGATCATCAATAAAAACTAATCGAGGGCTTGATCAAGGAAAGGAAACCCATGGGTAGCCCAACAAAAGTACTAAAATTACCAATAAGAGCAGATGATGTTAGAATTGGCTCTGAATTGGCAATAGACCAAATGAAGATTGTGAATTCCAAGACCAATGATGCAAGTGAAGTTAATGCTATGGAAAAGTTTTGAGAATTCACTAATTTCTAGTAAGGATTAATTCTAGTATAAACTTATTACAAAAAACTTAACCAACTATTAAAATATGTGTTTGATTGTGAGGGTATGGAAAACATGAAGGTGTAGAAGTTTATACTCATATTATATCTTGAGATTAGGATTATGGTTATACTCAAATTATATCTTGAGATTAGGATTATGGTGAACATGTTAAATAATGGAAATATTCCTAGAGCATTTGCTTTAGCTCAACAAGAAAAAATCTATAAAGGAACTAAAAGGACTTATTTTAATTATAAAAAAAATCACTAAAAAATAAAAAGTTGATCTTAAGAAACGTAAATTTGTGGGATTCATGAAATGGATTAAGAAGCAAAGCAAAAATCTTAAAGTATGAGACCATAACAAAAAATAAGGCACAACAAGAAATAATGATAAAGGTTACAAACATAGGAAAAGTAGCAATGGATATTACAAAAAAATGATCTAGGGTCGAAGGCATGGGGAAATACTAAATTTTTTGTATCCCAAAGCAGCAATGAAAGTAACAACAAAGGAAAAATAGTTCCTCCAAGTGGATTTTATTTGTTCTAAGGAGCACATTATGTCAATAAATGCCCCCATTGAACTAATATTCATCAAAAAGCTCCAAAAGAAGCCACTCACAGGATCTTTGATATGATAGGTAGTCCCATTATTGATGGTCAAGTTACTCCATTTTTGCTTAATGGTAATTTTTTTGATAAATATGTGCATATTTTGATAGATAGAGGATTAACTAATAACTTTATTTCCACTAAAATAGTGAGGTACATACCTAAAATACCTAGGTTTTTGTCTAATGGTTGGAATATAGAGTATGGATTTGGGAAAACCTACCAAGTTAACTAATGTTTGTTTGATCCTCGCATTATTTTACCATAAGGAAAACAAATTGGCATTTGTATATGACACCTTTGCATGTGTTTGATATCATTTTTGGAGTTGATTGGTTAAAGGTACATAAGGCTCTTCTAAATTTTGAGGAAATATGAATTTATGGTTGATTCTAATCATAGGATTAGGGTTTGCTATGGTTAAAATAAATTTAAACCATGCTATTTGTCTATAATGCAGATAAAAAATTTATTAGGAAGAGGGGAATTATATTCATAGTTAAGATGAATAAGAGAGAAGATACTGAATTAGAATCTATCCTCTTCTAAAAACACCCTATGATCTCTGAGGATCTACCGGGGTTACCTACTTAGAGGGAATTTAATTTTTTAATTGAGTTATTACCCACTATGGCACCCAAGGCTAGAGCACCGTATAGGATGACTCCTATCGAGCTACAAGAGCTCAAAATATAGCTATAGAAAAATATTAGAAAAAAGGTTAATTAAGCCTAGTGTGTCACCATGAGGAGCTCCTATCTTCTTTGTTAAAAAGGAAGATGGTACCTTGAGAATGTGCATAAATTGTTGGATTTTGAATAAGGTTACTGTCAAAAATATGTATTTGCTACCTAGAATTGATGATCTATTTAACCAATTGAATGGAGTAACCATCTTTTATAAGATTGATTTAAGATATGGTTATCATTAGTTGAGGATACAGGAGAAAGACACCTCTAAAATAGCTTTTCGAACAAGATATAGACATTTTAAATTCACTATCCTACCCTTTGGTCTAACTAATGCCCTAGTCACATTCATAAATCTTATGAATAATATTTTTAGTGAGCAGTTGGATATGTTTGTGCTCATATTTTTAGATGACATACTAATCTATTCAAAGAACAAGGAGGAACATGATCAACATATGAGAACTGTACTTGGGATTCTTAGAAATAATTAACTATATGGATAATTATTAAAGTGTGAGTTTTTCACTCCATAAGTATAGTATCTAGGTCATATTATTTTTGTAGAAGAGATTGTAGTAGATCCCAAGAAAATTGAAGCAATTATTGATTGGCCAACACCTATTAATGTGATAAAGGTGTGAAGTTTTATGGGTGTGGAAGAATATTATAGGTGATTCATCAAGGGACTTTCAAGAATTGCCCAACCCATTACAAACCTTCAAAGAAAAGAAAAAAACCTTCAAATGGATAGAACAATGTGAAGAGGTTTTTTGGATTTTGAGAGAAAGGATGACCACCGCACCAATTTTGTAATTATTTAATCCTAATAAGTGATTTAAAGTATGTACTGATGCATATATTCAAGGATTAGGAGGGTTTTTGACCTAATATGATGTTGTTATTGCCTATGAGTCTAGAGACCTTAAGAGGTATGAGGTAAATTATGCCACTCATGACATGGAGTTCGTAGCAATTGTTCATGCCCTAACAATTTAGGGATATTTATTGTTGGGAAAACCATTTGGGTTGAAGATAAATTATTAGAGTCTAAGGTACATATTTACCCAAGTTTTATTGAATTCTAGGCAAAGACATTGGATGGAATTTTTAGCTGAGTATGATTTTGGCATTGAGTATATTAAGGGTAAGGAGAATAAGGTCACAAATGCTCTGAGTAGGAGATGATGTATTACACAATGACCAAAAGCCAATATGATTTGTTACACAAAATTAAGGAATTACAAGGAAAGATGAATTTTTCCAGCCATGTCATGATCAAGTTGAGTAGGAACACAGAATGGACACAAATTTTGTATTAAAGACAATATGTTCTTTTATATAAATATTTTGGTAGTTCCAACAAGTGGAATGAGAGAAACAATCCTTAAGGAGTCACATAATACTCCTTATTCTGCACACCCGAGAAGGGAAAAATGTGCAAGAATTTTAAAAAATATTACTACTGGTTAGGAATGAAAAATGATATCACTAACTATATGACTAGATGTTTAGAGTTTCAAATAGTGAAATTAGAACATCTTCATATAGCTAAAAATCTACACCCACATGAGATGCCTACAAAAAAATAGGAAGTGGTATCAATGGATTTTATCTTGGGATTGCCTAAAACAATATTCAGGGATGATGTAATCTTGGTAGTTATGGAAAGTTAACCAAGGTCACACATTTTATACAAATTAATATGTAATATGATGCACCTGCATTAGCGAGTAAGTTCACCATGGAAGTGGCAAGGCTAAATTATTTTCTAGAACTTATAATTTCTAATAGAGATTCTCCCTTTACATCTAAATTTTGGCAAGAATTGCATCAATCATTGGGAACTAAATTGAATATTAGTACTGGTTATTGTTGGTCATCAAATCCGCATAGGAAAGGACTTTCGGTGGGTTTGCACGCCCTGGACCTGTGACCAACATTGAAAGGCCGAAGGGAAGAGATGCCCCTTGTGCCAATCTCCGGAGAAGGCCAGCTCCTATACTAATCTACTTTTGGGGTTTGAGATAAGAGTGCAGGAAAGAGATAAAAGGAGTTCGGGTTAGAGAAAGAAATAAAAAGGGGTAAGGGTTAGAGATTGATGATTCAATGTGGGTAAGAACAGGAAACATGATCACTCACTAATAACTCAAATAGTATCAAAGAACACCAAGAATAGTCAAAAGAAACGTAGTGCTAACCTTGCTATGTATCCTCTGAACGGGTTTGCAGGGTTCTCCTCTCTCTCTCGCTGGAATTCAGGGTTCATAGTAACAACAATTAATACAAGGGAATAACAAAAACCTCGATCCACCAGGCAGCATAAAAGAAAGCAACAAATATGTTTTTTCTCTCCTATGTATCCTTCAGGGTGAATTTCAGGGTACAGTCCCCAATCACACACCAGATTTAGGATTCACATTCTCAGTATACGAGTGCAGACAGAAAAAAGAATTAAGCATAGAAGGTATCATAAAAGAAATAAATGGAGCACAAAAGATCTTTAGTATTAGATGTAGGACATCAAGTTATAGCAGCTTTCTAGTAGAAATTTTTACATTGCAAAGCCTGGGTTTTTATAGAGGACCCGACCCTCTGAGTCATTATTACAAAAATGGTGGAGTACATCTTCGGGCTCTGAGAAATCGGCTTCTCATGGCTGTTGCGACTGAGTTTTCAAATTGGTTACCAAAACTGGCAACTATGACCGGGTCAACCGTGGAAACCTTCATTTAATGTGTCGCTCGAGTTTCCATGGCTTCTGGATGTTGTGCTTGAGTGATTGCTATGCCCGTCGGGTTTTACTTCGAGGACTATTACGTCCCTTTCATTTGCCATAATTGGTCAGCGGACTTATCGAGCAAGAAAGGGGGTACTTAAGGGGCTTTTGATCACCTTGGGAAGCTGCCCGCCTTGGAACGTGGGCCCAAAAAGTGTTTCGCTACATATCTGCCTCACCAAAGCCTTGGGCCGAAGTAGATTCTTCTTGATTTGTTCTTCGCACAATAATGCTTCGTAGAAACTACTTCGGGGATGCTGACTGCCGAGCGGGCTTCATCTTTGAAATGGGGCTCTTTGTCCTTTGCTGGCGAAACTGCTTCGGCTGGAAAATGTTTCGGGCCGATTCTTTCTCAAAACTGTGGTTCGGGGAATATCTTCCCGAAGCATTTCTCGGTTTTCGACACATTGTCATTTTGCTTCGAGCGCTACTGCTTCGGGTGAAAACTGGCCAAAATAGGTGTCAGAAACACTTTGGGCCCGAAGTAATTTCCTTGCCTTGGCTGATTTGGATTATGCTCTCCCCCTTTGACGGATTCGTTTGGATGCCGCTTCGCAAAACTTCCACCCGAAGAGGCTGCTGAGAATGCTTCGGGTGTGAAGCGTTATATTTATATTTTCTTCGATGAAATTACTTCACAAGGTTTTCGCCCAAAGTGGTGTTTTGAAGTACTTTGGTCCCGAAGCTCTTTTCACATCCTCTTCCTTTTCTTTCGACGAAGCAATTTTCCTTGGCCTATTTGGTAGCGAAGCTCTTTCTTCTTCATTCTATGATAGGGAGAGTCAAAATTGCTGTAACAAAAAATAAAAGAAAACTTTCAACAAGGAAATACTATACAAAATTCTACTATTTTCTACCCCTTGTATAATGTGGCAAAAAGTGTCAACATTCTTGGTGGCTCACGGGGTGACGAGCTCGTCTTGGCAGAAGAACCCTTTAGCCCTGATCTATTGGGCTATGGAGTCACTGGTCTTCCCCAGACCTTGCTTCTGCGGTCTGTTCTTCTTCTTGTTCTTCTCCTTCTTCTTCGGGAGCGGTATTTGGCTGTGCAGATGGTTCGAGGTGCTCACGGATGTGTTTCATCATTTTTTGGACATGAGTCCAGGCACTCTTTTGAAATGGTTCTTGATCCTATAATGCCTTTACTAAGATGCGAAATCGATCAATTTGCCTGATGTCAGCATGTTTGGCCCTGGTGAATAGATCAACTAGGCAAGCCTTGATATTACAGTATCTCAAGATGAAATATGTCACTTGCCCTTCTGTGATTGGTTCTTCCTAGCCATCGATCTCCGAGACATCATTCTCGAACTACAACCAAACTGGTTTGAGATCATCCTTGTTGAGAAGATTTCTGTCATTGTCCATGAAACTCAAGAAACCCAAGGAAGAAAGGTCCTAAAAATAGTTCATTGAGGCATGCTGCTCATTATCAAAAATGTCCTGGAGGCTCCTAGCTTTCTAAGCCTTTCGCACCTTGGAGAAAAAGGTGTGAACCGTGTCCTAGGTTGTGGACTAGTCCCTAGCTGTTTAGGTCATTGCAGTGACCTACAGGTCTTGATATCTAGCATTATGGACGTCGAATTCTAGCTTGAGTCAGCTTCTAGCCTTTTGTGTGACCTCGTCTATGACTGACCCTCCCTCGGCAATAGCCCGCCTTGCTTCGGTGATGAAGATCAAAATTGTGAGAGCACTGGAACATCGAGACCTAAAATTTTTTAGCAAATGGGCACGAATATCCTTAATTTTGCTCCTGTCAAATAGCATCAGATCTTCTTTTGCATGTAGCGGAGCTTACATCTGCAAGATTTCATCCTCAAGCTTCTTGGCATTCAGATCACTCTCGACCTACTTATGTGCTTGGCTCTCAGCTATAGACTGGAGCTGTTGAACCTGCTACTTTAGGTTAAACGTCTCCTTCTTCATAGCCTTGCACTCCTCCTCGGCCTCTGCCAATTTGGAGCAAACCCTTGCCAAATTTTCCTCCAGCTTAACATTGGCGGCCTCGGCCTTAATCTTGCACTGGTTGGTGATAACTGCATGTGCCCTAAAGGTCTCAATTCAGACATGCATAGAATCTGATTCATTATCAACATTTAGGTGCTCCAGGTCCTTAGGTGTCTCTTGATAATCGTAGTCTACTGGAGTCATTTCATCTAGAGGCTTTTGTACCTTGGGGACCTTTTTGAATTTATGCATCTTTCTGGCCGCTAAATAAAAAACGATGTATTTCTCAATTGATGTCGTCGAGCGCCCTCTTCTTTTCCTTGCCTCCTTCAGTATTTGCTCTGTGTTTTGCTATGCTTGGAATAGCTTCTCAGCAAGGGGGCGGTCCTTAATTAAGGACATCTCTAATTTAGAAAAGTCTAGATCTCCAACCGAGGGAGTAAACAAATATAAAGAATGTGTGGGGGATGCCTCACCCGAAGGCTCAACAACAGACATGGTGGGACTCGGCATTGAAATGGTCTTACCCTTGTCATGATCATGGGATGAGGCTGGACTGGCGGTAGGTGACATGTGATGGGGTGATGGGCTATGCAAGGGAGACTGGTGAGAACTTCCAGCTGGGGCTTCGACAAAACTATGTGAGGCTAGGGCAAGGGGTGGAGAATGCGTACCTGCATGCCCTCCTAGCATTGTGGCAGTGGCAACTTTTGGGGCAGCCGCATCTTGTTCTTTCTCAATTTTTATGCTTGGCAGGGCTGCGACCTCGACACTTACTTTGGATGGGTCTGATATTAGTTGCCCAGCGGAGGGGCTTGCAAGTCCTATGCGAGGTCACTTTGGGTGCTTTGGGGGGACCAGTTTCTATTCTAGTTTCTTCCTCTTCCTCCTTACCAATGATTGTTTTGACCCTTCAGTGTCTGAGTCATGGCCTCCTACAGGCCCCTGAGGTGATCTTGGAGGTGAAGCTTGGGCCCTTCCCTATTTTTCCTTCCCCAAAGTAGTATCATCTCTTTTTGGGCTCTCACCTGAACCTGGGATAGTTGGAGGGATGAGGGTGGTGAAGGACGAAGGCTTCCATTTTCCAATGTTGGCTTCATAAATTTTTACGAAGTCCTTGTCCATTGCCAAGAATCCATAAGAGCTCATTTTCTATCGATGGACCCTCATTATCCACCATTCTCTTAGTTGAGCTGCATCCCAATATTTTACTCCCTCCTTCAAATCATCCTTTACTTTCCTCTAGAAGGTAGAGTTGGGGCTCTGGAGAGGGTGTCGAACCAGGTCGTACGTGACCTTCATTGGGTAGAATTCGTGCCAGGGAGGTAAGGCTTCCATCCTCTCCAGATGCCATTCCAGATCCTTTCCCCGAGGATTATTCCTTTTTTTCATAATTTCTAGATAGGGGTAGACATGGAAGCTCTTGACCCCTATATGGTCCCTCATTACTCCCAAAGGATCATAAAGCCATTGCTAGGGAATTTGGAGAAGGCTGAACCTAGCAAGCTTCTCTTCCAAGAAGACATTCTAATTCAGGGCGAACACTTCGACAACTCCTATCTTGAGAGGGAAGTCGCAAGTGAGCCCATTTTTGACCCTTGCCATAGATGGCATTGGTCACATTGCTCTACCTAGAGACTTCCAACGCGAACTAATACTCAGAGGGGTAAACTGGCAGTATGAAGGGCTTCCCTATGAAACCAAAGATGCGAACCACCAGCTCCTATGTTAGACAAAAAATGTCTCCCCTATTCTCCCGGACTACTTTGTTTCTCAAGCTGAGGGGGACTCGTGGGGAGGATCCCACTAACATGCACATGGCAGGTCCCAAGAATTGCTGATTGAAGGAATAGTAGGACTCTGATCTCAATAGTAGGGGAGTCCACTGATATATGGGCAAGGGACCTCCATCCTTGCCACTTGCCGCAATGGCAACATGAGGAAAACTATTATGTACATGAAAGAAAAGTAACCAAACAAGAAAGGAGCAGGGCGCGAAGTGTTGGCTAGTCCCAACATTCTTCATGCTGGTGAGTTGCGCATGCAAGCCCTTGGCAACCCATTATGCCCAGTCTACAAAGACTAGATTGGAACCAGGCCTCGAATTATCGGGGGCATTGAACTCCCCCCTGGAAATGCATTCGACCAGGGACACCTGCCATGGGTATACCGAAGTGTCGGTAGATTGTCCTGCCACCCATGCAATGATGGAGAAGAGATCAACATTGTTAAAAGCTTCCAAGGGAAGGGGCATTTGGGGCAGTCTGTCTAAAGGGAGCCCACTTTTGAGGCTTTTCTACAAAAAATTGATCATGTAGCCAGTAGACGTGAACCTATTCATTTGTTCACTCAAAACAACGTTGCGAACTATACATCCCTTGGGTGGGCCCTACTGTGGCACAAAATCTGCCTATACGTCTTCTTTCAAAATTGAGAATAAATTTTGGCCAGATGTGTCCAACACCTGTCTGGTGGCGGGCTAGTAATTTTACGCAATGGCATTGACCAGCTTCGGGCAATGGTGTGTGGGGGGTGCCAGATACCAGTATACCTGGGAGTAGTACGCGATAACTTTTCTACCTTCCATCGAGAGCTTGCTTATCATGAGCTCAATGGTGGCTCTGAGCTCAGCTACACTCTTTGACAACTTTGTATCCCTGATTCTTTCCCACCTGTCGACTGGTGGTTCTAGGGGTTGCTCATCTTTGAAATCCCCCTTTTCCTCCATGACACACTTATTTGGGCGGAGGCCTAAATCAACGGGCCTTGGCTTCGACCCTTTTCCATGGCCTTTTACCTTTGGTTTCTTGGGGGCTACTACTTCTAGCCCTTTTCCCTTCTCCTTGGAACTTTCGATTGTTAATACTTAGGGCGATGAAATTTGTAGTATGGAGAAAATTGGCATTGAAGCTTTAGAGTGCAAAGTGGAAAAGCTTGCAGGTTGGCAGTGGGGTCTGTATGAGTCATTGAGCGAGTAATCCTTTGGCTACTCAGAGTCTACGTTATATAACCACCCAACACAACTACCCACATTTATGACATGTGCCACAATTAATCCTATACTTCTCACCTGAGATATCATAATGCATGGGCCATGTGTTATGATGATTACAGCTATTTTGGGAATGCAGCCAGCGACCACCCGATACCTGGGGCAGACTTTTCTCTCAACCAAATCCCCTGAGTACATACCCGATGCCTTTTCATTTAACTCGCTTTCTTCGAACACTTTTACAGGAAGCTATCGACACGTTCCTCTAGGCAAGCAATAAATGCTTTGGCCTTGTGCATCTTTGGGTCAACGAAGCTGAAGTTGGAGCTGACATACTTCACAGTGAACCTTTTCATACCTTATTCGGAACCTTGCTCGGCCGATCGCACTTCGCTGCGAACCACTTCGCATCTTCTACTTCGTAAGCCAAGTTCTCGAGGGATATTATTTTATTTTTTATTTTTTTTAGTAGCTGCCAAGATAAAACTCAACATGAGTTTCTGAGCAGCATTTTATGTAATAGCCAAATTTTTTTACAATATTCACATAGGCCTGTGGCATAATGGGCATGCCGCCACCACAAAATTAGCTTTGGATGTTTATCCGATGAATCTGCAATGCCCGGACCAGATCAAATTGAACTTTAGTTGATCCTTGAAGTTCGGACGGCTCCTCTCCGAAGTTCTCCATGCTACGAACCAAAAGCAATACAATAGTTTATCGCTCTTACCAGTACCCGCACTGCTGATGCAGGAGGTGGCAAAGCAGTTTTCCATATGTGGGCCCTCTTGGGGTACTGGTTGTGGTAATAGCTGGAACTGAAATACCGAAGAGTCTAGCAACTGTGGGCTGGGTGCAAGTTCTTTCACCTCTTTGATGTTGTAATAGGGTTTTTTTGGCAAAGAGCAAACTTCTATGATCTCTTCGGTTTCAGCCTCTTGAAGTAAGCTTGACGGATTCTGGCTGAACACCTACATGCCATGCTCTGGGATACAAAAAGTGTGCAAAAATGTTCCCTCTTCATTCTCAGGTGTTATCACTCGAGCTTGTTTCTCTTCTTGGCCTGTCCTCTAATGGAGATTGCAAGAACCCATATTGTTCATCATTGGGGCAAAGCTTGCAAATTTCCATGGTTGGACTTGGATGTGATCTGCCTCTCGAGCTCCACATGACTGCACCTCAGGCTTCTACTTAGTTTGAGGAGTCTGCCATGAATAATATTACATTGGGAAAATAGGAGAAGCAATTATCATAGAAAGTGATGAGGCTTCTCCCCACTGCCACTTTCTCGATAGAAACTACTTTTCTCATACTGCTTCCTCAAAAATCTGAGAGAATATTTGTTCGCCTGATCGTAGCAAGAGGAGGCCTATGTCCAGGTGAAAAGCCCGAACATAGTAGAGGTGAGCTTGGGCAGGCGTTGGTTGAATCTCCCCTAGAACTTTCTTCCAAGTTCTGGAGAATCGAACATTGAAGTACGTGATGCTCTCCAAGGGTGCTCTCTTAATGGTGGAGAAGTACGTCAAAAGTTTGAAGGGATCCTGAGAGCCATCAAATGTTTCAAAAAGTGCTCCCACCAAGTCATCCCATGAATAGATGCTTTTAGACCCGAGTAGTCTATACCATCGCAGCGCCTTTCCTTATAGAGACGTAGCCAGAAGTTGAACCATGACATCTTCGTGAATTATGTCATAGAGGAACGCTAAAGCAACAATAGCTTCAAGGTGTTCTTGGGCCATTCTCGTGGTGCCATCATATATTTTCAATGCCTTCAAGGCAATCTCGGGAATCTTGTGGTAGCTTTGAAGATTCAAGGGGCCTCGGTCATCCCAACTAGGAAAACTTACCCCTACCATTATAGCAGTGGTCTGCAGAGATCACAATTATTGCTACTAAATCAGAGTCGCTAGATGAACATTCTTTCTTCGCTTGCGAGGTGAAGGCTACTCACCGAACCTTGATTCCTCTGAGATATCTTCTTTTAGATCTGAAAGGCACCTACGACCAGAAAATCTGGACCTTTGAGTCGCCAGGTGATTTTATCGGATAAAGACAGGTCAGATATTCATCGAACTCAGACCTTCTTAAGACACGATGAGTCTTGGTTATGAAAACTAGGTTTAGGCATTGGTCTTTATGAATTTAGAGATTATTTAGGTAAAAAAGAGTCTCCAAATTACTAAGAGTCTTTCGGTAATGAGGGCATCGATTCTCACTACTACTCAGAAGATGAGACTGACTGGATCTCATCGAGAATTGTTAGAACTACTGGCTCTGGTGAAGATGGGCTAGGAATTTTCTCAAATATGGGACCTTGAGTCCCACCAGGCATGCCAAAAATTGTTGGTCATCAAATCTGCACAAGAAAGGACTTTCGATGGGTTTGTGCGCCCTAGATCTGCGACCAACATTGAAAGGCCAAAGGGAAGATATGTCCCTCGTGCCAATCTCCAGAGAAGGCCAAATCCTATACTAATCTACTTTTGGGGTTTGAGATAAGAGTGCAGGAAAGAGATAAAAGGAGTTCAGGTTAGAGAAATAAATAAAAAGGGGTAAGGGTTAGAGATTGATGATTCAAGGTGGGGAAGAATAGGAAGCACGATCACTCACTAATAACTTGAATAGCAGCAAAGAACACCAAGAATAGCTGAAAGAAACGCAATTCCGACCTTCCTATGTATCCTCTAGACGGGTTCGCAGGATTCTCCTCTCTCTCTTGCTAGAATTTAGGGTTCAGAGTAACAATGATTAAGACGAGGGAATAATAGAAACCTCGATCCACCAGGCAGCATAAAAGAAAGCAACAAATACATTTTTTCTCTCCTATGTATCCTTCAGGGCGAATTTTAGGGTATAGTCCCCAATCGCACACCGGATTCAGGATTCAGAGTCTCAGTATACAAGTGCAGACAGACAAAATAATTAAGCATAGAAGATAGCATAAAAGAGAGAAATGGAGCACAAAAGATCTTTAGTATTAGACACAAGACATGAAGTTACAGTAGATTTCTAGTAGAAAGTTCCCCCCATTTTACATTGCAAAGCTTGGGTTTTTATAGAGGACCTGAACCTCTGAGTCATTACAAAAATGGTAGAGTACATCTTCGGGCTCTGAGAAATCGACTCCTCATGGCTACTGCGACTGAGTTTTCAAATCGATTACTAAAATTGGCAACTATGATCAGGTCAACCATGGAAACCTTCATTTAATGCGCCACCCGAGTGTCCCTAGCTTCTGGATGCTATGCTTGAGTGATTGCTATGCCCATCGGGTTTTACTTCGAGGACTGTTATGTCCCTTTCGTTTGCTAAAAATGGTCAGTGGACTTATCGGGCAAGAAAGGGGGTACTTAAGGGGCTTTTGATCACCTTGGGAAGCTACCCGCATTGGAACATGGGCCCAAAAAGTGTTTCGCTACATATCCGCCTCGCCAAAGCCTTGGGCCGAAGTAGATTCTTCTTGATTTGTTCTTCACGCAATAATGCTTCGCAGAAACTACTTCGGGGATGCTGACTGCCGAGCAGGATTCATCTTTGAAATTGGGCTCTTTGTCCTTTTTTGGCGAAATTGCTTTGATTGGAAAATGTTTTGGGCTGATTCTTTCTCAAAACTATGGTTCGAGGAATATCTTCTCGAAGCATTTCTCGATTTCTGACACATTGTCATTTTGCTTCAAGCGTTATTGCTTCGGGTGAAAACCGGCCGAAGTAGGTGTCAGAAACACTTCAGGCCTAAAGTAATTTCCTTGCCTTGGCTAATTTGGATTATGCTTTCCCCCTTCGGTGAAGTCGTTTGGATGCTGCTTCGTAAAACTTCCACCCGAAGCGGCTGCTGAAAATGCTTCAAGTGCGAAGCGTTATCTTTATATTTTCTTCGGTGAAATTACTTCACAATATTTTCACCCGAAGTGGTGTTTTGAAGTACTTTGTGCCCAAAGCTCTTTTCACGTGCTCTTCCTTTTCTTTCGGCAAAGCAATTTTCCTTGGCCTGTTTGGTAGCGAAGCTCTTTCTTCTTCATTCTATGATAGGGAGAGTCAAAATTGTTGTAACAAAAAATAAAAGAAAACTTTCAACAAGGAAATACTATACAAAATTTTGCTATTTTCTACCCCTTGTATAATGTGGCAAAAAGTGTCAACATTCTTCTGCACAGGAAGGGACTTTCGGTGGGTTTGCACGCCCTGGACCTGCGACCAACAATTATCACCTTGAGATAGATGGACATATTGAGAGAGTGAATCACATTCTTTAATATATACTAACAATGTATTGCATGGATAAACATCCAAAGTGGGAAGACTATTTACACCTAGTGGAATTGACATATAATAATAGTTAGCAGGCATCCCTAGGTATGGCACCTTTTGAAGCTCTATATGAGATAAGATATAGAATTCCCTTGTCTTGGGATAATCTGGAGGATCAAGTAGTGATCGGACCAAAAATTATGAAATAAATAGAATATAAATTAAAGGGAATTTAGAAGAAGTTGAAAGTGATCGTAAACCGTTAGAAGAGCTATGCGAACCTTAAAAGAACATCGAGGGAGTATTCTATGGTAGACAAGATATTATTAAGTATGAAGCCAACTAAAAGTTCCATAAATATTCCAAGCTTGACTATAGATATGTAGGTTCAGTTTAAATTGTAGCTAAGATAAGTTGTGTTGCATAAATATTAGCTCTACCACAAATCTTATACAAATTCCATAATGTATTCCATGTGTCCCTCTTTAGAAAGTACATTTATGATCCTACTCATGTTTTGGATGTTTCCATATTACAGATGATTGATCCATTATATTGATGTACAATATGTTCACATACTTGGTTTTAGAACAATATTGGGTCCAATGGGACAACTACTCAAACATAAATGCCATGTGGGATGATGTGGTAGATATGCAGTAGCAATTTCCTTATTTTTTTTAGTAGATATAAAATTTCTTCAATATTCTTATATAATTTGATATTACAGGTATATATGTAAATGGACATGAAATGGACACTGAGTAGAATATATTATGCATGTTTTAGTTACTTATTAGAGTAGCTTAAGTATTTTTGAGTTACTGAGTAGAGTATCTTGTGTATCTTTGAGTTACTAAGTAGAGTAGCTTGTATATTCTCTGCATTATTGAGTATAATAATTTTAGAATATATCATGGTTTATGTTTTGACTCATTTTTAGACACCTGATTGAGTACAATATGGTATATTGCATGATTTGGATGCATACCCCAATTTGACTAATTGTGACTCTATGATAATTAGGAAATTTTGTGTGAAATAGAAAAAATGAATTTGTTTGATTAATTTTGAGGTTTTGTTTTTAAAAAACTATGTAAAATTACTTTTTATAAAACTTCGTATAAAATATAGGGACTGTGTTGGTTTCTAGTGGGGAGGATGTAACAACCTTTCTCACATGATTATTGACTAATAAGAAAAACTGGTAATAAACCTACTTTTTCTTGTAAATTATGGTACTAATGATAGCTATTGGGAATGCAAGACTAGGTTCAAGGTTGTCGATGAGTGGAACCAATTCAAAAAAGAAGGTAAAAAGGGAAGTGATGATTTGGCTTGCGATTACATGAATGCCTGTGTCTTGTATATCATAATAGGTCCATTATTGCATGATATTTGCTTGAATGCTTGGTGTTTTTCACAAGAAATGGTATATTTATACACTTTGTGTGAGGGCAATGAAAGTGCTATAAAGCATGGGAGCCTTCTCTTATGAATATCTTAGTAAATAGAGATTGATATTTTGATTGTTAAAAGAGAATAATAAAATACATATAAAATCAATATAAGCATGTAACTAAATACATGCATGTATGTAGAAGAATTTGGTGTGCGAAATCATTGTTATGTGTATAAATTATATATAATATATAAATAAATAATGGACATATATTATAAGCAATATTAAATTATAGAACAAGTAAACAAACTGAAAATAGTTTACAGTCATATCCTTCTTTTTCTTTAGTATGGTTGAATGTTGTGTGAGATAATGAAGGTGTAACCACATTGAAACATAAACCTTCCTTCATATGGTATGAGTGAAAATAAAGGGAGTGCTAAGAAATGTGACATGATTGTTTTTAGTGTTTCACATGATCTTCGGTTACACTTGAAAAGGAGAGAGAGATGTTGGTAAAGACATACATTCATTTGTTATTTTTTTGGTCTAGGGAAAACCCTCAAAAGAAGAAGGGAGACATAATTATGCACAAAAAACTTGTTGTGGTCCAAAGAGCAATATCGGAATTGCAGCATAGCACTTGAAACTAGGTTGTATATATGCATAATGACTTTGAGTTTTTTTTATTAAAAATTTTACTATTTGTGATGCTGGATAAGGATTGTGATGTTTTATTGACTGTGGATGAAATAGAAAACATTATTGTTGCACATGTGTAAAGATATTGTGTATGGAAGAATATCTTGTTTGACTATTTTTGTTGAAAACACAAGGTTCGTATAATATGCTTGTACTAATTTAAGGTCAAGTTAATGATTTTATTGGGTGGATCTAATTTTTATATGAACCTGAAGACATTCATATAATCAAACTGTAGTTAGAAAATGAAAAAAAAAATAAACCCTCTTGGTAACTCTTGTCTTTTTTGTGGTTCAACCAAGTGAGTAGACTTGGGTTGTTATAGTTATTATTCTCCCTTCTACTTTCATGAATGTTAAAACTGCATGTAATTATTTCCTCAACTTATTTATTTATGCTTTAGATAGATCTAATATCTTGAATTATATGATGAAAAAACTTAAAAATTATTTTATTGAGGAAAGAGCCTATTTAATACATGCCTTAGTGTTACAAAATAGATGTTCAATACTCCCAATTAAGAGATCATTACATGCAAGAAATATTAAAATAATATTCCATCTAAAAAAGGATGACCTAATAATCGAAAGATGCATGAACTAATTATAATAATGTAATAAAATATTTTTAGCATCCTCATTTATTACATTATTTAGAATAGAGAATATTATGATCACACTTAATATATAGGAGTCTTGGATTTGGATATTGCTCTTACTTGGGTAAACACCTCTATATTGTGAACCTCTCTTATCAATACCATAAATCATTCATCAATATATCAGAATATTCAACATGCATAAACAAATAAATTAATCGCACAATAAATTGCTCAATAAAATAGAGATTGATGTACCCTTGAGGTAGGGGAACACCATAAAATATACCTTTTAGAATGAAGCCACTCCACAAGATCTCTAGATCCACGAGCCAAGACTTCTCCAATAATAAATCATAGATACTTTTACAATGGGGTACATATCTCTTTATAAAAGAGTGTGATGGTTCACCTTCCATGAGTTACAAATTGCATAATTATATGACAATATTTCTTGTGGTTACATATGACAATATTTTCCAGTAGTTACATATATGATTATATGACATACCTATTATTAATTTGATATGTGACCTTACTTACTCAATAATTAATTTATGGCTCATACCATTATACAATACAATATTAAATTATTAAGTACCTATCTTGGTACCTAATATTCCATTCCCCTTAAAAAATGTTTCATCCTGGAAACATTAGAAGAGCCTAAATAATATGATATTTTGAGCCATTTTGATTATTGGTACCAATCTTGATCATCCATCCATCCTATGAGAACATTGATGGGTGGTGGCCTTCATTGATGTTGATATATCATGTGTCCATTTGAGTAGCCAAAATTATTTGATTTGCTCTACACTTCTGTTAATATACTTTGATGATGGTTTCATTTGTTTTGTGATGCAACTACATCAATTTGAAAATTAGACTCACTATGCTTTCTTTGCCAAATATTTCTATAGTTGGTGTCTTGTTGATTCCATGTAGAACTATATGATTATTACCTCAATATATACCTCAAAATTTGTTTCCTCTCATGGTGGTGTGGGTTGTTGTAACAACCCAAGTCTACTCACTTGGAGTACTTTTAAAAAAAATCAAGCAAAAATTTACAAGGTAATTTTTTTTCTAAGTTTGTTGTTTTTAACCTAAACAATGTTATTTTTTTCATAGCAAATTACCCTTGGGTTCATGGAATTTATGATTTATCCAATGGAAAAAAATCAATATGTTTAATTAGTACAGGTATATCCAGCCACTTTTAGCTTCTAAGACTATTGCAGATAGCTACCCAAGGGGACAAGATCGGCCAAATCCCGTAGGTGTCATTTGTCAAATTTATTTACCTTACTTACATCCTCATGTTTTTGCATGAGGTTCATTCCATGGATGGGATTATACTCCAAGGCCCATAATACTGAGAGGAGGATGATTTATTTCCCCATCCCATTGCATTTTTGAACCCATGAGTCCATAAATCAACTGGTCAACTTGTTCAAACCTTATCATGCAAAGGAAAAAAGTACATATACCTAGTATTTAACTAGGTGTACAATATCTAAATTTAGCTACAGTCATATCAATAGCTTTACCTTGGTCTTGATCACTCATTCCCATTGTGACTTATGTTCGTTTGAACCATACCAAACATCGTGGTTGAACTAGCAAAGTCAAATGAACATGGGACTTATTACAGTACTACTTGGGTAGTAACCTTGAGGAGGCATCCCATACCACCCATCATTACCTTTTATGATCAAGTCATTGTAGACCTATTCCATCAAAAAAATAGTTGCTTTCAATACTAGTTGTGTGCATACTCACACCTCACTAGTTGTGTGCATACCCACACCTCAACTACATTGGGTGTTTCTTGTTTTGTTTACCTTCACGAGGAATGAGGTAGCCATTCTTCACCATGGTAAAGTTTTTCAATAAAAAGGTTAAGTCTACTTCCAGTAGCCCCTACTCTCTAGTATACTGGATTTAGAGTGACTTTTCCTACCAATCACTTTACATATACAACATAAAATAGAGCTAGGTTATCTCTTCCTTCACATCAAATTAAGCTTGATTATCTCAGAGTTTAGGATTCTTTAATTTCTTGAATTAAAGTGCAAAATTCAATTTCCTAAGGCTAGGACTGAATTCCAGATTTTGCTATTGATCCACAACCTTGCACTTCATTCTCTAGTTCTATCTCTTAGATCATCTAGTTTTTATTTGTTCTCTAAGTTCATCTACTTAATTTTTGTATACATAAAAAAATTAATTCACTAATTCAATAATATCAAAGTACATATTTTTACGCACATAAAATTTATTTATATAGCAATAATACAAGATTGCATGTTTGCTTAAGTTGGCAGTATTTGACAATATGCCGCAGTGAAAATATTTCCACGTGGGTCCCATTGGGAATTTTCAACATATTTTTAGAATTCAAATTAAGCTTACCGACCAAACTATTGCATCCATAAACTTTCTAATTTATAACTTATGAGTCATATTAAGGTCTCTTGAGTTTTATAAATGTACAAATTGCAATAATCCTCAACTAAGGGACTAGAAACATCTTCGATAATCAAACTCATTCTGGCTAAAACTATGTGCAGACTTATTAGATGTAATTGTGGCTTATAATAAGGTTTAGTGTTTACTTGGCATGGTTGTTATTGGTTCTATTTACAATTGAATGGAGTTTGCTCTGCTTTATGATATATTTAAAGCACCAGAGTATATATTAAAATATTTCAAAACCATTAATCATTTCATATCTACCACACAACACACTCCTCACTATTCTCAAAATTTTTTAATGGATATGCAGCTTCAGCAAGAACTAACTTAGCCCAAAATCAAATTTTAAACTTTCCAAGAATAATAAATAGTATAAAACCAAAATATATTGATTCTTAAGTTCATATTTTTATATAATATGCAGACCGCATTCAACAAGACTTCCCTTTGGCTAGCACATGCTTAAAATGTTGGCTTGGCTTATTTTCCTTATATTCGGGAACCCCAAACCAGCTAGTTTAACTTTTAACTCTTAAATGAAGATAAAGTTGTGACAAGCCATCGTTTAACCAAGACAAAACAAAATTCACAACCAAGTCACTGTTTCTCAATCTGTTTTCTTAATACAAGAATTAGACATTACAAATTTCAACACATATTTTTCTCTCTAGAATATTTTTGAACTGAGTCTAACACAATATTGTCAGACATAAACTACCATCAACCAACAAAACCAATAATTCGATAACCCATATAAGGTTTATATAAAACAAATACATGCTTGTTTCAAATTTTACAATTTACAAAATACATATACAAATATTGGACTGAGTGTCATTCTGACATAGTTTTATACAAAAACAAAGATCTTCTCCCAATCGAACACATCGACTGCTAATTCTTGGCTTCTCATATGTATTATGAATAAGAAGGAATTACTTCTTGTAATTTATGCAGCCTTCAATCTTCAATTCCACCATCTAGGTTAAAGGAGAACGATCGAGGAGATCAGATACAACCTCTATACAACAATATGCACACTAAATACCATATCTATCTTATTTTACAATTAGCTGTAGACGATACATCACCAATTCATTATTCATGCAATAATCATGGTAATATTTTAATACAAACCTAATTTTTTATTATGCACTCAATACTTCATTTCAAGCATACAAGTATTCTCAAATCAATAAGAAATTTTTCCATCTATAAATTGATATCTCCCACACCAAGTACAATTCATTCAACCAAAATGATTCCAAAGGAATTCATAAATAAAAGTATTTTTGTTTTCAAAACACACAAAACTATAGTCATTCAATAATATTTCTTTTAATTTACAAGATGCTATTTATTATGTCCAATAGCACACAAAATAATGAGAATACTTCTCTATATATTTTAAACACCAAAATTACTAGGTTTACTTGAGTCCTTCACTACCGAAACAAGTCTCGTTCTCCCAATGGTGTCTTCTTGTCTTTTGTTCTTCTTTCATAGTCATCCCCTTCTTTGTAGATTTCCTCCCTATCACCCAATGGTGTCCAAACTTTTTTCCCATTCTCAACATGCAAAGACAAGAAACCCACTACCTCTAAACTTAGGTTACACTTTTCCTGTATTACCACCATATTATCCCAGTTGGAGTAGAGTTAGTGCAACTGTACTTATTTCACATCATTATGGTTACATGAATCTTATCCATCATGCATAACCACACCAATACATGATAACTGATCATTTCAACATACACTCATACATATAATATATGCATATTTTACATATATTATTCCTATTTGAGTGCATCATATTAATATATTTTTAACACAACATATATAAATTGAAAAGGGAGTGGCTCATGTTTGTAACATTTTCATTTTTGACTCCATTATACACATGCATTATTTCTTTTCATCAAACAACAAACATCCAACATGAAAAAAAAAATAACACAAATCCTTTAATGAAAAAATAAACATGGCAAAGTAGTACTCTAAAAACTTAAACTAGTTTTTGATTCACCATGTGCAAGTGAAAAGCATACTCCTAGTATTGTAACAGATAAAATTACATACAAGTGAAGAGAATAATACCGGCAACAAAAATATATTAGAAAACATAAGGGAAAAATGAGGGATTATAAACTTAAATAAAGAGACGAGTTAGAAAAGGAACAAAAAACATTTGATTGAATTTTTATTCCATAAAAAATAAGTGATACATCTACAAAAATCTGAATGCATTTCGACCTACAGGTCTCATTAGCGGAGTGAGTTTCAAAGAGGTACAACCTCTCTTTATAAAGACCTAACTCTAGGGGAGGAGCTAAATAGTAATACATGTGGGATAAAACACCAAAGAATTAATACAAACCACAGGTTTATAGACGAAGATAGTAAAAAGAAGAGAAGTCCCAAGATCAACCCCCCAAAAAAACACCCACCTAGAAAAGAGAAGAAACACATTAAAAATATGAAAATACAAGGTGGGAAAGAGTCCCTCAAATAATTTTATTTTTTACATAGATAATTTTGAAGATGTTTGTGGTTTCTCAAAAAAATGATGCCTCGATAAATGTGCTTGAGCTCTCTATCTTTTCTCCATTTTTCAAACATTGGAGAAATAATATCTATGTCGATTCAAAGATCTCTAATAAAATTGCAAGTATCTAGTTTCAAAATAAGAGGAATTATTTTTATTTTGGAACCATTTCTATGTGTTGATTGCTCCAAAACTCTAGCCAAAAGTGAGGTTCTGCCATGAAATTTAACTTTCTCAAACAAAGGCAAGAGAAAATTAATTTGATATCCCCTATCTCTCAGTTTGTTAAAAAATTTATTTTTAACAAAAATAAGTTCATCCTTAGAGCTTTATCTAACCAGAAATATATTGAGTTCACTCATGATAAAGGCTTTTTTCTAATGAACTAGATGATGGGAGGAAGCAAAGATGTATTGATAGGCATTCATCGACTTTTGAAATAATTTGGTGCAAAGAATTCTAGTTTGAGTAAAATCAGGTCCCTTAAAAACACAATATCTAGAAGTGTTACTTCACAATAAAAAATAAAGAAAGTGATTTTAATATTATCATAGAAGGAAGCATAGGAAGCAATAAAACCATTAAGATCCTTCTTAGGGCCATGCCAAAATCCAGTGGCATCATCAATGTATTTTTTATAAAATAAAATATATTCCATAGCAACACTATTTTATACCTATTCCTCTAGATGACAAAGAAATAAACATGCATAAACCATAGCAAAATTAACAATGTTTTACCTTTAAATTCCAAGTAGTGTTGTGTTAACACTATCTTTGCAAGCCTTACCACAAATTTTGTCTTGGTTGGATCAAATTCATTCCTAAAAAAATGATGAAGGGCTGCTAACCCTTGAGAGGTAGAGATGTTGGGATAGAGGCTTCAACTTGAAAAGATAAAATATTAATATCCTAAGGAAAAATATAGCCATGCAGATGTCTAATCGGAGATATGGAATTCAATAGATATTTTTTTTTGCTTCAAAAAAATTGGCAAGAGTAGATGATGAGGCCATTTGGCAAGTTCGAGCATGAAACCATAGTAGAAACATATGGGTCAAATGGAAACCTTGTACTTGTGGATTTTGAGGAGTAGGTAAATGATACACACCCTGGAAGAAGATGGTGTTACCTAGAGCATAAATTTCCTATGGTTTTTTGAAATCAGATTCCTCCTAAAAGCCCAATCAAGTAAGTCTTGGAGCTGATAAAAAATATCATGCTAGGGGACTTTGTTCACTTCAGAGCAAACATTTTGATCTAAAATCTAGGAAAAGCCTTCTAAAATATACTAGTCCATGGAAAAAATACAAACACCCAAGTTTTTATCTACAGACCTAATGAAAATGAATTTTTCATTGGCAAGGGAATAGATGGTAGACCAGATATGGGATGGAAAGACACGTTGGCGGGTGGGATTGATAGCAGATAATTTTTTATTGAGAAATTTTTCACCCATGCCAATAAATTCTTCCAAAGGCTTGTAAAACTATGAGGGAGTAAAACTTGGATTGGAAACATGGAAAGGATCAATGGGCTTAAGTGGTTTTGGAGGGCCACCTCTTGGTCCAAAGAACCATTCAAGACGAAGATGTTTACAAAAAGCTAAAAATTACTTTTTTAGAACCTTTTAGGCCATGGGATGAGGAATAGAGAGGAACTTTAAACCTAGGATAAGGGTCTCAATTTTATTCTTGGTAAGTTTTCTAGAGGAAAAATTATGGACAACAAGATTTGTGATTTTACCATCCATAGCCCAAACAGGACTCCTATAAGAATATCGATGATAAAAATCCTATGGGTTGAAAATTGCATACCAAGGGGTTATTTTTTATTTTAACCATTATTTTGGTAATGGAAGAATCCCTGCCCTTGCTTCTTCTGAACAAATGGTACAAAACCCTTTCATGGATTCTCGAAACCAGAGTTGCAAAAATTTCTGCCATTGCCCTATTGCAATTCTTTCTGCACATAGGAAGTGTGGTTTTGGAAGTTTCTTCCCTTATTTCATATTTTTAGAGAAGGACCCCAAAAGTTTAAATTATGCCCTTGTTGTTGTTGTTGCCTTTGTTGTTGTTTTAGTTTTTTATTCCTTTGTTGTGGTTTCCATTGTTTTTTATTTCTATGTTGTGGATGCTATTATGATTGCCTTGTTGTCTCCTATGTGACTCTATACTACCCTCTAGTAGTGATTATACCTACTATATGGTATTGCTATTTTAGAAAACATCTTGAAAAATACTTTAAATAAGTGAAGGACAAGATTGAAATTGTTGTAGTGAGCCTGATGCTTCTAGTTTTCTATATTACTACAACTTCAACTTCTATATGTCTTTATATATTCTTATCTATGGAGGCTTCTTCTCTATACTCCTTAGTACTAATCTCTTCTCTCTAGAATCTTATAATACTTGTCAATATCTATACTTAGGAAGCTAAGATGATTCTCAAACTTCTATAATCTAACTCTAATGTCTTAGGTCACACGTAAGAACATTATGATTCTCCTCTTTTCTAGAGAATATAAAATCAATATTATGGTGACTATGAATGTCATTGTAGGTCCAACTTTCTCTTGAGTTGGCTCTCTTAGTCTTCAATAGTTATTTTACTTTTTCTTAGATAATTTAAAATATTATTAGGGTGACTTTGGATATCTCCAAACATTCATATTTCTTCTATGTTGGCCCTTAATCAATTCTAGATGAGTTCTAGTATTCATTGATGTTCCTTGAATCAAGTTTAAAGATCCTAGCATCCAAATCAAGGTGAATTTTTCTTATCTCCTCAATATCTACTCAATAAAAAATTTAAAATAGATTCCAAGTCTTCATTGCTTTCAAAGTGAATGGACTATAATATAATAGTTGCTTGAAAATATAAATCTATAAAAAATGGATAAATTTAAGTGATATCTATGATACCATTATTGGATTTTAAGTCTAATTATCTCAAAATATCAAGAGAAAAGGGCTGGAGAATATTTTAATGCAAAAGACACCATTAGAGAGGATAAATATTGTTGTAGTGTCTTCCAAGTGGATGAGATAAGCCAATTTCCAATTGGAGGTGATTTATCTCAATCTAAGAACTTATTTTCAGACACCTTAGCCTCCCAACTTGTCTCTATTTTTTTAACGGTCTCCCTAAACCCTCTGCATAAAGAATACAAACGTAAGGGGAAAGAGTGTCCCCTTGCCTCAACCCCCTTCCTATTGTAAAATTGGGAGAGGTACTATCATTTACAAGAACTAATAATGATATATTTTGTGTATATTATTTTACCCAGTCTCTCCACCCCTATGCAAAGCCCATTTTTCTAAAATCCTTTGCATAACTCTATCATATATTTTAGAATTATATAATTTAACAAACATACCTAGGTCCTTTTTATTGGACATTGTGTGTATCACCTCCTGGGACACTACTATTTCATCTAGAATTTTTCTATCTTCAACAAAACCACCTTGCTCACTTGAAATCAACTTTTCTAAAAATGATTTAAACCTCTCTGCCATAAGCTTTGCTAATACCTTGTATACTACATTACATAGTGAAATAGGCCTATAAGTATTAATTATATCACTAGGTGGGCTCTTAAGAATTAAAGTGATAAAACTATGTTTGAAGGATTTTTACATTTTCTTACTTTGTCTAATTTCCTTTAATGCCTCCACCACTGCTTAGCCCACAATTTCCTAGAAATTTTGATAAATTCAATGGGGTATCAATTTGGTCCTAGGGTCTTTCCTGTTTGTATTTTTTATTATTTGTGATGTTTCTTCCAAAGAAATTTTATCCATTAATAATTTATTGTATTTTGGTTTGACTAATTACGGAATTCCATATAGTATCTTCTCTTGCCATGTTGCATTCAAATTTTCATTGATATCAAAAAGAGTATGGAAGTATTGACTTGCTATAGTTTTCATTTCACTTCAACTAGTTTTTATCTAACCCATCATATTTGTAAGACCTATAATTCTTTTTTTTTATCTTCTAGTTGTTGATATCTTATGAAATAAATTTGTGTTTTGATTCCCTTTTTCCTCCAAATATTCCTCTCTCCTAATATTTTTTTCCTCATGTTGCAACAGATCTTCCATAATAGTTCCTTTTCTTAAATCTCGAGAAATATTCTCCTTTTGATCTTTGATTTCATTATTTTGTATTCTAATGAGATTCTTCTTGTGTTTAATCCACTTCTTCAATTGGGTCCTTACATTTTTTAGTTTTTTGTGGAGTTTTAATTGGGCTATTCCAAATCTTGGTTTCTCTAATTCCCACCATTCCTTTATGTGGTCCTTCTACTCCTAAACATTCATCCACCATAGCTCAAAGTTAAAAGTTCCTACAACTTTATGATTATCCTCATCTATGGTAAGATTAACTAGAAAATTATCTAAATAAATCCTATCCATGACGTCGGGACTACCGCAGAGTATGACCAGTGGTGGGTACTACGACGATGGTGGGGATATGGGCCACTGGGAGGCACAGAGGCAGTAGTCACGGGCGGGGAGGATGTCGAGGCACCAGGAGATGCTTGGGGAGCTCCTCGGGAGGATGCAGATATGGTGGAGGTGGAGGATGAGGATGTGGGGGTTTCAGATCAGCCGGAGATGCAGGACATCATGGAGCAGCGGGAGCCAGAGCAGGATACTGTTCCAAACATGCCTATGCCTCAGGCGGAAGCAGATGACACGAAATCTTAGCAGAAGCGGATGACACGGAATCTGGGCTAAGCATAGAGATTACATGGTTGGTAGGATGAGGAGTTGGGGGAAGCTTTGCAGGAGATGGATCTCCTACGGGATCAGCTGGTAGAGCGAGAGAGCGCATTCATTGCACACCATAAGGGGGATGGAGAAACCAGCACTGCATAAGAGAGGGATCTCCTATGGACACAACTAGTGTAGCGTGATGATGCAATAGCTTACTACCATCAATGGGAGGCAAAATGGTTACAGCGGGAGACAGATTGGTCTCGACAAGAGACAAATTGGTCTCGATATCGGATGGATATGGAGGGAGAGATTATCCGCCTCGATGGGCGGTTACCTGAGCCCTCGGGAGGTGGGTCATCACACCGAATGAGGGGCAGTGATACGGAGTAGTCACCATCATCTTGTCGTAGGTGATTGGATGAGGCAGGGGGTAGTAGGTGTGATGCAAGGGCTAGCAGAAGCTGCCCTGAGAGGTCCCATAGGACCCACACCACGGGGGGTAGTTCCCGTCACACCGATCCTACATGATCATGGTGGCCGATGTCTTAGGCTTGAGGGTTTTGAGATTTTGGATTTTGGTGCGGGGTCAGAGGACCAGCTCTTTGTAGCCTGCAGGCATTTTTGTTGATATATATATATATATATACAAACATTATTTTGTTTATGCGCATGTGATGATTTGATTTTATGAATGATTATTGATGAATATGGATGTATACATGTTAAGTTATAGTGATGAATGCATATGTTGTGCTAAAATGTGAATGTTTGTAATTGATATGATATGCAAATGGAATGGATGAATTGAATTTGTGATGTTTGGTAGGCACACCATAGACTGTTTTAGAACTTTATGGATTTTTGTCCTAGGCGATTGCTGCGGTGAATAGCTTTGTAGGCATACATGTTTTTTTTTTTTTGGTATGGCAAGACTAAAATATAGCAAGTTGGTTTCAAATGTAGTTAAGGTTTTTTGAGATTTAGATGTTTTAACTAACTGGCCATGATTGTACTTTATCTCACAAGAATTTTGACCAAGGTATGAATCGGACTTGTTTTGGACCAAGTTATTTCACATCCCTATGTGTGCAATTGAGTTCCTTTATGTGGGGTTGGTTAGGATACCGTTAGTGCCAGATAGGCTGTCAACCAAACCTATACTGAGGATCACCTGATTAATTCCACTAACTCCTTTGTTGTATTTAGTTAGATTGATTTGCGGTGCTATCATAGGATACCATAAGCTAGCTCATCCACATGCAAACATTGATCTACACACAAGTTAATGTGACAAATATATCATCATGCGGGAGGTTTACCACTAGTGACCGATAGGCTATCAACCAAACCGGTACTGAGGTTTGCCTCATGACCTATCGGAATGCTAAGAGTTCCAGGGATTCAAGTTCAACTCCCTTATTTTCTTCAATTGTATTGGGATACTTGCTCTTTTGTAGTGATAAAATCATTGTTTATTTTTGTATTATTTTTTTCTTTTGAGCAAGGGATTAGGATGTGGAGTGATGAGAATCACTATTGTTTGTGCCTTTCTTACGGTATGCACTTTGGTTGTGATGTCAACTTTTTTGGAGTTTTAATGTTTGCAAATTGTTGATGTTTTGCAACTATTGATAACTTGGGATTTTTGGGGAATTGGGTAGGGAGGATGCTTGTCCTTTTGCCAACTCTCAGCATTCTTGTGGTCATTCACACAGGGGGATGAGAAAGATAACTTTTTTTCTTATGGTGACCTGGATTGCTTTGCAGGGTTCATCTTTCATTCACACAACTTGGGAATTTTGTTATATGTTTTAACTTGTGCTAGGATGCTACGTAACAGGGTGTGATCCAAGTATAATTCTACTTGCATAAAATCTGTCTAACTTGGTACAGTATTTGGCTAGACAGCTAATGACGACTGAATGACGAAAACTCTTGATACATTAGAAACAACTGAATATGATGTGGGAGAATAACATGAATGGCGGTTATAGGCGATGAACTATTGATAAAGCGAAAAATGTGGAAGATGATGGTTTTTTCCAAGTAATGACAGTCTATGGTGCTGCAACCTATATGACCACAAATATGCACTATATGGATGTGATGCTTAATGCAGCTATATATTTTTGTGTTTTTGATGGATTGATTTGTGAGTATGCAGATGAGATGCAAAAGAACTCTGTACTATTATGATGATGTTGCGTATGCATGGAAATGAGATGCAAATTTTTGTTATTTTTGATGATTATATTGTTTTTGAATTTTTCTTGTTTTCGACCAAGTGATTATGGGAATCCTTGGAGCATTTTGGGTTGACCAAGCGATTATGGGAATCCTTGGAGCCTTTTGGGTTGACCAAGCGATTATGGAAATCCTTGGAGCCTTTTGGGTTGACCAAGCGATTATGGAAATCCTTGGAGCTTTTTGGGTTGACCAAGCGATTATGGGAATCCTTGGAGCCTTTTGGGTTGACCAAGCGATTATGGGAATCCTTGGAGCCTTTTGGGTTGACCAAGCGATTATGGGAATCCTTGGAGCCTTTTGGGTTGACCAAGCAATTATGGGAATCCTTGGAGCTTTTTGGGTTGACCAAGCGATTATGGGAATCCTTGGAGCCTTTTGGGTTGACCAAGCGATTATGGGAATCCTTGGAGCCTTTTGGGTTGACCAAGTGATTATGGGAATCCTTGGAGCCTTTTCGGTTGACTAAGAGATTATGGAAATCCTTGGAGATTTTTGGGTTGACAAAGCGATTATGGGAATCCTTGGAGCCTTTTGGGTTGATCAAGCGATTATGGGAATCCTTGGAGCTTTTTGGGTTGACCAAGCGATTATGGGAATCCTTGGAGCTTTTTGGGTTGACCAAGCGATTATGGGAATCCTTGGAGCTTTTTGGGTTGACCAAGCGATTATGGGAATCCTTGGTGCTTTTTGGGTGGGCTATGGCTCCTTTAAATATGGAATGGCTGCAAGTGACTGATGTTCAAGGGTTCTAGTTCCTTGATTCCGTCAAGAGAGGCTAGCCGGTATGTTCTAGGTAATATTTTGCTATCAATTACTTATGGACCTAACCAATTTGCCATGAACTTGTCCCTTATATGGGATGACAAACTAGAGTTCTGTTGGTTTTCTTTTAAGACCAAGTCACCAATCCAAAAGTCCCTCAGGTGAACTTTCATGTTGTATGCTTTCTTAAGTCGCTCTTGATAGATACATAAATGCTCGAGAGCATTAACGCATCGTTCATCAAGCAATGTAAGCTAGTCTAACCGGGCCTACCATGTAGTGTCATCATCGATGAACTCTTGCATTGATATGTGTAGGGAGGGAATCTCCAACTCGAGAGGCATGACTGCCTCAAAGCCATACAAGAGCGAAAACAGAGTGGCCTTGATGGGCATCCAAATGCTAGTGCGATAAGCCCATAGGGCAAGTGGGATTTGGATGTGCCAATCCTTATGACTGTCTACGACTGTCTTTTTAAGGATAGCAACTAGCATTTTGTTTGATGCCTTTGTTGGGTCTACGTACCACTCATGCCCTGGCACTATGTTTAATTGTTCAAATATGTCATTAATCTCCAAGGGGCATCGATGCTACATCTGCCACATGTGATTAAGATATGCCATCTCTGTTTCATCTTCATAATCACTATCAAAGATCCAAAGGCCTTCGTTGGCTTTGACTGCTTGCGGTATTAAAGGCTTGCCTTGCTCAAGAAAATTAATGTGGTCCCACCTAGGTTGTTCCGCTCTCTACGGGGGGACTTGATTTCCTTAGAGCGGCGCTTGCTCGATGGGAGCATCCAGGGGGAACATTGTCAAGAGGCTTTCTTGATATTCATCCATGGGGATCACCTATGATTGATTGCTATCTGATTCGAAAGGGTCATACAATATTGGTTCATACTCTGACTTGTCCTTCGAGGACCCTTCTTGACATTGTCTAGACCCTCCTTGAAAATGAGCTCTCGAGATTTCTCCTCTCTTGAGCAAATGGAAGGGAATGTTAGAGCCAACAAGGTTGATTGTCGTTAATGGGAGATAATCCCTCAATGTATATGTGGTGTTAGGGTTGGCATATGGATCTGATGCCAATCCCCCCTTGTTGCCTATCCCTAGGCATTGCATGTTCTCCACCAAGATGTCCAAAGGGAGGGGATGGTTGAACCCTACTCCTGACTTGTCATATGGCATTTGGTATCTTGGTTGGCAAATAACATGTATCCCTTGCTCATATCGGCCTAACCCATATCCGTGCCAATTGCATTGGCCAAGGTATCTTAGAGCAAAGTATAGGTTAGACAAATAGTTGAC
The DNA here is from genome assembly GCA_028583015.1 of Wollemia nobilis. NCBI lineage: Eukaryota > Viridiplantae > Streptophyta > Pinopsida > Araucariales > Araucariaceae > Wollemia > Wollemia nobilis. The sequence goes on along the minus strand of JAQPPZ010013509.1, from coordinate 763,434 downwards.
ATTTTCAGCAAAAGGTTCTTCATCTTCGTCCTCTTGCGTGCATGGTGTAACGCCATGATCAAGGCCCCCATACACAAAGTTTGTCTAGTTTGGCGGGTAGCCTAGGGGAACAATAGTGCCAATGGGGAGTTGAGGTCTCCCCATGTCCTGCATGGATTCTTTTGCGGGTGTTGCTACAATATTCTACACCAGATACTCCCCCAAGCTCGTATTGGCCATTTCAACGATGATTATTTGCAGTTGATGGGGAGGGAATGGAAGTTCTCCTTGAGTCCACTCCATTTCGGGTGGGCCAGAAGCCTCGACTTCCATCTGGCTAGGCATCTCCTCAGTAGAGATAGTTGATACTGATGGCAATGTCTCTTCCAAAGGTTCTGCCTCTTCTAGGGTTTTCTTCCCTTTGTCCTTTTGTTTGGCCCCCATAGATGACATCGTTGGTGGAGGACCAGATGATGAAGATGAACCCAACTGGGATTTTGAAGAACTTGTTAATGGGGATGCCTACAGAATTGGACCCTATTTAGATGGATTTAACTAAAAATGCAAATGAGTTGATGGCAGGGTCAATTGTGACATCAGCTGCACCGCATTACAATACTTGAAGGGTTCTAAGTCTGTCGAGACTACATCCACCTCCCCTTCGAATGTATACTTTAAACATTGGTAAGCTATCGAAGGGACACACTTCATGTCCTTGATCCATCGCCGGCCTAGCAAGATGTTGTAGGCCATATCACCCTCCAATACGTGGCACAATGTGGGTATGGTCTTTTGTCCCACTTGGATTGGTAGGACTATTGTGCTGACTGTCGAGCAGATTGCATCATTGAATGCTCACAGAGTGTAGGTGGAAGCTATGATGTGAGATGCGAGCAACTTCAAATGCTTGAGAGCCACAGTTGTGATGATGTTGTTGGACGAGCCAGTGTCTATCAACACCCTCTTGTATGGGATCCCGTTGACCCATGCGATAACGTGTATGGGTGGATCCACCATGTCATCAGTCACTAATCTCAATTTGTCTTCTCAAAATGTGGTTACCGGCTCAGTGCATCGTTTTACATGCCCCACAAAGTTGTTGAAAGAATTTGTCTCATGGGACTGCAACTCGATGGCTTTCAAAATATCCGTTAGAGCTTCTCGATGGGGCGTAGATTATTGTATAAGCTCGTATATGGAGAGCCTAGCCGAGGTGGTCCTCAAACTCTGAGTTAGTTTGGTCCAAAGTGTGGCCACTAGATTAGGCAAAGGAGGTTGTGCAAGGTTTTGTTGTGGTTGCGAAGTTGTTGGAACCTCTCCTGTCGTTGCCATAGGAGCATTCATGCTCGGATACCTCCTGTTCTGAGTCACTATACTGGTCATCCCTATGTATCCCTGCATGGGGCAGTTTTGTGTGACCTCATTAACTTGTAGGGTCTTTGCCTATGTAGCATGAGTAGTCAATGGGTCTTTGAAGACCTCCATTTGTTGATTGCTTGGTGTGACGGGATTGTCCACCGCTAGGGTCTTGTTATCAATTAGGTCCTGCACCAAGCCCTTAAATTTTCAATAGGCATTTAGGTCATGTCCCTGTCGCCTATGGAACCTACAGCACAAGTCCTCTCTATACCCCTTAGGCTTGGGTGCATTGGGATCTATAGTCTGAATCTCTGGCAGGTTGATTAAGTTTACCGCTAACAAGCGGTCAAACAAGGGGTCCCTAGACTCTGTGTAGGGTGTGAATTGTCGCCTGGGGCGATGCTGCTGACCCTGTTATTGCCTTTGATTTTCTCTATCATATTTTTTGAGAGGCACTACCTAATAATTAGCCTTTTGAGGCTGAGTTGCTTGCACAGGTTTAGGTACGTTGATTGCAACTTGGTTAACCGTAGTGAGTTTTTGTTGCATGGTCCCAGCTTTAGTGTTTTTAGTCCACTCTTTTTTCTTAGGTTTGGCTATCTCGCCATCCTGTATTTTGATCTCTTCAATAATTTTGGCTTGTGCCAAAGCTTCTTCTAATGTGGCATATTGCTACAGCTGCAATAGCATAGAGATCAATCTCAAACAACTTTTGGAGAACATCTGAGCGAGGTCGGACATAGGAGGGAGGTAGGGTAGCTTTGAGAGCAATTTCCTCCACCAGTTCCCATAGGCCACCATGGTCTCTTCCTCATACTACCTCAGGCTAGGTAAGTCACTTAGTGACACCTTCTTCTTGGTATTGAAGGTGAAGCATTCGAGGAACGCATCCACTAACTGATATAAATTGTTAATGTTGTGCTTTGGTAACTGAGTAAACCAATCCGAGGCAGGGCCTACTAATGTGGTTATAAATTTTCTCAATAACAAAGCATCATTGTCTTGAATGCCGAAGCATTGGCTCAGGAACCTTGTCACATGATCTTGAGAATCCTCCTCCCCTCTAAAGTTTGCCAACCGAGGTAGCTTAAAGTGCTCAAGGTAAGGAGGTTCTGGCATGGATGGATGCACAGGATGACTACGAAGTTGGCATAAAGTGGGCTTTTGGGGCCCAGAAGTTTTGGTCTCCATAGACTCTAGCCACTCTAGCAATGCTTTGTATGCATCTGAGGATTTGATTTATTCCTCTTTAGTTTGCTCCCATTGTGGGTTGTGGGATACTTAAGGCATTTGAAGGGGTGGCCGGATGGCAACCCCTTCACCTAGGTAGGGAATTTCAGCCCACTCTTCTTCTTACTCATACTCCTTGTAAGCATCCTAAGGAGTCTCTAGACGAGACCTATGACCCTGGGTGGGTCTCCGCGGAGGGTACCCTGTTGAGCAAGGTGTTGCAAGAAGGTTGTCATTGTTGTCAACACAGGCAGTTAGATCCAAGGATGCAGTGGGTAGGCAGATCAGAAGTCATTCAGATGCAGAAGATAGAAAAAATTCGAAGAAAAAGACAAGTTAGAAAACTGTCGCGATATCGCGACATGTTTTCTGTCGCGATTTCGCGACAAGTCGAAAGAGAGAGAAAGTGCAATAAGAAATGTCGCGATATCACGACGAAAGTGAGGAGAGAGAAAGTGCAGCCAAAAATGTCGCGATATCGCGACGAAAGTGAGGAGAGAGAAAGTGCAGCCAGAAATGTCGTGATATCACGACGAAAATGAGGAGAGAGAAAGTGCAGCAAAATTCATATCCAAAAGGAGAGAGAAAGTGCAGCAGGAGATGTCATGATTTCATGACGGAAGTAAGGAGAGTGAAGGCGCAAGTCAAACTGTCACGATTTCATGACAAGTCGGAGGCCAAGAAGTCAAGTTGAGAAACTGTAGCGATTTCGCTACATGTTGACTTTTCGCTGGCAAAAACCGGGAGAAAGTGTTAAGTGAAAAAGTTGTAGCGATTTCGCTACAAGTTACAAAGACCAAGTAAAGGTGTAGCGATTTCGCTACGAGCTGCAAAGGCACAAAGTAAAGGTGTAGCGATTTCGCTACGAGTTGCAAAGAGACAAAGTAAAGGTGTAGCGATTTCGCTACGAGCTGCAAAAGCACAAAGTAAAGGTGTAGCGATTTCGCTACGGGTAAAAGATGCGCAAAACAAAGGTGTAGCGATTTCCCTCAGGTCTAAAGTGCAGACATCAAAGTTGCAGCAATCATACTTCAAGTCAAAATTGTAAGGCACAAGTCAAAATTTCTCAAGAAGAAGTAAGTTGGAAGCACAAGGCAAAGTTGTAGCGATTTCGCTACTGAATGAAGCACAAAATGTACGAAAGTCGAAAGCGTCACGATTTCACGACAAGAATGATGATGACGTCAGCAACTGATCAAAGTGTCGCGATATCACGACAAGAGCGGAGGCAAAGCTGTCAACGGCCAAAAAGGTCACGATTTCACGACGACAAAGCCAAGGAGGTGTACGGACACAAAAATGTCACGATATCGTGACGTGTTGCTATTTCATGGAAATAAGCTACGTGAAGGAGAAGAAGGTGGCAGAGGAGTTTGAGGCCGACAAGTTTGAATCGAGGCCGACGGTTTTTAGGGTTTGAAGCCGACAGTTGCTAGGGCTTCACAATGAACGTCGTTAGGGTTTCAAAGCCGACAATTGCTAGGGTTTTACAGTGGACATCTTTGAGGTCTTGAAGCCGACATGTGTTAGGGTTTTACAATGAACAACTTTAGGGTTTTAAAGCCGACACTTTTTAGGGTTATTACGATGAGAGTTTTTAGGGTTTGCAGCCGACAATCACAAAGGTTAATCAGCCAAAAAAATTCTAGGGTTTCATGTTGACTTCATTAGGGTTTGCAGCCGACGTCTTTAAGTGACAGCCGAAGATGTTTGATATGGTATTCTCTTCTATAAAAAGGGGGTCTGTTGCGAGGTTAAGTGATGCAATAGATGTGAAAGGTGCGAAACAAGTTCGCGTGAAGCCGAGAGCAAGTCGTTTCGATCCAGAGAGTGAGAAAAGTGTTAGTTCTTTGGAATGGCAATATAGAGAATATAGCGATGAGATAATGTGTAAGTGCGAGAAGGGTGATTGCATCAAGTTCGGTTGAGGAAAGTGCAGTCGTAATTCGGATCTGCAGATCGTGAAGTGCATGGATGATAAGAGCGCGATATGCAGAAGTCGTGTTCTAAGTCCGAAGTGACAGTGCGTAGTTTACAGAAGTAATCGATAAACTGAATACGGTAGAGAGCGCAAAGAATTATAAAGAAGCTGTCGGATAGTGCGAATCATTTTGCGCAGAAGTAGCAGAATGCAAACACATAGTAGAATGCAGAAAAATGGCAGATCATGAAAATTAAGGTGAAAGTTTTATTCTGCAATTTTTATTATTATCTTCCAAGTTGTAGCTTGGCATAAGGGGTTGGTGCCTCTTTCCAGTAGGTGCTTGGTAAAATAGGAGTTGGTGCTCCATTCTGTTGTAGCAGATAAAGTCAAGGGGTTGGTGCTCCTTCCAGTTGGTGCTGGTAAAGGATTATGTAAAGTTGTAGCTTTGCATTGACTGGATTTGGATGGTAGTCCAAGCAGTCTTTTTGAGGAGTAGCCACATTGGTGAACCTCGTTAAAATGTTGTGTTATGTGTGATGCTTTCTTGATGCTTTTAGTATCTCTTTTATCTACTTTAAACTGCTGCTGGTTTTAAATCTAATTGTTTTAGAAGTTTTTAAAGAACACACTGATTCACCCCCCCTCTCAGTGTCATTGTGATTACAACAATTGGTATCAGAGCCAAGTACCTGAACAGGCTTAAACAGCTAAGGTGATCTTGGAAGTTACGCAATGGCAAGTGGTGAAGGATTCTCTTCGAACAAAGCGCCACTGTTTGATGGGACAAATTATGCATTCTAGAAAATTAGAATGCAAACATATCTCAGTGCTTTGGGCTTTGACATCTGGGGTGCGGTAGTTAATGGTTACAAAGCTCCTACCACCGCTCCAACGGACACTGCAGGTAAAAAGGCATTTGAATGTGATTCAAAAGCAAGAAATGCTATTATGTGTGGACTAGTTGACAGTGAGCTAGTCAAAGTCATAAATTGTGAATCAGCAAAAGACATCTGGGATAAACTAGAGAAAATTCATGAAGGAGATGATAGGATCAAGGAGGCCAAACTTCAAGCACATCGAGCTCAATACGAATCTTTAAAGATGGACAATGATGAGAACATAGAGACTTTCATGCAAAGAGTCAATGGGATCACGAATTCAATCAGAGGTCTTGGTGAAGAACTAACCGATGCTGCTATCGTGAAAAAGGTATTGAGATCACTTCCTTCTAGATTTGATTCAAAAGTCTCTGCCATAGAAGAAGCCAAAGATTTAAATCATTTTAGTATGGATGAGATGCATGGTTCTTTGACTGCTTTTGAAATGAGAATAGGAAGATCTAATCCCACTGATAGAGAAGCAACCTTCAAAGCTCTAAAAGGCAAAAGCACAAAACAAGAATCTGAAGAAGAGAATGATTCGGATGAAATGGAAGCAAATTTTGTAAGAAAACTGAAGAAAGGAAAAGGAAAATACAAAGGGAAGCTACCTCTTAAATGTTTCGATTGTGGAGGCATTGGACACTTTGCTACCAAATGTCCTCTCAATAACAAGAACAAAGGTGAAGAAACTCAGCATCAAGAAAGAGGTGAATGGAGGAAGAAAACAAACTTCGGAAAAGGCAATTTCAAAAAGAAAAGCTTTATCTCCCGAAATGCAGAATCTTCAAAGGACGGTTCTAGTGAAAACTCTGAGGAAGGAACAGGTGAGGCTCTATTTATGGCGTTTGAAATAGACAAATCAAAAGAGGCAGAAAACACAGAAAATAGAGAGGGAATGAACTCTGAAGTATCTATTGAAGAAGATGAGGCTGAAGTTGATTTAGAGGGTGAGCTGGTATCTGCTCTCATGGAATGGAAATCTGAGAAAAAGAAGAATGAAAAACTGTCAAGGAAACTTAAGGATGCAAATGACATTATAGCCGAGTCTAAAAACACAGACGAGAAGAATACAAGAAAATGTTCGAAGATCTTGAAATACAGGTAACCATGAAGATAGATTACTGCTGCAAATTGGAAGAAGAAAATGTTGGTCTCCGAATACAGATACAAGAGTCTGGATCGAAAAATCAACTGTCATTTAAAGCGTGAAGAAAGTTCGATGAAGCTGGACAAAATTCTAAGCAATCAAAGATCCACAGGTATCAAATTCGGTCTGGGCTTTACTTGAAGGAGAATCATCAAGTGGACCAAAGGCAAGCAATGTTGAAAGTGAAAAGAGTAAAGACAAGGAACAGGCTGTGGAAAGAAAAACAAATCAGGCAAAAGAAAGCTGTAATACCAGTCCTGAAATAGCAGCTGACAATGATGGCTTTACCAAGGTCATACATCAAAAGAAAAGAAGATCTAAGGCTCCTGCAACAACTTGGCCAAGACCATCTTTCAGGTTCAATCATTATTTCTATGGTTTTTGTTTTAAATGTAATGGTTATGGGCATAAAATTGTTGACTGCAAATACAATATAGGTCCAAGAAGTTTCACTAGTAAAAATGCTTTTGCTCCTCTAATGAGTTATGCAGTAGAATGTTTTAAGTGTCACAACTTCGGGCATATTGCCAGAAACTGTCGTAGTATTTCTGTTCCATATCAATCTCAGAAAAGAAGAACTCAACCATATAAGGCAAAACACAATAGAATTTCTTCTGAAGGATATGTGCAAAATTCTGAAAAGGGGAAATCCCAGCTAGAACCCAACACCACAGTTAAGACAGAATGGAAACAAAAGGAACAGCTCAAAAAAGAACAGGAATCTTTAATAGTGCAGACAGCTTTTAGAGCTCAGAATAAATATGTACCGTGGATTCTTGATAGTGGTTGCTCAAGTCATATGACGAGTGATAAACAGAAATTTGAAAATCTACAGAAATATGAGGGTGGTTCTATGAAGTTCGGCAATAATGATGGAGCCAAAATAATAGGTAAAGGATCGGTCAAAATTAGTGAAGGGAAAATCAAGTCAGAAGAAGTTTTATATGTGGATGGTTTGAAACATAATCTGTTAAGTGTGAGTCAAATCTGTGATAAAGGACATGAAGTGGTTTTCAAGAAGCAGGGTTGTGAAGTCAGAAAGATAAACAACGAGAAATTGATAGCAACCGGCTCAAGGACGTCTGGCAACCTATACACTCTCTCAGAATCTTCAGAAGGTATGTGCTTCATGGGACAAGAAGAAGAGAACTGGTTGTGGCATAAGAGGCTTGGACACATAAGTTTTGATAATCTGGTAAGAATCAGCTCTAAACAAGCAGTGAGAGATATTCCAACCATTAAGAAACCTACAAACAGTGTGTGTGCTTCATGTCAGAAGGGAAAGTAGACCAGAGTTTCATTTAAAACAAAAGAATACCATACTAGCAGGCCTTTGGAACTCATTCACACAGACTTATGCGGACCCATGAGGACTCAAAGCATAAACGGTGACAAATACTTTATGCTGTGTATTGATGATTTTTCCAGAATGACATGGATATTCTTCCTAAAAGATAAAACAGAAGCTTTTGAAATGTTCAGAACCTTCAAACAGCTAGTCGAGAATGAAACAGGGAAAAGGATTAAATGCTTGCGATCAGACAGAGGAGGAGAATTCATTTCGAATGAATTTTTAGAATACTATGAAAAATATGGTATCAGGAGACAATATTCAGCGGCCGAACTCCTCAACAGAATGGTGTAGTAGAAAGGAAGAACAGAACAATTCAAGAAATGGCACGCACCATGCTGGAAGAAAGCAAAATAGCAGATAGATTCTAGAAAGAAGCAGTTCACACAGCAGTATACATTCAAAACAGGTATATGTTAAGAACTCATGAATGCAAAACACCGTATGAGTTGTGGTTTGGTAGAAAAGCAACAACAAAACATCTCAAAGTATTTGGCTATAAATGCTACATCAGAAAAATTGATGACAACCTTGGAAAGTTTGAAGATAGAGCAGATGAAGGTGTGTTTGTTGGTTATTCTCCACATAGCAAAGCTTACAAATGCTACAACAAGAGACTCAAGAAAATTGTGGACAGTGCAGATGTTAAATTCGATGAAGGGAGGAAACAAATAGTTAATTTTCAAGAAAACTACCCAATCTACGAAGAAGTAATTGAAGTTGATGAAGTACATGGCACAAAAAATACATCTACGGCTGATACAGATGACTTATCAGATGACTCAGAGATGCAAGAAAATAGAAAATTCAAAACGGGCAGTTGGCAGAAAAATCATCCTAGAGACCAAATAATTGGAGATCCCACAGCTGGCATTCAGACAAGAAAGAAAGTAATAAGTAATTACTCTCTTTTATCCAGCATTGAGCCCAAAAACATAGATGAAGCAAGCAAAGATGTCAGTCTGGATGAAGGCAATAAATGAAGAGTTAGATCAGATAGAAAAGAACAGAACTTGGGAGTTAGTACCTAGACCTGCAAACAAGAATGTAATCGGCACCAAGTGGATATTTCGAAACAAATTAAATGAAGACGGACAGGTCATTAGGAACAAAGCAAGACTGGTTTGTAAAGGATATGCACAGGTCGAAGGCATTGATTTTGAAGAGACATTTGCTCCAGTGGCCAGATTAGAAGCAATTAGAATGTTTTTGGCCTTAGCAGTTCACAAAAACTTCAGGGTATATCAGATGGACGTAAAATCTGCCTTCTTAAATGGGAAACTCGAAGAGGAGGTATATATTGAACAACCAGATGGTTTTCAAATCAGTGAAGATCCCAACCTTGTCTGCAAATTAAAGAAAGCACTGTATGGATTAAAACAAGCACCACGGGCATGGTATGCTAGGCTAGATAATTATCTCTCTCAACAGGGATTCAAGAAAGGATTAGTGGACAGTAATCTGTATGTGAAAACAGAAGATGGGCATCTCATTGTTCTTGTTGTCTATGTGGACGATATCATATTTGGCAGCAACAAAGATGAATCATGTAAAGACTTAGCAAACAAGATGCAGAATGAATTTGAAATGTCAATGATTGGTGAACTGTCTTACTTTCTGGGGTTACAAGTTAATCAGAATGAGAAAGGTATATTCATTTCTCAAATCAAATATGTGAAAGAAATGCTAAAGAGGTTCACTATGGAGGACAGTAAGCCAGTCAGCACGCCCATGACAACAAGTCGCAAGTTGAGTAAAGAAGACAAATCTCCACCTGTAGATCAAACCATGTATAGATCAATGATAGGAAGCTTACTATATTTAACCGCAACCGGACTCGATATTCTACGAGGCGGTTGCATGGTAGCCATATTTCAGTCCAGTCCCAAAGAGACTCATGTAACAGCAGTTAAAAGGATTTTTCGGTATCTCAAAGGCACCATGGAGTATGGGTTGTGGTATCCAAAAGGCAAAGATTTCACTCTTATATCATATTCAGATGCAGATTGGGCTGGATGTGTTGATGACAGAAAGAGTACCAGTGGAGGAGCATTCTATTTGGGGGACAGATTGGTTGCATGGCATAGTAAGAAGCAAGAGTCAGTGTCTTTATCTACCGCTGAGGCAGAATATATTGCAACAGCAACATGTTGCACACAAGTTCTGTGGATGAAACAAACCTTGAAAGATCTAGGTATTAATTTTAGTGAACCAATATCAGTAAAGTGTGACAACACCAGTGCAATCAATATTTCTAAGAATCCAGTAATGCACTCCCGGACAAAGCACATTGCTATAAGGTATCATTTCTTGAAAGAAAAAGTTGCGAGAAGGAGAAGTTAAATTGGACTATGTCCCAACTACAGAATAGGTAGCAGATATTTTTACAAAACCTTTGCCCAAGGAAGTATTTGAGTATCTTCGGAGCAAATTAGGAGTAGTCACACTTCCTAAGAAGTGACTAGCTACAGGGATCACTTTCTCAGGGGGAGCACTTGAGTGCGTGAGGATGAACTCAGGGGGAGTCAAATTGTGCCTGAGAAGTGTGAGGATGGACACAGGGAGAGTCTGCAGCAGCCCTTTGGTATTATTGACAAAGGGGGAGAAGAGTTACAGGAATGTATACAGGTGTTGCCAACAATTCCAAAGGGGGAGATTGTTGAGCAAGGTGTTGCAAGAAGGTTGTCATTGTTGTCAACACAGGCAGTTAGATCCAAGGATGCAGTGGGTAGATAGATCAGAAGTCATTCAGATGCAGAAGATAGAAAAAATTCGAAGAAAAAGACAAGTTAGAAAACTGTCGCGATATCGCGACATGTTTTCTGTCACGATTTCGCGACAAGTCGAAAGAGAGAGAAAGTGCAATAAGAAATGTCGCGATATCGCGACGAAAGTGAGGAGAGAGAAAGTGCAGCCAAAAATGTCGCGATATCGCGACGAAAGTGAGGAGAGAGAAAGTGCAGCCAGAAATGTCGCGATATCACGACGAAAATGAGGAGAGAGAAAGTGCAGCCGGAGATGTCACGATTTCATGACGGAAGTAAGGAGAGTGAAGGCGCAAGTCAAACTATCACGATTTCATGACAAGTCGGAGGCCAAGAAGTCAAGTTGAGAAACTATAGCGATTTCGCTACATGTTGACTTTTCGCTGGCAGAAACCGGGAGAAAGTGTTAAGTGAAAAAGTTGTAGCGATTTCGCTACAAGTTACAAAGACCAAGTAAAGGTGTAGCGATTTCGCTACGAGCTGCAAAGGCACAAAGTAAAGGTGTAGCGATTTTGCTACGAGTTGCAAAGAGACGAAGTAAAGGTGTAGCGATTTCGCTACGAGCTGCAAAAGCACAAAGTAAAGGTGTAGCGATTTCGCTACGGGTAAAAGATGCGCAAAACAAAGGTGTAGCGATTTCGCTACAGGTCTAAAGTGCAGACATCAAAGTTGCAGCAATCATACTTCAAGTCGAAATTGTAAGGCACAAGTCAAAATTTCTCAAGAAGAAGTAAGTTGGAAGCACAAGGCAAAGTTGTAGCGATTTCGCTACTGAATGAAGCACAAAATGTACGGAAGCCGAAAGCGTCGCGATTTCGTGACAAGAATGATGATGACGTCAGCAACTGATCAAAGTGTCGCGATATCGCGACAAGAACGGAGGCAAAGCTGTCAACGGCCAAAAAGGTCACGATTTCGCGACGACAAAGCCAAGGAGGTGTACGGACACAAAAATGTCGTGATATCGCGACGTGTTGCTATTTCACGGAAATAAGCTACGTGAAGGAGAAGAAGGTGGCAGAGGAGTTTGAGGCCGACAAGTTTGAATCGAGGCCGACGGTTTTTAGGGTTTGAAGCCGACAGTTGCTAGGGCTTCACAGTGGACGTCGTTAGGGTTTCAAAGCCGACAATTGCTAGGGTTTTACAGTGGACATCTTTGAGGTCTTGAAGCCGACATGTGTTAGGGTTTTACAACGAACAACTTTAGGGTTTTAAAGCCGACACTTTTTAGGGTTATTACGGTGAGAGTTTTTAGGGTTTGCAGCCGACAATCACAAAGGTTAATCAGCCAAAAAAATTCTAGGGTTTCATGTTGACTTCATTAGGGTTTGCAGCCGACGTCTTTAAGTGACAGCCAAAGATGTTTGATATGGTATTCTCTTCTATAAAAAGGGGGTCTATTGCGAGGTTAAGTTATGCAATAGATGTGAAAGGTGCGAAACAAGTTCGCGTGAAGCCGAGAGCAAGTCGTTTCGATCCGAGAGTGAGAAAAGTGTTAGTTCTTTGGAATGGCAGTATAGAGAATATAGCGATGAGATAATGTGTAAGTGCGAGAAGGGTGATTGCATCAAGTTCGGTTGAGGAAAGTGCAGAGTCGTAATTCGGATCTGCAGATCGTGAAGTGCATGGATGATAAGAGCGCGATATGCAGAAGTCGTGTTCTAAGTCCGAAGTGACAGCGCGTAGTTTACAGAAGTAATCGATAAACTGAATACGGTAGAGAGCGCAAAGAAATATAAAGAAGCTGTCGGATAGTGCGAATCATTTTGCACAGAAGTAGCAGAATGCAAACACACAGCAGAATGCAAAAAAATGGCAGATCATGAAAATTAAGGTGAAAGTTTTATTCTGCAATTTTTATTATTATCTTCCAAGTTGTAGCTTGGCATAAGGGGTTGGTGCCTCTTTCCAGTAGGTGCTTGGTAAAATAGGAGTTGGTGCTCCATTCTATTGTAGCGAGATAAAGTCAAGGGGTTGGTGCTCCTTCCAGGTTGGTCTTGGTAAAGGATTATGTAAAGTTGTAGCTTTGCATTGACTGGATTTGGATGGTAGTCCAAGCGGTCTTTTTGAGGAGTAGCCACATTGGTGAACCTCGTTAAAATGTTGTGTTATGTGTGATGCTTTCTTGATGCTTTTAGTATCTCTTTTATCTGCTTTAAACTGTTGCTGGTTTTAAATCTAATTGTTTTAGAAGTTTTTAAAGAACACACTGATTCACCCCCCCTCTCAGTGTCATTGTGATTACAACATACCCATCATTGTTCTGGGGAGTGGCCTCCCGCTCAGGTCTAGGAGGTCTCGGAGGCAACACTTGGTAAGGTCATAGAGACTTATCTCACACCAAGGGATTATGCCTCTCATATGGTTCTACCCTTTGGGTGCTCGGGTTTGGAACCCTCTCAGGCACTAGGTTATGCAGTAGCTCATCTGTTTGGCACCTAACGCACTCTTTCCTAAGGCGATATAAATGCTCCAGCTGCTGCTGATCTTACTCAAGCCATGTTATTTATGCTTGGTGGGCGGTATGTCTGGTGACTGCCAAGTCAATTTGCTTTGCCATCTTGAGACTAGGATGCCTGGATGCCTCTCCTATGCACTTACCTCGGTCATGATGATCTAATATCTCAATAGGATGCTTCCCTCTGTCGAGGTTGGCGGTATTCACCTGAGGCTCTAACCTCAGTGGGTGATCATGGTATCTAGCTGGTGCAAAATTGCATGGCCCCCACATTGTATATTACTCTTGAGGAATGTAATCATCTTCCTCGTGCTCCCTTTCATATGTGTGAAAGTGGTGGGCAAAGTTAGCACACGCAGTTTGAAGATCCTTACACTCTATATTTTATCTATTGGTTCTAACAGTGATGGGGGGCAAAGGGGGGAAGCCATCATCATGTGGCCTCTCCTCATGGAAACTATGCTGCTCTAGCACTTCATCGTGTGGTGGCCACTCATATCGAGCTTCTAAGGGAGCTTTCTTGTCTATGTTGAGTGCCACGTGTAAGGACTCCTCCTGAAAGGGGCTATGATGAACGGGTGTGTCCCTCAAAGTGGTGTCCCTATAGTTCCATATTGACATGGACTAATGTAGACTCTCTTGCGGTTTGGGCCACCAAGGCGGTATGACCAAGTCCATTTTTTTCGTAGGCATCTCATGTGGGTGTATCAAAATAGGAAGTATTGGTGTTTAGTTACCACACCTTTGTGGACTAACTAAGGTCATTACCACTCACTTGGTAATCAAAATGGTCACTTCAAACTTACTATTCAATCTACCACCATTGTTGCCTCATGAATGATTTCTTTAGCCCAAACATTATGGAACACCCAATCCTCTCTATTCAAGGTGTATCAATCATGAGCATCTGGACATTGCAACATTGCAACTCTTTCAATATTCATGAGTACATGGCTTTGGCATAACAACTCCTTCCAAGACTCATAGCTACTTGGTTATTGCATCCCTACAACTCCTCATAGGATTGGATCAAATTCTTAGAATCATGGTCCTAACAAGGTTCTATACCATAAATATACCACCCAACACAAGATAAAGTATAAAGTAATATAACATCTCTTATTGATGAAAAATAAAGTGCTATAACTGAATTAACATGTTTAATTATAACATAAAATCAAATCTTGAATTTAAAATAATCATATTCAACCTATACTTGAATTTCGACATGGAACTAGCATGAAAGAAGCTTCTATCTAGTTTGACCATTATTCCAAATCCATGTTAGCATAAAATATTTCTTCAATTAAATATAGGAAAAGGTAAGCTTACATAAATGATAATGCTAACATATAATTCCCATAGAAACAAAATAGAATACTCAAAATAATTTCAATCCATCTTATTCTTTTTTTTTTTTAAACCAAGTATTCCATATTTACATAAGTTGTCCAATCCTTTTTCAATTTGGAACAAAATAATAAAAGTGTAGCATCACAAAAAAATTGTTTACATAACAACTTTCTAACTCCAAATACATTAGAGCAAGTCTTCCCAAGTGACCTCTGCACCACTATCTTTTCATGTTCTTATTCAATAAAGATATTTTCCGTGACCTTTAAGAAAAATTTAGGGATCAAGACATCTCTTAATGTAATGCAACTAACGTTCTCTATGTATAATGCAATAAAGCATGCAAAAATACATTTCAAGCAACAAGGAGATAATCCTATACTTCTCTCTATAATGATTTTATATTTTCATAAACTTAGGAAAGCATTGAAAAATAACCACTTTTTCTCTTCATAATAATATTTAAAAAAAAACTTTTGTATGCATTCCAAAAGTATTTTTTAAATTAAAATTTTTACATCTTCTTTCTTTTCAATAACAATAATTCAAGCATAAATTTTATTAATGCTCAAGCAAAATATATCCTAATAACTTTAGCAAAAAAAATATTTTTTTCCTTTAATATTCTAACTTAATCATTCACTAAATATTTTAAATAAAAACCTCTATAAGCTACAATAGAGGAATATACATATGTATAGACATATATATATATATATAATTCATACTCCAAAATTCCTTAATGCTCAATTAAAATAAATCCTCTAAACTCTTAATCTCAGCTAAAGGGTCAATTAAAAACCAAGCCATGCTCTTGACTTACATATAAGCAATTGAATAATCGCAAAGCAACTTATTCAAAGATTAATACAAACATTAAAACCAACATTATCATTACATTAGCATTAGTTAAGCAAGCAATAAACAAGAAATAAAAATAACAACATAGGTAAAATTGATGAATTTTAGTCAAACCTAAGATATCATCTACGTCGGCTAACAACGAATGTTCATAGAACCTAAAATCCTAAAACTGTCATCTCAGATACAACCAAACAACACATAGATGAATATCATATGCACGATCCAGTAAAATAGTACAACACAAGGAAACAAGACCAGACAAAGCTAACAAGGATAATCCAATAAGGTGTTTTAACATGGAGAAGCTATTATTTCATACAAATCCAAGTCAACATCTAGAAATAACAAGGAGAACCACTCTTAGGTTTCCAACATATGTCTAGTTATAGCAAGGAGAACCACTCTCATATTTCAAGCATACATACAAGAATCAACAAAAAATTGGCTAATCTAGTTGACGATTAAGAAAAGGGTATGCCATAGTGATAAACAAAGCAATTTTAGTCACCCAACTCAAATACAAATCTTAACTCAAAGGTAGAATTACAAGCTATTCAAATCCTACAAAAATAAAAAGAATAAAACTCAAATAAAACTTAAAGCACAAGCATAGCAAGTCAACATATTACCTTACTAAACACCAAGCTTTCCAAAATACTAAGTTTTCCTCAAATAACTTCCATATGCTTCCTTTGGTCTCCAACCAACATGTTATCTCCTCATTTTCAATCCCACACTAGGCATCTAGAGGACATAAAACATGCAGTAGGGGATCACCCGAAGATTAAGGGCCACCTTCCATTTTCAAGTGCTATTCACCCACTACTTGGTGTCAACCCACGTCCTTATGTTCTCAAGATCAACGTTCCAAAATTATAAGCAAGACTTAATCAAGGTATCCTTAATAATTATTAATCCTTTAATATTCTAAATATTTGGATTCTAATAAATTATTCAGCACTAATGTTGCATAAAAATTTTTCATTCCTTTAATCAGAAATTCAAGCAACAAGTAATTAATCTAATAACTCAACCATAATCTTATTACTTCTAGAAATAAGGTACTTAGATTAATTTACTTATCAATTAGTATCAATTGTTAATATTAATTATTAACATTGAAACTAATATTTCAAGTATTAATGTTACAAAACATACTAATACTTTATTGGATTAATCCATCAATTTATGCTTCCAAAAACTCAAGCAAAACAAAGACTTAATCAAATTTGTGATACATTACATTGCTTTATCCTTAAGTAGGTGGCTTTTTAAGATAACTAACATGTTATCCCCAATCCTACTATAGGTGGATTTTTTGCCATAGCACTCTCATGGCCCAATGATGTATTCAAACAACAAGTAAATGCAATGCATCTATATAATGGGTATACTTTTACCCTTGAGTCATCGGTGAACAAGTCATCCATCATTTCCTAAATTTATCTCTCATCTCTAGTGGTTCTCTCTTGCCAATCCATTAGTGAGAATACCTAGTCCTGCAACCATAAGTTCATCAGCAATACCATATTCTAAACAAAGCATAAATTGTGATTACCAAAATATAATGGTAACACAAAATGAGATCATGCATTAGATATCCATACATCAATATATAAATTAATGTCAAGAATAAGTTTTACCAAGGAGGTTTATTACATACTTCCCTTCTTAGACTAAACACAATCCTCTTTGTTTCTTGAAGATAAAGCATAAACATATATTTCATTAATATAAATATAGGA
Source organism: Wollemia nobilis (assembly GCA_028583015.1). Lineage (NCBI taxonomy): Eukaryota > Viridiplantae > Streptophyta > Pinopsida > Araucariales > Araucariaceae > Wollemia > Wollemia nobilis. Next base: position 746,378 of record JAQPPZ010013509.1, on the reverse strand, counting down.
ATTGCTTTTTCATTTCTTAAACATCTTCCCAAGTTGCATATCTTTTAGAATATTGATTCCATTGGACTTTACAATGATCTATGGTTTGTTTTCTCAACACCTTGGAGTGAAACCTTAGAATATTTATCAATCTCACCTCAATGGCTAAGGGATCTTCCATCTAAAATTTATAAATATTCCAAACATGGTTAGTATTAGCAACATATTTCTTAAGAAAGGATATGTGGAAAGTATCATGGATATTTGATAGGTTGGGTGGCAAGATGATCTTATAGGCTACTGGATTAATATTATCAATGATCTCAAAAGGCCCAACATAGTGAGGATCAAACTTAGTTGACTTGATGGAACTTTTCATGGGTCTTACCCTCAAGAAGATATTATCTCCCATAGAGAATCATATTGGTGATATTTTTAGATCAACATAGCTCTTTTTGTGATTTATAGCTTCCTTGAGCCTTTGTTAAATCCCTTTGATATACTCCTCCATATATTTTATAGTGTCCAATCTGATCACCACTCGATCCTTTGAATTATCCCACAATAGAGGTGTCCTACATTTTTGCTACACAAGGTTTCAAATGGAGCCATTCCCAAAGATGCATGGTATCCATTATTATATAAAAATTCTACTAGATGTAAAAAGTATTCTCACTTAGAATTTTTATCCATGGATTACATGTGAAGCATGTCCTCTAAAACTTGGTTTACCTTCTCTATTTTTCCATCTATTTTTGGATGATATGCAGAATTTATGTTTAGCTTAGTGCTCACTACATGGTGAAGAGCCTACCAGAATTCTAATGTGAACCTAGAATCCTTAATTGATATGATCCCCTTAGAAAAATCATGTAACCTAAAAATTTATTTGGTAAACTTATTGGCCATCATTGGTGCATCATCCATGACGTTTCCTAGTATAAAATGTGCAACCTTGGTCACATTGTCAACCACCAAAAGAATTACATCATACTAGTACCGAGTCTTAGGTAAAACCACAATATAATCCATGGATATAACCTATCACTTATGAGTAGCTATATCACGTGGGTATAATTTCCCTATTGGGTGTCTATGTTCTCCCTTAACCTTTTTGCTATCTAAACATCTTGCAATAAAATGAGTGATATCATGTTTCATTCCTACCCAATAGAAGGTATTTTTCATGTTTTTTGTCATATTTACCCCTCTTAAATGAGCAACATATGGAGAACTATGCACCTATTTTATAATCATTCTCCTCAAATCATCTACTTTGGGTATAAAAACCCTATCCTTAAAATATAAAAGACCATCCTTTATGTTAAAATTATTATTTTCTTCAAGATTTCCCTCAATTTTAGCCTAAATTTCCATGCAATACTAATCCTATAGTTACATTTCTATGGATTTGTCCATCAAGTCTATATGACTCTAATTTAAGGTTGTTATGTACATTCTCCTACTCAAGGTATTTGTAATATTATTCTCTTTCCCTTTGATATACTCAATACCAAAGTCATGTTCTGCTAAGAACTCTATCCATCTTCTCTATCTTACATTTAGCATAGGTTGGGTAAAAAATATACCTTATACTTTGATGGTTTATACTTAGCTCAAATGGTTTAGCCAATAAATAATGCTCCTAGATATTTAGTGCATGCATAATTATTCCCATATCTAGATCATGAGTACAATAATTTAGCTCATGCTTCTTGAGTTTCCTAGAATTGTATGCCATTATAGCCTCATTCTAGGATAACACCCCACTCAAACCTTCTAATGAAACATCTATGCACACTAAAAAAATTTCCAAGAGGATCCAGTATCTTGAGAATTGATGTCATAATTAGCTTATTATTTATGGTTTCAAAGGTAGATTCATATTTTTTTGACCAACTGAAATCCTTTCATTTTATGTAAAGGTTGGTGATGGAATAGGAAATATTTGAATAATACTTCACAAAATGCCCATAATAACCAGTGATACCCATAAAATTTCTTACTTCACATACATTTTTTAGTGTGAGCCAACTTAAAATAGCCTCAATTTTCTTAGGGTCTACAACAATTTCTTTTGTTGAGATGATGTGTCCCAAATATTGAACCAATGAGGTATAAAACTCACATTTGAATAAATTTCTATACGGATGGATTTTTCTCAACACCTCTAACACTAACATTAAATTTTGGTCTTGTTCCTCTTTGGTACAATATTATATCAAATATATCATCTAAAAAGACCATAACAAATCGATCTAGACATTTCTTGAACATGTCATTTATCAGATTTATAAAATTCATGTGTATTTTTTAGCCTAAATGGCAACATTATGAACTCATAGTGTCTATATCTAGTCTTAAAGGTTATTTCATGAGTGTCCTTCTCTCGAATCCTTAACTAATGATATCTATATCTCAAATAAATATTTTAAAATACAGTGGAAACCTTTAGCTAATAGAATAGATCATAAATCCTTGGCAAAGGAAATCTATTCTTTATGGCCACCTTATTTAGCATCCTATAATTAATGCACAATATCAAAGAGTCATCCTCATTCACAAATAATATTAGTGCACCCTAAGGCAACACACTAAGTTTGATTAGATATTTTTCTAATAAATATTGAATTTGCACTTTTAGTTCTTGCAACTCAATTAGGGTCATTCTATAAAGTATCCTTACCATGGATTCTACCCTAGGCATTATTTCAATTGTGAAATCAAATTCACGTTGAGGTGGTAAGCCTGGGAGATCTAGAAATACATCCCTAAATTCATTTAAAATGGGATGTTTCTTAAATATTTCTTAAATGGTATGTCTTACGATTAATATTGACTACATACAACATACCATATTTCTCAATGGATTTCTTCAACTACAAAGCCAACAATAGAAGAGGTCAAAGATTTCCTACTTTGAACTCTTACTCTCCTTTTATTATTATCGGTGTAATTCATCCACCTCTCTTGGAAGTTGATTAAGGTTCCATGAGCCTTCAATCAATCTATCCCTACAACAATATCAAAAGAATGGAGTGGTGCTATATATGTTCCATATAGTGGATCCATTGGGTAGGGTTATATTAGTTGTCAGTAAAAATTGATCCATTAAGTATGTCTATTCAAATCCATACTCAACTTTCCACCCTTGGCCAAAAATCTAGGTCTTTCTAGCATATCGCTGATAATACTAGTGGGAATAAACCTATATGTATCTCCATTATCTATTAAAATATTAACATCCTTGTTTAAAATCTAACCATTTATTAGAATAGGTTTTTCTTATCCATATAGGTTCTGATTTTCTATAGTGCCATAGGTTTGGTGTGGCCACTCCTCTTCTCTGTTACATGACTATGGTCATTAGGGATACTTATTAGCATAATGAGGATCCCCATAGATGAAACAACCTATTAAAGTCTCTGAGATACTTGTTCCCTCTTTTTGCATTGAATCATTCTACTTTTGAAGTTGAGAGTTGGAACTATCATTTATTTATTTATTTATTTTTTTTATATTTTCCGTAGTTCCCAATATTCTTATTACCAAACTTGTGATTCCATTTAATCTTCTTGTTTTTATTATTATACCATTTCATAAACCTTGCACCCTTTCTTTTCTTGAGATCCTACCTCTCTATGTCTATCACCCTTGAATAGTTGAAGAAGGACTTCTTGGTTTGAATATTGGTCTCTTCCTATCTAGCCAAATCATAAGCCTTTTGTAGAGTTTAAGGTTTGAGAAAATTTATTACTATCATGATATTAGTATCTACCCCTTGTATGAACTTATGCACTTTTAATTGCTCATTGATATTGTACTTAGGAAAATACTTCAAAATTTTAATATATCTTTTATGGTATGCTTCCATAGACAAGGTACCCTATTGGAGTATAGTAAACATCTCAAATTTTTCTACATAAAATTGTTCTTATAGGAGTCTTTTCTTAAATTCCCCAACAAAATATTCCAATCTAAGTTCCACAAAATGGATTCCTTTTCCTACCATTAAGGTGTTCCACCATTCTAAAGTTACTTCGTGAAGATGAAGAGTAGCCCACATATTTTAAGGTTTTGAAGAGTAATTATTCATAAAAATGAAGGTTTCCAACTCATTCATCCATGACTCAGATACATCACCTCCTTCCTTTCCATTAAATTTAGTTATCTTAACATTTTAAAGTTATTTATCCAATTCAACCTCTATCAAATTTTCCTCATGGATTCTCCTAATAGGATTCTCTTCTTGTCCACCCTCTAAATCCATGTTACTAGTTTCCTTATTGTGAAGAGTTCTCCATTGTTGTTCCATATCCTAAATAAACTTAACTATGAAAGAAAATCTTCCACCCTCTCAATGGAATTTGTTGTTCCTCTAGTTTTCTTGCTAGAGTCTGTTTCCCTTCTAGACTTCTTATTATGGTCCATTGTTCTCTGATTTCCCTTAATGGAGTCCATTTTTTTCTATACTTATTTGGGGGTGTACTATAGTTTCCTCTTATGTAGTTGATCCTACTTTGTTGGATGATATTACTCTTAAAATAGGTGTCATCTCCCATCCATACAATGAATCTGGATAAGTTATAATTTCCCTTAATTTTAATTATAATTAGTTTGTTTTATTTCTCCCATGAACTAACTTAGATCATTATGTTAGAATATATTACATGATTTGGTATATGTCAATGTACACCTTGGGAAAATGTTTAGAATAGGAAGTTTGTCTTAGATTAGGATTTGAGTATTTACTTTATGCAATGTAATAAATGCACAAGTGTTAAAAAGTGCAAAGGACTTGATGATGTAAATGTTCATGTAGTCCACATGTACATGAGTCATAAAATATAAATATGAAGATTCATAGGTAGGTGAAATACCAAGAGATATATCTCTTTATATATAGGTATTTGATAGAGTAATATGAAAGAGAGAGTGAGCAAGGATAGTGAAGACTAGATAGAAGAGTGGAATACAAGTTAGACATAATGTAGAACTTGTGTGAAGCATGGACCATTTGATATCTTCACAATTTTGTATGAATATTCTATTTTCATGATATTTTATTAATGGTAATTTTGAGTTATTGTAAAATTTTATTATATATTTTTCCTACTTAGTATATTGCTATTATAATATAGTTAATATTACATGCTTTTATATTCTTGTGGTTGCATTTGGTAAAATATATAGCATGAAAATATAACAATGGTATCAGAGCATAAGGTAGATCGATAGGAAATAGAGAGATCCACAAGAGAGATTGAGAGGAGATAAGGAGATTTTATTTCCAGAATTTTTAAAAATTTTGGAATTTCTATTTGGCTAGACTTTCCACAAATTTGCAAAAAATGGTGAAATATCACAAGCTTATACTGAATAACACAAGCTTATACTGAATTAGGATTCAACATAAATATTGAATAACACAAGCTTATACTGAGAAGGGGTTGAATAGCATAAGATCAATTTTTACTTTTATTTTCTTTAAACAATATTATCCAATATATCACTAGCAATATCAATAGTAGTAATCAAAATAATGCATAAATCACCACACACAATAGAGATACCAATTTAACGTGGTTCACCCAATGTGGGCTACTCCATGAAGAATATCTTTCACTAAAATTTTGTTAATAAATCTCTTGGTAATCCTTCTCTATTACAATGTTTATGGACCTCTATCCAAAGGAGACATCAATCCTCTAATAAAGTTCATGAATTTCTGTCCACATGAGAACTCCAACTCCTTTGCTAGTTTGTGGAACTCTATCTACAAGATAACTCTTTCTCCTATGTTGGTTCATGTATGTCTATCCAAAGGAGAAATATTTCTCCTCTACTCTAGCTAGTGGATCTTTATCCATAGGAGAAATATTTATCCTCTACTCTGGATGGTGATCTTCTAGAAGACTACTGCCTCCACTGCACTGGCTTTTGTATCTCTCTCCATAGAATACCTTTGTCCTCACTCAAAATACCTCTATCCTCACTACCCTGGCTAATAGATCTCTATTCATTAGAGACTATTTTCCTCTACTCTTTCACCTCAAAATATTACTCTCATATCTACTCAATATCTATCTCAAATCTACACTAAACACTATCCTTTGTCTAGCACAAATATGCTCTCAAATTTGTCTCTAGTTTGGCACAAATATACCCTCAAATATACAACAAATTTTGTCTTCAAACCTTAACACAAAGCCTGATAAAATCACAAATAAACTCTGCTTATATCTACCTCAAGCCATAACTCAAATATTAAGAAAATTAATCAATCAAATTTGCTCTCAAGTTTTCTCAAAGACTTGCCTCAAATCTATCCAAAATTCCTCTTAATAACTTGCTCAATTTTACTCTCAAATATTCACTAATACTTACCTCAAATCTATCCACAATTCCTATCGAAAACTTGCTCAATCTACTCTTAAGTCGTCACTAAGACTTACCTCAAATTTGTCCAACAAGTCTTCGCCAAGACTAACTTCAAATCTGCTCAACAAGTCTTCACCAAGACTTACCTCAAATCTACTCAACAAGTCTTCACCAAGACTTACCTCAAATATTCTCAACAAGTCTTCACCAAGATTTACCTCAAATATTCTCAACAAGTCATCTCAATAACTTACTCAATTCTATTCTTAAGATTTCACAAAAGCTTACTCAACTCTATCCTTAAGTCCCCTCTAGGAGTTACTTAAATCTTCCCATAAGATTTCACAAAATATGGCTTAACTCTATCCTTAAGCTTTCACAAAATATTACTCAATTTTTTTCTTAATTCCCCTCTAGGACTTACTCAAATCTGCCCACAAGCTTTCACAAAAGCTTATTCAAATCACTACATAACTTGCATACATAACTCAACTTTTTCTCTTTTAGAAAACCTCTTCAATAACTCAAACAAGTTTCACTCATAATATTATTTAACCACAAAATATATATAGAGAATGATCAAAGACTCAATATGTTTCACACTCACAATATTTTTTACTTAACAAAACACTCTATCACTTTCAAACTCTCTTTCAAATCAAATCAAAACTAAAGTATAATTTGTTTTACAAAATTTGACCTATCACTCCAACTATTTCAATAAAAAATTCTCAACCAACCTCACTCAAACATCCACTCAATGAAACATAACTAGCTTTCAAACCCTAGCCATTTGTTTTACCATACTTCCAACAACTCACACTATGGAACTCAAACCTTGACTCAAAATGATTCCAATACACATAAAAATGATACTCATGTTCTTTCACAAACCCTAGTTCAAGATAGTTCTCAATCTCACATAACAATGATACTCATGTTCTTTCAAAAACCCTAGTTCAAGATAGTTCTCAATCTCACATAACAATGATACTCATGTTCTTTCATAGACCCTAGTTCAAGATAGTTCTCAATCTCACATAACAATGATACTCATGTTCTTTCTCAAACCCTAGTTCAAGATAATTCTCAATATCACATAAGAATGATACTCATGATCTTCCAACATCCACAAATCATGCACACGAACACTCACTCAAACATTTCCAACAATTCTTATCAAACAATCCTTTTCACTCTACCTTTGCATTTCACAACATTCAATCCAACAATATTTCACTCATAAGAAAGATGTGTCCATACCTTTTGTTTTTATGGAGATATGTCTTCAAAACTTGTCTTAATCACAATAAAATCCTCTTTTCCAATTTCAATGTTAGATAGCAACAACCTATCTCAAAATATTTGCACAAATATTCTCCCCAATAATTATTTCACCATACAAAATATCAAATCTCAAGTATACCTTATAATCTCCAAACTCTCAAAATAATATTCAAAAATAAAGTTCCTTTACTAACACCTTATAAACTCCAACATTTCAAAATAATATTCAAAAATCAAGTTCCTTTACTAACACCTTATAAAGTTCAACCTTTCAAAATAATATTCAAAAATTAATTTCCTTTACTAACACCTTATAAACTCCAATCTTTCAAACTAACATCCAACAAATTAAAAATCAAATTCTCTTATTAACCCTTATTACTCCAAACTTTCAAAATAACATCCAAACCTTTATTTATTTTTCTAGGAAACAAAAATATAAACTAATTTTTAATCAACCATATAACTCCCTATGCATTCTAATATGCAAAAATATCACGTGGCCTTTATAAAACCTGTACCTCCCAAACTTCGATGAAATTAAATAATCATAAAAAAATTGCTTACCTTAGTCTTTGGTCCATGTATAAAAATATTGTGCACGACTTGGCTATGCTCAAAATTGAACCTGCAACCAACTACCACAGAGCACCTTAGCCCAAGGCTAGGCTACCATTGGGCTACACACCCATACATGAACCCTTGTTCATGCACAACCCTTATGCCTTCATAGAATTTGGTAAATTAAACAAAATGACTTCCTCCTTTACGAAACGATTCGTGTGGGGATTCAAAATTGCAACCTCTACTGTGCGAGTGCCTTACCAAGTCTTTGGCCAATAACTGCACTACAAAGCACTATGAAATCCATTGATCGCATCACTTGTCCTTCAACCAATGTTTACCTCTTAAAAATTTTAAATCCATGAATCTATCTTCTCACATAGTAATGCAGCATCAAAATTATTACTATTAGCATAGCATGTGAATCACATAGAATTTGGGGGGAAGGGAAAATGAAAATTATTTTCCTTATAAATACATTTGCTCTTTTCCCTTACACGTCGACCCAAATTCAAATTTTGAAATTTGAATTTAAATTTAAATATTAAACTTAAAACCTTTGGCATCCTTTGTTTTATTTAAATTAAAATTTTAACCATAGGTTAAAATATTTTAATTTAAATAGGTTAAATTAGATCCTTTAAAAATTTCTCAATGGGTTTTTTTAAGAAAATATTATTTTAATGATTCCTTGGACCTCATTTTCTTCACCTCATCCTTTTGCCTGAGATATTATAATATTATTATTTCTTTATAAATGTGCTCCTCCTTCCTTGGATATTAAATATTTTAGGACTCTTTTAAGTATATAATATTTAAAATAAATATTATATCCTATTTATTTTAATCATTTAATTGATTTTTGTAAAATCCACCTGATGACATTAATTATGACGTAACTTGGACATCAACCTCTTGACATCAATGACAACAAAACTTCCTCAAATTTTCAACAAATCTCTTTCCACTAGATTGAAGGATAACTAGTGATGTTTATTGACTTATACTTGTTATTGTCTAAATTTTTTGTTGCAAAAAATTAGTTCTTAGAAGTTGAAAATCTTTCTACAATTGATAGAGAAAATTTTCATCTTCGATTACCTGAAATTCTATGTGCTTTCCTCATGTAGGGATTAGTTCTTTGTTGCATAAAATGTAGACATTGAATATTGAGGAGAATTGTGAAGAACATTTGCATAGAAGCTTGAATAATAAATATCTTAGATTGAATATTGATAAGAAATAAAGAGGTCAAAGGATCCCTATTGAATATTTAATATTTAGGACACTTAAGAAGAAGGTTCCCATAGAATATTGACAACTGCAGATTCTAGATTGAAGAAATAAGAAATAAACTCTATTAAATATTAAGAAGAGACCAAGAGAAGCCCTACTATAGATTGAGAAAGAAGAGACCTAAGAGAAATATCCTATTGAAGAACTTCTAGATTTGGAAGATAGAATATTAAATATTGAAATAAGAGGACTAAGGAAAATGTCTTATTGAATATTTGAAGAGTTGCAGAATTTTAAGACCCGAGAGAAGTGTAGACACCTAAAATGCATCATGTCGATGGTGACTACTCATATGGGACATGCTACAAGACCATATGGAAGATCTTGGACAGACTCCAAGATAGAGCAGTGGTTTTAACCACTCAATTTGGGTTCCTTGGCCTAATCAGCTCAAACCATTGTTGAGACCTATGGTCTACAATATAAACCATTGCTAACACCCACAGTTCATAGTCTAGGCCATAGTTGTCACCCATGGTTTAGAACTGAAGTTTAGTTGGCCTTCATCCGAGCCAAATCGGTTTGAACGATCATTTGTTCTAGAAGAAGGTAGTTGAAGGATGAAATATTCCAAAGGCTTCCAATCCAACTGTCCCAACCACCTCTTCTTGATCTTGGCTTCTCCATGAAGCCACCCCTAGCCCTTGGGTAATCCTATAAGTACCCCTAAAAATTAGGGTAAACTATCAAGTGTGCATTGGAGATTAAAGCAGCGAAGCCCTATCATATTGTAGACTCACCTGAGTGTACTAAGAGAGATTTTTGTTGCCATTCATTTGCCAATTCATCTAGCATCATGTCAATTTGTGCCATGGATGCCCTAAGGAGCTAGAACGCCAAGAAATACAAATTCGAGCAAACAGAGGCCCAACTGTGCAATTCAACCGCCAAACCAGTCAGAGGACATCAAGGCGACCCTTGATCATCAATTTGACAAGGAGGATCAAGTCCACAACCTTAGATTTGGAGGGAAAAACTACTTTGTTGCCTACCGCGGCTGACAATCATAGTGTACAGTGTAGACCACTCATTTGAGCCACGGTTTGCAATCGATGAAAGATCTCCTTATTGTTCTTTTTGCATTGTATTTCACTAGGTTAGATTAAGCATCTTAGTGGTTTATTTAGCATTTTAGAGACTCTGATTGATAGAATTAGGATTTTCATCAAGTTTACTTCATTATGGCAAATAGGACATAATTAGCTCATTTTCATGTTATCATGCTTCATTTCATGCAATCAATCCACTAGATAGATAGTTGTACTTTCCAGTTATATGTTTCAATTAATCTTTTCAAGTATTGCATAGGGTTAACATGCTTTATTCGTTTTCTTGATTTTATTAGTGTTATGGCATTTTTATGTTCATATTCCTTAAAGGGCCTCATCATGAGGGGCTTCCTATGCTTTTTTTTTTTTTTTTTTTTTTTTTTTTTTTTTTGTGTTTTGTGTGTTGGCTCTTCCTCCTTTTTTTTTTCTCTCCCCGGGGGGGGGGGGCGCCCCCCCCCCCGCGGGGGTTTTTTTTCCCCCGGGGCGGCCCTCACACTCTTTTTTTCGGGGGGGGGGGTCTTTTTTTTTTTTTTTTTTTTTTTTTTTTTTTTTTTTTCTCCCCGGGGGGTGGTTTTTTTTGTTTTTTTTTTTTTTTTTTTTTTTTTTAAATTTTTTTTTTTTTTCCTTTTTTTTTTTTTTTTTTTTTTTTTTTTTTTTTTTTTCTTTTTTTTTTTTTTTTTGTTTGGGAAGCATGGGTGTGAGGCCATTTTGGTGGTCATATTAGGTGATCACGGTGGAACTCCACATTTTTAGCCTCTAATTTCTGACCTTTTATGTTTTTGGATATCAGGTGCAAACCGCGGTTGACAGTTGTGGTCTCATTGTTGGCCCACGGCTTCAAGATGTGGTCTATAGTAGCAACCATATGATAGAGCTGTGGTTTATAGTAGACATAGCAGACAGTAGGGATTCAAAGCTTTATCAGATGAGGATCAGAGGTAGGTCCCATATTTAACCCTTGTTTCTATTTTTACTACCTGTGTTTTTCCAATTTGCGTGAAAAGAAATTTAATTAGGACACATAAAAAGAAAAGGAAAATGGATTAGGTCCTAGGGTTTCAATTCTTTTTATGTTTTAGCTAGGCGCTGCTAGGAACAGCGGACCTCTGAGTGTAGTCCGCCCTAGAATCCAACGTGCTAGATTAAATTATGTGTTGGTTTGCATGTCTAAGGCCCAATTAGTGGCCATTTACATCGTAAGGTGCATTTTCAAAAGAGCATGTAGTATGTAGCTTGCATTTTATGAATTTGAAAAGTTCTTTCATTGCATACCATGTAGGAAATGAGCATGAATGTTGTATGATGCATTTTATTTTCATGCAACAATTAAAATGAACCACACACACCATGTTTCAATTAAACGCTAGTGAGTTGGAAGTGACATCCAACCACTAGTAGGGTTTCAATGATGGTGGAGGTGATTTCCATCCGTTGGCCCAAATCCCACGTACCTTATGTTCTAGACCAATACCGGATCCGAGAACCTTTCGTAGCCTAGAAAATTTGCATATACTCCTCTTCGGAGGGTATGACGTTGACTAGGTGAAAACGGGTGAGGATCTGGGAGGACCTGTGCTCCTTGACCATGTGTGGACTTCATTACCACACATTATAGGTTGGATTACATGGCTTGGAGTTCATCACCAGGTTGTCGAGCTACGAGTATACAGGTGAAAGCCTTAAACTATTGAGCATTACATCAACAATTTCAAACATGATGAGAGTAGTTTAAGTTTTCAACAAATCTCAAATACACTAAACCAGTTTTAGGACACACATCTAATCCTTAAAAGAGATAATCATATTGTCTACTTTGTGTGTTTCATTATTGTTAGGGAAATCAACATAAGATCCTTGATCTGGGGCCAAACCCTAACCCTAATAATAATAATTTTTTTTGATCTGGGGCCAAACACCAACCCTAATATAAAAATATACTTTTTTGTTTTGCATCCAACGGTTTGAGAATCATGTAAATCGGAGCTATAACAAAAAATTTATTTTGGTTTTATGATTACTCTATTTTCGAAGCCGAAAATTGGGAAAAACTGCACTAAAATAGTCATAAAATGGTCTAGACAACTCCAAAAATTGCCAAATTTGTTTTGTTGTCTTATTTTAGCCCTTGTGCATCTCTCACAGAAATTTTGGGTCCTAACTCTTCATGGTTCAAAATTTCCCAAAAATTCCTAAAAGTGGTCATTTCCCCATGAGCCCTAGTTGGCCAATTATTCCAAAAATACTAAATTTTGACCCAAAAATCATATTTTTGAGTTATAGCTCATTGTGATCAGCTCATCGCACTAATCATTTTGATATATAACACTTACAACTTTTTTTGGAAGTCAAAATTCATAAGGTCATGGTCAATGCACGAGGCCATCCCCGGTCTAAGACTGAGGTTGCACCCAATGCACCATAGGGTCTGGATCACCCTAGAGGCAGCACACCTACCCAAAACATACTTGAATGCACTTCAGGTAGTCTCAGAGGAGACAACACCACTCACAGTGGATCTCATCAAGGAACCCCGCTCAGGAGAATTAACAATAGATCTTCTCGTGACCTAAATGAGAATACCTCCAGACCTACCACATCTCATTACACTGAGAGTTCAAATCAGTCCAATGAAGGGTGAGATAGAGGTAAGACAACCATTCGTATACCTATTATAATGCCAAATCCTTTCGAACATGGAGGATGTCATTTGTCTTACCGTAGTGTTGGCGAGGAAGGTACTCCTCTTGCCCAACCTTGGAAGTCCCATCACCTTGACTTCTTAGATCAAGGTGCTGGAAGATCCCACCATGGGACGTTTGAGCATGGGAGCATATGTCATGATCGTACCCCTCGTGGATTTTTTGGATCTACTAAAGAGTACATCATGGATGAAGGAACTATCATGCAGTTGTGTCCTATCCGTACCCATAGTGAGTGTTCCCAACGAACACGCGGCACCCCCGCAACATCCTTGCATGAGGATTGTACCCCAAGGGAAGAACATAATATCGATGCAATATTGAATCATCGAGGAAAAAGAGTTGCCAACCTTGTTGCACAATTTGAAGCAAACAAGAACCCTCACAAGGAGTTGTAGAGTCCTAGACCTAGCACAGCAAACCGATCAAATCGGGCACATAGGTCAGATGTGATTCAAAGAGAACAAATGCTCCAAGACCAATTGGAGGGTTTACGCATTGAGCACGAGTGTTTAGAAAATCTAGAATGAGAAAGTGCAAAACAATAGTGGTTGCACCTACAATGGTTATATGAACACCGCTTAGAGGAACGACACCTCCTTGATCTAAAGGAGCAAGAAAAGTGATCAAATAGATTGGCTCGATCTGAATTACCTCCTCATAGTGAGTACAGGAAGTAGCACAATGAGAGACGTGCTACTTCACACCTTGAGCTACATAATAGGAGAGTAGATGATTATGTTTGCCATACTTCGCAACATGCTTCTCGACCACGAGAGCGTTTAGGGCCAAACAGGCATGCGCACAGGTAGTATGAAAGATCAGAGTCAGATGACCAGGATCAACAATATCCTGAACCATATTCTATAGACGTGGTCGATGAATACAATCGACCACCTCGTACTCAAAGGAACTTACCTCCGCTTGCACCTCGAAGATCCCTTCGGGAGGAAGAGATCATCTCTTCTCAAGCCTACAAGGTGCTTACCGAGAGAGTCAAATCTCTCGAGAAACAAGATGTGGCTGGTCAAAAGCCCACTTTAAGAAAGATACACAATCAACCATTGTGTCCATCAGTGCCAAGCCTTGCTTATCCTAAGCATTTTGAAATACCTAAATGGGATAAGTTTAAAGGTGATGAAGATGCGCAAGAGCATATAACAAGCTTCATGAATGCATGTTTCCAACTACAACATGACGATGCCTTGATGTTAAGAACTTTCATTATGACCCTCTCATATGGAGCTGTTGAATGGTTTAATCAATTACCTAGGCACAACATCACCAACTTCGAACAGTTGGTGGATGCTTTCCTTGAGTGCTTCTCATTTGGCACCAAAAATAAAGCTAATCTATCTGACTTGGCCAATCTATGTCAAAATGATGATGAGCCAGTCATGGATTATGGGGATAGGTGGCAAAAATTAATAGCAGAGTTACCATTCTCTATTCCCACTACTGAACTTACCCGAATGTTTACCAAAATTTGTGCCAAGCACATATCATTGTTGCTCCAGTTGCAACAATATACAACATTCGAAGAGGCTTTGGCACAAGCCAAGGTCATTGAAGATATCAAGCTAGAGGAAGGAGACCTAAAGCTCCATAGCGAGAAAGAATGGAACAAGAGCACGCGATATCAACCACAGTAGGCTGAGCCTGCGCATGTCAACCAGATCGTGTTAAACATTCCAAAAGAAGCACAGAGCCAACAACAAGAGAACTATCAAGCTCAACCTCCTCCTGCACATCACAACCAGTGCAACAGGGATCAAGGCAAGGACAAACAGAGATGTCCACCTCGTAAATATACACCATTACCTGAATATTTGGCATCAATTTTCAATCGCCTTTGCGAGGCTAAGGCCCTAATATTGCCTGAAGTATGCACCCTAGATCCTAATCACCTCAAACCTAAAGGGTATAGAGAAGATCTCTATTGTGTTTATCATCAGCAAAATGGCCATGATATCCAGGATTGTGTTGCATTCAAGAATGTAGTGCAAAATATGTTGGATAAGAACAAATTGCAAATAGATAGCCCTTTAGCTATCGATAATCAAAACATCAACATATTCAAAAACCCTCAACACAACCATGAGGTCAACAACAATCAAGTTGAGCACGTCAATGAAGTGCACATAGCCCCGCCTGATGAGGGTTTTATCGGTATGATCAATATTACAACACAAAGTAAGAGATGCCTTGATCAGCCCAACATACCAAAAAATTCAACTAAAGTTGATAATCTATCATGGTCCACACCAACAGTGAATTTAATTCACTCACCAAAGGACCCTGTGATTACCTTTCATAGACAGGAGATTAAGCCAATCTCTAAGGATGAACCCGATCCTCCGCTACATATCATAGCGAGCATCAATCAGATCCCGTACAAGAGAGTCTTGATTGACATCGGGTCATCTATCAACATCATCATGGCTATAGCTTTGAAGCATTTAAATTTGTCACCTTCGCACATTAAGGACTCAACATTCACATTGAGAGCCTTCAATGATGCCACATCCCCAACAATCGATACAATAGTCCTACCTATACAGGTTGGGATAAAGACAATTCCTACGTTGTGCCATATCCTGGGGGTGAGAGGTAGTATAACATATTGCTAGGTAGACCATGGATGAGGGATATGGAATGCGTGCCTTCCATAGTGCACCAAAACATAAAATTCATACACCAAGGACAAGTGTATGTGGTCCCCCATGATCGGAGCCATTTTAAAAATTAAAAGAAAGTTGGTGGGCTACAAGAAACTCTAGGGGCATGCGAGCCTCAAAATATTCATTCGAATAAAATCATCAAACATGCAACTAGGGCTTGCATCAAGAAATCGCTACCTTCTCCCATCACCAAAAATCATGGTATCATATTACCTGATGAGGAGAAGAAAACATCAGTTAGCATGATTGATACAGAAGCACCTCGACCAGTTGATGATTTACACACAACTGATCTGAAATCCAAAGCACCTTCTCATGAGTTCGTGGGAATGGTCAACATTCAGATAGAGGATCGAGTGATTCTAAAGTAGATAAAACAAGAGAGGGGGCAATCAGATGTTGCTTCCACATCGAAAGGGCCAAAACCTTTGAAATTAGTCACTCTTGACTCATTTCTCATGGCGCCTCTTCAAGATAAAGAACGGGTACCTTCCCTACATCAAACTGGGGGTACTCAAGCTTACACAGTTCAACAGTACAAAGTGAAACAAAAAATTGAACTGAGTCAGAAACATGAGCATGTGGATGCCACTATCAAAGTGGACCATCAAGAAGCATCCACATCAACCCAAATAAAGGAAATAAGTGATTTACAATTACCTAATGGATCTCTAGCATCCACTTTTTCATTTCCTTCAATAGACAAAGGTATTTCGAGTCAATCATTGGAAATACACATGAATTCCTTGTCGGTCTTGCAAGCCATTCTCAGTCATTTAGAGAAAATGGAACATCGAATGGACGAGCAAGATAAGGCATTGCATGTTATCATGAACCAACTTGAAAACCTGGGATTACAAAGGCAACCCACATCTGAGGCTGACTCATCTCCTGTGCAAGCACAGGAAAAACCTCAGCAAGAGCAAGAGCCAATTCGGCCAACTCAACCATTGGGTCCTCATGACAAACCAATGTGGGTCAAGCACCCAAAACAATCACAGTGCATTTGGACTCCTCTAAACGAGTCCATGTCTGACATTCTTCAAAAGCTACAAGAAGCTAAGGTCATCACCTTACCTGACATCAAACCTATAGATCCAAATAGAGTTAAACCTAAGGGTTACAGGGAGGATCATTATTGTCTCTATCATAGAATAGAGGGCCATGGCATTTGCGATTGTTATGGATTCAAGCATGTGGTTCAAAAACTCATAGATAGTGGGGTTTATCCCATAGATGGTTCACCCATAGTGTTTCAACCTACTAAAGTAGAGACCTCATCTTCTCATGTGTGACCCCAAGGTCATTTGTCACCTCATAAGCCTCAACATCCTATTTCTCACCAAGAGTGTGACCAGCATGTTTGGACACCTTTAACTGAATTGATGTCAACCATCGTTCGTAAGTTGTGAGAAATAAATATAATCATGTTGTCAGATGTACCCTTGTACAACCCATATAGGGCCAAATCTAAAACTTATATAAGAGAACAAGCTTACCTGTATCACTAAATGAGGTGTCATGATATTAATGATTGTTATATCTTTAAACATGTAGTTCAAGACCTTATCAATGGAAATATCATATCCACAGATGGATCATTGTTGCTACCCCTTCAAGACATAGGCACCCCACTGAGGTTCATGCCTCAATTGGGAGAGTTGATTTCTGTCACTCTTCCTAAGCAAGTTGATTACATTTCAGTAGATAACATGCACATTGGGGGTCTTCAAGGTAGCATACCTTCCCCACCATCCACACCAAATTCAATGAGGTAAAGTGAGGATCCTAGAGGTAGCACACCTCCTTCACTTTCATTGAGGGGCACACACACTGGGGGTACCTAAGGTAGTGTATCCTCCATAAAAGCTCCAAAGGTAGTTGTAAGCCCTTTGGTCACTGCACAAAAGGCTCCAAGGGTTTCTCAAAACTACTTGGTCAATCCCAAAAGGCTCCAAGGGTTTCTCAAAACCGCTTGGTCAATCCCAAAAGGCTCCAAGGGTTTCTCAAAACCATTTGGTCAACTTCAAAGGCTCCAAGGGTCAATCCCAAAAGGCTCCAAGGGTTTCTCAAAACCTTGGTCAATCAAAAGGCTCAAGGGTTTTCAGATCCGCTTGGTCAAATCCTAAAAGCTCCAAGGTATCTATAACTTTGGTCAATCCAAAATCCCCAAGGGTTTCTAAAACTGTTGGTCAACCTTAAAAGGCTCCAAAGGCATTTTTAAGCCCTTTGGTCATTCCAATAAAGGCTCCAAAGGCATTGGTAAGCCCTTTGGTCAAATCAAAATTTTAAAATCCATAAAAAAAAATTAAAAAGCAATAAAATCCAAAAAAAATGGAAAATATCAAAATTCAAAAACATTTGCATTTGCATTATGCATTTTTATATTTCATTGCACACATACATTCACTTCATCATCATTGCATTAGGCATATTCATCCATTGCATGTTGCATTGGAATAAATTGTGTTTACAATCTTACAAATGACACCATGTTTGTGTTTCAATCATGCATCTATGCACTATCTTTTTCATCCATTTATCACCCTTGTGAGTAATTGTGTTTTTCAACACAACCCATCTTGTTGCTATGAAGAATATACTAGGGTTTTTTGGTCATTCAACCATACCTAGAGGTCTTCTCAAGAGTTGATAGAAAGCTTGCTTTGCTTTTGTAGTTGAGGTCTAGTTAGTATAGCCCTTAGCATATCAAAATCCTATCACTAATCAATAAATTAAACAATCCTAATAAGGACTAGGGGAAGATGAAAGCCACGAAGCAGGACCAGGTATCCTGAGGTGAAAATATTTATTCTTGCTTATCCCCCTATGCGGACGGTATGGGAAATGTTGGCAATTGGCAAAAGGACAAGTTTATTCCCTACCCAGAATCCCTTGCTTATGATAAAATGAGCAATATCCTAGAGTGATATCCCACATCAATCCTCAATATTGATACCCTAGATCGATATCATAGATCGACATCCCAGATTGATATCCCATATTGATATCATAAGATCGATATCCTAGATCGATATCCCAGAAATAGTTCCCCAAAGTAAAATCCCCAAAGGAAGTTTCTGAAGAAAATTATCAAATGTAAATCCCAAAAATTTAGATCAAATGAAGATCAAATTGTACAAAGAAAGTCAAATCAATATCAAATCCCTTGCTCAAAAGAAAAAAAAAAGAAAAATTATATAAAATAAATAATGATTTTTATCACTACATATGAGCAAGTATCCCAAAAAATTGAAGAAAAGAAGGGAGCAAACTTGAATCCCTGGAATTGTCAGCACTACTGTACCTTACGCATGATGATATGTCTGATACATTAGCATTTTTCTTGTGTGTAGACCAATGTTTGAATGTGGAAGAGCTAGCTTCAGGTGTCATGTATCGCCTAGTGGTCTAGTCCAACTGAAATCTAAACCTAGGATTGGATAGACATTTGTGGACCCCCAATCTTAGCAATGGGCTGAAAGAATCCCACCTGACATTGGGGTATGCTTATGCCTTATCTTAATATATTCATTTGCACACACAGGGATAATGAATAGTTAGGGCCTATCCTAGTGAAAGCCTTATGTTTCAAAAGTCTAGTATGGTCAGTATACAACTTTTGATAAGTCAACTAGGGTGTTTGAGTCTCATGGAAAACCTCAAAAAATTCCCAAATAGCAACAAACAATTTTCAATGCAAATCATCAAAACATCAATTTCTTTTATGAGAGTTTATTTATTAGAATTATTTTTAATATATGTTAGATACTGGATGGATGTCAGAAATGATATTTAAACGACCACTGACTATGTTATCCATATTATTTTAATTTACAAAAGCTCATGAATAGAAACCATATATAATTGCATCTCACATATGGGTGTACTATCTTTCATAAAAATAAAAAGCAACTACAATCCATGATTGTTATACATTCGGTGGTGTCATCCATTAGATTGTCAAACTCATCTTGCATTCATACATTATGTTTTAAGTGATTAAAGCATACATGTCCATTTCATAAACGCATTCTCAAAGAAACAAAGAAAAATATGTAGTATATACATGGCATAGATTATGTCATAGCAGTATAAATTAAATGCATACAAGTGAAGCAAAGTATACATGCATTTAGCATCAAAATATTGCATTCATATACAATCATCATAAGTAGTATACCTACACATGTATATCATTGCATTCTAAAATCATACAACCATCATCTAGCTAGTGCATGTCATCCATACATCACATCATATAGCATCAAATCAATATAAGCATTGCATCCACGTGCATCTCAAAAATGTAAAAATAACAAAAAAATCAAATAACTCAAAAGCCAAATGTGCCTCGTACCTAGTTATTTACCCTATACACTTGGCGGTTGCAGTGACTTGCGCTCCATGCAATCCGGAAAGATGAGTAAATTACCATAAGGAAATTTGGGGCAAATTCATCATCATAGAATTGCTATGCTTCATTTCAATCCCTAAGAAGGCCCAGGTGGTCGGACTGCTCCATGGGAATGAGATATTCATGTCAATTCTTCTATGATATTTTCAGCAGATCATCGACAATATGATTCAACACATGCCTAATTAGAATTGCTTTCATTTCAATTCCCTAAGAAGGCCTTCGTGGTTGGACCGCTCCATGGGATAGAAATAGGCAATTACTATTAATAGTTGCAATCATAGCTGATTAGGCCTTGCCAAGTATTCAAATGCTAAATCTTAATTTGTTCAAATATTTCATAGTGGTCAAGCGACCTCGTCGCTTCATTTAATTGTCATTACCCTCATCGACTCATCGCTTGAGGGGGTAGTCATAATATCATAATCATAATCAAAGTCAACATAAGATCCCTTGATCTTGTCAAAATTGTGTTCGTCTTACGAATCATTGCCAACAATTATCATAAGCTTACCCTTTGTTGGGGCAAAAAGAAAAAATGATGAGTTAAGCCTTTGTCACTCCATCTATCGGTCCTATCCGATTATACCCAAAAATGCCAAAGCACCAAATGTAAGCCTTCCATCCAGTTGGAAGCAAATTTAAGCCTTCCATCCAGTTGGAAGCAAATTTAAGCCTTTCACCCAGTTGAAAGCAATGATTCTAGGATGCACGTCCTTTTGCAGGACCTAGGGCATCTAATGTTGATCAAACTAATGATCATCATGCAACCTACGACATCATTTTAGGAGGTCTATTTTTGCTCAACATTGTGCAAATTCACAACGCATCACAAAAGGGGCATCTATAGACACCTAAAATACGTCATGTGGATGGTGACTACTCATATGGGACATGCTACAAAACCATATGGAAGATCTTGGACAGACTCCAAGATAGAGTAATGGTTTTAACCACTCAATTTGGGCTCCTTGGCCTAATCAGCTCAAACCACTATTGAGACCTATGGTCTATAGTCTGAACCACTACTGACACCCATGGTTCATAGTCTAGGCCACAGCTATCACCCGTGGTTTAGAATTGAAGTTCAGTTGGCCTTCATCCGAGCCAAATCGGTTTGAATGACCATTTGTTCTAGAAGAAGGTAGTTGAAGGATGGAATATTCTAGAGGCTTCCAATCCAACTATCCCAACCACCTCTTCTTGATCTTGGCTTCTCCATGAAGCCACCCCTAGCCCTTGGGTAATCCTATAAGTACCCCTTCAAATTAGGGCAAACTATCAAGTGTGCATTGGAGATTAAAGTAGTGAAGCCCTGTCGAATTGTAGACTCACTTGAGTGTACTAAGAGAGTTTTTTTGCCATTCATTTTCCAATTCATCTAGCATCATGTCAATTTGTGCCATGGATGCCCTAAGGAGCTAGAATGCCAAGAAACGCAAATTCAGGCAAACGGAGGCCCAATTGTGCAATTCAACCGCCAAACCAGTCAGAGGACATCAAGGTGACCCTTGACCATCAATTTGACAAGGAGGATCAAGCCCACAACCTTGGATTTGGAGGGAAAAACTACTTTGTTGCCCATTGCGACTAACATCCGTAGTGTATAGTGCAGACCGCTCATTTGAGCTACGGTTTGCAATCGGTGAAAGATCTCCTTATTATTCTTTTTGCATTATATTTCACTAGGTTAGATTAAGCATCTTAGTGGTTTATTTAGCATTTTAGAGACTCTAACTAATAGAATTAGGGTTTTCATCAAGTTTACTTCATTATGGAAAATAAGACATAATTAGCTCATTTTCATGTTATCATGCTTCATTTCATGCAATCAATCCACTAGATAGATAGTTGTACTTTCCAGTTATATGTTTCAATTAATATTTTCAAGTATTGCATAGGGTTAACATGCTTTATTCGTTTTCTTGATTTTATTAGTGTTATGGCATCTTTATGTTCATATTCCTTAAAGGGCCTCATCATGAGAGGTTGCCTATGCTATTAATGCTTTTATGTTGTTTATTGACCATAGGAAAGTAGATTCAAAGGAGATTCAACCATCCAATTCCTTCCTCAACACGGAGAAGAGGGTCAACTCCACCCTAGAGCAGTTCGTGTCACCCCGAAGGGCCTAAAACTCACATTTACCCTTGAGAGGGAACATTGCTTTTCCTATTGTAATAAGAGTATCAAAATGGTATCCCTAAGAGGGACGTAATTGTAAATGGAATTGGCTTCTTTATAATGGAATAAAAGTGTTTTTCTTCTTCCCATTTGTTGTCAATTTTGCATGCATCTACTTTGTTTCTCTTATTTCATTTTACGCAATAGGAAGCATAGGTGTGAGGCCATTTTTGTGGTCACAAGAAGAGTTCTCAAAAAAATTGGAAGGAGAAAGAAGAAGAAGTTAAGGAAATCCCTATTTAATAAAGTTGAAGTGGTCATTGGAGTAGATTTGAAGAAATATCAGTGGAATTACAGTAAGGAGAAGCTCTAGATAAAGAAGAACTTGGGTCAATTATCACCATACGACAACAAGGCCAAAAGGAAAAAGGATTTGGTAGAAATTTTACCAAATTTTAGAAAGGATTCTAGAAGACCTCAAGACATTCATATTCTTGATAAGGAGATTGGTAAATTGACCAAGTTTGAATTCAAAATTTCACAAGGATATTGGAGGATAAAGGAGCTAGAAAAGACCACCATATTAGAGAAATTTGAAGACTACTACTAGAATTTTTAAGGCTTATTTGTAGGAAAGAAGATTGCTGATTTTACAACAGAAATTGAAGAGTCATAGGCCAACAAATTGAAGGTGATATAAAGCTACAAGTTGAAGAATATTTGGGCATATTTGAAATAGCCCTTGGAAAAAAAACAAAGGAGGAATTTTCTACATTAAAAGCTAAAAAATTATAGAGTATAGCATAGCAAGAGGGCAACAATCTAAGCGAGAAAATTGAAAAATAAGGGCATAATTAGAAGCTACAATATTGATAAGTTTAGGGTAGCAATAAAAGATGTAATATTTATAAGTTTAGGGAAAAAAACACAAGGAATTGAATATACAAAATTGATAATATTGAGGCATCAATTGAGTACAAAGGAGAGCTACAAAGTTTACAGATTTAGGGAAGAAAATAGGTGAACCAAATCACCTAGAATACTAGCTACAAAAAGGAGGTGAATAGGTATGCAATATTGGTGCTATAAAATTTCATTATTTGAACATTCACATTAGTATATTATAAAGTTTTTTAAGCATCATATTAGATTTATTAAAGGTAGCATAAATGAGTTTAATTTAAATATAATTAAGTTAATAAAGGAGGTAGCATTATCATATTGAAACCTGCAAAATACATCAACACAAGATTGAGTTAAAAGTTGCTTGAAATGAGAAATAAGAAGAAGTAGATAGTGCTTAATGCATGTTATTTTTTAGATCTATCAAAGTGCAATATTATTAAGCAAGGGGATAATGTATAGTGCATAAGAATGAGGTTGAGTTAGAGTGTCCAAAGACACCAAAAAGCATAGGTAAAAGTTACAACAAGTCTTGGTGAAGAAGTGCCACCATATGAAAATAAATAAGGGCCATTTGATAAATTCAATAAGGCAAGATAAAAAATGAGTCTTAAAAGATCTCAAAAATTTGGTGTAATAAAGGTATTTTATCTAAGTTTTAAATAGACTTATTTCTATTTTTAAAAGCACCATATTTGGTTTTTTAAAGTAGCAAAAAAAATTCAAGAGTTGAAGTGACTAAAGACACCAAAGGGGCACAAAAGGTTGTAGTCATTAGTGTAAAAATCACCAAGTGGAAAAGGATAAGCCATGGAGTGAAGAAGAAAGAGTTGAATAAGTTCTAAATGTTGGCATATTCAAGGTTTCTAAAGACACCAAATAGGGCACTAAAACTCAAATAAGGTAATTCCTACACTGGTTCAAAACCTGCAACAAAAAAATAAGAAAAAAATAATATAAGGACAAAGGTGTAAGTCTTAAGGAAGGAAAATAAAGTGAGTAAAAAAGATTTTACCTAGGTAAAGAGGCTTGTATATCTAGCAAAAAAATGATGAAACAACCACCAAAGAGGAAGAATTGAAGCACCACAAAATGAGGAGCCACCACCATTGAATAGGATCATCAATTTAAGGGGAAGATCCACCATCAAACATTGGAACTCAAGATGTGCTCAATAGTTGCAAAAGGAATACCAAATAAAGTACATTGAAAGAGAGGAGTTGACAAAGAATGTTAAGGAAAAGAAAGGAATATTGAGTGCCAAAATAAATGTTACATGTAAGAGAGGAGTGGAGTCACCACTTGGCATATTGGTTAAAGACTTCATTGACCACTTGTCATAGAAGGAAAGGGAGCACAAACATTCCAAACTAGTGCTCACTGAGGAAGGAGGCCACACATTATAAAGTAATACCTATATTATCCAAATATTTGAGTATCATCTAAAGTAACACCTACACCACCTAATAGGGTAGAAAAACTAGGAGTAATGTTCAAATATTACATTTAGTGCCATGTGTTATATAAATAAAGGAATAGCATTAGGTATGAAGAACCCAAACTATAAATAGAGTGCACATTCTAAGCATTCAAGGTCAGAGAAGGTTGAAGAGGCAAGAGGAGAACAATAAAAAAAGTTGAAAAAGGAGTGATATAAAAGGAAGAGTAATAAATATAGTAAAAAGAGCTTGCCAAGCATTGAATACTGAGAGGAGAAAAATCCCAAAATAGTGTACAGGTTGCATTCAAAGGATTGTTGGAAATTTGAGCAAGTTTTTTTGACATTGATATCAAGAGGTTGATGTCCAAGATTCATCATCATTAATGTCATCAGGTTGTTTTTCCAAAAGGTAAGGAAAGATTTAAAATAAATATGATATAATATTTATTTTAATATTATATACCTAAAGATATCTAAAAGGTTGAAGACCCAAGGCAGGAGAAGTAGGTTTAAAAAGAAATAATAATATTATAATATTTCGGGAAAAATATTGAGGTGAAGAAAAATGAGGTCCAAGGAATCATTAAAAAATAAATCTTTGAAAAGACCCATTGAAAATATTTTAAAGGTTATTATTTAATTTATTTAAATTAAAATATTTTAATCTATGATTAAAATTTTAATTTAAATAAATAGGAAGGCGCCAAAAGGATTAAGTTTAAAATTCAAATTAAATTTCAAATTTGCTAAGTCGACATGTTGGAGTGCAAAGAACAAGGTATAAAAGGAGGCAATGATTTTTATTTTAAATCATCCATGCAATTCGTATGCCCAAAAGTGAAAATAATAATTGTGCATTGCATTAAGATGAAAGAAGAGAATTTTCATGTGTTAAGGTTTAAAGAGGTAGACTTTGTATTAAGTCTAAGTGGAGTGCCAAACCAATCCTAAAGTGCTATGTAGCACAATAAATGGAGAGAGGTTGGTTAAGATGTTTTCATAGGGTAGGTCAAGGGTTTGATTTGTGTCCCCTTTGTTTTGAATGCAATAAAGGATTTTGATTAATTTTGAAAATCATCAAAAGCAAAGAATAAAGTGTGGATCATGTGCTTGGAGTTTTGTGTTGGGTATGTAGCCCAACGACAACCTAGTTGTAGGCTAAGATGTTGTAGTGGCAACAAGTTACAAGTTCGAGTTTGGGTGCAGTCATAACAAGGTGTGATTTGTTTTTAAGATGTTAGCCATCACATAAGGTAAGAGCTAGATTTAATTTTTGGCCATGTGATAGTTTTGAAATGTGTTAGAGGCCATGTGAGTATTTTTTCAAAGGTGAAATAATAGGGAGTCATAAGGTTGATTAAGATTTTTGATTATAATTATAAATAAATATTGGAGCCATAAGGTGTTAACAAAGGAATTAATTTTTAATTTGTTGAATGCTATTTTTTGAAGCTTGGAGTTTATAAGGTGTTATCAAAGAATTTTGACTGTTTATGAATTGAATATTATTTTCTGAAGTTTAGAGATTATAAGGTGTACTTGAGACTTGATATTTTTTGTATGGTGAAATAATTATTGAGGAAAACATTTGAGTGGATATTTTGAGATAGATTGTTGATATCTAACCTTGAAATTTGCAAAAAGGATTTGATTGTAATTAAGACAGGTTTTGAAGACATATCTCCAATAAAACAAATGTATGGGCACATATTCCTTATGAGTAGAATATTATTGGATTGAATGTTGTGAAATGCAAAGTTGGAGTGAAAAGGATTGTTTGATAAGCATTGTTGGAAATGTTTGAGTAGGTTTTCATGTGCATGATTTGTGGATGTTGAAATATCATGAGTATCATTGTTATGTGAAATTAAGAACTATATTGAGCTAGGGTTTGTGAAAAATCATGAGTATCATTTTTATGTGAAATTGAGAACTATCTTGAGCTAGGGTTTGTGAAAGAACATGAGTATCATTGTTATGTGACATTGGAATCATATTGAGTCAATTTTTGAGTTTCAGTGTCAATTTTTGGAATTTTAGTGAAACACTTGGTTAGGGTTTGTAAGAAATATGTGTTTCATTGAGTGGATGTTTGAGTGAAGTTGGATGAACATTATTGATTGAAAGCATTGGAGTGATGGTTCAGTATTTGTGAAATAAATTATTCTTTTTTTTTGAATTGATTTGAAAGATAGTTTGAAAGTGATAGAGTGTTTTTTGAGCATAAAATACTGTGAGTGTTAAACATATTGGGTATTTAATAATTCTCTATATGTTTCTATGGTTGAACAAGATTCTAAGTGAAAATTGTTTGTGTGATTGAAGAGGATTTCTGAAATAGATTAAGTTGATTTTTGTATGCAAGTTTTACAATTGATTTGAATAAGCTTTTGTGAAAGCTAGTGGACATATTTGAGTAAGTCCTAGAGGGGACTTAAGGATAGAGTTGAGAAAGCTTTTGTGAAAGCTTAAGGATAGATTTAGGTTAGATTTTATAAAATATTACAAGCATATTTGAGGTAAGTCTTGGTGAAGACTTGTTGAGTATATTGAGCAAGTTCTAGGGAGGACTTGTTGAGAATATTTGAGGTAAGTCTTGGTGAACACTAGTTGAGAATATTGAGCAAGTTATAGGAAGGACTTGTTAAGAATATTTGAGGTAGGTCTTGGTGAAGACTTGTTGATCAGATTGAGAAAGTTCTAGGGAGGACTTCAACATATTTGAGGTAAGTATTGGTGAAGACTTGTTGAGCATATTGAGCAAGTTTTAGGGAGGACTTATTGAGAAATTTTGAGGCAAGTCTTGGTGAAGATTTATTGAGCATATTGTGCAAGTTGTTGAAAGTACTTGTTGGACATATTTGATACAAGTCTTAGTGAAGACTTGAGATCATATTGAGCAAGTTATTGAGAGGACTTGTGGATATATTTGAGGTAAGTATTTGAGAATACTTGAGAGCATAATTGATTGATTTATTAGTTCAAGCTTTGGGTTAAGGCTTGGAGCAGATCTAAGTAGATTTGATTTGTGATTGTATCAAGCTTTGTGTTAATTCTTGAGGATAGAGATTGGTGTAGATTTAAGGGTAAATTTCTACCAAATCAGAGATAGACTTGTGAGCAGATTTGTGCTAGACATATTTTGAGCAGAGTTGAGAGTAAGATTTGGAGGTGATAGAGTAGAGGATAGTAGTCTCTAGTAGATAGAGATCCATTAGCTAAGGCAGTGAGGATAGAGGTCTTTTGAGTGAGTACAAAGGTCTTCTATGAAGAGAGATCCACAAGCTAGTGTAATGAAGGCAGTAGTATTCTAGAATATCACTAGCCAAAGCAAAGGACAAGGAGTTCTCCTTTGGATAAGAGATCCAAAAAATTAGAAAAGGGGAAAGAGTTATCGTATGGATTGGTATCCATGAAATTTAATAGGGGATTGGTGTCTCCTTTGGACAGAGGTCCATAAACATTGTAATAGGGAAGGATTCCTAAGATATTTGTGCACAAAAAATTAGTGAAATATTTTCTTTGTGGAGTAGCCCACATTGGGTGAACCACATTAAATTGGTTTCTCTATTGTGTGTGATGATTTATACATTGATTTGATGTATATTGCCACATTATATTGTCATTGATATATTAGATAATATTATTTGAGAAATAAAAGTTTATCTTATACTATTCACCCCCCCTCTTAGTATACGCTTGTGTTCTTCAAGGAGTAGCAGACTTAGACATAGTACCTCATCTCGAATGAGGTATATGAACATTTAAATATTATTTTTATATTCATTAAGGTTAAGGAGACATAAGGTTTATAAATTTTAAGGTTAAGTTTAGTTAATTAACGCTTGGATATATAAGTAAATAAATTGATAACCTTCGATGATTTATTGATTGATTATAAAATCTATAAAAGTAATGAGAATATAACCTAAAAGAGTTTTGAAAATTGCATTATTTGAAATTCAAGTATTGAAATATTTACAAATAATCTAACTAGGAGAAATAATATTTTCTACATTGAAATTGAAACATTAAATTTGCAAATATATCTTATTTTCTAAATTTCTAATTAGGGAGATATAAGGAGTTCAAAACCAAATTATATAGCTTGAAATTTATAAACTATATCATTGAAATTTAAAGGATATAAAAAGCAAAACATAAATTTATTAGAAAGTTGAAAAATTACACATGATATTAGTTTGTTTCTCAAATTATTGAGATATACAGTATCCAACTCTAAATTATTCAAGATAAAAATTTCATCAATTAAAATTGCATTAAAATTATTTTTAGCTTTCTATTCACAAATAGGGAGAAATAAGGTTAAGAATAGTAGTTGAGGGAGATAAAAAGGATTATACTCAAAAGAAAACTTTGAAAGCTAAGCACTTTATTAATACCATACTATATTCAAAATATTTGATAGATACAAAGTATTCTACAAAACTTGTAAAATTGAAAAGAGTACATCAAATTTGATTCTATACTCAAATTCCATGTCGGAAAAAAATAAATCTCAAAACTAGGGAGCCATAAGGTAGTCAAACTCAAAGGTTTAGATATTTTAAAATTCTACCAAAATTATTCTTTTTAAACCAAAAAGTTACAAGAATTATTACTTTAAAAATAACTATGGAAAATATTATTAAGTATATAGGATTCGATAATGATCATGGTCACACTTACCTCTACAAGTTGTCATTACCAATAAGAAACTATACTCTCTAGGATTTTTACTCCTTGGTCTAACTGGTCTAGTCAGCATACAATACTTAGCTAATCCCAAATCATATTAAGGTCCTTAATAGAGTAAGTTTCCCCAAAGTAGCAAGGCTCATCCTAGCTACAATCCATGGAAGCTTCTAGTCTTATGACCTAGAGCTTTGGTACCAACTATAACAACACGTCTAAACCAACCCAAGAGAAATATATATTTTTTATTTCACAAGCAAGGTTCATAGAGGAAGTCCCAATATAGTTTTTATCATTTTACAAGGTGAACCTATATGTTGTTGTAGATGACCGCAAGTGGTTAAGAGTGGCTAACATCCCCTATTTTTTAGGTTCACCTTACTAAACCTCACTTTTTCTAAGGATGCCCAAGTGCACCTCCCCCACCTTTCTCATATCTTCACCAACATAGAACATTTGACCACATTATAAGGATTATCCCTTAAGACCTATAACACTTAAAGGGAAATGTCTATTCCCTAACCTAACCATAAGGTTATTCTAGAGTAAAGCCTTATTGGTTAGTTACCACACCTTTATGGGATAAATAAGGTCATTCCATTGACTTGGTAATGAGTATGGTCACCTAAACCTTATTTTTTAGTGTACCACAACTACTGCCTCATGAATGATTCCATTAGCCCCAACATTATGGAACATCTAATCCTCACCATTCAATGTGTATCAATCATAAGCATCTAGTCATTGCATCACCACAACTCCTTAAAAATTTGTGATTACATGGCTATTGCATC
Organism: Wollemia nobilis; assembly: GCA_028583015.1. NCBI lineage: Eukaryota > Viridiplantae > Streptophyta > Pinopsida > Araucariales > Araucariaceae > Wollemia > Wollemia nobilis. The sequence continues at coordinate 716,068 of JAQPPZ010013509.1, read as the reverse complement.
ACCACAACTCCTTCCAAGACTCATAGCTACCTGGTTATAGTATCATCATAACTCCTCCTACTATTGGGTTAAACTCTTAGACTTAGGTTCCTAACAAGGTTCCATACCCAAAGATCCCACCAAACCCAAGATAAATCATAAATCAATATAACCTCTCTTATTGATGAGAAATAAAGTGCTATAACATAGTTAACATGCTTAATTATAACACAAAATCAAATTTTGAATTTAAAATTATCATATTAAACCCATACTTGAATTTCATTTTGGAACTAGCATAAAAGAAGCTTCGATCTAGTTTGAGCATTAATCTAAATCCATGTTAGCATAAAAAAATTCTTCAATTAAATCTAGAAAAAGTAAACTTACATAAATTATAATGCTAGCATATATTTCTCATAACAACAAAATAGATTCCTCAAAAGAATTTTGTTGCATATTATTATTTTGTTTGTTCAAACCAAGTATTCCATATTTACATAAAGGTCTCCAAGCATTATTCAATTCAGAATGAAATAACAAAAGTGTTACATCACAAAACTTTTATTTACATAACAACTTTACAATTCTAAATACATTAAAGTAAGTCTGCCCAAGTGGCCTCTACACCACCTTCTTTTCACTATCTTCTTCATGAAATAATTCTCCCATGGTATTTATAAAAACTTTAGGGATAAGGACAACTCTTAATGCAATCCAACTAACATGTTCTATGAAAAATCCAAGAAACCATGCAAAAATACATTTTGATCAATTAAGAGAGAATCCCATACTATAATGATTTCCTATTTTCACAAAATTAGGAAACCATTGAAAACATAATCAATTTTTCCCTTCACAATATTATTTCAAAAAACAGCTTTTTTATGCATTCCAAAAGTATTTTTCCCTAATTAAAATATTTTCATATTCTTTCTTTCCAATAACAATAATACAAGCCTAAATTTTACTAATTTTCAAGCAAAACTTTAGCAAAAAAGATATGTATTTCCTTTAATATTTTATCTTAATCATTCACTAAATTTTTTAAACAAAAACCTCTAGAAGCTACAACAAAGGAATATATATAATTCATACTCCAAAATTCCCTAATTCTCAATTAAAATAAATCCTCTAAACTCTTAATCTTAGCTAAAGGATCAATTAAAAATCAAGCCATGCTCTTAACTTACATATAAGCAATTAAATAATCACAAAGTGACTTAACCAAATATTAAACCCAACACTAAACTTACATGAAACTTATGTAAGCAATAAATAATTGAGCAATGAAAATAATAACACATAGCTTAAAGTCAAAATGGTTAGCTAAACCCAAGTTACCATCTTTTTTGGCTAACAGCAAACACCCGCAAAGCCCTAAAATTCTAAAACCAACCTCTCAAATATAGCTAAATACCACATAGATCAACACAGGATGCATGATCAAATAAAAGAGTATAGCATAAGGTGACAATACTAGATATAATTAACAAGGACCACCCAAGAATGCACTTTAACATGGAGAATATATTATTCATTATAGATCTAAATTTATGTCTAGCAATAACAAGGAGAACCACTCTTAGGTTTTAATCATACATCTAGCTACAATAATAAAGCCACTCTTAGGTTTCAAGCATACATCTAGCTATAGCAAGGATAACTACTCTTAGGTTTTAAGCATATGTCTAGCTACAACAAGGAAAACCACTCTCAGGTTTCAAGCATACATATTCAAAACACTGATAGAATAGATAATTGATCTAAGGACAAATAAAAGGGTATGCCATAGACATGAACATGGGAATATCACTTGCTTGACTAATAATACAAAGCTTAAATCAAAGGTAAAATTGTAGGCTATTCAAATTCAATGAAAACAAAAAGAGAAAAACTCAAATAAAACTTAAAGCACAAGCATAACACTACACAAAATTACCTTACTAAACACCAAGCTTTCCAAAACATTGAGTTTTCCCCAAATATCTTCTAGTTGCTTCCTTTGATCCCCATCCAACATGATATCTCCTCTTTTTCCAACCCCGCACTAGGCATCTAGAGGATATAAAACATGTAGTAGGGGAGTACCTATATATGAAGGGCCATTTTCTATTTTCAAGAAGTAGTCACCCACTACTCGTTGTTTGCTCACCCCCTTATGTTCTCAAGATTTACATTCCAAAATGGGAAGTAAGACTTAATCAGGTAGTCTTAATAATTATTAATCCCTTAATATTCTCAATATTTGGATTCTGATAAATTATTGAGGACTAAGGTTGCATAAATAATTTTTTATTTCTTTAATCAAAATTTTAAGCAACAAGCATTTAATGTAATAACTCAACCATAATATTATTACTTCTAGAAATAAGGTACTTAGACTAATTCACTTATTTAGTCTCAATAATATTAATTATTAATATTGAAACTCATATTTCAAGTACTAATATTATAAACATATTAATATTTTATTGGATTAATACATCAATCTATGCTTTCAAAAACTTAAGAAAAACAAAGAATTAATAAAATGTGTGATACTTTACATTTCTTTATCCTTAAGTAGGTGTTTTTCAAAGATAACTAACACATTATCCCCAATCCTACTATGGATGGTTTATTTACCATATCACTCTCATAGAACAATCATATATATAAATAATAAGAAAATTCAATGCATCTATGTGATGGATATACTTTTACCCTTGAGCCATCTATGAAAAAGTCATCCATCATTTCCTAAATTTATCTCTCATCTCTAGTAACTCGGATATTGCTGAGTTAAAATATTTTGAAGATTTATTTATTTTTAGTTTTTGAAATTTGAAATAATTTGGTTTAATGTTATTTGAAGTTTTTTTAAATATTTTTTAAGATTTAAAATTTAGAGAGTATTTTAAAACTTGAAATTTTACAAATTTAATTTAGTAGGGAGTTAAAAGTATTTCTACATCAAAGGTTTAGAATTTAGAATTTGCAAATTTCTTATTCAAGTTATATTGAGAGTACATCAAATAAGTTATAAACATCTAATTACTTCCTTACAAGTACTAAGAAAACTACATTTGGTGATTTAATCAATATTCTTTAGATTATATGAAGTTAGAAATTTAGTCAAGGATGAAATGACTAATAATGCCTTGGTATCTAAAGAAAATATACCAAGTAATATTGCTACAACATCCAAGTATAGATCTAAATGGAATTCAATATTTTTTTGTATATGTAATAAAAAATGTCATAGTACAATTTTTGTAGATATAATCAATGAAATCAGAATCAAGGAAATCAAATGAATAAACATTTTAGCAAAAATAATTTCAACCTTGGTATCAACAAATCCAATATCGGCCTTAGTATCAATATGGTCATTAGCAACAACACCAACTAAAATTTAGATAAGAAAATAAAAAAGGAAATTCAGTCCAAGAAATTCATAAAATTTAAGAGTTACAAGAATCATCAGAAGGAAATGAATTCAAAGTTTTTTAATTAAAACTCTTAACTAATGAATACATTCATGAAAATTATTCAAATTTTTATAAAAATACTAATGTTGAAAATGCTATAGAAAATAGGATACAGGAGAAAAGAATTTAAAGGTTCAAAAAGGCAATATCAAGACCAGGACAAAAGTTTATAGACTAAATCAATAAAAGAAGAAGATTAGGAAAGTAAAGAGGAAGAGAGCTAAAAGAGATACCTATCAAAATAAAGTGTTAAAATAAGAACTTGATGATCTCAAGGAGGATCATATATTGAAACTTAGTCAAAAGTATAAAGGAAGCAAATTGAATATGGAGATAAAGATTGAAGACTAAAGTCTTAAATAACCAAATAATGTAATACAAGAGGGTGTTGGATAATATTACATTATTTGGTACATGAAAATGTACCCCCATGATACCTTTATGGTACAAATATAAAAAAGTAATAGATTAGGGTTTGTGTCTATGGTTTATATGAGTTATTTATATTTCCCTCTTATGTAAGTATTAATGTGCAAGATATGTGCAAGTGTCATGTAAGAATGCAATGTGTAGGATATGCACATATGTTCTGTAAGAGTGCAATGTGCAAGAAATGCATAAGTGTCATGTAAGAAAGAGTGCAAGTATGTGCACAAGTGTCATGTATGTAAGTGTACATATATTTAAAGTGAGGATATACACAAGTTTCTTGTATTAGTATTGTATGTAGGAGAGTAGGAGTCATGTAGAAGTGTGAAAGTACCATAGAGTCAAGTATGCATGTAAGAAGAGAGTGAAGAGTCTAGTATACAAGTGGCAAAATGAGAAGCCAAATGTCAAGAATAGGAAAGGTTGCATCTTCTAAATATATGAGTGCAATATACAAGTATTTAAAAGTCACATTACTATGTCTATATTATGGAGACAAATCTCCATACAATGTAACAAAAAAAAGAGTAACAATGATCTGTAGCAATCACCACATAGCAATCATTGATAATAAAGTTTGTATATAGATTTTTTAATAATTTTTATTGTAAGTATTTTCATGCATGTACATGAATTATTTTTGCCATTTACATTAATATTTGATATTATAAGTGAATGTTATTTTAATATATTCTGCTAGATATATATTTGATTGCTCATGTATATAATTCTACTCTTGATTATTGATATTTCGACCTTTAATATTTTGGCTTATTTATAATGGGACCTATGATATTTTGAGATAGTTAGGCTTAAAATAAAAATATATATTCACATAAACCTTGATCAAAACCTTAATTTTTTTAAAATATCATATATAATACTTAAGTAAATCCTATTGTATGATTTATTCACAACCAATTTTATAAGCATAATAGGTTTCTTAATGGAATTGTGAGAATGTATGGCCTCTTGTGAAATTATTAGACCATAAATAATTTACTTAAATTAAACAAAACCACCGTGTTCCTTGGGGATAACCCATTTTAGAAATCATTTCAAGCTATTTTTCATTATTTTTTAAATTATCTTATAAATTGTTTTATAAAGGCATATTGGATGAATATTATTAAAATATTTTGTTTTATATATCTTGAGAACCAAGACAATAAATATGAAATTGATCTCATTTCAAGCCTTCTTTTTTTTAACCTCTTCATTCTCAACCAACATATCACTCTTCAATAAACCCAAAACTATTTGAAATAAAATGACCAAAAATCGATTGAGACAACATGCTTTACCAAGATAGAAAGAAAAAAGTGCCTCATGTAGGTCCTCCATAGAGATTTTCCTCATAAAATTTTTATTATATATTTATATGATAACTAGCAAAGTATTTTGCAAACGTTTACCCCAATCCTCCTTATCATGCAAAATTTTTATAGAGTATCTTTGAATTAATTGATTGCTTCCATCATATATCCTTGTATTCCATAATGCGTCTTCTATCCTAAGTTATTATACTTTTGATTTAACAAAAAAGAAAATCTATTTTGGTAGTAGAATGATTTTTTTTGCATTTCATCAATATCAATATCGATATCATCATGACTGATGCCCAAATCATCAATGTTGTGAGAATTTTATCCAACATTTAAAATGCAACAGTGATTCTGATGGATAGAATAGATGATTATCCTATCTAGAAAGAAACTGATAGTGGAATTTTCTCTGTCAATACTTCCCACAAGCTTCTCAATTCCCAATAATTTTCTACTCCTTTCAATCTGATATGGATCAAACACCTCATTCCTAAAATTGGATTTTTCTCTTGGCTTACCATTCAAAACAAAATCCTTTCTACTGATAATCTCATAAAAAGAGGGATGATGGTTCCTAACAGATGTCACTTATGCATGAAAGCCTAGGAATATATCAACCACATGTTCACTGAGTGTGATTTTTCCAACTTTGTCATGAGCCACATGTCTATATTTCACATAAATTGGGTCCAACCCAATTTCCTGATTCAATTCTTCATTTAGTGGCCCAACCCTTTCAAAAAATTTTGTTTGCATGTCCTATGAAAAATTTACCTTCACCATTTCTTGTGGTAGGTTTGGCTTGAAAGGAATAGCAGAGTGTTCTCTAATTCCCCCAATGATCCTACTACCATAGCCAACAAAGCTATTAGCTTGGCCATAGAGAATTCCTAGCTTTTCCCCTACCCCAAACCTCCTGATCTGGGTCTAGAGCTCAATATTTTTCTCAGTCTCAACATTCCTTTGAGATTCAGCTACACTCCTACCATTCCCCATCCCATAAATTTAGTGTCATGGAAACCTCCTCCAAAAATATGGCTCAAGCTTAACTATGATGGTGCTTCCAAAGGAAATCCAGGAATGGCAGGTGCTAGAGGTCTTGTCATTAATCACATGGGAAAAATTTTGGTTGCCTTTGCTAAAAATCTAGGGATCCAATAAAACCATGTCGTCGAAGCTCATGCACTATGGAGAGGTCTAAATATCATCAAATATTATAAAGGGAATTTAGAAATTGAAGGGGATTCCCTCAATGTTACAAATTATATAAACATCAGCAAAGCCCCTTCGTGGAATGTCAATAATACCATCAAAGAGGCCAAAAATATTATCCAAGGTCAACTCAGCATCAGTTGTCAACATGTGTATTGTGAAGCTAATAAAATGGTCAACTTGCTTGCTAACATAGGAGTTCATCAAAACTCTTTGTCTATTTGGTACCAAAATATCCCTCAAGAAGTCATTGATGTAGCTAAAAAGGATTGCTTGCCAAATGGTCTCCCCTAAGAGGTGTATCCCTACTGATCACCTTTCCCCCTTATTTTCATTAATCCTCCATACTAGCTCATTTGCCACACTCACACCATTTCCAAAATTGCCATAACTATCATCAAAAGCATCCTAAAAATTCTCAAAAATATCAGTGGAAACCTAAAGCAAGATATCAAGGACATCATAGAGAAACTCTATGAAGGAGAAGATAACAGAAGCATGAAGTTTATATGGAAGGTCAAGCATAGTTTTTTGACTTGTGGTTTCTATCCATTGCATGGGATTGGATAGTTTTTTGGCTAGTTAGCATTTTTATTTCTATTTTGATGTCATTTATCCCGTGTGTGGGATTTGGTTATGGCCTATTCATGTTTTTACTTATGAGGGTTTTATTTTGGTCTAGTTTTTGCTTCCCATATAGAAATAAATTCCCCTACATGGATATAGTTTTTTCTTTATTTTAACCAGGTTTTAACCTTTTTAATTTAGTACTAAATGATAATATAGCTAAGAACTTTTCTTTTTTGTAGTATTACATCCTATATATTCCCTATGTGGTTTCTCTATATGTTTTCTCTATTTTGGTTGCTAGCATTGAAGAACACAAGATTATACTGAGAGGGGGAGTGAACAATGTAAGATCAACTTCTAAGTTTCTTTCTCAAACAATATTATCCAATATATCAATGGAAATATCAATAGTATTAATAAAATAAATGCATAAATCATCACACACAATAGAGACACAAATTTAACATGGTTCACCCAATGTGGGCTACTCCACGAAGAAAATATTTCATTAAAATTTTCTCAACAAATATCTTGGGAACTATTTCCTATTACAATGTTTATGGACCTCTATCCAAAGAAGATACAAATCGCCTAATGCTCTACTTTGTGGATCTCTATACACAAGAGAACTCTTTTATCCTTTTCTAGTTCATGAAACATGACCCAGAAGAACTCTTTCTCCTCAATGGATTCGTGGATCTCTCTCCATAAAATAACTCTATCTTCCTAGCTGCTTCGTGGATCACACTCCATAGGATAACTCTATCCCCTTGCTATTATTCATGGATATCTATCCATAGGAAAACTATTTCCCCTTGCTCTAGTTCATGGAACTCTATCTAGAGGAGAACTCTTTCCTCTTGCTCTAGTTTGTGGAAATCTATCCATAGGAGACACCAATATCCTCTTCTCTAGCTGATGATCTTCTAGAAGACTATTACTCCCACTATACTGTATTGTGGATCTCTCTCTATAGAAGACCTCTATCCTCACTTAGAATACCTCTATCCTAACTAACCTATCTAATGGATCTCTATCCACTAGAGACTACTATCCTTTGCTCTATCACCTACAAAGCTTATTGTCAACTCAGCTCAATATTTGTCTCAAATTTGCACTGAACACTATTCTTGGTCTAGTATAAATCTACTTTAACTCTATCTCAGGTATATCACAAATCTACTCTTAAATATACACCAAAATATAACCTCAAATCTGCACTCAAGCCTTAACACAAAGCTTTATCAAATCATAAATCATCTCTGCTTATATTTATCCCAAGTATTAACACAAATATTGAACAAATCAATCAATCAAATCTACTCACAAGTCTTCACCAAGACTTACCTCAAATCTACCTACAAGTCTTCACTAAGACTTACCTCAAATTTACCTATAATTCTTCACCAAGACTTACCTCAAATATGCCTATAAGTTCTCTCAAGAAATTTTTGAATATGCTCTCAAGTCTTTTCCAAGAACTTGTTCAATCTGATCAATATGTCTTCACCAAGACTTAACTCAAATCTATTCAACAAGCTTTCACAAAATCTTGCTCAAAATTTCTCAAAAACATGCTCAAATTAGCTCACAAAATATGCTCAATCAATCTCAAATCATGCACACAATGCTATCAATTTCTTTGTCTAATCTTCAAAGTAATTATTTAACTTGAAGCAGTTTAGACATATTTTATTTAGAATTTTTTTAACCTTTAGAACATATAGAGAATGATTTACTCTATCAAAAACTCAATATGTTCTACTCAATCATTAAAAATTTCATTTCCACAAATCTTATTTCTAATGTTTGCACATTCACTTTCAATATCACTCAAAACCAATTCTCAACCAACTTCACTCATTCATTCACACAATGAAGCACAACTTGCTTATAAACCTTAACCAAGCATTTTCAATATTCTTCAAACAAAATACACAATGTGTGTGTAAAGCCCTAACTCAAAAAATCCTCAATCTCTAACTTAAATATTCTCTTAATCATTCACCAATCATGCATATGAAAACTCAAACATTTCAAATAATGCTTATCAAACAATCCTTTTAAATACACCTTTGCATTTCACAATATTCAATCCAACAATATTTTAATCATAATGATGATGTGCCCATACCTTTTTTTTAATGGAGATATATTTTCAAAACTTGTCTTAATCACAATGAAATCCTCTTTACAAATTTCAAGGTTATATAGCAATAGCCTATCTCAAAATCTCCACACAAATATTCTCCTCAATAATTATTTCACAATTCAAGAAATACAAAAAATATCAAGTCTCAAATACACCTTATTATCTCCAATACTCTTAAAATAACATTCAACACATAAAAATCAAGTTCCTTTGTTAACACCTTATAAACTCCAAACTTCTCAAAATAACATTCAACATATAAAAATCAAGTTCCTTTGTTAACACCTTATAAACTCCAAACTTCTCAAAATAACATTCAACATATAAAAATAAAATTACTTTGTTAACACCTTATAAACTCCAATCCTTCTTATTTATTTTTCTAACCAAAAATAAAATATTTTTCAATTATCCTTATGACTCCCTATTCATTCCACCTATGCACTTTATAATTATCATGTGGCCTCTATATTATTTGAGCTTTCCAAACCTTGGAAAATTTAAATAAAATATGCATACCTTATAATCATTGGTCCACATCTCAAAACGACTATTGCACATGTCTTCAACTATGCCCAAACTTGAACATGCAACCAAGTTATAGTAGTGTCTTATCCCAAGGCAAGCTACCACCTGGGCTACAGGCCCACACGTGAATCAAAGTCCACCTTCTCTTATTAATACCTCCATATTAATTTTGGAAAAACAAAATGCTTCTTCTCCTTTGCAAAAAATGAATCGCATGGTATTCGAAACCATGACCTCCCCTTTGTGAGCACCTTAGCAAACCTTCAACCACCGTTTGCGCTACCCAGTGCCTTGGAATGGGTTAGTCACTTCATGTGGATTTCACCCAATGTCTGCCTCCTTTAATTAAAAATAACACGAATATCCTCTTCTCCCTTAAAATTGCAGTGCACGAATATGATATCAACTTAGGCATTCAATTTAGCATTGTGTTGTGGAAATGAAAATCATTTCACTATTTATACTTTGTCCTTTGCGCTTAACATGTCAGCCCATGCGATTTTTAAATTTCAAATTCGAATTTAAATTTTAAACCTTGGCACCTTTTTATTAATTAAATTAAAATTTTAACCATAGGTTAAAATATTTTAAGTTAAATAGATTAAATTAAATCCTTTATAATCTTCTCAATGGGTCTTTTTAAGGATATATATTCTTAATTATTCCTTGGACATCATTTTTCTTCACCTCTTCATTTTGCCCAAAATATTATAATATTAAATATCATAATATTAATATTTCTTTTTAAACCTATTTCTCTTTCCTTGGGTCTTCAATATTTTAGGCCTCTTTAGGAATATAATATTTAAAATAAATATTATATCTTTTTTTCTTTAACCAATTTTCCTTGCATTTTGTAAAAGAAACCTTATGAAATCAATGATGACAAAATTAAACATCAAAATTCTTGACATCAATGACAACAAAACTTGCTCAAATTTCCAACAATATCACCCTTTGTCATTGATGACAATCCTTTTTCCTTTAAGAATTTATTTTACCTTTTTTAGTTTTGCTCCTCCAAACTGAATGCTCTCCCCCTAACTCAAATATCTCTCCCTTTGACATCAATGGCAAAGGGTCACATTTGGGGCTAAATATAAGACTCTTAGCTAAGCCCCCTCCCCACCTCATCTCTTTGAGGTGGTTAATTTTAGGGTGGGAGTATCTCCACTCCCATAATACGATGCTCATTTTCTTTGTCCACCTTCTTCCTCAACTGATCCTTCTGATTCCTATGAATATTCCTATTCTTGCTTGTCTTTGGAAATTCTATTCTACACAACTTATCCATATGCCCAATATTATTGAACTTATAACACTTAATTTTGTGGTTCCTTGAAGGTGCAGATGCATTGAAGTTCCTCCTGGTGAAGGCATATCCATTCCTATCATGAACTGTACAAGTAATTGCTTTATGACCAAATTGATTACAAGAGTAGCAATACCCTTGAAAGAGATACCCATTTCTAAAATTTCTATTGGTGAAACCATATCCCTATTTTTCATGTGTCCTACACTACATAGCCTTGTGTCCAAACCTGTGATATGAGAAGCAACGTCCATTGAAGAAATATTGCCTTGACCCCATTGGTCTCTTAGTATATTCTTCCCTATGATGTTTCCTTTTCCATTTGTTTCTTATTTGTGCATTTTTCCTTTCCTTGTTGAACTTTCTATTTTCCAACTTATACTCAGAAGTCTCACTTTTTCTTTCACTTTCATCTTCTAAAGCTTCTTATTCTTTGGATCTTGAGATTGACTCCTCTCCTCATTCTCTTTGTTCCTCTTCAAATCTAAGTCTTGTCTTGTTTGATGAAGATATTTGTACCTTTATAATCTTATCCAAGGTCTTTGAGCTTCTCCCAAACTTGTTTAGCTTTTCTTTAGACTCTTTCACTTCCTTCCTTAGTGAAGCTACCTCATGCTCTAGTATTTCACATTCTAAAAATGTTACCTCTAACTTCTCTTTAAATATCCTTTTATTAGCTATTGAGTTTGTTAGGTATTTTATAAGATTTTCTTTCTCTTCATCACATTATTGAAATTGAAGCTTGAGTTTTGAGTTCTACTTTCTTACCTTCCTTAATTCCTTAAGAGAAAAAATAAACTCACCTTCTATATCTACTTATCCTTCCTCTTCATTTTCTGATTCTTCATCTACTCCTTTGTCTTCAATGCCATCTTCATTATTTTCATTTATACTTCCTTCATATTCTATTTCCAAGAGGAGAGTTTCTCTTTCTATATATTTAAGAGCATATTCATATTACTCTTTAGTAAAATTGAACACATTCTTTGTATAGTGATCTTCAAGATGACCAAAGTTACCACACCTAAAACATTTGAAAATTATTGGTTTCCTTTTAGCTTCTTTTCCAACATCTTCTTTTTCTACCATCAGAAAAAGAATTTCTTTTTATTAATTATATAAGGACCTTCCATCACTATCACTTGAACTCTTTCCTATATTATCTGCATAAAAACTCTTCTTATACCTCTAGAAAAATTTATTTTCATGCTTATTTTATCCATACCTATTTTTTCCTGCTTTCCTATTCTTATGATCTTGTTTCTCTTCACCACTGCTACTTCTAGATTTTGTATAATTAGATGCATAGTGACCATATTTAATGCATTTGAAACACTTAAATGATTTCATACCATTGTGCTTTCTTGTGTCTTTGTTCCTTCTACAATAGTTCACTTCTTCATCCATGGATGACTTATCACTTGAATCTATCTTCTTGTCTTTTGTTTTCTTTGCTACTTTGAAGGCTACCTCTTTCTTGGGACTAGGATCCTTTCCTATTCTCATCTCAAAAACTATGAGAGTTCCATGTAACTCATCCCTAGTCAAAGTTTCAATATCTTTTGTTTCTTCTATGGTTGAAACGTTTTCACTATACCTCTTAGGAAGTGATCTTAAAATATTTTGACAAATATCTGTCTCTTCAAATTTAAATCCAAGTCCTTGCATGGAGTTAACAATCTCATCCACACAAAGTATGTATAAATGTATTCATCATCCTTAATCTTCAAATATTTAAATTTTTTCTTGTGATTTTGCAATTTTGCCATATTGACCTTTTTTTATCCCTCATATGTTTTCTTCAACTTTTCCCAAATCTCTTTTGCTGATGTACAATGCATAAATTTTACAAACTTTGCTTCACGTAAACAACTTAATATTGTATTCATTACCTTTGAATTATTCATGTGTAGGAGCTTACCATATTTATCTGTAGGAGGAGTAGTTGGTGGTGTGTACCCATCCTCAACTACTTGTCATATATCATTTCATTGTGCCATTAGTTAAATATTCATTCATACACTCCAAAATGCATAATTTTTCCCATTGAACAATGGTGCCTTATTCTTTTAAATCCACTCTAATATTCCATCTGTGTTCCAGTAAGTTTTTCCTTCAAGCTATCAAAATTTTTCAAAGGAACCTGCTTTGATACTAATTGAAGAACACAAGCTTATATTGAGAGGGAGGGTGAATAGGATAAGATCAAATTTAATATTATCCAATATATCAATGGAAATATCAAAAATAATAATCAAATCAATGCACAAATCATTACACACAATAGAGACACCAATTTAACATGGTTCATCCAATGTGAACTACTCCATGGAGAAAATATTTCACTAAATTTTTCTCAACAAATATCTTGGAAAATCTTCCCTAATACAATGTTTATGGACTTTTATCCAAAGGAGACACCAATACCCTAATTATCCACTTTGTGGATCTCTATCTATATGAAAACTCTTTTCCCTTTTTTTGGTTCATGGAACTCGACCCAGGAAACTCTTTCTACTCAAGTGGTTCTTGGATCTCTCTCCACAGAAGAAATTTATCTTCCTAGCTACTTCGTGGATCATACTCCATAGGATAATTCTACCCCCTTGCTCTTATTCATGGATATTTATCCATAGGATAACTCTTTCTCCTTGCTATGGTTCATGGAAATCTATCCATAAGAGAACTCTTTTACCTTTATTTTGTTTATGGAACTCTATCCATAGGAGACACAAATCTCCTCTAATTTGGCTAATGATCTTCTAGAAGACTACTATCCCCACTGCACTATGGATATATCTCCATAGAATAACTTTGTACTCACTCATAAGACCTATATTCTCATTGCCCTGGCTAATGTATCTCTATTCACTGGATACTATTGTCCTCTACTCTATAACCTCCAAATATTACTATCAAATAAACTCAATCTCTATCTCAAATATATACTAAACATTATCCTTGGACTAGTACAAATCTACTATAACTTTATCTTAGGTCTAGCATAAATATGCCCTCAAATCTACACCAAACTCTGAATTCAAATCTATCATCAAGCCTTAACACAAAGCTTTATCAAATCACAAATTAACTCTACTCAGATTCACAAAGCTTAAACAAATCAATCAATCAACTCTACTCACAAATCTTCACCAAGACTTACCTCAAATATACCTATAAGTCTTCACCAATACTTACCTCAAATATACCTACAAGCCTTCACCAAGACTTACCTCAAATATACCTACAAGTTCTCTCAAGAACTTGCTCTCAAGTCTTTACCAATAACTTGCTCAATCTGCTCAATAAGTCTTCACCAAGACTTGCCTCAAATTTGTTAAACAAGTTTTCATAAAGTATTTCTTAACTCTTTCAAAAAATCTTACTCAAAACTTCTCAAACACATGTTCAAAACAACTCACAAGATATGCTCAATGAATCTCAAATCATGTACACAATGCTATTAATTGCTTTGTCTAATCTTCAAAGTAATTCCTTTAACTTGAAGCAGTTTAGACATTTTTTATTTAGAATTTGTTTAACCTCTAGAACATATATATAATGATGTACTATATCAAAAACCCAATATGTTTTACTCAATCATTAAGTTTTTTGCTTCCAAAAATCTTATTTATAATGTTTGCATATTCACTTTCAATATCACTCAAAACCAATGCTCAACCAACTTCACTCAATAATTCACTCAATAAAACACAACTTGCTTACAAACCCTAACCAAGTGTTTTCAATATTCTTCAAACAAAATGTATAATATGGGTCTCAAGCCCTAACTCAAATATTCTCTTAATAATTCACCAATCATGCATATGAAAACTCACTCAAACATTTCCAAAAATGCTTATCAAACAATCCTTTTTACTCCACCTTTGCATTTCAAAAATTTCAATCCAAAAATATTTTAATCATAAGGATGATGTTCCCATACCTTTTTCTTTGATGGATATATGTCTTCAAAATCTATCTTAACCAAAATAAAATCCTCTTTACCAATTTCAAGGTTAGATAGCAACAACCTATCTCAAAATATCCACACATATATTCTCCTCAATAATTATTTCACAATTCAAGAAATAGAAAAATATCAAGTCTCAAATACACCTTATTATCTTCATTACTCTTAAAATAACATTCAACACATAAAAATCAAGTCCCTTTGTTAACACCTTATAAACTCCAAACTTCTCAAAATAACATTCAACATATAAAAATCAAGTTCCTTTGTTAACACATTATTAACTTCAAACTTCTCAAAATAACATTTAACATATAAAAATCAAATTCCTTTGTTAAAACCTTATAAACTCAAATTCTTTTTATTTATTCTCTAAGAAAAAATAAAGTATTTTTCAATTATCCTTATGACTTCCTATTCATTCCACCTATGCACTTTATAATTAACACATGGCCTCTATATTATTTGTGATTTCCAAACCTTGCCAAATTTAAAATAAAATATGCAAACCTTATAATCGTTGGCCCACGTCTCCAAAATACTATTGTGCACGTCTTCAACTGCACCCAAACTTGAACCCGTGACCAAGACACCATAGTGCCTTAGCCCAAGGTAAGCCACCACCTGGGCTACACGCCCACACGTGAACCCAAGTCCACCTTCTCTTATTAATAACTCTACATGGATTTTGGTGAAACAAAATGCTTCTTCTCCTTTGCAAAAGATGAACCGCATGGGATTTGAAACCATGACCTCCCATTTACAAGTGTTTTAGCAAACCTTCGACCACTGTCTATGCTACCTAGTGCCTTGGAATGGGTTAGTCGCTTCACGCGGATTTCAACCAATGTCTACCTCTTTTAATAAAAAATGACATGAATATCCTCTTCTCCCTTCAATAATGCAGTGCATGAATATTATATCAACATAGGCATTCAAATTAGCATTGTGTTGGAGAAATGAAAAGTATTTCCCTATTTATACTTTGTCCTTTATGCTTAATATGTTGGCCCATGCGATTTTCGAATTTCAAATTTGAATTTAAATTTTAAACCTTGGCACCTTTTGATTATTTAAATTAAAATTTTAACCATAGGTTAAAATATTTTAATTTAAATAAATTAAATTAAATCCTTTATAATCTGATCTATGGGTATTTTTAAGTATATATATTTTTAATGATTCCTTGGACCTTGTTTTTCTTCACCTCTTCCTTTTGCCTAGAATATAATATTATTAAATATTATAATATTATTATTTCTTTTTAAACCTGATTCTCTTTCCTTGGGTCTTCAATATTTTGGCCATCTTTAGGCATATAATATTTAAAATAAATATTATATCTTTTTTCCTTTAACCACTTCCTTGCCTTTTGGAAAAACAACCTTATGACATCAATGACGATGAAACTGGACATCAAACTTCTTGACATCAATGACAACAAAACTTTCTCAAATTTCCATCAAGCATCTGTTGATAAAGCTATTGTACATGGTTTTGGAATCCAGATAAAACCCGAATAATGCAACTATCTTAATTACCAAATTTTTTTTTTTTGTGTTTCTATCATATTTATTAAGTCATTTCTCCCTAGATTTATAGGCCTAATATATTTTTTTCCTTTGCAATACCATATGATAATTATAAAGTAATTTATTTTGTTGCACATAAGTATCCTTGTCCATTCTATTTTTTTAATAAGTTTTAATAGTACATCTTACATCATCACCACATAGTGGTATTATAACAAAGCTCAGATATCATTTATGTATCACTTGACAAGATTTCAACCCTAGACTTCTCCTTAAATGTTGAAGAATCTTACTAGTTGAGCTAATACCACTTGATTAAAATTCTATAAGTTATACATCCTTGTCCATTCTATTGATCTATACTATATCTTATAATTAATTGAACTTGGAATGAATTTCTATATTATTTTATATATGATAGCATAAACTATGTCACTTAAAATTATAATTTGGCCATCCAATTATTTCATTATTTGTATAATATTGTATAGGCATGATCCTTCAAACCTTCATATGAAATTAGGGTCTTGTAGCCATATAGACTAAAAATAAAATAGGTTTGGATTATCATTGTTGAGTAGATAACACCTCAAGATAATTTCTAGCAATATTTTATACTCTATTTGCAACTATGTATTATGTAATTAATCCTATGCAATCCTTGTATTGCAAGAGTTTGACCAATATAGCTCTTTTTCTATGAATATTCAAAGCTTAAATAAGTAGCTTTCCAAATGCATTTGAATTTACAAGGAATAAAAATTATCTATAGATTTAGACCATTTACGAATACTATCATTATTTTCTAAATGATATAAAACTATGTTGAAGTCTCTCCCCAAAATCCATAAATTACAATTCTAAATCATCAGTAAATTTGACATAAATAAACTAAGTGATGGGGAGCCAAACTCGCTCAACCCAAAAACACAAAAAATTCTCATTCATTAAACTTGGAAAAATTTACAGAAATGGTAGCAGTATGCCAAATAAACTCCTTTATTCCGAAAGATAGTTTATTTTTTTTATTATTTTATAGCATTTCCAACCCTAGAAGAAAAACAACCCAAATAGGTCCAGAATGGCCCTCTTGCCTTCACGTCTGCAAATCTGTCTCAACAGTTTCCGACCTCTTGTGCATACCTTTGCTTCCCCTTTTAAAATCTCTGGCGTCACTCTCTGTTTCCCTTTTTTGACCTTTCGTTTCATTTCCCATGCCTCTTCATTGTCTTGGCTTTCAAAATGTCTTTCTTTTCGACTCTTGATCTTCGTCTGCTTTCATTGCACCTTGGTGCCAAGTGTTGTTCAATGCTGCCACTATAGATTTTGTTCGCCTGTCAATCAATGATGACATTCGATATACCTATTGCTCGATAATTTCCTCTATAACGGCCCCTATAACTGCCTACCCTTTTTTATTTTGTTTGGTCACAAAAATGCGACATGTTGCGATATCACGACACTTTTTCTTCTTTGCCAACATGTCGCGATATCGTGACACTTTCTCCTTCTTACTCTTTCTCTTCTCTTTTAGTCGCGATAATGCGACATGTCGTGATATCGTGACATCTTTTTTGTCTTGCTCTTCCTCTTCTCTTTTAGTTGTGATAATGCGACATGTCACGATATTGCGACACTTTTTCTCTCCTATGCCTTCTCTTGTATTTTGGTCGCGAAAATGCGACATGTCGTGATATCGCGACACTTTTTCTCCCTTGTGCCTTCAATCGTATTTTGGTTGCAAAAATGTGACATGTCATGATATCACGACACTTTTTCTCCCTTGTGCCTTCTATCGTCCTTTGGTTGCAAAAATGCGACATGTCCCGATATCGTGAAACTTTTTCTCCTTTGTGCCTTCTCTCGTCCTTCGGTCATGAAAATGCAACATGTCACGATATCGCGACACTTTTTATCCTTTGTGCCTTCTCTTGTCCTTTGGTCATGAAAATGCAACATGTTGCGATATCACGAAACTTTTCTCTCTTGTGCCTTCTCTCGTCTTCTAGTCACAAAAATGCGACATGTCGCGATATTGCGACACTTTTCTCTCTTGCACCTTCTCTCATTTTTTGGTTGCAAAAATGCGACATGTCGCGATATCGTGACACTTTTCTCTCTTGCACCTTCTCTCGTCTTTTGGTCACAAAAATGCGACATGTGATATCGCGACACTTTTCTCTCCCTCGCCTTCTCTCGTCTTTACGTCACGAAAATGCGACATGTCACGATATCGCAACACTTTTTCTTCTTTACCGACATGTCACGATATCGCAACACTTTTTCTTCTTTGTAGTATTTTGCCTTTCGTTGGATGCTCCTGCATCAGACAATTGAGGTGGATTGATAAGTGACCTTCACTTTTGTACTATTTTGTCACCTTCTTTTTAACTGGGACTATACAAGCTCTCCAAGCTTCAACAAAATCTAGGTCTTCAAGGTACAAACCCTTAAGTTCTTCAAACCCCACAACTTCCACTCTCATTTTTGTCAGCAAACTCTTTTCATCCATATCCTTCACTGGCTTTAGTTTATGGCACACTCCTTCATTTGTTAGGGAGTAAGTGTTTGCATGTCCATCATGGACTACATGGCGATCAAACTGCCATGGTCTTCCTAACAGCATATGACAAACATCCATAGGTAGGATATCACACAGGACCTCATCCTGGTACATCCCAATATTAAACTTTACTAAGGACTGTTCACTGACCAATGCCCTATGGTCCTTCCGCAACCACACAATCCGGTATGGCTATGGGTGTCTCCTCCTCTCTAGCTGTAACTTAGTAACCATTTCTTTAGAGACCAAGTTATCAGTACTACCATTATCTATAATAACATTACAGACCTTACCTAAACATTTGCACCTTGTGCAGAACAGGATTTTCCTATGGTCTGGTTCTTTCTCCTCATTCAACAAGGTTCTCCTTGTGACCATAAATTCTCCTCTCTCTACCTCCTCAGAATGTTCTAATTCAACACCTTCATCTGCTACAGCATCTCTAGCATGACTCTCAGGTCTCCTATTCATCCTCTCTTAGTGTTGGGGACACTCATATGCCCAATGTCCTTCTTCCCCACAATGGAAATAGGTTCCATGAAATCCTCCTCTTCCATACCCACATCCAGATCTACCTCTTCCTCTTTGGTAGTTGTTCTGACCATGGGATCTGTAATCATTATCTCCCTTCTGATCCTGACTACTGCTAGCTTCTTCTTTCTTCTCATCTCATCCTCCATCTATTCTTCCACCAGTTCTTTCTCCATGACTTCTTTCTTTTTTCTTACCCTCAAATATTTTGTTCAGCTTCTCTTCAACTTTTAGAGCAAACTGGTAAGCATCCTCAATGGTGCTAATCCTAACCAGACTCAACTCTTCTTGAATACTGGTTCTCAATCCATTGATGTAATGGGCTACCCTATCCTTGTTAGCCTCAGAATGGCCAGTTCTGATTGAGATCTTATAAAACTCCTTTGTATATTCTTTGACAAATTTTCTTGACTATCTCAAACTCTACATTTTCCTCAACAGATCCAATTCGTAATCTATAGGAATAAACTGCCTCTTCAACTTCTCTACCATTCGATCCCATCTGGTTATCTTTTCCTTTCCACTTCTACTTCTTTCTAGCTGCACTTATTTCCACCATATGCAAGCATGGCCTTTCAACTTCATTTTTGCAAACTTGATCCAATCTAGATCTACAACCTCCTCATACTCAAAATATTCCTCCATATCATTGATCCAATCAATCAACTCCTCTGGATTGAGATTCCCAGAATATATGGAGACATCAAACTTTGTCTTCTTCCCGATCTGAGATATGGCCTTAACTAATCTAGCTTCTGTAGGATCCATTGCTTCTTCTTCATCTGATGGGTCATCAACCTCCCAAGCTTCATCTTCACTATGGTCTTCTCTCCTTGGCTCAACCCCTCTTCGCAACTCCTCTTGCAAGGCTTGCACTTGCCTCTGTAAAGCTCTAAAATCTCCTTCCGGTACCACATTTCTCCCACCACCATGGTTTCTTTGTGGAGGCATTCTTCCTCGCTCTCTTCTCACAACCCTTCCACATATCCTAGTGCAAACTGCCTCACTTTCAGTGATCTACTCACTCACTCAGGAACCCTAATCTCTTTCATAGATCCTAGTGTAAACTGCCTCACTTTTAGTGATCTGCTCACACACTCAGGAACTCCTACTCTTCCACAGATCCTGGTGCAAACTGCCTCACTTTTGGCGATCTGCTCACACACTCAAGAACTCCCACTCTGATACCACTTGATGGGGAGCCAAACTCGCTCAACCCAAAAACCCAAAAAAAATATCATTCATTAAACTTGGAAAAATTTACAAAAATGGTAGTAGTCTGCCAAATAAACTCCTTTATTATGAAATATAGTTTTTTTTTTTTTTTTTTTTACAGCATTTCCAACCCTAGAAGAAAATCAGCCCAAACAAGTCTAGAATGGCCTTCTTGCCTTCATGTTTGCAACTCTGTCGTAGCAGTTTTTGATTTCTTGTGCATACCTTTGCTTCCCCTTTTAAAATATCTGGCGTGACTCTCCGTTTCCCTTTTTTGACCCTTCATTTCATTTCCCATGCCTCTTCATTGTCTTGGCTTTCGAAACGTCTTTCTTTTCGACTCTTGATCTTCGTCTACTTTCATTGCACCTTGGTGCCACGTGTTGTTCAATGCTGCCACTGTAGACTTTGTCTGCCTGTCAACCAATGATGACATTTGGTATACCCACCGCTTGATAATTTCCTCTGTAACGACCCTTGTAACCGCCTGCCCTTTTTTATTTTGTTTGGTCATGAAAATGAGACATGTTGTGATATCGCGACACTTTTTCTTCTTTGCCAACATGTTGTGACACATTTTCCCTCTTGCTCTTCCTCTTCTATTTTAGTCATGATAATGCGACATGTCGCGATATTGCGACACTTTTTCTCTCCTGTGCCTTCTCTCGTATTTTGGTCACAAAAATGCGACATGTCGTGATATCACGACACTTTTTCTCCCTTGTGCCTTCTCTCATATTTTGGTCGTGAAAATGCGACATGTCGTGATATCGCAACACTTTTTCTCCCTTGCGCCTTCTCTCGTCCTTTGGTTGTAAAAATGTGACATGTCGCGATATCGCGACACTTTTTCTCCTTTGCGCCTTCTCTTGTCCTTTGGTCACGAAAATGCAACATGTCGCGATATTGTGACACTTTTTCTCCTTTGCGCCTTCTCTCGTCCTTTGGTCGTGAAAATGCGACATGTCACGATATCGTGAAACTTTTCTCTCTTGTGCCTTCTCTCATCTTCTAGTCATGAAAATGCAACATGTCGCGATATCGTGACACTTTTCTCTCTTGCGCCTTCTCTTGTCTTTTGGTCACGAAAATGCGACATGTCGCGATATCGCGACACTTTTCTCTCTTGCACCTTCTCTCATCTTCTGGTCATGAAAATGTGACATGTCATGATATTGTGACACTTTTCTCTCTCTCGCCTTCTCTCATCTCTACGTCTCAAAAATGTGACATGTCACGATATTGTGACGCTTTTTCTTCTTTGTCGACATGTCTCGATATTGCGACACTTTTTCTTCTTTGTGGTATTTTGCCTTTCGTTGGATGCTCCTGCATCACTAAGGTCCTTCCAAAATATAGCATGAGGATTAATTATAGTTGAGTTCATATTTATGACTCAATATTTGATGTTTTCCTCTTTCTTGCAAAAAAGATAAAATATCTAGTTATGCATTGATTTTAGCAATTTTTCATCCCATTTATGATTACTCTATATCCTTACCATACCTCTTGAATATCTCATGGTATAAACTACTAGAATACCCATGATTTTCCAAATAATTTAAATGCATATTTACACTTATCTAATGGAATTCATAATATTTTATAAAATAAATAGAAGAAAAATATTAATTCAAATCTTATATAGGAAGTAGGTTCAAATCGCGGGCCTCGTCGGACTGAATGCTTGTCCATTTCATGGTGCTTTCAGTGATGTAAAATGTTTTAAATTATTGTGGCATGGCAGTTATAGGGGTGGACTGCGCGAAGATCTGTGTGGCGGCTTTTGGGACGAACATCGTAGAATTTTATGGCGGCCATAAAATCTGGATAGCCTGCTGGAATTCGTGGCAGCTACCAATTCCACCATGTAAAAATAAATAAAAAATATTATATAGGAAGTAAAATAGGTACAATGGAGATACATTTGGTGGGCACCTAACACCATAAATAAAACTATATCCATAGATGATATTGCACAACACTTTGTTAAGCAAATGAGGAGTGGGAGGGGGTATTTATAACAATACTAAAACGCAATATATAATAAATTTTAACTTAATCCAACATAACAAGAGGGCTTTAGGTTAATAATACAATATAAAGAGGATTTAATCATAACAAGGTTAACTATAACCCATAAGGCTTACATAATGAAATATTATAAATAATTAATACACTATACAATGAAATGCCCTTAGGCCTATTCAATGCATCCTATAATGTCATCCTTGACCATGAATCAGATTATAATTTCAACACCCCTCATAGTATGAACTAAGGGGCCAAGAAATGAAGATATTAGTAACAATAATATATTCCCCCCATAATTGATTCTATATTGGAAATTTATAGTTATTAAAAATCCTTTATAATACCCCTCATCATTTGGTAGACATCCACCTATCTTGAACAACTCAAATTTAATTTTATCCAACTTTAATAAGCAATTATTCATTGGATGTCGCTCCCTATTATAGTAAACATAAGTGGTCTTTTTATTTGAATACTTAGCATAACTCTTGAGCTCATAGGTAATGGCCTCCTTAGATCTAAATTCCTTTGCATGAACCTATATTTATTTAGTACCCACCACACTTCTACATTTATTTAGTACATAGGGTTAGAAAGATGAGCTAAAACTAGTAACATCAAGAGACATGTTGTAGATATTCTCATAATTCAAACTTAGATTGAACCAACTAATAGGACACTTTGCATCCCTTATTTTATTAGAACATTTAACATGAAGAACACTAAGCATTTGCTAAATCATTCCATAACTATAATGGTAAATCTAGGGATAAATATAGAATACAAAATAACTATAATAGAATTATCCGTTCCTAGCTCTAATAGAAAATCATTAGCACTTAGTAAGGTATACATACATGTTCATCAAAGGGAGATGAGTAAAAGTGCAAATAATAATTCAATCATTATTCAAAAGATATATGGTCCTCAAGCAATATAATTATGCCAATTATAAATGCCAAAGATATGACCATTAGAATATCTTGTAGATATAGATATTTCATAACGTATTTAGTTATTCTAAAATAATTGCTATCATAAAATATTATAAATTTTAGAGTAAGCACAAAGAGTGGCTA
Organism: Wollemia nobilis; assembly: GCA_028583015.1. NCBI lineage: Eukaryota > Viridiplantae > Streptophyta > Pinopsida > Araucariales > Araucariaceae > Wollemia > Wollemia nobilis. The sequence goes on along the minus strand of JAQPPZ010013509.1, from coordinate 692,161 downwards.
TCACATTCAGCATAATTGTTCTTAACTGCTTTAGGCATGCTCTACTAGTGTGGACGATGTAGGTTTTATATTAAGGCTATATTGCATGCTACATCATTGGATTGTATCCATAATATGGTGATCCATTCCTTTATATTATGCATAGATAGTTGAGTAGGGGTGTCCCATGTGAAGAGCTTCGACTATTGGAATCTTTTTACAATCTTGATTTTGAGTGGTTGATAAACACATGTATGCTTGGTCACATCAATGACTTTGAATTAACTCATACAAAGGTTGGAAATATGGGATGCATAATTTACTATCAGTTGATGACCTTGAATGTATAATGCATCCCTTAACTTCCTCTTCATACTAGATCTTCAAATTTTCTATTTTTGAATACCAGATGTTAATCTAAAGAGTTCAACAAGTAATTTTTGTTCATATATAATACCAAATGTCAAAACTCAATTTGATTCTTGCATTGATTTGTTGTTGGGTTGCATGACTTGGCCTTATTTTACATCTAGGATTGCATTTAGCCTATTGGATATTTGATTCTCTTTTGATAACATCATCACCTTCTAAAATTTGGGAACTCTAGAGGCTAAGCAAGTTACAATGTTAGATATCAGGTATTGAATCCAATACTTTAGAATATTTCTTGCTTGACATTGTTTTTTACTATGCAAAATATTTGATGCATTCTTGCTGACATCATCATTGTAGTCCATCCAACTAGCTTTAATTCCCTATGCTCAATTCTTGGCTACCAGATGTTGGGTCTTGTATCTTCACTTTTGTTCCTCCTTGAAGATTGTTAAATGTTAAACTTTTGTTATCTTTTTTTTGACATCAACATCGTATATACCTGATAAGATTTTCATATTTAGCCAAATTCTATTTTTCTTTAGTTGGGTGTTGGGTTTAATGCCTTAGCGTCAAAATATTATCCCAAAGGCATATGTCTAGTTCCCTTTTATTCTCCCTAGTATGTTTTGCCTTTGGCCACACTTATCTTCACTCAACATATTTTGGTAATTTTTTTGTCTACTTCATCTACTTTAGTAGCTTCTTCTATTACTCTTTTGGATTTTTGCATGCTCTATAAAAGAACTACATAGTCTAACTATATCACATAGTGGATGTAGGTGAGAAAATTCACCTACATTATTGGTGATTTTTGAGGATTTTTGCTTGTAAAATTGAGAACCTAGAATGCCTTATCTATGGGATAATAAAGCTTTGAGAGGAAATAGAGATTAAAGGTAAAATATTTGAGGGAAATAATGGTGGGAAAGGCTGATGGTTATAATAGTAAAAAATAAGAGAATTTCAAGGTAAGGAAGGAAACTGATGTAAGGGAAGGGGGAAATGAATGTTGCAAGGGGCGAGAAAGGTAAGTGAGGTAAAGAATGTAGGTGTTGGAATTTGGTGGAAATATAATTAGGTAGACATGATAAGAATATAACTATGGAAGTGTGTGTTGTGAAGGTATGAATAAGGGTGATAAAAAAATGAGGGGGATGTTGTTAAAGGAAGAGAGAAAAGAAAATAGAGATACCTGAAAGTAAGTACCTCTTGCAAAACTGAAACTTCCATGAGCATATTTCACTACAACTAAACAATATTCAAGTCAAAATCTATAGCTTTAGGTAAATATTCACTTGTTTAGGTAGCATTAATACAAATTTTAGAATACTTAGAACCTTCCTTTCTCTTACTATTTTCTTCTTGTCAAAATTATGTAGGTAAGCTTCATAATTCATTCGACTCTTTATCGATTCGACTAAGTGCATGGATTCCTAGGATAATCATGGAACTACATGCATTTGGATCCTCATGTATTATTTTATAGATGCTTGTTGAAGTTGATGATAACTATATTTTCATTTGGAATAGGCTTTTATCAGTATTGGCACAATCTTATTAGATATAGTTGCCCAACTGATAGTCCAACTCTTTTGTTCTTTTTTTCTAATCAAATATTTGCACTGAGGTACTATCATTAATACAAGATATTCTTGGTTTTATTGCTTTGGTACCTTGGCACATGGATATCAAGTTATTGGAAATTTGAAGTAGTTGTGTTGTCATTGACGTCAAGAGTCAGTTTTAGTGATCAATGCAAGGAATTGGCAAAAGGAGGGTTAAATACCCTGAAGGAAGGAGATACCTAGGACCAAAGGAAATAATATTATAATATTTATTATTATAATATTAAAGGTGGTCATATAAGGTCTAGAGGTAAAAAAGAAAAAAACCTAGGCCCAAAGGAAATAATATTATAATATTTATTATTATAATATTAAGGTCTAAAAATAATTCCTAAGGTTATTTATAAATTATTTATAATTTTTATATTCTAAATTAATTTATAAAATAAATTTCTTAAACCCTAAGTTAGTTTTGGGTGCAAAAAAATTAAAATAAATATCCCCCCACCAACATTCGAAGAAAAATATGAATGGTATTTATACCATAAGACTTGTAACATTAAGGCAAGTCTTCGAATTTATGCATGTGTGAATATTGGCTAAGGTTTGGTGCGAATTCGTGAGAAAATAAGAAAAGAGTTTTTTTATTTAAAAAATTTGCAAAACATGGAGGTTAAATTGACTAGGACCTAAATCCTTATCACCAACCACATAGTTGGGCTAGTGGTGAGGCAACGCTATGTAAGGCATTGGGTGAGCAGAGGTTCCATGTTCAAGTCTTGATGGTAGCAAAAGGGAAACATTTTTTTGTGTTTGTTTTGGTTTTTGTGCCTAGTGGATGAACAAAGTGCATGAGGCACTTTTGGTGTCCTAAGTGAGTTCCTAGATCACGTAGTGGTTAGGCTGTAGCTAGGGCACTGGCTTCAGTGTGGAAGGGTATCGAATCCCACCGAGGCAATGTGCGCAAAAGGTATTTAAATTTTTTAATTTGTATAAATTGTGCTTGGTCCAAATTTGATGGTATGTACCTTGAGGAGTTATAAGGTGGTTGAAATAGATATTATTTTTCCATGGTTGAAATAGTTGAATGATTTAAATTTTGTTGTGAAAAATATATTGGAACATTTCTGTGTAGTTGTGTTATTTTGATAATAAATTTTTGAGTAGGGAGATATAAGGGAGTTATTTTGATTATACTATGCATTAAAATTCTAAAGTGAATTATTGTGAAAGTGGGTTATTTGAATCTTTGCTAATTATATTTTGAAAATTTTGGAGATTATAAGGTGTACTTGAGACCTGATATTTTTGTATGGTGAAATAAAAATTGAGGAGAAAATTTGTGTGAAGATTTTGAGATAGGCTATTACTATATAACCTTGAAATTGGCAAAGAGGATTTGATTGTAATGAAGATAGGTTTTGAACATATATCTCCATAAAAATAAAAGGTATGGGCACATATTCCTTATGAGTGAAATATTGTTGGATTGAATGTTGTGAAATGCAAAGTTGGAATGAAAAATATTGTTTGATAAGCATTGTTGGAAATGTTTGAGTAAGTTTTTATGTGCATGATTTGTGGATGTGAAATAACATGAGTATTATTGTTATGTGAGATTAAGAACTATCTTGAGCTAGGGTTTATGAAAGAACATGAATTTCATTGTTATGTGAGGTTAAGAACTATCTTGAGCTAGGGCTTGTTGAAATAACATGATTATCGTTGTTATGTAAACTATATTGAGCTAGGGTTGTTGAAAGAACATGAGTATCATTGTTATGTGACATTGGAATCATCTTGAGTCAATATTTGAAACCCATAGTGTGAGTCATTGGAAGTATAGTGAAACACTTGGTTAGGTTTTGTAAGGAAGTTTTGTTTCATTGAGTAAATTTTTGAGTGATGTTGAATGAGCATTATTGATTGAAAGCAGTGGAGTGATAGTTCAATTTTTGTAAAATAAATTATAGCTTATTTCTGAATTGGTTTGAAAGAAATTTTTGAAAGTGATAAAGCATTTTGTTGGGTACAAAACCTAGTGAGTGTGAAACATATTGGGTCTCTAACCATTAATTATATGTTTATATAATTAGACAAGATTCTAAGTGAAACTTGTTTGTGTGATTGAAGATATTTTTTGAAATAGATTAAATTGAGTTTCATATGTAATATTTGCAGAGATTTGAGTAAGCTTTTGTGAAAGCTTGTGGATAGATTTGAGTAAGTCCTAGAGAGAAATTAAGGATAAATTTGAGTAAGCTTTTGTGAAAGTTTAAGGACAGATTTGAGTAAGCTTTTTTGAAATATTAAGGACAAATTTGAGGTAAGTCTTGGTAAAGACTTGTTGAGAAGATTTGAGGCAAGTCTTAGTGAATATTTGTTGAGCAGAATTGAGGTAAGTCTTGGTGAAGACTTTTTGAGCAGATTTGAGGTAAGTCTTAGTGAAGACTTATTGAGCATATTTGAGCCAAGTCTTGGTGAAGACTTATTGAGTAGATTTGAGATATGTCTTAGTGAAGATATTTTGAGAAAATTTGAGTCAAGTCTTTATGGAGACTTGTTGAGAAGATTGGACAAGTTCTGGGGAGGAGTTGTTGGACAAATTTAAGGTATGTCTAGGTGAAGACTTGTTGAGCAGATTGGACAAGTTATAGAGAGAAATTGTTGGATATATTTGAGGTAAGTCTAGGTGAAGACTTTTTTAGTAGATTAAGCAAGTTCTTAAGAGGACTTGTGAATAGATTTGAGACAAGTATTTGAGAAGACTTGAGAGTAGAGTTGATTGATTATTTATTCAAGTTTTTTATTAAGGCTTGAGGATAGATTTGAGGATATATTTTGGTGTAGATTCGAGAGTAGATTTATGCCAAACCAGAGATAATTTTGAGATTATATTTGTGCTATATCGAGGATAGTGTTTAGTGCAAATTTGAGACAGATATTGAGCAGAGCTGATAGTAAGCTTTGTAGGTGATAGAGCAAAGGACAATAGTATCTATTGGATAGATATCCATTAGTGAAGTTAGTGAGGATAGAGGTATTATAATTGAGGATAAAGGTCTTCTATGGAGAGATATCCACAAGCCAATGTAGTGGATGCAGTAGTCTTCTAGAAAATCACTAGCCAGAGTAGAGGAGAAAGATTTCTCCTATGGATAAATTTCCATGAACCAACAAAGGAGAAGGAGTTCTCCTATGGATATAGGTCTATAAAATTTATTAGGGTATTGGTGTCTCCTTTGGAAAAATGTCCATAAATATTATAATAGGGAAGGATTCCCAAGAGATTTTTTGAAAAAATTAAAGTGAAATATTTTCTCTGTGGAATAGCCCACATTGGATGAACCATGTTAAATTGGTGTTTCTATTATGTGTTATTATTTATGTATTTATTTTATTACTACTTTTGATATTGTTATTGACATGTTGGATAATATTGTTTAAGAAAGAAAAGTAAAAATTGGTCTTATATTTTTCACCCCCCCTCTCAGTATAAGCTTGTGTTTTTTAATTGGTATCAGAGCAGTTTATTTTAGAAGAGTTTAATAGCTTGAAGAGAAACCTTACAGAAGCATAGATAGATTCTAAGAGTGGATCTTTAAGAAATAAGACACCATTATTCAATGGGAACAATTATGCATTTTGGAATGTAATAATGAATATTTACCTTATGGTATAAGGAAAGGAGATATGGTAAGTAGTTGAGAATGGATATATATCACCAACAACTCTACCTACAGATAAATATGGTAAGCTCCTACATCTGAATTATTCAAATGAAATGAATAGAATCTTAAGTGGATTATGTGAAATAGAGTTTTTAAAAGTTATGCATTGCACATCAACAAAATTTATTTGGGATAAGCTACAAAAAACATATGAGGGAGACAAAAAGGTCAAGATGGCAAAATTTCAAAATCACAAGAAAACATTTGAATATTTGAAGATGAAGGATGAAGAAGAAATTGCTACCTACTTACTTCATGTGGATGAGGTTGTTAACTCCATGCAAGGACTTGGATTTAAGGTTGAAGAATATGATGTTTGTCAAAATATTTTAAGGTCACTTCCTAATAGGTATAGTGAAAAGGTTTCAGCCATAGAGGAAACAAAATTTATTGAAACATTGACTAGGTATGAGCTACATGGAACTCTCATAGCTTTTGATATGAGAATATAAAATGATCCTATACCCCAAAACGAAGAAACTTTCAAAGTAGTAGAGATGACAAAGGATAAGAAGATAGATTCAAGTGATGAATCATCCAGTGATGAAGAAGCAAACTATGGAAAAAGGGAAAAGGACACAAGATAGCACAAAGGTACAAAATTAGTCAAGTGTTTCAATTTTTGTAAATATGGTAACTATACATATAATTTTCTAGGATCTGGAAATAGCAATGATGAAGAGAAACATGATCATAAGAATAGGGAAGTAGGAAAATACAAGTATCAAAAGAAATGCAGGGATGGACAAGGTAAGCAAGAAAAGAAGTTTTTCAAAAGGTATAAGAAGAGTTTCTATGTAGATAAGATAGGTAAGAGTTCAAGTTATAGTTATGAAAGGTCCTCAAATAATGAATAAAAAATAAATTATATTTTTTACAGTAGAAAAAGATGTTAAGAAAAAGGTAAAAAGGAAACCAATAATTCTCAATTGTTTTAGGTGTGGTAACTTTGGTCATATTTAAGATCATTGTAAAATGAATGGGTTCAGTTTTAGTGAATATGAATATAAATATGCTCTTGAAGGTCCAAAAGAAGAAATTCTTCTTATGGCAATAGAAGAATAAGGAATTACTCCTAGTGAAATGAATCAAGAGAGAATGAGGAGTTTCTTGATGATAAAAAGTTAGAGGAAGAATAAAAAAATGAAGAGGAAGGAGAAGTTGATATTGAAGGTGAGCTTATTTATGCTCTTAAGGAATTAAGAAAGGTAAGAAAGTAGAACTCAAAACTCAATATTAAATTTTAGAAATGTGATAAAAAAAAGAAGGCTTATACAAAATTTGATAGATTCAATATCAAAGACAAGGAGATATAAATAGAAATTAGATGCAAAAGTCTTAGAATGTGATATATTAGAGCATGAGGTAGCTTCACTAAGTAAGGAAGTAGAATATTCTAAAGATAAGCTACACAGGTTTGGAAGAAGCTCAAAGACCTTGGATAAGATTATCAAGGTACAAAGATCTTCATCAAACAAGACAAAAATTGATTTTAAAGAAGAACATAGAGGACAAGGAGAGGAGTCAATATCAAGCTCCAAAGAAGAAGAAGCTTCAGAAGAAGAGAGTGAAAGTGAAAGTGACAATTTTGAGGATATGTTAGAAAATATAAGGTTCAACAAGAAAAGGAACAATGTACAAATATGGAATAGATGGAACAAGAAAAATCATAGGGAAGAAGAGACTAAGATACCAATGGGGTCAATGCAAGGTTTATTCAATGGACGTTGCTTCTCATGTTACATGTTTAGACACAAGGCTATGTATTGCAAGACACATGATATATAGAAATATGATTTGACTAAAAATAATTTTAGAATGGGCATCTCTTTCAAGGGTATTGTTACTCTTGTAATCAGATTGGTCATAAGGCAGTTAATTGTAGGGACATGAATGATATAGCTTCACCATGAGGAACTTTAAAATATTTGCACCTTCAAGGAACCACAATATAAAATTTTATAAGTGAAATAATGTTGGGCATATGGCTAAGTGGTATAGAACATAATTTCTAGAGACAAGCAGGAACAAGAATATTCAGAGGAATCAGAGGAATTAGTTGAGAAAAATGTGGACAAAGGAAATGAGCAGTGTTTTATGGGAGTAGAGATACTCCCACCTCAAAATTAACCATCTCAAGGAGAGGATGTGAGGAGGGGGATGATTTAAGAGTCTTATATTTAGCCCCAAAGGTGGCCCTTTGCCGTTGATGACAAAGGGTAGATATTTGAGTTAGGGGGATAGCATTCAGTTAGGGAAAGCATTTTATTACGGGGAGCAAATTTAGAAAAAGGAAAAAGGGTTGCCATAGGAAAAAGGGTTGCCTTAAATGAAAAAGGGGAATATTGTTGAAAATTTTGAGAAGTTGTGTTATCATTGATGTCAAGAATCAGTTTCAGTGATCAATGCAAGGATTTGGTAAAAGGAGGGTTAAAATATTTATATTTTAAGCCCAAGCGTTTTGGTTTAAAAGCATCACATGATTGGCCAAAAATGTTGGTTAAATACACTGAAGGAAGGAGATACCTAGGCCCAAAGAAAATACTATTATAATATTTATTATTATAATATCAAAGGTGGTCAGATAAGGTCTAGAGGTGAAAAATAAAAAACCTAGGTCCAAAGGAAATAATATTATAATTTTTATTATTATAATATTAAGGTTTAAAAATAATGCCTAAGGTTATATATAAATTATTTATATTTTTTATATTATAAATTAATTTATAAAATAAATTTGTTAAACCCTAATTTAGGGTTGGAAACAAAACAATTAAAATAAATATCCCCCACCGATGTTCAAAGAAAAATATGAATGGTATTTATACCATAAGAATTGCAACATTAAAGCAAGTCTTTGAATTTATGCATGTGTGAATATTGACTAAGGTTTGATGCAAATTTGTGATCACATAAGAAAAGAGTTTTTTAATTTTAAAAAGTGGTAAAATGTGGAGGTTAAATCGACTGATATCTAAAGACTTATCACTAAACACATGGTTCAGCTAGTGGTAAGGCATTGGGTGAGTGGAGATTCCATGTTTGAGTCTCGATGGTAGTAAAAGGGTAAAGTTTTTTTGTGTTTTTTTGTTTTGGTGCCTAGTGGAGGGACAAAGTTCATGAGGTGCTTTTGGTATACTAATTGAGCACCTAGCTCATACGAATGTTAGGCTGTGGCTAGGGTAGTGGTAGTAGCATGATAGAGGATCAAATCCCACTAAGGCAGTGTGTGCAAAAGGTATTTAATTTTTTTAATTTGTGTAAATTGCGCTTGGTCCAAAGTTTATGGTATGTGCCTTAAGGAGTTAAAAGGTGGTTGAAATAAATATTATTTTTCCATGGTTGAAAGAGTTGAATGAATTAAATTTTGGTGTGAAAAATATATTGGAATATTTCTATGTAGTGGGGTTAACTATTTTGACAATGTATTTTTGAGTAGGGAGATATAAGGGAGTTATTTTGATTATACTATGCATTAAAATTTTGAAGTGAATTATTGTGAAAGTGACTTATTTGAATCTTTGCTAATTATATTTTGAAAATTTTAGAGATTATATGGTGTACTTGAGACTTGATATTTTTATATGGTGAAATAATAATTGAGGAGAAAATGTGTGTGAATATTTTGAGATAGGCTATTGCTATCTAACCTTGAAATTGGCAAAGAGGATTTGATTGTGATTAAGGCAGGTTTTGAGGACATATTTCCATAAAAAAAAAGGTATGGGCACATATTCCTTATAAGTGAAATATTGTTATATTGAATGTTGTGAAATGCAAAGTTGGAGTGAAAATGATTGTTTGATAAGCATTGTTGGAAATGTTTGAGTAAATTTTCACGTGCATGCGTAGATACGTAAAATGCATTTGGGCATCCTAACATACCATATGAATGATATTGGACCATTCCAAGATAGATCAGTTGTTTTAACCACTCAATTTAGGTAGCTTTGGTCTACTCAGCCTTAGCTATGGTTGACACCCATGACTAACAGAGCTAGCTGCACCTCAAAGTTGTGGTTAGCTCTAAAACTATTTTGAATTCCTGATCCAAGCCAAATTTAGTTACAATGGCCATGGTAATGGATTTCAATTGGTTTTAAGTGATGAAGCATATATAATATTCCTTTGAACTATTCCAACCTCCTGATTCTTGATCTTGGCTTCTCCATGAAACCAATATTAGGAATTGAAAGTGCTATAAGACCCCCCTCCAAATTGGGAAATTTTTTGGAGAAAGTATCAATTTGCATGTAGTGAATCCCTACCATATTGGAGAGCAATATGTAACCCTTGAGGAGTGCATACATGCTACCAATTTGGAAATCATGACTACATGTGAAGCTATACATATTTTCAAGAGCTTCAGATCTTTCATCCACAATTGAACCACTTCCACTACAAATCCAAAGAATCCACATTGCCAATTAGTTCCAGAATATAGAGGTAACCCTTAATCATAAATTACCTAGAGGTATTTCAAGAATCATCCTCTAGTTAGAAGAGGAAGAGCACCTTAGTCGTGACTGTTAACCATAGCTAATAGAGCCAGCTATGCCTCAGACCCGTAGTGAGGGTTTGAAATTCAATTTACTTGGTTTTAGCCATAGGAATTGCATTTTTAATATACAATTAGGTATATCTAATATAGATTACATTTCATTCATAGTTTTGTATAGTTAACTATAAAAATTAGAGGTAGCTTTGAGCTATTTTATCAATTTGCAGTATTTTCACTAGATTTGATTTATTCCAAGTTTTAATGGTAGATTATGCATCATAATAGCTAGATATATTTCCTTGTTATAATTATTTACAACAATTTAGAGTTTTTGTAATCATATTTACAATTTTCCATACTTTCTTACTACATTTGTAATAATTCATGCAAATTCCTATCAAGAGCCTCATCAAGAGAGGCCTCCTTTATTTCTAATTATCCTATGTTGTTTATTGAATGTAGATTTACAATATCTAAGCATATTCAAAGCATTCTTAGAAACATATTCCTTCAATCAATTGAGAAGAATGTTTTATTGAGCCTTGAATAGTTCATGTCTATAATAAGAGCTTACGTATTGCACCATCCCATTTGAGGGTCTCAAAACATTGTATCAATTGTATCAAGGAAATAGGTATCCCTAAGAGGGATGTATTTGTAAAGGATATTTGCAATGATAATATAAATGAATTATTCTTTCTTGTCATGTTCATTGTTATGTGTTTTTTCATGATGTACATTTAAGGCAACATCTATATGAGCAGCACATGTGTGAGCAACACATCCTTGACCAAAAGGAGCATGTAGAGAGAGAGGATAGATTGGATCACACCAATTTACCCCCTCAAAGTAAATACAGGGAGTTCCCTCATAAAAGATCTACTTTGTAGCCTGAATTTCACCCTGAGAACATTGGAAATCATACTCATTACATAGCCTATAACACATCGTAGTACCAAGTACTTGAACATCATGGACGCTCTTTGTATGAGAAAGTAGTAGGAGACGAGCAATAACATGAATATCATGAGATCTCCTTGGTGGACATGGATTATGAGCCTAGTCCTCCACCTTGATTGCAAAAGAATCTACCTCCTAAGGTTCATCAAAGACCTCTCAGATAAGAGTAGATTCTATCTTCCTAGGCTTACAAGGCCTTAGAAAAAAAGGTAAGAGCCATTGAAAAATTGGATGGCTTACAAAAATCCAACCTTGAAAAAAATACATAATGAGCCTTTATGTCCTTCAGTGCCTGCTCCAGCATATTCTGATCACTTTAATATGCCAAAGTTGGAGAAATTTCAAGGAGAGGAATATGCTCAGGAGTATGTCATGAGATTTATGGATATGTGTTTTCAGATAGAAAACAATGACACTTTGTTACTGAGGACTTTCATCACAACCCTTTTAGGGCCTACTCAGGAGTGGTTTAACCAATTAAAAAGGTATATCATAATCATATTTGAACAAATGGCTAATGTGTTTCTTGAATGTTTTTCCTTTAGCATCAATAAGAAGATAAACCTATCTGATCTAGATGCTCTAATGCAATACGAAGCTAAGCCTATCATGGACTATGGGAATATATGGAAAAATTTGATGGTAAGGTTGCCATTTTTCATTTCGACCATAAAAATTACTTGAATGTTCACAAAGAGTTGTGTGAAGCACATATCGCTATTGTTGTATCTATAATAATACCAGAAATTCTAGGAGGCCTTGGCACAAGCTAAGGTAATTTGGGATATCAATTTATAGGAGGGTAACTCAAAGTTTTGAAATAGGAAGTATTGGAATAAGAACACTTAAAATTATAATCACCAGGCCAATACAGGCCATTTGAATCAGGTAGTTTTAAATTTCTATAAATGGTATAAGGGGCAACAACAATAGAATTATCAGGCCCAGCATTCTCCTATGTGATATGACCAGTGGAACAATAGGAAAAAATGTAGTAATAAATAGAAACACCCTCCTCACCAATTCACACCATTTTTGGATATGATGACATTGATATTCCATCAACAGTGAGAGGATAAGGTCATTAACTTACCTGATATCAAGTTGCAAGACCCTAACCAACCCAAACCAAAAGGGTATAGAGAATATCAATATTTATCATACGATAGAATGAAGGGATGTGACATTGAAGGATGTTATAGTTTCAAACATGTGGTGCAAAATATGGTCAAGAAAGGCAAGCTAGTTGTTAACAACCCTCAGGCTCTGGATAACCAAAACATAGGGATTTTAAAAAATCCTCTTTCGAACCATGAGCCTCCGAGGAACAATGTCATCTAGGTGAACCAGTTGCATATCAAACCACATATGCAAGGCTTCATAATAATGGTAAATGTTGTCACAAGAAGGTACAAATGACCAGACACACCTCTAGCTCCAATTAGGGTTCAAGTTGCACCTCCACAAAGGCCAACATAACACAATATGCTAGACCCACCAACTAGACTGATGGTGACCATTAGAAATAGGCTGGTTCAAAGCCTACAGATAAATCCAGCAAAGTTATCAATATATGAATTGATACAATAGTCTCCTAAGCATAGGAATATGCTCATGGACATCTTGAGGTCTATTGAATTTTAGTCCCAAGACCTAAAAGCATTTACAAATTTTGTGGGACATGTGTAGCAGTGTAGTGAGCCAGTGATTCAATTTCATGATCACAATATTAAAATGGTTTCTACCACTATAGCAGACCCATCATTGCATATAATTGTGTGTTAACCACACACAATTTAAATAGGTACTAATTTACATAGGATCATCAATCAATATTATTACGACCAAGGCATTGGCATACTTAAAATTACCAAAATCTCATGTCATACCTTTGACCTTTGGTTTGAGAGCATTCAATGATGCACTATGCTCAATGGTCGGTACTATAGTCTTACCCATTCAGGTTGGACAAAATACCATCCCTATAATGTGTCATGTACTTAAAGGTGCTATGCAATATAATATCCTCTTGGGGAGGCCTTGGATCAAATATATGTGTTGCATTCCCTCAATTTTATATCAATGTATTAAATATATACATGAGGTACAAGTTCAGGTGGTTCCTCCCTATGAGGAACCATTTAAATATGTGAACCAAGTAAATTTGCTTGGATATTTCATTCTTCCTTCAATACACTTGGATATACAACCAATGTTGCCCATAAAAAATCCAAAAGGTAAATTAAAGCAAGTGTGTGATGTACCTTCTACATCAGCACTACGACTGGTCGTGCATACAATAGTAGCTTCTACAAAATCTACAACATCGATAATTCTTAGAAATGATAGAAGCTTAAGGTAAAACTAAGTGAGAAAGAGACAAAGGAAATACGAAGTAGCCAATGTCAATGTGTCTAGTCACATGGATGAAGGAGACACATAGAATGAAGTCAAGAAGGTACCTCAACCTATCTTACTTGTTTCTTCAGTTGGGTCATTTGCACCATAGGTGACCATCAATTTGGTTAATCCCAAGCTAGCAGAGTATATAGTGTAGACTGTGACATTCACACCATTTATCAAGACTACACAGGATATGGGTAAACCTCAAGCCCATCGCTTTCCCTAGGGATAGTGGTACCACTAGGGGTGTTGCCCAACCAAAAAAATTTCATCTATGAAGGTCTTGAAAAACTTGCTAATCGCATGCCCATAGATGAATATGATGATGAACCATTCTTGATGAATGTTCATTATTTTTCTAATCCAGAGTTCACCTTGTGTTATTTCGACATTACTATTGGTATGGTTATGGTCTAGGCTTATTCGAACAAGGATGTCAAACTCCTTATGAACCATAATATAAGTTACCAACTTATAGGTTCAGATTTGGCTACCATATAAGAGTATAGTATAAGCTTTTAGTAGCATCTCTCGATCATCTAAACCTTGATTTAGGGGATAATGCATATTGGAATATTTATTACCCTAACCCTTCCTACATGTAAAGGGGTAATAGACTGGTGACCTATGTCTTTATAGAGCCACCTGAGACCTATCATTATAGCATTGTGGTAGAGGTCAATCCAAGAGATATTCCAAGAGCTGACTTGGAGATTGAAATCCATGAAGCAATTGACAATACTGGCATGCAAATCCAAAATATGGACCTAACAATAAATATAGAATAAAAATTTGAGGATGTTAGAGAAGAGTCCATTTCTGAAAGCGATGGACCAAAGTGTGATTTTGTAATAGATGATGATGAGGAGTCCTAAAACAATAAATAATGTAAGGATGAAACTGAGTTGGCCTACTTAGGCCCTCTAAATTTACATCATCTATTACCCATGGAGCCAGTAGGTAGGAATGAGAGATTATTCATTGATGATAGTGGCTATGAGGAGAGGGCCTACCTTGGACTTCATCTTGCTTATTTCCTGATTCTAGTAGGCAGGGGTAAGGGAATCATATATGTTAGTGATGATGAGGATTATACTGAGAGGGTCTATCTTGGGCCTCACTATTTATGTCATCATCATGAACCATTCAACATCGATGAGATGTATCGAAGAGTTTACCCCAACCCTCACCTCAGAGGGAAACCACCAAATTTGGATGTTATTTATCACATAGTCTTCCCCAAGATACCTATATATATGTAGCTTCTAGAGCCAAATGATTTCGTGTTCTAGTATGCTCATAGGCTATATTCAAAGATCCTAATACCCCAAAGCCACATCTTGGGTATATGAATAGCATAGATAAGGTAGAGTTGCACACACATAGTTTTGGATATCTAATCCATTCCATCAACATGATCTCCATTGATCTAACCACTCCACTCCATAACCCAACCAACCCTTCAAAACCATTGTGTCTTAATCTAGATGCTATTGATTGGGATTGCATTGATTCACCCCTAGATCCTAAAGATTTCTTCCCCAATGAAGAGAATGTTATAACCATTTTATTTTGCACCAAGTTACACACATGATTTTTATCATGCTAAGGGAAATTCCAATGTGGAACCTTTAAACCTAGCTGATGACATCCACCTGATCCTTATGCCTCACCATCTTGAGGAGGTATTGCATATATCAGTAGAGGAAACCTTTGATGTGGATATCAGTGATGATCCCACTAATCCTAGGAAGGTTAAATTTAGTGAGATTCTATATCCTAATGAGCATGCCATCCTCTACTAAAAGAGAAATTTGATATTTTGTCTTGGACATATAAGGATATATTAGGTCTAGATCAAAAATTGGTTACTCATAACCTTTCGCTAGACCCCTCTAAAAGTCCTGTCAAGCAAAAGCTTAGGAAAATGCATCCAATTGTTGCTTTAATGGTTAAATATGAGTTGCAAAAGTTGTTGGATGTAGAGTTTATTATCTCCATTGACTATCCAGAATGGGTATCAAACATGGTACCTATACTAAAACTTGATATAAGGATCCATATTTGTATGGATTTTAGAGACCTTAACAAGGCAACACCAAAGGACTCATTCCCATTACATAGATGCTCTCATAGATGCAATTGCAGATCATGAGATACTTTCCCTTATGGATGGTTTTTTTTGTTACAATCAAATTTGGATTAAAGTCAAAGACTAGCACAAAACCATGTTAACAACACCATGGGGAACATTTTGTTACAAGGTTATGCTATTCAACCTTAGAAATACTAGAGCCACATATCAGTGTACCATGACATACATCTTCCATGACTACATGCACAAAATCCTTGAGGATTACATTGATGACTAACTAGAAAAGTCATTAATATGAGAAGAGCATGATGAGTTCCTAAGAAATCTCTTTAATTACCCGATAGAGCATAATGTCAAGTTGAATACCAAGAAATGCATATACAGTGTAACTTTAGGAAGACTCTTGGGATTCATCATTTCTAAATGAGGGATCGATGTCGACCCGACAAAGGTCAAGGCCATTCTTGAAATGCATCCTCCCACCAATATCAAAGAGCTAATAATCTTAAAAGGTGAAGCAGCATCCATAAAGTTATTTATCATATAATTATTGGACAAATACTTATCCATGAATTAAATACTACACAAGGGGTCTCATTTAGTTAGGATGAGGACTATTAGAAGGTCTTTTCTAAAATTAAGCAATACTTCGAAACATCACCAGTGCTAGCTCCACAAAGACCATATGTGCCTTTCCTGCTATATATATCGGCTACTGGCTTTGCATTGGAAACAATGTTGACCCAAAAGAACATGTAAGATAAAGAACAATCGATATACTATATCAGTCACACCTTGGTGAGTTATGATCTAGGGTATGCATACGTAGAGAAGCTATGTTTAGCAATGGTGTTTGTAATGAATAAGTTGTATCATTATATGCTAGGTGATATGACGTATGTGATATCCAAACAAAATCCTTTACAGTATATGATGAGCAATACATATCATAATTCATGTACTACAAAGTGGATCATGCTATTGATAGGATTCAATTTGGAATTCATTAGCCAAAATTCCATCAAGGTATAGGTCATAGCTGATAAATTAGCAGAGGTGCCTCTTGAAGATAGTAGGCCTCTTGTCATTGATCTTCTTTATGATGTAATTTTTGTGTTATCAAAATCTACCAAACCCGAAGAACCAGATAACAAAGCTGACATGAATTTGTTATTCAATGGTTCGAAGTGTGAGCAAGGGGGTGATGTAGGATTTGTCTTCATCATACCATAAGGTGCTCCAATTCCATTTTCATTTAAGCCAAAATTTCCTTGTACCAATAACAATGTTGAATACAAATTCATAGTCTTGGGTCTCCAAACAACAATCACCATGAATATTAAAAGATTAAACATCTTTGGTGACTCCCTTTTCATTGTCAATCATGTTAAGGGACTATTTCAATGCATGTGTCCTATCCTAAAAGCTTATAAGGGTCTTTCTGGCACTTATCTAACCTAGCTAGAGCGATATGAAATTGAGGCAATCTTTCATACATAAAATAAATTCATAGACATTATGGCATCTTTGGGATATTTAATCCCTTAGAATCCATCTACTAATTTTACTACCTTTCATGTAAAGATGCTATCACATGTCACGATGCAGCGTAAGGCTTTCGATAATAAAGAATCAGTCAACATGATTCATATATAACCAAACCATTAGTGGTTCTATAAAGCCAAATACTTTCTCACGAAGGCATCTTGGGGATCTTTGATCTTGTAAGGTCCTATGGATAATGGTACCACCATTCACCACAAGGTTGTATTCCAATATACATTCATGCACAACAAACCACAAGGGGGAAAAGTCATCTTATCAGTCGGGTTAGAAGCTTATGAGAATTGGATGTCACAACTACATGACTTCCTTAAGATTGGTTTAATCCCTCAAGTATTATCACATGTTGTGAAATACATATTTAAATAAAAAGTGATAAAGTATGTATTGCTAGGAGACATCTTGTATTCTCAAAGCTACGATGGAGTTCTCTTTCATTGTCTTGAGCCCCAAGAATTAGCTAGGGAAATTTTATAGGCTCATGATGGTACATGCAACGACCATTTTAGTGGCATGACCATCGTCAAGTGCATCCTTAGAATGGGTTATTATTGGCCCACTATGGAGAAGGATTGCACTGCATGTATCAAGAAATGCATTAAATTCCAGCATCATGCTAATCTTATGAACTTGCCATCGTAGGCCTTACAACCCATTCAAGTGGCTTGTCCATTTGCTCAATGGAGTTTAGATCTAATCAAAAATATCTCTCACCCATCATCAGGATGGCATACATTTATTATAATGGCTACTGAGTATTTTACAGAATGGGTGGAAGCAATCCTTTTAACAACAACAATCGAGGTACATATTGTGGATTTCATACTTCATAATATAATAAGTCATTTTGGGATACTATCCAAGATAATCTTGGATAATGGAACATCATTAAAGAATAAAATTGTGAGGGCTTTGATGTCCAAGTATAATATAAAACACAATTTTATGACTCCATACTATCCATAAGTAAACGAGCAAGCTGAGGCTTCAAACAAGATAGTGATAGCCATATTAAAAAATACGAGACAAGATAACCACAAACATTGGCATATACAACTACCCCTTGCATTAGGGACTTCTAGGACTAGTATACAGACACCCACTTGGGAAATTCTATTTTCTCTAGAATATGGAAGTGAGGCCATTATGCCCTTAGAGTTGGAGATTCCAACCTTGTGCATCACATTGAAAGAGTTCATCAATGAAAAAACTATGTGGCAAGCTCACCTCGATCAACTAACTCTTCTTGATGAATATCACATAAATATCCTTGAGCATCTCTGTGTTTATCAAGAATGCCTAAAATGAGCATTCATTTAATTACATTGCATTTAGGCATTTTCATCCATTACACTTGTATTAGGATAGGTTATGTTTTCAATATTACAAACCACACCACATTTGTATTTCAATCATATATCTATGCATCATCATATTTTGTCATCCTTTTGAGTAATTGTGTTTTTCAACACAACCCCTCCTATTGTCATGAAAATATACCAAGGTTTTCCTATCATTCAGCCATATCAAGTGGTCTTCTCAGATTTTATAGAAAGCTTACTTTACTTTTGAGGATGAGGTCTATTTTTTATAGCACTTAGCATATTAAAATCTCATCACTAATCAAACACATTAACAATCCTAACTAGGGCAATGAAATATGAACACTACAAAGTGATCCAGGTTGCCTTAAGCAAAAGGTTTTGTTACTTGCTCATTTTGTGATGCGCAATGGTCTAGAGTGTGGATCATTGGAAAAAGGACAAGTTCCCCCATACCCAAGAAATCCCTTGCTTATAAAAAGGATAAAAATCCCAAAATCAAATAAAATCCCTTGCTCAAAACAAAATACAAAAAAAATAGTTATTTTCATCACTATATATGAGCAAGTATCCCAATAAAATTGAATAAAAGAAGGGGGTGAAGAGCTTGAATCCCTAGAATGGTCAATACTCAAGAATCATAGAGTGATCCCCAATACACCAATGAGATTAATGAATCATGCCTAACATTGGCATAGGTCTAAGTAATTTAAAAATGAGCTAGCTTTAGGTGGCCTATCTTACATAGTGGTCAAGTCCAACTAAGTCTAAACTTAGGATCATGGTGAACAATTGGTGATCCTCATTACAACAATGGGCTGAATGAATCCCGCCTAGAAATGAGGTAGTATTATGTCTCATCTAATATATTCATTTACACACATAGGTATAATGAATAGCTTGGTCTTCATTACAACAATTTTATCTTTCAGAAGTCTAGTATAGTTATTATACAACTTTTGATAAGTCAACTAGGGTGTTTGAGTCTCATGGAAAACCTCAAAAAAATTCCCAAATAGCAACAAATAAAATCAAACCATCAACCATCAATTTTTTTTTATTATATTTTGTTTAGGGGTATTCATAACATAGAATAAATACCGAATGGATATCAACAATGATATTTAGATGGCCACTGACTATTTTGTGCATATCTCTTAACTTACTAAAGATTATAAATGGAAACAATATCATCATATCATCTCACATATGGGTGTCTAATTGATTAAATTCTTATGATAATATTTTTCAATTACATTCAAGATTGTTATACATTTTTTGGTATCATACATTATATTGTTAAATCATATTGCATTCATTCCTTATGTTTTACGTGATTAAAGTATACACGTTCATTTACATTAGATCATCATCATGTAAATAATGCATCACATAAATTACCTTCATAACATAATAAATTAAATTCATACAAGTAAGTCAAATTAAACATGCAATAAATATCTAACATTGCATCCATATGTATACATCATGGTAGGCCATCTACACATCTAGATCATAATATTTAGTCATACATCCATCAGCTAGCTAGTGCATGTCATCAATACATCATGTCATATAGTATCAAATCCACATTAAATATAAGCATTGCATCCATAGGCATATCATAAAAATAAAATAATAAAAGTGTACACATATAATGAGTCATAATATAAAATTCTAATTATATATATGTGTCAAAAAGAGTACATAGATGTGTCAAAATGCTCGTAGGATACAACTATGTAGGTCCTCAAATCTTACACTAAAAAATGGTACATAAATTTGATAAATAATGTAATATATAGGGCCTACACCCCCTACCTGAGAGCCTCCCCTATCGTCTCCACCCTCCTGGTGAGTCCACCTAAAGCTGATGCCCGTGGACCTCTCTGTCCTATGAGTCCTATGACTAGACTGTGCGGATGACTGCCTTGTCTCCTATGTCCTGGTTTACTATGACCCTATAGCTATGGGCCTATTTAGCACTATGTCATCGAGTAGTATGACATATCCCATCAAGAGAGTGATGTGAGCCACATTTGCTGCATGTTGCCTAGTGCCCTCCTAAATGAGGGCATGCAGTCTCCAGATCTCTACATCTATATCCAATCTTGCTAATATCAGTACAACTAGAGTTGTAGGAGTAACCTAATAATTCAAGGGACCTCACCTCATAGATCAAAGTAAGTTTTGATATATGATCAAAACATCCAACTGAGACCTAAGAAGATCACACTATCAAGTGTCCTTCTCTATCTCTGTATCAGTAGTGGCAATCCTTACTCAAAGAATTGCCCTCTCCTCCTCATAACTGTGCCACTGTGCCTGGTCCTTTATGATCTGACCCTAGACTAATATTAACTATGCTTATAGGGTAGCCATGGATGTATCCCTTTCTACGATTTGAGTCCTCATAGTTTGAAGTTGTGACTACAAGCTAGCCACCTAGGCTCTGAGATGAGATGCCTCATCGTTAGCCTCCTTCTCGAGTACCTCCTCACCCTCCTAAAACTAGAACTCCTCCTTAGTTGTATCCTAGTACCATTCATACTCCATCCTATGGTAAAATCATCACCACTCAGGGTCCTTACCTACTACCTATGCAACTTCTCAAGCTCTAGTCTTGCATTGCAAACCACCACCCTGTCACAACCTAGTAGTCCACCAGGCATCATTATATGTTATGGTCCCAATATTTTCAAGCCCTAAATCTTGAAAGGCATCATCCTCATCCCATAGTGAAGTCACCTAACGCTAGACCAAGTCTCTATCTACCTTAAGGCGATAAATAACTGGATCATGTGGGAGGTCCTGGTAGATTCCAAACTGCCTAAGGACATGTGAGAAGTGGAAGAAATCATGTATATCAAGCTTTTACCTGAGAAGCCATCTATCACATTGCACCCACCTCAGATAGTAGTTTACCTCTACCCATGTTGGGTAGTCCATGTAAGGGCACCATAGAACCTACCCTACCCTCAACCCTATAATTCGGTCCATGTAGTACTAGAGGTCCCCCACACAGGACCTGCTCTTGAAGACCTCAACCTCCCTAGGCCAGCATGCATCATAGCACTAGTAATCCTCTACTATATCACCAATATATAGTGGTAATCCTCTAGGGCGATAAATGGTGATGTTCTACCATACCCATATCTGGAGCAGTACACTACAACCAACTCTAGTGCAGTCCTACTAGGTGATTCAGTATAGCTCATTATATAGTTGTACAAGTAGATCACTCCCCCAAGATAGAATAAATGGCTCCCATGTGGTGCTTGCGAGCATATCCTATATCCTGACTAGGAGGTTCCAAAGTAACCTTGCTTAAAAAGCATCTGGCAGCACAACTTGCTTGATCAACTGCATCAACATGGCTGCTCACCATGATAAGACCCTCTCATAGTACCAGTGCTCAATGTGCATCCCACCATGCTTAGAATCCAACTACACCTTATCACTCCTGGCATAAAATATCCTTTGGAAAACCGAATCCTTCGCCATAGTGGGTAAATATGTGATTGCCTTGCCATCAATGGGGATAGGAAATATGTGGTAGATATCCTCCAAGGTCACTGTAATCTCACCTGTGGGTAGGTGTAAGGTATTGGTCAGTGCATCCCAACAACAGGCTAAAGTAGTCATAAAGGCCTGATCCACTAAGATGGACAAAAGTTGGGGTATATAGTCAAAGCCAATGGCCCTAAACCAATCTTGCTCGACATCAGTTAGTCCTTCATGGAGCTCATAGAAGATATCAAACTCCCTCACTCTAGCATTCAAATTCTGAAGAGCGATAATATTAAATATCATTTAAAATCACAAAAACATAAAAAATGCACTTAAAAACATACAAAAATTCAAAAATCATTCAAAAAGGCAAAAAAAATCACAAATGTATTCAAAATATCCAAAAAAATAAAAAATTTACATGGAAAATTTTAAAAAAATTAATTAAGTCAATCAAATTCCAAAAAAAAATAAAAAATCTTCTAAAGTTCCTTAGCCACGGTTGCCACCTGTGATCGAAAAGAACGGTCAAATTTTTTATCTTTGGAATTTGAAGTCAATCATGGATGACAGTTGTGGCCCCTAATTTGTGAATTAGGAGCTGCTACTGCCACCCATGACTATGGAAAATATCTTTTTTGAGGTCGTTTCCTACCCCATTAACCCCAAAACCTAAAAATTAAAACCCCCCAACTAACTAGCCTAGTCTAATCCTAACTAGGGTGGGGTTCATTACCAACATTTTAGTGAGTTCATTTTGCTCATTAATTAATTTTATTCATTTTAAGTTGGTAATTCAATAGGTGAGGTTTGGAGAGCTACCTTCATAGCACCAGCTTCACCACTAGTGGATGCCTTCGGTTGGTCGGCCATGGGTGTAGGTAAAGTTTCACAGTGTTTCGTATTAAATTTTTACTTCACCTCTCAAAGATCTCTTAGCAATAGTGGGCAAATGGAAATAATGAATTTGAAAATGATGTATTTTTCTTTTATATTTCTAATTTGGATCTTAGCCATGGTTGGTAATCGCAAGCACAAAATTAGAGTTTTTCGACCATGTTTTAGAGTCGTTGCTAAGGAATTTTCCAAAACTGGTTGCGGTTGATAACCATGGCCAGTAGCCAATAATAATTACCCTCAAAATTCCACCATGAGAGGTTTAAAAATGTAAATTAAAAAATATTCAATGGGCCAAAACCCTAAAAAAGTTCAACAATAAATATTTGCATAATGCAAAACTCAAATGTGCCTTGTATTCAGTTATTTATTCTACAGACTTCTTGTTGCAATGACTTGAGATCCATGCAATCTGTCAAGATGAGTAAATTACCATAATACCATTTGAGGTAAATCATTCACTACTCGAATTGAGATTCTTCAGTCCAGTACATCATTTTGGGTGTGCATAGAATGAATGAAAGGACGTCACATGCCATGGTAAAGAACCAAAAATTCTCTTTTTAACATTGTAATTCCTAAAATTAAAACTTAAATATTGAAGAAGGCCACAACGACCAGACTATCCCAAAAGAACAAGGATTTATCTTAATTCTTCTATGACATTTTTAGTAGATCATCGATAATAGTGATTCAACACAAGCCTAATTGGAATTACTATCATTTTTATTTCCTAAGAAGACCATTATGGTCGAATTGTTCCACATGACAAAAATATACAATTAATTTTAATAGTTTAAATCATGGTTGAATTAGGCCTTTCCAAATAATAACAAAGTGCAAAAGTCTTAAATCATCCAAATTATTCATCTCGGTCGAGTGACTCATCGCTTGATTCAATTTCCTATCCTCATCGACTCATCGCTTGAGGGGGTAGTCATAATGTCAATAATCATAATCAAATTCAACAAGATATCACTCGATCTTGTAAAGTTGCGTTCATCTTATGAATCATTTCCAATAACTATCATAAGCTTACCCTTTGCTGGGGCAAAAAGAAAATATAATAGTTAAGTTAGTAGTTTTCGACCTATGGGAATGATTGTAGCCTGACTACTTGATCATCATGGATATGTGAAATATTTGTAAATTTAAGAATTCCCTCATTTGGAAGCAATGATTTTAAGATGTATGTCTTTTTTTAGGACTGGATATCTAATATTTATCAGATCAATAATCATCATTCAATTTACAACATGGCTTTAGGTGGTCTATTTTTTATCAACGTTGTGCTTTCACACAATGCATCCCAAAATGGGCATTTGTAGAAACCTAAAACACGTCATGTGTAGGGGACTACTCATAGGGGCATCCTAATAGACCATATGAATGATCTTGGACCATTCCAATATAGAGCAATGGTTTATACCATTCAATTAAAGTAGCTTTGGTCTACTTAGCCTTAGCCATGGTTGACACCCATGCCTAATAGAGCTAGATATGCCTCAAAGCCACGATTAGCCTTTAAAACTATTTTGAATTACCAATCCAAGACAAATTCAGTTACAATGGCAATGAATTTCAAGTAGTTTTAAGTGAGGAAGCATCTAGAATCTTCCTCGCAACTATTCCAACCTCTTGGTTCTTGATCTTGGATTCTCCATGAAGCCAAAATTAGGAATTGAGAGTGCTATAATACCTCCCTCCAAATTGGGGAAAAGTATGGATAATATATCAATTTACATGTCGTGAAGCCCCACCAGATTGGAGAGCCATTTGCAACCTTTGAGGAGTGCCTATATGTTGCCAATTTGGAAATCATGACTGCATGTGAAGCTATACAATTTTTCAAGAGCTTGAGGAGATAATTCATCCACAATTGAACCACTTCTACTACAAATCCAAATAATCCACATCACTAATTAGTTCAAAATCATCAATAACCTAGAGGAATTTTGAGATTCAGGCCCTTGTTACAAGAGGAAGAACACTTTCACCTTAGTCACAGCTAACAATGCCAGCTATGCCTCAGACCCACAGTGTTGGTTTGGCATTCAATTTCCCTATTTTTAGCCATAGTAATTGCATTCTAAATATGCAATTATGTATATCTGACATATAATAGCTTTCATTCATATTTTTGTATGGTTAACTATAGAAATTAGAGGTATCTTTGCTCTATTTCCATATATTTTGTCAATTTGCACTAGTTTCATTAGATTTGATTTATTTCAAGTTTTAATGGCAGATTATGCATCATAATAGCTAGATCTATTGCATTATTATAATTATTTACAATAGTTTAGAGGTTTTGTAATCATATTTACAATTTTTCATTCTTTATTATTATATTTGTAATAATTCATGCAAATTTCTATCAAGAGCCTCATCAAGAGAGGCCTCCTTTGTTTCTAATTATCCTATGTTATTTATTGAATGTAGATTTATAGGATCTAAGAATATTTAAAGCATTCTTGGAAACATATTCCTATGATCAAGTGAGAAGAAGGCTTTTGAGTCTTGATCAATTTGTGTCTACAATAAGAGCCTATGTATTGCACCATCCCCTTTGAGAGGCTTAAAACATTGTATCAAATCAAGGAAATTTGTATCCCTAAGAGGGATGTATATGTAAAGGATATTTTCAACGATAATATAAAGGAGTTGTTCTTTATTTTCATGTTCATTGTTATGTGTATTTTCATCCTTTAATGTTTGGTATAATTGATGCAATAGACTAGGTGTATGCTTTTAGAGTGGTACATCATGATTTATATATTGAAATAACATGAGTATCATTGTTATGTGATATTGAGAACTATCTTGAGTTAGGGTTTGTGAAAGAACATAAGTATAATTGTTATGTGAGGTTGAGAACTATCTTGATCTAGGTCTTATTGAAATAACATGAGTATCATTGTTATGTGAACTATCTTGGGATAGGTTTGTTGAAAGAACATGAGTATCATTGTTATATGACATTGGAATCATCTTGAGTCAAGGTTTGAAACCCATAACGTGAGTAGTTGGAAGTATAGTGAAACACTTGGTTAGGATTTGTAAGAAAGTTGTATTTAATTGAGTAAATTATTGAGTGATGTTGAATGAGCATTATTGATTGAAATCATTGGAGTGATAGTTCAAGTTTTATAAAATAAATTATACCTTATTGCTAAATATATTTGAAAGGAAGTTTTAAAAGTGATAAAGTGTTTTTTTGGGTACAAATCCTAATGAGTGTGAAAAATATTGATTCTATGACCATTATATATGTTTCTATGATTAAACAAGATTCTGAGTGAAACTTGTCTGTGTGATTGAAGAATTTTTTTGAAATAGATTAAGTTGAGTTTTGTATGCAAGATTTGTAGATACTTGAGTAAAATTTTGTGAAATCTTGTGGAAATATTTGAGTAAGTCCTAGATGGTATTTAAGGATAGATTTGAGTAAGCTTTTGTGAAATATTAAGGACATATTTGAGTAATATTTTGTGAAATATTAAGGAAATATTTGAGGTAAGTCTTGGTAAAGACTTTTTGAGCATATTTGAGGTAAGTCTTAGTGAATAATTGTTGAGAAAATTTAAGGCAAGTCTTGGTGAAGACTTGGTGAGCAGATTTAAGGTATGTCTTAGTGAATACTTTTTGAGCGAATTTGAGGCAAGTCTTGGTGAAGACTTGTTGAGCAGATTTGAGGTAAGTCTTAGTGAAGACCTATTGAGAAGATTTGAGGTAAGTCTTGGTGGAGATTTGTTGAGAATATTGGACAAGTTCTAGGGAGGACTTGTTGGACATATTTGAGGCATGTCTAGGTGAAGACTTGTTGAGTAGATTGGATAAGTTCTAAGGAGAACTTTTCAGACATATTTGAGGTAAGTCTAGGTGAAGACTTGTTGAGTATATTGAGCAAGTTCTTGAGAGGACTTGTGGATAGATTTGAGACAAGTATTTTAGAAGACTTGAGAGCAAAGTTTATTAATTAATTTGTTCAAGATTTGTATTAAGTCTTGAGGACAAATTTGAGGATAGAGTTTGGTGCATATTTGATAGTAAATTTGTGCTAGACAAGAAATAGTTTTTAGAGCAAATTTGTGCTAGATCGAGGATAGTGTTTAGTGCATATTTGAGACAGATATTGAGTAGAGCTAATAGTAAGATTTAGAGGTGACAAAGTAGAGGAAATAGTCTCCAATGGATAAATATCCATTACCCAGTGTAGTGAGGACATAGGTGTTCTGAGTGATGACATAGGTTTTCTATGGAGAGAGATCCACAAGCCAGTGTAGTGGAGGTAGTAGTCTTCTAGAAGATCACCAACAAAAGTAGAGGAGAAAGAGTTATCTTGTGGATAAAGTTTCATGAACCAGTAGAGAAGGAGTTATCCTGTGGATAAAAGGTCCATAAACTTGATTAGAGGATTGGTGTCTCCTTTGGATAGAGGTCCATAAACATTGTAATAGGGAAGGATTCCCAAGATATTTTTTGAGAAAATTATAGTGAAATATTTTCTTCATGGAGTAGCCCACATTGGGTGAACCACATTAAATTGGTGTCACTATTGTGTGTGATGATTTGTGTATTTCTTTGATTATTTTTGTTGATACTGCCATTGACATATTGGATAATATTTTTTGAGATAGAAAAGTAAAATTTGATCTTATACTGCTCAAAGCTTGTGTTCTTCACAAGTCAGTTATGATACTCATAATTTTATATATTTTTGTTAAGCATCATATGCATTAAACTCATACATGCCAAAATGCCACCTTACTGGTACTTGAATTCATCATAGTATCCTCTTTGCACATTATCATAGTCATGAAAAATGCCTATAGTTATTTGTGAAGGATGGATTGCTAGCTTTTCCATTGGGCTTCAGAGTCAAAAATATAGCAATAAAAATAGGAAAATGGAATGTTTGGAGGAAGGGATTTAATGAGGGAAAGTGGATAATATATGAGTGGAGGACAACTATGTTAGGGAAAAAATAAGAGAAGGGGATTTTATACCTAAGGGAGGATGAATTTCTATTTTTTTTATCTTGGTCTTAGATTCTTCTATAATTTTGATTTCTTGTATTTCTATCATTTTTGGTTGATGTTCTAGGGTTTGAATTTTTTCCTTAGGACAACGGCTAAAATATGAAAGCAAGTAGAGAATAATACTATATTTCTTAGGCTACTAAGCACAAAAAATGGGATGATTTTTTCTCTTAAATTTCTTTAGATATTTTTCTTCTTACCTTATCATTTTCTTATCAAGGTAAAAACAATGTAATACATGCTTGAGCTATCTTGAACTTTCGCCTATAGAAATGTGATACAAAAGTGAAGGATATACACATTTATGTAGAAAAGTTACCCTCTTAATATTTAGGCTCATCATCTTTCAAGTTAAGAAGAAAAATTTCTCATGATATCCCATGGTCATTGATCTGTTCTTTTCCTATTCTAAGGCTCTCTCAAAATCCCTTTATTAACCTTTTTTCTACTTTAAATATTTTATTTAATAGCTAGCCTATATACACAAAATTATGGTATATCCCGTATGCTAGCCAAGATAGATTTTTTATTCTTTTCACCTGAATCTACAATGATCAGACTATATGATGCTAAAATTATGTTTCTCTCTATGGAACTAATCTTGGGAAATGTGACCAATTTTATTAGGAATATACAACTATCTTGACTTTGTGCTTGGCTCTATTTTCAAAATTTCTAGAAAAATGATGTATAAAACTAGTGGTGGATACTGTTGTTGATCACATAAAGTATCAAAAACCATTTTCATGCATCCTTTCCTATGAATTCTATTATTTATTAGAAATTGAAGACAAATGATATATTCAAGGATCCCTGGTTGACCATATAGTACAAGGTCTTCATTTGTCACCATCCAGTCTTGTACTTTGTTTCTTGGAAGCTTTTGGAATTCTTGTTGAACTTTGATTGTAGCACTATGACTTACAACCGCGGTATATCTATTATCTAAGCTTATCCATGGCATGTGGTCATATTATATTAAAGTTGAGGTATTATAAGTTGAATTTTGTGCATTCTCTACCCAGTCGATAATCTCTATTTTTGCCAACTTATGAATATCCTAAGATATATTTGCATTTTATTCCTCATATTTTTGCATGTGAAATGGTATGATGTCTTTAATGTGAATATGGACCAATTTATTGACACATGGTAAAATTTTATGCTTATCATCATGCCCCCTATGACCACCTATTTACATCACAAAATATCTTGGTAAGATAATATTGAATGTTGGAGGCACCTCCACAACCATGATATTATAAATTGATACTAAATCTATCATTCTTTGCAATAGCATGTGTACTTTATAATATATATCTATTGCTTTGACCTACCTTTTATTAAATTAGATAACTTATTTATTCATTTTAGAGTATTTCAAGCTCATAGCATCACAAATTACCTTAGGCATGATAGTAAATTTAGCCTTTTGATCTATCAGGTAGTTGTGTAATATCCCTCCCTTCAAACATACTGAAATATTACATAGAGGAGGACTAATATTTATCATGTTTAAATATGATTGCACATATACTAGTTTGGATTCTAATAAAGTTGTGATACCTATCATTGAAATTTTTAAGGTTGTGTTGACCAAATCCACATATGTAGAAAATAGAAGATATTATTTCAAATTTCCCTTTTCTAGAACATCATCTCTAGAATAATATCACCTATTGAATACATTTTTCTATTGTTCTCTTAGTATGAATGAATAATACAATGCTTGACAATCTTGTCTTTTCTGGCCATGTTTACATAAATCTCTCAAATGACATATCTTTGGCTCTAGCTTCTTCTCACAATACCTTTTCATATTTGAGTTGCTTCCTTCTCCATCCTCATTTGATCCATCCTCATATTGTTCTTATTTTTTGAAATTATACCTGGACAAACTAGATCAATTACAGAATATTTTTATACTATTAGGAAATGGTCTTATTTTATGTTGAGGGCCACAACATCCTGTGATTGATGAGTCATTACTGATGGAGTATGTATTTGGTGGCTATCATATCCATCAAGTGTTTAACCCTTGTACAAATATGGAAAATAGTTATCCATCTATTTTATAATCTTGACAATCTCATTGGTTAGATGTTGGATGATATCTTATACCTCTTGTGTTTACTGTAGGTTAAATACAATGTGGATTTTATAATTTGAGTATTGAACTAAGGTTACTACATCCATAAGAAAAACCAACTAGGTGAGCTAGGGGGTGTAATTTTGTATGGTAAGAAAATAGACCATTGAATTCATCCATATTGGGAGGAAGTTTTCCTATTGATATCAACATACTATCATCTTTTAAAGCCATATGAAACACAAATGGAAATATTTATCCTAATATAATTGTATTTGGAGGGTGAATTATGAATTTAGAGCTTGAACATAGTAAATGTAAGCATGTGCTTGTCATGGCCTAATATCCCAAGCTATTTTGTCCCATAATATTTTGAATTTTATGTTAAATCTAAGAGAAAATCTTGAGAACCTATTCTAATATAATAAAACCACATGATTAATGCAAATAGATCTTCCAAATCATCGAATACTAATATTAGTGGTTCATCCAAGTTAGCCCAAGTAACAATGCTTCTACCTTCTAAAGATTTGAACCATTGAAATGCCTTACCTTAAGAGTATTGTGTGAGTTGTATTATCATGATATATTTGGAAATGATGTTGCAAAAAATAACCAAGTCTAAGACATCTTGACAATGCTCATAGGTAGTTTTTTTACTACCATCATAAATGGGTGGCAAATTTAGTGCAACATGTTGGATTTCATGGAATACTAGGAGGTTTAGTGGTTGTGCATTGTTATAGATAATACTATCCCACCATGGATCTAAGTATTTTATCTTTGTAGAGTCATATGATTGGTGTTTGGTGTAGTATTTAGGATTTTTTTATGATTTTTCCATTTGATTCTGATTATTCTTCTTGATAGAGTAATTTTTTTTTGGATATTTCTTTCAATGGAGTCACCAAGTGAACATATAATCTCTACAAGTGAGTTCAATACTATTCACCAAAATATTAAGTCCTTTGGGTAACTAAAATAGGAATAAAGAAATACTATCACACTAGGCATGCCAAAAATACTCTTGGTAGCATAGTAGGTATATTATTTTATGGAGTGGGACCTTCATGTCCCATAGAGCATGCCAAATATACTCTTAGTTTTGAAATATACCTATAACAATTAGATGCACCCTCAAGATTTTGGCCAAGATATTGGAAGGCTCAAAAAACAAGTATTTTCAAGCCAAACTTTAGAGAAGGCCAGTTTATGTGCCTAACTAATCTAACTAAATGTGGGACTACATACTAGAGTAAGAAATGTAAAGGGTTCAAAATTTGAGCTAATAGTGGTATGGAATTGGAAATATTAAAAACCATACTATAGAGAATATCGTAACTCAAACTTAGATTGAACCACCTAACAAAATACTATGTGTCCCTTATGCTATTAGAACATTTAACATGATGAACTCTAAGCATTTGCTAAATTATTCCAAAACTTTAACACTAAATCTAAGGAGAAATATAGAATGTAGAATAATTGTAATACAATTATCCATTCATAGCTTTAACGAAAAATCATTAGTACTCAGTAAGACATACATACATGTTCAGCAAAGAGAGATGAGAAAAATTCTAGACAAAAATTCAATATTTATTCAAAGGACATATAGTCCTCAATCAATATAATTATCCCAATTATAAATTCCAAAGAGTATACCATTAAAATGTCTTGCACTATAGTATATATATATATATTTTACAATGTATTCAGTTATTCTAAAATGATTGTTGTTAGAGCATATTGTAGGTTTTAGAGCAAACATAGAGAATTTCTATCACATTCACTAGAATTGTGCTTAATTGCTTTAAGCATGATATTCTTGTGTGAGCAATGCAGGTTTTACCTTGAGACTGGCTTGTGTGTTGTATCATTGAATTGTAACCATCAGATGATGGTCCACTCCTTTTTGTTATGCATAACCAGTTAGGAAGGGATGGTGTGCAATGTAGAGAGCTTTGGCTATTGAGATATTTTAAGAATCCTAATTTTGGGTGGCTGATCAACACTCTTATACCTATTGATGTGGATGATTCTAGATTAACTAATTTAGAGATTAGAAATATGGGAGGCATCACTTACTGTAGAGTTATGATCTTGACTACGTAATGCATCCCTTAACTTCCTCTTCATATTGGGCCTTCAAATTTTCTATTTGCAAATACTAGATGTTAATCTAAAGAGTTTGAAAATTATTTTTGTTCATATATAATGTTGGACACTCAAAATTTATTTGATTATTGCATTTATTTATTGTTAGGTTGCATTTAGATTGCATTTAGCCTATTGGATATTTGAGTCTCTTTTGATGATGTCATCACTTACTAAAATTTGGGACCTGTAGATGCTTTACAAGTTATAGTGTCAAATACCGAGTATTAGATACAATGCCTTAGAATATTTCTTACTTGAAATTGCTTTGTATTATGCCAAAAAATTTATGCCTTCTTGCTAACATCAACATTGTAGTTCGTCTAACTAGATTTATTTGCATGGCTCAATTTTTGGCTAATAGATGTTAGGTCTTGTATCTTTTCTTTTATTTCTCCTTGAAGAATTATGGATGCCATAATTTTGTTGTCTTGTTGCTGATATCAACATCTTATATACCCAAAAAAAAAATTATATTTAGGTAACTTCTATTTTGCTTTAGTTGGGTATCAGGTTTAATGCCTTAGCAGTAAAATATTATATTTCAACCATTTGCCTAGTGCCCTTTTATCTACCCTAGCCTATTTTGCATCTGACCATGTTGGAAATATTGAGTATATTGAGTATATTGAGTTATCATTGATTTCAAAGGGTACATGAGGCAAAAATATTTTGATGTCAAAGGTGCATAGTATTCATGACAAAAATATTTTCCACGAGTTTGATAGCAAGCAATGGAAAAAATTCAAAATAAGGTATATGGACATAATTCAAGGTAAGGTATATCTCCAAATATTTTTCTAAGAGAAGAATTATAATATTTAAATGTTAAATTTAAATATAATGAAGAAGGACAAGATTTAAAAGATAATATTATTATTTCTTGGAAAAATATTTAAAGACCACAAGAGAAGGCTAAATTTTAAAGACAAAAATGATATTTAATTTTTTTCAAAGGGACAAAAGGTTTAAAAATAATATTATAATATTAATTTAAATATTATAATATAACTTTTCAAAATAAAATGGATTCAATATCATAAATGTATAAGCAAAACTATATGATCACGAATGTACCTTCATAAAAGCAAAATCCATATGTATATGTGTGCTAAATTAATTCATTGAAAAAAAGTTGGAGGTGTGCGTGTAATTCAAAATATTTTCCATGCATTGAAACAGAGAGGAAAACATCAAAAAGAAACATGGGAAAATTGGGAATAAATTTAAAGTGTTGCATCTAAGGTTTCAAGTGGATGGCTATCCCAACTGGTTGCTTGACTAGCACTAAGGTGCTAGAGAGGAGTAGGTTGCAGGGTCAAAACCCACAGGTGTTATTTTTTTTGTAAGGTAGAGAAAGGAATTCATTGTGGAATATTGTTAAAGTGTTGCATCTTATATTTCAAATGGGTGGCTAGCCCAACTGGTCACTTGGATAACACTAAGGTTTTGGAGAGGAGTAGGTCACAGGATCAAAACCTATAGGTGCTATTTTTTGTAAGGCAAAAAGGAATTCGTTCACTTGGCAGGTTGGTTAAAGGTATGGATAAAGATTTTTATTTAAATATATCTTAAAAGGAAACCATTCACTAATTTGAATAAAGGTAAATATTTTGTTAAGTTTAGGAGATATAAGGTGTACTAAGGTTTATTTGGTAATTGTAAATTTTGCATGTCAAGTCACTTACTTTACAAGGACTAAAACATCATGTGCTTCAATTAAAATAATTTTGGTCATAAAGTTATACATTGTAGGGTTTATGGTAAGAATTTTTATAGGCTCACCAAGAATTCATTTGCACCTTTCAAGGATTACAACATCAGGTGTTACAATTGTAATAATTTTGGGCATAGAGAAAATTGGTGTAAAACAAAATTTTTGGAACTTCAAAAGACAAGAAAGAAAAAGGATGCTCAAAATATTCAAGGAGGTATGACTTGAAAAGTTTGGAAAAATATTGAAAAATAACAAGAGCATTATAAGTTGGGAGTAACTTTGCTCCCATCCCATAATTAATCATATCAAGAAATGGAGGTGGTGAGGGGGCTGAGCTAAGTGTCTTATTTTTAGCCCCAAGGAGCCCTTTGCCATTTATGTCAAGGGGGGAGAATTCAGTAAGAGGGAGCAACTTGTCAGGGGGAGCAAATTTGGAATCTAGTTGTAGTAAAAGAAAATTTTGTTGTAGGGTTGCCATCAATGACAATGGGGGGTATTTTTGGAAATATTGAGTATATTTATTTGTCATTGATGTCAAAAGGTACATGAGGCAGAAATATTTTGATGTCAAATGTGAATAGTAGTCAAGGCAAAAATATTTCCTTCAAGTTTGATAGCAAGCAATGGACAAAATTCAAAACAAGGTATATGGATATAATTCAAAGCTAGGTATACCTCCAAGATATTTTCTAAGAGAAGAATTATAATATTTAAATGTCAAATTTAAATATTATGAAGAAGTACAAGGTTTAAAATATAATATTATGTTTGCTTGGAAAAATATTTAAAGACCACAAGAGAAAGCAAAGGTTTAAAGATAAAAAGGAGATTTAATTTTTTAAAGGGACAAAATGTTTTAAAACAATATTACAATATTTAATTTAAATATTATAATATAAGGTTTCAAAAAAAAATGGTGCCAATATCATAAACTTATAAGAAAAAGTATTTGAGCATCGGTGTAACTTCATAAAAGAAAAATCCATATATATGTGTGTTGAATAATTCATTGAAAAAAATGTTGTAGGTGTGCGTGCAATTTGAAAATATTTTTCATGCATTGAAACAGAGAATAAAATGTCAAAATGAAACATGAGAAAAGTGGGAATAAAGTTAAAGTGTTGCATCTAAGGTTTCAAGTGGATGTCTAGCCCAACTGGTCACTTGGATAGTGCTAAGACACTAGAGAGGAGTAGGTCACAGGGTCAAAACCCATAGGCACTATTTTGTTTTGTAAGGCAGAGAAAGAAATTTGTTGTGGAATAAATTTAAATGCTGCATCTTAGGTTTCAAGTGGGTGGGTAGCCCACCTGGTCACTTGGCTAGCACTAATGTGCTAGAGAAGAGTAGATCATAGGATCAAAACCCGCAAGCGCTATTTTTTGTAAGGCAGAAAGATATTTGTTCACTTGGCATGTTAATTAAAGGGTTGGACAAAGATTTTTATTTAAATATATATTTGTTCACTTGGCATGTTAATTAAAGGGTTGGACAAAGATTTTTATTTAAATATATATTAAAAGGAAATTGTTCTTTGATTTGAATAAAGGAAAATATTATGTTAAGTTTAGAAGATATAAGGTGTACTAAGGTTTATTTGGTGATTGTAAACTCTGCATGTTAAGTTTAGGAGACATAAGATGCATTAGGGTTTATTTGGAAATTGTAAATTTTGAATATTATAAAAGGCGGTATAAGGTGTATTTTGGTTTATATTTAATTGTATTATTGCATGATAGAAGAAGGGAAATTTGAGGGTTTGTTTATTATGAAAAGCTTTATTTTGTGAAACCAAAAAGGAGTTATAAAGTATTATATTCAATCCTTTTTGTGCACATATTTTGAAAAGGGTTTTAATATATAAAAAGGATATTTTATAACTTGTTTTTGAAGTGGCAAAAGAAAAGAAAATTATTTTTGAGACAGGATTTAAAGGCACATCATCATCAAGGCAATTTTTAGAGGTATGGTGATTTAACTCCTCAAAGTGGTTTTTTTTGAGGAAAATATTTTGGTTGTCATATGATTGGAGGCATAAGGAATGATTCTATGTGCATTACTTTGATTGAAATTTGGGAATATTATAGATCAAATTTATGAGCAAACCTATGCATTGTTTTGAATGATATTGGGAATGGAAGGGAAAAAGTTATAGATCAGTTTTGTGTGCAAATTTAAGCATTGAGTGTGATTGATTTTGGAAGAAAATTTACAAGGGTTATAGGCCAGTATTGTGAAGCAAAATTATGCATCATTATTGAATAAAATTGTAATACATGTGCAAGGTTTTGAGAATGAAGTTGTGCATCAATGTTGAATGAAAGTGAAATATATGTGCAAGGGTTTGAGAATAAAGTTATGCATCATTGTTAAATAAAATTGCAATATATATGTAAGGGTTTGAGAACAAAGTTGTGCATCATTTTTTAATGAAACTGGGAATATATGTGCAAGTATTTGTGAAGCAAAAGTGAGCATTGGTTTATATTGGTTTTGGGAGCACATAAGAGGGTCAATAATTAAGTTCTAGACTAGAGCTACCTTTAAAATATAATAAATGTGAGACATGTATATGTGAAGAACATACTGAGCATTTTTTTAGTGCATATCATTTCCTATATGTTCATGAAGATAAAGAAAATTTGGGTAGAATATGTTTGAATTACTTTATTCAAAGAAAACACTTTTGGAAAGATACAAGCATTATTTGTATGTAATATTTGAGTAGATTTTGTAGCAAATTTGAGTAGGTTTTGGTGAGTAGATTTGATCAAGCATTTTGTGTAGGCTTGGAGTAGATTTGAGAAGGTTTTTATGAGAATATTTGAGCAAGCCTTTTGTGTAGTCTTGGAGCATATTTGAGCAGGTTTTGGTGAGTAGATTTGAGCAAGCATTTTATGTAGGCTTGGAGTAGATTTGAGCAATTTTTTATGAGAATATTTGAACAAGCCTTTTGTGTAGGCTTGGAGTAGGTTTGAGCAGGGTTTGATGAGAATATTTTAATAAGACTTGTGTGTAGGTTTGGAGTAAATTTGAGTAGATTTTGGAGCATATTTGAACAAGCCTTGTGTAAAGGCTTGGAGTATATTAGAGCAAAGGGGATCAGTGTCTCCTATGGATAGAGGTCCACAAAACAAATGAAAAGATATTAGTGTCTCCTATGGATAGAGGTCCACGAAATAGGGCAAAGGGGATTGGTATATCCTATGGATATAGGTCCACGAACTAGAGCAAATGGTATTGGTGTCTCCTTTGGGTTGGTGCCCATAAAAATTGTAATAGGGAATTAGTTCCCAAGAGATTTGTTGAGAAAATTTATAAGAAATATTTTCTTCATGGATGTAGCCCATATTGGGTGAACCACATTAAATATGTATCTTTTATATGTGTCATGATATGTGCATTGTTTCATTATTGCAATTGATATTATTGGATAATATTGCTTTGGAAATATATGTAGAAAGTTTTATGTTATATTGTTCACCCCCTCTTAGTATAATATTTTGTTCTTCAATTCATATTAGAGTCAGTTCCTTTATGAAAGCCTAGTATCTTGAATAAATATCTTATGGGAACACATATGGCTCATAAGAAAGGGTTTTCATCAAATAAGGCTCCATTGTTTGATGGGACTAACTATGATCTCTAGAGTGTAAGGATGAAGACTTATTTTATGGCACATGGATATGACACATGGTAATCCATTAAAAATTAATTCATACCATCTACAACTCCTCTTACAGATGCAAGTGCTAAGAAACCATATGAAGATATTGCTAAGGCAATGAATGTAATTGTGAGTGGGTTATGTGAATCAATTTTTTTTAAAGTCATGCAACGCACTTTAGAAAAATAAATATGGGATAAGTTATAGAGAACATATGAAGGAGATGACAAGGTCAAAATAAAAAAACTTCAAACACACAAGAGGAAGTTTGAAGAATTGAATATGAAATATGATGAAGATATTTCTATGTATCTACTTCATGTTGATGAGGTTGTCAACACTATTCATGGACTTGGAGAAAATATTGAGGAATCTACTATTGTTCAAAAAATATTGAGGTAACTCCCTATGAGGTATGAAGCAAATATTTCAATAATATAAGAGATGAAGGATCTAAAAACGTTAAGCATTGATGAGCTACATGGAAGTCTCATAGCCTATGATATGAGAAAAAAATAACAAACGTCAAAAAGAGAGGCAACATTCAAAGCTTCAAATAAGTAAATGAATAAATAACAAGAATCAAGTGATGAATCAATTAGTGAAGAAGAGGCTAACTTTGTGAGAAGAAATAAGAAAGATCCAAGAAAACACAAAAATATGTAAGATTGTGAAATTTTTAGTTATGGTAATTTTTGGTCAAAATGACCACATCTAGGGAAATAAGGAGTAGCCTTCTCAATATTTTGCTAAGTATAGAGAAAATTTGTGATAACACAACATTTTTAAGGCTAAGGGTCAAGCCACGGCCAAAATTCATGATGGCATGACATTTTGAAGGCTAAATACAAAGCTAAGGTAGAAAGTCATGATAGCATGATATTTTGAAGATCAAGGCAGAAATAAGGATGAAAAGTCATGATGGCACAATGTTTTGGAAGTCGAAGATAAAGCTAAGGCAGAAAGTCATGATGGTGCGACATTTTGAAGGCTGAGGTGGAAATAAGGATGGAAATTTGTTATGGTGTGACATTTTAGAAGTCGAAGACAAATCTAAGGTGGAAAGTCATGACGAAATGATAGTTTGAAGGCCGAGGCAAAAATAAGAATAAAAAGTCATGATGGCATGATATTTTGAAGGATAAATACAAAAATAAGGTAAAAATTCATGATGGTGCAACATTTTGAAGGCCAATTAGACCATGATGTCTCTAAGGAGGTTAAGGAATATCATCGTAATAAGAAGATCTCAACCACTTCTAGTTGAGGACTCCATGCTCCCTCAGCTACTTCTAAACTAGAATGAGCCTATAAGCATGATGTTGTAACAAATTTTAGTTTTTATGTTATTTAAAAATCTTATATATAGAATTAGCAACCCAAAATAAAAGTTCAGCTCTTAGGTGTTTACAAGGTTATGCATGTAAAATTTTTAAATCTTAATAAAGATCATCCTTTATGGTTCTTAGCTCACTGGTGTTTTAAATTGAGTATGTATGTGTTTTTGATTGCTATATAAGTCTAGATTGAATGTAACATGTATTAATTCTTAGTTTGAATTCCTGCAATAAAGTTTAGTTGGATCTAAAATTAACTTCATAGATAAGCTTACACTTAAATAAATCTACACTCCAAGTTTTAGTTTCTCTATTTTGGTTCTCTGTTATGCTTATGTGTAAAAGGTTGTAATAGTGACTTTGTTGTTACCTAATATATACCACTTTAATTCTATAGCCACCGTTATATTTCCATCTCTTTATGCATTTCCCTCTTTCCCATTTTGCTAAAAGAAGCAAGGAACCAACCTCTTATAGATATTGAACTAGGTAAACTCTGTGTTAACCTAGTATTTCAATGTTGGCATGTCTTGGACACAAACATAACCAAAGGTATATTTTTCTCCAATATTTTTTGGCATGCTTGGTGGAACATAAATCCCATGTAGTATAAAAATAAAATCCCTGGTGAATAGCTTTGCCCTATCAATATTTTTTAAATCACCTGGTGACTCTGCACCAGAAAAGAACCCTAAAAATCCCTTACCCAACTTCTAGTTATGAATCGTATTTTATGATAACTAGATCTAAAGCAAGAAATTTAGAAGAGCCCATAGATTTTTTTGAACTGCACCTTGGTAGCCTCTGAGATAATCCTATTTTAGTTGCCAAAACTTCTACATACACCCATAATATAGGATCTTCTAATATTTCCCCTGCATCCCTCCCTAGTACTACTGCTAGTGGGACCTTAACCACAACTACCCAAATTATATCAATGGCCACAAATTAGCCAATCCTACCTTACCCCGTATGGAACCACACAGGTCGCTTACCTGGAAGCTCAACACCCAATTCCTATGATGGCCTTGAAAGCACTACCCTAGTATGATAGTACTATAAATAAAGCTTACAAACATTTTTAAGATGCAGTTGCACTAGCCTCGATACATAACATCCATGAAGAAGATGTTATGATAATATTGATGGTAATTTTCTTGAAAGGAAAAATGCTCTATTGGTACAGAGCTCTTGAAAATAAAACCATATCTACTTGGGCCCAACTCGTTGGTAAACTAGTGGAATAATTCAATGAGCAGGTAGACCTTTTATCTCTGTTAAGTTAGTTTATTATTATCCAAAAACACTCCCGAGAGGATATTGTAGATTTTAATATTATATTTAGTCGGACTTAGTAGAGAGTACCTTATGGTTTGAGACCAACGCATGAGAAAGTGATGTATTATTATCTGATACCTTTAACTTAGATATAAGTATGGCAATTAGAAAATATCACGTGTTTACCTTCCTTGAGATTTATTAGGAAGCAAAAAAATAAGAGAGAGACTTGATTGCTCTTGGGTGATTTCTAGCCAAAATGATGATGCCTATTTCCCAAATCTACCTCAAGCATCAAGTGCTACTTTTCCAACTCCTTCTTTAGCTTCTAATTCCAATCTTCCCAAATGGACTGGAAAACCTAACATCCCAATAATACAGACACCCCCTACTCCTCTAATTCTCTCTACAATTCTTGCACTCCCTATAGAAATAGTTCCATCAACTCTAGATCCTCAACTTGCAGTGCTGCAAGATCTAAAAACATCTTTTAAAACTCTAGCAAATAAATTCACATAAATAGAAATAATAGAATTAAAAAGGAATTCCAACCAATAATATTTACACAAGTTACAAAGGATCAAACATCCATGAGTGGTAGAAGCTACGATAAATATGACACTATTTATGCCAATGAATATAGTGAACCAAGTAATTTTTTGATAGAGTCAATTTTTTGGTGCTCCATGTATAATGACCCCCATGGTGAAACTTCTTGCATGATTCACAAACATCAGGTACAAAAGATAGCCATTGAGAAGGCTGAAAGAAGCCTCAAGGGTCAGATTAATATGATTAGAGAAGAGAACTAGAATTTCATGATGCCTTATGTTGAACAAGTAGCGGTTCTTACCAGATATAGAAAAAAGTCCTTATAGGTTTACCCCTAGGAGCTCAATCCATGAAGGTGCCTTCACCTATAATGAACCCCATTGATAAAATAACATCTTATGAAAAAACTCCCCTAATTTTAGGCTATAAAGATGTAGAAACTTGTAAGGAAGCACCTCGGTAGAAAGAAGCAAAAACACAATAACAAGCTAGGGATAAAATGAGATACCCTTAAATGACTAAGTGTTAAAGGATTGATGCTACTCAGGGGTATATAAATAAGTATGATGCAACAATGAAGGAGAAAAGTGTTGAAACCCTTCCATTTAACATAGTCAAGAAAATGACGAAAACTCCCTCCAAGGCAACTATGTATGAAGCTTTGCAACTTCCAAGATAGATTCAGCTATTGCAATAATCCTTGAGGTCTATAAAAAATAATAATAAGATCCCAACTCAAATGGATTCAACATAAGCTATTCTAACATACACTTTAGGAAAAAATAGACCTCCTCATTTTTATCTATCTCTCCAGATGGAAGGATGGGTAGTTCACAACTATATGATAGAATCTGGAGTTGTAACCACTATGATGCCCAAGGTAGTATGTGACATCCTAGGAATGGAATATACAAGGGGTAACCTCGGTGTCTTGCAATTAGACGAAACCCCTATGAAAACAATAGGAGTAATTAAAGACATTCCAATATTTCTCCATAGACTACCTCAGCTCACAGTTATACAAGAAGTAGTGGTAGTAGATTTAGAGCCTTATTTTGGCATGTGCCTCTCCAGGGAGTTCATAGCCGAGATAGGAGGATAATTGCCATTAGATTTCTCGCATATAGAAATTCCATTCAATGGAAAAAGGGTAAAACTATTCAATGAGAAGCCTTAAAATTTTCATATCAATAGACATGAAGAGGAAGACAAACAACCCACCACTATGAACATGATGACAAAGGAATTACAGGACCTGAACTTGATGTAAGAAGATCTAAATGTATTACAAGAAGAAGACTAGTTGATGAGTGTCATTGTCCATTCATCATTTAGTAATTATGTGTCAATCCAAGGCGGTGTCCAAGGCTATATACGAAAGAAGGCTCCAATAGGTTAAAGATCAGTTCATTCAGAAAATAGGATTTATTGATGGATCAGTTAGCATTTGGGGGGCTTGTTGTGACCTCTAACTCCTAAGAATTGAAATTAACTCCTATTTACCTTTGTAGAAATAAAATTGCAGGAAATGAAATTGCAAAATATGAAAATGATAGAAAATGAAATGTTGCTAAATTGAGAGTGACAAAAAAGTAAATTGCATAATTGAAAACACACACACACTTGCATGAAAGTAAATCAACTAGAGAATTTAGAAATAGAACTTTAACTACTGCAAAACCAAATCAACAATTACTGCAAAACTGAAAAATGACAAAAATCTGGAAATTGCTGTGAAATGCAAAAAATGTTGTCAAAGGCTGAAAACTATGTTGAAAACTACTAAAGAAATGAAAAACTGGAAGAATTTTGCTAATCTGCTATAGCAAGAAATCAACAAGAAATTCTATCAAAAATTGCCTTCCTCTGGCCCTGCAAGTGGCCCTTGCTTCTAGAACTAGAAGAAGGTGAGAAGTTATGCTAAGAAAATCTAGATGCTAATCATTAAACTCAAAATACCAATTGATATCTAAAGATTACACCTTTTTATTCAATCTGAAACTACATTACAGTAATGTAGGAAAAACCTACAAATTACTATTATGCTACAAAGAAACTTCACTCTATGCTAATTTCGGTATTCTATTGCCTATCTATCTATATGCTCAACCATCTAGGAGCTTTCTTATTTATAATATAATGCTGATATGCTTGGTTACTGATTTGTAGGGATTTACAACTGATTGCATAACTGTTTCCTAGAATGTAGGAATTTGCTTTGTCAAAACTTTATCCATTCATCCTTGTTGGGCTGCATTTGTTGAGGAAATCATGTTAAGATGAGTTAGGACAACCTCCTAGTCAATTGCCAATAATTTCCTCCAATGATTTGTCTTTTTTTGACCACTTTCGGTTGTTCCTGCGCTATTCCCTATTCCTGCACCGCTTATTCCTGTGCTACTCTGAAATAACAGGCAGGTGACAATTCGTTGCTTATCTGCGCTCCAAACGCATAGGGAGGAAGTTGTTGACTATTTGGATTATTTTCCCTTATCTTGTACACCCTTCTACATTTTTGGCATGTGCTGGAATGACTGATTCCAAGCCCTACTGTATATGTACAATTGGTTGGAATTTGCATGACTGTGTCCTACTTTTACCAAATTTCCTGCATTTCAGCCTTTTGACTTGTTGCTCCCATTTGCATCACGTGGAAGTGTTGTCAGGTGGAGAAAGAGTCATGCCTATCCTCCCTAAACTGTTTCCAAGTGTTTACCTCTTCTTATTTGACAAATTACATGCCTTCCTTCATAGTGACAGGTGGCTAGAATTTGTATGGATCGTGACTTCGTTGTTTCCAGCTGCCAAAACATGCCCAGATGCCCTTTTGGAGTGATCATAACTTGTTCATTGTAACTCCATTTTTTACCAAATTATTTCCATGTGTTCTTGGTTATATAAAAAACATTGGGTTCAATTTTCAACTCTTAATTCCTCATAAATTACTCCCTGCATCGCTGTCAAGTTGGCCTTTAACACAGATTTTTACCAGCATTTCCAGCTGTTAAAAAGTGTGAAACTGCCATTTTGCAAGCCTCATAACTTCCAGGTTACTTGTCCATATGCCTTAAAATTTGGGTCATGTTTTCTATATATTATGAAGTACCATTGGTATGAATTTGGTACCTTAAATCACTCTGGATCATTCCCAGTAGATCCGCCAATGTTCCCTTTAACGCAAATTTGCACTTGTTAACAGCTCCAAAAAAGACTAAGGCATGAACAATGAGCGTAGGAATGAACAATGAGTGCAAGAATGAACAATGAGCGCAGGAACGATGTAACATTCATAATTTTTTATCTATAGCTTGGATTGACTTGTTTCAAAAAGCAAAGTTGTAGTTCTTGATGAGAGGAATTTGTTCATGCCATCAGAATGTAATTGCAATACATGTTTTATTTACTACCTAATCAACTGAAACAGTGCTGAAAATAGTCAAAACAGAGGTATAATGTTCCAAACATAAAATCATGCAAACATTTAACAAATAACATATTCTAATCACTATTTGGCACTTTAACTTTGTCATATTTAATATTATGGTAGTTTTTATATGTCAACCATAGTGTAATA
The DNA here is from genome assembly GCA_028583015.1 of Wollemia nobilis. Taxonomy (NCBI): domain Eukaryota; kingdom Viridiplantae; phylum Streptophyta; class Pinopsida; order Araucariales; family Araucariaceae; genus Wollemia; species Wollemia nobilis. Next base: position 647,847 of record JAQPPZ010013509.1, on the reverse strand, counting down.
ATGAGGCATTTCTAGGCCTCATCATTCCCCCCAGCTTGAACTGATGCATGCCCTCATGCATCCTAGTCGGACCTAGTAATATGAACAACATACTTTTGCCACCTACTACCCGAGAAAGTTCTTACTACAGTACACCAAACATTATAGTTCCTGCAATTTTATTTATTTTTTCTTTTTTTCTTCTTTTTTTTTGTTTCTTTTTTTTTTCTTTTTTTCCTTTGTACTTGTGGTAGAACTTTAAGAAACTTAATATCTAATGTGCCCTACTGTTCTGCATCAAAAATTCTTTTTCCATGCTATTTTTTTTTGTCTGTTGTTGTTTTATTGCAGTAGTAGTGAAATAGAATTTTCAGGTGCATTTTGTCCTTCTCAGATTTATGAGGTATTGGTGGGGTATCAACTTGAAGTTATCCTTCTGAAATCTGCCCTACTAATAAAGATAAAATGGCTGCCATGTCTGTCCCAAAATCAGGTTTTTCACAATTTTGAATTTCCCATGCAACTAAGGGCAGAAGGGGGGTGTTTCTTGACATTTTGAACAACATGTTCCATTTTTTTTAACTTGCCAATATTGTGTGAACAATTTATGCCAAATATTGATTATCATATACTAAATGCTAAATGCTTACCATGACTAAATGCAAGAAACACATACCTTACTGTCCTGAAAATTTATCATCCACCTTACAAGCTGCTTCTGATGATGATTTTTTTTTAAATAAGAACAACATAGGTGCAGTAGGTGAGATTTGTACAATGGTAGAACAATGATGGGTGGATCAACAAGGTAATGCATTCCGAAAAACCGGTTTTCATGCAAGCCAACTCAGTAGTGCCTCCGAGAAGGTTTTCACTATTGAATTATTCATTTTTGTCTTCTCTTTTTTTTTTCATTTTGTTTTTCATTTTTTCATTTTTTTTTTTATCAGAAGAGACTGCCATTTCTGGTTTTCAACCAACTTCTTTTTTTTTTTTTTCAACTTTTTTTCCCCTTTTTTTTTTTTTATTATTTTTATTTTTTTTATGTCTTGCTTGTGCCCATGAAGGAATTTCACAATTTTCTTGAAATTGTGCCCGTGAAGGAATTTCACAAACAAGATTATTTACTTCCTTTTTTTTTCATATTTTTTTTTCAAGGCTAAAAAAAATATGATCATTTGGAAACCTTGTCAGAAGAGGAATCCTCTTCTATTATATGCAAATGTGACTATGTGAAAGATTGAGCAAATTCCTTCTTTGTGAGTGGTTTATGGTACAACTATAAAAGATTTCCATTCACCACTAATGTCCTTCTTGAATCATCAACTGAAGAAATTTGAACAACTCCATTCTCAAACTCTTTTGGTTCATTCTTGTTGCTCTTAATGTGATCATCATGCCACATTTTCCATTTTTATTGAATGAACTCTATTTGGTGAAGTGCTTCCAACCAAAGTTCATTAACTGCATTCAACTACGAAATCTATTTTTTCTGTACCTACAACAACTCAATGCCAACTGCTAAAGATGCATAAAGTGTTAGTAGAGCATTAGGATGTTGGATCAATACATCAAACAAATTTACTTCCTGGTTTTTAGTCAACCAACTATTGTTGTTCAAAGGTTGTTTTGGCTGCATTTCAATTTGTTTTGTACCAAGATATTTTGAATTGGTTCTTGGAGAATGATGCATTAATGAATTAAGAGAACAATGATATGGTGGAAAAGAATGGAAAATTTGTGTATGTTTACCAAAAACAATTCTTAAAAGAATTAACTTTGATAAATGGAAAGGAAAATATGAGAAAAAATGATGACATCCATGTGACAAGTGAAGAAAATTGTTTTGTATTGGAATGGATGACAAATTTTTAGAATTTTGTTTTTCATCATTCCATAATAATTGTTTAACAGTGATTGGTTCATCTTTAAAATCTGAATTCTAAACGTTTTCATCAAAAATAGACTTTTTGGATGAATCCATATCTTCTACATTATCCTTTACAACGATGGAGGTCAAAATTGAAATGTCTGTTTCATTTTCCTTATATGTTTCACGAAACCATGGGCATCCTAGACAATCATACTTAGGTGGACTAAGGTTTCCTGCAAGCAAGTTTACTCTTTTACCACCGACTTGTATGTTTTTAGGATATATTTTCTTCTTTTTTCTTGGTTTGTTAAAACATATTTCTTGAACAATTGTATTAATGATTGGCACATATTTAATAGCTTGAAGTAAAGGGACTATAACATTTAAATATTTTAATTCCCTTATCAAATCTGATTTCAAAGATGTTAGTTTTGATATTTCAAATTGTTCAAGATATGATTCTTTTTGTGGGAGATTTTCTTTTTCTTCTTCTTGTTTCAGTGCAGATTTGTTTTTATGTGCATTAATTTTAGCTCCTATTTCTACACTGGTAAGTGGAATATGTTCAAGAAGTGGTTTTCCTAAACACAACTGATTTTTAAGATAGTCACCAGCATTTATTATGGCTGTATTTTCTGATTTAGCCATAGAGATAGGGGTTACCTGTTTAACATTGTTTTGACTGACCACAGGTTGAGCTGAAAATAGAGGTTGTTTTCCATGATAGAAACTATGGATATGAGTGGGCAATGAATTTGATTTATGTGTTTGATAATGTTGCTGTTGTTTGTGCAATTTTTTTTGTTGTTCCCATTGATATCCTTGCAGTTTTGGCTGCAACCATGGTGGATGTGGTTGATTCCATTGTTGTTTCATCCATCCATGTTGAGACCACTCTTGCGAATATGCCCATGGTGGTTGACTCCAACATTGTTGAAGTGGACCTGAAGCATACCATGGCATATACCAAGGATTATTTCCCCAATGTATAGGAAATTGAGAAGTATTTTGATATGGAAACTTAAGAAAATTATCTCCTTGTCCTTGTCCTACAAAATTGAGTTTTTTCATAGGTTGAGGTTGTTTTTCAAAGACACTTTTGAGTTCTAGCAATAAACTACATTGATTTGTGGAATGTTCTTTTTGACAAATGCTACATGTAGCTAGTATAAATGTTTTGTTCAAAGGACAGTCATGAATAGAGTGTTTGTGCTCACATCTTGAATAATAGATAACTGAAGGTTCAGTATATTTACTCTTTTTATCTACTGTTTTATCAAGATGTACAACAATATCAGCTTTAGCAAACTCTTTCATGCATTCTTTCAAATCATGTTTATCATTACCAATTCTATGTTTTTTATGCCTTGAATGAGAATAATTTTTGCAAAGTTTAATGATTTCCTAGATTTCAAGTGCATTTGCATCGCCTCTTCCTAAAATATCCAATGCATCCCGAAATTCATCTTGTAGTCCCCTTAAGAATATAATTTTGCACATTTCGGGTTCAACACTACCACATCTCTTATGAACAAAAGAAAATATGTCTACATAATATTCTAAGATTTCATTTTCCTTTTGTTTCATTTCAAGCAATTCATTGTTTTGATTCTTGACTTGACAATATTCTAAAATATATTTTCCATCTCATTCTAGGTTCTAATTGAATCAAGTGCTAAGGTGATAAACCATCGTAGAGATGACTCTTTAAGAGTGGAATGAAATAATTTGAGCTTTTGATTGTCATTAGTGTAATCATGAGCTTGAAACAAAATTTTAAACTCAAACAAAAAAAAATTAGGGTCTTCAGATGTAACTCCCTTAAAATTTGGTAACACAGAAGGTGAAATGACCTTCATGGGAGAATTTTGATTAGGATCTAATTGGATGGGATTTTGAAAATTTTTGTCAGGTGTACTAGTTGCACTAGGTTGGAGCACATTACTAGCTCTCCCTAGATTCTCTTGTGAGCCTACCCTTATATGTTCCCAATCACAATTAGATATCCTGTTAAACTGTCCTGATTGTATGGATTTGTCAAGAAAAAAAGATGTTGAACTATTGATTGTTCCTCCTTGTGATGATTTCTCAAAGGATCCTACAGTTCTGGACATAGAGGATTGTAATTCTTTGAAAGTTCCAACAGTTTTAGGAATCATAAATTTGGACAACTTTGACATACTTTCAACCTCTTGTGAAAATTTTCTTCCTGTGGTAGGCAAAGGATTTTTCATACTTTGACATCGTGCTTTCACATATTTTAACCTATTCATACTTGCTTGTTCTCTAAATGAACTGAAATGGAATTTACCAACAACTATTAATTATGCCAGTTATTACATTCAGATTTCACTCTGAAGTTCACAACTTAGTACACTAACAATTATTGGACTGCTTTCCTCTTCTAACAACACCTATCCCCAACAATGGCACCAAAAATGATGAGTGTCATTGTCCATTCATCATTTAGTAATTATATGTGTCAATCCAGGGTGGTGTCCAAGGCTATATACGAAAGAAGGCTCCAACAGGTTAAATATTAGTTCATTCAGAAAACAGGCTTTTTTGATGGATCAGTTAGCATTTGGGGGGTTTTTTGTGACCTCTAACTCCTAAGAATTGAAATTAACTCCTATTTACCTTTGCAGAAATAAAATTGTAGGAAATGAAATTATAGAATCTGAAAATTATAGAAAATGAAATGTTGCTAAATTGAGAGTGACAGAAAAGTAAATTGCAGAATTGAAAACACACACACACTTGCATGAAAGTAAATCAACTGGAGAATTTAGAAATAGAAATTTAACTAATGCAAAACCAAATCAACAATTACAGCAAAACTGAAAAATGACAAAAATATAGAAATTGCTATGAAATGCAGAAAATGTTGTTAAAGGCTAAAAAATGTGTTGAAAAATACTAAAGAAATGGAAAACTGGTAGAATTCTGCTAATCTACTGCAGCAAGAACTTAGCAAGAAATTCTATCAAAAATTGCCTTCCTCTGGCCCTGCAAGTGGCCCTTGCTTCTAGAACCAGAAAAAGGTGAGAAGTTATGCTAAGAAAATCTAGATGCTAATCATCAACCTCAAAATGCCAATTGATATCTGAAGATTACACCCTTTTATTCAATCTAAAACTGCATTACAGTAATGCAGGAAAAACCTGCAAATTACTGTTATGCTACAAAAAAACTTCACTCTATGCTAATTTCGGTATTCTATTGCCTATATATCTATATGCTCAACCATCTAGGATCTTTATTATTTATAATATAATGCTAATATGCTTTGTTACTAATTTGTAGGGATTTACAACTGATTGCATAACTATTTCCTAGAATGCAAGAATTTGCTTTGTCAAAACTTTATCCATTCATCCTTGTTGGGATGCATTTGTTGAGGAAATCACATTAAGATGAGTTAGGACAACCTCCTAGTCAATTGCCAATAATTTCCTCCACTGATTTGTCACTTTTTGACCTCTTTCGATTGTTCCTGCACTATTCCCTATTCCTGCATCGCTTATTCCTATGCTGTTCCAGAATAACAAGCAGGTGACAATTCGTTGCTTATCTGCACTCCAAACGCATAGGGAGGAAGTTGTTGACTATTTGGATTGTTTTACCTTATCTTGTACACCCTTCTACATTGGTGGCATGTGCTAGAGTGACTGATTCCAAGCCCTGTTGTATATGTATAGCTTGCTGGAATTTGCATGACTGTGTCCTACTTTTACCAAATTTCCTACATTTCAGCCTTTTGACTTGTTGCTCCCATTTGCATCACGTGGAAGTGTTGTCAGGTGGAGAAAGAGTCATGTCTATCCTCCTTCAACTATTTCCAAGAGTTTACCTCTTCTTATTTGACAAATTCCATGCCTTCCTTCATAGTGACAAGTGGCTAGAATTTGTATGGACTGTGACCTGTTGTTTCTAGCTGCCAAAACATGCCCAGATGCCCTTTTAGAGTGCTCATAACTTGTTCATTGTAACTCAATTTTTTACCAAATTATTTCCACATGTTCTTGGTTATATGAAAAAAATTGGGTTCAATTTTCAACTCTTAATTCCTCATAAATTACTCCCTGCATCACTGTCAAGTTGGCCTTTAACACAGATTTTTACCAGCATTTCCAGTTGTCAAAAAGTGTGAAATTGCCATTTTGCAAGCCTTATAAATTCCAGGTTACTTGTCCATATGCCTTAAAATTTGGGTCATGTTTTCTCTATATTATGAAGTACCATTGGTATGAATTTGGTGCCTTAACTCACTCTGGATAATTCCCAGTAGATTCGCAAATGTTCTCTTTAACGCAGATTTGCACCTGTTAACAGCTCCAGAAAAGACTAAGGCATGAACAATGAGCGTAGGAATGAACAATGAGCGTAGGAATGAAAAATGAGTGCAAGAACAATGTAACATTCATAAATTTTTATCTACAGCTTGTATTGAATTGCTTCAAAAAGCAAATTTGTAGTTCTTGATGAGAGGAATTTGTTCATGCCATCAGAATGTAATTGTAATACATGTTTTATTTACTACCTAATCAATTGAAACAGTGCTGAAAATAGTCAAAACAGAGGTATAATGTTCAAAACATAAAATAATGCAAACATGTAACAAATAACATATTCTAATCACTATTTGGCACTTTAAATTTGTCATATTTAATATTATGGCAGTTTTTATATGTCAACCATAGTGTAATAATGAGGAATTTCTAGGCCTCATCACTATTTTTCTCTCCAAGACTTAAATGACATGATTGAGACTAACATTGGAAGTTACACAATTCTAAAACCTAAGAAGAGTGATCCCATTTATCCCCATCCGGTTAACCAACCCATTGATTAGTTGTGGAGGCTTTTCTTTGATGGTGCTAGATGTAAAAATGGATCTAGAGTTGGTATTGTTCTAATCTCCCCAATAGGCAAAGAAAAATTTTTCTCTTACAGGTTAACCTGGAGTTGTACTAATAACATAGTAGAGTATGAAGCACTCTACTTAGGCCTCAAGAAAGCTAAAAATATGGGTATCAAGTACCTATAGATATTTGAAGACTCTAAACTGATAGTAAACTAGGTAATCAAGAAATGTGTAAGCAAGCAATATTACATTAAGGCTTACAAAAATAAATTTTGGGACTTGCTAGAATATTTTGAGTCCTTGAAACTTAAGGCAATCCCAAGAAATAAAAATACTCATGCAAACTTGTTGGCTTCAGTAGGCAATTTTTTTCCCTATCAGCAACATCATCCAAAAGTCAAAAATAGTTAGGCTAATCTATACGCCTTCTGTTCTAGACATGGATACCTTCTAGAAAGTTTTTGAGAATGAAAAACGGATAGTGAATTTCCTCATCCATGAGATGAACTACTCTAGCAACATGATAGTTGAAAATGAGGGAGATGAAACCATGATCTAGCTAAAGAATAATCATATCCCAAAGGGATTGGTCACCCTTGAGAGCTTATTTGATAATAATGATAGTTTAGTAGGCCACAAAATAAAAATTGACAAGCACAAATACAAAGAATCTCAAATGGGACCTAATAGAACCATCAAAGTAGGAGTGAACACTACTGAGGTAGAACTAGACAAAATTAGGGAATTATGGAAAGAGTTTCCAAATATCATTGCCTGTACTTATGGTGACCTAAAGTTCTACTTCAAATAAATGATCCAACATACAATTGAACTTAAGGAAGGCACAAAGCCATTTTGATAAAAGCAACAATTGATAAATCCTAAAATTAAAGCTTTGATGAAGCAAGAGATGCTAAAATTACTTGAACCTAAAATTATTTACCCAAACAATCATTTGACTTGGATCACTAACCTAGTCCTAGTTAGAAAGAAGAATGGAGACAACCAACTTTACATCGACTTTTGCAACTTGAATAAAGCTTTGTTGAAAGACCATTACCCTCTCCCATAGATCGACTAGATCCTACACATAGTAGTAGGAGTAGAAATATTATTGCTCCTAGATCACTTCTTGGGATACAATAAAGTATGGTTCAAGGATGAAGATCAATTCAAGATAGTGTTCACAACCAAGTGGGGAACATTTGCTTACTAGAGAATGCCCTTCGGGTTATCCAACATCGGAGCAACTTTTCAAAGAGCTATGGATGTAGAGTTTAGAGAACTTATCAATAAAATAATAGTGATATATCTAGACTATATGATAGTGTTATCTAATCCAAAGGAATATCACATAGGACATATTAGGAGTGTGTTCAAAAAATATAGAGAATTTGGCATCTCCATAGATCCTAAGAAATCTATATTTTTTTTGGAGGAAGGACTTTTACTCGGCCATGTTGTTTCTAAGTCTAGTCTAGCTATAGATCCTAACAGGGTAAAGGCACTATGAGAACTCCCTCTTACCCCTAACAAAAAAGGCTTGCAATCATTCTTTGACCAAATCAACTTTTTGCACAAATTTATAGCTAATTTTTTGCAAATTGTCAAACCCATAACTGAGTTGTTGAAGAAAGCCGTTGAGTTCAAGTGGACAAATGTAAGGAAATAGGCCTTATAGCAAATCAAGGAACAAATAGCTCAAGCCCCCATATTGATAAATCAAAACTACTCCAGGGATTTCATCCTATATGTTTTAGGCAAACAAGAAAGCTACACCATAGTGGTCACACAGAAAGGGGTTGACAATGAAGAAAGGCCCATAGCTTTTCTTGATTCAAACTATGTAAGAACATGAAGATAATTATAACTTCATCAAAAAATATATCTACGCAATAATAAAGTCTCTAAAAAAATTCAAGCATTTCCTCTCATAAATTAGGACTATAGTATATGTAGTCCACTACAACATAAAAAAATTTATCATACAAGGGGAACTAAGTGATAAAAGGGCAATATGGGTGACAAATATATAAGAGTATGATGTAGAAATACACCCAACCAAGCTGGAAAGAGGTAGAGCACTATGCCAAGAGCTCACCAAGCAAGATTCACCTAAATATGTAGCTTGCCAAACCCAAGAAGCAACCTCATATGATGATCAACCTTCAAAATAGCTTGATTGAGTAGATGAATTAATTGGGTACTTCCAAACTACAAAGTTCCCAATAAACTTGAATGCTTCACAAAGAAGAAGGTACAAAATCCAGGATTTGAAATACACTCTACTACTTGAGGGATTGTATAGAAATAATTTGGATGGAGTGTTGCTTCGATGCATAAACAAAAATTATAAACAGAAGATCTTAGAGGAGTTCCATGGTGGCTCATCAAGAGGACACTACTCAGTGGGGACCATCGCTTTAAATATTACAATAACTAGTTGCTACTGGCCAACTATCTTTGCAGATACCTTCAAAATATCAAAACATTGCAAGGAATACCAGAGATACGTTAGCAAAATGAGGAATGCTTTGATGCCCCTAAAATCCATTTAGGTTGAAGAACCTTTTCACCAATGGGGATTGGATTTCATTGGAATAATAGAGACCAACTCATACACTGGACAAAAATACGTCCTAATAGCTATTGATTATTTCACAAAATAATCAGAAGTAATACCCACCAAAAATTAAGATCAGGAGGTTGTAATGGAATTTATGGAAATTTTAATCATGAGATTTGGCATCCCAGATGCATTGGTCACAAAAAATAGCTCATATTATATAGGATCCAACATGATTGACTTTGCCTATAAATATGGGATTTACTTGAAAACATCCTCAAACTATTACCGATAGGAAAATGGATTAGCTGAATCAACAAACAAAAACCTGCTCAAAATCATGAAGTGGACCCTAAAGGACAATAAGGGAATCTGGAACTCCCTAATCAACCAAGCATTATGGGCTAATAGAATAACCATCAAAAAATCTATCAACACATCTCCTTACTCTCTGGTCTACGGCAAAGAACCGATTCTTTCAATACATATAGAGATGTTGGATCTAAAATTGCTCAATAAAATTGGTATAGATGAAGTAGAACCAATGGAGAACATGTTGATCCAAATCCTACAGTTAGAAGAACAAAAGGAGAAAAATTACAACCACTATCAAAAACATGTGGTTGCCACAAAAAAGTGATTCAACAAAAAGGCCACTCTTAGAAATTTTAAGGTGGGAGACTTTGTCCTAAGATGGAATGAAAAGAAGTCAAAACCCAAAAAGAATGACAAATTCGATGTGTTCTAGGAAGGTACTTTTGAGGTAGTAGGGGAGAAACAACAAAAATCCATCTAGTTGAGAAATGAACAAGGCTAGGTCCATCTTATCTCAGTCAATAGCTTCCACTTGAAGTTGTACTACAAGTAAAAGGTTTCCCTCTACCTTATGTATTTTATGTAAATATTTGTTTTCTTTCAATATTCAAAAAATGTTGCGATGGTGCAACATTTCGGTGCCCAAAGGCCCCTTCAATGTAAATTGTAGCGATTTCATAACTTTTTGGTAGCCAATGGCCACTCCAAGAAAAAATGTCATGATGGCATGACATTTCTACACCTAGAGGTCGCTTCAACATAAATTGTCATGATATCATGACTTTTTGATACCCAAAGGCCCCTTCAATATATATTATCATGATTTTGCAACTTTTTGGTAGTCGATGGCCACTCTAAGAAAAAATGTCATGATGACGTGACATTTCGATGCCCATAGGCCCCTTCAATGTAAATTGTCATGATTTCATGATTTCTTGGTAGCCGATGGCCACTCTAAGGAAAAATGTCATGATGGCATGACATTTCGATGCCCAGAGTCTCCTTCAATAAAAATTATTATGATTTCATGAATTTTTGGTAGCCGATGGCCACTCCAATGAAAAATTTCATGATGGAATGGCATTTTGGTTCCCAAAGGTCCCTTCAATAAAAATTGTTGTGATTTCACAAATTTTTGGCAGTCGATGGTCAATCTAAGGACAAATGTCATTATGGCATGAAATTTTGGTACCTAGAGTTCCCTTCAATAAAAATTATCATGATTTCATAACTTTTTTGCAATTGATGGCCACTCCAAGGATAAATGTCATGATGGTGCAACATTTTGGTGCCCAAATGCCCCCTTTAATTGTAGCTAAGAACTTTTGTGGGAAAAGAAATTTGATAACCATTATAAAAAGTCTCACTTTTTAAGGCACTACCGTAACCACTGATTGACCCATAATAGAGGTGATGCTAATTTATTAGCCCAAGACAACAACAAAGCAATATCATTGGCCCAAAGAAAAATAGTAATGCCTGGTAATTGGCTTCTTGAAGAGGTACATGAATTGAGGCACATGAAAAATGTTCAAAAATAATATTAGGGTGTGTGTGACCAATCATAGTTATTGCATCACTTTGGCACATGCATGCACAACCAATTATATCACAAATATTTTTGACCCTTTCATCTTGTGCATTATTTCCCTTTTACTCATTGTGCTCCCTGGTTCTCTCAGAAAGCTCTACAACACTCTGTTAAGTATGAAAAATTGGTTTTACTACCAGAATACAAAATTCAATCATGATGGCGACACCTCCAGCTTCTACTTCAAAGAGGAAATGAGTGTTATCCAAAAAATGAAGCAGTTTCATCAATATTGATAGCCATATTATGGATACGAAGTAGATATGGAAAAACCCAAGGTAAATTTAGATAGACATAGTATCCAGAATGGCCACAAATGTCTCCCCATCAAGCCCTAGCATGTTACCTTACCATTCTTTGCTCTACTGATACGTCTGCCCTCAAATCCACCCCTACCCCAAGTCAATCAAAACCATGATAGAATTTTATGATGGTAAGAATAGAATAGTAAGAAACTCCAAAAATGAAGTCATATTCATGCTCGATGCTGACTCAATTAGGGTGCCTTTGCCTATGGTTGGAAGCCTACTGTTCCCCTCATTTCATTCGATCCTGCTAATTATGTGAAGTATTACACCCATACCATGAACATCCTGATATTCCTATAGGAGCATTTATTATACTCTCTTATAAAGGGACCCATGGTAAAATCCCAAAATTCCTTGGCTAAGTTCAAGAAACAAGATCTCTTTTCCATACTAGCCATGGTGGCGAGGCTATAAACAGATGCATAGGTCTAAAATGATAAGTTGTGATAGCGTAATGCATTTCTAATCTCAAATTGTATGATGCGGTGTATATATACCCAAGCAGAGTGCCAATATTCTTCAACTGGATAGAATACCTAGCCCAACATCTGTATGCAGGGCTATTTAAAGTATAGAAAGATATCCCGAATACCTTCAGGTTCTCCTATTACCTAGTATGGATTTTATTCTTCTGCTAGACAAAAAAATTGAGTTTTATCCCTACCACACAAAAGGACCAAAAGAGAGACCTCCTGCATGTATGTGAGTGGATGCCGCTCCTTTTAAAAATAGGTTTGTATTATCATTTTAACATGGAATTATTGGTCCCTACTTTAAAAATCATGTATGGCATCATGCTAAGAATTCCCAAATAGATGTGATATACCTTGAGGTACCCCCATGCAGAGGAAGGGAACTAGTTTATTCTAACACAGGGGGTGGCCATCGAGCTTTATGGATTCATAGAGAAGCCCTTCTTGTTGCCTTATTACGTTACTAAGAGCTTATTCACTGTGAAGTATGTAAGGCAAATAGAATTCATCAATAGTAAATTTGGTACAAGTGCTCAGAATACAAGTACTTGCCTCATGCCTTTTTAGTATGAGGGAGTAACATTATCTAAAAAATGGGACCACAATCGAATTGCTTGAACTTTAAGAAATCTGAAATTGATAGAGCTACCATAAAAATGGAGATATGATCCAACATATAAATTCTCTCAAGGGCTAGCCACCGTCAATAAGGCACCATTCAAGAAATTTCATTCATCAGATAGGCCAATGGATAAACAGGGTAGGAAAAATGAAGAGAACCAACCATTAGAGTGGCACATTGAAAAAATGTAGCCACTACCTCCATGGCACGATTTTTATTTGCACTTGGCATATTGGTACCCTGAGGTAAACCTAGCCTATAAGCTAAGTAACAAGACTATCAAAAGTTCCAAGAAAGTATGGGAGGATTGGTACCACACTAAGATATTATCATGGTGGCAAATGATATGCCACATACAAACATTCTCTAGGTATGGGACAAATATCGATAAGGTGTTATAAAAAAATTTGATGAGAATCATGATGAATGGTCTAAAAATTTTATAGAGAAGGTCCCTCTAGGCATCAATGGCATCCCATAAAACCAATTGAAGGTAAAATATATACTAAAAAATATAAATGGAAGGAGGTTTCCACCGAGCAAATGGAGGTCCCTAGAAAAAAGAAACCTTGATGTTTCATTCCCCCTTCTGGATCAGATACAAATATCGATGATGATGCTCAACTCGATCATAGGAGATAGAGAGTAGAATCAAGAAAGTGAAAAGCAAAAGTGTCAAGGGAAGGAGACAAAAAGAAAAGAAAACAAGAAGAAACACCCTCTAAAGAATCATAGGAGCATGAAGAATTGGAGGAACGTGAAGAATCAAGGAAGCATCAAGAAATAAGGGACCAAGAAGTAATAGGAGAGATCTCCAAGAAAACTTTTGAACACCAAAATATGAACAAACAAGTGGTCGAGATGACTAAGGAGCCTTCACACTAGAAAGGAACCCCTAGAATGGAGCAAATCCTAGCAAAAGCAGCAATTGGTGTTGATGACTTGAGTCTGAAGCAAATAGCAAAAGCTTATACTGAGCACCAAGATAAGTAATAGGGAATCGGTAACACCAGTCCTAAAAAATATTTAGGTATGTCTCATATAGATATTGATACTCCTTCCTCTTCTCACTCCTAAAATAATTCCCCTTCCCATTCTAAAGGTTATGGCAATGCATCTTCCACCTCAACTTATCAGCCTCCACCATCACCACCATCGACTCATCAGCCTCCACCATCTCCACCATCAACTCACTAGACTCTGAAAGCATATTTATCTAACCTCATAGGTTCTCCCACTAAGTAATCAAATGTAGAGGCATCTCTTACCACTGCTCCCTTCCCTTACTCCACCAACCTACTAAGATTTCAAGCCATTCATACCGCTTCTCTCGAGAGCAACCCCATAATTTCTAAATTAAAAAAATTAAAACAGATAACCTTGAACACTACTACATGGTTGAAATCATGGAGCTCCCAAAATTCTAAAGATATATCCCATGTCAGATAAGGAACAGTTTTGGATCCCATTAGCATGCAATGTTCCACTATGAAGATGACCCCACTCGTACAAAAGCTCAAAAAATAAATGGCCTCGGAGGACTACCAAGTTGAGGTAACCACTGAATATATCACTCAACTACCAATGGATGATGAGTGGGGCAAGGCCTGAACCCACATGGGAACCATTTATCTAAACATTGAGTTTTACAACGAAAAGTGCCTCTAGGATGAACAAGCAAGAAAGCGTTTGGAGGAAGCCTTGTCCCAACAAAAGATAATCGAAAGGGCTTTAAAAAATGAATCTAAGAAATAGGAGATGATGTTAAATGAAGTGGCCCCCTACAAAGATAAAGTGGTGAAATCCAAAGAGAAGATCCAAGTGTTGCAACAACAGGTCATGGACCTTAAAAAGTAGCTCGCGAACAACGCTAATAATACCAGTGGTCTGTCTAAAAAGAAAGTCATAAAAGTCAGGAGAGACATGATTGGAAGTATCAATAATATGACCCTAAATGCAAGGCTCACACTATCTTATCTACTTAAAATTAAAAATATGCTAGGTCAAGTGGAGGATGAATTCGAAGCATTGATCAAAATCCTAGCAACAACGCTATCAAAAATGATGAAAATATAATTCCTAGTAGACAACACCCAAGCAATAATTGGATACAAAGCACATGATTGTTGAAAATTTGAGTTATTTTATGTTGTCATTGTTGTCACATGGATCATTGATGTCACATGGATCACATTGAGTTTTGGTGGCCAAAGCATTTCATAAATAAGAATTTATAATATTTTGGAGAGCATGGATATATACAGGGTTTTTGTGAAAACCAAGGCAGGAAAAATAAAAGGCTTTATTTAAAACCATGGATGGTATATTTGAAATGGGTTTTTATTAAAACCCAAGTTGGATTTTCGTTTCGATGGTGATGGAGATATTTATTTTTAAATATTTAGTTTAAATTTTAAAATTAAAAATATTAATTTTAGTGTCTACTAAAGGAATAAGGAAATGCTATATTAATTTATAGCACCGACGTCTAAAGAAAGAGGAAAGGCATATATATATGCCAAAAAAAGCTTAGACTTCATCAACCGAGCGCTTATTTTTTGAATGCCTTCAAACAAATTGTGAAAAGAGAGAGAAGTGTGACTTCGGTATATTGAAAAATCATTCGTGGAGTTTAATAATACACATAGGCATATTTGGCCTAGTGGTTCATTTGTTGTGTGTTACACAGGAGGTCCTGCGATCGAGTCCCACCATGGTTATTTGCTTTTTTGAAGCGCTTGAAGCGTTGTTAAGTTTTTCGAGAGGTCCAGAAGTTTATGATATAAGTTTTTGTTCGTGTCCCTTTGGACACGTGAGGGCATGTGTCCCAATGCAAGGCTAGATATGGTTAAATTTTTTAGAAAGGAGACATCACAAGATCTAATCCCATCAGGGACAAAGGTAAGTTAATCATTTTTTAATATATTTTACTTTTCTAAAGTTGCCCTATGAGGAATAAGGTTTATGATGCATGTTTAGAAAAAGAGAGATTTTTGGTGTTTCTCCTTTTGAAAGTATATCATATTATATATCATTGGAAATATTATTTCGAGGGCTATTTGATTAACTTTCTTAGAGGGAGAAATAAGGTGTATGTAAAGAAATATTTCTTTTTTACTAAAGGGTTTCAAAAGTGAAGGTTGTTTTGTTCTTTTTCAAAGGTGATTAATTCTTTCATGAGGGGACATGTTGCATCTTATTGAGTATGAGTGATAAGGTGTTATTTGGATATTATTGTTGTGATATTAATCATGATCTCTAACCCTTGTTGAAAGTTGAAATTTTTTTTTTTTGAGTGTGGCATATTTAGTGGACATCCAATAAGGCATCAAAAGGTATGAGCAATATTCTCCATTGAATTTGTTTATGGTGGTTGATTTTTGAAATATCATTGGAGAGAAAAGGATTGATTGTGGTTTCCTTTTCGAAAGTTTTTGGTTGAATGCTTCAAGGTTTTCTGGTTTGAGAGTTGTGTTTAAACCATGTTTTATAAGCATAGTTGTTGAAGCCCATTGGTTATGCAAAGAACATGAGTTAGAAAATAACATGAGTATCATTGTTATGTGAGATTTGTGGTTGAGAATTGTTGGAAACATTTGGATTGGTTTATACATGCTTGGACTAGAGTTTTGTGAGAAAGAGTTGTCCCTTGTGGTGATTGGTTGAGTTGATTTTATTGAGCCTATTCAAGTTGTTGAGTGATGTGATTGTTCAAGTTCCATGAAACAAACTATTCTATAATCTTGATTTGAGTTGAGATTGATCTTTGAGATTAGAACATATTGAGTCTCTAACAATTCTCTTTATGCTTATATAATACTTGAGTCGATTTGAGATTGATTTGATTTAAGATCATTGTGGATCATTGTTGTCATCCATTGTAGAGTGCATTACCTTTAATTATTGAGTTCATCATTGAGACTTACCTTCATAGATTTGTGGATGATATTTGAGTGCTACTTGAGCATGATTGGTTGAGCCTTTAAGAAGGCTTTTGGGATAGATTTCTGGATAGATTTGGGACAACATTTGAGAAAGTTCTTGGTGATCTTGTTGAGCAGATTTTTGAGCAAGTTCTTGGTGAGCTTGTTGAGCAGATTTTGAGAAAGTTCTTAGTGAGCTTGTTGAGAAGATTTATGAGAAAGTTCTTGGTGAGCTTGTTGAGCATATTTTGAGCAAGTTCTTAGTGAGCTTGTTGAGCAGATTTTTGAGCAAGTTCTTGGTGAGCTTGTTGAGCAGATTTTGAGCAAGTTCTTAGTGAGCTTGTTGAGCATATTTGAGCAAGTTCTTGGTGAGCTTGTTAAGAAAATTTTGAGCAAGTTCTTAGTGAGCTTGTTGAGTAGATTTGAGCAAGTTCTTAGTGAGCTTGTTGAGCAAATTTTGATCAAGTTATTGGTGAGCTTTATGAGTAGATTTTGAGCAAGTTCTTAGTGAGCTTGTTGAGCAGTTTTGAGCAAGTTCTTCGTGAGCTTGTTGAGAAAATTTTGAGCAAGTTCTTGGTGACCTTGTTGAGAATATTTTGAGCAAGTTCTTAGTGAGATTTTTGAGCAGATTTTGAGCAAGTTCTTGGTGAGCTTGATGAGCATATTTTGAGAAATTTCTTAGTGAGCTTGTTGAGAATTTTTGAGCAAGTTCTTAGTGAGCTTGTTGAGAATATTTTGAGCAAGTTATTGGTGAGCTTGTTGATCAGATTTTGAGCAAGTTCTTGGTGAGCTTGTTGAGAAAATTTTGAGCAACTTATTTGTCAGCTTGTTGAGCATATTTTGGGCAAGTTGTGAGTGAGCTTACTAGATAAATTATGGGTAAGTTCTTGGTGAGCTTTCTGAAGCAGTTTTGGGCAAGTTCTTAGTGAGCTTGCTAGAGTAAATTTTGGGCAAGTTCTTGGTGAGATTGTTGAAGCATTTTTGGTCAAGTTCTTAGTGAGCTTGCTAGAGCATATTTTGGGTAAGTTCTTAGTGAGCTTGCTAGAGCAGTTCTAGGCAATTTATTGGTGAGCTTGCTGAAGCATATCAGTGGATTGCCTACCTGAGCAGATCAATGTATTGCCTATATTTGAGCATATTAAAGTAATAATTTGTATTGGGATAAGAATCCTTATTTCTATGTGAAATATTATAAGGATATTATCTTGTGGAGTACCCAACATTAGGGGAACCACGTTAAATCTTGTGTCTCAATTGTGTATGGTGATTTGTGCACTTGTTTACTATTGCTATATATGTCATTAATGTACATTGCTATATTTGGTTATTGCAATTAAGGACACTAATTGATATTGGTTTGGAAATAAAGTAAAAAGTGGGTGTTATATTGTTCACCCCCCCCTCAGTATAAGCTTGTGTTCTTCAGGGATAAAAATTGGTCCCAGGCCAAGTTAGTCACCAAGAGCTTTTTCAAAAGGCATAAGTTGGTAACTAAAAGTGCTAAGCTCATGCGGGAGCTCAAATTAGAAGCTAAGACAATTCTAAAACATATAAGCATAGCTAAAAAATATGGCATACCTAGCTTTTGGGATGAATATTCAAACTTCCTGATCGAAGATGAACCAAAAGCCACTTAGAATAAATTTGTAGAAGATGAGTCAAAAATTGATAGATGGAAAGAGCCTTTTCAACAACAAATATTTAGCATGGATCAAGATATTACCTAGATCAACTCTTGTCTAAATGATCTATACATGAAATAAAAAAATTTATAATATGAAAAGGTTGAAGAGTTGGAGTATTTATACATCACTTTCAAGGAAAAAGCAAATACATATTAGGAAACCTGGAGGAAGGCCTTTACCACCTATAATTAAGTGATAAAGGAAAAGAAAAAATAGAAAAAGGCTAATAAAACCTTGTCAAGCAGTGCAACAAATCCTGTTCAAGGTGAAGCAAAAAATCTAATGAAGATACTCCAAAATAATGATCACCCCAAAGCAGGAAGCATTTTTTTGTTCTTGGTATCATTCCTCTTATTTCCTTTTTTTATTTTGTAAGTTGTTCTTTTTACTCTGTTCCCCATTAGAAAATGCTCTAGGTTTTAATATTCCACTAACAAAATTATCCCAAGAGATGCCAAAAATACTGGTCAAAATTACCACATCCAGAGAAATAATGAGTAGCTTTATCAATATTTTTTGAAGTATAGAGAAAAGTTACGATATCACGACATTTTGAAGGCTAAGGGTCAATACACGACCAAAAGTTATGATGACACAACATTTTGAAGACTGAAGACAAACCTAAGGCAAAAATTTATGATAGCATGATATTTTGAAGGCCGATGCAGAAATAAGGATGAAAAGTCACGATGGCATGATATTTTGGAAGCCAAAGACAAAATCTAAGGTGGAAAGTTGTGATGGCATGACATTTTGAAGGTCAAGGCAGAAATAAGGATGACAAATCATGATGGCATGATATTTTGGAAGCTGAAGATAAAGATAAGGTGGAAAGTCATTATGACATGACATTTTGAAGGTCGAGGTAAAAGTAAGGATGAAAAGTTACGATTGTGTGACATTTTTAAGGCCTAAGATGAAACTAAGACAAAAAGTTACAATGGTGCCACATTGTGAAGGCCAAGTGAACCATGACATCTCTAAGGAGGTTAAGTAAGATCACCATAAGAATAATATCTCAACCACTTCTAGTTGAGCACTCCATGTTCTCTCAACTACTTCTAAATCAGAATGAGCCTACGAGCATGATGTTGCAACAACTTTTAGTTTTTTAGTTACGTAAAACTCTTATATATAGAATGAGTGACCCAAAACAAAATGTTGACTCATAGGTGTTTACAAGGCTATGTATACAGACTTTTTAAAGCTTAATAAAGATCATCCATTCCAGTTCTTGGCTCACTGGTATTTTAAATAAAGTATGTATGTGTTTTTGATTGCTATATAAGTCTTGATTGAATATAACAAAATTTAATTTTTACTCTAAATTCCTAAAATAAATTTTAGTTGGATCTGCAATTAACTTCACATATAATCTTGCACTTAAATAGATCTGCACCAGAGATTTTAGTTTCTCTAGATTGGTTCTCTATTATGCTTCTCTGTAAAAGGTTGTAATAATTACTTTGTTGTTACCTAATTGTACCACTTTAACTCTCTAGCCACTGCTATATTTCCCTCTCTTTATGCATTTACCTCTTTCCTATTTTCATAAAAGAAGTAGGAAACTAGCCTCCTCTAGAGATTGAAATAGGTAAACTCTGTGTTAACCTGGTCTTTCAATGTTGGTAAAGTCTTGGGTGCAAATATAACCAAAGGTAGATTTTGCTCGAATATTAACATTGATCACTATGCAGCTAATTATCCATAAAATGAAGGTAGTAGTAGTGAAGAAGAAAAGGATTACAAGAAGAAGAAGGAAAGAAAGTTTTATTATTAAAATAAAAATAGGCATGGTCAAGGTAAGCATGAGAATAATATATTTCAAAGGCACAAGAGAGGTTTTTATGTTGAAGAAGGAAGCAGTGCTTCAAGTGAAAGTTATGAAAGCTTCTTCGATAATGAAAAATTTGAAATTTTATTTTTGACCATAGAAGAGAAAGAATATGCTTTTGTTATTGAAGATCAATAAAAAGAGAAAGAAGATGATCCTATAGTTGAAGACCTAGAAAAAGATAAATATTCAAAAAAATAAGAAGTCACGGTAGATATAGAATAAGAAGTTGATTTTGATATTGAAAAGTTGAAAAGGGAGAACTTAATATTGAAGGATAAAGTACAATAGGATGATAAGATAAAGGTAAAACTTCTACAATATCTCATCGATTTAAAAGTTAATATTGAAGAGGCAATGAAATTTGAAGAAGGTATGAATGAGTAGTTAAAGGCAAAAGAACTAGAATGTGAAAGACTAGAACATGAAGCTAATATACTAAGAAAGGGACTTGAGATATTTAACAATAAAATATATCAATTTATGAAAATCTCAAAATATTTGGATAATATTATCAAAACACAATGATCTTCATTTATAAAGACTAGACTTGGTTATGAATAAGGTCAAGAGGTACAAGAAGAGGATTCAAGCTCAAAATAAATAGAAGCATCAAAGAAGGTATTTGAAGAAGAGCCTAAGACCTATATTGATAATTTGAGAAGTGGTAGTACCAAAGAGAAAGCAAAACAAGAATCATCAAGGATTAGGGATCATCACAAGAAAAGCAAATAAAGAACCATGAGATCAAGGCAAGATGAATATTTCTTCCAAGGTTATTGTTTCTCATGTAATAATTCTGGTCATAAAGCTATACATTGCAAGGTTCATGATAAAAATTATTATGGATGCAACAAGAGAAATTTTAAATCACTTGTACTTTCCAAGGACTAGAATATAATGTGCTTCAATTGCAATAATTTTGGTCATAAAGCTATACAGTGCAAGGTTTATGGTAAGAATGATTATAGGCTCACCAAGAATTTATTTGTACCTTTCAAGGACTACAAAATTAGGTGTTACAATTGTAATAATTTTGGGTATAGAGCAAAGTGGTGTAGAATATAATTTCTAGAACTTCCAAAGACAAGAAAGAAAAAGGATGCTCAAAATGTTCAAGGAGGTATGACTTCAAAAATTGAGAAAAATATTGAAAAAGAAGAAGAGCATTGTAATTTGGGAGTAACTTTACTCCCATCCCAAAATTGATCACCTCAAGAAAAGGATGTGGTGAGGAGGCTGAGCTAAGTGTCTTAGTTTTAACCCCAAGGAGCCCTTTGCAATTGATGTCAAAGGGGTAGAATTCAATAAGAGGGAGCAACTTGTTAGGGGGAGCAAATTTGGAATCCAGTTGCAATAAAAGGAAATTTTGTTGTAAGGTTGCCATCAATGAAAAAGGGGTGAAATTTTGTTGGAAATATTGAGTATATTGAGTTTTAATTGATGTCAAAGGATACATGAGGCAGAAATATTTTCATGTCAAATTTGCATAGTAATCAAGGCAAAAATATTTCCCTCGAGTTTGATAGAAAGCAATGGGTAAAATTCAAAACAAGGTATATGGACATAATTCAAGGCAAGGTATATCTCCAAGATATTTTTCTAAGAGAAGAATTATAATATTTAAATGTCAAATTTAAATATTATGAAGAAGGACAAGGTTTAAAATATAATATTATATTTTCTTGGAAAAATATTTAAAGACCACAAGAGAAGGCAAAGGTTTAAAGATAAAAAGGAGATTTAATTTTTTCAAAGGGACAAAAGGTTTAAAAATAATATTATAATATTTAATTTATGTATTATAATATAAGGTTTCAAAAGAAAATAGTGTCAATATCATAAACATATAAGCAAAAGTATATGAGCGTTGACGTACCTTCAAAAAAGTAAAATCTATATATATGTGTATGTTAAATTAATTCATTGAAAAAAAATATGGAGGTGTGCATGCAATTTAAAAATAAAAAATTGTGCATTGAAACAGAGAGAAAAAAGCCAAAAAGAAACATGAGCGAAGTGGGAATAAAGTTAAAATATTGCATCTAATGTTTCAAGTGGGTGGCTAGCCCAACTGGATGCTTGGCTAGTGCTAAGGTGTTGGAGAGGAGTAGGAAACAGGGTCAAAACCTGCAGACACTATTTTTTTTGTAGGGCAGAGAAAGGAATTCATTTTGTAATAAAGTTAAAGTGCTACATATTAGGTTTCAAGTGGGTGGTTAGCCCAACTGGTCGCTTGACTAACACTAAGGAACTGGAGAGGAGTAGGTCACAGGATCAAAACCCGCAAGTGCTATTTTTTGTAAGGCAAAAATGAATTCATTCGCTTGGCATGTTGGTTAAAGGTATGGAAAAATATTTTTAGTTAAATATATCTTAAATGGAAATCGTTCACTGATTTTAATATAGAATAATATTTTGTTAACTTTAGGAGATATAAGGTGTACTAAGGTTTATTTGGTAATTGTAAATTTTTCATGTTAATTTTAGGAGACATAATATGCATTAGATTTATTTTAGAAATTGTAAATTCTGAATATTAGAAAAGGAGGTATAAGGTGTATTTTGGTTTACATTTAATTATATTCTTGCATGATAGAAGAAGGTAAATTTGAGTGTTTTTTAATTATGAAAAGATTTATTTTGTGAGACCAAAAAGGAGTTATAAATTATTATATTCAAGCCTTTTGTGCACATATTTTGAGAAGGGTTTTTAATATATGAAAAGAAGATTTTCTAACTTGTTTTTAAAGTAGAAAAATAAAGTAAAATTATATTTGAAAGAGGTTTTAATGGCACATCATCATCAAGGCAATTTTTAGAGGTATGATGATTTAACTCCTTCTCAAAGTGGTTTTGTTTGAGGAAAATATTTTGGTTGTCATATTATTGGAGATATAAGGAATGGTTACATATGCATTACTTTTATTGAAATTTGGGAAGATTATACATCAAATTTATGGGTAAACCTATGCATTGTTTTGAATAATATTGGGAATGGAAGGGCAAAGTTTATAGATCAATTTTTGAGTGTAAATTTAAGCATTGAGTGTGATTGATTTTGGAAGAAATATTGCAAGGGTTATAGGCCAGTATTGTGAAGTAAACTTATGCATCATTGTTGAATGAAATTGGAATATATGTGCAAGGGTTTGAGAATAAAGTTATGCATCAATGTTGAATGCCATTGGAATATATGTGTAAGGGTTTGAGAATAAATTTCTGCATCATTATTGAATAAAATTGGAATATATGTGCAAGGGTTTGAGAATAAATTTGTGCATCATTGTTGAATGAAATTGGGAATATATGTGCAAGGATTTGTGAAGAAAAAGTGTGCATTGGTTTAGATTGGTTTTGGGAGCACATAAGAGGGTCAATATTTAAGTTCTAGACTAGATCTACCTTTAAAATATAATAAATGTGAGACATGTGTATGTGAAGACATATTGAGTCTTTGTTTAGTGCATATCATTTCCTATATGTTCATGAAGATATATTTTTTTGGGTAGAATATGTTTGAATTAATTTAGACAAAGAAAGAACTTTTGGCAAGATATAAGAACAATTTGTATGCAATAATTGAGTAGAGTTTGGAGTAGGTTTGAGCAGATTTTGGTGAGCATATTTGAGCAACCCTTTTTTGTAGGTTTGGAGCAAATTTGAGTAGGTTTTGATGAGAAAATTTGAACAAGCCTTCTGTGTAGGCTTGGAGAATATTTGAGCGGGTTTTGGTTGTTGGACATTTTGAGTCCCTAAGCCAAAATTGTCATTGATGTCAAGAAATGCAGTTAACATTAATATCAAGGTTTTTGTCAAGGAACGAAGTTGTCAAAGTTGCTATTTGATATCCAGGAAGAAGGCCAAAGGTCAAGAGTTTCAATGCAAAGTAAAAGAAGGGTTTAAAAATTAAACCTTACAATTATAATTTATAAAATTTAAATTCTTTTGAATTTAAAATATTTATAAATTATAATGTTGACGTCATCAAATTTAATTTAAGCACTTTGCATATATTATAAAGTGTTTAAAGGCACCGACGTCATTAAAACAAGGAAGCATCGACGTTTGAAGAAAACACATGGTTGTGTATAAAAGGTGGCCTCAAAGACATTGCAAAGTTTATCCCTCGATCGAAGAATATTTGTGCCAAGGTAAAAGAGCTTCGTTTGCATTTTTGAAAGGATTCGTTGAGGAAGAAGATGAAAAACATTTTCGTCTTTAGCACCAAGGATAAAGTGGAAAGGTTGGAGTCTTCAAAGCACATTGGACATGGTGGTCCAAGTGGCAAAGTGCAGATGTTTGGAGGAAGCAAGTGTTGTGTTCGAAACTCGTGGTGGTGAGCGCCAAAGGGAAACATTTTTCATACGTTTTCATTGAGCGCAAAAGCTAAGGAGGAGAAAGAGCCTTTTGGCTCTTAAACGTGCTCATAGAGCACGTGGTCATGGAGCCCATGGTAGGTTGCTTGTGGAGGTAGAGGTAATGGGGTCGAAACCCATCGGTGGCCAAGGTAAAAGCTTTTTAATTAATTTTATTGCCTAAGGTTTCAATACAAGGTGTTTGGAGGTATAAGGTTTGCTTGTGAAATTGTTTAAAGAGTGTTTGGTGAATAACGTTGGTAGTTGAAGGTATTACTTGGAGTAATAAGGAAGCTTTGGTATTTAATATTTTTAATAAAGTCTTAAATTATTATATTGCAAATATTGAAGGGTTAAGACTTTTTGAGTGTTGTTTGATCTTTAAAGGGTTTGTGTTAAAAGAATATTATTGTGAGGGTATTTGAATATTATTTGAGTTGGAGTGATAAGGTGTTATTTTGGTATTATTTTGCATTGTATTTTGTTGAAGAAATTATTACCCTCTAACCCTTGTTGAGATTGGCAAAGAAGAAATTGTGAGTGTGGCAGATCTGTGAGATCAACTCCTTGTCAAGCAAAAAGGTATGAGCAAATTCTTCTTTGGTTGTGTTGGTTGATTGGATTTCTTGAAAATTAAGTTTGGAGTGAAAAGGATTTGATTAGGGTTTCCTTTTCGAAAGTGTTGAGTTAATGCTTCAAGGTTTTCTGGAATTAAGTGTTGTGATTAAAACCTTGTTTTATTAGCATTGTTGTTGAAGCCATTGGATTGTGCAAAGAACTTGAACTTGAGTTAGAAAATATCATGAGTATCATTGTTATGTGAGATTTGTTGTTGAGCATTGTTGGAAATATTTTGAGTTGGATGATACATGCTTGGACTAGGGTTTGTGAGCAAGAGTTGTTTCTTGAGTGATTGGTTGAGTAGAGTTGATTGGGCCTAGTCAAGTGGATGAATGAAGTGATTGTTCAAGTTCCATAAAATAAACTATTCTATATTCTGATTTGAGTTGTGAAAGTGATTGAGTTTTGAGAATAGAACATATTGAGTCTCTAACAATTTTCTTATGTTTTTTAAATTTTATTTTATAGATTCTATGATATTGAGTTGAGAAAGTGATTGAGCATTGAGTATAGAACATATTGAGTCTCTAACAATTCTCTCTATGTTTCTATGAGATTGGACAAGTTCTGTGTGGACTTGTTAAGCTGATTTGAGGTAAGTCTTTGAGAAGACTTGTGGACTGATTTTGTGTGAGCTTTTGTGGAAGCTTACAATATAGATTTGGTTAAGTCCTAGAGAGGACTTATTGAGCATATTTGGACAAGTTTTGTGTGAGCTTGTTGAGTAGATTTGAGCAGGTTCTGAGTGGACCTATTGAGCATATTTGAGTAGGTTCTGAGTGGACCTATTGAGCATATTTGAGCAGGTTTTGAGTGGACCTATTGAGCAGATTTGAGCAGGTTCTGAGTGGACCTATTGAGCATATTTGAGCAGGTTCTGAGTGGACCTATTGAGAAAATTTGAGCAGGTTCTGAGTGGACCTATTGAGCATATTTGAGTAGGTTTTGAGTGGACTTATTGAGTAGATTTGTGCTAGATCGAATGGACTATGTTTAGTGTATATTTGAGTGGACTTGTGCTAGACCGATTGGACTATGTTTAGTACAAGAGTTGAGCAGAGTTGTGCTAGACCGACTGGACTATGTTTAGTATAGAATTGAGATAGAGCTTTGGAGGTGATAGAGTAGAGAGGATAGTAGTCTCTAGTGGATAGAGATCCATCATCCAGGGTAGTGAGGATAGGTCTTCTGAGTGGGGACAAGAGTCTTCAGTGGAGAGAGATCCACAAGCCAGTGCAGTGGAGGCAGTAGTCTTCTAGAGGATCACCAGCTAGAGCAGAGGAGAAGGAGTTCTCCTATGGATAGAGATCCACAAACCAGATTTAGGGGATCAACATCTCCTTTGGATAGAGGTCCATAAACATTGTAATAGGGAAAGGATTCCCAAGAGATTAACTAAGAAAGTTTTAGTAAAATATTTTCTCCGTGGAGTAGCCCGCATTGGGTGAACCACGTAAATTGTGGTGTCTCTATTGTGTGTGGTGTTGTGTACATTGCTTTGATTACTACTGTTGATATTGCTATCTTTACATTGCATATATTGGTTTGAGAGAAAAAGTAAAAAGTGGTCTTATACTGTTCACCCCCCTCTCAGTATAAGCTTGTGTTCTTCAATTGGTATCAGAGCGGGTTCCTTCAGAAGAGTTTGATAGCTTGAAGGAAAAGTGGTCAAGAACACAATGGATCAAAAGGATCAAAGGGATGGGTCCTCATATAATACAACACCAGTATTTGATGGAAGTGACTTCTTGTATTGGTGTATGCTGATGAGATTTCACCTGATGGCACTTGGAAATGAAGTTTGGGATGCAGTGGAATTTGGATATGATCCAACAATCAATCCTCCTATAGATAAGGAAGGTAAGCTTCTAATGCATGCAAATTCAAGAGCTATGAATGCAATTATAAAAGGGTTGCATAGATCAGAATCTATGAAGGTTATGGATTGTAAAACAACAAAAGAAATGTGGGAACTACTGCATAACATATATGAAGGAGATAAAGGTGTCAGGAAAGCTAAGATCAAAAATCTCAAAGGAGAATTTGAAAACTTAAGAATGCGGGATGATGAAAACATTCATGACTATCTCAGTAAGATTGATGAACTTGTACATGAGATGAGAGGACTTGGAATGAAGGTCGATGAATCTGATGCTTGTGATAAGATCTTGAGAACTCTTCCAAAAAGGTATAGTGAAAAAGTCTCTGCTATAGAAACATCAATTGATAGTGATTGTCTGACAAGAAATTCTTTGCTTGGCATGCTTACAACCTTTGAGATAAGAACAAAATATCCTATCCCTCCAAAGGAGGTTGCATTCAAAGCAAACAAGGAAACAAAGGGTAAGAAGTCAGAATCAAGCAATGAGTCTTCTAGTGATGAAGAAGCCAATTATGGTAGAAGAGATAAAGGTTCCAGAAGACCCATAGATCTAAGATCTGTTAAGTGTTTCAATTGTGGAAAGTATGGACATTTTGCAACAGATTGTAAAGAACCAAAGAACAACAATGGTGAAGAAAAATAGGATCACAGGTACAGGGAATCAGAAAGATATAGGCATCAAAAGAAAAGCAAGGATGGACAAAACAGACAAGGAAAGAAGTTCTTCCAAAGACAAAAGAGGAGCTACTATGCGGATAATGCAAGTAAGTACTCAAATGATAGTGATGCTAGTTCTTCAGATAATGATAGAGATGAAGTCCTATTTATGATTGAAGAAAAAGAACCAGTTAAGAAAAAGACTCCAGTTATTCTCAAATGTTTTAGATGTGGTAACTTTGGACATCTTGAAGATGATTGTACAAGGGATGGTTATAGTTTCAGTGATGATGAATATGAGAATGCACTTGAAGGACCAGATGAAAATATTCTAATGGCTTTAGAAGAAGAAGTAAGTGATCCTATAGAAGACAAGCCAAAAGAAATTAATGATGTGGACAAAGGCAAACAAATAGAAGAATATTCAGAAGAGAATGGATATGATCTCAAGGGAGAACTTATCTATGCCCTTGACATGGTAAAGAAGGTAAGGAAGCAACACTCTAAACTTGAAATTCAGTTTCAAGAATGTGATGAAGAGAGAAGATTGCTCATAGAGGATTTAGAAAAATCAAAGGCTAAGGCAAAAAGGTTCAAAGATAAGTTAGAAGCAAAGATCTTGGAATGTGAGAAGTTAGCACAAGAAGTGGCACTACTAAAAGAATATTTAGAGGACTCCAAGATCAAGATGAAAGGATTCAAGAATAGCTCAAATATTATGGATAAGATAGTCAAGGTACAAAGAAGGTCAACAAACAAAATAGGTCTTGGTTTTGAACAAACTCAAAAGAAACAGGAAGGAGAGTCAACTTCAAGTTCTGAAGAGGAAACTTCAGATGAAGATACTTCAGAAGAAGACAGTGTAAAAGAAATTCAGACATCAGAGGAAGAGTTGGACAATAGAGAGTTCAACGAAGATAGGAACAATGCACAGAGAAGATACAGATGGAACAACAATCAGAACAGGAGACCAATGAGGTCAAAACAAGGAAGCTTCAATGGAAGATGTTTTTCATGTCACAGGTTTGGGCACATGGCTTCACAATGCAGGACACATGAAAGACAGGAATATGGGAATGGATAACTTTTCCATGGGTATTGCTACTCATGTAATCAGTTTGGTCACAAGGCAATGAATTGCAGGGTTCATGAAAGAAGAGGATATGACTTCACTAGGAAAAATCCTAAGACATTTGCACCTCCAAGGAATAATATCATTAAGTGTTATAAGTGCAATAATAATGGTCACACAACAAAGTGGTGTAGAGCAGACATTCCAAAAATAGGTATGAGCAGGAACAAGAACATGAACATGAATAGGAACAAGAATAGAAATAGAAACATGGATATGAACAGGAATAGGAACAGGAACAAGAATATGGATGTGAATAGGAATAGGAATATGGATATGAACAGAATAGGAACAGGAACAATGACATGGATGAGAATAGGAATGATAACACAGATAGAAATAGTCAGAGGAATAAAAAATTCAGAAAATAAGGGAAGAGGATAAAGGCAAAGAACAATGCCTTTTGGGAGTAGAAATACTCCCACCCTAGAATTAACCACCTCAAAAGGAGGTGGGGGAGGGGCTAAGCTAAGAGGCTCATTCTTAGCCCCGAGCCCCAAAGGTGACCCTTTGCCATTGATGTCAAAGGGGGAGAGATTTGTGTAATGGGGAGAGATTTGATATTTGAGAGAGCATTGAGCCAGGGGGAGCAATGTCCCAAGGGGAGCAGAAGAAAAAGAAAGGTCAGGTTTCAGTAAGAAGAATGTGGGTTGCCATCAATGACAAAGGGGGAGATTGTTGGACATTTTGAGTCCCTAAGCCAAAATTGTCATTGATGTCAAGAAATGCAGTTAACATTAATATCAAGGTTTTTGTCAAGGAACGAAGTTGTCAAAGTTGCTATTTGATATCCAGGAAGAAGGCCAAAGGTCAAGAGTTTCAATGCAAAGTAAAATAAGGGTTTAAAAATTAAACCTTACAATTATAATTTATAAAATTTAAATTCTTTTGAATTTAAAATATTTATAAATTATAATGTTGACATCATCAAATTTAATTTAAGCACTTTGCATATATTATAAAGTGTTTAAAGGCACCGACGTCATTAAAACAAGGAAGCACCGACGTTTGAAGAAAACACATGGTTGTGTATAAAAGGTGGCCTCAAAGACATTGCAAAGTTTATCCCTCGATCGAATAATATTTGTGCCAAGGTAAAAGAGCTTCGTTTGCATTTTTGAAAGGATTCGTTGAGGAAGAAGATGAAAAACATTTTCGTCTTTAGCACCAAGGATAAAGTGGAAAGGTTGGAGTCTTCAAAGCACATTGGACATGGTGGTCCAAGTGGCAAAGCGTAGACGTTTGGAGGAAGCAAGTGTTGTGTTCGAAACTCGTGGTGGTGAGCGCCAAAGGGAAACATTTTTCATACGTTTTCATTGAGCGCAAAAGCTAAGGAGGAGAAAGAGCCTTTTGGCTCTTAAACGTGCTCATAGAGCACGTGGTCATGGAGCCCATGGTAGGTTGCTTGTGGAGGTAGAGGTAACGGGGTCGAAACCCATCGGTGGCCAAGGTAAAAGCTTTTTAATTAATTTTATTGCCTAAGGTTTCAATACAAGGTGTTTGGAGGTATAAGGTTTGCTTGTGAAATTGTTTAAAGAGTGTTTGGTGAATAACGTTGGTAGTTGAAGGTATTACTTGGAGTAATAAGGAAGCTTTGGTATTTAATATTTTTAATAAAGTCTTAAATTATTATATTGCAAATATTGAAGGGTTAAGACTTTTTGAGTGTTGTTTGATCTTTAATAAAGGGTTTGTGTTAAAGAAAATTATTGTGAGGGTATTTGAATATTATTTGAGTTGGAGTGATAAGGTGTTATTTTGGTATTATTTTGCATTGTATTTTGTTGAAGAAATTATTACCCTCTAACCCTTGTTGAGATTGGCAAAGAAGAAATTGTGAGTGTGGCAGATTTGTGAGATCAACTCCTTGTCAAGCAAAAAGGTATGAGCAAATTCTTCTTTGTGTTGAGTTGATTGAGCTTTCTTGAAAATTAAGTTTGGAGTGAAAAGGATTTGATTAGGGTTTCCTTTTCGAAAGTGTATGAGTTAAATGCTTCAAGGTTTTTCTAGAATTAAGTGTTGTGATTAAAACCTTGTTTTATTAGCATTGTTTTTGAAGCCATTGGATTGTGCAAAGAACTTGAACTTGAGTTAGAAAATATCATGAGTATCATTGTTATGTGAGATTTGTTGTTGAGCATTGTTGGAAATATTTTGAGTTGGATGATACATGCTTGGACTAGGGTTTGTGAGCAAGAGTTGTTTCTTGAGTGATTGGTTGAGTAGAGTTGATTGGGCCTAGTCAAGTGGATGAATGAAGTGATTGTTCAAGTTCCATAAAACAAACTATTCTATATTCTGATTTGAGTTGTGAAAGATATTGAGTTGTGTGAATAGAACATATTGAGTCTCTAACAATTCTCTTTATGCTTCTATGAGATTGATTTGAGTTGAGAAAGTGATTGAGCATTGAGTATAGAACATATTGAGTCTCTAACAATTCTCTCTATGTTTCTATGAGATTGGACAAGTTCTATGTGGACTTGTTAAGCTGATTTGAGGTAAGTCTTTGAGAAGACTTGTGGACTGATTTTGTGTGAGCTTTTGTGGAAGCTTACAATACAGATTTGGTTAAGTCCTAGAGAGGACTTATTGAGCATATTTGGACAAGTTGTGTTTGAGCATTGAGAGTTGAGTGGACCTATTGAGAATTTGAGTAGGTTTGAGTGGACCTATTGAGTATATTTGAGCATGTTATGAGGGACCTATTGAGTAGATTTGAGCAGGTTCTGAGTGGACCTATTGAGCATATTTGAGCAGGTTTTGAGTGGACCTATTGAGTAGATTTGAGTAGGTTCTGAGTGGACCTATTGAGCATATTTGAGTAGGTTCTGAGTGGACCTATTGAGAGATTTGAGTAGGTTCTGAGTGGACCTATTGAGAAGATTTGTGCTAGATCGACTGGACTGTGTTTAGTGCATATTTGAGTGGACTTGTGCTAGACCGACTGGACTATGTTTAGTACAAGAGTTGAGCAGAGTTGTGCTAGACCGACTGGACTGTGTTTAGTATAGAATTGAGATAGATCTTTGGAGGTGATAGAGCAGAGAGGACAGTAGTCTCTAGTGGATAGAGATCCATCAGCTAGGGCAGTGAGGATAGGTCTTCTGAGTGGGGACAAGAGTCTTCAGTGGAGAGAGATCCACAAGCCAGTGTAGTGGAGGCAGTAGTCTTCTAGAGGATCACCAGCCAGAGCAGAGGAGAAGGAGTTCTCCTATGGATAGAGATCCACAAACCAGATTTAGGGGATCAACATCTCCTTTGGACAGAGGTCCATAAACATTGTAATAGGGAAAGGATTCCCAAGAGATTAACTGAGAAAGTTTTAGTAAAATATTTTCTCCGTGGAGTAGCCCGCATTGGGTGAACCACGTAAATTGTGGTGTCTCTATTGTGTGTGGTGTTGTGTACATTGCTTTGATTACTGTTGTTGATATTGCTATCTTTACATTGCATATATTGGTTTGAGAGAAAAAAGTAAAAAGTGGTCTTATACTGTTCACCCCTCCTCTCAGTATAAGCTTGTGTTCTTCAATTGGTGATAAGATTTAAGCAAGCCTTTTGTTTAGGATTGGAGAAGACTTGATTAGGTCTTGGTGAGAATATTTGAGCAAGCCTTTTATGTAGTATTGGAGCAGGTTTGAGTATGTTTTGGTGATCAGATTTGAGCAAGCCTTGTGTGTAGGCTTGGAGTAGATTTTAGCAGGTTTTAGAGAAGATTTCAATAAGCCTTGTCTAAAGGCTTGGAGAATATTAGAGCAAAGGGGATCGATGTATCCTATGGATAGAGATCCATGAACCAAAGCAAATGGGATTGGTGTCTCCTATGGATAGAGGTCCACAAACCATATCAAAGGGGATTAGTTTCTCCTATGGATAGAGGTCCACAAACCATAACAAAGGGGATTGGTGTCTCCTAGGGATAGAGGTCCATGAACTAGAGTAAATGGTATTGGTGTCTCCTTTGGTTTGGTTACTATAAATATTGTAGTAGAAAATTGGTTCCCAAGAGATTTTTTGAAAAAAATTATAAGAAACATTTTCTTCATGGATGTAGCCCATATTAGGTGAACCATGTTAAATCTATGTCTCTTATGTGTGTGATGATATTTGTATTGCTTCATTATTGCAATTGATATTATTGGATAATACTACTTTGGAATGAAAAGTAAAAAGTTTTATCTTATACTGTTCATCCCCCTCTCTGTATAAACTTGTGTTCTTCGATTGGTATTAGAGCGGGTTACTTCATGAAAGCCTAACAACTTGAAGAAAGATATGACAGAAGCACACGTGGCTCATAAGGAATGGTTTTCATCAAATAAGACTCCATTTTTTTATATGAATAACTATACTTTTTGGAGTGTGAGGATGAAGACTTATTTGTTGGCACATGAATATGATACATGACAATCCATTGAAAATGGATTCACACCATCTAAAACTCCTTCTACAAATACAAGTGATAAGAAACCATATGAAGATAATGCTAAGGAAATAAATGCAGCTTTGAGTGGGTTATGTGAATCAGGGTTTATAAAAGTCATGCAATGCACTCCAAAAAAAGTAATATGGGATAAGTTACAAAGAATATATGAAGGAGACGACAAGGTAAAAATGGAAAAACTTCAAACACACAAGAGGAATTTTGAAGACTTGAAGATGAGATATGATGAAAATATTGCTATTGAGGTTGTCAACATTATTCATGAACTTGGAGAAAATATTGAGGAATATACTATTGTTCAAAAAATATTGAGGTCACTCCCTATGAGGTATGATGCAAAGGTATCAGAAATAGAAGAGATGAATGATCTAAAAACTTTAAGCATGGATGAGCTACATGGAATTCTCACAGCCTATGAGATGACGACATAAAAAGAACAAACATCAAAAAGAGAGGCAACATTCTAAGCTTCAAATAAGGAAAATAATAAAGAACAATATTCAAGTGATGAATCAAGTATTGAATAAGAGAGTAACTTTGTGAGAAGAAATATGAAGGATTCAAGAAAACGCAAAAATATGCAGACTGTGAAATGTTTTATTTGTGGTAACATTGGTCACTATGCAGCTAATTATCCATAAAATGGAGGTAGTAGCAGTGAAGAAGAAAAGGATTACAAAATGAATAAGGAAATAAAGTTTTATTATGAAAATAAAAACAGTCATGTTCAAGGCAATCATGATAAGAAGATTTTTCAAAGGCACAAGAAGAGTTTTTATGCTGAAGAAGAAAGCAGTGCTTCAAGTGAAAGTGATGAAAGCTTCTTCGATAATGAAAAAGAAGAAATTCTATTTTTGACCATAGAAGAGAAAGAAGATGCTCCTATTATTGAAGATCAAGAAAAAGAGAAAGAATATGATCGTATAGTTGAAGGTCTAGAAAAAAGATAAATATTTAGTGTTGGAAATTTTGGATAATTATGTTGTCATTGATGTCAAGTGTTAGTTCATATCAGTGCAAGGGAATTGATAAAAACATGTTATTGATTTCAAGTGTTAGTTCATCTCACTACAAGGAAATTGATAAAAAGATGGTTAAAATATTTATATTTTATGCCCAAGATATTTGGTACAAAGCTCCATATGGTTGGCCAAAATGTTGTCTCAATATCTCGAAGGAAAAAAATATCTAGGCCCAAAAGGATATAATATTATAATATTTATTATTATAATATTAAAGTTATAAAGTTAAGCCTAAGGTTTAATTATAAAATAATTATAATATTTATATTAAAATATTTTATAACCCTAAGTGGGTTTGGTGCCAAGATTTTTTTTTTAATTCTTAAAGCTTCACCGACGTCTTAGCAATGGAGGTAATTCATATTTATATGGTAAGGTTTGGTGGCCTAAGTGAATTAATTTGAAGCGAGTATCAAAGGTGAAATGTGAATTTTGGATGCACAAATCATGAGTAAGGAAGAATTTTTTTTTATTAAAAAAATTAGTAAACCTTTCATGGGAATAAGGATAAGATCAAGAAGTCTTATCACCATCCATGAATTCGGCCTAACGGTAGGTTTGGTAGGGTAAAAGCACTGGCGAATGGCAGGTCCTATGTTCAAATCCGGGTGGCAAAATTTTGTTCATCATTTTGAATATAAGAAGGTTAACTAGATAATAAGGAGTTCATCATGACCTTTTGTCCTTGTGTGGGTGGTTGGCCTAGTGACGACCCAAAGGGTGTTAGTGCACTAGCAAGTGAAAGGCACTATGTTCGAATCTCCCATGATAGTATTTTTGGTAATAACTATTAGATTTGTTAATTGCATAAGGTTGAGGGTTAGGCGCATGAGGGGTGTTTGATTAATTTGAGTGTATAGACTTAGGGAGGTATAAGGAGAATTTTTTTTATTATTCTTTGCATTATATTTTGGAGAAAAATGATATGAGATATAGTGGAGTAATAAGGATCTTTGTTAAATATTTTATGAATGTGTTTTGAAATTAAGAGGGAGTTAAAAGGTGTATGAGTTATTTTAATTGTTTGTATTTTGCTTGAATTATGAAGGGTTTGGTTTTATGATTTAATGCTCTAGTTTGAGAAACCAAGAGAGTTGGTTTGGAATTTAATTGTGCACACATTTTTAAGGTTTGATAACTCATAAATATGTGTTGTGCTAACCCTTTTATAGTTGTAAAATATATTGTATATGAGACAAATGTTTGAAGGCATATCTTCATAAAATCAAGCAAAGAGGTATGGGCACATATTTCCTTATTTAAGGTGTTTTATGAATATTTTTGAAACATAAGGTGGAGTGAAAAGGATTGTTTGATAAGCATTGTTGGAAATATTTGAGTGAGAATTTTGTGATTCATGATTGAATGTTTTTGGAGTCATTTGTGATAGATATTGTGAACTACTTGTGCTATGGTTGAAGACAAGTTAGTACATCTTTGTGAAACCTTTTTGAACATTGATTTGTGAGATATTGATTGAAATTGTGGAAGTGATTGAGATCAATTTGTGAAGGAAAATTATGCATTAGTGTGATTGATCTATGAGGGAAAATTGGCAAGAAGGATAGATCAGTTTGTGAAATAATTTATACATTGTTTTGATTTGATTTGAAAGAGTTTTTGCAAGTGATAGAGATTGATTGGTTGAGTACAAAATTTGTGAATGTGAAACTATTGAGGTTTTTATAGAGCATATCATTCTCTATGTATTCCATAGGTTAAATGAATTCTAAGTAGAATTGTTTTGTGTGAAGAAATATTTTTGAAAAGGATTTAATTTGTGTTTGTATGCAAGTTATGGAAATATTTTGAGCAGGTTTTTTAAGGGTATTGAGGACATATTTGAGAAATTCTCTGAGAAGACTTGAAGGTAGATTTGAGAAATTATTTGAGAAGGCTTGAGGATATATTTGAGCAAGTCTTGTGAAGACTTGAAACAACATTGAGAGTAGGTTTGATTGTTGATATGGTCAAGATTTGTGTTAACTCTTGGGGCCGACTTTAGATAGAGTTTGGTACAGATTTGTGAGTAGAGTTAGAGTGGATTTGTGCTAAACTTGGGATAGATTTTGGTGCATATTTGATACAAATTGTGTGTATATTTGTGAGTAAAGTTAGATAATATTGTGCTAGAATTGAGATAGATTTTAGTGCAGATTTGAGATAGAGTTGAGAGAAGTCTTTGGAGGTGATAAAGCAAAGAGAACAACAATCTCCAGTGGATAAAGATCCATTAGCCAGTGTAGTGGGGATATAGGTCTCCTATGAAGAGAGATCCACAAGCCATAATAGTGGGGGAAGAAGTATTCTAGAAGATCACTGACCATAGAAAGAGGAAAGATTTCTCCTATGGATAGAGATCCTGGAACCAATGTAAGGGGATAGAGTTTGCTTGTGGATAGAGATCCATCAACCAGAGCAACGGGATAGAGTTCTCATATGGAGTGAGATCCATGAACTAGCTAGGAATATAGAGTTCTTCTATGGAGAGAGATCCACAAACTAGTTGAGGAGATAGAGTTCTCCTGGATCAAGTTCCATGAACCAGATAAAATGGGAAAGAGTTCTCTTATGGAGAGAGATCCACAAATTAGAGTATAGGGTATTGGTGTCTCTTTTGTATGGAGGCCCATAAACATTGTAATAGGGAATTGATTCCCAAGAGATTTATTGAGAAAATTTAGAAGAAATATTTTCTCCATGGAGTAGCCCACATTGTGTGAACCACATTAAATTTGTGTCTCTCTTGTGTGTGATTATTTGTGCATTGATTTGATTACTACTATTTATATTACCATTGATAATATTGGATAATATTGTTTGGGAAAGAAAAGTAATAGTTGATCTTATATTGTTCATGCCACCTCTCAGTATATGCCTATGTTCTTCATTTTGAAAAAGAAGTCACGGTAGATATAGAACAAGAACTTGATTTTGATATTGAAATTTTGAAAAGAGAGAACTTAAAATTGAAGGATCAAGTACAAGATGATGAGAAAACAAAGGCAAAACTTCTACAAGATATCATTGATTTAAAATTTAATATTGAATAGGAAATTAAAGTTGAAGAAGGTATGGTTAAATAGTTAAAGGTAAAAGAACCATAATGTAACAGACTAGAACATGAAGCTGACATTCTAAGGAAGGGACTTGAGAGATTAAATAATAAGATATATCAATTTAGGAAAAGCTCAAAATATTTGGATGATATTATCAAAACATAGAGATATCCATTTATAAAGACTAAAATTGGTTATGACGAAGGTCAAGAGGTACAAGAAGAGGAGTCAAGCTCAAAATAAATAGAATCATCAATGAAGGTATTTGAAGAAGAGCCTAAGACCTATACTGATAAGTTGAGAAGTGGTAGTACCAAAGAGAAAGCAAATAAAGAATCATCAAGGAATATGGATCATCACAAGAAGAGCAAAGAAAGAACCATAAGATCAAGATAAGATGAATATTTCTTCCAAGTTTATTGTTTCTCATGTAATAATTTTGGTCATAAATCTATACATTGTAGGGTTCATGATAAAAATGATAATGGCTTCAAAAAGAGAAATTTCAAGCCACTTGCACTTTTCAAGGAATACAACATCATGTGCTTCAATTGAAATAATTTTGGTTATAAATCTATACATTGTAGGGTTTATGGTAAGAATGATTATAGCCTCACCAAGAATTCATTTGCACCTTTCAAGGAATACAATATCAAGTGTTACAATTACAATAATTTTTGGCATAGAGAAAAATGGCGTAGAACATAATTTTTGAAACTTCCAAAGACAAGCAAGAAAAAGGATGCTAAAAATGTTCAAAGAGGTATGACTTAAAATTTTAGAAAAAAATTGAAAAAGAAGAAGAGCATTGTAAGTTGGGAGTAAATTTACTTCCATTCCAAAATTCATCACCTCAAGAAAATAAGGTGGTGATGGAGCTAAGCTAAGTGTCTTATTTTTAGCCCCAAGGATCCCTTTGCAATTTATTTCAAAGGGGGATAATTAAGTAAGGGGGAATATCTTGTCAGGGGGAGCATATTTGGAATTCAATTGTAGTAAAATAAAATTTTGTTGTAGGGTTGCCATCAATGATAAAGGGGGATATTGTTTGAAATATTGAGTATATTGAGTTGTCATTGATGTCAAAGGGTACATGAGGTAAAAATATTTTGATGTCAAAGGTGCATAGTAGTCAAGGAAAAAATATTTCCCATGAGTTTGATAGCAAGCAATGGAAAAAAATCAAAATAAGGTATATGGACATAATTCGAGGCAAGGTATATCTCCAAGATATTTTTCTAAGATAAGAATTATAATATTTAAATTTCAAATTTAAATATTATGAAGAAGGATAAGGTTTAAAATATAATATTATATTTGCTCGAAAAAATATTTAAAGACCACAAGAAAAGGCAAAGGTTTAAAGACAAAAAGGAGATTTAATTTTTTCAAAGGGACAAAGGTTTAAAAATAATATTATAATATTTAATTTAAATATTATAATATAAGGTTTCAAAAGAAAATGATGCCAATATCATAAACATATAAGCAAAAGTATATGAGCATCGATGTACCTTCATAAAAGCAAAATCCATATATATGTGTGTTGAATTAATTCATTGAAAAAAAAATTGGTGGTGTGCATGTAATTCAAAAATCTTTTTCATGCATTGAAACATAGAGGAAAAAGTAAAATGGAAATGTGAGCAAAGTGGAAATAAAGTTAAAGTGCTGCATCTAAGGTTTCTAGTGGGTGGCTAGTCCAACTAGTCACTTGGATAGCGCTAAGACGCTGGAGAAGAGTAGGTTGTAAGGTCAAAACCCACAGGAACTATTTTTTTTTTGTAAAGTAGAGAAAGTAATTCGTTGTGGAATAAAGTTAAAGTGCTGCATATTAGGTTTCAAGTGGGTGGCTAGCCCAACTAGTTGCTTGGATAGTGCTAAGGCATTGGAGAGGAGTAGGTCACAAGATCAATACATGTAGGCACTATTTTTTGTAATGCAAAAAGAAATTCATTCGCTTGGCATATTGGGTAAAGGTACAAACAAATATTTTTATTTAAATATATTTTAAAAGGAAATCTTTCACTGATTTGAATAAAGAGAAATATTTTGTTAATTTTAGGAGATATAAGGTGTACTAAGGTTTATTTGGTAATTGTAAATTCTACATGTTAAGTTTAGGAGACATAATATGCATTAGGGTTTATTTGGAAATTGTAAATTCTGAATATTAGAAAAGGAGGTATAAGGTGTATTTTGGTTTACATTTAATTGTATTCTTGCATGATAGAAGAAGGGAAATTTGAGGGTTTGTTTATTATGAAAAGCTTTATTTTGTGAGACCAAAAAGGAGTTATAATGTATTTTATTCAAGCCTTTTTGTGCACATCTTTTGAGAAGGGTTTTTAATATATGAAAAGGATATTTGCTAACTTGTTTTTGAAGTGGCAAAAGAAAGGAAAATTATTTTTGAGATAGGTTTTAAAGGCACATCATCATCAAGGTAATTTTTAGAGGTATGGTGATTTAACTCCTTCTCAAAGTGGTTTTGTTTGAGGAAAATATTTTGGTTGTCATATGATTGGAGGTATAAGGAATGATTCTATGTGCATTACTTTGATTGAAATTTGGGAAGATTATAGATCAAATTTATGGGTAAACCTATGCATTATTTTAAATGATATTGGGAATGGAAGGGGAAAAGTTATAGATTAGTTTTGTGTGCAAATTTAAGCAGTGAGTGTGATGTATTTTGGAAGAAAATATGCAAGGGTTATAGGCTAGTCTTGTGAATCAAACTTATGCATCATTTTTGAATGAAATTTGAATATTATGAGTGTCGTTAGTCACATCATTTAATATCAATGATTTATCAATCTGGGGTGGTGTACAAGGCTATCTATGATAGAAGGTTAGGGTAAATTACAATTCAAGAATTCATATTTCAAGCAATTATTGGGTGAAACATATTGGTTTAGCCATTTTGGTGTCACACTAAACCTAATATGCAAAATGGAAACTTGAAGGAATTGAAAACTTATTCTAAGTTTAGAAATATAAAGTTAACTACAAGTGCAGGAATTGAAATTGTTGAATTGAAATCTAATCTACTTTTGCAGAATTGAAATAACATAATTGAAATTGCTAAATTGAAATGTTATTGAAATGAAATCCTAAATTACACTTGCAGAATTGAAACCTAGTTTACTTTTATAGAATTGAAATTATTCTTAGAAATAAAAACACCTGTCAATGTCCTACCATAAAAGGTCGTCAAGCTTCTGCTACAAGAATTGACCGCAAAATGAAATCTGCTGAAAATTAAAAGTTGTTGAAATATAAAAGTAGATAATACAAGGAAAATAAATGTCTAATATAATTTTTTATCTAACACACACACAAATGCTACATAATGGAAAATATAAATAACAACACACAAACTTAAAACAAGAAAATAAAATCTGACAAGCAATCTATTAATTTTGCTACAGCAAAATTACAGATTAAAACCTATCATAAAAATACTCCTTATAGATCTGAAAGTGGGCCCATACTTCCTAATATATAAGGAGGTGAAAAACATTTCTTAACTAATTAACAATCAGAACATAATTTGACAAAAGAACTACACTTTTATTGTTGTCAAAACATGCTGAAAACTGTTACAGAGAATTGTTGTACAGTCCTATTTGCTGCTACTATTACTCTCCTCTATTCTACTTCCTCCTTAGCTCAACCAAGAAGGGAGTTGTGTTATTTATAATAAAATATTACAATATATCTCATGCTCACATCAGCCTTTTTGCTATTTTATAGTAATTTTCCAATAATTTTGGATCTGAAATAAGTGTAATTTTAGATAGTTTGTGCTACATCAGTAGTCACTGGCATTTAGAAAGCATATTTAGTGGTAGGAGTACATTGTAGGAGTCTTAGAAATATCTTGCACACCTTTCTCCACTTAAAAATATGCCATTTATATCTTGTAACTTATTTACCTATTATGTTGCAACTATTCTGGGTCTATTTCAGGACAAAGTAAGTTGCATTAGTTGACTTCCTTGTGAACTATGTCTTTTGGTCGACAAGTAATGGGTGGGAAAATTGTAGAATACTTTCCCTATATTTCCTCAACCTTAAGTTACCTTTTCAACTACTTGGAAATCATAGAAAGTCAAATTGCAGCACTTTCCCCTATTATTCTGAAGATCTTTGGAATAACTAGCTGTAGATGCAACTTAAGCTTAGAACGTCCTCAACATTTTGGTTTTGGTTGCTGCTTCCATGTAGGCCTATAAATACAAATCCCAACAAGTAAATCCAACTGACTTCACCCTTTATCCTTGGTAAATTCCATGTCTTCCTTAATAGTGACAAGTGGCTGGAATTTGTATGGACTGTCACCTATTTTTCTAGCTGTCAAAACATGCTCAACTGCCCTTTTGGAGTGCTCATAACTTGTGCCTCATAAATCCAATGTATACCAAATTGTATCCACATATTAGTGGTTGTATGCACTATAATTGGTTCAATTTTTAGATCTTAAATATTTAGGAGTTGCTTCCAGCATTGCTATCAAGTTGGCCTCTAACACAGATTTTTCACTAGAATTTCCAACTGTCAAAAAGTGCAAAACTGTCATTTTTTGGGCCCCATAACTTCCATATTACTTGTCCATATGACTTAAAATTTGGGTCGTGTGTTCTATATACTATGAACTACCATTGGTATTTATTTGGTATCTTAACTCACTTTGGATCATTCCCAGTAGATCCGCCAATGTTTCCCTTAATGCAGATTTGCACCTGTTAAAAGCTCTAGAAAAGACTAAGGCATGAACTTCTAGAATTATGTAACCTTAATAATGTTTTATCTACAAATTAGATTGAATTGCTTCAGAAAGCAAAGTTGTAGTTCTTGATGAGAGAAATTTGTTCATTCTATCAAAATGTAATTTTACTATGGTATGACACCAGAATTGACATGATACTCATTTTTGACCTTTTACAAGTATACCTAGATTGTGTTAACAACAATAAAAAAACATCAGATGGCCTCCTTTACTCAACATACAACATTTGGCTAATTGAAATACATATTTTATTTTCTATTTAATCAAGCAAAAAATGTCACAAAATGCTAAAACTAGGCAAAAACAGAGATATAATGTTCCTAACATAAAATCATGCAAACACTTACAAATATATATTCTAATCAACTAATTGGTAATTAAATTTGTCATTTTTAGTAATATGACAGTTTTTATATGTCAAACATAGTGTAAAAATGAGTTATTTCCAGGAATCATCAGAATATATGTGCAAGGGTTTGAGAACAAAGTTGTGCATCATTGTTAAATGAAATTGGAATATATGCGCAAGGGTTTGAGAAAAAAGTTGTGCATCATTGTTGAATGAAATTGGAATATATATGTAAGGTTTTGAGAAAAAATTTGAGCATAATTTCTGAATGAAATTGGTAATATATGTGCAAGGATTTGTGAAGAAAAAGTGAGCATTGGTTTAGATTTTTTTTGGGAGCACATAAGAGGGTAAATCATTATGTTCTAGACTAGAGCTACCTTTAAAGTATAATAAATGTGAGACATGTGTATTTGAAGAACATACTGAGTATTTTGTTAGTGCATATCATTTCCTATATGTTGATGAAGATAAAAGAATTCTGGATAGAATATGTTTGAATTACTTTAGTCAAAGACAACACTTATGGAAAGATATAAGCACTATTTGTATACAATATTTGAGCAGATTTGAGCAAGACTTTTATGTAGTCTTGGAGTATATTTGAGTAGGTTTTGGTGAGAATATTTTAGAAAGCCTTTTGTTTAGGCTTGGATCATATTTGAGCAGGTTTTGATGAGCAGATTTGAGCAAACCTTGTGTGTAGGCTTGGAGCAAATTTGAATAGGTTTTGGAGTAGATTTGAACAAGCCTTGCGTAAAGGCTTGGAGAATATTAGAGTAAATAAGATATGTGTCTCCTATGGATAGAGGTACACAAACCAAATAAAATGAGATTGGTGTCTCTTGTGGATATATGTCCATGAACCAAAGCAAAGGGGATTGGTGGCTCCTATGGATAGAGGTACATGAACCAAAATAAAGAGATTGGTATCTCCTATGGATAGAGGTCCACGAACTAGAGCAAAGGGGATTGGTGTCTCCTTTAGGTTGGTGCCCATAAACATTGTAATAGGGAATTGGTTCCCAAGATATTTGTTGAGAAAATTTATAAGAAATATTTTCTTTGTGGATGTAGCCTATGTTGAGTGAACCACGTTAAATCTGTCTCTTATGTGTGTGATCATATGTGCATTATTTTAGTATTGCAATTGATATTATTGGATAATACTTCTTTGGAAAGAAAAATAAAAAGTTTTATCTTATACTATTCACCCTCCTCTTAGTATAAACTTGTGTTATTCAATTAATATTAGAGTGGGTTCCTTCGTGAAAGCCTAAAATATTGAAGGAATATCTTACAGGAACTCACATGGCTCATAAGAAAGAGTTTTCATCAAATACAACTCCATTATTTTATGGGACTAACTATGCTTTTTGGAGCGTGAGGATGAAGACTTTTTTTATGGCACATGGATATGATACATGGAAATCCGTTGAAAATGGGTTCAAACCATCTAGAACTCCTCATACATATGTAAGTGGTAAGAAACCATATGAAGATAATGACAAGGAAATGAATGCAATTTTGAGTGGGTCATGTGAGTTAGAGTTTGTCAAAGTCATGCAATGCACTTCAACAAAAGAAATCTAGGATAGGTTATAGAGACCATATGAAGGAGAGTACAAGTTCAAAATGGCAAAACTTCAAACACATAGGAGGAAGTTTGAAGACTTGAAGGTGAAAGATGATGAAGATATCGCTATGTATCTACTTCATGTTGATGAGGTTTTCAACACTATTCGTGGAGTTGGAGAAAATATTGAGGAGTCTACTATTGTTCATAAAATATTTAGGTCACTCCCTATGATGTATGATGCAAAGGTTTCAACAATAGAATAGATGAAGGATCTAAAAATTTTAATCATGGATGAGCTACATGGAATTCTCATAGTCTATGAGATAAGGATAGAAAGAGTAAACATAAAAAAAAGATGCAACATTCAAAGCTTCAAAGAAGGAAAAGAATAAATAACAATAATCAAGTAGTGAAAAAGATGCTAACTTTGTGAGAATAAATATGAAGGGTCCAAGAAAACATAAAAGTATTGAAACTATGAAATGTTTTAGCTATGGTAATATTGGTCACTATGCAGCTAATTATCCACATAATGGAGGTAGTAGCAGTGAAGAAGAAGTGGATTAGAAGAAGAATACTGAAAGAAAGTTTTATTATGAAAATAAAAATAGGTATGGTCAAGGCAAGCATGAGAAGAATATCTTTAAAAGGCACAAGAAGAGTTCTTATGCTGAATAAGGAAACATTTCTTCAAGGGAAAGTGATGAAAGATTCTTCAATAATTAAAATAGAAGAAATTCTATTTTTTACCATAGAAGAGAAAGAAGATGCTCCTATTATTGAAGATCAAGAGAAAGAGAAAGAAGACGATCCTATAGTTGAAGACCTAGAAAAAGATAAATATTCAAAAAAATCAGAATTCACGGTAGAT
This sequence comes from Wollemia nobilis, assembly GCA_028583015.1. NCBI lineage: Eukaryota > Viridiplantae > Streptophyta > Pinopsida > Araucariales > Araucariaceae > Wollemia > Wollemia nobilis. The sequence continues at coordinate 603,039 of JAQPPZ010013509.1, read as the reverse complement.
ATAGAACAAGAATTTTATTTTTATCTTGAAAAGTTGAAAAGGGAGAACTTAAGATTGAAGGACCAAGTACAAGAGGATGAGAAAACAAATGTAAAACTTCTATAAGATCTCACCAAAATAAAAGTTAAGATTAAAGAGGCAAAGAAATTTGAAAAAGGTATGGCTAAATAGTTAAAGGCAAAAGAACTAGAATGTGAAATACCAAAACATGAAGTTGTCATTATAAGGAAGGTACTTGAGAGATTCAATAATAAGATATATTAGTTTAGGGAAAATTGAAAATATTTGGATGATATTATCAAAAAACAGAGATATTCATTTATAAATACTAGAATTGGTTATGAAGAAGTTCAAGAGGTACAAGAAGAGAAGTCAAGCTCAAAAGAAATAGAAGTATCAAAGAAGGTATTTGAATAAGAGCCTAAGATCTATACTAATAAGTTGAGAAGTGGTAGTACTAAAGAGGAATCAAACAAAGAATCATCAAGAAACATGGATCATCATAAGAAAAGCAAAGGCAAGATGAATATTTCTTCCAAGGTTATTGTTTCTCATGTGATCGTTTTCATCATAAAGCTATACATTGTAGGTTTCATGATAGAAATTATTATGGCTTCAACAAGAGAAATTTCAAGTCACTTGCACATTCCAAGGACTACAACATCATGTGCTTCAATTGCAATAATTTTGGTTATAAAGCTATACATTGCAGGGTTTATGGTAAGAATGATTATAGCCTCACCAAGAATCCATTTGCATCTTTCATGGACTACAATATCAAGTGTTACAATTGCAATAATTTTGGGCATAGAGCAAAGTGTAGAACATAATTTTCAGAAATTCCAAATACAAGCAAGAAAAAGGATGCTCAAAATGTTCAAAGTGGTATGACTTCAAAAGTTTGGAAAAATATTAAAAAGGAAGAAGAACATCGTAATTTGAGAGTAAATTTACTCCCATACCAAAATTGATCACCTCAAGAAAAGGAGGTGGTGAGGGGGTTGAGCTAAGTGTCTTGTTTTTAGCCCCAAAGAGCCCTTTGCCATTGATGTCAAAGGGGGAGAATTCAGTAAGGGGAGCAGGTTTCTAGGGGGAGCATATTTGGAATCCCGTTACAGTAAAAGGAATTTTTTTTGTAGGGTTTCCATCAATGACAAAGGGGGATATTGTTGGAAACATTGAGTATGTTGAGTTGTCATTGATATCAAAGGGTACATGAGGCAGAAATTTTTTTATGTATAAGGTGCATAGTAGTCAAGGTAAAAATATTTCCCACAAGTTTGATAGCAAGCAATGGACAAAATTCAAAATAAGGTATATGGAAATAATTCAAGGCAAGGTATATATCCAAGATATTATTTCAAGAGAAGAATTATAATATTTAAATGTCAAATTTAAATATTATGAAGAAGGACAAGTTTTAAAAGATAATATTATATTTTCTTGGAAAAATATTTAAAGACCACAAGAGAAGGAAAAGGTGTAAAGATAAAAAGGTTTAAAAATAATATTATAATATTTAATTTAATTATTATAATATAAGGTTTCAAAATAAAACTGCACCAATATCATAAATGTGAAATCAAAAGTATATGAACACTGACGTACCTTCATAAAAGCAAAATACATATATATGTGTTGAATTAATTTATTGAAAATAAAGTTGAAGGTGTGCGTGCAATTCAAAATATTTTTCATGCATTGAAACAGAGAGGAAAAAGTCAAAAAGAAACATGAGAAAAGTGGGAATAAAGTTAAAGTGTTGCATCTAAGGTTTCAATCGGTTGGCTAGCCCAACTGGTCACTTGGCTAGCACTAAGGCATTGGAGAGGAGCAGGTCGTAGGGCCAAAATTTGCAGGTGCTATTTTTTTTTGTAAGGCAAAGAAAGGAATTCGTTGTGGAATAAAGTTAAAGTGTTGCACCTTAGGTTTCAAGTGGGTGGATAGTCAAATTGGTTGCTTGAATAGTGCTAAGGTGCTGGAGAGGAGTAGGTCGCAAGATCAAAACCTGTAGGCACTATTTTTTGTAAGGTAGAAAGAAATTTTGTTCGCTTGGCATGTTGGTTAAAGGTATGGACAAATATTTTTATTTAAATATATCTTAAAAGTAAATCGTTTGCTGATTTGAATAAAGGGAATTTTTTTTTTAAGTTTAGGAGATATATGGTGTACTAAGGATTATTTGGTAATTCTAAATTTTGCATGTTAACTTTAGGAAACATAATATGCATTATGGTTTATTTAGAAATTGAAAATTCTGAATATTAGAAAAGGAGGTATAAGGTGTAGTTTGGTTTACATTTAATTGTATTCTTGCATGATAGAAGAAAGGAAATTTGAGGGTTTGTTTATTATGAAAAGCTTTATTTAGTTTGACCAAAAAGGAGTTATAAAGTATTATAGTCAAGCCTTTTTGTGCACATATTTTGAGAAGTGATTTTAATATATGAAAAGGAGATTTGGTAACTTTTTTTTTGAAGTGGCAAAAGAAAGGAAAATTATTTTTGAGACGAGTTTTAAAGGCACATCATCATTAAGGCAATTTTTAGAGGTATGATGATATAACTCCTTATAAAAGTGGTTTTCTTTGAGGAAAATATTTTGGTTTTCATATGATTGGAGGCATAAGGAATGATTCTATGTGTATTAATTTTATTGAAATTTGGGAATATTATACATCAAGTTTATGAGAAAACCTATGCATTTTTTTGAATGATATTGGGAATGGAAGGACAAAAGTTATAGATCAATTTTGTGTGCAAATTCAAACATTGAGTGTGATTGATTTTGGAATAAAATTTGCAAGGGTTATAGGCCAACCTTGTGAAGTAAACTTATGCATCATTGTTGAATAAAATTGGAATATATGTGCAAGGGTTTGAGAATAAAGTTGTGCATCATTGTTGAATGAAATTGGAATATATGTGCAAGGGTTTGAGAATAAAATTGTGCATCATTGTTGAATGAAATTGGAATATATGTGTAAGGGTTTGAGAAAAAATTTGTGCATCATTGTTGAATGAAATTGGGAATATATGTGCAAGGATTTATGAAGCAAAAGTGAGCATTGGTTAATATTGGTTTTGGGAGCACATAAGAGGGTCAATCATTAAGTGCTACACTAGAGATATATTTAAAATATATTAAATGTGAGACGTGTATGTGAAGAACATATTAAGAATTTTTTTAGTGCATATCATTTCCTATGTGTTCATGAAGATAAAATAATTTTGGGTATAATATGTCTGAATTACTTTAGTTAAAGAAAGCACTTTTGGAAAGATATAAGCACTATTTGTATGTAAAATTTTAGTAGAGTTTGAAGCATATTTGAGCAGGTTTCGGTGAGCTCATTTGAGCAATCCTTTTGTGTAGGATTTTGAGCATATTTGAGAAGGTTTTGGTGAGCATATTTGAGCAAGCCTTTTGTGTAGGCTTGGAGTAGATTTGAGTAGGTTTTTGTGAGAAAATTTGAGCAAGGCTTTTGTGTAGGCTTGGAGCATATTTGAGAAAGCCTTGTGTAAAGGCTTGGAGTAGACTAGAGCAAAGGAGATTGATGTTTCCTATGGATAGAGGTCCACAAACCAAAGAAAATGGGATTGGTGTATCCTATAAATAGACGTCTACAAACTAGAGCAAAGGCGATTGGTGTCTCCTCTGAATAGAGTTCCACAAACTAGAACAAAGGGGATTGGTATCTCCTATGGATAGAGGTCCATGAACCAGAGAAAATGGGATTGGTGTCTCCTTTGAGTTGGTGCCCATACAAATTTTAATAGGGAATTGGTTCCCAAGAGATTTGTTTAGAAAATTTATAAAAAATATTTTCTTCATGGACATAGACCATATTGGGTGAATCACATTAAATCAGTGTCTCTTATGTGTGTGATTATTTATGCCCTGTTTCATTATTGCAATTGATATTATTGGATAATACTACTTTGGAAATAAAAGTAAAAAGTTTTATATTATATTTTTCACCCCCCTCTTAGTATAAGCTTGTGTTATTCAGACCATACATATTTGCACTTTGCATCTTTTGGCAATATTTTTTCCTGATTCATATGCTTTAGTATCTTCTTTTGTTTCTTTTGGACTGTTGCATGCTTATTAAAAGAAACTGCATAGTCTAACTATACCACATATTGGATATAGGTGAGAAAATTCACCTACAAGAACCATATGAACCATTAGTTTCAACACCTAAAAGGAGGGATAGAGATTTGTAAGGATTATTTTTATGCATTAAACATCATATTTAGTTTTACCTTCAAAATATGTAATATATTTCTCAATGTTTTACTAGATAAAAACTCTAATCCCACTTTGGTTACTTTAGTAGTATTAACATTCCTAGAAAATTCATATAGTTTTGAGCATACCTTGATGAGGTCATTCTCCTCTTTGATGTATAAAAGTAACCCAAGTTCAGTTAACAAAGAAAATAGACCAAGAGCCTCTTCTTTTCTTTGATGATGATTTTCATCATCAAGAATAGCTATTTTATCCTCTTGAAAGATGCACCATATGTTCTTACTTTGACAATACACTATAATTTCATCCACTAAGGCAAGTAACTAAGGATTTTTGGTACATATTATGCATTTCACCCCTAACATTACAATACATCTATGAATTGATGTCACTAGTGTATAGAGCTCAAAAAATTATGTGATTTAAAAAATAGGCTTAAAGTTATTTCGTATGTAAAATTTATGGCCTTTATAAGTTTTCCCATAATGGGCCCCAAAATATTAAAATCTAAATTATCAAAGCTTAGGTTTGTAGTAAGCAATCCCAAATTGAAACTTGGTAAATTTTCTAATTTATCGTTGCACTTCAATTATATTTTTCCACTTTAGCTCCTCTAGTTTTCTTAATCATCAACACTTAACAAATGCTAATTGGTTGAGTAGGTATAAGTAGTAAATTTTTTATTTAGCATGGCACTAGAGAGGTCCACATTGGCTACCAAGTTTGACAAGGGTAAAATAGCCCTTGAGTAAGATATAATTATTCTCCATGGAGTTCAAACTTGATCCCTCCTCTTTCTAAGAGACTTAGTGTAAATAAGGGTACAAGGATTCCATTAGAGAGGATTATAAGACACCATTGATATGCCTATCTCCTAAATCAATCTAGAAAAAATTACTTGTATGGATACTTGACCCTAAAATATTAGGATCTCAAAAATGCTATAGAATGGGAATATACTAGAAGATCACATCCATTCATAGTGAAACCTCCACCAATGACACCATACAAATTACCAAATGATTTCTTCCTTAAGAGAAAAAAGGTCACCATGAAGGATTGGATTTGGGGTCTTTTAATTTCTACTACTTTATAGTTTTCGTACTAGCTTCTATGACATACCATCAATTAGAAACCAAAAGCTCCCTAAAACCTTTTGATACCCACATCACATATGAGCACAAAATAAATTGGGTCACATGGTTCTGATCCTCAAATACTAATGCATTAGCATACCAACATGTAACCAAGGCACCACCTCTCTAATATTGATGAAATCGATGCAAATCCCCATGGAGAGTTCGCCAAAAATTTCCAAGGATGATAGTGTTGGCTATAAGCCACACAAACATGTGAGCACACATGAATTGCAAAAGGCACCAATTTTTTTGAATTCATAATCAAATATTTGATTTTCCTCTATTTTGATATTTATTTGAAAGGAGAAAAATATTGATCCAAAAATTTGGATGGAGAGCCAAAATGAGTTCAGTAAAACTAAGTAAGAATATGATTTAGTAAAAAAAATTAGAACTACCATAAAAAATAAATAAAATAAATTCATTCTAAAAATTGAAAGGATGACCAAAGACTCTAAAGAAACTTCCTGTGTGACCAAGCAAAGTCACTCCCCAACTGCTTTGATACAAATATGGAGTTCATAATACTTTACTAAAATTAAAGAAAGCAAAAAATTCACTCAAATAATATATAGAAGGTAAAATAAGAATGAAACATAGATTGAAGCTCTGCTAGGGTTTGATGAGGAAAAACTGCTCTACTAGGGTTTGATGAAGAAAAACTGCTCTATGGGGATGGCAACAACTTTCAAAGGAGGTCTAAAAAATTGGAGGAATGCCATGATAGCATCGGGTCCGACACAAAGAGTGCATGCTCGTGATGTTTTTTATCTAAAAATGACTGGAAGGAATAGGATTTACCAGTGCATGTCGGGAACTGCTTGTTAAAGAATAATGGATGTTTGGAATGATGTGAAGCCAGAATAGTTCTAGTGGTTCAACCAAACTCGGTGGTAGAAGATGTGGAGTATCTAACCAAACATACCCTTATTGGCAAATTTTTGGGCATCCGAATTTCCCTCCCCTTTGTGGAGGCTTGGGTCAGGAAGACTTGGAATCTTGAAGGCAATGTGGAGATGATGTTGAGTGTGAACAACTATTTTATGGTGGTTTTCTCTTGTATTGTAGATCGTAACAAAGGATTTGTAGGGGGTCCTTATTTTTATAATCAAGTGGGACTCTTTCTTAAACCCTGACATGTGGGTTTCAACCCGTCAGAGGAGCTACCATCATGGGTTCCAGTATGGGTGTGGCTTCCATGGCTCCCATTGGAATTTTGGAGAACTGATATCTTGAATAAGATTTCCCTTCTTCTTGGGAAGCCAATTGGACCGTCACAATAGTAATGGATAAAAAGGTAATATTTGTTGCTCGTATTTGTGTTGATATTGACTTAAATAATCCTATTCCAAATTCTATTGAAATATAGTTTGGATCAACTACATGGGTTCAAAAACTTGACTATGAAGTTCTTCCATTTCATTGCTATATTTACCGTGAATATGGTCACCTCCAAAGAAAATGCCCTAAGTTTGTCCTACCCGTGGCTTCAAATCCTAGGCCCTCTCAGTCTGTACAAAGTTTGGATAAAGGAAAAGCCCCGATAAAGGAAGGAGAACGTGATAAAGAAGGTTTTGTTTTGGTAAAAGCTCAAAACAGTGGACGAAGGGTAAAAAATACCTTAAGGATAGCCAGCCAGATGCTATACTCAACTATTTTGAAATATTAGATGATCTTGATTAGTGCATGGAGATACCTGAAATGTCACTACCTAATGAAAATATAATAGGGACGAATCATATGTCTCTTATTAAGGTGGAACTTAAGGAATCAGATCTAGGGGGTTTAAATAAATAACAAAGGGATTTGTATCTGAGTATAGGGGACATGGTTGGGTCTAGCCCTATTAGTAAAAATATTTTGGAAATTGGTACAAATTTAGTTATGCTCTCTCCTACTCAGGCACTGATGCAGTCATCCTTGGATTGTAAAACTCCTATGGTGTTGGGATTGCAGTAGAAAATAATTAAAAAAAAATAGTCTTGGTGAGAACATTGGACTCCCATTTTTATAACCCCCAAAAATGATTATCCTCTCTTGGAATGTAAGGGGGTTGAAAAACATCCCCAGACAAAAAGTTGTTTGTGACTTGGTTTGTGTTCATTCTTTGGATGTGGTGTATATTCAGGAGGCTAAATTGGCTATTGATAGCATGTTCAATATTGTTCCCAAGTTGTGGAGAAGGGGTTAATTCTAGTGTATTGATGCATGTGGATATGCTGGTGGTGTTGCTTGTTTATGGAATCCAGTTAAGATATCCCCTCTTACTTGGATTTCTAGTAGATGGTCTATTTCGATGGTCGGGCATGATAATGAATCTGGTGAAACCATCCTACTTAAAAATGTGTATTCTCCTATTGATTTTAATGGTAAAGTGAATTTGTGGGAGCACATTTGCTTTGTGAGAAGTTTGGTTCCCCTGTACACATGGATTTTGGCTAGAGACTTCAACTCTATCACTTGTCTAGAGGAGAAACATGGTGGAGTGGACCGTATTGAACCTTTTTATTCTATCTTTAGTGCTCATATCTAAGACCTAAACTTGGTTGACATAAAGCCAAATAATGGGATATTTACTTGGCACAATAGAAGATGTGGGGAAGCTTCCATCTCAGAGAGATTGGATAGGTTTTTGATATCTAGTTATTGGATGGGTAATAATAGAAGTGCTAGTTATGTTATTCTAGAGGGTAGGGGATTTGATCATTGACATATCAAAATATCTGCTTTGGAGTTAAGGCTAAAAAATAATCCCTCCTTTAAGTTTCAACTTATGTGGCTTCGTTATACTAAGCTTCATGATTTCATGTGAGGTTGGTGGACCACTGACAAACCTCCTCATGGCACCACTATGTATTCCTTTATGAAGCGACTACAATTTGTAAAACATAAATTGAAGAGATGGAATAAACTAAATTTTTGGAACCTTTCCTTGGCTAAGCTGGTAGATCTTAGGAGGATGGAATAAGATTCAAGTAATATTAGAGATTAGGTATTCATGAAGGATCTTCTTGTTGAGGAATCTGAGGCTGTGAACGACCTTGCTGAATGGAAACTAAGGGAAGAAATTTTTTTTGGAAATAAAAATCTCAAGTATATTGGCTTCAAGATTGGGGATAGGAACACAACCTTATTTTATAACTCAGTTAAGGCTCACCGTAATGGTAACCTGATTACCTCTCTTGTGAATTATCTGGGTGCCCTACTCTCTTCTTTCAGGGATATTTAAAAAGAGACTAAGAGGTATTTTTCCTCTCTTTTCAAGGAGGACTCCCTATCTGATGATGAGAATGAAAAGATTATTCTAAATTGTATTCTAGTGATTGTTTCTAGAGATGAATGAGCACTTGATGGGTCCAATTTACTTTGAGGAGTTGGAAAATGGTGTATTCAAGATGAAAAAGGAAAAGCCCTAGACCCAGATGGATTCTCGATTTAGTTTTATCATGAGTTTTGGGATTTAATAAAATTTGATCTTTTGGATGTCGTCCATGAGTCCCAAAATAACAAATAGATGCTAAGGGCCCTAAATGCTACCTTTGTGGTTCTTATAATAAAAAAGAGGGAGCAAATTCCTTGGATATGTTCAGTCTTATTACTCTCTACAATGTTGTGTATAAGATCATCACAAAATTTATTGCTGAGAGGTTGAAGATATGGTTGAGAAAAATCATCTTTAAGGAGCAAGGAGGGTTTGTTGTTGGCCAAAAAATATTGGATGGGTTTGTTATTGATATATAAGCTATTCATTCAATGGAAACTTCTAAGGAGAAAACTATGTTCATTAAGTTGGACATGGCAAAATCCTATGATCGGTTCAAATGGTCCTTTCTTCATAAAGTTCTTATTGCTTTTGGATTTGAGGAGGAATGGATTATATGGGTGATGAGCTATGTTTCTTCCTCCTCATTCTCTGTTCTTGTTAATAATGAGCCATCAGAGCTATTTGAGGCCTCAAGGATATTGAGCCAAGGATATCCTTTATCTCCTTATTTTTTTATCATTATGGCAAAAGGGTTGGGAATATTGCTCAAGTCTCAAGTCATGCAGGGTCTCATTCAGGGGTGGAAGTGTGGTAGTAGTTTGCCACCTCTTTCCCACCTTAAATTTGTTGATGATACTACTTTTTTGGGAGTTGCCATTATCAAGGAAGCTGAAAATATTAGAAAATCTCTTGACATATATCTTGGTGCTTCTGGACAGGTTTATTAATGAGGACAAGTATTCTATTTTCTTCTTCAATACCCCTCCTCTTATTCAAGTCAGTATTTCTCGTATTCTAAGATTTCAGGTTGGGAATCCCCCCTTCATTTATCTTGGTATTCCAATTTCATATCATCCTCTACATAGATATTCTTGGCAGTCTATGCTTGATAAGTTTAGAAGGAAGGTGAATCATTAGACTTTAAGATGGCTTTCCATTGTAGGTAGAGTGTTGCTTTTAAAATATGTTGTTCAAGATTTACCCATTTATAGATGTTTTGTACAAATAACTCCTTATCACTTCATTAATGACATGAATGCTTTGTCAAGACAGTTTTTATGGTCTAGAAAACTTGATCAATCTAAATGAATTTTGTTTAGGTGGGATTCTATATGTAGGCTAGTGCAAGAGGGAGGACTTGGGTTGAGACAAATAACTCTTTTTGGGCAAGCTTTGGCTACAAAAATTTATTGAGATGGTGTACCTCTCAATATCATATTTGGGCTAAAATATTATATTGTAAATACTTAAGAGGTATTTTTGAGGCTGAGATCCCTAGAGTCAACTTGGTTGGGAAAGGTTTAGTTATCTGGGACACTCTAAAAATAGGAGCTAATTTAATCAAGTAGGGTTTGTTATGGATTTGCAATCAAGGATCAAATGCTCTTTTTTGGAGGATTCTTGGGATGGCCACCCTCATATGTTGAATCAATATCTTAGGTTACGTTCCCTAAGCATTTTTTTCTTGGAAGCAAGCTGGTATCATGTGTAGGACTTTAAAAAAATCCAATATTTTAGAAATATGGAGATGTACATGTAGAAAGATCCACAAGAATGGCCCCAGGGGGGACTGGCCAAGGACAGAGAGGTGCTTGCTCTTATTCTTATAGGGAGGCCTTGTTATTCATTGAGGGGTAAAGATATTCTAGCTTGGAACCCTAATCCTAAGGGAACCTACTCGGTAGCCTATGGTTATCAAGTTCTTGATAAGCAAAAGTATGGGAGTCTTCATGTCACTTGGTGGAAAAAGGTATGGAACAAATTTTCCTAGATAAAATGTAACTTATTTCTCTAGTTGGTAGCTCGTAATAAATGCCTCACTTGGGATAATTTAAGGAAGAGGGGATTTTAGGGTCCCTCTTTTTGTGTCCTTTGCAATAAGAATGAGGATGAATCTTCTCATTTATTTTTCCAATGTTACTTTGCCAAAGACATTTGGCACCATTGGTGGAGTGCCTGGAACCATCCATGTTTTCATGTACTATCCCTGATGGAGTTTTGAAGTAGTCTGGGTAGACCTCCGACCAAGGCCTCCTTACTTTGGGTGGCTTAGAATTTGGGCCTTTCTTGCATCATCTGGAAAATTTGGCCTGAACAAAACCGATGCATATTTCATGGCAGTTATTTGGTTGTTCAACAAATTTGGCAAAGGATCCTGTATATGGTTCAGGAAACCATCCATAGCAAATGTGATGTGGACCCTCTTTTGGATTCTAGGGAGGAGAAGGTACAACAAGCCCTTGGTATATTTGGGGATGGTGTGAACTCTTCTATCCCTAGTAGGGTTCCTCATCTCAGAAAGAAGGTTAGGAGAGATGGTAGGTGGAGGCCACCCCCTAGAGGAGTTTTAAAAATTAATATTAATGGATCATCTAGGGGTAATCATGGACATGCTGGCATTTGCGGTGTTGGGAGAGATTCTACTAGTGGTGTAAGTTTTTTCTTTTCCATTTATAAAGGTGTTCACTCCAAAAATTTTATGGAAGCTCTTGCATTTCTTAAGGCCTTGCAAAGGGGGTTTTATCTTGGCTGGCATAGAATTATCCATGAGTCTGACTCTCAATTTGTGGTTAATATTTTAAATAGTAAAATGGTGGAGGAAGTTAATTGGCAGTTGGCCTCTGTAGTCATTCATATTCTTAGAATGAGTGAAGAGTTTGAATTTATATCCTTTGTGTACATTCCAAGGGAATGAAATGTGGTTGTCGATTACCTGACCAAAAGGGCTTATGAGCTATTGGATCCTTGGAGTATCGACAACTAGGAGAGTCTCCCATCTGGGGACTCTCAACATCTATGGGAGTTGATCCACAAGGATGTATAGACTTAATGTGGTTTGTTCTTGTTGTCTTTTCTGGGTGTCATTCTAGTCTAGTGGTTTTAGCCTGTTTGGCTATTTATTTGAGTCCTGGTTGGAAGCTTAGTTGTAATCTGTAATCCAGAATTTTTATCAATAAGTTGTTACCCATTTATTTAAAAAAAAAAATGAAACATAGATTTTTTGGGCACCCATCAACATTATAAATAATCACTATATACATAGATGCTATTACACAACAATCTAAAAATTAAATGAGTGGGGTGGATGTATTTAAAGTAATACAAAAATACTAATACATAATAAAGTTTAGCCTAAGTCAATAGAACAAGAGGGATTTAGGTTAACAACATTATCTGAAGAGGGTTTTACCATAACAAGGTTAATCATTTTTTTCTTCTATTTGTTATTTCAGATTGAAATAGACCCCACCCATATTACATCACCATCATATAGTGGTATTGCAACAAAGCTTGGATATTATCCATGCATCACTAGGTAAGATTTTAACCTTGGTCTCCTCATCTAAATTTTGAGGAATCTAACCAATTGAGATATTATCACTTGATTATCTCTAAGTTTACATAGGTTCTTGTGAGGGGTCTTGATCCCCTCATATTCAGTGGGGTTTAAACCTTGGAACTCTCAAAGAGAGGCCATAGTCCTTACCACTATAGTAAGCTTACATCTATAACAAAGTTAATCATTTCCCATAGTGCTTACATAATAAAATATTACAAATAATTGATACATAGTATAATTAGATGCCCTTAGGCCTATCCAATACCTGGCCATGAATCAAATTATAATTTCAAGATTCACACTACCTCATTTTTTTCTTATATTAAGAAAAATTAGGGGTATAATATCCTATTTATTCCTTTATAAATATTATATGGGTCCTTATGTGTAAATTAAATATTTCATGGTACCCTCTTCATTAGCACTTTTTGTTCTTACTTGTGGTATTATTTCCATTTCATGTTAATACTTATGATACTAATTTTTGGTTTTCCAAATTAATATCTCTTGGAGTTTCTTTTTCTCTTTACTCCTTATTTGAGGACCTTTATTTCTATCCTATCTTTAATTTTAATTTTTATAAATAGATTTATCCTACCCTAGAGAATATAAAGTACAAGAAATAGCCTTTCAAACACTTTCTCCTATTCTAAAATCCCTAAAGTTCAAGGGTACCTCCATAGTACTTAATTTCTTATATTTTTCTAAAAATCCTAAATTGTAATAGATATCCTTCACACAATTTTTTTATTATGCTTTCCTTAAAAGCACAAAGTGCAATGGATAAAATCTAATACTACTTACATTTTTATTGCAATAAGATGGTTTTCTACAACTTGAGGAAAATGGAAATGATTTACCACCTTCTTCATTTTAAGATATACCTTCACATATTTCTTTAATATTTAAATATTTTTTATTTGAACTTAAACATTACAATTATTTATCATATACATCCTTCATAACTTCTTATAATATTTGCTTTAGAACCATGATGGCCTTTACCACTTGATGATATAAAGGAGTTTTCTTTATAGGTTTTTGGGATTGAAAAATATTTAATATATTTCAGTTTATTCTACAATATAGTCTCTTTGCTTCATCTTAAAGTTTACCTTATGATAAAACTTTTCATTTCTTTCTTGATCATTTTTAATCTCTTTGTATATGGTTTATCACATAGTATTTGTGACATCATAATGCAATGTTTTCATATTCTATTTGTCCATCTCATTATCTTGATTTAGATTTAATCTTAATGTATTTTAAGAAAGGTTTTAAAATATCAATGGAAACATATATCTATATGGACACAAAAAAATTTTGAGTTTAAACATTCATTAAACTTTTTAGTTGGTTAATAATATAGATAATGTAAATTAATAAACTCAATAGTTAAAGCATATTTTCTTCATGTCATTAGATATATCATCAAGGTTGATTAGAACAAATTGTGTATATGATAAATTAATAATGTTTGATAACTTTTAAAAAATAATATTTTAATAAACATAAAAATAAATTAATTATAAAATATTTTTTAATAATAATATTATAAAACAATCCTATTCTATTGGAGAAAGAGTAAATATTTTCTTACCACAATCTAAGGTTTTAATCCTATGGATGAGTCTTAACATGAATCCATTAGGTTCAAGGCAAATTACAAGAAGCAAGTAGTTTTCCATTATAATCTAAGGTTCTACTTCCACATAAAAGTCTTTAATTTATCCATGCATTTGGCACAAGCAATGAGATATGATAAATTCTAAACCATAAACAAATATTTCAATCTTATGGATGAACCTTCATATTTTAACTCAATAGTTTTGTGGCAATTGGTAGGGAGCTAGAATTTCCACACTATATCCAAGTTTTCAATCCCATGGATGTAGCTCAACATTTAGACCATAGGATTAAAGTTTAACTATAAAAATATTTACATCACAAATAGCCCATTAGATTTTTTTCTTGAGAAAAAGGGGTCGTACTCATCTATACCACCCTTGAAAAATACAAATCTCTCCTTTAGATATTGAGAGTTTACAAACATTCAATTTTTATCTCAATTGAGCTGCTATAGCTAGATTCCTACATCTTTTATCATAAAAAGTTTGAACTCTTGATTTTCTTTTTCTAGATCTCTTTAATTTCTTTATAAATATAATTTTTCTATAATTTAACATCTTGCTTGATATTTTATTATAGTATCATTCACAATATCAAATCTTCATCTCTACTATATACACATTGTGTCTTAGTAGAGTAATATTTCAAAAACTTTACATTATCATAGTTTGATTTACCAAATCTAGACTATTAGTTTCCTTCCTGAAGCATAAGTGCAATCATAAGAACCTATAATAAATGGTTAAGAAATATTAAAAATTTAAAATTTCATTATTGAATATTAACAAGGAATATATGCACAATAAACTATGGGTCATTATATAATACAAGTGTAATTAATTATAATCCCAAATAACCACTTTAAAAAATCATTTTATCATTTTAGTAAGTTATAAGATGAATATCTTTCGTATTATAATGATATTTTCGCAAATTATAATGATATTATTTTAAAAAATAGTTTAGTAGTCTCAGAAAAGTGAATGCTCCAATCCATACTTTGTCCTATAATCCAACCAAAAACTAATAACTCAAATAATCCATTCAACCATAAAGTTCATATGATATCTTCTACTTAAACATACAAAACTTCTACTGGCTTCATGAAATTATAGTTTGTTTTACCAAATTTGGACTATTAGTTTACTCTAATAAATTGATCTATAAATGGACCCCCTAAAATATTTTGTAATATTCTACCACATTATTTTGAATGTGTTCCTTTTATATTTTACTTATCAGCTTCAACTAAACTTACTAGTAAAACCCCTCTATTATGTAGCTTATTTGCACATTTTTTCCCTTCCCCTTAACATATATGTAAACCTGATTTCTTATAACTTTGTAGCAAGATATTGTATTTCTATAATTATCTTTTGTATGTTCCATAGAGCCTTTTCTTTCCTCAAAATTATATTTTTTACTATTAGTGAATCACATTCTATCCATAATTTGTTCTATTTCATTTATCTACTTATTTTTAATCCTTTCAAATTTACCTAAGCTTTAGCTTCATTATTTTTCTTAAATTAAGTATTAAAAATATAATGTGATAAAGTCTCACCCTTATTATTTTTTAGTATTCCTCCTCTTGCTAGTCTTGGATTTTCTTTAGAAGCTCCATCAAAATTTAATTTAACCAGCTCTATTTTCATTGGTTTCCACTTTATACTTTTTTCCTTCCTTTCATTTCTTTTGTACCCACTAGCTTAATTCCAATTGATGACTTGAATCCATTTATCAATGCTATCTACTTCAAGATAAGGCATTTTATGAGTTGAAAGGGCTAGTTTAGACTCCTCTATTGCTAAAAAAATATTTCTTTTCATCAAATCTAAAATCTTTTCCTTTCATTTAAATACTATTTTGTTTCTTTCCAACAATATAGTCTAAAGTATTATATATTTTGATGTATCCAAAATTATCTATAATACCTTACTTTTAAAAGTGATCTACCATTGATTTAATTATTTTTCAATTCTACCATTGAAAAACTAATTGGAATTCAATTTTTATAAATGTTAGAATAATTTCATTTGTTATAATACCATTGTGTTAAAATATATCTAGGAAAAAATCATAGATCCAAACCCCTTTGTCACTGAGAAAGAAATTTCTTAAACCTAGGAACCCTCTTATGACAAAGTATTTAGAATATAATGGTTGAGTTATATTATCACATATAGAATAAAGAATCTAATCAGGGAAACATGGTTAGACATTAGCAAGATAAACCTGATAACAAGGATAAGAATTCGATAGGGGAAAAACCTCACTAGAAAGAGGAAAAATAGAATGGGGAGGTATATAAGAATAGACCAGAAGAGAAAATGGATATAGAGGAATGAGAGTTTTCAATGGTTACTGACTCTATTAAAACATATCAAGAAAAGAGAGGATGTTATCTCCTTTATGTCTATAGGAGGGTAAAAAACTGGAGTGGTTAGGTCCAAATAGGTAGAAAAATAAATTGCATATGGTGCTCAAAAGGTTTTAGCTTTGGGTGGGAGGAAAAACCCACCAAAATTTAAGAAATTATTTTTCTATATTATAACATTAGGGGTATGAATACATCTATAAAGCATTGGGTTCTTTGGAAGATGAGAAAATAATGTAAACCTAGAATCTTCTTGATTTAAAAGACTAAGATTGATGAGCAAAATTTTTAATCGATTAAAAATACCATTTGAAATGAAGTGGATATGGTAGGAAGTTCACTTGTAGGAGCATTTGGAGGTGTATGGTCTCTATGGGACCCTAGAATATTTGATGGCAATGTATTTAAAGGAATGAAAGGTGTGTGTCTATCCTCTTGACTTGTAAATTTTTAAAATTTTCTTGTGTTGTTTCCAATGTGTATACCACAAACACTAGAGAAGGAAGAAAAAGGATTTGGGAACTCTTTAGTAATCTTAATTAGGTGTCTCAGTGGCCATAGATAGTTTCTCAAAATTTTAACACACCCTTTTATCCTAGTGACAAGAAGGGTGGTATTTTGGGTTATTCTAATAGTATGGAGGAATTTAATGATTTTATCTCTAAATGTGAATTGATGGATTTGGATATGAAATGGGATAAATACACTAGCCTAATAGGAGGTTAGGAAGTAACTACATTCAAATTATATTGGACATAGTATTAGCATCACAGTATTGGTTAACTCACTATGATATCTATTCTCTCAAACCCTCTTGAATATTACCTTTAATCATTCATGATTTATTTTGGAAGTTTTGGAGGAGAGAAGAGATAAAAGAAGACCCTTAAAATCTAATTTAATATGGATGTCACATCTGTCATGACCCAGCCTTGATAGAATTTTTATTTAGATAATCTTATGTTTTGTTGTGGTGCTTTTTGGATGAAAATACTTGTTTCTTTTTGAAAATTATGAAATATTGACCTTAATATGTTTTATGCAGAATACTTTATGCATTCCATAATAAGGACCTTAATATGTGGTTCTTTTATAGACTATTTCATATTTTTTATGCAAAACACTTGTTTATTTTTGAAAAATATGAAATATTGACCTTAATATGGAATATAAGATAATTACATGTTTAAGTTTTGTGAGACATAAATGTTTAAATTTGAATGTGATGCTGCTAATGAATTGCATGGTTGTAGAAAAATAAAAAATAAAAAGTAAAAATATTCCTTATAAGTGGAAGAAAGAAACAACCATCGAGAACATGATGCCTTGAGGGAAATGATGTGATGGGTTAATAGCTGGAATAATCCTTGGAGAAATAAATATTTATTGAGATAATATTTATTTTTATTGATCGTAGTGCTCCATTATTTGTGAAAGACATTAATGAATAAAATATTGTCAATCGACATTGATCACGCGAAGAGTGTGACTATAGTATATTAGTAGTTTTGTTGTATTGGTATTTTAGAAGAGAAAACCTGTTGGTTTATATTCTTCTCTATGTGTGCAAATTGAACTAAGAAAAATAGTCAATATGTCACAAACATGGCCATGAAATCCATGTATAAAAATGATTGGGAAGCACTGGTAATTGTGAGGGGGGTTCCTAATTGATAAAAGGAGAGATAAGAGTAAGGAGGAATTGGAGAAGGACCAGAGTTGCTTGTGGAAGAAGCTATCTTGAGTTGGCGATCATAACCAGGTAACTTTGTAGCATATACATTTTTGGTTGGATGATATAAGCATAGCAAACTGACATGTTACTTCTTAAGAATTAAGTCTGCTTTGAACCTTGTTAAAAGTTTGTTTGACTATGTCTATGATATTATTGGGATAAAGGATGTTCCAGTTTCTCCATCAATGTATTTTATGATTTTCCATTGCATTTAGAGTTGAATAGTTGGAAAAATTAATCTAGATATTTGGATTATTTAAGCATGGATAAACATAGAAAGAGACTATTTTATTTAATTAAACCTGAACTAAAACTATTTGTTTCTCAAATTTTGTTAAAGAGAAAAGGGAAAATAAATTGAGAATTTAGGCATATGTCCCAGTTTTTTCCATAGAAGAAAATAGATATTAGTGTCGGTTTATGCCTTGTGATTCAAAATATTATTTACAAATTGATTTGGGTATATTAACATATAAGAATATTGTTAAAATCCTGTGAAGTTAAGATACACACTTGAGTAGTGTGATAGATATTTTCTCTTTCGATTATGAATATCCAATTTATAGAAAGAAAAGCAAGAGTGTTACTGTTATGATAGTTAAACTAGAAAATCTTTATTATCATTTTTAAAGGGGTCTTATTTATTTGAATTACCAATTTGGTTTTGATGGCTAAATAAAATTATTCATAATATGTGAATGAATGATTTCATAGTAATGGAATTAAGTTTCAGTTCTAGTTATTTTGGAACATTGAAATGATGTCATGAAATAGATTTTAGAATTTTGGACTCTTGATTTTCATTACTATAAAAATATAGAACAAAGGTTCTAGTAGATTATGTTGTTGGGAATAAATATTTTGTTGGGTTGTTCATCTCTATGTTCCTCTAGCTAATATTGTGTGCTAAAATAAGGAAATAAAATTATTATATTTCCTTACATCTTTTCCTTCTGGTGGAATGAATAATTTTTAAGGAATGATTGTGTATAGGTTGCATGGATTCAATATAGTAGGGGAAATACATGTTAAATTGGGTATGAAATATATTCATATGTCTGTAGAACATGTTTGTTATAAAATGAAATTAAAACTAGTTTGTGTTGATATGTATTACCCAGAAAGAATGTGGATTGGGTTATATTGATTGTAATATGGATTTTGCATCTTATTAAAGGAGTTGTCTCTAATCCCTATAAAAATACATCTTGTATCGATGGAGCCAAAGGACATGCATAGTGATAGAATATGATGATGGTGGATCACTATAGTGATACGACTGTCAATTGCCTATCGATTATAAAAAATATGGTGTGATCAAGAACTCAATCCAAACATTTCTTGGTGATTCGATTATGACTTCGTAAATCATTCTATTCGAAATATTTTATTTAGAATAGAGATAATAAAGAGGAAAATTTGAAATATTATCATGTTTGGACAATGAGTTAAGTGATATTTCTCACATGCCTTGTAATATGATGAATGCCCATATGCAAAAGTAAAAATCAAATTTTTATGATGACTATTTACTGCTATGATTTTAAAAGGATGGCTAAACCTGTGAACATGCATTGTTTTGGTTCATGCCATTATAGAAAATAAATATAGGATAAATCTAGTTTAATTAATCCAAAGATATTTGCTTGTCGATATAGAGGTTTATTTTCAAGAGCCGCATCTCTAAAATATGTTAAGGATGCAATATAATGTATTCCTTATTTGCAATTCGAATTGAAGCAAAATTAAAAAAAAAATTAATGTGTTTGGTATTCGCGATGCTTCGGTATCAATCCATAGAAGGAATAGTTTTTTGAAGAAATAAAAAATATATCATATATATAGAAACTATATTACAATGTAAAATGAGCTTGAAAGGAAATACAGGAGGAAAATATTCTCCACCAATCCCTCCTCACTCAAAAATTACCCATCCCTCTATATTCATGTTGTTTCATTCCATGGCCTAACTGTGATAGATTCATTAGAATCACTAGCTACTCTTTCTATTTTGCTATCTATTTGTACCACTTATCACATCCCTTGGATTCTTTGGTACTAGCTTATCTAATATTCCATATGAGACCTTCCTTCTCTCACCTATTCCTAGCACCTAAAAGGGTCTTATAGGATCTAATATTCTAGCCCATATCTAAGAGTCTATATCTATCCATAGCTTATCTAAATGTAGATCTGCAACTACCATTGATTCTGACAAGATCGCATGTTATTCTACTTCATTATTTATTGTCTCTCCCATACCTTCTACTCTCTAGTACACCTGTTCTCCTTTCTAATTTTGTATGTAATACCAAAACTAGCTTTTCTAGGATTTTTAGTAGAAGCCCATCTATGTTTACCTTCACTCATTCTCTAGGAGGAGGTCTCCACTCTATATTACTTAAGGAGATCTCACTTGCGCATCAAAACCTTAATTGTTTTTCCTTTACAGTTATTCCAAAGATCCATAAAATAGTCACTTCCTCCATTTCTACGTTTGCTTCCTCATGTAATCTAATAGATAGTGTTTCCATTACCTTAATCATAATCCTTTCCCATACTTTCTCCCTTCTTTTGTGATCTAATCTAAATATGCATGCATTTTTTTCTAGCCATAACTACCACGATATGAAGCTAGGTCCCAGATAACATGCCATTTTCATTGTTTTAGTCTTAAAGTTGCACTATTTCAATTTCACATAAAAGCTTTCCTGGATCTCAAAAATTTCCTAATATTGTTTCATATGCCTCCACCAACTGATCCATATGTACTTAGAAAAAGAACACCAAAAAAAGAGGTGATTCAAGGTCTCCTTCCCTTTTCAACACATAACACATTTTTAAGGCCCATAGAAACCTCTTTTTCTTAGATTATCAAATGTAAAGCACTTTCTATGGTTAATCAACCATGAGAAAATGTTATTTTTTGACCATCCTTCCTTTTACCATATAAATGTCCATGGAAGTGGTGTTGGGATAATCTCATATCCACAAAATACCTTGTATCCCTCCTTTACCTTAAATATTCCCAAATTGCTTCCTCCTCATCCAAGCATATCCATCATAGAACCATCTTGAATAGGGTATATTTGGAGATGTATCCATAGTTTTTTTGTTAGTTTCTCTATTCCCTTCACTAGCCATTCTTAGGAATATTTCCATTGTAGTAATTCTGGCACATTTATATTCCATGATTTCATATAGGAAAAGGATTTCCACCACCCCACCTTTTGGATCTCTACTTTCCAACTCTCTATCTTTGGGAATGTATAAATAATTGGTTGAGATTGATTCCATGAATCCTCCCAAAATAGGGCTTCCTCTCCATCGTCTAACTGCCAATATAGGTATAGATTTATTAACTCTTGGCGTACTTCCATTATTATCCATACTATAGATCCCTTTCCTTCCACTCTATGTCTTGGGATGTCTTTCTTAGCCACTCCTGGGTAATATTTAGTTTGTAATAATATACTCCATAATCCCCTAGTACTTGTAATGCATATCTAATATAACTTCCCTACTAGTGCCTTGCTACTTTGAGATGTTGATTTTATCCCCAATCCTCCTTGTTTTTTTGGTTGACAAATTTTCTCCCACTCAACTAGTTCTAATATTTGTTCTTCCCTTGCACCTAACCATAAAAAATTTATTTTGTGTTTATCAATATATTTTAGAATTTTCTTTGGAGCCTAAAGTATATAAAATTTATAAACAGGGAGAGCAATCATTGTAAGACTTCTTCCCAAGCTTAGCCATTTGTGTGTCCAGTTTCTCAACTTAGCTTGAACTTTGTCAGTCAACCCTTTCCACTCCTTGATTTTTGTTTTCTTTATATATAGAGGTAATTTTAAATATTGTATGGGTAAAGGAGTTTCGATGAAGTTCAACAATTGTATAATTTTATCTTTCACCCACTTCATTGTATTGAAAAAACCATTTGATATTTTTTCATTAAATGTTTGCCCTGTAGCTTGAGTATACCCATATAAAATATATTTTATATTTATTTCTACTAGAATATTGGCTTGACTAATAAGATTTTTATCATCCACAAACTATAGGTGATTTATCTCAATATGAGAACCGATTTTCAGACCCCTTAGCCTCTCCTATTGTCTCCATTTTTTAACAGTATCCCTAGATCATCTGCATAAAGGATAAAAGAGTAAGGGGAAAGATGTTCCCTTTGCCTCAGCCCCATTCCTATTGTGAACATGGGATAGGGACTACCGTTTACCATAACTAAGAATGACGTGGTATGTGTACATGATTTTACCCAATCTCTCCACTCCTCTATAAAGTCCATTTTTCTAAAATCCTTTGCAAAAATACCAATATACTCTATCATAGGATTTAGAAAGATCTAATTTAATAAATATACCTAGGTCCTTTTGCTTGGACGTTGTGTGCATCACTTCATGTACCACTACTATTCCATCTAGAATTTATTTGCCTTCAATAAAACCACCTTGCTCACTTGAAATCAGATTTGGTAAAAATGGTTTTAACCTCTCTGCCATAAGCTTTGTAATATCTTGTATACTAAATTACAAAGTGAAATAGGCCTATAATTATCAATTATCTCACTAAGTGCACCCTTAGGAATTAAAGTGATAAAAGTATGATTCAAGGATTTTACCATTTGCTCACTTTGTCTGATTTTCTCCAGTGCCCCCACCACTGCTTGGCCCACAAATTTCCAAAAAAATGATAAAATCCAATGGGAAATTCATTTGGTCTTGGGGTCTTTCCTATTTGCATTTTTTGTATGATCTACGATGTTTCTTCTAGAGAAATTTTCTCCATTAATAATTTATTATGTTTTGGTTTGACTAATTGCATAATTGCCTCTAGTATCTTCTCCTGCCATATTGCATTCAAATTTTCATTGCTACTAAAAAGAGTATGGAAGTACTGATTTGCTATAGTTTTTATTTCACTTCCACTAGTTTTTACCTAATCCATCATATCTATAAGATCTAAAATTCTATTTTTTTGTCTTCTAGCTATTGTTATCTTATGAATGAAATTTGTGTTTTGATATCCCTCTTTTAACCATGTAACTTTAGCTCTTTGCCTCCATTAGATATCTTCTTATTCCTCCAAAGCTTCCTCTCTCCTAATAATTTTTGCCTCACATTGTAACGAATATTCTGTAATAGTTCCTTGTCTTATCTCCTGAACAATCTTCTTCTTCTGATCCTTGATTTCATTCTTTTGGATACTAGTGAGTTCCTTCTTGTGTTTACTCCACTCATTTAGTTGGGTCCTAACATATTTTAGTTTTTTGTGAAGTTTTAATTGGGTTATACCAAAAATTGGTTTCTCTAATTCCCACCACTACTTTATGTGATCCCCCAACTCCTCATATTTTAGCCACCATAGCTCAAATTTAAAAGTTCCTACAAATTTATGATTATCTTCTTCTATGGTAAGGCTTACTAAAAAGTATTTGAAGAAAGCCTATCCATAAACCTCGATTGATTCTTGGTATTCAGGTATAGTTCCTATTGCATGAAGAAATAATTCAAGCAATATTTAACTCTCTCCTTTCTTTCTTCTTTTTTTTTGGGTAATGGAGCTATCCATAGTTGGGATATCTATTAGATTCATTAGACATGTTATTGATGAAGAAACCTATTCTTTTCCTCCAACATGGATCTACCTTCTTGTTGTTCCTCTATTATAAGAATTGAATTGAAGTCTACTTCCACAATCCATTGGTCCTCTAGGTAGTTGTCTCTAAAAGTCTAGATTGATGTCCACTGATCCCTTTGTGCTTTGATTACCTGTGCACCATAAAAATTAACTATAGTCCAATTTTTTCCTCTTTCCCTATTTTGTAACCGAACCATCAACACCCCTATCATAGAGGCCTTCCTATAACTAGGAATAGTTGGTGATTCCACATAGTGGGAAATCCACCTGATTTTCCTTATGCACATTGAGTAAGGACCCCTCCTTTTTGCCATATCCTCCTATTTATTTTTTGTAAGTCTTCTCCTTGCATTTTGGATTCTTGTAAAAAAACAATATCTGGAATCATATCTATGACAATGTTTTTGAATACCTTTTGTCTAGGGTAACTCCCTAAAACCTTCACATTACAAGTAATTAATATCATTTAGAATTAGGATATAAAAAAATAGCCATCGATTTTACCTTTCCATTCTGGCTCAAATCTCTTCCCTGGTCCTCCATCGTTTCCTTGTTTAAAATCCTCCCTACTTATTGGTTTAGTTTTTTTTCTTCTCCACTTGATGAATCCTTAAAAATAGGGATGTCTTTGTTCTTATTTCCTTATTTAATCTCTATTTATTAAGTTAAAACTATCTTCTACTCTATTTCCCCTCCCATGGTCTCCCTCATGGACTGAATCTCCTCTTCCATGAGAGAGGTTGTGTCTAGTTTTTCTCCTTGCTTTTTCTGTGACACTAGACTAAAGTATTGTTCCTGATCTACTGATGTGACTTTCCAGGTATCCTCATCTAATCCTTCCATTTAAAAATCTCCTTCTATTTCCAAGCTTCCTAGTTGCTTGAATATCTCATACCTATTATCTATTCTTCCTACTTTTTCTCTTTATCTTTGGTTACTGTGTTGATTTATTTTCTTTGCCCTTATTACTCCTTTTTGGAAGCCCTAAAAGTCTTTTGGGTCTTTAAATTTCTTATTATTTACTTTCTACTAAGGATATCGGCCCGTCATGTTAACATTTTCTATTGTCCCTTTTATTCAAATTGATGATCCTTAACTATTGGACACATTCTAGCTAGATGTCCATGAGCATGGCACACCCAACATATGAATGGAATAACATCATAATATAGTTATTGGTACTAGATAAAATCTCCTATTTTAGGTCTATCTCTATTGGAAGAGGTTTACTAAGGTCCATTTCTACACAAACCCTAGCAAACATTGTCGATCCTCCTAAAATTATTTCTCTTGATCTACCTTGATAATGACCTAGTAAGTTGTCTATTACCTCGAGTACCTCCTATTTACAAAATTCAAGGGTAAGGATAAATAATATTACCCATATTGGTATTGTAGTTGGTTCCACCCTTGGGTTGAATTCCATATTCCATGGTTGTAGGAATAGTCCCGTCGTCCCGTGATGATAAGCACCTCCCTCAAACACTTTTTTTTGGTTTGCCACTGATGCAAAATCTACAAACAAATACACATTTGGAAGAGTTAGAATTTCATATTATAATTATATATACCATTTTTTCCTTATCCACGTGTTAAGGAAGTACACAAATGGTTTAAAACCCATGATTTTTCCTATCAGGTTATGTTTTATCTTATAAACTATATCCGTAGCTATCATTTCCTCAACTATTTATAATACTGGTATTTCCTTTGCTTGTGGTAAACATCCATTCACCCTTCCCAATAGAGAATCCTCTTTTTTTCACTTCCCCATGGTGTTTGTCATTATCCTTGTATATGTTTGATAGTTATTGAAGTTATCTTGGGTACCACATAGCTTCTCCTGGTATGACATTCCTTGTTTTGGAGGATTTGGTACCAAAGTACCTATGTCCCCCATTCTTGGTCATGATCTATACTATTGAAAGACCCTCCAAAAATATTGATCCTCTTTGATGGATTTTTTTGCATGAAAATGTTCTCCAGGCCTCTACCCTAGCCTTTGAAACCCTAGTTTTATTCATCATATCTAAATTCATTCTTGTACCCCATGGAAGGAAAATATTTTATTATTGTAGTCTTCATTCTATATTAGTAAGATGGTGGTCTTGAAGACACCATTCTACCACCTAGTATCTTCAACTAAAGTGTATTAAGAGAATTGGGTGGGTGGATAAATTATAATAAGTTAAATATTACTTAGTTTCACCTACTGCAGTAGCTTAGTTGGCCATGAGCCCATGTTAGGGTGCTGCACTTCTAGAGGTCAAGGGATCGAATCTCATTCACTGTTGTGCAAGGTAATTATAAAGTTTAATTTTTATTAAATTTAATAAAAGTGGAGATATAAGGGTTATGGTGTTAGTATAAAGCTTAATTTTTTTTAATTTAATAAAATGGAGATATAAGGATCATGATGTTAGTATAAAGTTGTAATTTTTGCAAATTAATAAAAGGGAGATATAAGGGTCATGTTGTTAGAATAAAGATTTATTTTATAAGTTTTAAAAGGGAGATATAAGAATTTATTTCAAGCTTTATTGTGTAGGTTTCCAAAAGAAATGATAAGGGTTTAAAGTGATTGATTTGATATTTAAATTAATAAGGGAAAAAGAGGAAGATCATAATTATTGAGGTAGATTTGGAGGGCATAAATTTGAAACAAGTCAAGGTGTCAGAATATTAAGTGCACATATTCACCCAAGCATTCAATTAAAAAGGAAGGACAATTCAGTCATTTCAAGAAAAATAAAAGGTACACATGATAGTGGAAGAAGAGCAAGGTATTAGCATCTCTAACTCAACACACAAGTAATTTATCTAAGCTAGACTTGAGCTACCTTTAAAATGTAATAAATGTGAAATATGTGGAAGCAACAAACTTAATGAATGCAAAGAACATATTGGTCATTTGAAGCTTACTACATTAGTTCATATCATCCTCTATATATTCATGAATATTTTAGGGTAGAATATGTTTATATTGATTTTAGCTGAAGAAAGCAAACTAAAGAAAAGGTGAAGAACTTGATCCCATTATTGATAAGATTTTGGAGCAGATTTGAGTAGTATTTGTGAGCAGGTTTTGAAGCAGATTTGAGAAGTGTTTGTGAGTAGATTTTGGAATAGATTTGAGTAGTGTTTGTGAGGAGGTTTTATATTATATTTGAGCAGTTTTTATGAGCAAGTTTTAGATAAAATTTAAGCAGTGTTTGTGAGCAAGTTTTGGAGTAGATTTGAGCAGTGTTTGTGAGTAGGATTTGGATCATATTTGAGGAGGTTTTATGAATAAGTTTTGGAGAAGATTTGAGCAAGGGGATTGGTGTCTCCTGTGGTTTAGTTTCAATGAAATTGAGCTAGGGGATTGGTGTCCATTAACTTCAAAAAGGGATTGGTGTCTCATGTGGATTAATGTCCATGAACTTGAGCAAAGGGATTGGTGTCCATGAACTTGAGAAAGGGGATTGGTGTATCCTATGGATTGGTGTCTACTTTGGATTGGTGTCCACAAACTTGAGCAAGGGTATTGGTGTCTCCTGTGGATTGGTTTCCACAAAATTGAGCAAGAGTATTGGTGTCTCCTAAGGAGTGGTGTCCACAAAATTGTATAGGGGATTGGTGTCTCCTATGGGTTGGTGTCCACAAAATTTATTGAGAAATTTATAAGCAATATTTTTCTATGGTTTTATTTCGAGAGGGTGTTTCCATGTAAAATATTTGTATCTTATGTGTATGTTGAATTGTGTATTGTTTCATTATTGCATAGATATTATTTGAATTTATTACTTTGGAAATAAAAGAGAAAATTTTTAGCTTATATTGTTCACCCCCCTCTCAGTATAAGCTTGTGTTCTTCAATTGGTATCAAAGTGTGTTTCTTCATGAAAGCCAAACAACTTGAAGGAAGATCTTACAATAACACACATAGCTAGCCAAAAAGGTTTTTAATAAATAGAACACCACTATTTTATGGGACTAACTATAGTTTCAAGAGCATAAGGATGCAAAATTATTTGATGGCACATGGCTATGATATATGGCAATCCATTGAGGATGGGTTCACACCACCTACAAATCCTCCCACGAATAGAGATGGCAAGAATTTTTTTGAAAATAATGCTATGGAAATGAATGCAATATTAAGTGGGTTATGTGAATCGGAGTTTGTGAAATTCATGCAATGCACCATAGAAAAATAAATATGGGACAAGTTATAAATAACATATCAAAGAGACAAAAATGATAATATGGTAAAAATATAAACCCATAGGAGTAATTTTGAAGACTTGATGATGAAATATGAGGAATATATTGCCAATAATATAGTACGAGTTGATGAGGTTGTCAACACCATTCATGGACTTGGAGAAAATATTGAAGACTCTAATATTTTTCAAAAAATCTTAAGATCACTTCCCATGAGTTTTGATGCAAATCTTTCAGCAATAGAAGAGATGAAGGATCTTAAATCCATAAGCATGGATGAGCTACATGTAATTATCATAGCCTATGATATGTGGACTAAAAAATATCAAACATCCAAACAGGAAGCAACATTTAAAGCTTTAAATAATACAAAGAATAAGGAACCAGAATCAAGTGAAGAGTCAAGCAACGAATAAGAAGCTAACTTTGTGTAAAGTAATAGGAAGGGTCCAAGAAAACATAAAGGTATGCATTCTGTGAAATGTTCTTATTGTGGTAACCTTGGTCACTATGCATCTAATTTCCCACAAGCCAGAATAAGTAGTAGTGAAGAAGAAAAGGAATATAAGAAAAAGAAAGAAAGAAAATGTTATCATAAAAAGAAAAATAGGTATGGTCAAAATAAGAATGAGAAGATCTTTCAAAGACACGAGAAAATTTTTTATGTTGAATAAGTAAGCAATTATTTTAGTAGTAGTTATGAAAGTATCTCAAATAGTGAAAGAGAAAAATCCTATTTTTGGCTATAGAAGAGAAAGAAGATGCTCCTATTGTCAAAGATCAAGAAGAAGAAAAAGATTAAAAAAATGAAGAAGAAGCCATGGTTGAAATAGAAGAGGAACTTGTTGTTGCTCTTGAATATTTGAAGAGGGTTAGAAATAAGAACTCAAGATTGAAGGATCAAGTGCAAGAGAATAAGAATATAGAGGTAAAATTTTTACAAGAACTCATTTACCTGAAAGTTAAATTTGAATATCCAAAGCGAATTGAAGAAGGTATAACTGATTAGTTAAAGAAAAAAGAGTTGGAATGTGAAAAATTGGAACATGAGATTGTATATCTAAAGAAGGAAGTGGAATATTATAATGACAAGCTACATAGGTTTGGGAAAAGCACAAAAATCATTGGTGATATTATCAAAACATAGAGATATTTGACTATAAATACTGAACTTGCTTTTGAATAAGGTCAAAGAAAACAAAAGGGGGAATCAAGCTCAAAATAAAAAGAAGCATCAAATAAAATGACTAAAGAGGAATCTAAGACCTATGCTAATGTATTGAGAAGTGGAAGCATCAAGGAGGATTAAAACAAAGCATCATCAAGGAACAAAGTCCATCATAGAAATAGCAATGAGAGAACCATGCAATAATATCCTCCAAAGCAATCAGATAGGATTTAATATTACTTCCATGGTTATTGTTTTTCATGTTACAAAATTGTTCATAAAGTTGTAAATTGTAGGGTTCATGCTAAGAATAATTTTCTCTTCACCAAGAGGAATTTCAATTTATTTGCACCTCTCATGGACTACAACATCATATGCTACAAATGTAATAATTTTGGGCATACATCTAGATGGTGTAGAACAATGTTCCCTAAAATTTTGAAGTCAAGCAAGAAGGAGAATAGTCAATTTGTTCAAAAGAATATGATCTCCAAAGTTTGGAGAAATAAAATAGAACAAGAAGAGGAGCATAGTAATTTGGGATTTTTACTCCCATATCATAATTGAACATCTCAATAAGAGCAGGGAGTAGAGGGTGTTTTCAAGTATCCTATATTATAGCCCCGAGGAGCCTTTTCCATTGATTCCAAAGGGGGAGAATTTTAGTAAGGGGGAGTAGCTAGTAAAGAGGAGAAGTTTGTGATCATGTTGCAATAAAGAACAATTTCATTGTAGGGTTGCCATCAATGAAAAAGGAGGAGATTATTAGCAATATTGAGTTGTCATTGATGTCAAAGGTAGAAATATATTCAAGGATGAAATTTTGATGCAAGGATGAAATGTTGATATCAAAGGCATAAATATATTCAAGGATGAAATATTGAGTTGTCATTAATGTTCAAGGTAGATATCTTCAAAGGTGATTTTATATGCTTTAATGTTTAAATGAAATATTTAAATATTTAAAATGGGAGGCTTATATTTTAATCAAAGGATTTAAATATAATTTAAATATATAAAAAATTTAAATATTATAATGAGCTGACCTCCTTGAGTGCACCATGCAAAAGTAAAATTAAATTTCAAATATTGGGTCGACCTCCTTGGGCACGAATGCCAAAAAACATATAAATAAGAGGCATTAATTCACTTTGGTGTAATGTAAGAACTTGATTATCCCTAAGGTGAGAGAGTGCAATGAGTGGAAGATATATGAGGAGAGGAGTACAAATTTAGTGGTAGTGATATGATGAAGGATCTATATATTTAGTTGTGTATCATTGGTTCATCCACTGGGGTAGCCTAGTCAGTTTCCTAGCTCATGTCGAGCACTGTAGTGCATAAGGTACAAGGTTCAAATCCCATTGATTCCTATTTTATTGTGGTTTTTATTGTTTGAGGTAGTGCAAATATGAATTCAAATATCATATCATGCCCCTTTGGTTTTATCCGCTAGGGTAGGCTAGTTAGTTGCCTAGCTCACGTGGAGTAGTACAATGTAGAAGGTTAAAGAATTGAATCTCTTCGATACCCATTTTGTTGAAGAGTTTGAGACAACACAACAAAGGAGTTAAATATTTTCTTGTACCTTTCAGCTTCACCTACTATGGTAGCTAAGTTGGCCATGAGCTCGTGTTATGGTAATGTGCTTCTAGAGGTCAGGGGATCAAATTTCATTTGTAGTTGTGCAAGGTAATTATAAAGTTTAATTTTTATTAAATTTAATAAAAGCAAAGATATAAGGGTTATGGTGTTAGTATAAAGATTCATTTTTGCAATTTAAGAAAAGGTAGATAGAAGGGTTATGATGTTAGTAGAGTGCTCAAAAATACCTTCTCCAATGGCATAATTTTAGGCATTAAGGTTGCATCCAATTTAAGAGCCCTATCTCACCAACAGTTTGTTGAGATACCCTAATTGCTATTCATGCTTATAAGTGGGAAGCAAAAGTCATTAAGAGTATTCTTGATACTTATGAGGAGACTGCATATCAAAAAATAAATTATATTAAAAGCAAAATATATTTCATGAACACTCCCCAAGAGAGACAAGCAAATATTGCATGTATTTTTCAATGTGTTATATCTTAGTTACCTACTCAATATTTGGGCCTCAATATTTTTACCAGTGCTTCAAAGGAATCCATGTGTAATGTTATTGATAGGATTAAAAAAAAACTTACAGGTTGGAAAGGGATTCTCCTCTCTCAAGCAGCCAAAGACACCCTAATAATGGCTTGTATCCAAAGTGTTCCTATTTATTTCATGTATATATTTAAAGTTTTTGCTACTGTCTACATAAAAATTAAGCAAATCCAAAAGATATTTTTATGGGGAGGTACCAAGGATAGGAAAATATTTCATTTGGTCAGTTGGGATAAGGTGTGGTACTTGAAAAGTTAGGGGGGATTGGGACTTCGAAGATTTTTTAATATGAACACAATCTTGTTAGCCAAGCAAGCATGGAAGGTTTTCACCAATAGTAACCTTGAATGGGTCTCAATTGTCAACATAAAATATCTTCAAAATCGCTATTTCCTGTATGATGATATTCCCAGATATGGGTCCACTTTTTGGATATTAGTTATCCAAACCAGATATCTTATTCAGAAGGGGATAAGGGGGTAAATAAGAACAGGGATCAAAATTAATTTTTGGACTGACATGTGGATTTCTAATCAATCGCTTTTAGAGAATAATAAAATTGCTATCTTACAACCATTCCTAGAAATTTTAATTGGTAGCAAGGTTGAAGATTTCATTAATATTTCATCGAATTCCAAGCATTGCAAATATTTTCATATTTCATGTACTAATGATAAAATATTTGCTGCCTCAAAAGTTATCAAAATCATCCTAAATGCAACAGTCATCCCATTGGTAATTCCTCTAACTCTCCTTTTTGTAAAGAAACTAATTTTGGTTTGTTCACTATTAATTCTACTCATGATATAACTATTGATTATCAAGTGGTCCATATCCCTTATGATCGAGTGTGGATTAAATACCTCATTCTAAAAGTTTCTCATTTCAATTGGTTGGCCATTCAAAATAAGATTCTAACCATTGATAACATTATGAAAAGGGGTATGTTTATCCCTATTAGATGCTATTTGAGCATGAATGCCTAGAAATCTGCCAATCACCTCCTTCTAGAGTGCCCTTTATCCAAGACAACTTTGGATCACCTTATGTCCACTTTTCATATCTCTTAGGTTCCTCCTAATTCATTCAGTCACCTTTTCACCCAATGGACTGCTCCATTAAAAAAATTTAGATTATATTCTTTATGAAAAGTGAGCCTTCATCATATCTTATGGCAATTGTGGCTTGAAAGAAATAGTATGGTTTTCTCTTCCTCCTCTAAGGATCCCATATCTGTAGCCAACAAATATATTACCTTTGCTGTCAAGAATTCCCAGCTCTTCCCTTGTTCCAAACCACCTGATTCTATATTAGAGATTTATGGGTAACTAGAGTGGATGCCCATTGGATTCATCCCTCAAGTGAGTGGCTAAAAATTAATTTTTATGGTAGCTCCAAAGGAAACCGAGGGGATGTTGGTGCAGGTGGCCTAGTCAAAGATAGCAGTGGTCAAGTTATTATGGCTTATGTTGAGTATCTGGGATGCCAAATAAATCATTTTGCTTAAGGTTGTGCACTTTGGAGAGGGATAGATCTTCTCAAGGATTATAAAGGTAACATTTTTATTGAGGGAGATTATTTGAAAATTATAAATGCTCTTAAAAATAATAGGGTGTCCTATTGGAATGTCAGAGCTATTATTCACGAAGCTAAGAAGCTATCCCAAAATTTCTATCAACCATGTATACCGCAAAGCTAACAAACCTGTAGATATTCTTGCCAATTGAGGAGTTACCCATAAATCTCTATCCACTTGGAAATAAAGCTTTCCCCAAGAAGTTCTAAATGTTACTAATAATGATTTGGTTTGAAAGTTGTGGTTATAGATTTTGGTGGATCAACTTCTCTAATGATGACTCTACCATTTTTAGCATGATGTATTTCTTTGGTTCTAATTTTTATGGCAAAATTTTTTTGATTAGCGTAACTCTCTACCTTGCTATCAGTACTAAGATTTGGTTATCCCATTTCCATTTCATGAAGTATGCAATGTTCCAAGATAGGCCCTGCTAGTGGGTTTACCTTATGGTTGTCTTTTCCAAGCATTTCAAGTCCCTAAGTGTTAGTCTCACAATGACACTGAGAAGGGGGGGTGAATCAGTGTAGCTATTTAAAATTCAAATCTACAACTCTTAATAATGAAATAATGAATATTTAAGTTAGATAAAGCAAGTATCACAAGAGAGCATTCCACAACACATGATGTAACGAGGTTCACCAATTTGGCTACTCCTCAAAATTGACTGCTTCGATTAACGTCCAAATCTAGCCTTTGCAAAAAATCAATTTTACAATCACTTTACCAAAACCAACTGGAAGGAGCACCAACTCCTGATTTATTTGCACCCACAGAAAGGAGCACCAACCCCTAATTCCAAGCACCTACTTGGACTACAAATTTTAAGCTATAAGAGTAACATAAAAATGCCTTCACTTATTCAAGACCCTGACTGGTCTATTGCTTACCCAACCTATCTCACTTTTCACCAGACTGCCACACACACTACAAGCTCTGCTTACTGCACTTTTTTGGCTCTCACGGCTCTACTCAACTCTTTCTTACTGTACTCTTCAACCCTCTTATTATAACACTTTTTCTCTCTTTTTAGTAGCTTATAATTCTCCACGTAGACCTCCTTTTATAACAATCCTTTCGCTTTGTAACTCCAATTATAACACCTTCTTTCATTTCTCATACGCCACTTGTCAATTGTAACTGTTTCTTTCATATTCTCATCTGCCACTTGTTAATCACTCCTTTTGTATATTTAGAGTGGGCATTTCGTTAAACACGTTACATGCAACGTATTGACACATATACCTTTACCATGACTGTTCGTCTTCTTGTTCATGACTGTTCGTATTCTTTTCTATGCATGCATGCGTTTTCATTGTAACTGCACCTGTAACTGATGTAACGGCTTCAGTTAACTCTTCTTATTTTATCTGCATGAATTTCTTCTACAACTGCACCTATAACTACCGTATAACTCCAGATAACTATCACATATCTTATTTCGGCTGGGTTCTCTTCTTCCTCGTGCCAACGTGACCTGTCACGAAATCATGACACTTCTGTCTCTTTGTCCTCTTGTTGAACTTGTACCCGTGAAAACACAACATGTCGTGATATTGCAACATTTTAGCCTCTTTGCTACTCTTCTCGGCTTCAATCAGCAAAAACACAACATGTCGCGATATCACGACACTTTCGCCTTCTTACTCTCTCTCTCCTTTAGTCGCGAAAATGCGACATGTCGCGATATCGTGACACTTTTGCCTCTGTACTCTTTCTCTTGCCTTTGAGTCACAAAAATACAACATGTAGCGATATCGCTACACTTTTGCTCCTTGTGCTTTTTATCTGCTTTGGCCCGTGATAATACATGTAGCGATATCTCTACACTTTTTCTCCTTGCACTTTATTTTTGCTTTGGCCTCTGAAAATACATGTCATGATGTCGCGAAACTTTTTTTCCTTGCATTTTCTCTTCTTTTTTGGCCGCGAAAATGCAACATGTCATGAAATCGTGACACTTTTTCTCTTGGATTCTTTCTTCTACAACATGTCACGAAATCACAACACTTTTTCTCTTGGAATCTTTCTCCTACAACATGTCACGAAATCATGACACTTTTTCATCTGTACAATCTTCCTTACAATATATCACAAAATCGTGACACTTTTTCGCCCATACAACCTTCCTTGCAATATGTCACGAAATCACAACACTTTTTTGTCCGTACAACCTTCCTTGCAATATGTCATGAAATCGTGACACTTTTTCATTCGTACAATCTTTCTTCGCTTTGGACCGCAAAAATGAAACATGTCACAAAATCGTGACACCTTTTTCTCTCTCCTCTTTCTCTTTGCTTTGGACTGCAAAAATGAAACATGTCACAAAATCACATCTTTTTCTCTCTCCTCTTTCTCTTCGCTTTGGACCGCAAAAATGAAACATGTCATGAAATCATGACACCTTTTTCTCTCTCCTCTTTCTCTTCGCTTTGGACCGCAAAAATGAAACATGTCGCGAAATCGTGACATCTTTTTCTCTCTCCTCTTTCTCTTCGCTTTGGATCACGAAAATGAAACATGTCGCTAAATCACGACATATTTTTCTCTCTCCTCTTTCTCTCCGAACATGTCATGAAATCGTGACAATTTTTCTTTATTCTTCTCTCTCTTCCAACATGTCATGAAATCGTGACAATTTTTCTTTCTTCTTCTCTCTCTTCCAACATGTCGCGAAATCATGACAGTTTTTCTTTCTTCTTCTCTCTCTTCCAACATGTCGCGAAATCGTGATGGTTTTTCTTGCCTACTATATATGTCGCGATATCGTGACACTTTTTCTTTCTTCTTCTCTCTCTTCCAACATGTCACGAAATCATGATAGTTTTTCTTGCCTGTTGTATATGTCACGATATCACAACACTTTTCTTACTTGTATTTTTCTTTGATCTTTTGCAACTGCGGCACTTCGATCTTCTTGGAAACTCACTATACATACTCTGAATGACCTTTGAACTCCTGTCCACTTCATCAATTGATCTGTCTGACTATGTTGACAACAATGACAATACTGTTTCTACACCTTGCTCAAAAATCTCCCCCTTTGGAATTGTTGGCAACACACATGCAAGTTCCTATAATTCTTCTCCCCCTTTGACAATAATACGAAAGGTCTACTGCAGATTCCACTTGAGTCTATGCACATCATTCTTGGGCACACGTTAAGACAGTTAGTAAAAATTACTATGAGCAAAAAGATAATCAAATACATAAATGCTCCCCTTGAGAATGTGGTTCCGATAGCTAGTCAGTTCATGGGAAGCATAACCACTCCCAATTTGTTGCGAAGGTACTCAAAAATTTCTTTGGGAAACGGTTTTGTGAAGGTATCCGCTACTTGCTCTGTGGTTGGAACAAAATCCAACTTTACCTCACCTTCCGCAACTTTCTCCTTCATAAAGTGATATCGGATGGCAATATGTTTTGTGCGAGAATGCATAATCAGATTCTTTGAGATGTTAATGGCACTGGTGTTATCACACTTAACTGAAATTGGATCACTGAAGTTAATTCCAAGATATTTTAGGGTTTGTTTCATCCATAAGACCTGCGTACAACTCGTAGTTGCTGCAATATACTCTGCCTTTGCTGTGCATAAAGAAACTAACTCTTGTTTCTTACTGTGCCATGCAACCAACCTGTCTCCAAGATAAAATTCCCCTCCACTGGTACTATTTCTTTCATCGACACATCCTGCTCAATATGCATCTGAATACATAATAAGGGTGAAGTCCTTTCCTTTTGGATACCATAACCCATACTCCATAGTACCCTTCAGATATCGAAGAATCCTTTTGATTGCTATCACATGAGTCTCCTTGGGACTCACCTGAAATCGTGCTATCATGCAAACTGCCTACAATATATCTGGTCTGGTGGCTGTTAAATATAGTAGGCTCCCAATCATTGATTTGTACATGGTTTGATCAACCTCTGGAGATTTGTCATCCTTGCTCAACTTGCAACCTGTCATCATGGGAGTGCTAACAGGCTTACAATCCTCCATTGTGAACTTCTTTAGCATCTATTTCACATATTTGACTTGAGAAATGAATATGCCCTTCTCATTTTGATTAACTTGCAGTCCAAGAAAATACAAAAGTTAACCTATCATTGACATTTCAAATTATTTCTACATCTTAATTGCTAAATCTTTACACGAATCATCATTGTTGTTTCCAAAGATGATATCATCTACATAGACAACAAGGACAATGAGATGGCCATTTGCTATTTTGACATACAAATTGCTATCCACCATACCCTTTTAAAACCCTTGTTGAGTAAGATAGTTGTCTAATCTTGCATACCATGCTCTAGGTGCCTGTTTCAAGCCATACAATGCTTTCTTCAACTTGCAGACGAAATTGGAACTATCACCGAGTTGGAAACCATCTGGTTGTTCAATATAGACCTCTTCTTCAATTTTTCCATTTAGAAATGCTGATTTCACGTCCATTTGATAAAATTTGAAATTTTTATGAACTGCTAAAGCCAGAAACATTCTTATTGCCTCTAGTCTGGCCACTGGTGCAAAGGTTTCCTCAAAGTCAATACCTTCAACTTGTGCATAGCCTTTACAGACCAATCTTGCTTTATTCCTAACTACTTGTCCATCTTCATTCAATTTGTTTCAAAAAATCCATTTAGTACTAATTATATTTTTATTTGCAAGTCTTGGTACTAACTCCCAGGTTTTGTTTTTCTCGATCTGATCCAATTCTTCATTTTTTGCTGTCATCCAAATTTCATTTTTTCTTGCTTTAGCAACATTTTTGGGCTCAATGCTGGATAATAGAGAGTAGTTACTTACTACTCTTCTTCTTGTCTGAACACCATCTGTGGGATCTCCAATTATTTGCTCTCTAGGATGATTTTTCTGCCAGCTTCCTATTTTGAATTTCTTGTTTTCTTCCTCTTTTGAGTCACTACTTAACTCATCTGAGTCAATTTTTAGTTTCTTTTTGGTTTCCTTTTCATCATATCCTTCAATAAATTCTTCATATATTGGGTAGTTTTATTTATAGCTACTTTCTTGTTCCCTACCTTCATCAACTTTAACATCGGCACTCTCCATAATTTTCTTTAGCCTCTTGTTGTAGCAAGTGTAGGCTTTGATTTTTGTCGAATAGCCAAGGAAAATACCTTCATCAACTCTATCTTCAATATTTCCAAGATTATCTTTAGTTCTTTTGATGTAACACTTGCTTCCAAAAACTTTGAAGTATCTTGTTGTTGCATTTTTACCGAACCATAGTTCATACAGAGTTTTTCTTTCATGCATCCTCAACATGCACCTATTTTGGATGTAAACCGTAGTATGAACTACCTCTTTCCAAAATCTGTCTGCTATTTTGCTCTCAATCAAAATAGTCCGTGCCATTTCCTGCACTGTCCTGTTCTTTCTTTCTACCATTCTATTCTACTAAGGTGTCCTCGCTACTGAAAACTGTCTCCTAATCCCATACTTTTCACAGTACTCTGCAAACTCTTCTGAGATGAAATCTCCTCCTCTATCTAATCTTAAGAATTTAATTATTTTTCCTATTTGATTCTCAACTTGTTTTTTGAAAATCTTGAACATTTCAAAGGCATCTGATTTAAGCTTCAAAAATAGTACCCATGTCATCCTGGAATAGTCATCTATGCACAACATAAAGTATTTGTCACCATTTATGCTTTGTGTTCTCATGGGTCCACATAAATCAGTATGTATTAGTTCTAAAGGTTTGCTTGTGAAGTATTCTTTTGTTTTAAATGTGGCTCTAGTTTGCTTCCCATTTTGGCATGAAGCACAAATGCTATTTAAAGGTTTACCAATGGTGGGAATATCTCTCACTACCCTTTTTGAGCTGATCTTTATTAGATTGTCAAAGCTAATATGACCGAGCCTCTTGTGCCACAACCAATTTTCTTCTGCATGTCCAATCAAGCATGCTCTTTCTGAAGTCTCTAAGAGAGTATACAGGTTTCTAGATGTCCTTGATCCAGTTGTGATCAAATTTCCATAATTGGCTGCTCTGACTTCACAACCTTGCTTCTTGAAAATTACTTCATGACCTCTATCACAAATCTGGCTTACGCTTAATAAGATATGCTTCAGACCAATCACAAACAGGACTTCTTCTGACTTGATTTTTATGTCACTGATATTAATTGATCCTTTGCCAACTATCTTAGCGCCATCATTATTTCCAAATTTTATAGAACCACTTTCGTATTTCTGTAACTTTTCAAATTTTTTTTTTGTCCCCTGTCATATGATTGGAGCATCCACTATCCAGTATTCATGGTGCAGACTTGTTCTGTGCCTTAAATGTTGTCTGCACAATCAAGGATTCCTTTTCTTCCTTGAGTTGCTCCTTTTGTTTCTACTCTGGTTTGATTGCAAGTTTGGTCACTTGTTTTGACTTTTCTTTGTCAATGGTCTGTACCTATTTTTTAGGAAATTTTCTATTTTGTTTCCAACCATTTGGTTGAAACCTTCTTCCCTGATTTTTATTTGCTGCAAATGTGCTTTGACAATTTCTTGCAAGATGCCCATAATTATGACATTTATAACATTCTACTGCATAATCCATCAATGGTGAAAAAACATTTCTACTGAAAAAATTCCTTTGTGCTACTTTGTAATTGCATTTAGAAATCTTATGTCCATAACCATTGCATTTAAAAAAATAACCAGAAAAGGAATGAGTGAACCTGGGTGATGGTATTTGCCATTTTGTAGTAGGTGCCATAAATATTCTTCTCCTTTGATGAGTGACTTTGGTGAATCCATCATTGTCAATACTTTTCTCGTGCCTGGCATTATTGCTTTCTTTAGAATGTTTCATTTTTTCTTGATCAAC
Source organism: Wollemia nobilis (assembly GCA_028583015.1). Classification (NCBI taxonomy): domain Eukaryota; kingdom Viridiplantae; phylum Streptophyta; class Pinopsida; order Araucariales; family Araucariaceae; genus Wollemia; species Wollemia nobilis. The sequence goes on along the minus strand of JAQPPZ010013509.1, from coordinate 563,472 downwards.
CCTGATCTTGTATTCATTCTTTATGGGTTCTATAGTTGTGGCCTTTGATCCATTCGATGATTTTGCTTCGACGAAGCCTAACCCAAATTTGATGCCTATAGACCTTTGGTTGCTTATAATCTTATCCAGCTTCATAGAACTTCCTTCAAGTTTGTGATAGCAAGTCATTTTTTGATTCATCTCTTATAGCTGCATCCTTAAGCCAACAATCTCTTCTTCTAGCTTGCTGCACTCATCTATTTTCATGGTTAATTGTACTTCGATATCTTTAGATATTTTCTTAAATTCATCTATTTGTACTTTCAAGCTGGTTATGATTTCATTGGAATCATCAAGCTTTCTTGAAGTTTTCTTATTCTTTTTCCTTTCTATACTCAGCTCTTGTCTTTTTCTTTGATCTTTTGCAACTGGGGCACTTCGGTCTTCTTGGAAACTCACTGTACATACTCTGAATGACCTTTGAACTCCTGTCCACTTCATCAACTAATCTGTCTTACTGTGTTGACAACAATGACAATACTGTTTCTACACCTTGTTCAACACTAAGTAGGTCTAGGCTATGCAATTGGATGTTATCAAATAATGTCAATATGCACCAAGTCTTGAGATACTTAATTTTATGTCTTGTGAATTTTGAGATTCATTATTTCAATCGTTTGGCACTCCCAATCCTATCCCAGCCCTATCATGTGTGAAGTATATCCAGTGCCATATCTTTTTTTTTTATGTTGGTTTCCTATGCAGAATTATTATGTGGTCTACCAATCACACCAACTCAGATTTTGAAAAGGACATCTATTGTACCAAAAAATTCTATATTTACATCCTTGGTCTATGTCAGTTCATTGCCATATAGTTTTGTTTGTTGTTGTGTATCCTAGGCAGTAAGAATATTTTTTGGTCTTTCTTTCTCCTTAGCCTTGCCAATATGGCCCTGCTTGAGCCATATACCCTTCAACTTGATCCACTGTCTCACACATTTCTAGAAGATCATGGTCTCATTATGTTTCTAATAAAGTTCAAAGGGGCTGAGCAAGATATCCCTAAAGCCTTTTTTATTTCATGGAATAATGGTTATGTTGTTGTGTGTAACCTCCATTTTATATTTAATTTTGAGCTGATGGTTGAGGTGAAAAAACTATCGATGAAAGAGTGAGCGATGCGAAGAGATTGTCATAATTGGGAACTTGATCTCCAGGTTTTCCCAAATCATTTGAATATTTTCAAGTGGAAGGGTACTAATTTTGATCATGAGTCACTATCTATGCCTTGGAAAATGGTGTCTATTATAGTTTTTATGGATATTTTGTGAGCTTCCCCTGCACGAGTTTTTGTCATAGCTCCCTTACAAGTTTTTAGATAGTTACTTCTCTTAAGAAACCCCTATGTGGCTATTTATTGGACTGCATTTTATTTTTCTGATGTCGGGCATCCATCCAACCTTCCCTGCTACTATTTGGACCTTTTTCTTTAGGTTGTTGCTGGCCAATGTGCAGGCTTTTGTCATATTATTCTATTGGTTTAGCTACCAGTTTATGTACTTGGATTTGGTGCCAATTTAAACCCTGCACCTATTCAATTTTACCTAACAAAAAAAAAATGATGTTAGTATCAAGTTATAATTTTTTGCAAATTAATAAAAGGGAGATATAAGGGTCATGTTAGAATAAAGCTTTATTTTGTAAGTTTTAAAATGGAGATAAAAAGAGTTATTTTCAATATTTATTGTGTAGGTATTTAAAATAAATGATAAGGGTTTAAAGTGATTGATTTGATATTTAAATCAAGAATGGAAAGAATAATTATTGACCAGATTTGAAAAGCACATGCAAAAGAAAGATCATTATTGAGGTAGATTTGAAGGGCACATATTCATCCAAGAATTCAATTAAAAATGAAGAACAATTCAATAATTTTAAGAAAAATAAAAGGTACACATGATAGTGGAAGAATAGAAAGGTATTAGCATCTCCAAGTCAACACACAAGTAAGTTATCTAATCTAGAATTGAGCTACCTTTAAAATGTAATAAATATGAGATATGTGGAAGTGATAAAATTAATGAATGTAAAGAACATATTGACAATTTGAAGCTCACTACATTAGTGCATATCATCCTATATATGTTATTGAATATTTCTAGGTAGAATATTTCTGTATTACATTTACTTGAAGAAGGAAAACTCAAGAAAATGTGAAGAACTTGATGCCATTATTGATCAAATTTTGGAGCAGATTTGAGCAGTATTTGTGAGCAGGTTTTGGAGTAGATTTGAGTAGTGTTTGTGAGTAGGTTTTGGAATAGAATTGAGAAAATTTTGTGAGAAAATTTTGGAGTAGGTTTAAATAGTGTTTCTGAGTAGGTTTTGGAGCATATTTGAACAGTGTTTATGAGCAAGTTTTGGACTAGATTTGAGTAGTGTTTGTGAGCATATTTTGTGAGTAGGTTTTTGAGCATATTTGAGAAAGGATATTGGTGTCTCCTATGGATTGATGCCCATGAAATTGAGAAAGGGTATTGATGTCTCCTATGGAATGGTGTTCATGAAATTGATCAAGGGGATTGATGTCTCTTGTGGATTGGTGTCCATAAACTTGAGCAAGAGGATTGGTGTCTCCTATGGATTGATGTCCACAAACTTGAGTAAGAGGATTTGTGTCTCCTTTGGATTGGTTTCCATGAACTTGAGCAAGGGGATTTGTGTCTCCTATGGATTGGTGTCCTCAAAATTGAGCAAGGGGATTAGTGTCTTTTGTGTATTGGTGTCCATGAACTTGTATAGGGGATTGGTGTCTCCTATGGATTGGTATCCATAAACTTCTATAGAGGATTTGTGTCTCTAGTGGATTGTTGTCCATAAAATTGTATAGGGGATTAGTGTCTCTTGTGGGTTGGTGCCTATGAAATTTATTGAAGAAATTTAGAAGCAATATTTTGTCATGGTTTTCTCCTGAGAGGTTGTTTACACATAAAATATTTTTCTCATATGTGTATGGTGATTTATGCATTATTTCATTATTGTATTGATATTATTTGAAGTTATCACTTTGGAAAGAAAAGAAAAAAGTTGTAGCTTATACTATTAACACCCCTCGTAGTATAAGCTTGTGTTCTTTAGAGTAAAACCCTAAAAAGAAACTTAAGAACTTCTAAATTTTAAAAAATTATATTAGTTTTAGGTCCAAGGTGTAGACCAATTGGTTCATCCAAACCCCATAATGGGGGCGAAGGTCCAAGGTTCAAATCTCGAGCCTCGCCGGACTGAACACTTGTCCCTTTCTTGGTGCTTTTAGTGGCGTAAAATGTTTAAAATGATTGTGGCATGGTGTTTATAGGGGTGGACTACACGAAGATCTGTGTGGCGGCTTCCAGGGTGGACAACGCAGAATATTGTGGCGACCATAAAATCTAGACAGCCTACCTGGATTCGTGGTGGCTACCGATTCCACCATGTTAAAAAAAAAATTATATTAGAGGAAGGAGAATTTAGTTTAAAAAAATACTTGACTGGATATGAAAATGGACTATGCTAGGATAGATGTGTATACTAGCTTCTGGAGTCATCGGTTAGTACTCTTTCATAAAGGAACTTGTATTCAGAGTAGATATTTGTGTGTAGCTTTCTTACTTATGCATTAAATAACTTGTATATTGATTAAACAATAAATTATCTCATTTCAAATGAAAAAAGGGATGTATCAACTTAGTCGTTAAATATTTCTCGAGGAAGTTGATGAAGTAAGATGCTTACACTTAGTACTAATTCAGAGATAGACTTGTGAAGAAGTAGATATGGGTGTATGCTAAAGTATTGACAAGGAAAACTAGAGAAAGAGTTCTAGAGAATATTTTTACCATGCAAAAGAATACATGAAAACCTGACCAAGTAAACCAGTGAAGATAAGATTTCCATTAAACTCATATAAATATGAAAAAAAGTTAGTAAAATTATATTGGAATATTTTGGGTTCTTGTATTTTGGTATTAAAGGATGATTCATAGGGAAACCGACTCACTACATAAATATGTTCTTAGTAGGAAAATTAAAATATATATAATATCCTATAAGATAAGATAATTACTAGAAAATATATTTGTGTTGTATGAAAATAATGTTAGTATGTGGATCAACCCAAAAATGTAATTGGAACTAATACCTACTATCCCTCCTATGTATGGCTAGGAAAGAATGCCACCAAAGATAAGAAGAGGAAGTGTCACCTCAAGGATAATATAGATATGACAAACCAATGTGGGGGATAGAAATCTAGATGTAGGTTTAAATAACCCTAGAAGTGAGATAAAGAATCTTAGTAATGAAGGAGAGAATATCACGACAATAGTAGCCCTCCTCTGAGAACAAGTAGAAACCCAAAAATAGTTGTTGGATTTTGTGTTGATTAGGGAAACACAGGCTAGGAATTCTAATAAGAGATAGGAAGATGAACCCCTTATTGAGGAACAATTGGCCAAAATTCAAATTGAGGCTGAGTTGGGCAAAGAGATGAACCATTTGAAATCTTCCAATTTTAATGGAGAGGAAGATGGTGATAAGGTCGAGCTATGGTTGAAGGATATAGAAACCTATTGTAATATGAAGAATTTTTCCTTTGGTACCCATACATCCTATGCCACATTGCATTTGCAAGGAGATGATTTATATTGGTAGGAAACTTTTAGTGCAGATCAAAAACTAGCAGCAATAGTCGATCTAAAATGGGATGAATTTGTAAAAACCTTCAAAGATAGATTTCTCACAAAATACTTCTATACCCAAAAGTTTGAGGAATTAACTAAGATTCGATGGGGAACTAGAATAGTGGAGAAGTATGTTAGAAATTTGAGCAAGTTTTTTTATCATTGATGTCAAGAGGTTTGATGTCCATTTTTGTTGTTATTGATATCACAAGGTTGATTTTCCAAAAGGTAAGGAAGTGGTTAAAATAAAAAGGGTATAATATTAATTTTAAATATTTTATACCTAAAGAGGCCTAAAAGGTAGAAGACCCAAGGGAAGAGAAGCAGGTTTAAAGAGAAATAATAATATTATAATATTTTGGGCAAAAGGAAGAGGTGAAGAATAACGAGGTATAAGAAATCATTAAAAATATATATCCTTGAAAAGACCAATTGAGAATATTATAAAGGATTTAATTTAATTTATTTAAATTAAAATATTTTAACCTATGGTTAAAATTTTAATTTAAATAATCAAAATGCACCAAGGTTTAAAATTTAAATTTGAATATGAAATTTGAAAATCACATGAGCCAACATGTTAAGCACAAAGGACAAAGTATAAATAGGGAAAATATTTTCATTTCTAGATGACAATGCTATTTTTAATGCCAAAGTTGATATTATAGTTGTGCACTGCATCGTTGAAGGAAGAAGAGGATATTCATTTTATTTTTAATTAAAGGAGGTAGACATTGGTTGAAATCCATGTGACATGACTAAAATATTCCATAGCACTGGGTAGCATAGATTGTGGTGGAAGACTGGCTAAGGTGCTCGTAAAGGGGAGCTTGTGATTTCAAATCCCATGCAATTCATTTTGGCAAAGGAGGAAGTAGCATTTTATTGTCATCAAAATCCGTACGGATGTATTAATAAAAGAGCATGGACTTGGGTTCACATTTGAGCATGTAACCCAGGTGGTAACTTAGCCTTGGGCTAAGGCGCTGCGATAGCTTGGTCATGGGTTCAAGTTTTGGCATAGTCAAAGACATGTGCAATAGTCTTTTTGATATGTGGGCCAATGATTATAAGGTATGAATATTTTATTTTAAATTTTCCAGGGTTTGGAAGGCATAAATAATATAGAGGCCACATGATAATTATAAAGTGCATAGGTGGAATGCATAGGGAGTCATAAGGATAATTGAAAAATATTTTATTTTTGGTTAGAGAAATAAATAAAAAGGATTGGAGTTTATAAGGTGTTAACAAAGGAACTTGATTTTTATATGTTGAATGTTATTTTGAAAATATTGGAGTGTATAAGGTGTTAACAAAGGAACTTGATTTTTATATGTTGAATGTTATTTTGAAAATTTTGGAGTTTATAAGGTGTTAACAAAGGAACTTCATTTTTATGTATTGAATATTACTTTGAAAATCTTGGAGTTTATAAGGAGTTAACACAGGAACTTCATTGTTATGTATTGAATATTATTTTGAGAAGTTTGGAGATTATAAGGTGTTAACAAAGGAACTCCATTTTTATGTATTGAATATTATTTTGAGAAGTTTGGAGATTATAAAGTGTTAACAAAATAACTTTATTTTTGTCTTGAATGTTATTTGATAGTATTGGAGATAATAAGGTGTAATTGATACTTGATATTTTATTGTATTTCTTTAATGGTGAAATAATTATCGAGGAGAATATTTGGATGGAGATTTGGAGATAGACTGTTGCTATCTACCCTAGAAATTGGTAAAGAGGATTTGATTGTGATTAAGATAGGTTTTGAAATTATATCTCCATAAAAGAAAAAAGGTATGGGCACACTATCTTTTGTTTAAAGTGGTTGAAATGATTGTATGAAATATAAGGTGGAGTGAAAAGGATTGTTTGATAAGCATTATTGGAAATGTTAGGTGAATTTTCATATGCATGATTGATGAATATTTAAGAGAACATTTGATTTAGAGATTGAGGATTATTTGAGTTAGGGTTTGATACTCACTTTTTGAACCTTGTTTGAAGAAGTACAAAAACACTTTTTTAGGGTTTTTGAGCAAGTTGTGTTTCATTGATTGAATGAATGAGTGAAATTCTTGAGCATTGGTTTTGAGTAGTAATGAAAGTGATTGTGCAAACTTTAGAAACCAGATTTGTGAAATTGATAGACTTAATTATTGAGTAGAACATATTGAGTTTTTGATAGAGTACATCATTCTCTACATGTTCTATAGGTTAAAAAAATCTTGAGTAGAATATGTCTAAACTACTTCAACTTAAAGGAATTACTTTGAATATTAGATAAAAAAATTGATAACATTGTGTGCAAGATTTGAGATTGATTAAACATATCTTGTGAGCTATTTTGAGCATATGTTTGAGAAGATTTGAGGAAGCTTTTGTTAAATCTTAAAGATATATTTGAGTAAGATTTTATGAAAGCTTGAGGATAGAGTTGAGAAATCTTTTATGAAATCTTGTAGGCATATTTGAGCATGTTATTGAGAGGACTTGTAGATAGATTTGAGGTAAGTCTTGGTGAAGACTTGAGAGCATATTGAGTAAGTTCTTGAGAGGAATTGCAGGACAATTTGAGGTAAGTCTTGGTGAAGACTTGTGAGAAAATTTGATTGATTTATTTGTTCAATCTTTGTGTTAAGGCTTGAGGTAAATATAAGAGAGTTGATTTATGATTGATCAAGCTTTGTGTTAAGGCTTGAGGACAAATTTTGGTGTATATTTGAGAGTATATTTATGCTAGACTTGAGATAGAGTTAGAGCATATTTGTACTAGACTAAGGATAGTGTTGAGAGTAATATTTGAATGTGACAATGTAGAGGACAATAGTCTCCAGTGGATAGAGATCCATTAGCTAGGGTAGTGAAGATAGAGGTCTTCTGAGTAAGGATAGAGGTATCCTATGGAGAGAGATCCACAAGCCAGTGCAGTGGAGATAGTAGTTATATAGAAGATCACCAACCAGAGCAGAGGAGAAAGAGTTCTCCTGTGGATAGAGATCCATGAACCAGATCAAGGGGAAAGATTTCTCCTATGGATAGAGTTCCACAAACTATAACAAGGGGAAAGAGTTCTTATATGGAGTGTGATCTATGAAGTAGCCAGGAAGATAGATTTCTTCTATGGAGACAGATCCACAAACCAATTGAGGTTAAATATTTATCCTAGGTCAAGTTCCATGAACCAAAAAAAAGGGAAAAATTTCTCCTATGGAGAGAGATCCACAAATAAGAGCATTAGGGAATTGGTGTCTCCTTTTGATAGAGATCCATAAACATGTAATAGGAAAGTAATTACCAAGAGGATTTGTTGAGAAAATATAGTAGAAATATTTTCTCTGTGGAGTAGCCCACATTGGGTAAACCACGTTAAATTGGTTTCTCTATTGTGTGTTATAATTTATGCATTGATTTAATTACTATTATTGATATTGTCATTGATAATATTGGACAATATTATTTGGGAAAGAAAATAAAATTTTGTATTATATTGTACACCCCCTCTCAGTATAAGCTTGTGTTCTTTAATTGGTATCAGAGTGGGTTCTTTCGAAAGATTTTAAAAGCTTGAAGGAAAAGTATACAAGAACATAGGCGGAATATCAAAGTGGATCTTCAAGAAATAAGGCACCACTATTCAATGGAAACAATTATGCATTTAGGAGTGTAAGAATGAAGATTTACCTAATGACAGAAGGAAATGAGACATTATAAGTAGTTGAGGATGGTTACACAATGCCAACTACTCCTCCTATAGATAAATATGGTAAGATCCTACATCTGAATAATTCAAAGGCAATGAATGTAATATTAAGTGGTTTACGTGAATCAAATTTTTTAAAAGTTATGAATTGCATATTAGTAAAAGAGATTTGAAAAAATTTGAAGAAAACATATGAGGGAGACAAAAAGGTCAAGATGGCAAAATTGCAAAATCACAAGAAAATATTTGAAGATTTGAATATGAAGGATGAGGAATACATTGATACATGCTTATTTTGTGTGGATGAATTTTTTAAATCCATGCAAGGACTTGGGTTTAAAGTTGAATAATCAGATGTTTTTTAAAATATTTTAAGGTCACTTCCTAAGAGGTATAGTGAAAATATTTTAGCCATAGAAGAAACAAAAGGTATTGAAAAATTGAATAGGAATGAGTTACATGGAAATCTCACAACTTTTGATATAAGAATAGGAAAGGATCCTAGTACTACAAAAGAGGTAACCTTAAAATTAGAAAATAAAATGAAAAACAAGAAGACATATTCAAATGATTAGTTATCTAGTGATGAATAGGCAAACTATGGTAGAAGGAAAGATACAAGAAAGCACAAAGGTATAAAATTAGTTAAGTGTTTCAAATGTGGTAAATATGGTAATTATGCATCTAACTATCCAAAATATGGAAGTAGCGGTGGTGAAGAGAAATAGGATCATAAGAACAAGGAAGCGAGAAAATCTAGGTATCAAAAGAAGAACAGGTATGGACAAAACAAGCATGAAAAGAAGTTTTTTTAGAGGCATAAGAAGAGTTTTTATGCAGATAAGACATGCAAGAGTTCAAGTGATAGTGATGGAAGGTCCTCAGATAATGAAGAAGAAGAAAATCTATTTTTGATAGTAGAAAAATAATATGTTGGAAAAGAAGCTAAAAGGAAACCAATAATTCTCAAATGTTTTAGGTGTGGTAAATTTTGTCATATTGAAGAATGAGTTCAATTTTAGAGAGACAAATATGAATATGCACTTGAATATTAAAAAAAATAAACTCTCCTCTTGGCAATAGAAGGATAAGGAAGTGCTCGTAGTGGAAATGAATAAGAAAAAAATAAATATGATCTTGAAGATAAAGGAGTAAAGAAAGAATAAAAAAATGAAGAGGAAGGAGAAGTTGATCTTGAAGGTGATCTTATTTCTACTCTTAAGGAATTAAGGAAGGTAATAAAGTGGAACTCAAGACTCAAGGTTCAATTTCAAGAATATGATGAAGAGAAAGGAAATCATATACAAGATCTGACAAACTCAATATCTAAGACAAGAATATTTAAAGAAATGTTAGAGGTAAAAGTCTTAGAATGTGAAAATTTAGAGCATGAGGTAGCTTCACTAAGAAAGGAAGTGAAAGAGTCTAAAGACAAGCTACATAGATTTGGGAAAATATCAAAGACCTTGGATAAAATTACCAATGTACAAAGGTTTTCATAAAATAAGATAGGACTTGGTTTTAAATAAAGACAAAGAGAACAAGGAAAGAAGTTAAGCTCAAACTCCAAATAAGAAGAATATTCAGAAGAAGAAAGTAAAGGAAAAAGTGAGACTTATGAGGATAAGTTGAAAAATAGAATGTTCACCAAGGAAGAAAATGATGCACAAATGAGAAACAGGGAACATCACAGGAAAGAAATGACTAAGAGACCAATGGGTCAAAGGAAATATTTCTTCAAGAAACATTGCTTATCATGTCAAAGATTTGGTCACAAGGCTACGTAGTGTAGGACACATGAAAATAAGGAATATGGTTTTGGTATTGGTTTCACGAAGAGAAATTTAAAAAATAGGCATCTCTTTCAAAAGTATTGTTACTCTTGTAATTAGTTTGGTCATAAAGTGATTAATTATAGGGTTTATGATAGGAATGGATATTGCTTCACTAGGAGGAAATACAACATATTTGCACCTTCAAGGAACCACAACATTAAGTATTATAAGTGCAATAATGTTGGGCATATGACTAAGTGATGTAGAGCAAAATTTCTAAAGATAAGCAGGAATAAGAATACTCAAAGGAATTAGAAGGATCAGTTGAGGAAGAAGGTGGACAAAGAAAAACAGCATTGTATGCTTGGAGTAGAAATACTCCCACCCCAAAATTAACCACATTAAGGAGAGAAGGTGGGGAGGGGGCTGAGCTAAGAGTCTTATATTTAGCCCCAAAGGTGGCCCTTTGCCATTGATGTCAAAGGGGGAGAGATTTGAGTTAGGGGGAGATCATTCAGTCAAGGGGAGCAGTTTCTTAGGGGGAGCAAAATTAAAAAAGTAAAAGGAATGTTTAAAAAATGGATTGCCATCAATAACAAAGGGGGAGGTTATTTGAAATTTGAGCATATTTTATTATCATTGATGTCAAGAGGTTTGAATTCCAGTTTTTTTGCCATTGATGTCACAAGGTTGATTTTCCAAAAGGCAAGGAAGTGGTTAAAATAAAAAGGGTATAATATTTATTTTAAATATTATATACCTAAAGAGGCCTAAAAGGTAGAAGACCCAAGGGAAGAGAAGCAGGTTTAAAGAGAAATAATAATATTATAATATTTAATATTATAATATTTTGGGCAAAAGGAAGAGGTGAAGAATAACGAGGTCCAAGAAATCATTAAAATTATATATCCTTGAAAAGACCCATTAAGCAGATTATAAATGACTTAATTTAATTTATTTAAATTAAAATATTTTAACCTATGGTTAAAATTTTAATTTAAATAATCAAAAGGCACCAAGGTTTAAAATTAAAATTTGAATTTAAAATTCAAAAATCGCATGAGCCAACATGTTAAGCGCAAAGGACAAAGTATAAATAGGGAAATGATTTTCATTTCCAGAATAATAATGCTATTTTGAATGTCAAAGTTGATATAATATTCGTGTGTTGCATTGTTGAAGGAAGAAGAGGATATTCATGTGATTTTTAATTAAAGGAGGTAAACATTGATTAAAATCCATGTGATGCAACTAAAATATTCCATAACGTTGGGTAGCACAGATAGTGGTCGAATGTTGTCTAAGGCGCTCGCGAAGGGGAGGTCACGGTTTCAAATGCCACATAATTTGTTTTAGCAAATGAGGAAGAAGCATTTTATTTTCACCAAAATCTGTGCAGAGATATTAATAAGAGAGCATGGACTTGGTTTTATGTGTGGGCATGTAGCCCAAGTGGTAGCTTAGCCTTCGGCTAAGGTGTTGTGGTGGCTTGGTTGTAGGTTCGATTTTGGGTAGTCAAAGACGTACGCAATAGTATTTTTGAGATGTGGGCCAACGATTATAAGGTATGCATATTTTATTTTAAATTTTCCAAGGTTTGGAAGGTGCAAATAATATAGAGGCCACATGATAATTATAAAGTGCATAGGTGGAATGCATAGGGAGTCATAAGGATAATTGAAAATTATTTTATTTTTGCTTAGAGAAATAAATAAAAGGGATTCGAGTTTATAAGGTGTTAAAAAAGGAACTTGATTTTTATATGTTGAATGTTATTATGAAAATATTGGAGTTTATAAGGTGTATTAGAGTTTATAAGGTGTTAACAAAGGAACTTGATTTTTATATGTTGAATGTTATTTTGAAAAGTTTGGATTTTATAAGCTGTTAACAAAGGAACTTCATTGTTATGTGTTGAATATTATTTTGAAAAGTTTGGAGTTTATAAGGTTTTAACAAAGGAACTTCATTGTTATGTATTGAATATTATTTTGAGAAGTTTGGATATTATAAGGTGTTAAAAAGGGAACTTTGTTTTTATGTATTGAATATTATTTTGAGAAGTTTGGATATTATAAGGTGTTAACAAAGGAAATTTGTTTTTATGTGTTGAATGTTATTTTGAGAGTATTGGAGACAATAAGGTGTACTTGAGAGTTGATATTTTATTGTATTTATTGAATGGTGAAATAATTATTGAGGAGAATATTTGGGTGAATATTTTGAGATAGACTATTTCTATCTAACCTAGAAATTGGAAAAGAGATTTTGATTGTGATTAAGACAGGTTTTGAAGACATATCTCCATCAAAGAAACAATGTATGGGCACACTATCATTTTTTTAAAGTGGTTGAAATGATTGTACAAAATATAAGGTGGGGTGAAAAGGATTATTTGATAAGCATTGTGGGAAATGTTAAGTGAGTTTTCATATGCATGATTGGTGAATATTTAAGAGAACATTTGAGTTAGAGATTGAGGATTATTTGAGTTAGGGTTTGAGACTCAATATGTTCTACTCAATAATTAAGTAGAAAAGTTATTCTTATAGTGTTCACCCCCTCTCTCAGTATAAGCTTATGTTCTTCAATGGGTATTAGAGTGGGTTCCTTCAAAAGAGTTTAATATCTTGAAGGAAAAGTATACAGGATAATAGATGGAATATCAAAGTGGATCTCCAAAAAATAATGCACCACTATCTTATGGGAACAATTATGCATTTTGAAGTGTAAGAATGAACATTTACCTAATTACACAAGGAAATGAGACATGACAATTGATTGAGGATGGGTACACATTGCCAGATACTCCTTCTATAGATAAAGATGGTAAGCTCCTACATATGAATAATTCAAAATAAATGAATGTAATATTAAGTGGCTTATGTGAAGCAAATTTTGTAAAAGTTATGCATTGCACATCAGCAAAATAGATTTGGAAAAATTTGAAGAAAACATATGAAGGAGACAAAAAGGTCAACATGGAAAAATTGCAAAATTACAAGAAAACATTTGAATAGTTGAATATGAAGAATGAGGAAGACATTCCTACATAATTACTTCATGTGGATGAAGTTGTTAACTCAATGAAAGGACATGGGTTTAAATTTGAATAATAATATTTTTATCAAAATATTTTAAGGTCACTTCCTAAGAGGTATAGTGAAAAGGTTTCAACCATAGAAGAAACAAAATATATTGAAACTTTTAATAAGGATGAGTTACATGGAACTATCACAACTTTTGATATGAGAATAGGAAAATATCCTAGTCCCAAGAAAGAGGTAACCTTTAAAGTAGCAAATAAAACAAAAAATAAGAAGACATATTCAAGTGATGAGTCATCCAATGATGAAGAAGCAAAATATGGTAGAAGGAACAAGAACACAAGAAAGCACAAAGGTACAAAATTAGTTAAGTATTTTGAATTTGGTAAATATTATCACTATGCATATAATTATCTAGAATCTGGAAGTAGTAGTAGTGAAGAGAAACAGGATCATAAGAACAGGGAAGCAGAAAAATCCAGATATCAAAAGAAGAACATGTATGGACAAAACAATCATGAAAATAAGTTTTTCAAAGGTATAAGAAGAGTTTTTATGTAGACAAGATAGGAAAGAGTTTAAGTGATAGTGATGGAAGGTCCTTAGATAATAAAGAAGAAGAAATCCTATTTCTAATATTAGAAAAAGAAGATGTTGTAAAAGAAGCTAAAAGGAAACCAATAATTCTCAAATGTTTCAGGTGTGGTAACTTTGGTCATCTTGAATATCACTGTACAAATAATGGGTTCAGTTTCATTGAATACAAATATGAAGATGCACTTGAAGATCTAAGAAAAGAAACTCTCCTCTTGGCAATAGAAGGAGAAGGAAGTGCTCCTAGTGTAAATGAATAAAAAAATAATGAAGATGATTTTGAAGACAAAGGAGTAAAGGAAGAATAAAAAATGAAGAGGAAGGAGAAGTTGATCTTGAATGTGAGCTTATTTTTGCTCTTAAGGAATTAAGGAAGATAAAAAATTAGAACTCAAGACTCAAGGTTCAATTTCAAGAATTTGATGAAGAGAAAGGAAAGTTTATACAATATATGATAAAGTCAATATCTAATACGAGGAGATTTAAATAAAGGTTAGAGACAAAAGTATTAGAATGTGAAAAATTAGAGCATGAGTAGCTTCACTAAGAAAGGAAGTGAAAGAGTCTAAATACAAGCTACACAGGTTTGGAAAAATCTCAAAGACCTTGGATAAGATTATTAGTGTACAAAGATCTTCATCAAACAAGACAGGACTTGGTTTTGAAGAAATACAAAGATAACAAGGATAGGAGTTAATCTCAAGATCCAAATAATAAAAAGCTTCAGAAGAAGAAAGTAAAGGAGAAAGTGATACTTATGAGAATAAGTTGAAAATAGAAGGTTTACCAAGGAAGGAAACAATGCACAAATGAGGAATAGGGAACATCATAGGGACGAAATGACTAAGAGACCAATGGGTCAAAGGAAATATTTCTTCAAAGGATATTGCTTCTCATGTCAAAGGTTTGGTCACAAAGCTACACAGTGCAGGACACATGAAAAGAAGAAAAATGGTTTTGGTATTGGTTTCACCAAGATTTTTTTTAGAAATGGGCATCTCTTTCAAGGGCATTGTTACTCTTATAATCAGTTTTTTCATAAACTAGTTAATTGTAGGGTTCATGATAGGAATGGATATGGATTCACCATGAGGAAATTTAAGATATTTACACATTCAATGAACCACAAAATTAAGTGTTATAAGTGCAATAATGTTGGGCATGTGACTAAGTGGTGTAGAACAAAATTTCTAGAGACAAGAAGGAACAAGAATACTCAAAGTAATCAAAATGATCATTTGAGGAATAAGGTGGACAAAGAAAAACAACATTTTATGCTAGGAGTAGAAATACCCCCACCCAAAAATTAACCACCTCAAGAAGAGAAGGCAGGGAGGGGGCTGAGCTAAGAGTATTATCTTTAGCCCCAAAGGTGACCCTTTGCCATTGATGTCAAAGGAGGAGAGATTTGAGTTAGGGGGAGAGCATTCATTCAAGGGGAGTAGTTTCTCAAGAGGAGAAAAATTGAAAAATTAAAAGGAATGTTTAAAAAAAAAGGGTTGCCATCAATGAAAAAGGGGGATATTGTTGAAAATTTGAGCAAGTTTTGTTGTCATTGATGTCAAGAGGTTTGATGTCCAGTTTTGTTGTCATTGATGTCACAAGGTTGATTTTCCAAAATGCAAGGAAGTGGTTAAAATAGAAAGGGTATAATATTTATTTTAAATATTATATAGCTAAAGAGGCATAAAAGGTAGAATACCAAAGGGAAGAGAAGCAGGTTTAAAGAGAAATAATACTATTATAATATTTAATATTATAATATTTTGGACAAAAGGAAGAGGTGAAGAATAATGAGGTCCAAGAAATAATTAAAAATACATATCCTTGAAAAGACCCATTGAGCAGATTATAAAGGACTTAATTTAATTTACTTAAATTAAAATATTTTAACATATCGTTAAAATTTTAATTTAAATAATCAAAAGGCACCAAGGTTTAAAATTTAAATTTGAATTTGAAATTCAAAAATCGCATGAGCCAATGTGTTAAGCACAAAGGACAAAGTATAAATAGGAAAATTATTTTTATTTCCAGACAATAATGCTATTTTTAATGCCAAAGTTGATATTATATTTGTGCGCTAAGGAAGAAGAGTATATTTGTGTAATTTTTAATTAAAGGAGATAGACATTGGTTAAAATATGTGTGACATGACTAAAATATTCCATAGTGTTGAGTAGCGCAGAAGGTGGTCGAAGGCTGGCTACAATGCTCAAAAATGGGAGTTCATGGCTTCGAATCCCACACGATTAGTTTTGGCAAAGAAGGAAGAAGCATTTTATTTTTGTTGAAATCCATGAAAAGTTATTAATAAGAGAGCATGGACTTGGGTTCACGTGTGGGCGTGTAGCCCAAGCAGTAGCTTAGCCTTGGGCTAAGGTGCTACGATGGCTTGGTCGTGGGTTTGAGTTTGGGTGCAATAAAATATGTGTGCAATAGTCTTTTTGAGATGTGGGCCAACGATTATAAGGTATCCATATTTTATTTTAAATTTACCATGGTCTGGAAGGAGCAAATAATATAGAGGCCTTGTGATATTTATAAAGTGCATAGGTAGAATGCATAGGGAGTCATAAGGATAATTTAAAAATATTTTATTTTTTCTTAGAGAAATAAATAAAAATGATTGTAGTTTATAAGGTGTTAACAAAGGAACTTGCTTTTTATATGTGGAATGCTGTTTTTAAAAGTTTGGAGTTTATAAGGTGTTAAAAAAGGAACTTCATTGTTATGTATTGAATATTATTTTTAAAATTTTGAAGTTTATAAGGTGTTAACAAAGGAAATTTATCGTTATATATTGAATATTATTTTGAGAAGTTTGGATATTATAAGGTGTTAACAAAGGAACTTCATTTCTATGTATTGAATATTATTTTGAGAACTTTGGAGATTACAAGGTGTTAACAAAGAAACTTTATTTTTATGTGTTGAATGTTATTTTGAGAGTATTGGAGATAATAAGGTGTACTTGAGACTTGATATTTTATTGTATTTATTGAATGGTGAAATAATTATTGAGGAGAATATTTGGGTGAATATTTTGAGATAGATTGTTGCTATCTAACCTAGAAACTGGAAAAGAGGATTTGATTTTGATTAAGACAGGTTTTGGAGACATATCTCCATAAAATAAACAAGGTACGGACACACTATCTTTTGTTTAAAGTGGTTGAAATGATTGTATGAAATATAAGGTAGAGTGAAAAGGATTGCTTGATAAGCATTGTTGGAAATGTTAAACGAGTTTTCATATGCATGATTTGCAAATGTTTATGAGAACATTTGAGTTAGAGATTGAGGATTATTTGAGTTAGGTTTTGAGACTCAATTTGTGCACCTTGTTTGAAGAAGTATGAAAACACATGTTTAGGTTTTGTGAGCAAGTTGTATTTCATTGATTAAATGAATGAGTGGAAGTATTGAGTATTGGTTTTGAATAATATTGAAAGTGATTTTGCAAAATTTAGAAACCATATTTGTGAAAGTGATAGACTTAATGATTGAGTAGAACATATTGATTTTTTGATAGAGTACATCATTCTCTATACATTCTAGATGTTAAACAAATTATGAGTAGAATATGTCTGAACTACTTCAAGTTAAAGGAATTACTTTGAAGATTAGACAAAACAATTGATAACATTGTGTGTAAGATTTGAGATTGATTAAGCATATCTTGTGATCTATTTTGAGCATGTGTTTGAGTAGATTTGTGTAAGCTTTTTTAAAACTTAAAGATAAATTTGAGTAATATTTAGTGAAATCTTAAGGATAGATTTGAGCAAGCTTTTGTGAAAGCTTTTAGGTAGATATGAGCAAGTTCTTGAGAGGACTTGTACATATATTTGAGGTAAGTCTTGATGAATACTTGAGAGCATATTGAGCAAGTTATTGAGAGAAATTGTAGACATATTTGAGATAAGTCTTGGTGAGAACTTGTGAGTAGAGTTGATTGATTTATTTATTCAAGGTTTGTGTTAAGGCTTGGTGTAAATCTAAGTAGAATTCATTTGTGATTGATCAAGCTTTGTGTTAAGGCTTGAGGATAGATTTGAGGATAGAGTTTGTTCTATATTTGAAAGCAGATTTGTGCTAGACATGAGATAAAGTTAGAATATATTTGTACTAGATCGAGGATAGTGTTTGGTGTAAATTTGAGACAGAGTTGAGAGTATACTTTGGAGGTGATAGAGTATAGGAAAATAGCCTCTAGTGGATAGATATCCATTATATAGATCAATGAATATAGAGGTATTTTGAATGAGAACAAATGTCTTCTATGAATAGGGATCCACAAGCGAGTGTAGTGGGGACAATAGTCTTCTAGAATATCACTAGCCAAAGCATATTATAAAGAGTTCTCCTGTGGATAGATATCCACGAACCAGAGCAAGGTAAAAGAGTTCTCTTGTGGAGAGAGTTCCACAAACTAATTCAAAGGGAAATATTTCTCATGTGGAGTGTGATCCATGAAGTAGTTGGGAAGATAGAGTTCTTCTATGGAGAGAGATCCATAAACCATTTGAGGAGAAAAAATTCTCCTAGTTCAAGTTCCATGAACCATAAAAAAGGGGAAATACTTATCCTGTGGAGAGAGATCCACAAATCAGAGCATTAGGTTATTGGTGTCTCCTTTGGATAGAGGTCCATAAATATTGTAATAGGGAAGTGATTTCCAAGAGGATTTTTTGAGAAAATTTAGTAGAAATATTTTCTCCGTGGAGTAGTCCACATTGGGTTTACCACGTTAAATTGGATTATCTATTGTGTTTGATGTTTTGTGCATTGATTTTATTAATGCTATTGATATTGCCATTTATAATATTGGATAATATTATTTGGGAAAGAAAAGTAAAATTTGGTCTTATATTGTTCACTCCCCTTCTCAGTATAAGCTTGTGTTCTTCAAATTACTATCAATGATTTATCAAGTTATTGAAATATGTGTCTACTTATAATAAGAAAATAAAGATTCACAAGTTTATTCTAGGAGTGGATCCTAGAATATGGGAAGAAGTGGCTATGAGGGAACCTACTACTCTACAAAAGGCCTATTTTTTGGTTAGGAAAACTGAAATATATCTCAAACCTATTTTTACTATGAAGAGTTAGACGAGCATGGAAGGGAAGCATTAAGGAAAAGGAATAGAATAGGTTTTGTTAAGTGGGAAAAATAATAAGAAAAAAAATATTCCTCTAAGCATTATAGAATGAATTATCAAAAATAGGAGAGGTTCTAAAGAATATTTCAAGGAAAGAATCGTACTTCCAACAATTGTGATAAAAAAAATAATAGACCATCACAGGGATAGGTTAATTCATCACTTGTAGATAACGTAGAAGAGAGGTAGAAATAGAAAGAAAACCTAGGACTGAAGTAAGGAAATTATATTTGTAGAGTATTGCATTATGCCAATAATTACCCACAAAGAACAAGGATAAGTTCAAAAGGAAAATAACCAATGTACAAAGAAACTGCACCTAAAGAACCCACACACAAGATTTAAGCAGTTACAGGAAACCAAAACCTTGATGGTCAAACCATGCCACTATTGATTAAAGGTAATATTTTTGGTAATAATGTTAAAATCGTGATTGATAACGATGCTACAAATAGTTTTATTTCTACTAGTCTAGCTAAAAATATTTTAGAAAGACCAGGAATCTTGGCTCATGGGTGGAAGGTCGAGTATGGTTCAGGATAAACCTACTATGTTAATCAATGTTACCCTATGGAAAAAATCACCTTACCTAGTGGAACAAATGTAGGATGTTTGTATGTAGCATCTCTGCATGCATTGCACATAATCTTAGGAATGGATTGGTTGCAAGTACATAATGCAATACTCAAATTTTAGGATAGATGGATTGAGTATACATAATATAGGGGTGTTGTGTAAAGGGTGTATAGCCTACAAGGGGATTTTCAATCTCAAATTCTATTGACAATGCAACTAATAATACCATAAATAAAGGATAAATCGTCTATGTAGTTAAGATAAACAAATTTGATAAATAAAATAAGGAAGAAGTGTTTGAGAAACACACAATTCTTCAATAATTTAGGGACGTATTTCTAAAGGACTTACCTGGATTATCCCCTAAACGAGATTTTTATTTTACTACTGAGATTCAACCTAGAAAGAAACCCATCCATAAAGCTTCTTACAAGAATCCATAGAAATGCAAGAGTTGATGGTGCAATTGCAAGGGTTACTAAAGAAAATTTTGATCAAACCAAGTGTATCACCTTGGGATGCACCAATAGTATTTGTAAAAAATAATGATGGTTTATTGAGATTATGCATAAATTATATAATGTTGAACAAGGCAACTATCAAGAAAAGATATCCTCTACCAAGAATCAAAGACCTTTTAAATCAACTAAAGGATGACATAGTCTTTTCAAATATTGATTTGAAATCAGTATATCACCAATTGGGAATCTATGAGGATGGTGCTCACAAGAAAACCTTTAAATATTGATATGAATATTATGATTTTATTGCCTTACCATTTGGTTTAACATATGCTCCAATGACATTTATGAATTTAATGAATAACATCTTCAAGAAGTACTTGAATAGATTTGTTATGGTATTTATAGATGATGTTTTGATATATTTCAAAAATAGGATAGAGCATGAAAAACATATCAAATTTGTCCTAGAGTTGTTAAGGAAAAATTAGTTGTATGGGAATTTATCCAAGTGTGAATTTTATGTGTCAGAAGTACAATATTTGGGACACATTGTTCAAAATGATAGATCATAGTAGATCCCTAGAAAATAGAATCTATTTTGAATTGGTCACCACCTACTAATGTGATAGAGTTCCGAAGTTTCATGGGCTTAACTGAATACTATAGGTGATATGTGAAGGACTATGCCAAGTTTACTTTTCCAATAACTAACCTTCAGAGGAAAAGAAAAGAATTGATATGGACAGATAAATGTAAGGTAGCTTTTGAACTACTTAAATTAAAACTTACTATACCTCCTATACTAAAAATACATGATCCTTAGGGAAGTCTCTCTGTTTGTACAAATGCATCATTAGAGGGTTTAGGAGGAGTGCTTTCTTAGGAAGAAGTAGTGATAGACTATGGATCTAGAAAATTGAAAATATATGAGTTTAATTATGTAACCCATGATTTAGTATTGGTAGATGTAGTGTTTACTCTCAAGATTTGGTAACATTGTCTAGTTGGTATACCCTTTGAGCTAAAGATAGATCATCAGAGTATATAATACATATTTACTCAACATTTTCTCAATGCTAGGTAGAGGAGGTGGATGGAATTCCTTTCTGAGTATGATTTTAGCAATGAGTATATTAAGGAAAAATAGAATATAGTCACTGATGCACTGAGTAGAAGAAGACATATAACAATTTTGTATCACATCCATATCAACCTAATAGAACAAGTCAAGAAAATACAAAGTTAGGTTTCATATTGTAATCAAATTCGAGAAATAATATAAAGGAAACAAGATGAAAATAAGTATTTTTACTTTAATGATGATTACCTATGTTTTAAATATAAGATAGTAATTCCTAAGATTTTAAATTTGAGGAGGATTATCATGAATGGAGCTCACAGATATTCATATTTTTCTCATCGAGAAGGAGCAAATATGAGGTAAAATATGAAGAAAACATTCTTCTAGCCAAGAATGAAAAGAGACATAACCGAGTTTATTGCTCAATGCCTTAGGTGCTAGAAGCTAAATGAAGAACATAAGAATCCTACTAAAATGTTGTATCTGCATGATGTACCTATGCAAAAATGGTAGTTGATTTTGATGGATTTCATCATAGGGTTTCCCAAGAATAGGTTTCAACATCACGTAATTCTAGTAGTGGTTGACAGATTAATCAAGGTTGCAAATATTATTCCTGAGAACACCAAGGATGATACCATGGATGTGGTTAATACATTTGCCAAAGAAATATTTTGGCTTCATGGTTTTCCAAAGGTAATCATATCATATAAGGACCCAAAATTCACACCTGAGTTTTGGTAATATTTACATTGTGTCATTGGTGCTATATTAAATATTAGTTTGGCTTACCATCTAGAAATCGATGGGTAAACCAAAAAGGTGAATCATGTGCTAGAATATATGCTTTGCATGTATTGTATGTTACAAAAGACTTATTGGGATAATTACTTTAATTTGGTAGAATTATCTTACAATAATATTTACCATTTGACAATAGGCATAGCTCCATTCAAAACTTTGTATGGAAGAAGGTGCAAAACACCATTATCATAGGATAATCCAAAAGACTATATTGTTCTTGGACCATACATGGTCAAGTAAATGGAGCAATAGTTGATATTTATATGGGAGAGGTTGAAGGAAGTATTATACCATAATAATATCTATGTTGATCTTAAGAGATTACCAAAATAGTTTGTTGTGGGTGATAGAGTGTTTCTGAGGGTTAAGCCAAGGAAGAGTGTAATTAAATCCACAAAGCTAGATTGTTGCCTTTTCAAACCTTTTGAAAGTATAGATAAGATTAGTCCTATGGTAAATCAACTAGCCTTACCACCCAATATGTCCAAGATTCATAGTACTTTTCACATATATTTACGTAAAAAGTATGTTGCTAATATTGAGCATGTGTGGGACTTTTCAAAATTTCAAATGGAAAATCCCAAGCCTATAGAGGTTTGATTAGTAAATATCCTTGAGTTATGATCCAAATTAATGAGGAAGCGAACCTTGGAGTAGCGCAAGATTCTATGGGACCATTACACTAAAAGGAATGCTACTTGGGAAAAATTAGTAGATATGCAAAAACACTTTCTATTTATGTTTGAAAAAGTTGTGTAAATATTGTTTTTTGTTTGTAATATCTTAAACACAGAGGATTGTGTTAAGCCTAAGGTAGGTATGATGTCATGAACCACCCTTGATAGAATTTTTATTTGGATAATCTTATGTTTTGTTGTGTTTTTGAATGAAATAATAGAGTATTTCATATTTTTTATGCAAAATACTTATTTATTTTTAAAAAATATGAAATGTGGACCTTATAATGGAATATAGGATAATTTCATGTTTAAGTTTTGTGAGACATACATGTTTAAATATGAATGTGATGTTGCTAATGAATTGCATGGTTGTAGGAGAGAGAAAGAATCCTTGTAGATGGAAGAAATAAACAACCACCGAGAACGAGATGCCTTGAGGGAAATGATGCGATAGGTTAGTAGTTAGAATAATCCTTGGGCAACATGGATGAATATCCTATTCATGGAGATGCATATCATGAATTGAATATTTATTTGATGCATAATGGTATTTTCCATATTAAAACTACATTTGGCTTGAAAGATTTTATTGGAAAAAGAAATGAGTGTTGGTTTTATTATTTTGTGTTCCTTAAAGTAAAATAATATATATATATATATATATATATATATATATATATATATATATATATATATATATATATATATTATAAAATTTCCTTTGAATGAAGAAATTATTGATTGAGATAATAATTATTTTGATTGATCATAGTGGTCCATTGTTTGTGCAAGAGATTAATGAATGAAATATTGACAACCAATGTCAATGGTGTGAAGAGTGTGACTGTAGTATGTTAGTTTTTTTGTTTTTTTGGTATTTTAGAAGATATCACTTGTTGGTTTAGATTCTTCTCTATCCATGCAAAACTAAAATAATAAAAATGATCGTCATGTCATGAATATGGCTATGAAATTCGTGTACTAAAATTATTGGGGAGAACTGGTAATTGTGAAGAGGGTTCCTAATTCAAAAAATAAGGAGGGAGAAGGACAAGTAGAAATTGGAGAAGGACTAGAGTTTCTTGTGGAAGAAGCTATCTTAAGTCGAAAATCATAACCAGGTATTTCTATAGCATATATGTTTTTAGTTGGATGATTTAAGCATAGTAGATTGACATGTTATTTCTTAATAATTAAGCTTGCTTTGAACATTGTCAAAATTTTGTTTGACTATGTCTATGAGATTATTGGGATAAAGGATGTTATAGCTTTTTCCTCAATGTATTCTATGATTTTCCTTTGCATTTAGAGTCAAATACTTGGAAAAATGTATCTGGTTTTTTGGTGTGTTTAATCCTAGAAAAACTTAGAAAGAGGTTGTTTTAATCTAATTAAACCTGAACTAAAACTAGTTGTTTCTCAAAGTTTGTTAAAGAGAAAAGGGAAAACATATTTAGAATTTAGGTATGTCCTAATTGTTTCCATAGACAAAAACAAAGATATTAGTGGTGGTTTATGCCTTGTAATTTGAAAAGTTATCTACGAATTGATGTGGGTATATTAACATATAATGATATTGTTAATATCCTAGGAATTTGAGATACACACTTGCGTAGTGTGATAGATATTTTCTCTTTCAATTATGAATACCCAATTTCTAGAAACAAAAACTAGAGTGTTACTATTATGATAGTTAAACTAGAAATAATTTATTGTCATTTTTAAATGAGTTAGTTTTTTGAATTACCAATTTGGTTTGGATGGTTCAATAAAATTCTTTAGAATACATGAATAAATGATTTTATAGTAATGAAATCAAGTTTCAGTTCTAGTTATTTTGGAACATTGAAATGATGTTGTGAAATAAATTTTAGAATTTTGGACTCTTGATTTTCATTACTATAAATAGATAGAATAGCAGTTTGGATAGATTATGTTGTTCGAAATAGATATTTTACTAAGTTGTTCATCTATGTGTTCCACCTGGCTAAGATTGTGTGCTGAAAGAAGAAAATGAAATTATAGTATTTCGTTACATCTTATCCTTTTGGTGAAATGAATGATGTTTAAGGAATGACTATGTATAGGTTGCATGGATTCAATATGGTAGTGGAAATGCATGTTAAATTGCGTATGAAATATATTCATATATGTAGTACATGCTTATCATAAAATAAAATTAAAACTATTTTGTGATAGATGTATTACTCAGAAAGAATGTGGATTGGGTTATATTGCTTGCAAGAGGGATCTTATATCTTATTAAAGGAGCTATATTTGTTCCCTATAAAAGGCATCTCTTCTCAGTGGGGCCGAATAACATGCACAAGAAGAGAAGATGATGATGGTTTATCATGACAGTGATACGACTGTAAATTACCTACAGATTATGAAAAATATAATGTGATCAGGAGCTTGATCCAATATTTTCTTGGTGATTTGATTATGACTTTATAAATCAATTTGTTCATAAGATTGTATTTAGAATAGGGATCAAAAGAGAAAAATCTAAAATTTTATTATGTTTGGAGAACGAGTAAAATGATATTTCTCACACACCTTGTAATATGATGAATGCCCTTATGTAAAAGTAAAGCTCAAATTTTATGATGAATATTTACTATTGTGCTTTTAAATGGATGGCTAAACCTGTGAATGTGGATTTTTTTGGTTCATGCAATTATGGAAAATAAATCTAGGATAAATTTAGTTTAAGTAATCCAAAGATGTTTTTTTGTTGAGATAGAGGTTTTTTTTCAAGAGTCACATCTCTAAAAGACATTAAGGATGCAATCTAATGTATTCCTTATTCATAATATGAATTGAAGCAAACTTAATACTTTTTGTTCATGCATTTGGTATCCATGATGCTTAGGTAGCAATCCATGGAATGAATAGTTAAAGAGATTTTATTATTGTAATATTCATTCTATGTTAGTAATATGGTGGTCTTGAAGATGCCATTCTACCACTTAGTCTCTTTGAATAAAGAGTATCGAAAGGATTGGGTGGGTGGATAGATTATAATAAGTTAAATATTACTTAGTTTCCATGATAGGGGTATCTTGTGGAATTAAAATGATTAATCCTATAAAACGAAACTTAAGAACTTCTAAATTTTAATAAATTATATTGGAATAATGATAATTTAGTTTAAAAAAATACTTGGTTGGATATGGAAATGGACTATGCTAGGATAGATGTGTAGACTAGATTCTAGAGTCATCACTTAGTACTATTTCATAAAGGAAATTGTATTAAGAGTATATATTTACGTGTAGCTTTCCTACTTATGCACTAAATGACTTGTGTAGTGATTAAAGAATAAAGTATCTCCTTTTAAATGAATTAAGAGATGGATCAACTTACCTGCTAAAGATTGCTCGAGGAAGTTGATGACGTAAGATGCTTACACTTAGTACTAATTTGTAGATAGACTTGTGAATAAGTAGATATGGGTGTATGCTAAAATATTGACAAAGGAACCCAAAGAAAGACTTCTAGGGAAGATTTTTACCATATGAAACAATGCATGAAAACCTAATCAAGTAAACTAGTGAAGATAGGATTTTTGTTAAACTCCTCATATAAATATGGAAAAAAATGTTAGTAAAATTAGGTTGGTATATTTTGGATTATGAAAACATCCTTTTTTAACTTAAAATATTTTATAATGGTGGATCATTGATATAAGAGGATAAAAAATGTTCGAAGTCTCTCAAAATCTTAAAAAAATTAAGAAAAATATAAATGTTTGGAACAAAGAGGTTTTTGGTCATTTAAAAGAGAGTAAAATTAAGCTAAATTCTAGCTTAGAAGAGGTGGAAGAGAAAATTTAGAATTGGGGGTGCTCAAAGGAATTAAGTAGAAAATAAAATGTGCTTTTGTCTGATCTCCACACTTTATTAGCCTAGTAAGAAGTCGATTGGAGACAAAAAAATAGGGCTTTGTGGTTCAAAGAAGGAGATCAAAATACTTGGTTTTTTCATATCACAACTATTTGACACAAGACATATAATATAATAAGACTATTGAAAACAAAATAGGGCAAAGAAATAAAAGAGGAAGAGGATATTAAAAAGGATGCAGTTTCTTTTTTTTTAAATCTCCTCAACATGGAAGATATAAAAAATGCTAGGATAGTTAATAAGTTGTTAAAAAATATTTCCCAAGTGGTGAATAATGAAATAAATTATTTTTGGATAGTCCTTTCTTAGAGGAGGATATGCACAAGGAATTTTTTAGCATGCAAAAGGATAAAGCCCCGAGTTTGGATGGTTTTACAAATGCCTTATTTCAAACTTATTGGGATATTATTAAGAATGATATGTTAGAGGCTTTGCTATAATTTCAACAAGAAAAAACAATTCTCAAGGAATGGAATTCTACATTCTTGGTTTTGATTCCAAAAAAAATGAGCATAAATGCTAGAATATTTTTTCCCAATCAACTTATGTAATTCTATTTATAAAACTTTGATAAAGGTTCTAGCCAATAGAATGAAGGGTATTTTACCTAGGATTATATCTCAAAATAGATTGGTTTTGTTACAAAAAGGTAGATCTTGGATGGGATAATCATTGTTCATAAGGCTCTACACTCTATGAGGATGAGAGAATTAGAAGGTATGCTATTGAATATGGATATGAATAAATCCTATGACAGAGTCTCTTAGGATTTTTTAGATAAAGTGCTATATTTTTTTAGGTTTTGGAGCAAATTGGAGGCTTTGGATCATGGTTTGCATCTCCACTCCTTGGTATTCAATGATAGTAAATGGAGAACTAGTAGGTTTATTTCTAGGTAAAATAGGACTAAGAAAAGATAATCCTATATCACCTTATATAATAGTAGTCGAGGCTCTAGGGATAAGCTTAACTGTAGCAAAATATGCAACCTTGATTATGAGCATTATTTTATAATTTGCTTCATATATAGTCACTCATAAATAGTTCGTTGATGATACCATATATTATTAGATTCATCAGTTGTGGAGGCTAAGAATATTAGGAAAATTCTCAAAACTTATGAAACTACTTGCGGTCAAAAAAATAAGTTCTTGAAAAGTAGGTTGTTCTTTGTCAACACTTCTCAACTTAGACAACATAAATTTGAAAGAAATTTTAGCTACAAAGTGGATAGCCTCCCCATTGTATATTTAGAATTATCCCTTTCTTTAGGTAGAATGAAGGGAGAATACTAGAATTCAGTGCTTGAGAGATTCAAGAGAAAGCTTATAGGATGGAAAGGCTCTTTCCTTACTCAAGTAGGAAAATTATATCTACTGAGTATAACCCTTCAAAACTTACACATTTTTATGATGTCCTTCTTTATAATTCCAACATTGATGGCTGAGAAATTGGAGCAAATGTAGAGGAACTTTCTTTGGACTAGTGTAGAATAAAAAAAAAGGACTAGTTTGGTGGTATGGGAGAAATTTTGTAGGCCTAAGCAAGAAGTTAGGTTGTGCATTAAAAAAGTGAATCAAATGAATAGGACATTAATTGCCAAAGTGGGGTGGTGGAAAATTATTGAACATGATCAATGTTGGGCTCAGATCCTCTTTATATAATATCTTAAGAACATAATATTCCTTTCTTACAACTTAAATCCACCTTTAGGATCATGTTTATGGAATGAGTTGATCAAAATAAGGAATCTCTTATGGAAAGGTTTAAGATGGCAAGTGGGAAGAGGTGATAAGATACACTTTTGGGAGGATGCATGGGTCACAAAGAAGCCTTTAATTTTTAATGCTTATTAGAAATGCATCATTTGGTATTTACAACAAAAATATGAAAACATGGTTTAGGAGTACATCAATGAGTAAGATAATTACAGAGTCTAGCACATACTACATTTGGAAAGAGTTTATGCAATTATGAAAAGTAGGCTTAATTCTCTCAATCTTAGTTTACAATATTATTATCTACAACTTAATATAGAAGATGATAGATTATTTTAGGGTCCTAATCCTAAAGGAATATTTAATCTTAACTCAGACTTTGCCTTTGAAAGGGATAAGGGGAATCAAATTTTTTCCATCACATAGAATTTAGATTAAAGATTGCTTATTGATGATATCTTTCTTTCTTTGGCTGGTATTGCAAAATTAGATATTTATGGTGGATAATCATTTCTAATAGGTGTTATTTATGTTGTGGGGATGAGGAGACAAATGATCATATTTTTATCCATTTTTCATTTTCTTTGGAGGTTTGGAATGCATTTATTTAGGCACTTCAAATTCAATGGATGACAACAAAGTATTTTGAGGACTTATGAGAAAGTTGGGTTAACCCTTATCATAATCCTCAATTAAAGAAAAATTGGATTTATGTATTACCTTATTTTATTTGGAAGTTATTGAGGGAGATGAATAAATGAGTGTTTTAGAATAATGTTAGCAGTGTAGAGGTCATTATCAAGAGTATCAAAATTCCCATTACTAAAAATGTGGTTGTTAATATAGACAACAAAATCTATGAATATGAGTTGGAGGAAGAAATAACAATAGACTAGGTATTAATGAGAGCTATAGGGAATCGTTTAGCTAGCTAAAGAGAAAGGTAATATGAACTCCTCCTCCTAGAGTGAGTAGAACTAAATTTTTATTGAGCTTATAAAGGTAATCCTATGAAGACTAGAGCAAGGATTTTGAGATCTAGCTCTAGGGTAGTGATATATTGTTACATAGTGAACTTTGGTCGTACATCAAAGCATGTAGTAGAGGTAAGATCCATGATTACAGGAGTAAGACTTACAAAAAATATGAAAATAATCTTATAGTGGAATGAGATTCTATGAATATTATAAATAGTTTGAATACGAAACAAACTACTAGTTGGAGCATTGAAAGTATTACTCAAGATGAATATACTATTAGGTATGGAGACATTTGTGATCTAGCACATCTATAGGGAAGGTAATATTACAACTAATTTTATGGCAAGCATGGTATTTCAAATGGATGGATCCAAGATATAGAATGATATTTTTCTAGAGTATTCGATGATTATAACTCTAAAAGAGAAAAATGCTTCTGATGCTGCTAAGTTAGGATTTGATCACTACAAAAAATCTAATAGCATGGGGCCAGTTTTCAAGGAAATTAAAATGAGATTGAAGAGTTGATTGAAAAAGGTTGCATATTAAATGAAAACTAGGTGAAAGCTTCCAAAGTCCTCAAGAAAGATGTATTTGGATATCTAATTTGAAGCTAATAGAGAATTGATTCAAGCTCCTGAAAACTTCTAATGAAACTAGATGAATTGTATTTAAGAAATATTGAATCTCTATGGAATAGAGTTAAATCAAAATTGTTGTATTAAGTATGCAACATGATGCTTTTTAGACCAAAATTTGTAATATATAAATGTTGGAAGTGATTTTTCTCTTTAAAAAATGTAAAAAGTTTGATGTCCTTTCAAAACCCTTCATTTACCATAGTAAAAAAAAAATCATATAACCAAACAATTATATTATTTAAAAATTATTAAACTTTTACAATTAATTTATTAAAATGTTTTATTATTAAAAAAAAAAATATTAAAATCAAAACAATATTTTTTAACTCAAAGAAAAATCGTTAACTTTCATCATCATAACCTTCCAGCATTAAATTCAATTCTAGTTATTTAATATAATCTGATCTATTCATGATAAATAAATTGTTACTATTATCAGTATAACCTTCATCCACCCTCCATAATAAGTGGCAGCTACATATCCTTTCTAACCATAGAATTAAACTTCTATGAAATTTTGGATTTCAAATTAGTTATCTACATTCCACAAATGAAGACAATAAAGTAAGATTTTACTTAAAAAAAAAAATACATGCATGCATAATGATATCCACTATAAAAAAAAAAAATACATGCATGCATAATGATATCCACTATAATAAGGGCTTCACGTTCTAGACTTTAGAACCAAGCTCAGTGTCCCTCCACACATCATTCACCATTTTTTTAAAGCCATGTTCCTCCCCACATCATTCCCCATTTTTTTAAAGCCATGTTATTATGTTCACACCCCTTATTACGTATTATTGTCCCTGTAGGCGACGCTAAATATAGCTATGCGTCGACGGACTTTACAAGGGTTTTCGTATTTCCCACTAGCGGTGCTGTTGGTAAACATTCCTACGAGGATTAAAATTAAAGACACACTAAACAAAATTTAAAGGTGAGATGGGGTCATACCTACACGTCACTCGCACTATAAATGTGTTCTCGTGCAATCTTTTTGTCTTTTTAGCTTTTCCAGATGCGAAGGATCTTTCTCACTGTCTTGGAATGAAAATTGGGCTCGTTTTCCGTTGGACGGGATGAAATAACTCTCAAGTAAAAGAAGAGAACCGTCTGAGAATCATAGGTTTTACCCATCACTGTGGGTACATGACTAGAAAGTATTAAGATGGAAGAAGATTGGCACGCCGCATAATTGCAGCCATATGATTTACATAAGTCACAACTGGTATATTTTACATTATTCACAACTGCTGCCGTAGTTGTTTTCCCTTTCGAGTTGGACATTTAGCTAGAAGCATCCACCTTAAATGAGTTCAAACAAGTTTTTCCTTCAAGGCCTTTACTCCAGAAATGGCGATAGTATTCTTCGTAGGTAAATCTTCTGTACCGAGGCGGGTTATCACTGCTGATTAAGGGAAGAGCAGGTTCAATTACTGCATCTGGCGAAGGGCAGTAAAACGTGGGAACCGAGATCCGTGCTTGAGATGAATTCACTACTGCGCGGTGAATTCCTCTTTTGTATATTCCGTTGCTCAAAACCTGCAACAAAAATACTTCGTATGCATACTAAGGGTAAAAAAATTAAGTAATTTTTTAACGATTTTATAGAACATGTTGAAAATGGTTTACTACAAGGAAATTATTTATCGAAATAATTATGCACCTGTAACTGATCTCCAATATTGACTACGAAAGCGTTTGGTATAGGCTTGACTGCGGCCCATCGTCCATTCTTAAGCACATGTAATCCTGAAACGTGGCCTTGAAGAAGAACCGTCAGAGTATTCGGATCTGAATGCTCCGGTAAACCAAGGGTGAGGTCAGGATTGGGGCAGCGAGGATAATAGTTTATCGCCATGTGTTGTGCGTGCTTTCCCATAGCTTTGTCCACAAAGTCTGGTTCGAGCCCCAGGCTCTCCGATATGGCAGCCAATAAGCGCAGAACCAGTGATCTTACCTCGTTGCAGTATTTGCTAACAATTTCTCTGCATTCACATGAGACAATATATTCCGATGCGCTGAAGCCAAGTCAATGAAGTGGAGAATACATATGATAAAGAAAATCAGCTGCGGAAGAGATATATATACCTGTAAGATGGAGGTTGTGAAGGCCAGGCGTCTATATATTCTTCTAAGGGAAAACAATAATGCCTCAGGTAGTCTCTCCAGTTATGTACTTTCTCTTTCTGAAGATTGAAGCTAGTTGACAAGCGCACCACGCGAGAAGTGTCCTCAGAATAAAATTGCTGTCTGTATTCGAGAGGCATGCTAAAGAACTCCTTTGCAACTTCCAGCATGCCGCTGATAACCGTCCCAGGCACCCCGTGGTTCACTATCTGACGAAAGACATGCGAAGACGAGTACGAAAATAGAAGATAAGTGAGCAAAAAATAAAAAAAGATTTCTAATAGGGCCAATTGTAAGGTTATAAGTGCTAGTGGCCAAAACTACTAGTCGAAGCAGAATAATCGTGACATCCAAAATTAAATAATCTACTTGAGAGAAGAAGAAACCTGGAAAAATCCATCTTCTTTACAAGCACGTTGGAGCTTCTGCATGACCAATTGTTTGCTAGGGCCGTTGAGTTCACTTAGATCTAGCACAGATATACTATCAGATAAGTCTACCTCGTTCAGCCTCGGCCTCTCGCTTGGAGGTCTGATAAAATCCACTGGAATTTGAAGATAGTTATGACATCGATCAGAAATCAGTTTTGTTCCCCGTTTGGCGTCCGTGTTCTTTTTATCAGTAAAAGTTTTCTCCTGTGTTGACAGCACGTTTGCCATGGCCGCTGCTCCTTCTTCTTCTCCTTGTCTCGAAAAGGTCTCTCTTGTGCACTCAACCATTGCATATAAAATGAGAGGCGATGACGGGCGTTGTATGTATAGCATACGTGTAAGAAAATGAGAAGAGAGTATTGACGGGCGTGGTATGTATAGCATACGTGTAAGAAAATGAGAAGAGAGTATTATAATGGGAAGTTGCACCGATACATCTGATCTATAGGTAGAAACTGAAGTTGGAGAGTTGGAATTTATAGTGTCAAATTTTTATGGCAGAAAACACCTACATTAGCCATCATTTTCGAAGCCACGCCAGCGCTGATTTAATTATTATCGAGAGATGTCTAGTCTCGCTGGCCTATTTTTTCAACGGGCACTTGAAGTTGAACGCCTGGACTGCAAGCGGGCAGACACGCATAGAAGCGGAGTGATTCATGGAATGATGTCATGGATTTTCTTTAACTTTTGGTTTTAGTGAACTATACATCTCGGCGCGTAGTTGGTCTTGTCGTAACGTGGAGGGCATAAGATCTTAAAGTCGTGGCGTCAATTAAAAAAAAATCCCGGCTTTTGTCTGTGGTGCCTGTTGTTGACGGTGATAACGTGATATGCTTTGGGGCTTTGTTAGGTGCATGTATATCAATATACTATTATATTGATCACACATATTAGGATATAGGATTAGTGGATTGGTAAGTGCTATTTTAGTTGGGCACTTACCAAGAAGAGACCTATGTTCAAACCTTGGTGGTGTCAGTTGGTAAAGGGAGTAGTTTTATTTGAATACTCTCAGACCGATGACGATGGTACGAACCCTCGTTGTCTCACGGCGCTGGAACCCCTCAAGCGGCCGATGTCATAACCACTCAAGCGGTCGGTGCCGTAACCCCTCAAGCGACCGCCGTCATTCCACGGTGCCAGATTAACGTAGACGAGACACAACAGGGGTTATAAGGGGCATCCCAAACCCAAGATTCGAACCATGCTTGATAGTAAAATGTGACTGTGGATGCAAGGGATTCCCCAAGAAGAAAAATAAGATTGACTATATTTTAATAATTTATTATAATAAATGGAGTTTCTCATATTTAAGAATATAAAATTATAATGTATATGGGTAGTTGAGATGGGTCACATATAATATAACTTTTGATTATATTTCAACATTTTATTATAATATGTAGAGTAAGAGTTTAAGAAAATGGTGCATAAAAAACAATATTTTTCATTGTAATCAAACAATTTATGTAAGTGTTTTTTAATAGTTTTGGTTTTTGAAGTGGATTTGGAGTGATTATTGATTTAAGGAGTATTATCCATGCTGCTCTAAGTAAAGTATATTATTTATATTTGTGTCTATGGATTGTTTTTATAGATGTTAATTGTGGGTGAATAATTTGATATATATGCATATTGGTGGTTGTTTTATTCTTAATAAGAATAAGGGTTCTTAACAACTGGTATTACAACAACAATTATAGTAATGAGGATTATGTTTTTTATAGATTGTAAAATTAGGGCAAAGTTTTTCAAAAAAATTCTCATCTTACACAAGTTATATTCATTTTTTCAAAAATTATAGTCAAGATATTCTTGCACCATCATGTATATCATTTTGAGTATTACAAAAATGTTTTATCATAGTTAAACATTGATCAACATTAAAGGATTTATTGTTGTTTGAAGCTAGGTTATCAACGTTGTTTTTTGGCTATACAAAAATTCATCAAAAAATAAAAAATCATCTCTCAATCTATAGTTCAATTCATTCCAAGCAGTATTGAGGTAGATATGACCTTGTGAAGTTAGCCATCTAAGATAATGGTAGTGACAATTTTTTAAAATGTATTTTTTCATAAAATAAAATTCAAACATATCAATTAGTTGGGGTAAGCAAATGTGACCAAGAAATCATGAATGATTTATGAAAAAAAATATTTGTATTAACCATATAGTTTAGGAACTATAGTTTAAATAGGTTACAAAAAAGGTAATCAAACTAAATGAACAGGAGATTACACCAAACAATCTTCCAAGAGGAATAGAGTTTGGTTTAGAACTCTTCCACCTAGGATATTTAGGAAATTAACCATTAGATATTTAAGACAGTAAATATCTACATGGTAGAAGATAGAAAAAGTAAATGTAATAATCTACCCAAGTAGTGTAATGCAATATAATACCTATTTTACCTAGTGGATTAACAGGGTAAATATCCCAAAGAATGAAATATTACTCTAATATCCCCCCTTATTACATTATTTAGGTAAAGTATATAACTGCTCCAATATAGTTGAAGTAAATGTCGATCTACTGGTTCTTGCTCTATCACAGTACTCTTGTTGCTTCTAAGCAAAAAGTGGGTCATTCCTCACTTTGTCTTTGCACCAATGAATATCCTTATAGTAATCTCATCATCCAACTGAATTGCATAGGTAATCAGCCGTTGCAATTGCTAGGTATAGTAGAATAGATCACTTCATACGATGTTCATTCGGTTACAATATGAGTTTGCAAAATATAAGGTAGCTAAGGTATCGGTCACCGTAAAAAATGCACCCTTATAAGTTCCCCCCTTCTTGTTGAAAACATGTTGTAATTAATTTTTGAAAGAAGTATGACTAAGGTGTCGGTCATTGCCGAAAATGCACCCTTATAAGTCTTCTTCCCTTTTTACAAAAAATTGTGAAGAAAAGAAATGTATATCCCCCCTTAATTGCAAAATATGTGCAACACAAGAAGCTTTGTGAAGGATTTTACAAATATTGCCTCCTAGGCAATTTTACACCAGAAAAATTCCCTCCTTTTGTTACAAGAACTTCAAACAATGAGAGTTTGCTATTTATGAAGCCTAAAAGAGGTACAAACACCCCTTTATTACAAGTACTTCAAACAAAAACTTATACTATTTATGAAGCCTAAAAAAGAGAGAGAAAATAGTATTTGCTTAAGGTGACAAAATATGTTTTCCCTCTACAATATTTTCTTAGCAATGAGCACTCTGTGTGCTTTTTCTGAACCAGAATAAGAATAGGAACTAGACACTTCACTAGCAATATTGCCTTTGTTTTGCTTCTGTGTTGTGCCTTTGTCTTTCATCTTAGTTTTCCATGCTGAATAATTAGGACCTTTAAGCAATTGTGTATCAGTTAAGTATTTGATAGTTGCCATGATGAAGGTCCTAGAATTTGCACTAAGATGATCTTTCTTTCACTCTCAAGTGGTATTTAATGGCACTTGCCTGAAAACTCACTTGAAGAGAGATAATCAGTTGGAGGAAATTAAGCCAAACAAATAAGAGATGAAAGATAATTCACTCAAAAAGATATTTAATGACACCTGCCTGAAAATCCTCTTGAAGAGGGATAATCAATTTGAGGAAATTAAGCCGAACAAATAGAGTGAATTAGAGGTTTTTGTTTGTAGGAGAGAATATCAAGTGAATATTGGCTTTAAATCTGTGCAATGGTTAACACAAATTTATTATGAAATTTTAAGGTATGGTGTTAGGACCCTCCTAACATATCCTAATTACTTATATTATTTATTCATTATATTCTAGGGTCACAACCCTTCACTCTTACAACTATTAGAATAGGTATTTAAATGCAATCCACATATGATAATAAGGCATCATCGAACAAATATATAAATTAAGTCTATTGTGGGTTTTCTACCTTATAATCAAAAAGTGATTCAATATAAAAATGATCCTGCTTCCCGCACCATTTAGTTTCATACCATCTGGATCAGAGCTAGATCAAGGAGCAAATTCACCATTAAAATTTTTCCACCACACATTTTAGCCAGTCCACATTTGCGAGAACGCAAACAACATTCATGCTTCACGGATCCGTGTCAAAATCCTCGCAAAAAATTAAACCTTCTCCTAAGGTACGAATTAAGTTGTCTTACACCCAAATTGCTTGACCTTTCACGTGGTGACCTGTGGCTGTTTTGAAAAAGCTAAAATCTTCAACACAGCATCAAGGTTTTCGATGTCCGAAATGCAAAGGAAAAAAATTAAAATTATTATTATTTATTTATTTTTTTTGCTCACCTGTACCAAGTCATATTGATTGTTACCTACACCAACCGCAATGGCTGAAGGACGATGATCACTAGATTTCATTCATGAGAAACACAAAAGGCTCACTGAAGAAGTTCAATAGGAAAGAGAGGAGAATACCCGTACCACAAGAGAACTCTTTAAGAAAATATTTGCAATGGATGTTAAACTTGATGCCATCAGTCAAAATTAGGCAACAACACATGCAAATTTACCCAACCACGGGTCATCAAACCGAGCAATGTTAGGATGCCCACAAACTTCCATTCTACCTCGAACGACCAAATTAGACTTCCCAAAATTTGAAGGAGGATACCTTGCAAACTGGATCTACTGAGCAGAGCAATATTTCTCACTAAATCAAATTTTGGAAATGCAAAAAGTGCATATCGCCTCCTTCCACTTGGAAAATGATGCCATCCAATGGTACCAATGGTTCGAGAAAACTAACGGCACTCCGACGTGGTCAACCTTTACACAAAATCTATTAGTGTGATTCGGCCCTAGCAAGTTTCAAAGATTTACATGGGCCCTCACTAAATTATGCCAAACCACTTCGGTAAGCGAATACCAAGCATAATTTGAAAGGCTAGCTAATCAAACATCTGTATTAGACGTTGAATTCTTTCAAGAATGTTTTGTCAACAGATTAAAAGAAGAAATTCGAATAGAGGTGCAAATGTATAACCCTACAAACATGTTAGAGACCATCGGCTTGGCGAAATTAGCGGAGGATAAAATCAAGGCATGGAATCGGTTCACAAAACCAACTTGGGGGAAACCATCAAACACTTATACCAACCCCAAACCAATGTAAAATGGACAAACCCAAAACTCTTACACAACCCCCAAAATTAACCTCGCTCTACCAATTAAGCTTTTGAGTTTCAAGGAAATGAAGGAAAGACAAGCTAAGGGTCTTTGCTACCATTGCAATGAGAAATTTGACAGAAATCATAAATGTGCCTCATGGAAATTATATATTCTAGATGCCATAGAGGAAGGGAATTCTACTGAAGAGGAACCTGAACTTGAAGTAGAGGTATTATCCAACACACTTGAAAGTGACGAAGAAAATGCACCAAAGGTTTCCTTCAACGCCCTTGCCAAATTTTTTGCCCCTCAAACAATGCGAGTTAAAGGGTATTTTAAGAAACAAAACCTTACCGTGCTCCTAGATTCTTATAGCATGCACAATTTTATCGATCCAAATGTGGCTAAACAAGAAAATTGTTTTATATACCCTTGCAATAACTTCGAAGTAATGATTGGAAACGATGAAAAAATTGCATGCAAAGGAAAATGCAGAAATATAAAACTAACTATGGGGGTTTATAACATGAAATGCGACATGTACGTCCTACCCCTAGGTGGGTGCGACATTGTACTAGGCGTACAATGGTTATGAACCTTGGGTGTAGTCCAATGGGAATTTGATGAACTATGGATGAAATTCACAGCAAAGAACCAAACCTATATTATCCAAGGCCTGAAATCAGGACCTTCCCAAATCGTTAGCTCACATAGAATGGAGAAAATTATCCGAAGAGGAAACAAAGGAATGGTCACCCAATTATTTTCAATTCAACCTAGTCACAAAGAAGACAAGACACCAGAGTTACAAAATATTTTAGACCACCATAAGGCGGTATTCAATGAACCAAAAGGACTACCTCCACAACAAAGTCATGATCACACTATTCCACTATTTCCAAGGCATCACCCTCCTAATATTAGACCTTATCATTATCCATACATCCAAAAGACCAAAATAGAGAAATTAGTACAAGATCTTCTTAAGGTATGAGTCATTAGACCTAGAAAAAGCCCTTACTCCTCTCCAATTATTTTAGTTCAAAATAGGATGGCTTATGGCGTTTATGTGTTGATTTTCGAGCGCTCAATAAAATGACCATCAAAGATAAATTTCCTATTTTGGTCATAGACGAGCTATTATATGAACTCCACGGGGAAGCTTATTTTTCCAAGTTAGACTTACGGTCAGACTACCACCAAATACGAGTCAATGAAAAGGATATTCCTAAGATGGCATTTCACACTCACGAAGGGCACTACGAATTCTTGGTGATGCCATTTGGCCTGACCAATGCTCCTTCTACCTTTCAAAGTCTAATGAATAAGGTATTTCACCCTTTTCTTCGTAAATTTATATTATTTTTCTTTTATGACATTTTGATTTATAGCAAAACATGGGAAGAACATTTGGACCATGTTAGACAAGCGTTCCAAATCTTGGAGGAAAATCAACTTTATGCAAAAAGATCAAAGTTTTCCTTTGGAAAACAAGAAATTGAATACTTAGGGCATATTGTCTCAAAGGAAGGAGTTATGGTAGATCCTTCCAAAATTGAGGAGGTGAAAAATTGGCCTATTCCAAAAACCTTAAAATCTCTACGTGGGTTTCTTGGACTAACGGGATATTATAGAAAATTTGTCCAAAATTATGGTAAAATTGTTGCTCCTCTAACAACATTACTTAAGAAAAACGCTTTCAAGTGGTCGTCTAAAGCGGATGAGGCCTTTATCACCTTGAAAGTTGCAATGTGTACCACCCCTGTTCTAGCCATGCCCAACTTTTCTAAACCGTTCATCATTGAAAGTGACACTTTAGGAATAGGAATGGGATCCGTACTCATGCAGGATGAAAGGCCTCTAGCTTTTATAAGCAAAGCATTTTCTCCTAAGAATTTAGCTCGCTCTACGTATGAAAAAGATATGTTGGCGATTGTCCATGCTATTCAACATTGGAGGCCTTACCTTATTGGCCAACATTTCATTATATGCACTGACCATCATAGCTTGAAGTATTTTTTGGAACAAAGGACTAATACCCCGAAACAACAAAAATGGGTTACTAAACTTCTTGGCTATGATTATGAAATTACATATAAAAATGGAAAGGAGAACATAGCAGCAGATGCACTTTCTAGAAAATTTGAAGATATACCTCAAGTCCATTCTCTTTCCTCCCTTATTCCTAAATGGGTAGCTGAGGTGCATGAAGAATGGATAAATGATCCTACTATCCACGCCTTAATTCAACAACTTCAACATAATCCTACTAGCAAAAATCCATACACTTGGAAGGACAATATATTAAGATACAAAGGGAGGATGGTCCTCACCCCCAATTCAACTTATCATGAAAAACTTCTTCATGAGTTACATACCTCACCCACTTGCAGGCCACTCAGGGTTCTTAAAAACCTATAAAAGAGCCACTACCTCCTTCTATTGGGTAGGAATGAAAAATTACATAAAAAACTTTGTAAAAGAATGTGAAGTTTGCCAAAGACAAAAGGGGGAGACCCTCGCTATTCCAGGATTACTTCAACCTCTTCCTATACCCACCAAAACATGGGCAGATATTTCTATGGACTTTATTGAAGGATTACCAAAATTAGGAGGAAAAACAACCATTTTTGTAGTCGTTGATCGTTTATCTAAACCATTTTTGTTTCGTGGCTCATCCTTATACCAATAGCACTATAGCCCACATCTTCCTAGATAACATCTTTAAATTACATTGTATGCCCT
The DNA here is from genome assembly GCA_028583015.1 of Wollemia nobilis. Taxonomy (NCBI): domain Eukaryota; kingdom Viridiplantae; phylum Streptophyta; class Pinopsida; order Araucariales; family Araucariaceae; genus Wollemia; species Wollemia nobilis. Next base: position 523,205 of record JAQPPZ010013509.1, on the reverse strand, counting down.
CCACAATTGTTAGTGACCGCAACCCAACTTTCACTAGCACCTTTTGGAAGGAATTGTTCAAATTACAAGGTACCCAACTTCGTATGAGCTCTACTTACCATCCTCAAACCGATGGCCAAACAGAAGTTGTAAATAAATGCTTGGAAACATACCTTCGATGTTTTGTTTCTACTCAACCACTCCATTGGGTAAAGTGGCTTTCACTAGCGGAATGGTGGTATAACACTTCATAGCATACATCCATCAAAATGACTCCTTATGAAGCACTATATGGTCAAACACCACCACCCCTCACTTCCTATATTCCAAGGACTACACAAGTCCATGCGGTGGAAATGGAACTTGCTAATAGAGATGACATACTACGGATCCTAAAAGAGAACCTACACACCGCCCAGCATCGCATGAAGCAGCATGCCGATTAACATAGAAGCGAACATAGTTTCCATGAGGGTGATATGGTTTTCTTATGTCTCCAACCTTACCATCAATCCTCTATTAAACAAAAAGGTTCTCAGAAGTTAGCACCCAAATTTTATGGGCCATATAAAGTTCTCCAATGTATTGGGACCATTGCTTACAAACTAGAGTTTCCTCCCTCTTCCAAACTTCACCCTGTATTTCATGTATCTTGCCTTAAGCTCATAGTGGGAGCCCATATCACGACACAACCCACTCTCCTTGAATTATCCAATGATGGAGTACTTCTAGTCAAGCCAGAAGCTATCTTGGATCATCACTCTTGTCACCTTCGTACTCGTGATATCACGAAAGTTTTAATCCATTGGAAAGGTCTACCTTTAGAAGACGCAACGTGGGAAAATTTTCAAGATATCCAACAACAATTTCCAAATTTCTAGCTTTGAGGACAAAGCTCCTTTAAGGGGGGTGGCATTTTAGGACCCTCCTAACATGTCCTAATTACTTATATTATTTATTCATTATATTCTAGGGTCACAACCCTTCACTCTTACAACTATTAGACTAGGTATTTAAATGCAATCCACATATGATAATAAGGCATCATCGAAAAAAAATATAAATTAAGTCTATTGTGGGTTTTCTACCTTACAATCAAAAAGTGATTCAATATAAAAATGATCTTGCTTCCCGCACCATTTAGTTTCATACCATATGGAGTGTTCTTGATTCTATGACTTATAATTGTAAAAATAAATAATGCAATAATCAAACAAGAATACCGACAAAATTCTTATCATCTAGGTGTCGGATGCAACCGAAAATGCACCTAATATGCCAATGAAGGTGTCGAGTAAAATAGAAAATGCACCTTTTAATTTTTGCAACAAAATGTGAAATTGTGTTGTGCAAAAAATTGATATGTTTTTGTCTCCTTGTCTTACAATTTTGCAAATAATGTGACAATAAACAATTGTCTATATTTTCTAATTTTGCAAAATAAACAAGTTTGATTTGTTTTAAGTGCTCCTCTCTTTTGTGTTACAAATTTGTAAAAGAATTAAAATTTTTTGTCTTCCCCCTTTTGTTTTGCAAATTTAACAAATAGCACTCCTTTCAAGACAAGTCGAAACATGACCCACATTTGAAATGCTTCTAGAACTAGTCGACACATGACTTAGTTTATATGGAACCAATGTCACAATTTCTTCTCAATTTTTTGCAAAAAATAAGATGTGCAATTTCTTGTCTTTTATCCCTCCTTGGAGAAAACAATTGCACAAATTTTGACTTTGAATTTTGCAAGTTCTGGTGACTCCTTGGGTTACATTTTTGGAAAATAAGAATCACAAAATGTGATATTTCCCCACTTTTATTTTGTAAAATTAACAAGGGTTTTGAAGAAGAGTTGTAGGCTTCAAATTTGCAACAAAATCATGCTAAGTTCTTGTCTTTTATCCCCAAATTTGGAGAAAACAAAGAATATAAATTCTTGTAGTTGCAAAATAGAACCCTTTTTATTTTATTTTAATGCATAATTTCTAATTAATTTTAAGCATCAAATTAATTAATAAAAAAATAATTTTGTTAAAAAATCATGATTTTAAAACAAAATATATTTAATTATTAAGAAAAAAACTCAAAACTAAGTAAAAATTACAAAAAAAATAAAAAAATTACCTTAAGACCATTTTGTGTGGTGCCCCTTCTATAAAAAAATGTTGATAGTGTCCCCGTGGGGAGTCGAACCCGCGACCCTACGGGACTTAGCCCTTGGCTGGCTCTTCAAGCTAGTCGGGCTATCCCGCCCGATGAAGCTTGAAGGGGAAGGCCTTCACCTTGAAGGCTTCCCTACGACGGAGTGGGAGTAAAGTGGGAATAATCCCACATGTGTCCCATGGATGCAATTTTACACTTTAAAAGGGCAAATATGCCCTTTACTTGGCGACTGCCTTTGGACAGTCAATTCAAGTCATGTTTTGGTCCCTGCCACTTGTCGATGGTAGTCTGGTCCATGCATCGTGTCCGATGGCTATCCACCACCTCTCAGTCCACCACATTTCTGCTTCTGTGTCATGTTTGGTTGGTTTCAAATGGCTATCTACCATGCATCAGTCCCATTCCAAGTCAACATATAGTGGCTATCCACCATGTGTCAATTTATATTAGGTTGACACATCATATCCTAACCCTCAGGAGTCGTACCAACTGCCAAGTCAAAACCCCATCATCATGTCAACAAGTGTCGTCCACCTCCTCAGGATCTGAGCCCACACCATCCACCTCCTCAAGATTCGAGACCACACTTGATGACATTAGCCTTGCCACATCACCTCCTCGATATTTGAGCCCATGCCAGATGATGTCAACCTTGTCAGACCCTCGAGCCATGGGCTAGCGACATCAGTGTCTAGGTTAGGAGTCTAGTGCACTCCTTCGAGAGTGTGAAGGTGCTTCGGCCATCTAGGAACTCCCGGTTGGGTTGGCCATGTGGGAGCGTGAGGGCGCTCCTGCCCTCTAGGCACTCCCAGTTGAGTTGGCCATGTGAGAGCGTGAGGGCACTCCTGACCTCTATGTGCTCCCACTGGCTTGCTATGGGTATGCTATCCCTATGGGAGGGAGCCTCAAAAAGGCTCCTTTCGTGACCCCTTGGGCACGATCATGTGATCACTGATAGGAAGTGTGTTTCCCGATCGATCGACTGTGGGTGCTCAAGATCATTGACATATAGGGCCTTGCCGGTAAATCTCATGTGGGCCCCAAAGCCTATTGAGGTGGGGTCGGGGTGGACCTGGAAAAAAATCTAGGTTGCTACCTCCTCTGCCTCTAGGCTTAGTGGGTTAAATAAATCATTAATCAAACATTAGGAACTTAGGAACTTTAGGAAGATAGGAAAAATAAATTAAAGTCACCAAATGAAAATGGTGCTTCCTCATACATGATCGCCTTCACCTTCTCTAGCGGAACGAATATGTCTCATTGCACTTCCTCATCTTGTCTAGTGGAATGAAGTTTCATTGCACTTCCTCCCTCTAGCTCCCTCCAGATCTAATACCAATGTGACCAAGAAATCATGAATGATTGATGAAATGAAATATTTGTATTAACCATATAGTTTAGGAACTATAGTTTAAATAGGTTAAAAAATAGGTAATCAAACTGATTAATAGGAAATCACGCTAACTAATCTTCCAAGAGGAAGAGAGTTTGAATTAGAACTCTTCCACCTAGGATATATAGGAAATTAACCATTAGATATTTAAGAGAGTAAATATCTTGTAGAAGATAGAAAAAGTAAATGTAGTAATCTACCCAAGTAGTGTAATGCAATATACTACCTATTTTACCTAGTGGAGTAAAAGGGTAAATATCCCAAAGAATGGAATATTACTCTAACAACAAATCAGTTGCAGTTTAATTTATTCTAAAAAAATTGTAGATCTAATTGTTCATATAAAAGAATAGATGATATTTGATAAATTTATTTTTGAGAAATCCTAATTTATTGAATCCAAGCTTCTTTTAAATTTTTTTTTGAGTTGAGGTCATGGAGTTGTAAATATTCCATGTGATATTGTTAATTTTTATATGCTTTGATGATTTACATTATGGAGTGAATGATATTTAAATATAACGCATTTACCAAATTTAGCATAACCAAATATAACCAATGTTGCTACCCTTGACCACTAGTGGATCTATATACCATGTATTGAGTGGTTTCATTCAAATGATATTCACATTATCTATGATGTAATAATTCCTAAAATTATCTCTTATTACATCATGGTCTAGAGTTTCTTGGAGATTAAACTTCAAAATGCTTTAAACTTGATTTATTCGAGTGGCTTTGTGAAGATGTTTGCATGTTGTTCTTGGGTAAGACAAATTTGAACTGAATGTTGTGTTTGTTGAACATGATCTCATATGAAATGGCATTGAATATCAATGTGCTTGGTCTACTCAAGAAACACTAGATTACGAATAAATTAAGCAGCCATTAATTATCACAGTACATTGTTATTAGTTTACTTTGTGGTACACCAATACTTGCCAACATACTTTCAACTATATTGTCTCATAGACTACTCCACCTATTGCATGATATTTTATTTTTGTGGAAGTTCAAGCAATTTTTTGTTGTTATTTTCTTCTGTATGATATAGTTGTAATACTAGAAAGAATATGTATCCAAAGGTGGATTTTCGATCATCTTTACAACTTGCATAGTCTACATTTATGTAACCATTTAAGAGGAATTTATCACTCTTTTTGAATTCTATACTGTACTCAATGACACCTTGTACATTTATTTAGATATATTTTTTTACATTCTAATATGCCATTTATTGGTTCTACACAATTCACAAAAGGTTACTGGCTACAAAGATAATATCTATTCTAGTATAAGTTAAGTAGATGAGACTTCCAACTAACTTATGATATAGAGTTTCATTTACCAGAGGAGAGGAACAAAAACATGAGAGTTGTGGCCCATATTACATAAGAGTCATCATAGACATACAATAATTCATGTGATATGTCTCAAGAAGAGTCTTGGCATATTTGTTTTGTGAGACAAATATGTGGTTATGGGTATGCCATACCTTTAATCCTAGACAATAATGCAAGAGTCAAAGTTTAGATATCCAATTTTGGCACACCAAATTTGTAAACACACATTAGGAAACCCAATTAGTTGATTAATAACCTCAACCCAAATTTTCAACCCATTTGCATCCTATGATGAAATTGTTAAGAAACTGTAGCAATTTCATTAAACTAGCTTTATTGCTAAATTCAAATTTCTCTCATACTCAGCTTGACCCCCAATGGTCAAGAGGATGATATCGCTAGATAGAAAATACCATTAGAAAAAATTGTAAAGTAGCAATTTTATATCTTGAAAATATAAGCTTCTAACATTGGGTTCTCTACCTCCTTGAGTTGTATTTATTTTATGAGGTAATCCCACCTCATATCCATGCCAACTATAAAATCAAACACTTACTCTTTTATGATTTATCGGTTTATTCTTTAGATACTATGCATTTGAATTCTTATAGTGCAAATTCTTATCACCATGAATGCTCCTCTCTCTCTCTCTCTCTCGAAGGATCTAAAATTTTTATAATCTAGACCCTTGAGGAAGCTCTCAACAACACATCTACAATGCAATAAAACTTTATCAAATTGCTCTCTTATGCTCTCTAGTGCTCTCTAGTTCTCTCTCACTTGCTTAAAATTCTAATATTTGAAAGATCTAATTGGTAAGCCAAAATTGGGGGCAAGGGAGGAGGGAATACCAAGCCATTTTGTGAAATATAACCTTGACTTATTTAATTTTGTTTTCACTCACTCTTTTCTTGCCTTATTTCATAGCTTAGTAGAATTTGCTTTCTCTTTCACATGTATTTCCTAACTTCCTGTAATTTCAAATAATTTACAACATTTGCAAGTTTTATCCAAATTTTGGGGTTTCTTGAGAATGCTTCTAGACTTCCTTAAGCCACAAAACCTCATATTTGATGTTAATAATCCCCCATTGGTTGTAGTAAATGATATTTTTAGACCTATATATTTCTATTAATGATATTGATATTAAGAACCTTTTATTTCCTTTTGTTGCATACCGTCTCAATTTTCAATTATCTATTCAAAATTATGGAATGGGAGTATTAATTTCATCGTAGGAAAAAATTGCCAAGCCCTATAATACTATTTTTTTTGTACTTTATCTTATTGAGTTGTTGCCATTTTTGTCATTATGCCACATTCCAATTTTATGGGTAAAATTTTGATTAAATCATTTTTGTAAAATTTGTCAAGTACAATGAAATAAACAATTACAATATTTTTTGTCACCAATATATTAATTTGCTGTTTGTTTTAATGATAATCCTTGTCACTTTATTTTCATGAATGTCACAATATGGAATAATGGAGGTATAAAGAAAAACATATGTCATTGCAATATGATATAATGAGAAGAAAATTGTTTTTCAAGTCAAGGAGATGTTCGAAGTGTGAAATATTATTTTCAAAACAAAGGAGTCCAAAATTTAGTAGATTATATTTCGCTCCAAAAAAATATGTCAGGATACCAAGTTGTTGAGCTCTGGATATTTAAAGAAATAAAAAACTCATTTGCCTCAAGGGAAAGGTAAAAATTATGATTCACCCTCCTTGAGGGTGAAAGCCCATGGTAAGCTCTTTGGGAAAAAGTTACATTGTGTAAGGAGGGCAAACAATCTATTAAAGGTTTGAATAGTCAGGGGTCTTTTCACCCTTGATGAGAGGTGAAATACTCATTCACCTCTCATCGGGGGTAAAAATACCCTTGACTATTCAAACCTTTAATAGATTGTTTGCCCTCCTTACACAATGTAACTTTTTCCCAAAGAGCTTACCATGAGATTTCACCCTCAAGGGAAGTGAAATACTCGTTCATCCTCATGAGGGCAAAAGTGTAGTAATGCCAAATGAATATATATATGAAGGTGCACCGTGGACTTTGTGCAAAGAAATGTATAGCAAAGATAACTTTAATAATTCAACTATGGTTTCACCTTTGAAGTAAGATAAAGATTCATATGAAGAGTTGACTAGTCAAAATTGTATTCGCCCCTTTGTAGAACGAAACCATGATGTGCGAAAGGATTTTCAAAAGTATAAAGTCTTATGTTGGGAAGAGACCAAAATTTCCAATGCGATAAAGGTTTTTTGTGGTTTATTGACTGAATTAAAAAAGAAAAGGGTCAAAAGATATAGATCGTTCACCTCAAGGAAGATGTGAAAACATTTTTTACCCCCCTTGTAGGTGAACACATAAAGGAAAATGTGGGGCCCAATTTCAAAGTCATCAAATAAATGAGCACCTCATATTCAAGCTAAGCATGGAACCAAAACAGTGAAATGTTTGCAAGATATTAAAGCACCAAGAGCTATGCAAAATAGTCAACTACTCATTCACCTCAACAAAGGGGGGTGAAAGTGTAATAAAGAAAATATTGCAGAGTGGGCCTCACTATAACATATGTTTTAAAAGATGAAATAATTTAAGTATTTTCTCCTAATCAGTGTCGCACAAAAATGAAATTATGCTATGATAATAGTATAAGAGAAATGCTATGGTGAAATACATTCACCTCAAGGGAAGGGTAAAAGTCCAATTCACCCCATATTGATGCAATAGTTAATTATTAAGACTTTAGGAGGACTGTTCATTGAATACAAATAAAAGCAAATAATTTTGATGGTTGAAGTGGACCCGGGTCCCAAGGTCGTCAGAGTTGCTTCAACCAGATATTCAATGAAATAAGCAAAAGTGCTTATATGACTTTGAAAAGTTCTTTCACCCTTACTTTGGGTGAACAAATATAGCTGAAGGTGAGTAAAGAAATATTGGTGGGACCTATATTGTGATAAGTTAAGAGGAAATCAAAGTATTTTTAATGAAAACTTATTCACCCTACATGAGGAAGAAAGCTCTATTTGCCTCACAATGGGGTGAAAATATATTTTGTAAATAATCAAAGTGCAGTAGGGAGGTCCCATCCAAAAAAAATTCGAATGAGTTTCACCCCAATAGGAGGACAAAAAGCCTCGTTCACCCTTCTCTAAGGTGAAGATGGTTTTCAAATGAAAACTTCATTAAAATATCATGAATATGCATGAGAGGAGATAGTGATGGAATGGAAAGGAAGAGGTGCAAGTTCAATATTACAGTGGAAGGTTCATAAATTTGATGATTAAAAATACTGCTTAATCAAGGTTGATTTTGCCTATCCTTAGGGCAAAGTCATATAAAAGCTTTTCTAGAATAGAGTAAAAAATTGACTAGCCGTATGCATAATAATTTATGCTTGAATTTGTCGTTATTAGGGAGTAAAAAAGAATAGTTGAAAGAGAGGGATGATTCAAGTTTCATGGTGACAATGATGAATTCAAGGGCATATGTTGAAAGCACTAACTAAGATTTTGCAAAGAAGAAAATGTTTACAAAGTTTTATTTGAAAGTATGGGAAGCAAATTTATATTTACGAAATGTATATAGAGAATTTTTTTCCTGAATTTAAATTTAAAGTGCTAGTTACACCCTTCAGGTGGACTTGATACCATGACAACGCAAAGGCAATTTTCAAAGAGGAACTAGAAAATTTTATTAAATGAGGCATATATGGATATTCGTTCTTGGTTTCTTAATGGTGGAAAGAAAAATTTAATAACATAGAGTGATCTTCATGATTTCCAAAATACCACCACCAGTATTGCTCATTTTCAAGATATTTTTGAATGCCCGGTGGACTTCTTGGGCCAGTGCGAATTTCAAAGCACAGTAGAAACTAAAGGTCAACAATCAAACCCCATATTTTCTTCCAAATATTATTGAGTTCCAATGCAGTTGTCTCCATATCAGTTAGACTTTACAAGATTCCTCCTTCAAATCTGGATTACTATTCTTTCGTAACTAATTTTGAGGAATTTATTCTTTGATGTCCCTGATCTGTAAGCATTTTTTCTCTTTATGAATTAAATGAGAGAGGTGAAAACCTCTATAAATTTCTCAAGTTATCTGCATCAATAGAAGGAATTTGGCTTCTGATTTTATAAGAAATTTTTGTGTGTGATCTCTTTCTATCTTATGCATTTCTATTTTATGCTCATATTCATTATCTACTATCAAGTTTAAATTCTGTATTTGAATTTAAAAATTGTTGGTGAGGGAGTGAGTCCTGGAATGCAATTCTGGAAGTTGTCTCTGCAAATTTGTAAGTAAATTATACTGCCTTTTTTTATTACATGTTGCTACAACACTTGGGTGGAATTCTTGCTACTAGTCTCTCCTAAATCCTACACTTTGGCCTATGGCTATATTTCCCATTTCTTTCTGCAATTTCTATTTCTTTCCTGCAATTCTATACTTCAAACCCATGTAGGATTAGTAAGGGAGCTATCCCTCTCTAGAGATTTGCCTGAAGGATATTCCTTTCCTTCAGCCTTTCAATGTTGATCGTGTCTAGGGTGCATAAATGTAAGTTTTATTTTTAGGCATATATTTGACCAATAATTTTTGGCACGCCTGATGGGATCTTCAAAAGTTCCACTTTCAAAAATATTAATGTTTGATGTTCACCTTTGTGTTGTATGGTTAGAACATCTAGTGACTTAGCTATACCCAGAAGCCTTAAAACATGAAGGCAATGAGAGTTTTAATTCATGATCATAATATCGAAGGCCAAAAATCCTAAAAACCTTGTTGCAATCTTTGAACTTGACACCCAAAAATTAGGATAACATCCCAGGTTAGTCATCCCACCTCATACATCATCCATGAAATCTTCTTAGTTAGCTGGTGTGTTTTCCATTCCTTTGAGTCTAGCTAGTACTGCTACTAGTATTCCACCTCCTCAACCACACACACCAATAAATATGGCTTAGAATCCACCACCATAGCAACCATAGCTACCAAGGCAATTTCTAGCATGGAATAGCTCAAGATCTTTAAACCTACAAGTAAAAAATCCAATCCCTCAAGCAGTATTGAAGGCTTTACCTACCTATGATGCTACTGGTAAGACTACTTATGAGCATATCCAATATGTGGTTTCTTTGACAATAATCCATGACATCGTATATGAAGATATTATTGTGATATTACTTGTGTTGTCACTCAGAGGAAAGTTTTTGTATTGCTACCGGTCCCTGCAACCCGCTACTGTAACCACATGGGATAAAATAGAAAATTTGTTGATTAATAACTTTCATGATCAAGCTGATCCTTTCTCCTTGCTACATCAATTTGTGAATATCCAAAGATATTCATAGGAGGATATAGTGGACTTCAACATCAAGTTTGCTCAAAGTTGGCATAGAGTTCTTGATGGCCTTAAGCCCACGCATGAGTAGGTTATGTTTTACTACATCAAGGCCTTTAATTCTGACATTGGTATGAAGGTATGATAGGCCAATGTCAATATATTTCTAGATATGTACATGTAGGCACAAAAGGTCAAGGTAGATCTGATCACCATAGGTAAGTTACCTTCGAAGGTAACCATACCTATTCTTCTTGATCTTCCACAAAATTTGTACTCAAGTGCATTTTCACAACCTGTGCCTTCTATGTACCCTATTACCTCATGGAGCTTGGGTCCACCTCAAATTGATCCAATCCTAGTTCCATAATTTCTCGCTCCAAGTATTCCACAATTACCTACACCAGTCGTTCCATAGTTTCCAGCACTAGTCCCTTTCCCAGTGCCACCTGTACCATTGTCATTGCCTACTCCTCTAGTGCCTCTACCTTTACCAGCACCTCATGCACCTTCAAATCCTGATCCCTTTATGAAAATATTATAGGATATGCAATCACTCAATTCAATGGTGAGTACAATGTCAAATGAAATTATGCCCATCAAGAAGAAGCAAGTTGAAGTGGACTTTTGATCAAGGAGGTTTCAAACACCACCAATTACTAGGGAGCAACCGATCACTAGAAAGGGTCCTAAGAGGAACACAATTGTGTTGGCAAATGAATAAACTAGCACATTAGAGAAAGCATGTAGGTGGTCCAACTGTAATGATCCTCACGACGAAGATTCATGCATGGTTCATTTGAACTATGTACAAACATTAGTAGAAAGTTATGCTAGTGGAAAAATTAATATGACAACAAAAGTTGATCATAATTTTATTGTCCCTTCTTTGGAGTAGGTCTCAGTTCTTATGAGAGTTGGGAAGAAGCCAGTAATTGCTGATCCAGCAAAATTTGAGCCGTTGAAGGTTCCTGTTGAGCAAAGAGTACAAAATGAGAAAGCACAGTCGCAAGTGAAAGCACCTAGCATAATAACTAAATAGTATGATTATGTCCTATTGAAATATCTATTGCCCAAGAAATCTCAGGATAAGTTGTAGGTGAAGGCATCAACTTCACATCCTGCATCCGTTCAAATACAAATTGAGGTAAAGGAACAAGCTAGAGAATGCCTCAGGTATCCATCATTGACCAAGCGATAGAGGGTAGAAGCCACTCAATAGTACCAAAACAAATATGAATTAGAAAGTGAATAAAAGGTCTTGTATATTCCCAATTATAACATCGTTGAAGAAATGAATAAGATACCTATCAAAGTGAGTTTGTACGATGCTTTGCAATACTTCAACAAGTTGACTTGTTATAAAAATCTCTCAAATATGTGAAGGATAAAAATAAAAGCCCCACCCAGATGATATTAGTACAAACATTGACAAATTTTGCAACTGGTAAAAATATACCACCTTCGTTCTATCTATCCTTTAGAATGGAAGGATGGATTGTGCATAATTGTATGATCGACTCCGATGCCACAACTATTTTAATGCGAAAGGTAGTATGTGAGGTTATAGGAATGGAGTACACAAGGAGAATTTCAAGAATATTGCAGTTGGATGTGACCCCAGTTAATACAATAGGTGTTATTAAGGATATTCCTATCATTTTGCACAACATGTCGCAGATCACTATCATCCAGGAAGTCATGGTGGTTGACCTGGAACCATACTTCAACATGTACCTTTTGAGGGAATTTACAACAAAGCTTGGAGGATATCTTTCCTTGGATTATTCACATTTGGAGATTCCTTTTAAGGGAAGAATAATCCATATCTATAATGAAAATTCATCCACTTTTCATATAGAAAAACTAGAAGAAGAAGAAAATCCCACTAGTGTAGTCAACATGATGATAGAAGAAATTGAAGAAGTGGATTTAATGGAGGAAGCTCTTGGTGAGATCCACTTGGAGGATGGGTTTTAATTGATGTATTTCAATGCAATTGTATAAACCGATATCGATTGCTATACTATAACCAAACTTGAGTAGACCAAAGAAAAAACTTCCAACTCCCAGAATACGGTCTCCAATTAGCTATGAAAGTTGTATTTTGATGGTGCAAGGTGTAAAAATGGTGTAGGAGCTAGAATAATTCTTATTTATCCTATAGGGGTACAAAAAACCTATTCATATATGTTAACCTGGAGTTGCACAAATAATACCATCGAATATGAAGTGTTGTGCCTTGGTTTGAAGAAAGCTAAAAAGTTGGGAATCAAATAGTTGCAAATCTTTGGATATTCTGAGATCATCATCAATAAGACCATGAATAAATGCATGTCAAAGAAAAAATATTTGAAGGCCTACCATAATAAGGTATGGGATTCGTTTGATTCCTTTACAACATTGAATTTTCAGGCGATTTTGTGAGAGCAGAACAAACATGCAGATATTTTAGCTCCCTTGGTGCTAATTTCTCTCCCGTAGAGCAAGTGGTTAGGAGACAAAATACCATGAGGCTAATCTATAGATCTTTGTTCCCTAATAAAAACCTTTATTGGAAATTGTTCGACAATGATGAATAGATAGTGAACTTCTTGATTAAGGAAGCTGCTAGTGTAGAGGACAAAATACTGGTTGAGGAAGAAATAGAAGGGATGATCTAGCTCAGGAACAATCACATTCTGAGAGGATTGATTTCACTTGAGATTCTGTTTGATCAAAATGAGCGAGCATAAAAACACAATATTAAGGTTGAATCAAAGTATTATAATGAGTTACATTTGGAAGTTGATAAAGTCATTAAAATTGGAATAAACTATACATTAGAGGAGCTCGAGGATATTAAAAATTTGTGTTATGAGTTTCCAAACATCGTCACTTGGAGCTACCATGATCTAAAAGGATATGACAAGAATGTGATCCAACACACCATTGAATTGCAGGAAGGTGTGAAGCCTTTTAGATAGAAAAAACAACCTATCAACCCAAAAATTGAAGTGCTTATGAAGGTAGAATTGCTAAAAATTTTGGAGGTAAATATAATTTATCCAATCAAGCACTTGACATGGGTGGAAAACTTGGTTCCATTTCTAAATAAAAATGGAATTATTTTCCTGTGCATGGAATTTCGTAATATGAACCAAGCATCTTTGAAACATCACTATTTGTTGCCATAGATCTATAAGATTTTGCATGTAGTCACTGGAGCATAGAGATTTTTGTTACTTGATGGTTTCTTCGACTACAATCAGATCTAGGTGAAGGATAAAGACCATCACAAAATGGCATTCACTACATAGTGGAGCACCTTATCCTATCATAGAATGCCTTTCAACTTGTCAAATGTTGGCACCACTTTTCAGAGAGCTATGGATGTTGCTTTCAGTGAGTTGTTAAATTGAATTATTGTAATTTACCTTGATGACATTACTATTTTCTCACATCGCAGGGAGGAGCATGTCTCTCATATGAGGCAAGTATTCAAAAGTGTCAAAAATTTGGAATTTCTATTAACCCGAAGAAATCTATTTTCATTGTTAAATAAGGAAAAATCATGGGACATGTGATTTCACAAAAAGTACTAGTGATTGATCCTACAAGAGCTGAAATAATTTTAAAATTATCATTGCTAGTTAACAAGAAGGACTTGCAATCATTCTTTTGCTAGATCAACTTTATTCATAAATTCATTACTAATTTTGCCTAGGCGGTCAAGCCAATGACTGAAATTCTGAAGAATAACATAGACTTCAAGTGGATAGAAGTACAAAGATAGGCATTTTAGGAAATTAAGGAGAGAATCACCCAAGCGCTAGTACTAATTAATATGGATTACTCAAAATATTTCATCCTTTATGCAATAGGTGAACAGGAGAGTTATGTTGTTGTCCTCACTCAAAAGCAAGATGATGGGGATGAGAAACCGATTGCTTTCCTAATTCAAGTCATTGTGCCACACAAGGAGAAATATAACTTCATTGAGAAACATGTGTATGTAGTCATGAAGTATTTAAAGAAATTTTGGTATTTTATTTCACAAAATAGGACAATCGTTTATGTCATCCATCTAGATGTTAGGAATTTCATCATTCAAGGAGAAATGGGTGATAAAATAGTAGATTGGGTTTCAAAAATTTAGGAATACAATGTGGAGATTCGGCCTACTAAGTTGGTTTGTGGTCAGCTCTTTACCAAGAATTGGCTAAAAGTGCAACTTCTGAATCACTGGCTCCAGTACTGGACGAGGTCATAAATGAGAGTAAACTTACGAATCAAGTAACAAGCGATTATGACTAGACAGAGGACCTTGTCGAATTCTTCACATTTGAAAAGTGTCTATCACATATTGATGCTTCACAGAGGCAAAGATTCAGACTACATGTGCTTAGGTACGTATTTTTACCAAGTGGATATTCCATATAAACATGGACTGAGTAATCCTCAAGTGTGTGAAAGACTCTAAAAAGCAAAAAATCTTGGAGAAGTTCCACTCTTGCTTATCCAAAAGACATTATGCAGGGAGGCCTATGGCCTTGAAGATCATTCGAGTTGGGTATTTTTGGCCAAATATTTTCATAGATACACATAAGGTAAATCAAAATTGCAAAATTGTCAGAGGTATATCGAAAAGAGTCAGAATGCATATCTGCCCCTACATCCAATCCAGGTAGAAGCTTCATTTCAGCAGTGGGGTTTGGATTTCATTGGATTTATAGATCCTCATTCCTTTGTTGAGCATAAATATATACTGACAACAACTGATTACTTCACTTAATGGGCAAAAGCTATTCCAACTAAAAAATTAGACCAAGCTATAGTCATTTCCTTTCTTGAAGGGTTTATTACCTATTTTGGTGTACCATATGCCATTGTGATAGACAATGGGACTCCATTCATTGGGGTAAAAATCACTGAGTTCTCAAGTAGGTACAGGATTTAACTGAAGACTTCCTCCATTATTATCTATAGGGAAATGACCTAGTTGAGTCCACTAATAAAAAATTTCTCTAGATACTGAAGAGGACTCTTAGGATTAATAAACGAAGCTAGCACTTACTTCTGAACCAAGCTTTGTGGGTGGACCGTATTTCAGTAAACAAAATCTACTAAAAACTTCCCTTACTTCCTAGTGTATGGCAAGGAGACATTCCTTCCTACACACATTGAACTTCTTGTACTCTGAACTTTACACATGCTCAGAGATGAAAAATGTATCAGATCCCATGAGCATAAGGCTAGCTCAACTCTTTTTTTCTAGAAGAAGAATAGGAAAAAATCTTATGTTACCTTTATGGGGTATGCCCAAACAATGCACAAGTGGTTTGGTAAGAAGACATCTGAACAAAATTTTGAATTCAGGGATCTTGTCCTCAATTGGAATGAAAACAAGGAAAAGACAAGTAAGCAACACAAGTTTGAAGTAATCTGGGAGGGTTTGTTTCAAATATTCGGGGTCAATTCTACCAATGCCTATCATCTGCAATATATGGAGGGCTGAGATCTGCCAATACCAGTCAATGGCCTTCATCTAAAGGCCTACTTTCAGTAATAAATTATAGTCACAACTCTATAAATATGTACATATTTCTCTTTGGCAAGTATTTTGGTTTCTTTACAAAAGATATAAAATAAAATTATATATATACATAAATAGGGGAATGTATATATGTGAAGGTAAAAATAAATTTTATATATATATATATATATATATATATATATATATATATATATATATATATATATATATATATATATATATATATATATATATATATATATATATATATCATGCCGCCATCAAGAAAGTATGTTCACCCATTCTCCCCGAAAATCAATTCACCCATGTAAATTGTCCCGAAAATTTTTATTACATGTGGGAGGGTGAAATTAATTTTAATTATTTCTATTTCCAGCTAAAGGTTTAAAATTCCCAAATTGAAATTTTTTTATTAATTGGGACAAAAGTGAAGAAAGAGTTTAAAATTATGAGTTTGCCCAATTAAAAAAGAAGTTGGAAATAAAATAATTTAAAATTAAAAATATATAGAAAAGGGAGAGAAAGTATTTTAAATTTTGCATGAGTTTATTTTTACTTGAGGAAAAATGAAATTAAAATGAAAAAAAATAAAATAAAGAAAAGCAAAGTCCCAATTAAAAAGAAAAAAAAAATGTTAAATTGATTTTCTTATTTTGGGTGAGAATAAAAAAGCACAAATTGGGATTTGAGCAAAGTTAAACAGGTGTAAAGCATTTCAGGAGAAAATCAATTGCGGAAGTCAAGAAAGAGAAGCTGAATGCAAAGCAGGTCTGCTCATTGGTTGTTTTTGAGCATGTGATCATTTTTAAAGGTGCCAATAAATATTTTGGAATATCATTGTGGAGTGAATTTTCCCAATCTTCCATTGGGCCACATTTCAACAATTTCAAGGATAAAATCTCTTGGTTTTTCCACAAGGGCACCCATTGGTTGATTTGGAGCAGATTTATTTTTTCAAAGTGACCATTGAAATCTTGGACACATTGCATGAGGGTTTATAGGGCACATCGCACACTTCAAAGCTAACTTCGCATCAATATAAGAATGATTTCAATTTTAAATTTATAGAAAATAGTATCAGGTGATAAAAACAAAGCTTGCATCTTCTCAGCTTCACAGATAAGTTACGTCACATTTATTGTGGTTGTTGAAGGAGTTCCCTATAAATCCAATGCAGGTAATATTGTGCAAAAGTTAAATTGATTTTAAAATTTCTTGTCAGTATTTATCTTGGAGTTCTTGTTTTTAAAAGTTGTAAAACATTTCTTGGAGAAAGTTGGAGTGCTGTACATATTTGTTAGGATGGAAAAAGGATAGTTGAATCAAAGGGTGTCGTAGAACCAAAGAAGCAAAATAAGAAGTTAGAGGGTGGGAAAAAGTCTAAAAAAGTAAGGAAAAATCATAATGTGGACATGGACCCATTTTCTGACACCATGGAATAAATCAAATACCGCGGTATCACCAACAAGGGTATCATTAAACTACACCATGATGTAGAGCTCATGGTTAGACATCAACTAATGCCAAAGAGCCCACTCATAGTTTCCTATTACGTATAGTACTTGTGCACGCTAGTACCCTCATACCCTGAGCTAATTAAAATGATTGTAATATTTTACAACCCGGTCACATGGGTAGTGAGAAATAAATTTATTTCTTTTTTTCATGTGACTTTGGTTGTTTTCTTGGTTCCTATGATTTTGGAATTTTCAGAAATAATGATGGGATAAATAAAGTCTTGACGTTTGTTGCATACAGTCTGATCAACTTGGGTATAACTGAAGATTTTTTCATTTTTTTCTTCTTTTTTGGAGCAATTTGATTCAAATGACTTGTGTTTCACTTGATCCACCAAATAATTTGAAAGTGATTGAACTTTGGCAAGAAGAATTTGAATATCCATGTGGTATTGATCTTTATGAAATGAAAAATATACTACAACAGATTTGTACATACCTCCTAATAATATCCAAAAATGGGTTATCTTGAGTATGAAATGAACATTACTATCATATTTTTGCACATGGCACACATGGGTACTCCAGTGCATTTTTCCCTTCATATAAAAATATAAATAGATAGGTTATTTTCACTATCTTAGCTAAGTGTGCCAAAAATTTGCTTACGGATTGAAACCCCCATCTCATGTACTAAGAAAAAAATTACATCTAAATGAACACAAAGAATGGTACTTGTCTACCGTCACCATACAAAAGTTCATGGAGACACAACTCATAAAATATTTATGACTTGGGCAGTTGGCTAAACTTCCATTGGAGTTGTCTGAGTTTAAAAGTCTGAATATATTCTCTATGCTGACGTGGGTGGCCGATATCCCAATCGACTCCACAGTGCACGAATGGCAGTCTAATCTGGCACAATGTATATCCTAGGTTAAATTTTATGCTCCCATGACCATGAGAGTGGGTACCAATCTGATATATTTTGACTGGGTAGATTATATTGCATGGCAGATGCACATTCAATACGATAAAATGAACACTAGTGAAGCAAAATCATTTTGGCATGCATCCTTTCTCATATGGTATTTATTTTATCACATGCACCAGCACTTTGCTTTTATTGTTGTGAAACAAGTGGATGAGATGAACAAGACTCTCCCAGTATATATGTGGACTCCCAGCTTGACAAGGAGGGAGTCAGTTTATATTTTTTATCACCTATTTTTGGGACCTACAGTTGAACTAATATGCAATCAATGTGAGAGAGCATCGCGGGCGCTAAGGGAAACAATCATTGATACAAATAAAGGTGATGTTTTATTTTTAATGCAGGGAGTGGTTGTCAATATTTTTGGCTTTAATGACAAGTCATTTTTACTCCCTTAATTTTCCATGGAACATGTTTTTGCCATGGAGGTAGTTCGACAAAATGATTACATTAACAAAATTTATGGGGCTGCCTGAGGGAAGAAAACCACTTGCACAATACCTTTCAAATTTGAATTTATAGAAGTCAACCAGTTCAGATATAATGATTTACTTACAGAGGCCCTCCAAGACATAGGTTTTATTGAACTACCTCAAACATGGTGATATGATCATTTGGTTAATTTTACAAATTTAATTAAACCTAAGCACTTTCACTGCTACCCAATACTTGATATACAACAACACTAAAATAATATTGAAGGGTAGGACTTGGAATGGCACATTGAGGCCATGGCTTCACTTCCACCATGGCATGATTTGTATGAGAAAGAAGCTGAATATAATCCACGGTAAATAGACAACACATTCCTCCATTATTTTTATTTGATCAGATGAAATGATTGTTTCCTGAATGGACTAAATAAAATATCACCAAATGGTGGGTCATGAGAGTACATAAGAGAAAACTCACATCAACATATAGGTTGAAAATAGATCTGGTATTTTTTGATGCCTATGATGAATTTTGTAAAGTTTATCAGCCTATGCCTTTTTTGAAGATTGTGCCCCCAATCCTACAGAACTTTGGCATAGTAGAAAATGTGGCAACATAAGAGCAACTCTCGAGTATTGAAGAAAAACCTGTGGAGGAGTGGCCACTATTTTTTAAGAGAAGGCATCCATGGATGCAAAATCAAGAAGAAGAGGTTGCTCCTTTTCCTAAGGATGTAAAAAGGTCATGGTTTGGTGCAGTTCCTTCAGCTACAAAAGATCCTTCACCATCAATATTTGTTGCTCAGATTGGTTATGTACATGTATTCTATCTGGTGTGGAAAGATCAAGTTTAGGTAGGACAAGTGGGTCATCAAAAAGAGATCATTGATCTCATAGCATAACTAGAGAAGGAGTTACATGTGTGGAGACTGATCCAATCTTACTACCATCACCAGCTCACACAGTTCTCGAGTGTAAAGGTACGTTACTCTTATCCTCTTCTACTTTTGTGCAATTAGTGGTTGTTTCCTATTTTCCCACAGTTTCTCCCACTTTTGCACCATCCTTTGGTGTTCCATACACTTTCGTTTCTCTTCTCATCATCCAAATTTTGACCACTACTACATCATACTCTATCATCATTTCCTCTATCTCCCTTTATTTCACTTCCTTTGCTTCCATCCCAAATCCATTTTCTATTCCTTCATCCTCCATTCCCGTCACATCCATTATACCTATTAGTACATAGGAACCCCCTAAGGTTAGTGTCACTATAGATGCATCTATCAATTCCACTTCCACCATCATTTCTACATCATCTTTCATTCCCATTTCCATTGCATCCCTCGAGCCACCTCTTGCACATGCTTGATTCCCTTTCACATAATTTTTGGAGTTGTAGGTGTTGTCGAAGTTTGAAACTAAGATTGTACCTGAACACCTTGTTGTAGTAAAAATTAGTCAAGCCCACCTTAGTTCTTCTCAGTGGTTGAAAATATGTAGAAGGAAGGAAGCACTCACTCCAACCAAGTCATTGAAGGTCTCCTTCGAATTTGAATCTATGGAGGCCCATACAATCAAAATGATTCCCCAAGTCTAAAAGCCACAAGGAGAGATGACTCCAAGTGACTATGCTTATGAAGTCACTACATAGGACTTAGCGTATATGGACATGACTGATCATGTGGGAGATATACAAGTTGATGTCAGCAAATTTTATCTTCATGGTGCACATTACAAGAGAAAATTCTTTGAAGTTGAAGCTAAAATTGTTGAGCTTGAATAAGCCTTAGCTAAAAGTAGAGCACAACAAGAGAAGTTGACCTAATGGGTTGAGCAGGTGGCCAGTGAGGTAGAGCAATGGAGGCATAAAGAAGAGGCTCATTAAAAATTCAAGGAGGAAGCATATCAGTAGGTGCATTTTGTTACAACTCATCTTGAGTCCATATAGACTCAGATGGCGAAGAAAGTCACTTAGTAAATAGGCTTGTCGAAGGAGAAAGTCATAGAGACCCACAATGTTTAGCTAGAAGATGTGTGAAGATGGCTATGAAGGCTCGATTGGTTCTGTGGTACATTTATGAGGCCAACATGATGATACACCTGAGTGATCAAAGAATTAAAAATATTGAGGACCTATAATCACATCTTGAGATGACCATCATAATTCAAGCTCTTGCTCGATCAAACATTTACATTCATCGTATGAGTAAGATGGATTTATTTTGGTCCACAACCAAGGTCACCTTGCGTAACTATTTCCAAAATCTATACTTAGTGAGAGAGGGTATAAAGTTGATTACCTTCATTGAGTAAGAGTGCTCTATTGCAGTAGTATATTTTGATGCCCTTGTAGATTTGGGGTTTCCAAGTTTTATAGATGAGCATGAGGAGCCCCTACCGACTGACCAGTTGGAAGAAACCTAGAAAAATTATGTACAGGATAGCTTGGATATTGATAGTTTGTAGTATTTGGTTGTGGAGTAACAAGTATTGATACTTATGAAGGAGTATACTCACATGGAGACATCCATGTTTGAGTTGGATAGGAGGTCTAAGCACATGAACTTGGAACACATTGAGATGCTCCAGTTTATCTATGACTCTTTGAGTAATCCAACAATGTTCACCCTAGAAAATAGTCCCAGTTATTTTTTGTCTATGATGTCACTAGTGCAATGCTGGCATGATAGCAAGAATAGAAGGAAGCTAAGAAAGTAGCAAGAGAACAAGATAAAGATGAACGATAAGTAGTCGGGTAGATAAAGGTGAAATAATTTAACAAGAGAGTGTGACCATCAGGATAGCAGGCCCATAATGATTAAGACAGTAGAGAAGACTCTTGAAAACCCAATGGAAAAAGGCCTAGGATTTCTTGCATTCATGAGAGCCAGATACCCCGAAAGCCGCCATAAATATTGGTATTTTTTTCATTATGCCACATTCCAATTTTGTGGGTAAAATTCTGATTGAATCATTTTTGTAAAATCTGGCAAGTACAGTGAAATAAATAGTTGCAATATTTTTTGTCACCAATATATTAATTTGTAGTTTATTTTAATGATAATCCTTCTCACTATATTTTCATGAATGTCACATTAAGTAATAATGGAGGTATAAAGCAAAACAGATGCCATTGCAATATTATATAATGAGAAGAAAATTGTTTTTCAATTCAAGGATATGTTCAAAGTGTGAAATATTGTTTTGAAAGCAAAGGAGTGCAAAATTCAGTAGAGTATATTTTTCTCCAAAAAAAGGCATCGAGATACCAAGTTGTTGAGCTTTGGATATTTAAATAAATAAATAACTTGTTTGCCTCAAGGGAAAGGTAAAAATTACAATTCGTGCTTCGTAAGGACGAAATCCCATGGTAAGCCATTTGGGATGAAGTTACATTGTGTAAGGAGGGCAAACAATCTATAAAATATTTGAATAGTCAAGGGTCTTTTTACCCTTGAGGAGAGGTGAAATCCTCGTTCGCCCTCACGAGGGTGAAACTATGGTAATACCAGTTGAATATATATATGAAGGTACATCGTGGACTTTGTGCAAATCATCATATAGCAAAGGCGATTTTTAATAAAATCAACTATGGTTTCACCTTCGAAGTAAGATAGTAGCTTTGTGATGCTTCCCCTTTCGTATGAAAAGTGGTAAACCTAATACAAAAACTCATGTGGCTCTTGGATGATATGTAATACTACCTCTTCCTTTTGACAAGTGTCTCATGCAATGCAATAACACCACCAAACCTTATGAAGGAAATGGTAATGTTCTCTTTGATGAATTTGATGTGCTCAAATCTATAATGTTATTTGATTGTATTATGTTCTCCTTTTGCACACTTGGTTGTGCATGTACTATATTCAACAATCTTGTGCTATTTTATGGATATATTCCTTCTTGCTAGCTACATGAACTTGGATCTTGGACTGCATTAAAACATATTCAATAGCAAAATGTAAGCTTCTCTTTGTTGTTCATGTTTCTAGAATTGCAAGTGGTGCTTTAACTTCACCAACACCAACTTTGGGTGCTCTTGGTTGTCCTTACACAGTGTCTATACTTCTTGGCTTGGGGGCTCTTTTCAATAAATCTCTCACTAAAACCCTTCTTGGCTCTAGTTCTCCTTTTGGTGGCTTCTTCCACGTTGAATTCTCTTCTATATGGTAGTTGTACATCTAGATGATGTTAGGTCACTTGCCCCCTTGTACTTCACTATAAATTTTGTACCTTTCTATGGTGATTAACTCATGCTATTCAATGGTGGTTTTAGAGGTAGATTTTACCACCCTCTTTGGTGATTACTTTCACCAATGTAATATGCAAGCTTGATAGTATTATTGGTGTTTTTAAAAACCTTAAATATGCCTTTGTTTTGATGAATATTTGACCTCATTAATACGTAGAATAAATCTGCTCTTTCATTACTATAAAAAATATCATATACTAATCCACTTATGGCTTCTTTTAAATGCTTTACAAGCTTAACTAATACTATTATAATTTGCATATTTCTACAATAATAATAGCGTGCAATGTGATTATATGGTGTCTCTTCCTTGGATTAGAGACACTTTATTAAAAATTTATTTTCCTTCCTCTTAATAGCTCTAAAACTAATGCTATCAAAACTTACAATAATCACTTTTAAAGCTTCTAAAATAACACTTTATATGGCATAAATTTAATACACCTTTTATGCACTCTTTTGTAGTTCTCCTTATTGATATCTTGCTTTATTGAATTTGTAGCAATGCTCCTCTTTGTTTAGCTACTTCTTACCAAATTTTCATGATCCTCCCTAGCCGTATTTTTGGTACAAAGAAACAATATATTAATGAATGATACATTAATACCTATTTTGAGCAATTAAACCAACTAATCTAATTTTTGCTTGATTTATCATATCACGATACTACTAAAAAATTACCCAATTGTGTAGGATCAGGTACACTCATAGGTGGACGAGGTAGAATCATCTACCAAAAATAGGGGTACTTGAGGTTGGGTAAATGATGATTACAGCAACTTGAGGATAACATGGATAGATACCTTCATATAGGCATGCATTTGGTATGGTATAATCATCAACAACTAGCCACCTTGAGCCTCAAGTTGATAGCCTAGTAGCTATCATAAATTCTTGAGCTAAGACAGGTGATTGAGTTGATGGAAAGACTCCCTTTTTGTCTATTGCATATGTTTGGTTTATCTTTTACTTCATCACTATCTGAATTGGTACTATCAAAAATAAAATAATACATAACTTTATTAGTGTTTGTTTGCTTAAAATATTTTACTCTCTATTTTATAAATAAATAGTAGTTTTATTTTAAATGATAAAGGAACTTCATTTATAAATCAATAGTAGTTTTATTTTTAATGATAAAGGAACTTCATTTATAAATAAATAGTAGTTTTATTTTAAATAATAAAGGAACTTCATTTATAAATAAATAGTTGCTTTATTGTAAATGATAAAGGAATTTCTTTTATAAAAAATGGTTGCTTTACTTTTATAAAATTATAATAGGACTTCATTTTTATAACAATTGGATTACTTGAAGCCTTTATGATAAGTAAATATGAAGATACCTATTTCATGATCATTGGAAATTTTAATGCCATAACCAAGTTGAATGAAAAATTTGGGAAAATTAGGAAACTAACCCAAAGTATGAAAGATTTCTCAGCTTTTATTCAAAACAATAATCTATGGGAAGTTGAGTTTGAAGAATACAACTATACTTGCACCAAAAATAGGAGAGGCCAAAACCTAATAGCAAAATCATTAGATAGATGCATTCTCTCATATCATTGGCTAGATGAAGGAACTTATGCTAAAATTAATACCTTAACAAGGATTGGTTCAGATCATTAGCCAATAAGAGTTAAAATGGTGGTAAGTGAATTCAAAAAAATATCATATTTTAAATATGAGTAGATGTGGGAAGACCATCCTCAATTTGCTGATATGATATCTCAATCATAGAATTCTTTAGGTAATTTTGGTTTGTATGCTCTTCCAAACCAAATTAAAGCTATGACATCTAGTTTAAAAGAATGGAACAAGAACACCTTTGGAAACATTTTTAAGAAGAAAGAAAAACTAAACTATAAAATTTCAAAATTCCAAAAAGGTCATGAGAATAATACAAGCTCATAGGAAAGGGAGTTGCTTAGTGAATATCATAATATTTTGATAAGGAGGAGAAATTTTGGATATTGAAATCAAGACAAACTTGGTTAAAAGAAGATAAACATATAAAGTTTTTTCATGTGATGGCTATATTACAAAGATCATATTCTAGATTTAATAGAATTAAATCATTAGAAGGGGCTTGGATTGAAGATTAGAGTGAAATTAGAAAAAATGCAAAGTCATTTTATCATAATATTCTAGGTTCAAAGGAGACCAAAGTTCTTAATGATAAACTTCTTCAAGATGTTCCTTTAGTTATAAAAAATGAAGACAATAGGAAACTCATGGAGCCTATTATTCTAGAAGTTTATTTAACTCTTTTCTCTTCTAATAAGGATAAAAACCCTGATCTAGATGGGCTCTTTGTATATTTTTACCAACATAATTGGGATTTAGCGAAGGATTATTTATTGGTGGTAGTGGAATAGCCTAGGGTAAAACAATACATTCCTTATTAAAAAAATGTAACTTATCTTACCCTAATTCCAAAAGAGAAGGATGGTGAATTATTTGATTCTTTTAGACCCATAAGCCTATGTAATATGGCTTATAAGATTATTTTCAAAGTGTTGGTGAATATATTAAGACCATTGTTAGAAAAAATTATTTCATAATAGCAAGGAGTTTGTGAAAGGAAGACAAATTTTAGATGGGATCATAGTAGCTCTTAAACTTATACATTTAGCAGCTTCAAGAAAAGAGAAAGTTGTGATCTTAAAACTTGATATGAGTAAAGCCTATGATAGAGTTAAATGGAATTTTCTTTTTAAAATTTTAGATAAGTTTGGTTTTGTAAAGAAATGGATAATATGGACTAAAGCTTGTGTCTCTACAATTTCTTATTCAATGTTGGTCAATGGGTTAGTGACTGAATATTTTAAATCTAAGAGAGGAATTAGACAAGGAGATCCTCTATCTCCTTATTTTTTCATTATTATGGCATAGTTTTGAGTAGGGACTTAAATAAGGCTTACAAATGTGGACTTATAAGTGGACTTAAGGTTAGTAATAACATTGATAACATCACCCATCAACAATTTTTATATGATACAACTCTTTTTGTAAGGGCACGGATAAATGAGGCTAGAGCTTTGAATAAATTTTTAAAAGAGTACAAAAGAGCTTCTGGGCAAAAAATTCATAGGACTAAATGCAGAATTTGTTACAACCCTAACATAGCTAGTCGGCTATGTTGGGTTTCCAATTGTGATTTAATAAATTCATTATTAATATAGATTAGGTTTGATTTATTTGATTATCAATTTATCATCTCAAGTCATTTATGATCTCACACGGACTATGCCCTCCAAGTGGTGAGGACACATCCCTCATTAAGAGGCTAGCTTAATTGATTTACTTTCATTTGTTCATTCATTTGTTTCTAATAAGTACTATATTACATATTGTGTGATTGCATTATGAGCATTATGATTGCATTACAAGGATAAATATAGAAGTATCCTTACATGTGGTATAAATCTAGTCAATCCAAGGGGGCATTATGGCAGCCAAAAGCTTTTATTATTACAAAGGGTAAAACACAGGTGTAAATGCAACCGAAGCACTCATTAAACATGGTTTATTCTCTTTTGAGTACCAGGTAGCAGAAAAATAATAAATTTTCTATTTGGTGACCACCAACAGCACACCAAAAATCAATTTGGTGATTCTTGAATGGTAGAAGAAAAATAGTAAATTTTCCAGAACGACATCACAATTTTCAAAACATCTAAAGGAATCCTATACAGGTCCATGATGAAAACTAGTGTAGTCAATAAATATTACACAAAGGTTAACCTAACTGGCACAAGCATCCAACAGGATAATAGAGCGTTCAAGGTTCGTTTGGTTCACCCTATAATCAAAAAACAACAAATGCTATTCGTAATATACAACCAATTAGGCATCTAGCAGTTATTTCTAAATAATCCGATGTATCACTCACAAAAAAAATACCTAATAGACGTTCAAATCGCTTCACCAATTATGCTTTGCCATGTGGTAAATAATTCAAGAACAATTTAAAGTTTATTCTTCAAGTCAGTCGATATTTTTTATATGCATTATATTACATTATCCCACATTGGGAAGGCATCAAGGTCAATAAGGGTTTAACAACATTCATGTGCACATAGGCTTCTATGGATTCGGTCACATAAATCCTCCCTTCGTGTGCGTGTATCGGTCAACAATCCCTTGATGTCATTGAGTAGTGTTATTCCTTGTCATCGTGTTGTCTATTGTCCCTTGTCATCATCACATACTATTGTTCCTTGTTGTTGTGTTGTCCATTGTTCCTTTTCATCTAGTTTTTGTTATCCTCTAGCATCATGTATTGGGTCTTGTCCACATGTCCTAGTTAGTTAAGAATCTAGTCATCTTATAGTGATCGATCATGTAGTCCAAGTCTATTGGGTTGTCATTTTTTTTGGCGTTATCAAATCTTATCCATGTCATGTGTTGTATGTCACATTGGTCAATTTCATATCCATTATGTGTAGTGTGGTTGGCTCGTGTCAATCCTACTAGTTGTTATAAGTTATGTCATGGGTATTGCATTAGCCTACTAGTCATTGAGGGTCGTGATGGGGTGTCATGTTAGCCTTCTAGTCATTGAGGATCGTAGGTGTTGCATCAGTTAGCCTGCTAGTTGTGTCTGCTTATAATAAATTCTAACTAGACATTGAAAAATATTGTTAGCCTAATATAGCCATTGGGAAACCTAGAAAAATTGATCATTGGAAATATAGACATTGGGAGAGATATTCAAAATCTGTGTTGCAGTTAGGGTGATAGATGAAGCGGAAAACCATCAATTTTTGCCAAAATTAGCCATAAAGTTTGCAAAAATTGAAGATAAATTTTGTAAGCAGGACTTATTGGCAAGTGTATGAGCGGACGGTGGACCAAAGGACCAAATGGTCAATTATAAAGCTTAGAAAATTCAAATGAAGGGCTCTTGAAATATCCCAGAAGACCTCCACAAAAAAAGGTACACATTACAACTCTTTGTTATGCATTAATAGTTTTGATTATTTTCATCCAATTCTTAACACCATGGATCCCATTCCTTCTCCTACCTCTTCCCATGAGAATCTCACACATGAGGAAATAGAAAACCCCAATGCAAATAGATAAAATATGCAAACTTGTGTCACCCAATTACTAGAGGGTATGAATAATTTGACTGCAATGTTGACACATATAATGACCAACCATAAACAAACAAATCCTCTTACCCCAAATCACTCCCATAGACAGAGGAATAATGAGGATCAGGATAGATATGAAGTTTATGAAAATCCAAGAGGTCCTATTAGTGTTGTCCCAAATCGTTTCCATAGACAGATGAATAATTAGGATCAATATAGAGATGAAGTTTATCAAAAACCAAGAGGTCCTACTAGTGTTGCCCTAAATTGCTTCCATAGATAGAGAAATAATTAGGATCATGATAGAGATGAAGTTTATCAACAACCAAGAGGTCCTAATGGTGTTAATTTACCATGCATTGATATGCCCACTTTTAATGCTAATGATCCATGTGGATGGTTAGCTAAAATGGAAGGCATTTTAGATTTATAATGGATTCCCAAGTCCGAACAAGTTCCTTTTTGCTTCCTCCAAACTAGATACTGAAGCTTACCAATGGTTTGCATGTAAAAAATGTGAACATAGGAATACCATATTGTGGTATGAATTCAACACACTTTTCCTAAATATATTTGATGAGGGATCTTCATCTTCATACATGGTTCGATTGTTGTCACTTAAGAAAAAAGTATCAGTAAGGAAATATATTTCAGAATTTACTAGTCTACTTTCTTGCCCAAGGACCTTACCATCCGATGTGGTAGTATCCGCTTTTAGAAATGGGTTGAAAGAGAATATTAAAATTGAAGTTGACTTGTAGGACCCATTAACTTTAGATACCTATATAAAGGTTACAAAATTAGCTGAGAAAAAGGTGCAATATGGAACATCTGTTCGACGTGATTCTTATAATCGACATCAATATAGCAATAAATATTTCCATAGAAATGATCAACCATCAAGATATTACTTCTATAAATGTCAAAATCACCATCCAAAATATCAAGCATGTGTACCAAGATAAAACTTTCAAATAGAATATGATGACAAACAAGATGAAGAAGAAATAGAGGTTATCAATTCAATTGACTCCCCCATAACAGAAGAATAAATTGAACATAGGGAGGTGGTAATTGAAGAATACACGATGGAAATTTAAGTAAATGCTCTTATGGGAATATCAAATCACCATACAATAAATGTGTCAGGATTCATTTGACAAAGGAAGGTAAATGTGTTGATTGATTTAGGAAGTACTCATAATTTTATCGACACAAAAATAGCCAAGGCATTAAACTTACACATTAACTCTTCCAATCAAGATAAGTTTCAAGTTATAATTGTAAATAAAGGAAATGGTCAATGTACTGGTATAACATCTTCAATTTCATTACAAATGGGAAGTTATACTTGGTGTGGGCCTCTCTTTGTTATGGATTTAGGTAATTCAAAAGTTATTTTGGGATTTGAATGGTTAGAACAATTGGGCATGGTCAATTTTAATTACAAGAAGTGCTTTGTGGAATTAAAATAAAATGGAAAGACCATTCACATCCAAGGAATTCCAACACCTCCATAAAGGGTAGTAAGTTCTCATAGCATGGAGAAAATATTAAGAAAATGCAGTTACAAATTCATTGCTCAAATTAATTGTATGGAACGACAAGCACAAGACATGCCAGAAATTCAATCAAAAGATCTGCAAAACATTATGGCTAACTATGATGATGTCTTCCAAGAACCAAAGGGACTACCTCCCCAAAGATCTCATGACCATGCCATACACCTTGTACTAGGAAGTGTTCCTCCTAATGTTTTTCCTTATCGATATCCCCAACCTCAAAAAATAGAAATTGAGAAAATTGTCCAAGAACTTTTAGAACATGGAGTCATCCGTCATAACAATGGTCCTTATTCTTCACCAGTGGTTTTGGCCCGTCGTAAAGATAATTCTTGGCATATGTGTACCAATTTTCGTCCTCTTAACAAAATCACCATCAAGGATAAATTCCCTATTCCTGTCATTGATGATTTATTAGATGAACTACATGGTGCAAATTTTTTTACAAAGTTGGATTTACGTTCTAGTTTTCACCAAATTAGAGTTAGGGAAGAGGACATCCCTAAAAAAACTTTTCGTACTCATGAAGGTCACTATGAATTTCTGGTCATACCTTTTGGTCTAACTAATATCCCATCCATGAATCATGTGTTTCATCCACTCCTTCACAAATTTGTCATAGTTTTGTTTGATGACATACTCATATATAGTAGAACATGGAAGGATCATCTGATGCATGTGGGAAAGGTTCTTCATATACTACACAAGGAAAAATTATTTGTCAAATGCTCTAAATGCTCCTTCGATGTTCAAAAAGTTGAGTACTTGGGTCATATTGTTTCTCATGAAGGTGTTAAAGTGGATCCTAATAATATTAAGGTAATTCAGGATTCGTCCTTACCTAAAACCATCAAGAAACTTCATGGTTTTTTGGGTCTTACTGGTTACTATCATAAGTTTGTGCATAACTATGGAAAAATTATAGCTCCTCTCATGCCTCTTACAAAAAAGGATGCTTTTCATTGGTTGGAAGTAGCCACTCAAACATTCGAGGCCCTCAAAGAAGCAATGTTTACTACTCTAGTTTTGGCAACTTTAAATATTTAAAAACCATTCGTGATTGAATGTGATGCTTCAGGAATATGTATTGGTGAAGTACTAACGTAGGAAGGTCATTCCTTTGCATTCTAAAGTAAACAACTTTTGAGAAAAAAATTAGGAAGGTCCACAAATGAAAAAATATTGTCGCTAAGGAAAAGTAGCAGCATGGCATTTGCATGTTGAGCGACCAATTCAAATAGGGAGGACCACAGGTCATCGATGTCAAACAGGTTTTCGAAGAAAGATTTAAATGAACACCAACATGGACCGGTCGTGCATTGGGTACCCACTGGGCAGTCGTGTAGGACGTGATAGAAGTGTCACCAAGGGTAGACGTCGAGTCGTGATAGGTGGGACAAACATAAATATTTGTGTTGAATATTGAATGCTCGGAGGCCTAGTTAGACCACCATATTCACAAGGGGTTAAATTCTATAATCCACAATATATTTAGGAAGGTATTGGCAGCATTAGGCATGAAAGTAATCGTGAAACAATAGAATCCCACGTAAAAATACAACAAAGTTTGTTCTTACTCGAAGAAGCATTAAAATGGAACAAAATTCCTTATTGGAAGTGATACCCGGTAAATGATAGGTGACATCATATGTTGTTTAGGACATCATGAATAGAGCAGTGTGTGAGCCACAATTAGAGAGTGAGGCCAACGTTGATGTGACAAACATGTAAATCCACAAAAATAATACGTGTTTGACAACGCGACATTCAAAAGTGGAGCTGCAGCAGTGTAGCGATGAACAAGGATGGAGAATCAAAGTATGGGCATGGCCAGACAACATTGAAATTATATTATGGGAAATGCGACAAATTTTACCATGTGTAGTGAAAATAGCAATGACAACAAATACTATTGATGGTTATCCTCTTTGGTAGGCGGGGTGGACAGTAACATTTATGGTAGCAAAGACTATGATTATTGCAATGTTTCATTAATTCATATCTATCTCACACGCATCCAAGGTAAACGGTCGATAGCTCCCAACATATGGATGAAGTTTATGTCAATCCATTTGACCATAGAATTATCAAGTAAAACATCACTCAGAAAAGGCAAGTGCCTGTAGGTCATGTTTAGTGGGAGAATAAAGCAAGAGGAAAAGGTCAGGTTTAGATAAACATATGTGGTACGATGGACCATCAAGTGCATTGTTTGTTGAACAATAATGCTACCTTTATATAAAATATGAAACATTTTAGGGATTAAAATTTTAATTATGAATGTTATGATATTGTAAAGGAATAATGGGAAACATTTACCCCTTGATAAAGAGTCAGGGAGTTGATTAAAATCAAAGCGTTACTAAAATGTGTCTTATTGGAGGGAGAGATGAACCATGTGTTGGAAAGCAAAACAGAAACAAAGAAAGGTGAAATGAACCATTTTAGAGATGTTTTCAAATATGCCTCGAAAGGAGAAACTAAGGGCTAGATCTTTTTGGGAGCTGGTTGCACCATGTTGAGCCAGATTTCTGAATGCATTTTTGCTAACCGTTGGACTTCTTTTCATCATGTTATGCTTATTTTAGGGGTAATTTTTTTGCACATTTTGTAAACCCTGAATATCATTTTTATTTTGCAATATGATGGAGGAGATCAGATCTTAATGCATTTTCTTATGGTTGATCTGTTTTTGTTTCTATTTTATTGCACCCTTTCCTTAGAAGCTCGCACCGCATTAGTAGTTGATTGCATAAATACGGATAATGCTAATGCTGGTTTTTGTGTAGAATTTACATGCTTGCAAGGTTTATGGAGAAATATGAAGTTGCACCATTTTCTGTTTTTTGTTTTTCATTTTTTTTTTCTAACTTTTGTTTTTTAGATTTTTTTAAATTTTCAGGCATTAAAATAAAAATAAAAAAATCCAAAATCCAAAAACAATTGTATAGCTGCATAGAGTATACTTCGGAGTTCCATTTTGCACTTAGACATTTTTTCTTAGGATTCATTTTGTATTTTTAAAAATTAGCCGAAGTTGCTATTTTTATTGCAAATTTTAAAAATTCAAAATTTCATAATTTTTATTTTGGTACCAAATTAATTTTTTTTTAGTTTTATATTTCATTCATGAGCCTATGATGACATTTCCTTCATGAAAATTTCAATTTCATTGAAGGGGTTATGTTTATGGCATTCCACAAATTGGCATGTTGGGAGCAATAAATGCACCTTTCTTCATGAAAATTCTGATTTCATTGAAGAGGGAGAATTTTATAATTTACATAAAAAGGTCATTGTTTCAAAGCATTTAATTATTCTCCTTTATGAAAATATTTCATTAGAGAGGAATAATTAAAAGGACATTAAAAGCCTCTATTTTAAGGCAATGAATTATCATCTCTTTGTGAAAATTAATTTCACCAAAGAGGGATAATTTATCAATCACATTAAAGGCTATCTTAATATTCATGATAAGAAGCTACATTTGAAGGAGCCTATTCATCATTTGGATTCACATTCATAGATAGATTTAATCTTCATTTACATGCTTAAAGTAGGATTTAATGCAAGATAAAATTTGTTTAAAATCCACTTAATAAGGGAAGATAAAATCTACCTTAAAATCCTCAAGATAAAAGGAATTAAGGCACTACATCGTGGTCATATGAGGGCCAAATCACATTTGATTTAGTTTGTTTTCATGAACAACCATTAAAGTAACATGGTAAAATAAACCAATATTACCCCTTGTTTATAGTTACTTGCAATCACTAAGGTGTTCCAAGCATTAAATTGATACATATTTATTTGAGATTACTAATACACATATGCAAATGCTAATATAGCGGAGACCTTGGAGAAGTTGTTTGTTTAACTTCTTTGCAAGAGAGGGTTTTGGAATCCAAACCCTAAGGGAGAGTGTAATTTCACAATTGGCTAAAATTACTACTCAACAATACTCATATATAGTATAACATGGAAGGATCATATGATGCATGTGGGAAAGGTTCTTCATATAATACACTAGGAAAAATTGTTTGTCAAACACTCTAAATGCTCCTTTGGTATTCAAGAAGTTGAGTACTTGGGTCATATCATTTCTCATAAAGATGTTAAATTGGATCTTAATAATATTAAGGCAATTCTGGATTGGCCCTTACCTAAAACCATCAAGAAACTTGATGTTTTTTGGGTCTTACTGGCTACTATCATAAGTTTGTGTGTAACTCTGGAAAAATTGTAGCTCCTCTCACGACTCTTACAAAAAAATATATTTTTCATTGGTTGGAAGTAGCTGCTCAAGCATTTGAGGCCCTCAAAGAAGCAATGCATACTACTCTAGTTTTGGCAACTCTAAATTTTCACAAACCATTCATGATTGAATGTGATGCTTCAGGAACATGTGTTGGGGCAGTACTAATGCAGGAAGATCGTCCCTTGGTATTCGAAAGCAAAGAACTTTCAAGAAAACATTTGGGAAGGTCCACATATTAGAAAGAAATATTGACTATTCTACATAGTGGATAAATGAAGACACTACTTAATAAATAGCCTCTTTATTATTAAAACCAATCATAGTAGTATCAAGCACTTTTTGGAACAACAATTTTCTTATCCAGAGCAAAACAAGTGGTTAACAAAATTGTTGGGATATGATTTTTTTATAGAGTATAATAAAGGGAAATAAAATGTGGCAGCAAATGCATTGTCATGAAAATATGAAGATGAAGTGGTTATTAATTCTATTTTAGGTCCATGTTCCCAATGGATTTCTCAGTTGCAAGAAGAATGGTTGTCAAATACAAAAATTGTTCAAATAATTTAGGAATTTTTGTTGGGTTCATCCAAGCATCCTCTTTTTCCCTATTATGATAATATTTTAATAAGAAATAATTGCATTTAAATTCCACACAATTCTACAATCAAATCTCAAATTCTAGATGAATGGCATGCTTCTCCATCAGCAGGACATTCAGGTTTTTTTAAAACTTATATGCAGATAAAACAATCCTTTTATTGGAAAGGATTAAAAGTAGAGGTTAAAAATGGGTTGCTAAATGCAAAGTATGCCAATGCAATAAGGGTGAAATAGTCAAATCACCAAGATTAATTCAACCATTACCTATTCCATATCATCAATGGGAACACATTTCAATGAATTTTATTGAAGGTCTTCCTAAATTAGAAGACAAAACAATATTTTTTGTGGTAGTGGATCGCCTATTCAAATATGGTCACTTCTAGGTTTTACAATATCTATTTTTAGCAAGCAAAGTGGCTAAGGTATTTATGGATTCAATTTTCAAATTGCATGGCATACAAAAAATATTGTAACTTATCATGATCCCATATTTACTAGCAATTTTTGGATAAAATTATTTCGTCTTAGTGGTACCAAGTTGAATATGTCATCTGCATACCATCCACAAATAGATAGGTAATCTAAGATAGTTAAAAAATATTTGGGTACCTATCTAAGATGTTTTGTTCAAGATAAACAGTATCAATGAAGTCATTGGCTTTCCTTGGCAACATGGTGGTATGACACTTTGTACCATTATTCCATTAATATGTATCCATTTAAATCATTGTATGGAGTCAAACCATCAACAATAGCAGATTATGTTCTAGGTTATTCCAAAGTGTCCTAAGTAGATGATTGGTTCCAACACCGACAGTCAATGACCAATATTATCAAAGATAACTTGGTCCAAACACAAAAGCATATAAAGCAACAATAAGATACACACCATTCGGAAAAATAATTTAATATAGGTGATATGGTGTTCCTGTGTTTGCAACCTTACAAACAGTTGCCATTGAAGATCAAGATTAATCAAAAGTTGGCTCCACAATTTTATGGCCCTTACAAAATAGTGTGTCACATTGGAGAAATGGCATATCAATTAAAGCTTCCTCCCTCATATCGCATACATCTAGTATTTCGTATTTTCTATCTCAAAAAGGTGATTGACCAGAAAGTACATTCTCAATCAGAATTACCAATACTTGATGAAAAAGGACATATATCTATGGCCTGAAGTAATCTTACAAAGTAGAACATGTATGTTGTAATCTCGTCACATCAAAGAACTCCTCATCAAATGGTAGGACCTACCAGAAGAAGATGCTACATGAGAACCAGAAAGTAATTTTCAATCATTTCCATCTTTGAGGACAAAGCTTTCTAAGGAGGGGATCCATGTTACAATCCTAACATAGCTAGTAAACTATGTTGGGTTTCTAATTATAATTTATTCAATTAATTATTAATATAGATTAGTTTTAATTTATTTGATTATAAATTTATCATCTCAAGTCATTTTTGATCTCACACAGACTGTACCCTCCAAGTGGTGAGGATGCATCCGTCCTTAAGTGACTAGCTTAATTGATTTAATTTTGTTTGTTCATTCATTTATTTCTGAGAAGTGCTATGTTACATATTGTGTGATTGCATTGTGATCATTATTATTGCATTACAAGGATAAGGATATAAGTATCCTTACAAAATTTACTTCCTTAACACTCTTGCTAATATCAAAGCAAGAATTTATAGGTTGCTTCAAATGGAGGAGGTAAATTTACCAACAAATTATCTAGGGATGCCTTTATTTGAGGGGAGAATGAGGATAGATTTATGGAATCTAGTTATTAGTAAAGTTTAAAATAAACTTCTAGATTATAAAGGTAGATGGTTATCATTAATAGGAAGAGTGTAGTTAATTAATTTAGTCTTAAAATCCATTCCAACATATTATATGTCATTGTATTCTATGCCAAAATCAATTGAAAAAAGTTTAATCTTTATTATACGATCCTTTTTATGGTCAAGTTTACATGATAATCAGAAATTTCCTTTGGTGAAATAGAGCAAGTTGTGTGATGACAAAACTAGAGGAGGTCTTGGTTTAATATTTCTTACAGATGCAAACTTAGCTCTTACAGAAAATGTTATCTGGAGATTGTACAAAGAGAGTCAAATAAAATGGGAAAGAATTATTCTAAGTATGTTGATCCCAATGACCCAAGTTTAATATTTATTGCATTCTCTCTTCCAAATGGTTCTACTCTTTGGAATGGTTTAAAAAAATCTATTGATATTATGATTAAGGGTTTACGATGGGTGGGAACTGGAGAAAAATTTTCTATTTGGATTGATACTTGGTATGATAAGAAACCACTCAATTTAGATCCAATTTTTAAACCTTGGATGAAATTGCTTCAAGATAAATATGGTGATAGGGTTTCAAACATTTTGTACAAAGAACATTTTGGTGAGAAGGAAGATACAAATGAAAAGATTATTTTTTTAAAAGTATACAAGACATTGATGCTAGGAAGCAATTGAGTAGAAAAATAACAATTATGATTATTTTGAGGGCTGCTAAGGATAAATTAATTTGGGAGTTGGATATCTCAGGAGAATACACAAAAATAAGTGGATACAATGTTCAACACCAACATAATTATAATATCATTAGAATATGGAGAGATATTTGGGATAGCCCAAGCATTCCTAAAGTGAAAATGTTTTCTTGGCTAGTAGGTCATAGAAGAATTTTATTTTGGAATAACCTTATGAAAATGGGTTTTCATGGCCCCTCTCAATGTTTTTTTGTAATAATTAGGAGGAGAGTATTGACAATCTCTTGAGACATTGCTAAATAGTTTAGAACCTATAGAAATGATTTCTTAATATGTTTGGTAAATCCATGGTTGTGAATAGTAGAATTGAATATTGGTTAAAGCCATGGTTGATATAGGAACCAGAAGTGAAGCTAATTTTATTATTCAAAGTACAAATATATATACACAATAAAACAGTGGAGGATTACAACAACCTGCAACTAGTAAGCTCAGTAGGGGTAATCTGATCCAACAAACATAGAGTGCAAACACATTGAACTACTAGAATATAATCCAAGCTAATAGTTTGAACAAACCAAACTACGTGTGCATACTATGCCAACATGTTTATTACAATGCATGAAAATAAAATAATTAAATACTAACTTAGGTTTAATAATAATAATAAAATAATAAGCCTAAGTATCCTCAACACTCCTCCCAACCATAGAAGCATTGGACCCCAATGCTCTCAAAAAATGTGGAAAGTCATGGACCATCTAATGGTGAGAAATCTAGTAAGCCATTTGTGGAAAGTGACCACAGTGGGCAACAAAGTAAGAAGTGGAAGAACCCTATTGAGTGTGATGAGTCTCCATCTCAAAACATCTATCTAAAATGAGTAGAATCTGAAAATCAGGTGCCACTACTATTGTAGGGTTGATTATAGGTTCATGTACCAAAGGAAGATACTGAAATGGTGTATTTGGAAAGTGTCACTTATCCAAAGGAAGAAAAACTCTATCTCCAACCTGAGATGAGTGAGGACTTTGATGATTTTGCATCACTCTCTACTGCTCCTGTAAAGTCTCCTACACATCCTATGTTATCTTGCAATAAAGGCTCTACCATTGTTGAATGAAGGAAGTGACCTTAGTTTACTCCTCCACATGTGTAATAGTGGAAGAGGCAAAGCCAAAGGGAACTTCTATTGAGCAAGTGGTTGTGTATCCATAGGTGTACCCAGAGTGATGCCAGTGGAATGGTTGGTATCTTTGTCATGAATGAGAGTGATCGGTTCCTTAACCATGATCTCTTGTGATTGTTCATTTTGTGGAAGTGAAGCTTCTTCTTTATCATGAGACTTTGATGGTACTTGTTCTTCATCATGTGTGGAACTTATGCAAGTAGGAGCTAAAATAAGTGCTTGAATTAATGGCTCGCAAACTTTCTTAAAACTTAGCATCAAATTTTATGTGAGTGTAGTATTTTATATCAAATAGGTTTTATCATGCAAATCTAATGTGTCTATGTTCTTTTTTAGCAAGCTATTCGAACATTCCTATCAAATTGATAGGGTTTACCAAGCAATTGTCCACAAAAATCCATTTCTGTGAGATCACATCTTACTTTATCCACAAACTTATCACTAAAAGAAAAATTCAAGGTGCAAGTGTGTGTGATGTTAGATTTGGATTCTACATCTTTCCACCCAAGTGCATAGAGTTGGTGATGTGGCTTTATAGAAATCTTCAATCTCTCTACAATAGACTTCGTGATGAGGTTCTTTTGCAATTCATTATGTATGATAAAATCCACATAAAAATCATGTGTAAGGTGGGCTCCAGTGACAAACAAATGGTCACAATCCCCTTGTGCCAAAACATTCATCATAAGGGTAACTTTCTCTAGTTTACCCTTTGAAGTTGGATATTCTTCTTTTGTATTTATAGTCACAATGGGATGTGGTTCCTCATTTGGATGTTGTACAATTAGGGACTTCTTCTTCTTTGCTCATTCAAGAGCATAACATTTAGCCTTGGTGTGACCACTTATTATAATAATTACAATACATTGTAGAAGAAGAAGAAGAATGAAAAGAAGGAGAAGAGGCTTTAGGTGAAGTGGGAGGAGAACAATGAGAGGAAGAAGAAAATAAAGAATTCTTAACCTTTTATTGGTGTTGATGTGACCCTTCTAATCTCTCTTGTGAGGATCAAGGTTTTTGAGAACCACCAAATTTCTCCTTCACAAGTATTGCATGCTTGAATGTCATTGACAAAGTGGCAAAAGGAATGAATTTCACTTCCCTCATGATAGGATCTTGCAAACCACTTACAAATTTTTCAATAAGCTCTAGATCTAAAGAAGTGACTCCAAAAATAAATCTAAGCCTATTGAACTAAAAAATGTAATCAGAAACTTGCATATTAAAACCTTGCATTAACCTATGCCATTTTATCCGTAGATCACCCTGATAATTATGTGAAAAAAAATTTCTTTCAATATTGCCACTAATTCTTTCCAATTGTTGACTTTGGTTGTGTCATTTAAAACCAATATTTGTTCTAAAGTTGTAAGCCTTACCCTTGCCAAAGGTTATTTTTCATCTTCTTGGAGCTCGACATATGAGAACCAAATCTCCATATTAAAAATCCAAGTAGACAATACATCAAGATTTCTAGATCTATCATAAGGTTTAACATCACATTTTATTTTGTTGGAAAATTTATTGTTGTAAATTTTGATATCTCCTTGAGGCAGTATATTGATAGAAATATCCTTCACTCTATTCATTAAGTCTCCAACAACAGTGGCAATATTGTCTACTTAGTGTGCAATATCATTTACCATTTATTTTCTATTGTATTCCAGTATAGGCTTTACAAAAAATATTGACCAAATCACAAATTTTACCTCTTCAAATTGCAAATTAGGGTGAGTTTTAGTGCTACAAAATTCAACTCTTTTTCCAATTTCACAAGCAAAAATTGCACTTAAAACTCTAAAAAATGTATCCCTACTACAAAATTATGACCTTTTGGGGTAAAAATTGGGTAATTTCTGCAAAAAATAAGTGATGTTTTTACAAAATTAGAGAAAATTTTACCTCTAAAGTTGTAAAAAGTCTCCACAGCAAGTCTAATTGGGTGGTCAACTATCCATATTCAACGGTAAATAGTCCGCAATGGAAATGTACAAGTTAACAATATCTATGGGTCAACGAGTGAGTAGTCCAAGGATGATCAACAATATCTATGGGTCAATGAGTCAGTAGTCCAAGGAGAATCAGTGATTGACCACCCAAATTCAATGGTCAATAGTCTGTAGTGGAACTGTACAAGTCAACAATATCTATGGGTCAACGAGTGAGTAGTCCAAGGAGAATCAATGAAGGATCAAATGAGAATCAGTGAAGGATCAAACAAGAATCAGTGATTGACCACCCAAATTCAATGGTCAATATTCTATAGTGGAACTGTAGAAGTCAACAATATATATGGGTCAACGAGTCAGTATTCCAAGGAGTATCAGTGAAGGATTAAATAGTCTACAGTGGAACTTTACAAGTCAACAATATCTATGTCAAATTCAATGGTCAATAGTCTGTAGTGGAACTATATAAGTCAACAATATCTATGGGTCAACGAGTCAGTAGTCCAAGGAGAAAAAGTGAAGGATCAAACGAGAATCAATGATTGACCACCCAAATTCAACGATTAATAGTCTACAGTGGAACTGTAGAAGTAAAAAATATTTATGGATCGACGAGTCAGTATTCCAAGGAGTATCAGTGAAGGATCAAACATAGAGCATCAATGGTGCAAGTAACAACCACAGATCAAACAACAAGGACACACCATGTATTCAAGAAACATAAGTAATATCCACAGGATTGCACATGGGTATTCATGACCATCAAGAGTGGTGGTCACTCACTTATGGGTACCTTTGCACTTTTAAGTCCTACTCGGGCTATAGCACGCCTGATGTGGGATAAAAAATATTAAAATTAAACTTGTCTATCAGATCTATATTCTACGAACTACCACTAAAAACTCAACACTGCCCGTCGTTCATCTCAAAACCACCACTTGCATTGTTGGGACTTCACACTTTTATTAAAATAGTTGAGATGCCATCGGTAGCAAAATTGTGATCACCAAGAGGATATTGGCTTGACCGAAAACCCTTATCACCAAATGAATTTATCACCAATAAATTTATGGATACTGAAATGCAATTAGTTCAGCCAAAAATGATGTAGTTTCATAGAAACCTTAGGTGACACTAGTAGGGTTTGACGAAAACTGAAAAAGGAAGTCGTTAGCAATAAAATTAA
Source organism: Wollemia nobilis (assembly GCA_028583015.1). Classification (NCBI taxonomy): domain Eukaryota; kingdom Viridiplantae; phylum Streptophyta; class Pinopsida; order Araucariales; family Araucariaceae; genus Wollemia; species Wollemia nobilis. The sequence goes on along the minus strand of JAQPPZ010013509.1, from coordinate 481,929 downwards.
TGTAAAACCTTACAAAATTAGGATTCATAACAAATATACTTACTATAAAATGTTGTGCACACCAGAGAATGAATATGAACGTTTGAAGACTATTTTGTGCACTAGTGAATGGATTTTGATGTGATTTCTCCACATGAAAGAAACTACGAATGGAGATCTTCTCACACCGATGTTGCATAGGAGCTTCAATGGTGGAAATTTTCACATCAGATATGTTATGAACTCACCAAAGTTTTATTTAATGTGTTGGATTATGGGGAGTATTATTGTGCTAGTGGAGAATTAAAGTTTTATAGGGATATGGCTGAGAGCGAAATGCAAGCCGAGCGGTTGACAAAGGCAGAATATCATCATTGATTTGAGGTGGAAATGGAGAAAAAACTTGTATTTGTGGCAAACAGTTAGAATGTAGTGGAAGCAATTGTGTTTCAAAAACTATCATAATTTTGTTATCATGAAAATGTGTAAAAACTACAACAAAGTTTTTAGAAATTGTTGCAACAAAACACAACATTTCTCCTCAGCAAAAATACATCCTGGGAGTGTACTTGGGGAACGACATCATCAAAAAATGGAATGTCAGCATTGGAACCCTAAAAGACACACTTGAAAATATTAAAACTTTAGAAAAGCCAAAATTTTCTCTTCACATGAAATATTTCTTCACGCTGAAAACTATCGAGCTCACTATTGCAAATGCTACGAACCCAAATCTGATATCCAGAAAATATAAAATCTTCCTGTACATAATTCAAATGAGGATACCCATGTGAGTGAACCCTCTAATATTTCATTATGAAAATGGGTGTAGGTAAAAATTCTAACCACTGTCACCTTGAGAGCTTCAATCGTTTTTACGATTGGAATCAACCTAGGATAAATATTTCCTTAAACTCTATTTACCAGTGATATAGGAACCAAAAGTGAATTTAATTTTATTATTCAGAGTACAAGTATATATACACAATCAAATAGTGGAGGTTTACAAAAACCTACAACCAACAAGCTCAATAGGGGTAATCCACTCCAACAAACATAGAGTGCAAACACATTGAACTGCTAGAAGATAATCCAAGCTAACAGTTCAAACAAACCAAACTACGTGTGCATACTATGCCAACATGTTTATTACAATGCATGAAAATAAAATAATTAAATACTAACTTAGGCTTGATAATAATAATAATAAAATAATAAGTCTAAGTATCCTCAACAATGGTAGAGCACTTATGAAAGTGAGGCATTACAAATAATATAGGATATATCAAAAGATACAATGCTTTGTACTATATGGCTAGAAAGGAATAGAAGAATATTTAAAGAAAATGAAAGTGGTTTAGAGGTTATGAAAAAGAAGATATATTTATCCATATAGGAGTCTAAACCAACATTATCAATTCACCTAATCCCTAATTTAGAAGCAGAGAGTCTTGATAGATGGAGTCAAGTCATTAAATGAAATTATGATGTTGGGTACAAGAGAAGAAAAAATAAGGTAAAGAATATTAAGTGGAAACCACCATATGTGGAGTGGATTAAGTTGAATTTTTATGGAGCATATAAAGGAAATCCAGGACCAGCAGAAGGAGGAGGAATAATTAGAAATAATAGAGGAGATATTTTATCTCATTATGCTTTCAATTGTGGATTTAAAACAAATAATGAAGTTGAAGCTTGGGCATATTTAGAAGGGTTAAAAATATGTAAACAAATGAAAATAAATAAAGTATGTATGGAAGGTGATTATCTCATAGTAATAAACACAATTTTTAGGAAAACAAAGGCTTCATGGAACATACAAGAAATAATTGTGGAAATTTAAGATCTTGCTAAAGAGTTTGAAGAAATGAGGCAAGGATTAGATATTTTTTGCAGGACTACCCAAACTTCTAAACTCGTTTTGTCCATATCTCACTCATATAGACTTGGATTGAGCTGAAATTTTGAGGGTGGATGACTGAAAAACCCTAGAATGTCTCCACAAATGTTCATATCATTTGGAGCAACATAGATCCTAGCGAATACCTATGTGTGAACGAGATATTTGGCAAGTGACTATGCGAGGATTTCATCTGGGTTGAGTGCATTCAGCTCCAAAGGTTGGTTTTTAGGGCCTTCGGGCCCTAGCGGCCAATATTTTTGTGGTTTATGCTCAATATTTTAGTAGGAAATGTTGTAGGGGATACAATATGGATTAGAAATTTATCTTTCTATAGATCATACTGTGAAGTTGAGTGACAACGACTTCCAATTTGTTGCACAAAAGAAAAGTGAAAACCATACCTTTCCACGGTGTCTAGGGCAAGGATTAAAGAGATCACAAAACAAGTTTCAAGCATTTGATCCAAAATGGCTCATATCTCAAATAAATCTGGTGCTAAGGTGCACCCACAAAATATTTCTATTGTGAAAACCGCTGTCAAGGGTAAGAATTTCGAAGACTCAGTCCCAAAAATAAATTTTAGGGATGCCCTTCGTGGTGGACAGCCTCAACCCAATGCTAATATCAATATTAGGGCTTCCTATAAACCTATAAGAATGCCTAATATTGATCCCAAGAAAATTGAGTCAGGATGTCTTAAAGTAGCTGATGGAACTCCTATTGTTACGCTTGATATGGGTAACATTCAGACTGGCATTGAAGATTTGGAAAAAAGAGGACTAATTTGTCGATTCATGGGTTTTCATCCGAGTCTATCTACTTTCAAAGTATAGGCTGCAAAATTTTGGAAAACTAAAGGTGAGTTACAAATCTCTATTTATCCAAATGGTTATTTTCTTGTTTTATTTGCTAATAATGAAGATAGAGAGAAAAATTTTCAAGGGGGTCCTTTGTTTTTTGGAAGGGCGGGGCTTTTCATGAAGCCCTGGCATACTAAATTTTAAGCTAAATAAGATATGCCTTCTATAGCTTCAGTATGGATTAGAATCTTTGGCCTCCCTATTGAATTTTGGAATCCTACTATTTTTTCTTCAATTGGAAACTCTTTAGGAACTTTTATGATGATTGCTGATTGTACTCAAAATTTTGAACATATTATTTATGCTCGGATTTGTGTTTTAATGAATTTTGACAAACCCCTACCTAAAAATATCACATTACAATTTGGGAGAGATAGTTGATAGCAAGTAGTGGACTATGAGAACATTCTTTTTCATTGTAGAATTTGGCATGAATATGGTCATTGGTCAGTGCTTGCCTAAATAAAATTCCTAATCAAAAGAAAGAAGATATAAACTTAGTAGGTTTCCAAATACCTAAGAAGAAGAACACTATGAAAAAACCAGTTATGAAGGATCAATCAAAGTCATATGCTAATATGTTTGAAATCCTTTCCACAAATGATGTCCCAAGTGAGGAAGAGAAAATAATGGAAACTGAAATATTAGAAACACAATTTGAATATGAACAGAATAACTCATAGACAAACCAACAAATCAAAGGTTTTCAACAGAAAAAAAGAAGAAGAAAATTTACACAAGAAAAACAATATTTCAAATATCAAAACTTCAAATAATGTAGGTACCAATATAGACTAAATGGTGGAAGGAAGGTAAACCTAGGCATGGGACTAAGATGTTCTATTTTTCAAAAATCAAGACTTGGAACTGGAAAGATTTTGGGGATGTTCATATAAAAAACATGAAGTTATTGCTCATATTGAAAATTTGAATAAGAAATTCCATTTAGATGGCCTCACAGAGAATAGAAGTGCAGATGAAATTAAACTCACAACTCAGTTAGAGGAATGGGTAAAAAGAGAAGAAATCTATGGAAGCAAAAATCTAGAATTCAATGGCTCAGATAAGAAGATCGAAACATAAATTTCTTCCACAAATATCTTCTAGCTCGAAGATATCACAACTTTATTTCTTCCTTAAAATTATATTTTGGAGATGTTGTTTATACTTTGGATGGCATGAACTCTATTGTTGTTGATTACTTTTCAAATCTTTTTGTTGCTACTCCTCTTGACTCAGCTTCACAACAAAATGTTCTTCAAGCAATCCCTTCTCTTATCACTTATGAGGATAACTCTATTTTTACTGCTCCTATTACTATCAATGAGCTTCAACAAGTAGTTTTTAAAATGCAAAAAGGGAAAACCCCAGGTCCTGATGGTTTTCCCATTGAGTTCTACCAAGAGTTTTGGGATATCCTTCATGTTGATTTATTAGAGGTGGTGGAAGAAGCCAGGAAATCCAAAGAAATTTTGAAGGTTATCAATAAAAATTATATTAGTCTTATTCCAAAAGCTCAAGATGTTGATCATATTTCATCTTTTAGACCTATTGCTTTATGTAATGTTCTTCTCAAAATCATTACTAAAATCATGGCAGAAATGTTGAAGCCTATTTTGCATAAGATTATTTTCCCAGAGCAAGGGGGTTATGTGGAAGGACATCAAATAGTATATGAGATAGTTCTTGCTCAGGAAACCATCCATTCCATGGATATGCAAAATTTTCCTTCCATGTTCATTCGGTTAGACTTATCCAAAGCTTATGACAGAGTGGATTGGCACTTCCTTATCAAATTTTTGAGGCAATATGGTTTCTCTAAGGATTGGATGGATTGGATAATGGGATGTATCTCTTCAGTTTCCTGCTTAGTTCTTATCAATGGCAAGCCTTCTCAATCTTTCCCATCTTCCATAGGTATTAGGCAAGGTGACTCGCTATCCTCTTATTTATTCATCATTCTTGTTGAATGCTTGGGTAGGACTATAACCAAAAAGAGGGAAAAAAACCCTTGAGGGAGTTACCATTGCTCATGGAGCTAGACCTATCTCTCATCTTCAATTTTTGGATGACTCTACACTTTTAGGTAAAGTTACAGTTAAGGAAGCTTCTAATATTAAGCAAATCATTAGCTATTTTTCTAAGGCTACTGGGCAGTTGATCAATGAAGACAAATCTAAAGTTATTTTCTTTCACTGCTATTCTAGACAGGAATCCATGGTCTTGGATAAATTAAGATATAAGAAGACCTCTCTTCCAATCACTTATTTAGGTATTCCCATAAATATTCAAAGGCAAAAAAATAAAGATTGGAATTGGTTGTTGGACAAAGTCAACAAGAAAATTGGAAAGTGGACCAACAAGTGTATTTCTTCTGGGGGTAGAATCACCTTGGTAAAATCAGTCCTTCAACCTATTCCTATTTATATTTCTTCCGTTTTGAATATCCCAAAGGCTATTCTTCAAGAATTGGATCAAATCAGTCCTCGTTTCCTTTGGAGTGGTACAAAGGATAAAATAAAATGGGCCTTGGTGAAATGGGATACTTTATGTCTTCCTAAGAGTGAAGGAGGGTTAGGATTCCGATCTTCAATTAATAACAACAAAGCTTTAGCTGCTAAATTATATTGGAGGATGTTGCATAACCCCAATGCTCTTTGGGCCAATAATCTCTATGCTAAATATGTTGAGAACAAAAGTCATGAAGACCTTATTCGCTATCAACTTCCTACCAAAGGTTATCCCATTTTAGCAGTTCTTAAGACTGGTGAGGATTTGATAAAGAAAAAATTATTTTGGATCATTCATAATGGTCAACAAGCAAATTTTTTGACAGATTCTTGGGATGGTCACAAGCCTTTGATAACTCAGTTTATCGATTAGAGGCCTTGGATGCCTTGGATGGAGGAGCTTCACTAAGCTAATTGGATAAATGTGGCTAATTACTATAGGTACCATATTGGTAATCCAAAGGTTGGTAGATATTGGATCCCTATTGAGGACTGGCTTATTCAAATCCCAAAAAGGCAAAGACAAGATATCCAAGGAATCCTTCATATGAGATCCCTCTCTTGGTCCCATGAAAAATATTATTTTGGATGGAACAACACTACTAAGGATGAGTATTTAGTTGCTAAAGGTTATTTGACCTTATACCAAAATAATCCCAACCATTCTTCTGACATATTTTCTCGATTGTGGGCTCAAAAGCTCTGGCCTAAGGTGAGGTTCTTTAATTGGCTTTTATTGCATCGTAAGGTACTTACTATTGAGCAACTTATCAAGTGTGGTTTTCATGGCCCTTTTAGATGTGAAATGTGTGAAGAGAATGTAGAAAATATCAACCATATTTTTATTGAGTGTACTTTAGCCTCTGAGCTATGGAGGATAATGGCCACTTTACTTGGCTTACAATGGTCTAATTTTTTTACTTTTTAACAGCTTTGGAGGGATTGGCCTAATCAAGAGGGTGTTGATCATTTTATTAGGCAGTTAGTTTGGATGGGTTCTACCATTCTTCTTTGGAATATTTGGAATGAAAGGAATAGCTGAATTTTTAATCAATATAGGAAGGATATTTGCTATATTTGGCAAAAGACCATATCCAACTTAGTTGAATCAGTCCATCAACTCCTTAATCACCCCCAAAACTCCCACCAAATATGGGATCAAGTGATGCAAAGATTGAATATTAAATATTCTAAGGAAAACCAACTTAAAGGGAATGTAAGTATTAGTAAGATGGACAGGACTAGAAATCGGCAACCTCCTCCTAAGGATTTTGGAAAAGTCAATACTGATGGAGCCTCTAGAGGGAACCCTAGAAAAGCCAATGTGGGAGGAATTGGTAGACTTTCAGATGGCTCCCTGGTTTTTACTTTTTTTGAGAATTTGGGTATTCTTTCCAATAACCTTGCTGAGGGGTATGATATCCTCAGAGGCCTTAAGGAGGGTACTAAGGTTGGATGGGAAAAGGTGTTAATTGAGTCTAACTCTCAACTTATGATTAATCTCTTGAATACTCCTTCTAAGAATCATAAGGTGGATTAGAGAATAAAAAGAATTATTGATAAGATTCAGTAAATCTAGATGGGATTTTTGAAAGTTGATTACAATCATGTGGTCGAAGATCAAAACAAGAGTGTTGATGCTTTAGCTAATTGGGCTTTGGAAAAACGATATCTTACTTGTTATGGCTACCCTCCTATATGGTGGGCTTCTCAAATTAGGGAAGTTCTTATTTCTATCATTTCTTTGGATGGCTCCAGTTCCGAAGGTACCTAGTTTCTTCTTGTTTTTATTTTTGCTTCTCTTTGGTTCATTCAGTTTTTTTAGTTCCCTAGCTCATTCTATTCTTTATTTTGTTTCCTCTGTTGATTCTTGCCTTAATAGTCTTCTGGTCTAGATAGTCATTGTTTTGTTCAATTTTTTTTTCTTTTTGCTTTTTTTTTTTTTAGTTTTTTAAGGTGGGTGGGTTCTTTTGTTTTGTTTTGTTTTTGTGTTCTTTGTGTTGTTTTTTGTTGTTTTTGTGTTTTTGTTTTTGTTTTTTGTTTTTTTTTTATGTTTTTTCGTTCTTGTTCTTGGGTTTCTCTTTGTTTGTGTTATTTCGTGTTTTTATGTGTGAGTGTTTTCTATGTTTTTTGTTTTTGTTTATTGTCAGTTGTTGGTTGTTTTTTATTTTATTTTATTTATTTATTTATTTATTTTTTTTAGGTTTTGGTTGTGTTTATTTTTCATGTTTTTCTTTGGGTTATGTCTTTGTAGTGTTCATTTGTTTTTGTCTTGTTTGTGTTTTGTTATGTGGTTCTTGTGCTTTTCTATGTGGTTTGTGTTGTGGTTTCTTTTATCTTATTGTGTGTGTTTGGTTGTGCTTTTGTTTTTGACACACTCAAGGAGCATGCTTTTTATTTTATTTTATTATTTTTGTTGTTATTTACTTATTTTTAAATTAGTTTTGTGTGTTTGTTTGCTCCTTGAGTATGTCAAAGGTGGTAGGCCAGGTCCACGTCCTAGGCATTTTTGGCGGAATGGATACCCCTGCCTCCTTGGGTCTTACCCGAAAGTGGCATCCCTTTTGGGATGTTTTACACAAATAAAAAAAAGAGTTTGAATAAATACGGTTTACACATATATTAAGGGAAGGAAACAAATGTGTATATAAGCTAACCAATAGAGGGATTTTTATTGAGGATCATGAAGTTAATTTCTCCTTTCCATGGTTAAAGGAAGTATAAAGTTTAGTTAAAGCTGACAAAAATTGTTGATTGCCTAAATCAATTAATGATTAAGATTTAATTTAATGTTTTCCATTCGTAATATATATTTTATTTTGTAACAATAATGTGTGTTCATTTAGACTATTTATTATAATTTTTTTGGATGCACTTGTGTTTCAGAAAGGAAACTAGCAATTCAAATTTAGTAAAGCGGACTATGATAGTGTGATGTTTTGGAAATATTAATCTACTAAGATGCAAGGCATAGATAGTAGAGGTGATGTTTTGGCATTGTGAAGGCTACTATATGAAAATGTTAAGAAAGATGCTAAATTTTGGAGTAATTATATTCATACAGAAATTTGAAAAAATATAAAAAGTGAAAATCAAGAATTCAGACAATTTAAGTTAAATGATGTAGGTTTCTAGCTATAGCATCTTAATTGAGATGAGAAGTGTATCTATTTTTAAACTCTCAAGATCTAAAAAAGAGAGATTTAATTTATTAATGGTGGGGGACATGAGTCCAACCCTTTATTATCAAGCAAAAAAAAAAATATAGTTGGCTTACTCCAAATAATAATAGATTTTCATTAGTGGTAACTTGAACCTCTATTTAATAATACTTTGGAGAAACCTTATTCTAAGCAATAAAATAAATTTGAAAGCTATCCTCTGTGCATGTATATATATAAATTATTACATGCAATAATTTATATATATAAATTAAATAAAGTTTTGAGAAGATAACCCTCTCGTCATCAACTCCTTTATGGTAAATATTTTTGTAAATGGGAAGAACACTATTAAAACCAAGAAGATAATATTTATACTATAGAGTGAGCGAAAGAGTAATGGTAGTAAATAAGATGATCAGTAGAGGGTACATGATCCAAAAGAGCTCGATCACCAAGCTTTAAGGTAAAAAAAAGAAAAAAGAAAAAAGAAAGGGATTAATCACTCTTGTGCACCTGGTAGGCAGTGAATGAGGTACTGAGAATATAAATGGGAACCAGAAACAACAAGCCAGGTTGGTGAAGGCAATATCCAAAAGCAAGGAATTCAACGAATGATTCACAGGTTGGTTCTATGCTTCTTTAGTCAATAATTATTGTTATTTTGTAAGACCTTCACCCTTGGGTGGAAGGGAATATAACCTTTTTTGTTTCCTTTTTGTAATGCTTCCTTTGCTCAAGGGAACCACCATGTGTCAACTTACTAGGTATTACTTCCTTGAGTCCTAAGAGAAGGTACCCTAGTCTAGTAGATTTAGGACCCTTTCCCTTGGTTAGCCTAGTGCTACGTTCATGGAATTATGGTTGTGGTTTATGTCTTCGTTGGTGTGCATTGATGAAGGTTGCAACTATGACAACACCTTGAGAGTGTTTTATGAAACCCAGATTGAAACCCAACCATCAATAGTGTTTTCCTCTTAAGTTTTTAGAAGTAATATGTGTGATTGTAGTCGACCCTCGCTCGTTGTAGGGATGGGACTATATTTTTCATGTTAATATGGCAGTTGAGATGTCAATATTACTTCACTATCTTCTCTCTTTGTCAGTGTTACCTTGTACGAAGACTATCAGTATTTCCTATAGGGTGACCGAATGATCAACTATTACAGTGATCTACTATTGTGAATTTGTGAGCGCCACTCGGGCAGTGGTAGCTCTGGAATCACTTGCCCTTGCTATTTTTGTCATGTCAAAACCTCCATCTAGCTTAAGAAAACCCTACCTTGGTTCTTTGACCGTGGGTTTGGTATCCACGAGTTTCTCATAGAAAATTATAGGAGCTTTCCTAAGGTTGGTTACCTTTGTGAAGGCCTAGTTGTACTTGATTATTTGAGCATCTATTTTGTGTGTGATAGATAGTCAATAGTCATTTGACTGTGTATGATGCCAACAAAAACTTAGGTTGTGTTTAAGGTTGATCTAGTATTTTATTTAAGGGAAGCTCTATGTTATTTTCTAAATTAGAAGGTAGGGATCTTTAATTAATAAAGTGAAAGTGAATGAATTTGGATTTATTTTATTAATTAGAGGTATGGGACTCTTTTAGTAAAATAAATGTATTCTGCTTTATTTTTGTTAATTAAAGATATGGGGCTTTAATTAGTAAAAGTAAAGGGTATTGAATTAATTTATGTTAATTAAAGATGTGGGGGTTTAATTAGAGAAAATTAATGGATTTGGATTTATTTTATTAAATAGGGGTATGGGAATATTATTGATAAAGTAAATGAATGATGCTTTATTTTTGTTAATTAAAGATGTGGGACTTTAATTAGAGAAAGTGAATGGATTTGGATTTATTTTATTAAATAGGGGTATGGGACTATTCTTGATAAAGTAAATGAATGATGCTTTATTTTTGTTAATTAAATATATGGGATTTTAATTAGTGAAAGTAAATGGATGTGGATTTATTTTATTAAATAGAGGTATGGGACTCTTTTTCGTAATGTAAATGAATGACACTTTATTTTTTTTAATTAAATATATGAGGATTTAATTAGTGAAAGTAGATGGATGTGGATTTATTTTATTAAATAGAGGTATGGGAATATCTTTGACAAAGTAAGTGAATTATGTTTTATTTTTGTTAATTAAATATATAGGGATTTAATTGGTGAAAGTAAAATAACCTGGTTATTTGGGGATTAAAACTATGGAACTTTAATCTGTCAAATAAGGGTTGGAAAAGAATTGATTAAAGTAGGACTTGTGATCTAGTTGCATGTGTTGAAAGACTCTCATTGATAATGAGAGGGGAAATAAAATGGTGGTTTTTATAAATACAAATGTGTAATAAATGGTTAGATACTTTGATTTGATTGTATAGTTGCAATTTGACAATAAGCATAGTAGATGCATTTAAAAGCATGTCTATCATGGAACCATGAGTGCCCTGATCCCCTACTATCCTCAAATGATCGATGGAAGTTGAGGAGGACCACGGAGGTAGTTGGAACCAATGTGTTAGTTTGATTCTAACTTTAAAAATTTACTTATGCTTAAATAGATATAAATTATGGGGAGGTTTCACTGATGAAATTAATGTAATGAGTTATTCTTTAAAGGTATGAAGGATTTATTGTAATTTCTTAATGGTTGGAAGATGTACTTTGAATTACTTATGATTTGTATCTAGATTCATTTCTATTAATGTTTACTTTTTTAAATGTGGTTTCTTTTTAGTAACTTGTGTATGCATTTTGAATTATATATTTTTTTTAGATTTAGTATTTGTTCTTGCTTTCTTGCTAAAACAACATAAATGTAAGTATAATTTTTAGGGTGAACTTAGTGGTGACTTAAGGGAATTAATATCCCCTTAGGGTGAACATAGGAGACCTAAGGGAATTAAGACCCCCATTAGGGAGATTTGAACTAAGTTGTGGAAGGACTACACTTGAATTAAGATAGATCATCGTGTAGATGATATGGATAACTTAATTTGCAATACACATGGCATACCCACATAGACAAATTTGTGTATGTTATGTATATGGGTGTATGCCTTCGACTGATTAAAGGTGGTAATTTTAGCTCATCATGAGTGATTGGAGGGATAAACATATTTATGGTAAAACATAATACGACTATAAAGACATATTCATGTGAGGGTATTTTGTGAGGTGTAGATCTTAGGGGTTTTAAACAATAGGTCAATTAAGAATCGGATAGGGGTTTATCAATCCCTCTCCTTAGTAATTTTTTTTATTTCTGTGTGTTTTCTTGTGGCTAAATTTTGGGTCATTACATTTGGTATGAGAGCTCTAGGTATGAGGATATAGAACTTCTTGTGTTCTAAAATAATTTGCTAGAATCTAGTGGGAATTAGTTCCATGGGTAAATTAATATTATGATACTTTAGTATGGGCTATGGTATTAATGTCACATCATGATATTGTAATTATCACCCTAGTTAGATTACTTATGCTTTTAGCAAAATATATCTATGACTAGGGCTTGAATTAGTGATATAGTTTAAGGTGAAGTTGTAGCCTAATATTTTCTTGGTTGTAACCAAGTTAAATATACCACCTAAGGCCAAAAAAGAGGCCTACATCTAGACAAACTTGATAAAATAATGTTGAAGAAGAGATCTGAGAGTGGGATCCAAAAAACTATAACATAGAGGTAGAAGACCTCACTACTATGGTTGCTACTATACGATATCAAATGAAACATATGTTGGAAACTAATGTGAATCAAAAATTGCAAGTTAGGGACTTAGAGGTTGGCCAATTTGATGGTATAAATGAGAAAAAATTTCAAGCTAGATCCCTTCTAGAAAATGAAATAACTAGGTATTTGAAAAATATTTGTATCTTCAAGTTTGATGGAGAAGGTTAAAGGGATGCATTTGAAGTTTGGTTGAGAGAATTAGAAGTTTATTTTATAGTAAATGACTATTCCCTAGGAACCTAGATAGTTTGAGCCACAATCAGAATAGAAGAAGATTATTTAGATTGGTGGGGTCCTACTATGAGAAGATGAGGGTTCACATGTTTATTCATGGATTAGAATCCATAATAAAGCATGATGTAAACATGCATGAAAAAAAATCATTGCAAAAGTCATATGATTTGGTGAAGAAAGTAGAGTCTTACATGTAATTCAACTATGTTGCCTTATCCGAGCAAGATCAACAACCACTGAGGAAGAGGAATAGCTAGGGATTCTTGAAATGGGAAGAGGAAGAGAGTTAAAAGACCAAGAACCCTCAAGATTTTGAGAAGAAGAATAATGGGAAAAATATTATGTTCAAGAAAAACTTCCAAAATAAAACCAACAATAATCCCAACATCATAAAACCTCACCCTTAGAAACTGCCAACTTTATCTCTAGCAATTAAGGCAAAGGATCCAAAATCAGAAAAGAAGCAAGGACCCAAGGATGGGTGTTACCATTGTAGTGGCCCACACTGTGCTAAGCAGTGTCCATATCAACCAAGGCCAAGTTCATCCAATTCTAAGAGAAAGGAACATGAGCATCATATCTATGCCATAACCAGGAAACATAAGTTAGATGGTAAAGGTGCCCATTTGCTTGTGAAAGGTAAGATTTTTAATAAACAAGTATAAATTTTGATTGATAGTGGGGCCACAAATAGCTTTATTTATTCTAGTCTAGCAAGGGATATACTAGAGAGGCCAGTATATTTAGCCCATGGTTGGAAGGTCGAGTATGATTTTGGGTAAACCTACTCAATAAACCAATGTTATCCAATGGTAGAGATCATTGTAGCTAGTGGTACCACAAAAGTTTATTTATATGTAGCTCCACTTCATGCCTTTGATATGATCCTAGGGATGGATTGGTTATATACCCATAAAGCCTTAATCAATTTCCAATATAGGTGGATCAAATATTCAGATAAAGGTAATATAAGACTAAGAATTGTTAGTGAGCAAGGGCTATTCAAACCCCATATGTTGTCTTTTATACAATTGAATAAAGCCCTCAGGAAAGGAGGGATAGTGTATGTTGTAAATCTCAATGAGGTAAGAGATGATCAAAGGAAATAAGTGCTAGGAAAGCACTAAATATTGCAATATTTTAAGGATGTGTTCCTAGAAGATTTACCTAGACTTCCTCTTGTGTAGGAATTTGATTTCATAATTGATCTTATGCCAATACCAAAACCTATTCATAGATCTCTATATAGGATAAATTCTATCTAGATGCAAAAACTAAAGGTTCAATTGTAGGGACTATTATAAAAGGGTTTAATAAAATTATGTGTCACCTTGTGATGCACCGATTATATTTGTGAAAAAGAAATATTGTTCCTTGCGATTGTGTATTGACTATAGGATGCTAAATAAATTTATAATCAAGAACTGATATCTCCTCCCTGGAATCAAGGATTTGTTCGATCAATTAGGAGATGCTATAGTATTCACTAATATTAATTTGATATAAGAGTATCACCAATTAAGAATACGTGAGGAATATACTCACAAAAAAATATTTAAGACAAGGTACGGGTATTATGAGTTTATAGTTCTACCCTTTGGACTGACTAATGCCCTAGCTGCATTCATGAATTTAATGAACAATGTATTTATAAGGCACCTGTGCTAGTTTATCATTGTATTTCTATATGATATCTTAATATACTCTTAAACAAATAAGAGCATGATAAACATCTCAAGATCATGTTGGATTTTCTAAGGTAAAACTAACTATATGGAAATTTGGCCAAGAGTGATTTCTATGTTTTAGATATACGACATCTTGGACATATCATATCAGTAGAAGAAATTGTTGTGGATCTAGAGAAAATTGAGGCCATCCTGAATTAGCCATCCCCTACTAAGGTAATTGAAGTTTGGAGTTTCATGGGGTTAACAAGATACTATAGGTTTTACATAAAGGATTAATCCATGATTGTTACGGTAATAACTAGCCTTTAGAAGAAGGAAAGAGAATTGAAGTGGTCAAAAAAGTGTGAAGTTGTGTTTACCTTGTTGAAACATAAAATCACTACTACACCAATACTAAGTATTCTTGACCCTCAAGGGGACTTTTCAATATGCACATATGTATCGTTAAAAGGGTTAAGGAGAGTACTTTCTGAAGAAGAGTCAATAGTAGTGTATAATTCAAGGAAGCTCAAAAGGAATGAAGTTAATTATGCTACACATGAGTAGTACATGCTCTAAAGGTATAGCACCACTACTTAGTGGGAAGGCCATTTGAATTAAGGGTTGACCATCAAATTTTGAGGTACATATTTACCCAACCTATATTCAATGTGAGACAGAGACGATGGGTTGAATTCCTCGTTGAGTATGTCTTTGAAATTGAGTACATAAAAGAGAAGTATAATAAGGTTGTTGACACCCTGAGTATAAGGAAGAGCATAGTAGCCATAGCTAGAAGTCACATGGATTTTATGGATAAGGTAAGACAATATTAATCTCAAGATAAGAATTTCCAAGAGACTCGAGCTAGGATGAACAGATACCCTGAGGGTAATAAGGAATTGGACACAAAATATGACCTTTTATGCTGCAAATGTAGGGTCATCATACAAAAAAATGGGTGATTTAAGAAAGCTAATAATGCAAGAAACCCATAAATCTCCTTATTTTTCTCATCCTAGAGGTGTCAAAATATGAGAAAATGTGAAAAGAACCTTCTTCTCGATATGAATGAAGAAGTATATTACCAATTTTATCACTCGATGTCTTGAATATCAAAAATTTAAGGTAGAATGTAAACATCCTGCAAGACAACTGTATCTACATAATGTACCTACACTAAAATGGAATGTCATATCTTTGGATTTTATAGTAGGATTACCCAAGACCAAATATCAACATGATGATATCCTTATACTAGTTGAAATATTGACTAAGGTTACACATTTCATACCAGGAAACATCAAGCATGATGCTCAGGTGGTGGCTAAAAGATTTGCCAAAGAAGTATTTTGGTTACATGGATTTCCTAAGGTGACATTTCAGATAGACATTCCAATTTCACTTTCGAATTTTAGAAATCCTTACATTGTGTAGTAGGCACACAACTTAATATGAGCTCAACATGCCACCCTAAAACAATTGGTCAAACTGAATGGGTAAACCAAGTACTATAGGACATGCTTCTTATGTACTGCATGTATCACAAAACACATTAGGAAGACTATCTACATATTGTAGAGTTTACCTACAATAATGGACATTACTCCTCTCTAGGAATGGCTCCTTTCGATGCCTTATATGGGTGAATGTGTAGAATGCCTTTATCTTGGGATAACCTAGAATATTTAGTTGTGATTGGACCATATATGGTCAAAGAAATGGAAGACCAATTAATGGTAATTAGGCAAAGACTTATAGAAGTTGCCGACATACATAAACATTATGCTGATCTAAAAAGGACTCCAAGAGAGTTCTCAATTGGAGATAAAGTGTTTTTAAGGGTGAAACTAATAAAAATTTCTATCAAATCCATTAATTTTGATCCTCAGTTTGTGGAACCTTTTGATATCACTAACCCTAAACATGTGTGGGATTTTTATAAATTGCAAATGGTAAATCCAGAGGCAATTGAAGTGATGCTAATGAAGATTCTTGAGTTTCATTCCAAGACTATGCAAAACCAGACTCTTGAGCAATGTAAGGTCTTGTGGAACCGATTTTCTGAAAGAAGTGTCACTTGGGAGAAAGTGGATGATATGCATATTTTCCCTTCATGTTTGAAAATATATAATGTAATAACTTTTACTTATTTTTATGGAACTAGAAACACTCGGGATGGTGTTTAGTCATAGGGGGTAGGATGTCATGACCCTCCTTGGTAGGATTTTTGGCACAAAGAAACAATGTATTAATTAATGATACTTTAATACCTAGTTTGAGCAATTGAACCAACTAATGTGATGTTTAGTTGATTTATGAGAGCACGGTACTACTAAAAAAATCCCTAATTATGTAGGATTGGGTACACTCATAGGTGGATGAGGTAGAATCATTCCCCAAAAAATGGGGGTACTTGAGGTTGGTAAAATTATGCTTACGAGAACTCGATAGTAACATGGATAGATACCCTCATATATGCATCCATTCGGTATGGGATAATCGTCAAAACTAGCCACCTTGAGCCTCAAGTGGATAGCCTAGTAGCTACCATAAATTCTTGGGCTAAGACAACTGACTAAGTTGATGGAAATACTTCTTTTTGTCTATTGCATATGTTTTATTTATGTTTTACTTCATCACTATCTGAATTGGTAGTTTAGGAAATAAAAGCATGCATAATTTGATTATTGTTTGTTTGCTTAAAATATCTTACTCTCTATTTTGTAAATAAATAGTAGTTTTATTTTAAATGATAAAGGAACTTCATTTATAAATAAATAGTAGTTTTATTTTAAATGATAAAGGAACTTCATTTATAAATAAATAGTAGTTTTATTTTAAATGATAAAGGAAATTCATTTATAAATAAATAGTAGTTTATTTTAAATAATAAAGAAACTTCATTTATAAATAAATAGTTGCTTTATTATAAATGATAAAGGAATTTCTTATATAAAGAAAAAAATGGTTGCTTTACTTTTATAAAATGATAGTAGGACTTCATTTTTATAACAATTGGTTTATTCCAAATAATAATAGATTTTCATTAGTGGGAACTTGAACCTCTATTAAATAAGACTTTGGAGAAACCTTATTCTAAGCAATAAAAGAAATTTGTTTTGAATAAATGATTTTATATATATGTATGTATGTATGTATGTATGTATAAATAAATACATATGTATGTATGTATATATATATATATATAAATAAATACATATATAGCTTGGATTTATTGTATTAAGTAATTTTTATATATAAATTAAATAAAGTTTTGATAAAATAATCCTCTTGTCATCAACTCCTTAATGGAAAAAAAATTGGTAAATGGGAAGAACACTATTAAAACCAAGAAGATCAAATTTATGAAATAAAGTGGGCAAAGGATTAATGTTATTTAGGAATATAGTCGACAGAGGAGATGTGAGCCAGAAGAGCTCAATTTTTGAGCTTGTAGGGAAGGTCAAGATTCAATGTTGGCAGCTATAACATTGATGGAAGATAATCTTGAAGGTATAAGAGGGAAGTATCTAGCAGTTTTAAGGCTTAAATGAAGTAAAATAAAGGGGTTAATCACTCATGTACACTTGGCAGGTAGCAAAGGAGGTATTAAGAATGCAAAGGAGAACCACCAAAAAGCTATACTAGTGAAGGTGACATCCAAAATCAAGGGGTAATTCAGTGAAGGATTCATAGGTTGGTTGTATTCTCCTTTAGTCAATGGTTATTGCTATGTTGTAAGATGTTCACCCTAGGTTTGAAGGGAATAAAACATTTATTGTTTCCCTTTTGTAATGCTTCCTTTGCTCAAGGGTGTCATCGTGCATCATCTTCGTAGGTTACTTCCTTGATTCCTAAGAGAAGGCACCTCGTTCCAGTAGATTTGGGACCCTTTTCCTTGGTCAACCTTGCATTGCGCTCATGGAATTATGGTTGTGGTTTATGTCTTAATTGGCACGCGTTAATGCCGGTTATGACTATGACAACACCTTGAGGGCACTGTATGAAATCCATACTGAAACCCAACTATTGATAGTGTTTTCCTCTTAAGTTTTTAAAAGTAATATGTATGCTTGTAGTTGGCCATACCTTGTCATAGGGAGGAAACTATGTTGTTCACATCAGTATGATGATCAAGATATCAGGAGTACTTTGATATATTATCTCTTTGTTACCATTACATTATAGGTATATTTTCAATTTTTATTGTAGGGTGATTGAAGGATCAATTGTTACAATGATCTGTTATTGTGAATCCATGAGTGCCACTCAAGCAGTGGTTGCTCTGATGTCACTTACCCTTGCTATTTTGGCCATGTCAAGACCCATTTATATCTTAAGAAAATACTACCTTGGTTCATTGACCACAAGATTGGTATCCATGCATTTCTTGTAGAACTTTGTAGGATCTTGCCTAAGGTTGGTTGCCTTTATGAAGGTCTAGTCATCCTTGATTGTTTGAGTGTCTTCTTTGCATGTGGCATATAGCTGACAGTCATTTGATTGTGTATGATGCTAGAAATAACTTAGATTGTGCTTAAGGTTGCTCCACTATTTTATTTAAGGGAAGCTCTATGTTATTTTATTAATTTGAATGTAGGGATATTTAATTAATAAAGTTAAAGTGAATGAATTTGAATTTATTTTATTAATTAGATGTATAAGACTCTTTTCATAAAATAAATGTATTAGGTTTTATTTTATTAATTTAATATATGGGGATTTAATTAGTAAAGATAAAGGGTGTTGGATTTATTTGATTAATTAGATGTATGGGACTCTTTTGGTAAAATAAATGTATTTTGCCTTTATTTTTGTTAATTAAATATAAGGATATTTAATTTTTATTTTTTTTTGGGGGGAGGGGGTTTATTTATTTTATTCAAAATATAAAACAATACATTCCACAAGGATTTCCAAGTGATCCAAGCCAGCACATCATACAAAATACAATAAATCCACCAGAAAAATCCATGGATCATTCTGACAACTTCTATAGGACACAACAACCCATGACAATCAAGTTCCTCCACCTTGAAACTATCTTTCCTGGTCCTCATGAATTAACTGATTAAGGAGTCTGTATTTCTCTTGATCAAGATCATTCTATCTATAAGCTTTCCAGTAAGATAATCCTTTAGAATCCCACTTCACCAAACAATCAGCCACTCTATTCCATTCTCTTGGTATATGAACAAATGAAATTTCATGAAAATTCCCAGTCAATATCAAAATCTATTTTACTTCTAGCCATAAACCAGGGAGAATCCTTAAAATGCTTGTTGTTAAGAAGAGACACCACTATCATATAATTAGATTCATAAATAACCCTTCTCCATCCCAAATAAAAAGTTTTTTCCAACACATGGATAATTTCCAATTCTTCCATATGATTATTCAAATGAATTCCCTTGTACACATAGAAAAGATGTGGGCCACATCCTCACTATCACAACCAATTCCTTCTATACCAGCATTACTTGGGTTACCCCTGGAAGAACCATCTATGTTTATTTTGATAACACCCCTAGAGGGGACTCCACTTCCCAGATATATTGACCTTCAACGAACCAATCCCCCTAACAGGGTCTCTTTTGCATCTGGCAATGATAAAGAAATCTCCAATCTATTGATAATATACTAGTCGAAGGAAGTAATAGGATAACTTAGAACACACTTGGCCTCAATAGTATCCTTAACCATCCTTTTGAATTTGAGCCATACCTATAAGGCCCTAAGTTGACATCCCTAAAAAATTATTCAATTGCATTCCAACCAAATCTACCAAAATATGAAGGAAGGACCAATATCCCAATCAGTTTGAAGACATGAAGTAGAGGTAGGGGGTCTAACCAAGCTTTTCCAAAACTCAAAAATATAAGTAGCATGGATGATGGGCCTTTTCTAGATCTACTACCACAAGTTCCATATATCTAGGGAATATGATCATTGGGAGAAAATATGGGTAATGGTTTCCTCATTATTTCCACAAATAAAACATAGTGAAGGACCCTAAAAAACTTTTCTCTAAATATTATACCAAGTTGAAAATTTCTTCTCACATAAAATCCAAAGAAAAAATTTACATTTGGACCAACCAAAATTATTCCAACTCTTCATCCACCAAGGGGACACAATATCATATCTTCTCTGCATAATAAGGGTTTGATAACCTAGAGCAATAATGTATTTCCCTTTAGAATTATGGCCCCAAGAAAGAATATCAGAGTCTTCAATAGAATAACATGGTCTCTCAACTAAAATAGAATCCAAGGTGTCATGATCCTCAAGATAACCACCCTTTATATAGCCCTTTTAATCCCACTAGCAGTAATTAAAAGAACTACCAAGAGGACTTTGTTGCTTGAAGTCAGTCACCTTAGACTAGCCCGCATCAAAAGAAATATCCCAAAGAAAATGGAAGTGGAGGAAAGAAGAAATGATAGGAGGATGATTATCCCAATAATATTTCCAAAATAAGGTATTGTTTCCTTTATTAAAAATCCAAAATAGACCCTACTTAATAAGCATGGTACCTTTTTTTAGAGTGTCCCAAATAATGGAACCTTTCTCTTTCAGCTCCAATATTGGAATCTCATCAGCTGGAGCACCACCAAAATTTTTGAGGCTAAGAATTTTAGCCCAAAGTTGATCATAATTATTGCACCACCTCCAATAAAGTTTAGCAACCAAAGCAAGCCTATTCAAATCGTATTACCTCAAACCAAGACTCCCCATATATTTAGGGCAATACACAATATCCCAACTGATCGAATCCATTTATTATAGTCCAGGTTTCCTGCCCATAAAAATTTTCTAGAAAGAGAATCAAATTATTTGAAAAAACACTTAGGAGTAGCTAAGATAGAAAACCTATAAATAGGCAAAGCATGAAGGATAAACTTCAAAAGCATTAATATACCAACAAAGGATAGCCACAAAAAGGTCTAATGATTAACCCTTGATTGAAATCTATCCAAAATACTTTTCCAGTAAGCCCTTCCAAGATTTTTAAAAGAAATAAGAACCCCTAGATACTCTAATGGCAAACAACCCACCTGAAAATGTAGAATATTAGCAATCCTACATTGAATCCAAGCATCCATATTGAAGAAGAAAATATTTGATTTCTCTTCATTAATCATTTGACTAGAGGAAAATAAGTAAATATCTAAAGCCTTGCTAAAATTCACTGCTTCCTCAATATCTAAAGCTTTGCTAAAATTCACTACTTCCTCAATTTTTGCCTCCCTCATCAAAGCAGTATCATCAACAAACTAAATTTGATACTAGGATAAAGAATTCTTGGTCCAAGACCATACCTGGATAGAACCATGATTCTAAAATATCTTGAGAAGTCTAACCAAATATTTAACCAGAAGGATGAAAAGATAGGGAGACAAGGGATCTTCTTGATTAATTCCCCTAGAGGTTGAGAAGAAAGTGGACGTTAAACCATTGATTAAAACTGCAAAGGATGCCAAAGTCACACAACTCACGACCCATTCAATCCAATTATACGAGAAACCAAAAGCTTGAAGAATTCTCTACAAAAAAAGGCTAGATAAACTTATCGTAAGTCATGGACATATCCAAATTAATGAACATAGCCTCTTCCTTAGAGATATCCATAAAGTGAATAGCTTCAACAACAACCACCACATCATATAAAATCTGATGACCCTTAAGAAACCCACCTTACTCATGAGAAATAAGAAAACCAAGAACTTTCTTTAGTCGATCCAAAATAATCTTGGTAATAATTTTGTAAGTAACATTGCATAGGAAAATAGGATGGAAATACCCCAATGAGCTAGCATTTTCAGATTTAGGAATAAGAGCAAGAAATGTTGAATTAATAGCTTTAAGCATTTTCTTATTAACTTGAGATTCCTGAACAAATTTTAGTAGATAAAAAGATAACACTTCCCAAAATTATTGGAAAAAATCTATAGGGAAACCATTAGGTCCAGATGTTTTACCTTTCTTCATTTTAAAAACCATTGCTTTAAGTTCCTCCATCGATATGGGTTCCATTAGCATCTTATTCTTATCATTAGAGACCAGTCTAGGAATACAATCCAAAATAAGCCTCATATTAACAACATCATGAGGACCCTGCTCGAAGAAAAGAGAAGAGAAGAACCTAACTGCTTCACTAGAGATATACTCAAAGGATGAGATTTTCTCACTGATAAGAATTAAGTGATACTATAGCATTACCATTCCTACGGTCTTTAACTGAATTGTGAAATAAAAGGTGTTTCCATCCCCTTCCAACAACCAATTAATTTGAGATTTTTGCTTCCAAAAAATATCCTCATGAAGCTCCCATTCAACAAGCTGAGTAGAAATGTAAGCTTCCATTTACAACATATCCTTCATAAATCCTTCATATTTAAGTTTAAAAGTGATCTCCTCTAGCCTATCCTGTTGTTACTTTTTCTTTTGAAAAATATTTCCAAAAGAAAATGTGTTCCATTGCCTGAGTTTCAATTTGACAAACTAGAGGCTTTTGAAAAATTAAACATAACAATGCCAAACTTGGGTTTCCCTTTGAACCACCACCTCTCCACACATTCATACAAATTTGTATCCTTGAGCTACATAAGTTGAAATTTTAAAGGTGGATTTCTTGGAAATGAGAATCTCGAGGACTGAAAGAGAATGGGCCAGTTATCAGAGCCCCTCCAACCTAGAATATTTGAGAACGAAGTCCAACTATCATCAAACCAACTATATGAAGTAAGGAACCGATCCAATATTTCATAAATAAAATATGTTCCACATCTTCTATTATTCTAAGTAAAGAGCTCATTTCGAGGCTTCACATCAAAAAGATTAAGGAAATAAATATTGTCCTGCATCATAGTAGAAGAAGGACCCAAACACTCCACACCATCATTTTCCTCCTCTAGGGACATGATAGAATTAAAATTCCTAGCCACAATCTAAGGATAATTGAGAGTAAGAGATAAAATGAATCTAAGATGATTCTATAAGAGGATTTTACCTGATAAATTACTAGGGGCATACATATTAGATAGAAGAATAGAAGATCGAGAGGAAAAGCGAGTAGCAGCCAGAAAGATATAGTTCCTGCTACCCACCCATCCAATACCGCCCACCATACCATGGGCTCCAATAGGAAGACATGGATCACCTTTCCATATCTTAGAAGCAATTCTAACCATATATTCACAATATAATTTCATTTCCTGGATGAAAACAATATCAGGTATTTGATCTCTAATCAAATTTTGAGTAGATTTTTGTGGGCTACTACCCAAAACCCTAACATTCAAATATATCACTTTTATTTTGAGGGAATATAAAAGTGAGAATCTAATGTCTTAACAACATCAGACTCAACTAAGGATTCCCCTATCAATTTCACTTTTTCTTGATCCTTATTTCTTTCTACTTTTACTACCTTCTCCACCTCACATTTTTTGATAGTTTTTGGGTGAATACCTAACACATAAGAAACTTTACTTTTCCCTTCCTCTTTGGTAATCCTATCCTGGGAGGGTTCAAACCTATTCTCATCCTCATTTTGCTCAATCAAGTTTTCATCCAAAGGGGAATGATCAAGAAATTTATCAAGACAATATAACACCTCTTTGGACTTATCTCCATTTCCTACAAGAAGGATATCAGGCACAACACCTTCCTTATCAAAATTTTACATTTCAAAAGAAGGATTTAGGAAAGAACAAGTACTTGGATCTTGAATACAAACATCCATATCACCTCAATTCTAGACTTACTCCTCAACATGCGGCTTTTCAAAAGTCTCAAGCACATTAAATATGTTACCATAACATCCCTTCCCATCACCTTTATTCTAATGAACAAAAGACCTAGATCTTGAAAAAGACTTAATAGGAATAAATGCATAAAAATAGGCATCTCATTAACCATAGGAGCTTTTCATTTTGCCTTTGTAGATGCATCTTGAAAGTCATATGAAGAGGATGAAGGCTAAGAATTCACTTTCTTATAGTTTATTTGAATATGCCCATATTCATGGCATATGCAACACCAAAATGGGAGATCTTCATAATCTAATTGTTGAACCCAAGACATGTTTCCCAGTTTAGTCTCCAATAATTCAGTCAACGGATTATTCAAATCTACTTCAACACAGAGTCGTGCAAAAGAAGTAAATTTTCTATCCAAATTTTGGTGAGATAGACCAACTGGTTTTCCAATAATATCTACAATAGAATTAAGAATATCCATCCTCCAGTATTCCATAGGGGGTCATGGCAAAAATACCTACATAGGAATCCTAGAAGACCTCTTCTCTACCATATCAAATCCTAAATTCCAGGGTTTGATAAATAATCCATAATGATTATGAAAGTAAGTACCCCCCTTGAACACTTTACTACGATCTACCATATGAGAGAACACCAGAATAAAATATCCATTAGCTGCAAGAATAATCTCCAGATCACCTTCAAGGCTCCAATTTATCCTAACCCAGTTTTCTAAAAAATGCATAGAAATTTTGAGACCCATGAACTTGTTGATGAGCACATGCTCAAAATATATAAAACATCATTTGCAATAGAATTAGGATTGATAACCAATATATGATGATCTTTGCTTTTCTCCAAACATCCATTATTCTTCAAATTTGAAGTTGAAGAGGAATTAGAAATATGATCAAGGGTTGCATGCAACAAAAAATTCATGACATTTGCATGATCAGAAGAAGAGGCATCCTTATTC
Source organism: Wollemia nobilis (assembly GCA_028583015.1). Classification (NCBI taxonomy): domain Eukaryota; kingdom Viridiplantae; phylum Streptophyta; class Pinopsida; order Araucariales; family Araucariaceae; genus Wollemia; species Wollemia nobilis. The sequence goes on along the minus strand of JAQPPZ010013509.1, from coordinate 457,131 downwards.
AAAATAACATCCTTAAAAGACAAATATCGAGGATCAGCAGGACCCCCTAAAGCTATCATATCTAAATCCAAACTACAAAACACCTTTCTCTAGCCAACAAACTAGTTTTCAAAGATTTTTTCAGCACTGACCTGAAATCCTCAGTATCCTCTTGCTCCTCCCTAACACGATTTTTCTGGTTCTATATGGGGCTTTAATTAGTAAAAGTAAAGGTGTTGGATTTATTTTATTAATTAGAGGTATGTGAATATTTTGGTAAAATAAATGTATTAGGCTTTATTTTTGTTAATTAATGATATGGGGCTTTAATTAGTAAAAGTAAAAGGTGTTGGATTTATTTTATTTATTAGAGGTATGGGACTCTTTTGGTAGAATAAATGTTTTAGGCTTTATTTTTTTAATTAAAGATATGGGTATTTAATTAGTAAAAGCAAAGGGTGTTGGATTTATTTTTGTTAATTAAATATGTGGGTCTTTAATTGGTGAAAGTGAATGGATTTGGATTTATTTTATTAAATAAAGTTATGGGACTCTTTTTGGTAAAGTAAATGAATGGTGCTTTATTTTTGTTAATTAAATATATGGGGCTTTAATTAGTGAAAGTAAATGGATGTGGATTTATTTTATTAAATAGAGGTATGGGACTCTTTTTGGTAAAGTAAATGAATGATGTTTTATTTTTGTTAATTAAAGATATGGGGCTTTAATTAGTGAAAGTAAATGGATGTGGATTTATTTTATTAAATAGAGGTATGGGACTCTCTTTGGTAAAGTAAGTGAATTATATTTTAATTTTTTTAATTAAATAAATGGGGCTTTAACTGGCGAAAGTAAAATAACCTAGCTATTTAGGGATTAAAAGTATGGGACTTTAATATGTCAAATAAGGGTTGGAAAAGAATTGATTTGTGATATAGTTGCATGTGTTAAAAGACTCTCATAGATAATGAGAGGGGAAATAAAAATGGTGGTTTTTATAAAGTCAACTATGCAATAGATTGTTAGATACTTTGATTTGATTGTATAGTTGTAATTTGGCAATAAGCATAGTAGATGCATTTAAACGCATGTCTATCATGGAACCATGAGTTCCTTGATCCCATACTATCATAAAACGATTGATGGAAGCTGAGGAGGACCACAAAGGTAGTTGGAACCAATGTGTTAGTTGATTCTAACTTTAAAAATTTACTTATGCTTAAATAGATATGAATTATGGGGAGATTTCCCTGATGAAATTGATGTAATGAGTTATTCTTTAAAGGTATGAAGGATTTATCATACTTGCTTAATTGTAATAATTGCTTAATGGTTGGAAGATGTGCTTTGAATTACTTATGTTTTGTATCTAGATTCCTTTCTATTAATGTTTACTTTATTTAAATGTGGCTTCTTTTTAGTACCTTGTGTATGCTTTTTGAATTATATTTTTTTTGTTAGATTTAGTATTTGTTCTTGCTTTCTTGCTGAAACAACATAAACTTAAGTATAAGTTCTAGGATGAACTTAGTGGTGACCTATGGGAATTAAGGCACCCTTAGGGTGAGCATAGGAGACCTAATGGAATTGAGACCCCTCTTAGGGAGATTGGAACTAAGTTGTGGAAGGACTACACCTTAGTAAAAATAGCTCACTATATAAAAAAGATGGATAGCTTAACTAGAAATATGTATAACATACCCACACATACTAATTTGTGTATGGTATGGATATCAATGTATACCTTTGACTTATTGAAGGTGATAATTTTATCTCATCAAGAGTGATGGAAGGGATAAATGTATTTTTGGTAACACATAATATACCTACATAGACGAATTTGTGTGAGGGTATTTGGTGAGGTGTAGCTCTTCATGAAAATTAGGGGTTTTAAACAATAGGTAAATTAATAATTGGATAGAGGTTTATGAATCACTATCCTTAGTAAAAAAAAAAGTATTTCTATGTGTTTTCTTGTAGCTAAATTTTGGGTCATTACAAAAATTATTTTTCCTTTTGGGATTGTTGTCATATGGAAATTTTTTTCCCAATTACTTCTTGTTATGTGCTCCTTCTGCTTACAATATTCTAAATTAAACTCTCCTTCAAATATCCTCCAATGGTCATTGCTTCAACTTCTATAATAAGGTGTCTAGCCTTCTTTCTTCTTCAAAAATTCTTCTTGAGACCTCTACTCTTGGGTATTATAATATTGTTGCTTTTAACTATCATAATAAATACTTTAATGAAACCTTACCTTGGTTTATTCAATTTTTCAATTATGGGAAATTATACAATGAAATATATTTCATGGATCTCCAAACTCTAATGCTTCTGTCTTCAATAAGATATTTTTTAGTCCTCTATATCCATCCTTCAATATTCCAAATCTAGAAGCTCTTCAATGTGAACTCTTTATTTGGTCTCTTCAATTTTAAATATTTAATTAGAACCTTCTTGGTTCTTCTCAATATTCAATGGGGCCTTCTTCTTGGACTTCCTTCAATGTCTACTTTTCTGCAACAAAGTGCAAATCCCTACACTAGTAAAGTATATAGACTCTCAAAAAATCGAAGATGAGATTCTTCTCTATTAATTATAGGAATATTATCAACTTCTAAGAACTAATATTCTACACCAAACTTAGATAATAATAATTAGATATATTCAAAGTTCCAGAATCCTAAAATCAGTAATATTTACTAGATATCTTAAAAGCTAGTGGAATCAAATCTATATTGAATCCTAGTCTTCACAAGTTTTTATTCAACCCTATGGATAGACTCTAGCCAAATACTAATATGGAATATTTACTCTCTCTCTATCAAACTTATCAATAGGACCTCTCTCAAGGGTCTCTAAATATCTTCAATGACAAGGTCTATCTTCAAGACCTGTAAATCCCCTTCTATTCTAACTTAGTGCTTGCAATAGGTAAATCCTTAACTATCATTGGTTTTCCTTCGATATAGTGAGAAATAATATCTTCTCTAGTTTATCTTTCTACAAGTAATTCCTCCAATGTTACCGGTCTCTCCTTAACCATTATAAATCTTCTCTACAACTACAACCTATGCAAGATAAAACCTTATTGTATATTTGATACCATTGTTAGCTTTTGATGATTGAATACTAAAGAAATATCAATAATAAATTTGCAATATAAACTATATGATAATGCTAGGAAATCAAGCATATAAATTCAAAATATTATAGAAAATAACTCAAAGAAATACTAATAACAAATGCTCAAGAAAGATCTAAATAGAGTCCTTCTATCTAAACATGGTTGGAGGCTTTGCATTGGAGCAATAGGAAAATGGGCTAGCATTATCCAAAACAAATACTTGAAGGGTAGAAACAACTTTATTAGTTGTTCTAATCCTCCACCTGGGTCTATTTTTTGGCAAAATATAATTTCAATACAAGAAATTTCTATGGTAAGGTCTAAAATGGAGAGTACGCAGGGGAGACAAAATTAAATTTTAGAAAGACCCTTGGATTCAAGAGGATCCTTGAGTGATACAAAAATCTCAAAGCTATTAAAGAACATTTAACCAAAATATATGGTAAGAAAATTAATGGTTACATTCATAAGGTGGGTGATTTTCAATATTGTAAAATTATGCAAGAAGATATGCATGTCCTGGGGGGTAAATATCTACAAAAACTCCTAAGGAGTTATTATTTATGTAGAGTTTTAGAGGAGGATCAAATAATTTGGCAAAGAAACCAACAAGTCCAGTACTTGGTGAAGGATGGATATAGAGTCTTGGGAAAAGTAACCTCAGAGAAACTTGAGCTTAAAATAATTTGGAATCTAAACATCATCCCTAAGGTTGCTATATTTTTTGGACTATCATTCTCAATAATATCCTTATGAAAGACAATATGTTCAAAAGAGAAATTTTGGTTCCAATTGTTTGTGTCTTACATAACAAAAAGGATCAATGTGTGGACCACCTATTTGGAACTTGTGATTTTTTTCGTGATATCCTAAATATGTAAGTTAATGTTGCTTGGGTCATTCCAAATTTTCTAATTAGGATTTGGGAACAGTGACACTTAGGAAGTAGTATTTTTTTGGTAAAAATACATTCCACATATTTGTTGGGGAATTTGGTTGGAAATAAATAGATGAGTGTTCAAAAATAAAACCATAGAAATAATTGGGGTTTATGCAAAGATTAAAATAGCACTATTAGAGGATTGTATTAAAAACATTGTTGGCCAAGAAAATCTTGCAATGATCCTATCTAGAGGAAATATATATTAAATATGAAAAAAATCAATAAGGTGAGACTAGATACTATATGGAAACATCCCCACAAAGACTGGGTAAAAATTAACTTCGATGGAGCTACAAAGCTACAAAAGATAACCCGGGTCATGCTCGTAGTGGGGGCCTCATTAGAAATGATAAATGTCAGGTAGTGGTTGCATATGTTGAGGATCTAGGAATTACCACAAATTACCAAGTTGAAGCAAGGGCAATGCTTACAGGCCTCTGAATTGCAGTGAATTTGAATTTAAGAGATTTGTTCTTGAGGGGGATTCAAATAATATTATAACTTACCTTAAAAAAGGGGAGTTAAATAATTCTAGAATTTTTCCAATAATTACAGATGCGAGGAATATTTTGAGAAACCTAGAAGATATTCAAGTTAATCATATTTATAGAGATGGAAAATGGTAAATATGCTAGTTAAATATAAGAATTTCAAGGTCTAGTCATATGCTCCCATGGAGTTGGAAGAGATTATAAGAATTGATAATGAAGATAGCATATAAAGAGGGCAGAGCAAAGCAGAATACTTATTGGGATCATGTGATGAAGGATTTGAGCACTCTAAATTACATTATTATCACTAGTTTCTTTATCAGTTATGTAAAACATTGAGCACTGCATCATCCAAGTTAAATAGAAGGATAGCAGGAGGAATATTATTTCATCTTCTCCATATACAAATTTAGCCCAAGCTTGTTTGTTTTACTAATATAGGGCTATCTTGCATTTGTATGATCTTTTTTTTTTTATTGTACATATTTCGAGCACTGTGTAAAGGTTCGTGGCCCTTCAACCCCTTTTTTTATCAATATTAAAAAAAAAATGCTCAGGAAACTTTAAAATATTATTAATAAAATATCTCAAATAAATCATATTTCATCACTCTCCATTATTATTGTATATGATAGTATATCTCTCTTTCATAACATATTTTACATCAATCCATATATAGAATGGAATATGACTCTTCATATGGAGGACTCTTGGTCTTGACTCTATCTATGATTCTTCATATTCCTCTTCTATGGACACATGTACATAGGGACAACTATGCACATTTACATTGCCAAATTACTTTTTTGTGCATTTAATACATTGCATAAATTAAATACTTTCATCCTAATCTATGAAAATATTTCTTAATCTATATGTACCCATGGTGGTACATTGGTATGTACCAAATAATGTAGTATATTCCAACAGTAGCAAGGGTACTAACAACTATTCTATTTCATGCAAAATCTTCTACAATGTCTATGAAACTAATAAAGGAGGATTCTTAATAAAATAGTGATAATTAGATTCGAAGGAAAAGAGTATAAACATGCATTATATAAATTTATATCATAATTCTTTAATAGTAATGAAAAAAAATCGTAATACATTGTGAAAAGGTATCACTAAATTTTGTGTATGAAAATTCCTTTCCTCCCTTCAAAGTTGAATTGTTTGATATCTCCACAAGCAAGTTTTGGTAGCACTTCATTATGTTTGGACCAATTTTAATTTTAGCATAGTTTTTTAATGATAGTTTATATTGTTAAAATGTTATTCCAAGGGGCCAATTTATAGAATTTGGCTCTCTTGGGATTTTCCAAGTGAGAGGGGTGAGGTGGATAGCATGTGAGATGGTTTGTATGATGGTAGGGATGACTTGCTGCTAATTGTAGCATTTAATTAGTTACCTCTTTATCTAAGTTCATTTTGGGCAAGTGGGGAGGATGGAAGGAAACCCACAACTTTCCTTCCCTACCTATAAATCACCTAAAACTACATGAGAATATTTAGGCAATATTTACAACTTAGTAGGCTACTACATGTACAATTTAGGCTTTCATTTTTTAAAAATGAATATGCTACGTAGACAAATATGCCTCTAGTTTTGAGGAATATTACATTATTTTGTACATGCTAATGTACCCCCATGGCACCTTCATGGTATAATTGTAAATATGTAATAGATTATGGTTGAGTCTTTAGTTTAGATGTGTGATTTATATTTTTCTTTTTGTAAGTGTCAATGTGCAAGAAATGCACAAGTGTTATGTAAGTTAGAGTATTGAGAGAATGTGCACAAGTGTCTTGTATGTAAGTGTGTAAATATATAATTTGGATGTGCACAAGTGTCTTAGATTAGAAGTGCATGTAGAAGTGTGCAAGTATCATAGACTCAAGCGTGTATATAAGAAAATTAATATTCTAGTATGCAAGTGGCAAGATGATAAGCCAAAGGTCATGGGACTTTTAATAAATAGAGGAATAGTTAAGTACTTTAAGAATCATATTACTATGGCTATATTATAGAGATAATGATCCATAATAAATAAAGAAGAGAAGGAATTCTATATCTGATAATCTGATTGTAGGAGGAATAAAAATGAATAAATCTTGTATACATATTTTAAGCAATTAATATTGTAAGATCTCTTCATGCATAGTTCATGGATGATGTAGGCCATTTACAATCATATTTGAGTATATAAGTGTTGAGTGATACATCAGCCCAATTGCCAACATACACCAATTGTTAGAACAACAATTATTCTCTCTTGAAAGGGAACATTGATCCCCCAAGGTTTGGGTGATAGGGTATGTTATTGTTAAATCTTAAATCAAAAGAATAAAAGGGAAGACAGATGGATAACTCAAGGTTACATATAACTATTGGAAGGGTGAGTGTAGATTCATTATCTAAGCTTTAAGAAACATAAATCTAATTCAATTGTTTAGCAAATCATCAAAATATGAGTGTTTAATATCAAGGATTACATCAAAGAGTTGCCTAAAAAATAAGATTCTAGGCTTGCTACCTTAAAATTGTCAATCATATATCCACTCATTGCATCACAATCATTATCATTATAGTGCAAAGTAATGTATATTATGGAACTTATAAAACTATATCACATAAAATGAGATTCAAAAATGAAATTCAACTAGTCTAATCATATTTTAAGCATTCTTTAAAGAAAATTTGAGAGAAAAGGGTTAAAGAATGAAATAATACAAGCCATGGAATCTTGAAGCCTAAACTAAATTTGTTGAAGCAATAATTTTAAATCAACTAGCCTTAGCCCAATTAGACTTTACCAAGATGATGTTATATTCAAATGGAAAATAAGCAAAATACGAGAATAGACTCAAATGTAACCATCAACATGCATAAATTAAACCAAGAATTCTAGCATTTTCTATTGATAAAATATGTTCAATCATTATATTCTCAAACTTGCTAGCATCATGTGATTACAAGAGTGATTCTCCAAGTATAATGACAAGAGGGCATATGTCTACCACCTACAAAACAAAATACATTCTAAAAGGCCTATTGCTAAAAGTAAAATTTGAGCATTTGGAATGGGATCTCAATGGCTATTTATAGTCTTAGAATTTTAAAATAATTAGTGCTTTATAGTTGTACAAATGAGTTGTCTATACATGATGTGTTAGTCTATAATTCTTCTTGATCTGATATGTAATTTTAGCCATGGATCTCTAATTGTATTGGTAGTTGATTTGCCATACACCAGGTGATCTGATTTGTCATGCACTAGGTGGTCTATGTTGTCATGCACCAATGATATATAATCAATATAGGTTCATTATATATTTCCTACTTCACCTTTAGATTTTTCTAGTTATATTTTTGTTATCTTTTTGGTGTTCTATTACCTGTAAGTCAAAGAAGAAATTAATTTTAAATTTAGCTTTGGCAAAAAAAATACGTTGGCTATTGATATTTGTTTATCCATTTAAATTTACATCATCAACATTTATTTATTTATCTATTATTATTTTTGAATATCAAAGGAGATTCAACATTGGAGCAAAATGTTTTCTAGATTTAAATCATGTTTTATTTGCATTATAGCATCCCTTATTTTTAGGGCACCAATATGGGTAGCTCTCAATTGTTGAATGCTAATTTATGGCTGGAGCAAATTTTTAATCTCCAAACATAAATTTTAATTGTCGGATGCCAATTTCTCATTGTTGTAGCTTTTATTTGAGGCTTTCAGCATGAAATATTTATTATTCTTTCAAAACACATGTTTCTAAATGTTGGGTTGCTAAATTTCCATCAGGGGGTTTAATCATTTTAATATCTGAATGCTCATTTCCAATTGCCAGGTTTGATTTTGATTTGCTATATTTGATTTTCAATTGTTGGAATTGATTTTCTTATTATTGGGCTTCATTTTAATTTGCTAGGTTTTATTTTTTATTACTATGTAAAATTTTTAATTGTTAGGTGAAAATTTTTAATTGGTAGACTTCATTGCCTTTGCCAAATTTGAGTATCAAATTTTCTAGGTATTTTTGTTGACACCGTACTCTCTCAAAGTTTGGTAATTTTGCACTTAGAAAATTTTAATCCATTTGGGAATGCTAGGTTTTTGGTCCCTCTCTCTTGAAATTAGTGGTACAAAGGCTCATGCAAACTTTGCACTTAGTCCATTTCAATCTCCATCATGGTTGTCGGATGATGGGGTTTTCGATACCCCTCTTGATTGTGCCATGGTATGAGATCTCTGACAAACTCTATACTTGGACAAATTTGCTTTGATCTTTCTCATAGCTAATGGACTTTTGGTATCTCTTTTCTTGGAGATATGGCGAATCTACTTTCTCATAGCCAAATAACTTTTGGTACCTCTTTACTATGTGCTAGGATACAAGATATTTGACAAAATATGCACTTAAGAAAATTCGCTTTCATACTTTCACATTGGCTTCATACATTCTGGATACATGCATTTATTTTGTATTTTAATGGCCCATAATTGATTCTTAGTGATGCAGGAGCATCCGGAGGTGGAAGAGCAATCTTGCATCACCCAAAAATATTTTTTCACTAAGTACCAAGGCTGTCATGATATCACGAAACTTTTTTGCGAAAAGGCACCAGGGGGCCAAACTGTCGTGATATCGCGACGCTTTTTGAGAAAAGGAGCCAAGGCGCAAAATGGTCACGAAATCATGACATTTTTGAAGCAAAGGAGCCAAGGTGCAAAATGGTCACAAAATCACGACACTTTCGAAAGCAAAGGCTCAAGACGCAAAGTGGTCACGAAATCGTGACACTTTCAGGAATAAAGGCTCCAGGCGCAAAGTGGTCATGAAATCGTGACACTTTCAAAAGCAAAGGCTCAAGGCACAAAGTGGTCACGAAATCATGACACTTTTGGGAGCAAAGGCTCAAAGGTGCAAAGTGGTCACAAAATCGTGACACTTTCAGAAGCAAGGCTCAAAGGCACAAAGTGGTCACAAAATCGTGACACTTTCGGACCAAAGGCTCAAAGGCACAAAGTGGTCGCAAAATCGTGACACTTTCGAAAGCAAAGGCTCCAAGGCACAAAGTGGTCGCGAAATCACGACACTTTCGAAACAGAGGCAATAAGGTGCAAAGTGGTCACGATTTCGTGAGACTCTCTGAGAAGAGACACCAAGGGACAAAGCCATCGTGAAATTGTGACATATGTTGAAAATAAGATCCGAAGGGAGCAACTATCACAAAATTATGACTCGATGGCAGAATCCAAGTGCAAAAAGCAAGGACATCATGAAATCGTGACATGTCATGGTTTCGCGGCCCGAAGGCAGAAAGCGAGTGTGAAAGGTGAAGGCATCATGATTTCGTGACATGTCACATTTTTGTGGCCTGAAGGAAATAAAATGATAGGCCGTTCATGAATCCACTTGGACAGGCGGTTGTAGAGGTCGTTGCAGGAGAGCATGTGGCAGCAACGCAGGTGTCTTCAGAGCACTCCTAGGAATGATGATTCAGAGGGTGGATGGACAGGCGGTTGCAGAACACTCTGCCACTACATGCCATGCTGATTGGAGACACCTGGCAGCATTTTGCAGGCAACGATAGAACATTCATGTGGGCGGTTAGAAGCAACTTTGCATTCAGTGTAATGATGTCGAAAAGGGATTGGGTCCGCTATAAGAAACAGCTCATGCATTGTAATGGGGGTTGGCTATTTGATACAACTACTGTATTTTTGAATTGGAGACCTCTATGAATGAAATTTTTGTGAATTTTTTTGTGTGTTATTTAGTTCTGCTCCAAGTGGTATCAGAGCCAAAAGGTTATGAGTGCGTGAACTGATTGTCGACAGTGAGGCAGTTCGCAACAGGATTGTGGTTATGGGTTGAGAGGAAGCGAGCAGGATGCCCTCATGTAGGAACCATGGTGGTGTGAGGAATAGGGGAGCAGAGGTCGATCTTAGAGCCTTGTAGAGGCAAGTTCAAGCCCTACAAGAGGAAATCAAAAGAGGAGTTGAGCCAAGAAGGGAGGAACCCAGTGAGGATGAAGTTTGGGAAGAAGAGGGTCCATCTTATGAGGAAGAAGTGTTGGATCTAGCAAAAGCTAGGCTGTATAGGGCCATATCTCAGATCGGGAAGAAGCCAAAGTTCAATGTCTCCACTTATTATGGGAATCTCAATCCCGAAGAGTTGATAGATTGGATCAATGACATGGAGGAGTATTTTGAGTATGAAGATATCTTAGACCCAAATCGGATCAGGTTTATGAAAACAAAGTTGAAAGGACATGCTAGCATCTGGTGGAAAAGAGTACAGCTGGAGAGGAATAGGAGGGGGAAGGAAAAGATCACCAGGTGGGATAGGATGGTGGAGAAGTTGAAGAGGCAATTCATCCCCATGGATTATGAGTTAGATTTGTTGAGAAAGATGCAGAGTCTTACACAGGCAAGTAAATCTATCAAGGAGTATACAGAGGAGTTCTATCAGATCTCGATTAGAATCGAACATTCTGAGGAAAATAAGGAGAAAGTTGCTTGCTACATCAATGGATTGAGAACCAGCATTCAAGAAGAACTGGGTCTGGTTAGGATGAGCACGGTTGAGGATGCATACCAGTTTGCATTAAAAGTGGAGGAGAAACTAAATAGGAGATTTGATAGTAAGCAGAGAGGAAAGGACAGGGGTGTAAGAGCTCATGGAAGAACCAATGGAGGAAGATACAAAGATTTGGGGAAGACTGGTGAAGCAAGCAGTAGCCAGAACCAAAAAGAGGAGAAAAAGGAGAATACCCATTGCCCATGCAATTAGAACAACTACCCAAGAGGGAGAGGTAGGCCTGGGCAAGGGTTTGGAAGATGTGTCTTTCGAGGAACCTACTTAAACTATGAAGAAGAATGACATCGGGCATACAACTACCTGCAGCATCAAGAAAGGCCAAATCGAAGACCTGAGGATCAGGCCCAAGCTACTGTAGCAGATGAAGGTGTCAAATATGAGCACTTTGAGGAGGCAAAATGAGGGAAAGCGATGATCATCAGAAGGGCCTTGTTGAATGAAGAAAAGAAGGTAGACCAGAGGAACAGCCTATTTTGAACAAGATGCAAGTGCGTAGGCAAGGTCTGTAACATCATCATTGATAATGGAAGCACTGACAACTTGGTCTCTGAGGAGATGGTTGCTAAGTTGTAGCTAGAGAGAAGAAAACACCCGCACCCTTATCGGATTGCATGGTTACAAAAGGACCATCGGGTGCTGGTCAGTGAGCAATGCCTGGTGAAGTTCAACATTGGAACTTACCATGACGAGGTCCTTTGTGACATCTTGCCCATGGATGCATGTCACTTGTTGCTTGGGAGACCATGGCAGTTTGATCGAAGTGTTGTACATGATGGTTGAGCCAATACATATTACTTATCAAAAAATGGAGTTTGACATAAGTTGAAACCCCTGAAGGAGGCGGATGAGAAGGTATGCAGCAGTGCACGAGTCTGTCTAGTTGATGGAAGAAGATTTTTAGATGGCCTGAAGCCAGATCATATGTGCTATGCAATAATCCCTAGGGTTAGGGAAGAAGAATGCAAGGAAACTCCAGTGGAAGTCATGGGACTGTTAGAGGAGTTCCCAGATATCATTTTTGATAATATTCCTGAAGGTTTACCACCTTTTAAGAAGATCAGTCACCACATAGATTTGGTGCCTAGATCGAGCTTGTCGAACAAGGCTGCACATAAAATGATGCTTGTAGAAACTGAGGAGTTAAACTAACAGGTTCAAGATCTGCTAAAGAAGGGGTTTATTAGGGAGAGTCTTAGTCCATGTGCAGTACCTGTAGTACTAGCACCCAAGAAGTATGGAGAGTGGAGAATGTGCACAGACTCTCGGGCAATTAACAAGATCACTATCAAATACAAATTCCCATTGCCCAGGATGGATGATATCATGGACTGCTTGAGTGGAGCTGAGTACTTCATGAAGATTGACCTAAAAAGTGGTTACCATCAGATCTACATTAGAGAATGGGATGAGTGGAAGACAGCCTTAAAAACCAGAGAGGGGATGTATGAGTGGTTGGTCATGCCATTTGGGCTAACCAATGCACCGAGTACCTTCATGCGGTTAATGAATGAAGTCCTAAAGGAATTCCTAGGAAAATTTGTTATTGTCTACTTGGATGATATCTTGATTTTTAGCAGAACCCTGAAGGAACACCTGATGCACATCAAGAGGGTTTTTGAGAAATTGCGGGAGGAGCAACTACTGATAAATCTGAAGAAGTGTAACTTTGTGAAGAGGGAGCTAGTATACCTGGGATTTGTTATCTCAACCGATGGTCTCAAAATGGACCCTAAGAAGGTGAGGTCTATCATAGAATGGCCTGCTCCAAGAAACATGACTAAGGTGAGATCGTTTCACGGTCTGGCTAGTTTCTATAGAAATTTCATTAGAAACTTTGGCAGTATTTACGCATCCCTTATGAAGACAATGAGGAGGAACAAGAAGGAATTCAAGTGGATAGTTGGGGAAGACAAAAGCTTTGCTATGCTGAAGAAGGTCACAGAGCAACCTGTCTTAGCACTTCTATATTTTAACAAGGTGTTTCAGGTAGACTGTGATGCGAGTGGTAGTGCCATAGGGGCCGTATTGAGCCAATAGGGTAAGCTTGTTGCTTATTTTAGCGAGAAGCTCAATGATGCCAAAAAGAAGTATTCGGTATATGATCATGAGTTCTATGCCATAGTTTAGGCTCTGAAGAAATGGAGGCATTATTTGTTGCCAAAGGAGTTTTTTCTGTATATTGATCATCAGGCACTGCAATATATTAACAGTCAAGGGAAATTCAATCAGAGGCACCTGAAATGGGTTGAGTTCCTACAGAGCTATACCTTTGTGCTAAAGCATCGGAGTGGAAGGTCCAATAGGGTGGCAGATGCCTTGAGTAGGAGGCAATGTCTATTGATGGAGATGAAAGTGGAGGTTGTAGGGTTTGCTAAGCTCAAGGGTTTATACCCTATAGACCCCAATTTCGTAGAAGCTTGGAAAGCCTGCACTATGCCTGTTACATTGGACAGGACTAAGTGGTTAAATTTTTTGATTCAATATGGAATGTTGTTTAGGGGGAACCAATTATGCATTTTGAGGAGCTCAATGAAGGAGAATCTCATCAAGGAAAAGCACAGTGGAGGTTTAGCTAGACACTTTGGTCGAGATAAGACCATTTCCCTTGTTAGTGAAAATTACTACTGGCCATAATTGCAACAAGATGTGGCAAAATTTGTGCAAAGTTGTAGGATATGCCAGATGGAAAAAGGTGTGAGTCAACCTACTAGTTTATATCAACCACTACCTATACCCGAAATGCCATGGGAGGATATTAGCATGGATTTTGTTCTTGGTTTACCTAGGACATAGAGGGGACACGACTCCATATTTGTGGTAGTGGACAGGTTTTCAAAAATGGCTCATTTTATTCCCTACCAGAAGACTAGCGATGCGGTCCATGTGGCAGGGTTATTCTTCAAGGAAGTGGTATGCCTTCATGGGCTACCAAGGAGCATTGTATCGGATAGGGATACCAAGTTTGTAGGGTATTTCTGGCGGACCCTATGGAAGAAACTAAAGACGGATCTAAAATTTAGTTTTGCATACCACCCCCAAACAGATGGCCAAACAAAGGTGGTAAATAAGATTTTGGGCAATCTACTGAGATGCTTGGTTGGAGACAAGCCCAAGGGATGGGATTTAGTTTTGCTGCAGGCAAAATTTGCTTACAACAACTCTATTAACAGGAGTACCAATAAATTGCCATTCCAGATAATCTATGGGAGTAGTCCAAGAAATGCTTTAGAGTTGAGAAGGATGGATACCATAGAAAAATGTAGTGTTGAAGTTGAAGACTTTGCTGAACACCTGAAGGGAGTGCATGAGGAGGTGACAAGGCACATTGCTAAGATGAATACTCAGTATAAAGCCAGGGCAGACCAAAAGTGTCGGGCTAAGGAGTTTGAAGTAGGAGATTTCGTCATGGTCCATCTAAGAAAAGAGAGGTTTCCTGCCAAGACCTATAACAAGCTAAAGATGAAGAAATTTGGGCCATGCAGGATCATTGGGAAACGAGATTCGGGTAATGCATATGAGGTGGAGTTGCCGAGTGAACTTAACATCTCATCGGTTTTTAAAATTTTAGATTTGGTCAAGTTTCATGAAGGAGATAGCAGTGCAACACCAAGCCCAGATTTGTGGAGCATTCCCATGGTCACTCCAGTCGCAGACAAGATAAAAGAAGTCCTAGATACGTGTAAGGGCCGAAGTACTCAGAATAGGTGTTATTTTGAGTATTTGATCAAGTGGAAGGGTAGACCCATAGAAGATGTGACTTGGTTGTCAAAGGTAGAGGTTGACCACCTGGGTCTACCTTAGACAGATCAGAAGTGAATGTCACTTCTCAATTCACCCCGGGTGTCTGATGTAGGAGCATCCGAAGGTGGAAGAGCAATCTTGCATCACCCAAAAATATTTTTTCACTAAGTACCAAGGTTGTCGCGATATTGCGACACTTTTTTGCAAAAAGGCACCAAGGGGCCAAACTGTAGCGACATCGCGACACTTTTTGAGAAAAGGAGCCAAGGCACAAAATGGTCGCGAAATCGTGACATTTTTGAAGCAAATGAGCCAAGGCACAAAATGGTCATGAAATCGTGACACTTTCAGAAGAAAAGGCTCAAGATGCAAAGTGGTCGTGAAATCGTGAAACTTTCAGAAGCAAAGGCTCAAGGCGTAAAGTGGTCACAAAATCGTGACACTTTCGGGAACAAAGGCTCCAGGTGCAAAGTGGTCACGCAATCGTGACACTTTCGAAAGCAAAGGCTCAAGGCACAAAGTGGTCACGAAATCGTGACACTTTTGGGAGCAAAGGCTCAAAGGCGCAAAGTGGTCACAAAATCATGACACTTTTGGAAGCAAGGCTCAAAGGCGCAAAGTGGTCGCGAAATCGTGACACTTTCGGACCAAAGGCTCAAAGGCACAAAGTGGTCGCAAAATCATGACACTTTCCGAAGCAAAGGCTCCAAGGCACAAAGTGGTCACGAAATCGTGACACTTTTGGAACAGAGGCGATAAGGTGCAAAGTGGTCATGATTTCGCAACACTTTCTGAGAAGATACGCCAAGGGACAAAGCCGTCGCGAAATCGTGACATATGTTGAAAAGAAGAGCCGAAGGGAGCAACTGTCACGAAATCATGACTTGATGGCAAAAGCCGAGTGTGAAAGGCAAGGACGTCACAAAATCATGACATGTCACGATTTCATGGCCCGAAGGCGGAAAGCGAGTGCGAAAGGCGAAGGCGTCACGATTTTGTGACATGTCACATTTTTGCGGCCCGAAGGAAAGAAAACGATAGGCCGTTCACGACTCCACTCGGACAGGCGGCTGCAAAGGTCATTGCAGGAGGGCATGTGGCAGCAACGCAGGTGTCTTCGAAGCACTCCTAGGAATGATGATTCAGAGGGTGGATGGATAGGTGGCTGCAGAACACTCCGCCACTACATGCCATGCTGATTGGAGACACCTGGTAGCATTTTGCAGGCGACGACAGAACATTCGTGTGGGCGGTTAGAAGCAACTTTGCATTCAGTGTAATGATGTCGGAAAGGGATCGGGTCCGCTATAAGAAATAGCTCATGCATTGTAACGAGGGTTGGATATTTGATACAACTACTGTATTTCCGAATTGGAGACCTCTGTGAATGAAATTTTTGTGAATTTTTTTGTGTGTTATTTAGTTCTACTTCACTTACTTGCACAAAAAGACTTTTAATTGCTTTGAAAAAAAATTGTATTACCCAAAAATAAATTCTACATGCCTAGAATTAAATTTTTATTAGCTTATATGTAAATTTAATTGTCCAAAATTAATTTCCAAGAACCTAGAATTATTTTTTTCATTATTCAAAAATAAATTCTTAAACCTTGGAAATGCAAACTTATTGCTCAAAAATATTTTTTAACTACTCAAAATTAAACTTTTATTGTCCAAAATTGATTTTAATATGCCCAAAAATGGTTATCATATGCTTAAATTTATTTTTACTTGATAATAAAGGGTTGTACTCAGGTCCCCCACCCTTGACAAATTACACCTCTCTTCTTTAGATCTTGGGAGTTTACAAATAGATACATTTTTCATCTCAATTGAGATACTATAAATAGAAACCTACATCATTTTACATAAAATGTCTGAATTCTTGATTTTCATTTTCCATATCTTTTTAAATCTCTATATGAATACAATTACTCCAGAATTTAATATATTTTTTCACATTTTTCTATATCAGCCTTCACAATGCCAGAACTTCACCTCTAATATGCCTTGCATCTTAGTAGAGCAATATTTCCAAAACATCGCACAATCATAGTCCACTTTACCAAATCTGGATCCTCAATCAAAACCCCTCTATTAGCTAGCTTATCATATGCTCAAAAATTATTATCATAAACCTAAAAATTATTATGGTATACCTGAAAGATTTATCATATGCTCAAAAATTATTATCATATGCTCGAAATGATTAGCATATGCCCAAAAATGAATTTCCTATAGCTTGGAAACAATTATTATTACCAAGAAATTATTCTTTTAATTGTTTGGATATAAAATTTTTACTTCATTTGAGTGCTAGGGTTTGAATTACGTAATCTTATTGAGTGGCTTCAATATATTTTAGCTTATTCTACAATAAAGTATATTTCCTTCATCTTAAATTTTACCTTATGATAAATACTTTTCATTTATTTCTTGATCCTTTTTAATCTATTTATATATGGTTTATCTGATAGTATTTGTGACATTGGAATGCAATGTTTTCATATTGTATTTGTACTTATCATTTGTTAGGATCCTCAATCCTAACATTATTAGTTAGTATTATTTAGTATTATTAATCATTTAATTATTATATTATTAACTTATAAAGTGAACCATCACAACCTTTCATAACGTGAACCATCATGTCTCTTCACCAATGTAGCTTTAGGGTAGATATATATATTAGGTTGGCCATCCATATCAAATCATCCATGAATAATAAGAATAAAAATAATAGATTCTAAGGAGGGAGCCCCCTATAGTGGCAAAGCGATTACAAGGGAGCCCCCTTTGAGTGGCCTGCGATTACATTTACATTAATTTGTTAATAATTTTATAGTAAGACCTTGGGGTCTTACCATTTGGTATCAGAGCCATGTGGGACCCAATCATGTGGGAATTGCTCAAAGATCTTCATCAAATCACTTCAGTGCATGAGTATCAAACTCGGTTTGAGGATATCACCAAACACAACACAATATTGGATGAATCAATTCTCATCAATGGCTTCATTGGGGGATTAAAAGAGGAAATTAGAATGGAGGTGACAAGGTTCAATCCCTATACCATGATGCAGACCTATGGATTGGCAAAATTAGCTGAAGATAAAATCAATGCACAACAACAATTAGGGAAACCACTTATGGAAAAATTGTAAATCACTTACATTGCTCCCAAACCTATGCATAATGGAATGGCACAAAGCACTTACACAACCCCCAAATCTAATCGAACTTTACAAATTAAACATCTTAGCTTTGAGGAGATGAAGGAACGACGAGCAAAAGGGCTCTGTGATAATTGTGATGAACAATTTGGACCCCACCATAAATGTGCTACACTAACATTGTATTTATTGAAGGAATTTGATCCCTGTCTCTCCATAGAGCGAGCATATGAGGTAGTTGTGTCCGAAGCGACCAGTGCACCTACTCACCGCAATGAAGACAATGAGGTCGATGTGCAAGAAGTGATTGATGTACCAAGCAAGGATGAAGTAGACATACCCAAAGTGATCAATGCTAGCCAAACATGCACTCTAAAAGACCTACACATACCTTCCTCACCAATAGTGAGTTCTTGCCATATGACCAAACCTATTTGGAACCAACGCAAAGTGACTACACACTCTTTCTCCGTTGGCTCTACCAAGGAACCAAAAAAGGATATGAAATCATTACCATCACTTTTGATGCATCATTCTAAAGTATTTGAGGAACCCCAAGGGTTGCCCTCCCATCGTCATCATGATTTTCCTAAGGGAGATTCTACTATTGTTCTTGGCAACCCCCCGCTAATGCTTCATCCTTCTCGATATCCCTGCCTATGAAAGGATGCCATTAAAAGAGTCCAAGAACTTACAGAAATCCTTCTTGGAAAAAAAAGGACAAAGCTTCTCACTTTGAGCATTGAGGAAAAAGCTATTTTTAAGGAGGGTGGCATGTTAGGATCCTCAATCCTAACATTATTAGTTAGTATTAGTTAGTATTATTAATCATTTAATTATTATATTATTAACTTATAAAGTGAACCATCACAACCTTTCATAACGTGAACCATCATGTATCTTCACCAACGTAGCTTTAGGGTAGATATATATATTAGATTGGCCATCCATATCAAATCATACATGAATAATAAGAATAAGAATAATATATTCTAAGGAGGGAGCCCCGTATAGTGGCAAAGCGATTACAAAGGAGCCCCCTTTGAGTGGCCTGCGATTACATTTACATTAATTTGTTAATAATTTTATAGTAATACCTTGGGGTCTTACCATCATTACATTGATTTATATTTAATATTAATGAGTTTATGAAAGGTTTTAATGTATCCATGGTAGCATATATCTATATGGACACAACAATATTTTGAGTTATTCATTAAAATTTATAAATATGGTTAATAATATAGATAATGTATATAAATAATCTCACTAGTTAAAGCATATTTTCTCCATGTCATTAGATATATCATCTAGGTTGATTAGAACATAATTATATATATGATAAATGAATAATTTTTTATAACTTCTAAAAATATATTTTTAATAAAAGTAAAAAAATCAATTACAAAATATTTTTAAATAATAATATTACAAAACAATCTTATTTAATTAGAGAAAGAGCAAATATTTTCTTACCATAATCCAAGGTTTTAATCATATGACTTAATCTTAACATAAGTCCATTAGGTTCAAAGAAAATTAAAGGAAACAAAGAGTTTTCCATTATAATCTAAGTTTCTACTTCCATAGAAAAGCCTTTAATTTATCAAAGGGTTTGGCACAAGCAATGAGAAACAACAAATTCTAAATCATAAGAAAATATTTCAATCTTGTGGATGAACCTTGATACTTTAACTCAATATTTTTATGGAAATTGGTAGGGAGCTAGGAATTCCATACTATATCAAAGTTTTTAATCTCACGGATGAACCTCAACATTTAGACCATCAGATTAAAGTTTAAATATAAAAATATTTAGATCACAACAAACCCATTAGATTTTTTGCTTGAGAAAATGAGGTTGTAATCAAGTCCCCCGCCCTTGACAAATCACATCTATATTCTTTAGATCTTGAGAGTTTACAAATATATTCAATTCTTATCTCAATCGAGTTGCTATACATAGATACCTACATATCTTTTCATAAAATGTTTGAATTCTTCATTTTAATTTTCTAGATCTCTTTGATTTTCGTTATAAATAAAATTATTCCATAATTAAGCATCCTTATTGACATTTTCTAGTAGTATCATTCATAATATAAAAACTTCACCTCTATTTTCTATGCATTGCATCTTAGTAGATTAATATTTCAAAAAAATTCATTATCATAGTTTGCTTTACAAAATCTAGACCATTAGTTTTATTCCTAAAGCATAAGTGCAACCACAAGAACCTATAACAAATAGGTAAGCAATCTCAAAATTTTGAAACTTCATAATTAAATATTAACAAGGAATATATGCATAATAACTAAACTATGGGTCATTATATAATACAAGTGGAATTCATTATAATTCCAAATAACCAGTTAAAAAAAATATTTTATCATTTTAATAAATTATAAAATGAATCTCATTCATATTATAATGATATTTTAACCAATTATAATGGTATTACTTTAATAAATAGTTTAGCAAAATTTAAAAGTTCCAATCCATACTCTATCCTATAATCCAACCAAAAACTAATTAAATCAAATAATCCATTCAACCATAAACTTAATATGATATCTTCTTACAAATCCATTCTTTCTACCAAGAGGAATGAGTGAGATGAGGTTTAGCGAGTGCAGTGGGAGTGAGGGTTTGAATTTTCATGGCAGGAATCTTAGCCAAGGTGGTAGAGGTAGAGCAGGTTTAGAAGGGGTGGGTGGGAACCTCGAGCATGGATCAAGTGAGGATCCAGAGGAAGGTGGTCATGCTGCAGAATATTTGGAGGTGGGCATCACGTGGGGGTCCGAACCTCCTTAGAAAGACCCCAAAAAAAAATATACGAAGGATAATGCGGGGCCCAAGAAGTGGTTGTCTTTTGCTGAGACTCTTAGAGGAAAAATAAATGAGGTTCTCTCTCTTCCACCCATAGTTCCAATAAATAATAAAATTTTTGCCTCGACAAGTTCCTTGAGCCATTTTATTTCAATGGAAGAATTCTCCCTAGTAGGCAAGTTTTTGGGAGGTAGGCCGGATATGGAGACTATCAGGGCTTGGACGATGGGGAAATGGTGACCGGTAGGCAGCTTGGATTTGGTATATCTAACTCTAGGGTTCTTCATTATTCGTTTTAACAATATGGAGGATGCTAACCGTATTTTAATAGGATGTCCTTGGTTTATGTGCAAAAGAAGCCTTTTTCTCAGATGATGGGGTGAAGATTTCAATCCTAAAAAGCAAAATATTAACATTGCCTCTATTTGGGTTCATCTCCCGAGTCTACCTGCCTAGTTCTTCAATGAATATTGGTTGTATGACATAGCCAAAACTATAGGGGACATGATATCCATTGACCATGGGACCTTGGCTAGGACAAGGATGACTCATGCATGAATCTACGTAAATGCTAATTTAGATAATAAATTGCCAAGGTTTTTGGAGCTAGAGTATGGAGAATACTATAAAAAATAGCTGGTATAATACGAGAACATATCGACATTCCGTGCAAAATACAAAAATCAAGGACATCTATGCAATTAGTACCCTAACCTGGCAATGAATAGATAAAATTAGAAGCAGGGAATGCTAGACAGAGGAAATTTGAGGAGTTTCCCTAGCAGAGGTGATTTCAATCAGGTAAACTATGTCTACCAAAAAAATAAAGGAGAGGGTGCAGGGTCCCAAAAATACAAATGAAAACAATAGGTTTTTGGCAACCAAAATACTCAGGTAAGTTCCAATCCTCTAGTTTCAAATAAATTTTCAATTCTATCCAATATGGGAGTAGGAGGATTATCTAAAGACATGGAAGCCCAGAACCTTCAGGCTAACCTTTCTGACTCTCTAGAATCCCCATCCAAGTCAGGATTCTCAAAACTTAATGCTAAAATTAATGTAAGCCCCATTGACATCACAAAGCCAAACCCTAATGCACGATCTCTAGAATCCCCATCGAATTTGGGATCCTTAAATCCCAATGCTAAAAATACTTCAAGCCTAGTGGTCATCCCAAAGCCAAACCCTAATTCTAAAGAACTTAGGAAGAAATTTGAGGCATTGGAAAATAAAAAATCTCATCTTCCTAACATCATCACTAGAAGCTAGGTGAATCCTACTAAGGGGTCATCCTGTGGACCAGGGGAATACAAGAAAAAAATAGAAGATTTGGATGTAGGGGTGGAGATATGTGAAACTCTTCATACTAAGGAATATGACAGTCCAGTTCTGCAACAAATTGCCTCCCCCCAGTTTAGTCCTAAACAAACTAGAAGCACTGTGAAGTCTCCTATAAATTTTGGCAATGAAAAAATAATAGGGATAATATCAAATGCTGAGCATTAAAAAATTAAAACTGATAATGACATTGCCAATGGAAAACAGAGAACCTTGTTTCAAAAAGTTATTTCGGGTTCTAAAGATAACAAATTAGGAAAACCCCCTCAAGGGAGGGGGAGAGGAATAAATCCCAATATAAATGAAGTTCCTCTCATGGAATGTGAGAGGCCTCAATGGCCTGGCCCAATACAGGGAAGTCAGTGCAATAAGAAATCAAGTGAATCAAACTATTATCATGTTGCAAGAAACATAAACTGATGAGATTCAGTCCAAAAAAGTAGCAAAAAAAAATTGGAATCAAGGGGAGATGGTTTGCAAATCATCCAGAGGACCATCTGGAGGTCTTATGACTTTTTGGGATCCCTAGATAGTAGAAGGTACCATTATTAAGAAATATGACAGGGTTCTTAGTGTTTTATTTAAGGAAATAAATAGCAAAAGGTCATGGATCCTTTCAAATATTTATGCCTCGACTTCAATTCAAGGGAGAGCTCTATTGTGGGAGTACTTAGGAAATATGAGTGAAATCTTCCATAATGTCCCTTGGATTCTGGCTAGGGATTTTAACACTCCTCTTTACCCTTCAGACAAAATGGGTGGAAATGGACCACCTATCAGGAGCATGGATGAGTTCAATGACTTTGTGAACTCCAACATGTTGATGGATGTAAAACTTGGACGAGCGAATTATACCTAGAGCAATCGGCAGATGGGGTGTCACCTCATTCAAGAAAAGCTTGATAGGTTTTTTCTATCAAAGGATGCTACAACTCTATTCGGTGATTCTAACCTGCAAGCCCTTCCCAAAATTGCCTTTGATCATAATCCCATTTTTTTTTAGATCCCTAACTCTTTGTCCTTCAAGTAACCTTTCATATTTCAATCTATGTGGATCAAAAATTCCATTTTCAGAGATAACTTAATTCAGTGGTGGCATCAGCCTGTAAGAGGTAGAGCAACTTTTAAACTTGCTGGTAAATTAAAGTTTATTAAGGAAAAGCTTCGAACTTGGAATAAAGAGGTCTTTGGGAATCTCTTTGAAAATAAAAAATAGGTTGTTGAAAGTTTTAAGATAATTAATCAGAGGATTCAACATGGTGATGCTGATGAAACTACTAGGTAGGAGGAACAGATAAAAACAGCAGAGTTTTATAACATTTTGACCTGTGAGGAAATCTATTGGACACAAAAATCAAGGGCTCTTTGGTTGAAATATGGAGATTCAAATTCTAAATTTTTCACATCACCACGCTTAGAAATAGAAGCAATAACAATATACAAATTTTAAAGAAAATAGATGGTTCTATTACTCAGGACTTAACATAAATCATAAAGGAGGCAGTAACTTATTTCAATTCTATCCTTGGTTAGGAATCACAGTGCAATGAGGAGGCCAAAGATATTCTCTTGCAATCCATTCCTAGCATAATAAATGAGGATATAAACCTTAAGCTTCTAACTCCCTTTTTTGATGAGGAAATTAAGGAAGCCTTGTTTAGCATGGAGCCAAACAAAGCCCCGGGACCCGATGGCTTTCCCCCTCGTTTCTATCAAGCTTTTTGGGACATCATAAGTGAGGATGTAATTTTTGTTGATCATAAAACTATCATTGCTAGGATCCTATCCTTTTCCAATGAGAATGTGAACCTTATCCCTTTTGATAGCCGTAAACCTCATCTACAGGAGACCATGATTGCTCAATATTTAAGCTTAACCTTGTTATATGAGTTTTTTCCTAGGGTAGTCAATCCCAAAGCCAATGTTAAGTGGTCCCCACCTCCTACGGGTTGGTTTAAGATTAATTTTGATGGAGCAGCTAAGGACAATCCTGGTAGAGCAGGCGCTGGTGGTATTGTGTGAGATCATAATGGGAATATGATGCTTGCATTTTTTGAATATTTGGGAACAAGGACGAACAACAAAGCTGAAGCTAGAGCTATGTGGAGAGGCCTTCGAATGACTCAAAAATTAGAAGGCAATTTGATCATATAAGGAGACTCTATGCTGTTATAAATATCCTTAATAATTGAAAACACCTCCTTGGAGGATTAAAACAATTTTTGAAGAGGCTCAGATACTTTTCCAGGGAAGACAGGACAAAAAATTGCCCAATATGTATTTCGAGAAGCTAAAAAAATTGCTAATAATCTGGCCAATTTGGGTGTCAATGGTGATGGACTTTTCAAATGGGAACACGGTGTCCCGAGTGAAGTAGAGGATCTCATTCAACAAGAATTCCAAGAATGATAGTCAAATTTACCAATAGGGAAGGCACTGTAAGTTCGAAGGCTAGGAGTATTCCCACCTCTTTTTTTAAATGGACTCACAATAAAAATTATACGAGCTATCAGTCTTCATGGATGCTGCTTGGAAATATCATGAAGACTAATGGGGATAGTCACATGTTAGATAACATGGCTCCTAGTCATATTAGTAATTTGAGGTTGGTTGATAATCACAGGGCAAGAAAGAAACAACAATATAAGACTTTGAACCAGAGCCACATGGACCACCAAATAGCCATCACCATAAATCTAGCCAACAGGTTCACTTCTCCAAGGCTAATTGGCCAAGAATTATTAAAGCATGTCATATACAGAAGAAAGCAATTACCAAAGAATTATTAAGAGTAATTGTCAATATAGAGCTTGTGGGAGTTTTTTTAGTACTCTACTATGTGTGTCTGCAGCTTTGTGTTTCTCCACTATTTCAAGGAAGGGATTTGAGTCTTTCTTTTTTTGTAATTATGATGTAGGTGTGTTTTCTCGTGGTATACCCAAAATGTTGTATGGGAAGTTTCTTTTTGATAACAATCTATGTGCCTTACCAGATGTAATGGCTTTGGTGGCATGTAGATTTTACATATATAGGATCCTTAGTAAGGACATGTTCATCAAAAATCCTGGGCTGATTTTTGTAAAAGGTTTTGGGTCAACTTGTAAAACTCGGTATTAATGCTATAGTATATTATCTACCAAAAAAAAAAATATGATATCTTCTTATGCTTCAACATACAAAAATTCTACTCGCTTCATGAAATCATAGTTTGCTTTACCAAATATAGACTACTAGTTTCCTCTAATACATTGATCTATAGATGGATCCCCTAAAAAAAAAATCAATGCTCTAGCACATTATTTTAGATTTGCTCCTTTTAGATTTTTATTATCATCTTCAACTAAACTTACTAATTTCTCTTACTATGGAAAAGAGAATTTAACTTCATAATCCTCTATTAAAATCCCTCTATTATCTAACTATTCTGCACATTTTTTCCCTTCCCTTAGCATATGTGTAAACCTAATTTCTTATAACTTTTTAGCAAGGTCTTGTATTTCCACAATGATCTCTTGTACATTCCATGGAGTCTTTGCTTTCCTCAAAATTGTATTTTTTACTATTATTAAATCACCTTCTATCCATACTTTATTCTATTTCATTTGTATACATATTTTTAATCCTTTCAAAGTTGCCTAAGCTTTAGCTTTATTATTTATCTTAGCTCCAATATTGAAAACATAATGTGACAAAATATTACCCTTATTATTTTTTATTATTCCTCCTCTTTTTGGACCTAGATTTTCTTTAGATGCTCCATCAATATTCAATCTGACCAGCTCTACTTTTGATGTTTCCACTTTATATTTTTTGCTCTCTTTTCATTTCTTTTTTACCCACTAGAATAATTCGAATTGATGACTTGACTTGATCTATGAAGGCTCTCTACTTCAAGATAAGTCATTTGTTGAGTTGATAAGGCTAGTTTAGACTCCTCTATTGCTAAGAAAATATTCATTTTCATTACCTCTAAACTTTTTTATTTTTGTTTAAATATTATTTTATTTATTTCCAATCATATAGTCCAAAGTATTATATCTTTTGATGTATTCCATATTATCTATAATACCTTACTTTTAAAAGTGCTCTAACATTTCTTTAATCATTCTTTAATTCTACCATTCAAATTTTTATTAGAATTAAATTTCTATAGATATTAGAATATTATGATTTGTTGTAATGCCATTGTGTTGAAATATCTTTTGGTAAAACTCATAGATCAAAACCCCTCTATCATTTAGGAAGAAAATTTTCAAACTCAAGAACCATCTTATAACAAAGTTAAATTCATGAATTAGAACTACTTTGCAAGTATACAAAATCTAATGGTTGAAGTAGATTATCACATCTAGAATAAGGAAACTAATTAGGAAAAAATGGTCAGGCATCAGAGGGAGAAACTTGATAACAAGGATGACCATTCTATAGCGGAAATACCTCACTAGAAGGAGAAAAATTAAAATGGAGAGATATTTAAGAATAAAACATAAGATAAAATAAATATAGAGGAAATATTCTTCAAAGGATACAAATATAAAAAAATCTAGAGATGATTTGAAGTTATTGACTCTCTTAAAGCATGCCAAGAAAAAAGAGTATGTGGGTTTTTTTGTATCTAGAGGAAGGTATAAAAATAGAGTGGATAGATTCAAAGAGGTAGCAAAATAAGTTGTAGATAATAACTAGAGGGTTTTAGATTTGGGTGGGGAAAGAACCCACAAAAATTTAAGAAATGAATTTTCTATCTTGGAACATCAGGGGTATGAATGCCTTACAAAACATTAGGTACTTAAGGAGATGATAAAAGAATATAAATATGGTATCTTCTTGATTCAAGATACTAATATTGATGAGAAAAAAATTTAATCAGCTAAAAATATCATTTGGAAGGAAGCAAATATGGGAGAAATTTCAATGGTGGGAGCCTCTAGAAGTGTATGGACTCTATGGGACCCTAGAAGATTTGATGGTAAATGTATTAAAAGGAATGAAAGGTGCATGTCTATCATCTTGACTTGTAAAATTACAAAATTTTCTTGGGTTTTTTCAATGCGTATACCTCAAACACTAGAGAAGGAAGAAAAAGGGTTTGGGAGATCCTTAGTAATCTTCATGAGGTGTCTCAATGGTCATGGATAGTTTCTCAAAATTTTAACACACCCTTGTATCCTAGTGACAAGAAGGATGGTAGTTTTGGTTATTCTAATAATATGGAAAAATTTAATAATTTTATCTCTAAATGTGAATTGATGGATTTGGATATGAAAGGGGCTAAATACAATTGGTCTAATATGAGATTAAAAAGAAACTACATTCAAATTAGATTGGATAGAGTATTAGCATCCCAGTATTGGTTAACTCGCTATGATAACTATTCTCTCAAATTCCTCCTAAATATTTTCTTTGATCATTTACCACTACTTTTAGAAGTTTTGGAGGGGAGAAAAATTAAAGATAAAACTTTCATATTTGATTTAATGTGGATGTCACACCCTTATTTATCTTAAAATATTTTAGAATGGTTTAACATTGATATAATGGAATTCAAAATATTCCAAGCCTCTCAGAAGCTCAAAAATGTTAAGAAAAATGTGAAGGTTTTTGGTCATTTAAAATAGAGAAAAATTAATTTAAAGGCTAGCCTAGAAGAGGTAGAAGAACAAATTCAAAATTGGAGGTGCTCAGAAGAATTAGATAGAAAAGAAAATGTGCTTTTGTCTGATCTCCACACTTTATTAGCCTAGTATGAAGTCCACTAGAGAAAAAATGTAGGGCTTTATGGCTCAAAAAAGGAGATTGAAACACCCAATTTTTTCATCTCACAACTATTATACACAGGGCGTATAATATAATAAAAAAATTGAATATAGAAGAGGGAAAGGAAATAAAAGAGGAAGAGGATATTAAAATGAAGCAATTTATTTTTATTCAAACATCCTTAGCATGGTAGATGTAACAAATGATGAATTAGTTAAAAAATTGCCAAAGAATTGTTAGAAATAGATTATATTCCATCATTTAGGTTATGTAATGTATCTTCCAAGGTACACACTTAGGACATTAGATTACTTTAGGGGAAATTTATCTAGTTACTTCATGCAATGTAATAAATGCACAAGTGTCAATGTGCAAGGTGTCACTTGTAAAGCTAGATAGAGTGTTTGCCAAGTATCCTATTTTACCTATATAAGGAAGGACTCATTATTATATAGATATAGAACAGGGATATTCGGTGACACAGTAGCTTAGACCATATTTGTAGGTAGTAAATTTCTATTTGGATCACCATATAATGGTAATGGATGCAATGTAGTCTAGTAGATGTATTAATGGAGTGTTCACTTCCTCCATATATACATTGTATTCATTTATATCATTTCTATTTATTGCATATCTTAGTCATCAAGCAAATTTACTTTATTTCATATTATTCTATCTATCGTGATTGTTATTTCCTTTTGCATATTATATCAAAATCTAATAGTGGTATTAGAGCTACGATAGATCTAGTCTATGCATGTCTATAGGAAAATCACCATCATTATTGAGCTTGGGTATTTTATCAACCTAACGTACCATCGAACTAGTCACTGTCAAAAGATCTCAGAAGAATCTAGATGATAGAATCAGGGAGAGTCACAAGTGAGGACTCAAAGAAATATAATTTCTAAAAAATATTGATATTGCATTTGACTAGAGTTTTTCCATAGAGTTATAGAAAAAAACTCGTGAATACTAGGACTTAGCATTCAATCCACTAGATTGACAGATCATCTAGTGAATATCTAGGATATATGGAAGTTGCTAACTGTTACCCAAAGTTTATTTTGTTTTAGATAATTAATTCTTAGAGGATTGGTACTCCTCATACGATATAAATCTAGGAGACTCCAACTTCATTACCTGAATGTTAGCATGCCCTCATAGTGCAAATATTAGTTTGTTATGTAGGAGAAGAATACCACATAAAAAAACTTTTGAAGAAGAGGTATGGTGAAGCTAGGAGACTAAATATCTTCATTGTAGATTGAATAACTATCCAGAGAAGACTTGATACAAAAATGCCATAGTAGCCTTGAAAAAAAATCCATAGAAGCCATGAAGAAGAAGCCACAAAAGTCTTGATATTGAAAAGGCCATATAAGCCTTGATACTGAAAAGACCATAGAAGCCTTGATACTAAAAATACCATAAAAGCTTTGATACTAAAATATACCACAAAAGCCTTGATCCTGAAGAAGAATTTGAAAGGAATATTTTATTCAGAAGCAGATTAATATTTTGTTACTAACATTTTTTTTATAGAGAAAGAAGATTCAATGAGTTGAGAAACTTCCTACAAGAAATTTAGGAAGAGTATCTTCTTTATAATTAATTCAACACCCAAAGAAAAATATATTAGGAGAATATATCATTGAAGTACTTCTAGAATTGGAAGAAGAAGAAGGACTAGGATATTTCTGCTTGAATTCAAAAGAAATAAAATTAGAGATCCAAAAGAAAATCACACTACCAAAAATTCTAGGAGCAGAAGGTTGAAGAGGTATCAAGGGAAGACCAACAAAAGCTACAAGATCAAAGACCTTGGGAAGGTATCATCGAGCATCCATA
This sequence comes from Wollemia nobilis, assembly GCA_028583015.1. Lineage (NCBI taxonomy): Eukaryota > Viridiplantae > Streptophyta > Pinopsida > Araucariales > Araucariaceae > Wollemia > Wollemia nobilis. The sequence continues at coordinate 427,285 of JAQPPZ010013509.1, read as the reverse complement.
AAAAGGATAGGAAATACTTACTGAATAAATAGTCAAATGAGACCTCATTAGAGAAATCCACTACCAAGGAGAAGCCCCTAATAGTGAAGGACTTGGGACAATTATCACCATTAGAAAGCAAGACCAAGAGAAGGATAATTTGGTAAGGATTTAAAAAATATGTGAAGAATAATTTGGCAAGGAGTACTAATTTTCAAAAGAAAAATCTAGTGAAAGACCTCAAGACATTCAGAATATTGAGAAGAAGATCCTTCTTGAAGTTAGAATTCAATAAGAAGACTTGAATACAAAATAATCTCATAAAATATAGGATATTTGAAGATTACCTCTCACAGCAAGAAGGTACCACTTCAAAGATAGAGACTTCTCCAAATCCACAACATAAAAGGGAGACCATCATTTGGTGAAGAAAGAGTTGTTCAAAATAGTCTACAAAGAACTACAAAATCCTACTCTAAGCAAAAACTGGGTGATCTTAGACACCAAGATCCACATACCCTATATAAGTGATAAAAGGATCTATAGAAGATTATAAAAAGGTATGCAACTACTGGTTCTAACTAACTCATTAAATAAACTACTTGTCAAATTCATTAGAGCACCTTATCTAGATTAAATTTGCATGAATAAAAAGTAGATTATAGTCTTCAAAAGTGAAAAAATAAAAAGGTTATTTTTAAGGTTTATTTGTACATTAATTAGGATTTTATTAAATTTCATAATAATATCTATCAACTACCTATAATCTACTTTAGAAATAGAAAATAAGACCAAGTCCTACAATATTAGTTGTAGTGAATATGCAAAATAACTCTTGAAGATTCATTTTAGGTTATTCTTGATTAGTTTCAGTAGATTGATTAAGTTCATTATATTGAGAGTTTATTGGAGTGATATGGTAAAATTTCTAGTGCATTAAAAATAAAGTCTATTAGATTTATTTTCACTATTATAATACTCTAAAAAAAATTAGTTTCGTGTTCTTGAAGGGCAAAAAATCTGATTTGTATCAAGTGTCTAAAGACACTATTGAAGCACATAAATCTTCAACTAGTAGTGGCCGAAATAAGCCACCCAAAAAGGTTATAATATTTCAAAACTAGGATAAGAACATAACTAACCAAAAATAGAAATAGAAGCTTCAAATATTAAGACTTGGTGATTCTCAAATCCAAAGCATTACAATATTGGATCCAAGAAAAGAAAATGCAGAAAATTGCATAAACTAAAAAGATTCTATGTACTGTTATCTAAACTTAGATTTATTATAAAAGTGTCCAAGAAAAAAGGGGAAGGTGTCTACTCATAAAAGACAACCTCAAAAATTTTGTATTGCAGGAGAAAAATCTACCATAAAACTAGAATTTCAAATGTGAAATAAGAGTGCAAAAGAAGGAGGTTTATTTACAATCTAGAGTACATTTTATTACACTAATTTAATCTGGTTTTTTACAGACCCAAAGCATATTTGAATGTGTCCCTAAAAGGCACAATATCAACAAGAAAAATCAGCCAAGAAAGGATGAATGTAATCACTCTTCTTCCCAAGTAATAGGAGCCACTCAAAGGGCTCATCTTGGATGGATGAACCTACAAAACAAAGCCCACAAGAGACTATCATCAAAGCTACATCTATGTAGATAAAATATTGCACATATACCAATGTGATATGGACAACAATTTGGGATGGAAAACATGTACACTGCAAATATAATGTGTCCATTTCTACCAATGTGAGATGGAAAACATCCACATATATCAATGCGGGATGAATAACATCTAAAAGGCATCTACATATATCAATATGAAATGGATAACATATACACTATGAAGATGCATAGGTATTAATACGTTGGAGGCATAGAAGATAAATAGAAAAGGAGATACATTTAAAACTTGGTGAAGATCGTCCACCAAAGGAAGCATCAAAATTGCTATTCAAGCTCCCTAGCGCCTCACCAATCCACCTACAAAAAATAAGTTTGCTTGCTACTCAGAATGTAGTAAAGCAAAGGAATGTCATATGAAAGGACTTATGGTGAAGGACTATTTGCAACGAGCATGAATACCACTTGGTATCAATATTCTAAGGCACGTATGTTACAAGAACATCGACTCTCAATGCTCAAGCATACATGGTGATACTTGTTATTCTCCTCAAGTCCCACATGAGTGATAAGGCATTAAAAAGAGACTAGTGATATTGAAAAATAAAAATTTACGAAGGAGCACTCATGCATAATGAACGTGATTGTGAATAGAAATTATGTTATGAAAACAATTATTTCTTATCCATTAAATATCAATCTGAAGTTTGTAGACTTCTGAGTGCAAGTAAAAAATATATGTCTGTGGTAGTCTAAATATGATTCTTTTGTGTCACTTTTGGTTTAGGGGTTGGTTGTTATTGTAGTTGGATTTCATCCAAACCAGCATAATTAAATTACAGGAAAAATACACTCTACAATAAGTTGCATAAAAAATAAACTAAAATGTCAAACATGTGACTCAAAGCAACTGTGCCAAAAAGTAAAGTGCAACAAAGTAAACACTCTTGTATAATTTAAACAAAATAGGGAAATATAGAATTGGACACACTTGCAAGAAATAAATAATGGAAACTAAACAATGAAAGTAGAAGAAAAAAGGGGAGGAATACTGCTTGAAGTGCGCCCAGGCTCCGCAGACATCCATCCGGTTAAATTATGCAATCACTCTTCGAAGTCAAGATATTGATCAAAACACTTCAAAATTTTATCATGCAATACAATTTTTTATAGATTAAGTTTGGATCCTTTCTTCAAGGGTGACCTACGTTTTTATACAGAATGTGTTTTTCCCTTGTTTACAATTTTAGACATTGCATGATTTTCTATGGCGAGTGCACATAAATTAATTAAATGCATAAAAACAAATAAATTGCACTAAAATTATCCCTCATGGAATAATCATTGCATTTCCTATATTTAATAAAGAACATCAAATTTTATACATGGTTTTCAATCTTCATAGTCAACACACAAGTTTTATTATGTTCAATGCATGCATTCAAACCGTCGCTAGAAAATAAGTGCCTTTTCAACCTGTCACCAGGATACAAGCATTCCAGTTAGCCTTCTTCTATTTTTTGACGATCATCACTAGTTTTTGGGCATCGAATAATTTATAATTTTATTTTATCATTGGGATATAGGCACCATCTAGCCTGTATTCGGGATATAGGCACCGTCCCCTATAATTGAGATACAGACACCTTACAACCAATTATCGAGAGATAGGCACCGTTCTGTGTACTGGTAGACATGTAATTCCTTTTCACTAGGAGATAGGCACCTTCTGGCTTATGGTAAAGAGGTAGACACTATACCTTAGCATATTTTAGAGTGCCTTATGCCTTTGCTATTATAATTGTTCACTCACCAATCATTCCTTAATTGCATTATGAAAATCAAATGCCAGGTCCACATGGGACCTTGACTAAAAAGGTGAAAAAAATAAAATGTATTGCATCTACACACAATTTCCACTCAAAACACAAATTAGGCATAATACATCATTTTCCATTAAATATATACAAAAATATCATAAAATATGCATTTCTAATATAATATGCCACACAATTATGCTATTAAAGTATACAAAAAATAAGCATTTTTGGTGCTCATAATCCCCCATGCCTAACTGTTGCCATGCCCTCATGGCACCTTTTGTTGGTGGTCCCCTATTTTTTCAACAATATGCAAGTATTCCTTGTTCCAATGCTTTATTTCTCTGGTTGTGGCTCTATCTCTTTCCTTATTGTGTTTCTATTTGCCACCTTGCTCTGGCTGATTGGGATCTAATTCTATCATTGGTGCCTTCTGGTGTTTACTTTTCATAAGGTTTGACTTGGTCCTACCCCTATTTTTAGCTTTTTTCTGCTCCACCCCTTCTTACTTGCTATTTTATGTACGTAAAATCTATAAATTTAGTGGCATCCTTATGGAATGCAGTCTCATATTACTTCTAATATTGATGGTCCATGGAAAGTTGATCTACCACTAGAAAATTAGGCTTATCCCATGGTGGATAATGGGATGTATCATATACCTGGGCCTTTGGTAATTTTATCACCTTTGGATCGAGTGTTGTGTCTTCTACATTATTCTCCTCTACATCACTTTGCTCTACATATTTAGGTGGTAGAGACTTGAATGCTCAAACCGATGATGGCATTGTTAGAGTAGGTTGTTTACCTTAGCTCATGTTCACCTAGGTTATTTATTTCCTTTTATTTAGTTATTACATGTATTTTCCCCACCAACTTATGTGTGGATATTTCATTTATCTTATTTAGATAATATGAGATGTTAATATTTATTTCGTATATATTATGGGGATATTTTTAGGTTTGACTATTCCTAGGGGTGATATTTGGAGGTTTGATATTCTTTCTCCCATAGTGGTTACATATTTATGGACCATATCACATATTCCTTTTGTACGGTGGATATTTGTCCTTAACTTGATCCTACGGCTATGGTTTATCATCCTTGCCTATATAAGTAAGGCACCTTCATTGTACTCAGTGTTCCATTTTCAGATCTAATATATGATATTGTTGCTCTCTTGTTTGCATATCTATTTGTAAGCTTATGTTGATGTTTCTATTAACACTTGAGATACTTGTAGATTAGAATGATCTGATTATCATTCCTTTCATGGCATCAGAGAAATAGGTGTAGCAGTCATCCATTTGTGATTGTTGTGCAATTGTTTCTCTTATAGGTTCGAAAAATGGTGTGGAAGCTTCAGTTTTTGTGATTAGGTCCTTGGTGGAGTTTTTTGACCATTTTGTGTCACTCCTTTCATTGTAATATCATCACCAGCCTCCTAAAATATCTCATTCCCATACTACAATAGCCTCATTCCCTTGGATCTGTCCTAAGCATTTTTGTTTCTTGAGCATTTCCTTTTTTGGTAGGTCACCAACCCAGTCCATTTTTATATTTTGCATTTATCTCCTAATAGAAATTCCATTTTCCATGAAATGTTTTGGCGGTCTGCAGATGCATTCATTTGAGTTGTGACCAAAATTTTAGCTCATTTGGATCAATATTCTTCAAGATATCTTGAGTTTACGAAAACCTACAATTGTTTAGTAATCTGCGTATAGCGTTATCAAAACTTTTGAGTTTTTGCACATTTTTTTATAGAGTATGTAAAATCATATTATAGACATTCCCATAAAATTTCAAATAATTTGGAGCTGTATTTTGACAGTTACAACGAGTTTACTATGTTTAGTAAAATCATCCTTGTAGGAGAAATATTGGGAGTTGCTCCGCAAATTTTTTACTAGAACTGTAAAATCAATTTTCTGATATGCCTATAAAATTTCAGATTTTTTAGATCTGTATTTAAAAAGTTATAATTATTTTATTATTGCACTCTCAATATTGCATTGTAAAAGGTTTTTGCAGTTGAACCTTGTATATGGACTATTGTTATAAAGTCCCATGTTCTGCATTCCTGTGAAGCTAATAAAATAATATTTTGGGGGGGTTGTCTCGGTGCTGATTTATGCACCCTATATACATTATTTTTCTCTTTGGTGATTTTTATAGAATGGCTTCTTCATCTTATTTTGCATTAGAACAACGTGAGCCATTAACAACACATAATTATCACACATGGACACCAAGAATGGAAACAACCATTAAACACAAAGGATTATAGGATTTAATTCTTGAAGAACAAACCAGAGTTCACTAGAGAATATGAAAAATTTCAGCAGCATTGCAAATTACATGATTGTATGGGTTTGATAGGAACTTATGTAATTGATAGTCTTTTATTTCATTTGGAAGGATGTGACTCTCCTTTCAAAAATCGGGAAAAATTAAAAGGATTATTTGGTAAGATGGATCACATAAGAGCCATTTAGCTTGAATTTGAGATCACTTCTCTCAATCCTAAATATTTTTCATCTATTGTAGACTATATTACTAAGTTCAAGCACTTGTTGACACAGTTAAAGGGGAGTGGGAGAGACAAGAAATATGAAGAGTGTGTTTACCTGATTCTATCCAAGTTGAAAGGTCCATTCCAAATATTTTCTTCTACCTTTTTCTCTAGCATGGATGCCTTAGGTGACACATTCATAATTCTTGATTTGGATTTGTTTTGTGAAATACTTACTAGGGAAGAATCCAAATTGTCTAACCTTGAGTCTTCTACCTCTCAAAAGGCATTAGTAGCATCTAGTCCTAAGGGTAAGGGAAAAATCAAAGGTAAACCTAAGTCTTCTCCTTCTACATATCAAAGTGCCCCTAAACCTAAAGAATCTAACTCTAAACCCAAAGAGTTTCCTAAATCCAAGAATAAGTCTAGCCTTTCATGCTTCTTTTGTGGGGGGAATAATCATGTAGAAAACAGGTGTTAGAAGAGAATGCAAGCCTTAGAAGATGCAATCAGAAAATACAATATCTCTATCTCCACTCCACCTCCTTATAGTGAGCATGGCAAAGAACTTAATGTTGTTGGGAGATCTCAGTCAGTTGCTATAGATAGTTGGGTTATAAATTATGATGCTTCTCACCATATCACTTCTTCTAAGGAGTCGTTTGTATCTCTTGGTTTGAGTTCTACTTCCAATATTGAGGTTGGATATTCTTCCTTTATTTTTGTTAAGGGAAAAAGTGACATACAACTTGATGTTGGATGCATCAATGATGAACTATATGTTCCTGACATTACTACAAATTTACTTTTTGTTTATCAAATTTGTCATTTTGGTCAAGGCAAAATAGTGAATTTCACACCACAAGGAACTAAAGTTAGAACCTTGTTGGAGCCTCATTCACTTGTTGCACAAGGTATTGTTGATCATAGTTCTAGAATATATCACTTTGAGGGTTTTTATGACACTTATTATGTAGGGACATGCTTGGTTGCTCATGCAAATTCTGAGAGTAAGCTTTGGCATGAGAGATTTGGACATCTTAATTATAGATATTTGAAGGAGTTGAGAAATCATGGTATAGTTGATGGTTTACCTATAGTTTCTTTTCTTGATGGAGTTTTCCTTGGATGTGCATTAGGGAAGCAACACCAAGATCCATTTCCTAAGGGTAAGTCAAAAAGAGCTTCTTCACCACTTGAGCTTTTGCATAGTGACTTGATGGTTTTCTCTACCCCTTATTTCAAATGAGCTAAGTATGCACTTACATTTATTGCTGACTTATCAAGGCATACTTGGGTTTATTTTCTCAAGTACAAGAGTGGTGTATTTTCACACTTCAAGGTGTTTAAATATTTTTTTGAGAATCAATATTCTAATTGCATAAAGGAGCTTCGCACTGATAATGGGGGGGAGTACTTCAACAAAGAGTTTTCTTATTTTTTGGTAGCACATGGCATTGTTCACCAAAATTTTGTTCCTCATACTCCACAAAAAAATGGCTTAGCAGAAAGGAAGAACCGAACTTTGAAGGAGATGGCTAACTGCATGATGCATTCCAGGGATTTACCTCCTATATATTGGGCAAAAGTAGTTAATTATGCGAAATACATTTAGAATCGCACACCACATAGAGCACTTGAGCATTTGACTCCAGGGGAGGCTTGGTATGGGAGTAAGCCCAATGTCTCATTTTTCAAAGTTTTTGGAAGCCATGCTTGGGCCTTTGTGCCAAAGAAGAAAAGGAAATCCTTGGATAAGAAAAGCAAACCCTTGATATTTGTTGGGTATTATGAGGACATGCAAGCTTATCAAATTTTAGATCCTAATACTCATGAAGTTCTTTTTAGAACTCATGTTCAGTTTGATGAGCGCTTATCTTCTCATGATTCTTCTTCTTTACTTCCATCCATTGATGATTCTTCACTTCATATTGAGGATCCCTTCTTTGAGGAGCAAGTGCAGGAAGTAGTTGAGGACGTCATGGATATAGATTCAAATGATAATATTGTTCCTCCTAATGTTGTTACTATGCCTAAGTGGGCTCGTACCACAATTTCTAAGGCAAAACCTTTCATACAAGATCTTCCATCCACTAGACATCATCATGCACATTCTACAGATTCTAGACTTTTATGTTAGGCAATTTTTGGGGATCCACAGTATTTATTAGAGGCTCATGGAATATGGGAGTAGGATGATGCGATGACATATGAGTATTCTTCTTTGATGAAGAATCATGCCTAGGATTTTGTTTCTCTTCCTAAGGGAAGAAAGTTGGTTAGGTGTAAGTGGGTATACCGAACCAAATATGCACCTGATGGGTCAATTGATAAGTATAAGGCTTGTCTTGTAGCGAAGGGTTTCTCGCAAGTCGAAGGTATTGATTACTATGATATTTTTGCACCCGTTGCCAATATGGATTCTATGCACCTTGTACTTTTTATTTTTGCATCACAGGGTTGGCCAATGTACCAGAAGGATGTGAAGAGTGCCTTCTTGCATGGATATTTGCAGGAGGAAATCTATATGGAGCAACCTGCTGGGTTTGTTCATGAATATTCTCTTATTTGTAGACTACGACAGTCTATTTATGGTATCAAACAAGACCTTTGAGATTGGTATGAGAATATGGAATATTTTCTTCTATCTGTTGGTTTTGTTCATTGCCACTTAGATCCTACAGTGTATATACAACATGTTGGAGAGGATATAGTTATACTTGTCTTGTATGTTTATGATTTTATTATCACTGGTAGCTCTTCTTCTAACATTCATACTATTCAAAGGGATCTTTCAATGCAGTTTGATATGATAGATCTTGGTCTTTTGCACTTTTTCATTGGTTTGCAAATTCCTCAGTCAAATTCAGGGATTTATTTGAGTCAGCAAAAGTACACCCATGATCTTCTTCAGTGTTTTGGTATGGCTGATTGCAAGCCATATCCCTCTCATTTCAGCCTAGGGTCTCTCTTACTTTTAAATGCACCACTCCTCTTTTTAATCCTACCTTGTATAGGCAGTTAGTTGGAAGTTTGATGTACTTGACCCATACTCGCCCCAATATTTATTTTGCAGTTGGACTTGTGTCTCGATTTGCACATGCCCCTCATAGTAGTCACTGGCAAGCTTCCAAGAGGATTTTGAGATATCTACAAGGCACTTCATACTTTGGATTGCACTACACCCAAGGTTCTACTCAGTTGGTTGGATATATTGATTCAGATTGGGCAGGTTCTATTGATGACAGGCATTCCACTTCTGTTTATATTTTTTGTCTTGGCTCTTCTTTGATTGCTTGGGCATGCAAGAAGCAATAGGTTGTTGCACTTTCATCTACAAATGCAGAGTACAGGGCAACAGTCACAGTGAGTCAGCAGGTTCTTTGGCTATGATAGTTACTAACAGAGTTTGGCTTCCCATAAGATTCAACAATAGTACTTTGGTGTGACAACCAAAGTGTAATTCACATTTCTTGCAATATTTTTGAGCACCAACGTATCAAGCATATTGAGATTCACATGCAATTCATTCGTCAGCACATTCAAGATGGAGTTATTTGATTGGAGTACATTCCAACTCAGTAGTAGGTTGTTGACATCTTTACGAAACATTTTACATCACCTCGCTACCTTGAGTTGTGTGGCATGCTTGGGGTTTCAAAATTTATCCTTGGGGGGTGTTCTTGAGGACATATTCCTTCTTATTTCTCTCTCTTTCTAGCAAGATGATATTTTTTCCATGTGGTTTTTCCTTCTTCTAGTTTGATATTTCTTCATGGATATATTGTACATGAGTACCTGCTTAGGCCTTGTTGTCGGGACTCATACTGTGGATATGCCAATTTTCTTTTTGGCCCCTAGCTTCAATTTAGGGGGGGTGTTAGAGTAGGTTGTTTACCTTAGCTCATGTTCACCTAGGTTATTTATTTCCTTTTATTTAGTTATTCCATGTATTTTCCCCACCCACTTATGTGTGGATATTTCATTTATCTTATTTAGATATTATGAGATGTTACATATTTATTTATTAGATATTATGGGGATATTTTTATGTTTGAATATTCCTATGGGTGACATTTGGAGGTTTGATATTATTTCTCCCATAGCGGTTACATATCTATGGACCATATCACATATTCCTTTTGTACGGTGGATATTTATCCTTAGCTTGATCCTATGGCTATGGTTGATCATCCTTGCCTATATAAGCAAGGCACCTTCATTGTACTCGGTGTTCCATTTTTAGATCTAATATATGATATTATTTTTGTCTTGTTTTCATATCTATTTGTAAGCTTATGTTGTCAATTTGCTTTCAGATTCTTATTTTGGTTGAATGTGGTGTTTATTTTAACACTTGAGATCCTTGTATCTTGGAATGATCTGATTATCATTCCTTGTAGGCATCATTGATTCTTTAAAAAATATGCCCATATTGTCTAGATATTCCATCATCCTTGATGGATTGCCATATTTTGAATTATAAAGGTCCCAAAATTGTTTTGGATATGCAGGATTAACAAAAATACTAGGCTCTTTGTTCATTCTTTTATAAGCCTTTCGCTCCTTCTTAGATTCCTTCAAGTCCTTTTGGATATCTTGGAACTAATACTTTTGGCTAGAAAAGGCTTCCATGGATGTAGCCCACTCTTCATATGATTTTGGGTCATGGCTACACCTTCAATTTTTGTTGGGTGGCTTTCTACTTTTTTTGTTCTAGTCCTTGTATTCTACCTTATTTGTGGTTCTCTTTCTACTTTTTCTTTGGGCCACAATTTTCTTGTTGGTTTGGGTGCTTCTACCTTAGACATGGATGTTGAAGGACCAACCTCCTCTTCCTTCTATGGGGTTGGTATTTCTTGGACCTCGAAGGCCTCAATATCTTGTATATCCTGGTCTCCTGGTGTGTCCCTAGTTGGTTTATCCATGGTCTACTCGTTAAACTAATCAACCATGGTTTGGTCAACCAATGGTTGACCAACTGACTATAAAACCTTCGCATGATCGGTTGACTCCTATGGGTGATCCACCTTAGGTTCTTACTCTTACCCTACTTTGGTTTGGGCAAAAAAGTTAGATTTCTATGTGTCATCAACCGGTTGAGTGGCACCTAATTGTACCTTGGACTCCCTAGCTGACTTGGCCTTTTTTTCTTGGTCATCTGGTGGTTGACCATCTAATTGGGCAACATCAAGTATTCTAGCTAACTCCTCATTCTCATTATTATCAATTTATATTAAATGGTATTCATATTGCACAATAGAGCTCCTTTATTCTTAGGAAGTAATATTTATAGGGTCCTCTAATTGGTCCCTTGTTTTGACCTTTTGGTTGTTTGATGCTCTCCTAGAATTAGAATGAAACACCTCTGTGGATGCAATATTCTCCTTTAATTCCATAGAAGAAAATACAACATACATTGCCCAGTCTATCTATACGAAAATATACATCTTATCTAGTTTGGTGGCTTGAAGCTGTTGGACCCTATTATTTAACTACCACACCTTTGCATATAACTACCGTAGAGTGTTATTCACTTATTTTTGTCTTGCTACGATAGCCCGTTGAGACTTCTAAAATTTAGCCTGTTCTTTCTTAAATGTTTCCTCCCAATTGGAGGCTTGTTCCCTTATATTTTACAACTAGCTTTGCAGGTCTTCTTCAATGCAAAGCTGAAATACCCCTTCTTGGCAGGTATTGGCACTTCGTTCGTTCATTAGCCTCCTAAAAAGCTGAAATATGTAGGGCACTATGGATCATGTGCCTGATAGGCCTAAGTTTCCCCTGATACCTACAAATTGCATTGAAGGTATAGTTTCCTGTAAAATAAATGTCAGATTTGGACCAGGAGGTAATAGAAAATATTGAATAAAACTTAATATTAAAATAATTGCAGAGTCTAATTACAACCATAGGAAATGCCCATAATATATACGGAGAGAATAGGGAGGAAGTCGGCAGAGAGGAAAGGAAGGGAGGTTGGAGGAATAAGGGGAAAGGGAGTTGGAGGGATAAGGAGGACGAGGGAATAATGGAGGAAATGGAGGGATAAGGAGAAAGTAGAGGAAGGAATATAGGAGGAGGATAGAGAGAATAAAAAATAGGGAGAAAAATTAATCATGCCGACAAAATATAGAGGTTTTCACACTTAGGACTAGAAAACTAGATTTTTCTAAGTCTCTTTAGTGAGAACCCTATTCACATTTGTAACATTCTCCCCCTTAAAGTTGAGAGGACTGAGTACACAGTATCTCAGCTTTACAAATTGAGCTTTAGTCATCGCCTTGGTGAAGATGTCCGCAATGTTCTCCAAAGTGTGACAATATTGAAGCTCAACAATTTCATGTTCCACCATATCTCTGATGAAGTGGTACTTCATATCAAAATGCTTCATTCTACTATGGTGGATAGGATTATATGCCAACTGAATGGCACTGATGTTGTCGTAGTAGACTCTGGTCGGACCACTTTGCTGCTCTCCAAGTTCTTCTAATACCTTTTGTAGCCACAACGCTTGAGTACTAGCATGAGTGACCGCTATATACTCAGCTTCTGTTGAAGATAGTGCTACTACTATCTCCTTCTTGGAACTCCAAGTTAGTAGTCCCGATCCCAGACTAAAACATTTCCCTGAGGTTGATTTTTTGTCATCAATGTTGCTACCCCAATCACTATCACTGAAGCCTACAAGCTTGATAGTGTTACATTTCTGGTAATGGATTCCAAAATCCCATGTACCTTGTACATATCTAAGAATTCCTCATATCCTTCTTCGACTATGTCCCAAAACCCTTTTGCAATCAATAAAGTCTTCATCTTAATTGCCCAGAATTGATAGTCTTTACCATCAAAAACTGGCACCTTCACATATTCAAACTTGGTGTCCATTTTGTAAATGTCCAATCATCAATATTCCATCACAATATTTAACCCTTCAACGGGGTTCCAAGGGGCAGCGCCCCTGGCGTGCCACCCCCGTCACGAGACGGGGAGTCCAAAATTTTCTAGAAGCACGAAACGGGTGCTCCAGAAGGCTTCCCGTCAATTTTCTTACCTCACTTTTGATGCAAAAAATATCCCTCTTTTAAAGCCTTTTTACAAGGATTGCCTCTAGGGCAATTGTGCCAATCATTTACAAAAATTGCCTCTTAGGCAATGTTTCCTCTTTTTTTAAATCAATTTTCCAAAATTTATTTTAATAAAGCCTAAAAAAAATTTAACAATTTTCTATAGATATTTTAAATTAGTTTTTTTTAAATAAAGGTTTATTTAAAAAAACTTAATTAAAAATATAAATAAAAATTATTAAATATTTTAAAAAACTTTAATTAAAATTAATAATGAAAAACTTAAAATAAAAAAACCTTTTTAATTTTGTGTCGTCGCGAAATCCCCGACGGGATTCGACCTCAGGACCTCCGTGTCCTGCCTGCAGCCTCTAGCCGCTACACCACGCGGCGCCGGTGAGACCAAAGGGGACGGTCGCCGTATTAAACTCCTCACTGTCCGCAATTTTCAAAAAAATAACAAAAAGCTTTGTTTAACCCCCGGCGAGATTCGATCCCGGGACCTCACGTCCGCCAGCGAACAACACAACCAATGCCGCTACGGACCTCGACGGGTAAATAAAGGAATGTTCTATTCCTTATAGAATTCGACGGGCAAAGTTTTTTTTTTAAAAACAAAATGTTTTATCCCACATGCAGTGGGCAAAAGACAATTAAGTCTTCAAATATGCGGCCGCGCGCATATGCTATCGATTGCCTTCGGGCAATCGATCCTCACCACTATGCTCGCTCCTCGACCAATCCACGATTGCCACGTGTTCGCTTCGGATGAATCCCTGCTCGCCACGTGTTTCAACCAATATTTGCCACCTCAGCATACCACGTCGATCGCCACGTCAGTGTTCTATCAGTACTTGCCACATTTCGGCTACCGCCACCTCAGCACCTCGATCCACGTGTCCACGTCAGATGTTGCTCCACCTACCACGTGTCACCTCAAAATCCATGTAGCATTGAAGCCTGTGCCCAGCTTTGCCACCTCCTCGATCTGATCGCTAGCTCCTCAGGATGCATGCCCAACACGCTCGCTAGCTAGTCACCAGCTCCTCGAGATGCATGCCCAGCATGCTTGCCAGCCCATGCGTCCTCAAGAAACATGCCCGTTCGATCTCGGGAATCATGCCCGTCGGCTCTGATACCAAATGTCAGATTTGGACCAGGAGGTAATAGAAAATATTGAATAAAACTTAATATTAAAATAATTGCAGAGTCTAATTACAACCATAGGAAATGCCCATAATATATATGGAGAGAATAGGGAGGAAGTCAGCGGAGAGGAAAGGAAGGGAGGTTGGAGGAATAAGGGGAAAGGGAGTTGGAGGGATAAGGAGGACGAGGGAATAATGGAGGAAATGGAGGGATAAGGAGAAAGTAGAGGAAGGAATATAGGAGGAGGATAGAGAGAATAAAAAATAGGGAGAAAAATTAATCGTGCCGACAAATTGAAAACTTGCCGACAAAATATAGAGGTTTTCACACTTAGGACTAGAAAACTAGATTTTTCTAAGTCTCTTTAGTGAGAACCCTATTCACATTTGCAACAATAAATGCACACATAAAACATAAAATATAAATCCTATTCCTGATAGGCCTAGGTTTCCCAGGATGCCTATAGATTGCATTCAAGGCAAGAGTTCCTAAAAAGTAGTAAATAAAACAAAACTAAATAAAAATTTAAAATTTAAAATATTTTTTTCTATGGATGTAGACATGTTCATCAACTTCTTGAGAGAGTTTTTCATCACGATGGGGTCTCCCCCATGCCTACTTTGGATTCAACGACATGGAATGATGGTGTATGATACGACCACAATCAGTGGTCATTGACTATCAGCATAATGTTGCTTTCATATATGGTTCAAATATACACAACACTATTTTTGATAATCTCAACCACCTTATACGGTCCCATACAATGCTACATAAGCTTTCCTTTTTACTCCTAGAACTAAGAGTCGTACAACAATACCCATTCTCCCACCTTTAACTATTTTGATCGTATGTGGTGGTCATGCCACTAGGCCCTCTACTTCTGCATGATTTCAATTTACTGCAAATAATCCTATTGGTATTCATCTATTTGGTTGAGTTGTTGAATTTGATCTTTTTGTTCAACATCCATATTTAAATTTAATGCTACAGTAGTCTGCATGGTTTTGATTTCAAATTCAATGGGCATCATGGTATTTTTTTCGTACACTAATTATAATGGTGTGAATCCAGTGGTAGTAATCCAAGTTGTGCGATATCCCCACATTACCTCTAGTAAATAAATTACCCAATATTTCTAGTGTTGTTAAACCATCTTTGTAATAATATTTTCCAGCTCCCTATTTGTTACTTTCAGTAACCCATTTTCTTTTGGATTATAGGGTATAGTTTTATTGTGTCAGATTCGATATTTATGTATCAATTATTAAATCACTTTTGATGTGAATTTATGTCCTTGATCAGTGGTTATTTCTTTGGGAACCCAAACTATGGTTAAAATAGATTCATACAGGAAATTGGCTACATTTTGCTCCTTTGAATCTCATAGTGCCTGCACTTCAACCCATTTCATCACATAGTTAGTACAAATAAGAATATACCTTTTTATGCCTAATTGTGGATTGATGGGACCCACAAAATCCATCCTCTATTTTTCAAAAGGTTCAATGTGCACATGGGGCTATAGTGGCATCTCATATTGAAGAGTTGTTCTACCTATTATTTGGCATTGATAACATTGGTTCACATGTATGACTGCATATTTAAATAAATAAGGCCAAAAATATCTAGCCTGTAATACTTTAAATGTAGTCCTTTTCCTATAAAATGACCACCACATGGTTCATCATGGAAGTCCTTGAGGATTGTTGTGGTCTCATTTTTGCAACACACCTTCTAATGATTTGATTAGGCCTGATTTTAAATAGGCATCCATCAATCCATGAAAAGGATGCACTCTTTTCTATTAATTTTTGAGCATATCAGGGTGAGAGTGCAAGAGATACTTTACTAGTGACTAAGTAATTAGCCATATCCGCCTACCATAGAATCTATTCATTCATAGAAAAAATATGCTCATATGTAAATTGATCCTAAGTGGTTGTATGATCTTGAGAAATTAACCTGGAGAGAAAATTTGCAATAACATTATCCCTACCAGGCTTGTCAATAGTGGTTACATCAAATTCCTGCAATAGTAAAAGCCATCTAATAATTCTACCATTCACAACAGGTTTAGTCATTAGATACTTGATGGTTGCATGATATGTATACACAAATATATTATAACATGTAATGTAATGGTGGAATTTATTAATAGTATGCACTACTACAAAGAATTATTTTTCCATGATAGTATAGTTGAATTTTGCACCTGTAAGATGTTTACTGACATAGTAGATGGCATAAAATTCATCTCCATATTTTTTTCCTAATGCAATCCCTATCACATTATTAGATGCATCAATGTAAATGTGAAAGGGGAGGGTCCAATTTGGACCTCTCAGCATAGGATTTGTGGTCAATTTTTCTTTTAAAATATGAAATGCTTATTCAAAATCAGTATTCTAGATAAAATAAACATTTTATATAATAATGTATGTAGAGGTTTGGTAGTTTTACTAAAGTCTTGGATAAACCATCTGTAGTATCCAACAAAATCCAAAAAACTATAGATATCTCTCAGTGTTTAGGAAGTGGGTATATTTTTAATTACTTTAATTTTATATTTATCTACTTTAATCCCATCCACAGATATATGATGTCCTAACACTATCCCTTCTTGCATTAGCATAAAAAACTTTTCATTGCTAAGGGATAGGTTTATTTCTTGACATTGTTGGAGTACTTTCTCTAGATTGGTTGTAGCTTCCTCAAAAGTTTCACCATAAATAGTGAAATCATCCATGTATACCTCTACAATTTCTCCAACCATGTCCAAAAAGATACTAAGCACTACCCTTTGAAATATGGTAGGTGTGTTACACAACCCAAACGATAAGACCCAATGAGCAAAAGTCCCACATGGACAAGTAAACATGGTTTTGTCTTGGTCTTCTTCCTCTATTTGTATTTGATTGTATCCACTAAACCCATCTAGGAATGAAAAATATTTTCTTCCTGCCAAGGTGTTGGGAAATTGGTCAATAAATGGTAAGAGAAAATGGTATTTTCTAGTGGCTTTATTAAGCATCCTATAATCAACAAAAATGTACCACTTGTCATTTTTATTACGCACTACCACTAAAGTTGATACCCATCGACTATCCGATATTGGATAAATAAACCCAACTAATAAAACCTTTTGTAGTTTAGCTTTGAAAATTTTTCATAGTTAGATTCATTCTCCTTTGGTGCTATCTTACCTGTCTCACATCACATTACAAATATATCCTATGGGTATAGAATTTAGGTACAATCCCCCTCATGTATGTATAATCCCATGTAAAAGTATTTTGGTGTTTGACAAGTATTTATTTTAATTTGTCCTCTTGAATAATTAATAATTCTTTATCAATATTCAATACTTTGATAGGTGCCACTTCTATTTGTTTGACATGGTTATATTTGCTACCTACAAGTGGGGATTCTAGAGGAGGATGAGAATATTCCCCTTGGAAAAAGTATGTTATGACCTGTTCTTCATCAGTGTCATACTTAATATCATCTAGAGCCATTATAAGTTGAAGCATTGATAATGCATTGTTATTTAAGACTTCATTGTTTGGTTCTCCCAACAAATTAGTGGACTGTGTAGGAAGATAAATTCTTAATATTTTGGTATTTTGTCCATTTTAAACATAATTTTTCCTATCCTATAGCTTATATAAGCATCATTTGTGGCCAACCAAGGTCTTCCTAATATAATTGGATAGCCATCCAATCTAGACCTATATTGCAACACTATAAAATTTGCTGGATAATCTCATGCATCTACTGAGATAACAACATATTCCAATATTCCCTTTGGAAGTACTATGGATCGATCATCTAACTAAAGAATAATTTTAGTTGACCTCATCTCCATGATTTGTAGTTTTGCATGGTTTCTTGGGGTATTATTTTTATGGCAGCCCCTAGATCTACTAATGTGTTGTCTAATGGGAAGCTTGCAATTTTAAGGGTTAGCACTGGACTTCCTAGATTAGAGTATTTATCAACCAATTGTCCTACCACATTGATTTCTTTTGATGGTTTTCCTCCTAAATTTTTAGACATAATTATATTATGGCCTTTGTATAAATGAGAACATATATAATGGCCTAAAAGAGGGGAATTGTGACTATCAAGTTTTTTAAACCTTCCATAATGTCAAATTTTGGTTGTGTTGGCTTCTTCAGTTCTCGTAATATTTTTGGAAAAGGTGAAACCCCTTCATTTATTTTTTTCTCGGTAGTTTCTTTTTATTGTCATATATTCTACTTCTAACTCTACATTCTCATCCTCCATTGTAGGAGGAGTTGGTTCTACTCCTAATTGTCTTCTTGACCTAAGTTGTATAGGGCTACAATCTACTCTAATATGATACATTGGAAACACCTCTATGTCTACCTGATAGGTGGGCTAATTTGACTTGTTATTGGGATTTGGAGTTGGTTGTGCATGTATCTAAATTGGTCTTGAAGTAGGAGATGTAGGCAAGCTAGGCTATGGTGGAGTTTGAGTTGTATTTTATGAAGCTGAGGTTCATGCATTGTGGTTCCTCCACTGTGGTTTAGTTTGTTGATAAGGCATTCATGAATACTGGTTGTAAGGAGTAGACCCCTAGGTAGTATTCATCCAAGGAGATTCCTACCATAGCATGGTGGGTGGTTGATTCTGATCTTGGTTCATATAATTGTTTCCCCCATAAGGTGAAATTCCTCCTAGCATGTTATTTCCCATAGGAAACGGTTGCCAGTTTCTCCTATTACCCATGAAATAGGTTTTCTTTACTTTAGGTTCCTCTTTAACATTTTCTATGCATCGAAACAACCTAGTTTTATGATCCCTTTGATATATTAAACACACTCTAAATTTATTTTTGGACACTCATATTTTGGGTGTTTTCTCCTAAATTTTGGGTAAAAGTAGGCCAATGTTGCTTCAATTTCCTACTTATTTTTCTAAATTAGATGTGTATTCAATTGGAGTGTAATAAATAAGAGCATATCGCTCTTCATATCATCTAGCATACTGCCTATTCAGCATTAGTTACCGAGGCTGTAGTTTTTATGATTCAAGTGGTTGGTTTAGCTTTTCTGCAAGAATAATTCCAACATAAATATCGGATGTCTGACATCTGATGTTGGTAAATATTCCCTCTCGATATCATATTCAAAGCTTCTAGAGACTTGTTTGTGATACCCCTCAAGAAAATAATTCTTAAGGACTTCTCACCCAACATTGCATGGGGTGATCTTTGCAAATTAAATCTATATCTATCCCAATAGTTTTCCAATGATTCTTCCTCTTTTTGATTCATATACAAGACTTCCTTTCTAACATCTCATGCTCTTCCAAATTTTTTGTATTGGTCCAAGATGATCCTTTTCATACCTTCCTAGGTTGCAATGTGTTTATTTCCTATACTAATGAACCAACATAGCACTAAATCATCTAAAGTGGAGAAATATAATTTTAGTATTTTGGCATCATATTTGTAATCCACTGACCTGCATAATACATAAAATTAAAAAAGGAACAAGTTAGGTTCTTCATTTGGAATTCCCCTAAAGGTAGGAAGATGATTGGAAGATATATTTTTCATCTTTGTTTCTTCGCTTGCTTCCTCGATTGGGAGGTCAAAGATGGTTGAAGCTTCTTCAATTTTAGACATATTTTTAGGTATTGTAGGTTCTACAACTACTTCTTCTAGGGAATATTTCAAGGCTTCACATTCATTTTTTTTATCCTCCAAAAGTATTCCTATGTCAACATTTGAAATGGGTCCTTCTTCAACTACTTTCCAGCATTGACTATTTTCTCATATTAGGTTCTCTCAAATAGATATCCTAAACCAAAGTTTGAAACTAGTCTTTCATCAAAATATGTTTGTCTTAATGGTTGAGAAGAGATTTGTTCAAAAATTGGATGACTACGTCAATATACTACTAGAGGATATGGTAGTTCAGTTTTAGGATTGGTTTCATATGTTTTAAAAGGAAATTTAGAAGGTTTTTTTAGGCATTTGTGAAGTAAAATTTTTGCTTTTCAAAAAATGACCATCTGATCCTCTTGATCTCAGTGGACTCATACAATATTAGGTAGAAAATAAATTGGGTAAACTAATATGAACTACAAGTTTAGGGTTGACTTTCCTATATATTTGACTACTATAGCTGGCACTCCCTAGAAATGATGCTAAACTGGTGAGCAGAAATTATGTTTTGAAAATATTTATTTCTTATCCTTTAATTATCAATTAAGAGTTGTAGACTTGTGAGGGCAAGTGCAAAATATATGCCTATGGTAGTCTAAATATGAGTTCCTTGTATCACTTTTGGTTTAGGGTGTGGTTTTTGGTGTAGTTGAAATTCATCCAAAATAGTGTAATTAAATTACAAGAAAAATACACTCTACAGTAAATTGTAGAATAACTAAATTAAAATATCAAACATGTGACTGAAAGGAACTATGCAGAAAAGTAATGTGCAACAAAGAAAATACTCTTGTAGAATTTAAACAAAACAGGGAAATACAAAATTAGACACACATGTAGGAAATAAATAATGGAAACTAACTAATGATAGTAGAAGAAAATAGGGGAGGAATACTACCTAGAGTGGGCCCAGGCTCCATAGACATCTGCCTGATTAAATTGTACAATCACTCTTCAAACTCAAAAAAATTGGTCAAAACACTTTGATATTTTATTATGCAATACAATTTTTTACAAAGCATGTTCGGATCCTTTCTTTAGGGGTGGCATGTATTTTTATACAAAACATGGCCATCCCCTATATACAATTTTATACGCTACATTATTTTCTATGGTGGGCATGCATAAATTAATTAAACGCCTAAAAATAGAGAAATTACACTAAAATTATCCCTCATAGAATAATCATGGCATTTCCTATATTTAACAAAAGATGTCTATTTTTACATATGGTTTTCAATATTCATGATCAATGCACATGTTTTATTCTATACAATGCACATGTTGTTCAACTCGTTGTTGGAAAACAGCTACCTTTATGGCCTATCATTGGGATACAGACACTGCAATTACCCTTCTTCTGTTCGTTGAGCATCATCACTGGTTTTTGGGTGTCGAACAATATGTACTTTTATTTTGTTATTGGGAGATAGGTGTCATCCATATTGTTGTAAGGATATAGGTGCCATACCCTATAATAGGGAGACAGATGCCTTCCAACATGTTGTTAGGATAGAAATTTCTTTTTGTTGGGAGATAGGCACCTTCTAGCTTATGATCGGGAGATAGGAACCATATCTTAGTATATTTCAGAATGCCTTACTCCTTTGCTATAATCACTGCTCACTCACCAATCCTTAATCACATCATGAAAATTAAAAGCTAGGTCTGCATTGGACCTTGACTAAAAAAGTGTGAAAAAAAAAATGTATTGCATCTACACACAATTTCCACTCAAAACATTAATTTGGCATAATACATCATTTTCTATTATATATATATATATATATATATATATATATATATATCATAAAACATGAATTTATAATATAATATGCCACACAATTATGCTATTAAAGTATACAAAAAATGAGTATTTTTTGTGCTCATCACATAACACATATCACAAGGCTTAAGTTTACTCCAATAAAAGGTGCCCAAAGTCCAAATATCATAGTAGAGCAAAACACAATCAAATCCAGTCAAGCACAACATGTAAGGAAGGTAGAAGGATCATTTAAATATCCAATTTTTGAAGGTTAAATCTTCCAATTTCAGTAGCATAGATGTTTCAGCATCGAATACAAGCATCTCCATTGATTATAGTGCCCAAGGGAACCTTAACATAGTTGTTATATTTAGTCGAAGGAAACACCGAACAGTGAGGATATTAGCATAAAAAAGGTAAGGTTTAAATCCCATTTTATTATTGCTTTCAACTTTGGATATATAAGGGTTATAAAATAAGGTACACCATTTGGATATGTGAAAGAAAAATCTATAAGGGACAACTTTCCAAATTAAAATAATATTTGCATCTCAACCTAGGAGAAATAAGGAATGCGACTTAGATTGATTTCTTTAATATTTTACAAATATTATGAATTTCTAATTTTTCAAATTTAGGAGTGATAAGGGTTACAACATCAAAATAGGTCTTTGGAAATTATAGTTTAAAAATTAAGGGTTATAAAAAGAGGTTATTAAATATTTTTTGTTAAAGTTAAAATTTTATATTTTTCTTGTCTCTAAACTTCTCAAAAAAGGAAAAAAAAAAATCCAACATTAAAACCTCTTCAATATTGGAAAAGTGCTTAGTTCAATTAGGAGAAATAAGGTGTTAGAAAAGCTAATTTTGGAATATGCAAAATCAATCATAAAATTGAACTTTATTTTACAAAAGAACTATATCATATTCTGAAAACACTAGGGAGATATAAGGTAGCCTACAAATATAAGGTTTGATATTAGGAAGATCTAAATGGCATCAAACAAATTCTTCCTAGAATAATCTCAACTACTCAAGGGTCCTAATTATTTTTCTTGGAAAAATAAGGTGAAAGAAATCTTAGTTTATGAAAAGCATTGGGATGTTTTAAAAGGGAAAACACAGAGGCCTACCATAGGTGAAACTAAAATCCTAAAGTTTGAAGAAAATAATTCAAAAGCTCTAATGATAATAACTTTTGATATCACTAATGAGTTTCAACCTTATATCAGTTTAGCTAAAACATCTTCAGATGCATGGACAATCCTAGAGAAAATATTTGAAGGAAATAATAAGGTAAATATTCTTCATATCCAAACCACGGTTATGTTTAAGGGATCGGAGCTGAAACGTACTTGTAAAAAATAGGCAAATCTATTTCAAAACTTCTTCGAATTCTGGCAAACCCAACATCAAAGGTAATGGTGAATTACTTTAATTTTTGGAAAAAAAATGGGTAAAATTATGACTTTGATAGTTTTTTTCAAATCGAATCCGGTCTGAAGCATAACTAGTTCTGAATTCGGCCTGATGCATAACTAGGTCTAGATTCGGTCTAATGCATAACTAGGTATGGATCTAGTCTGATGCATAACTAGGTCTAGACATAGTTTGATGCATAACTAAGAACGGATCCGTTCTGATGCATACTACGGTTTGGGATTGGGTCTGATGCATAATAAGGTCTAAGTGTCGAGTTTGATGCATAATAAGGTGTGGGGTCAGGTTTGATGAATAATAAGGTTCAGTTTCGATATTGATTCATAATAAGTTCCAGTATCAGGACTGATGCATAATAAGGTTCGAGGTCGGATCTGATGTATAATAAGGTTCAGGGTTAGATCTGATGCATAATAAGAATTGGGTGTCAAGTTTGATGCATAATAAGGTTCAAGGTCAGGTTTGATGCATAATAAAATATAGGTATCCGATCTGAAGCATAATAAGGTTCAAGGTTGAGTCTGATACACAATATGGTCCAGGGTTAAGGTATGATGCATAATAAGGTCCAAGGCTATATCTTGTGCATAATAAGGTATGGGTGTCAGGTATGATGTATAATAATGTTTGGTATTGGGATTGCTACATAATAATGTTTGTGGTTGGGTCTAATGCATAATAATGTCTAGGATCAGGTCTGATGTATAATAAGGTCTAGGGTTGGGTCTAATGCACAATAAGGTTTGAGGTCAAGGTATGATGCACAATAAGGTTTGATATAGGAATTTATGCACAATATGGTCCAATATTGGGTCTGATGCACAATACGGTCTGTCGTTGACCACTTGCCATGTGTCACACAATTGGTCACCCATACTACATGTCCATTACAATTCTATCACATGTTGACTCCATCCATTTTGACTATAAAAGGGCATCACTATAATTTTTTGAGTTCAATTATGTGACTACACCCAACCAGAGTGAACCGTTACCAAGAAACCAATTTCTCCTGTTTTTCCTATTTTTGAGTTTCTTAATTATAGCAATGGCTAACCACTTCCAACCATATTCCAAAGTTCAAGAATCCTTCTTGCACATTAAATTTTAGATTTGTTAATTACCCTAGGTATGAACTTATCATAGTTATAAGACCCAAGTTTGACAACCTTGGTGTCAATACCACATATCAAAACTTACAAAGTTTTCTTGCAACATATTATTAGCGATTATGACCATGACAAGGCAATGGTAAAAATGAAAATATGGAATAGAAATCCATCATTCATCATCATAGCTTCAAACAGTAATAGACTGATAAATATTCCTTTCAATGATTGTCCTCTAGTGTCAACAAAGTTCTAGGCCTCTGCAGATGAAAAAGGCTACCTCGAGAAAACGTACCAAATCAACATAGAATATTTGGCAGGTATAACTCTTGTCTTAGAATTTTTTAATGCTTAAAATTTCTAATTTGTAATTTTTTATCTAATTTTTTCTTTTTGTAGCTTTTGTTTCCAAGTCAAAAAGAGGGTTAAATAGCACTGATGTTAAGAATTCAAATCTGAAGGCCATTATTGAGTTCTTCTAGGAAAATTTGATTCTTCTCAGAAGATCAAAAATTTTGTTTTGGGCACTTTCGTATGTTATTCACTGTGAGCATTATGAGAGGTTTGATTGGTGCACCTGTATTTCAGATCACATCAAGGTCGAGTTGCATGCGGTGCAATTACAAACTAGAAACACACAACCCATTATGGGCACTATTAATTATATTTTAGCTCTTTATTTTGATTTTTTTTATAATTTGCAAGATACTCCTACTCCTACTCTAGTGCATGCAACACTACAAGCCATTGCATTTAAACCATATGAATTGAAGGTATAAGTCCATATTTGAAAATAAAAAAAATATTTTATATTTTAGTACATCTTTGTTTTTAAAATTTTATTTTCATAGGCCATAATAAGGATTAAACAAGATCCTGCCGATAGGACTCATAGGCCAAAGTAAACTGGTGATTCTGAGGACACTGGATTAGAACTGTCACCATTATAAAGGGAATCAAAATATTCAAGGCAAGCTCCTTCACTTGGTGGATCTTATATACCTAGGCATGCACAAAATATGTAGGCTAAATCTAGTGTGCCTACACCCTCCCCCATTGGTACCTAAATTCAACAAATTTCATCGTCTTCAGGTAAAACAATGTGTATTTACATTGAATTAATTATTGTGTATGTTTTCTATTTAATTTTTAGAATAATGTTAACAAAACTTTTTTATGTTTTTAGTTACTTCTCAATGACAAACTACGATAATGAGAGGTCATATGGTGCCACTGCTTCCACCACATCTACCGCTTCCACCACAACAACAACACCAATAATAGAAATAGCAGAAGCAACAACAACATCCGTGTTCACAACAACGATATGCACATGCATAGCTTACACAGATGAGAGGCCAAACATGGGTTTGAAAATAATTTTTTCATAGATATCACAACTATCTTGAAGTTTCGGGCCTATGTTCTCATATTTTACATTTCACACTTCTTCAAATGCACCAAAAGTTTCATTTTTTGGATTGGATAATATCCAACTTAATGATTTTCTATTGTAGGGCAACATTTTAGGTTTTAAGGCAATAGGTATGCTTCAATATCCACTAGGTGAAGCACAACAATAGGAAGCCCATGCACCTGAGCATAGATCATTCCCAGCTCTGGAAGTAAATGACCCTCATCCTCAAACTGAGGATGACATTGTTAATTTTGATGAAAATATTTTAATTATTAAAAAAATGGAAGCAATAATGAAACATATTGTACTTCAAGATTTATAATAAATTAAGGATTAGGAATATTAGACTAAGTTTCTAATAAATTAAATAAATTCTTGATATAATAATTATGTAAAAAGAGATTCTATCTATTCTTTGGTTCAATATGAACCAAAAAAGCTTAGCGGCTTGCTAAATCAGGCCACAATAGGAACAATAAATTCTGAAATTGTTTATGATGATGATGTTTTAAATATTGTTATCAACATATTAGATAATATTAATTATGAAGCCCAATATTTTTATAACCAATGGGCTTCTGATAAAGAAAAATTTATCCTTGCTGAGTCTTCTAGGGATGTGGCTGAGGTAAGAAATTATTTATTTATTTTTCATTTTGCTTTTGCACTTTATTTTTCATATTTCAATTTTCTTTAAAATAAGTAACAATTTTTTATATAGCTATTTTGAATGATTTACAATTTTATTTTTTGCTGTCAAATTTTGAAAAACTAAAAATGCAAGTTAACAGCATGTAAGTTAATATCAATGTGGCAAAAAAAATTATTCTTAATGCAATGGAAATGAACAAAAAAATACAATTAAAAGTGGCAGATAATAATCATTTGAGAAAATATATTTGGGAGAAACAACATTATGAAATTTGTAATGAAACAATATTATGAAATTTGATAACAAAGAAAGTCAAAAGTTACATTGTTGTGAAACACTAGAAAAATTAGAATTCAGGTAGCTGAAATGAACACGTTTCAACTTTTCTAGAATCAATCTGTGAAGACACCATTTGATCACTAAAAGCATCATTATCCTCCTTATCATTTGTATTCGTAATACCCCTTCTGTCTGCAATTGAATTCTAGTATTTTAATGCTCTATTATATGGAAATTTGTCTAGTTGATATGATGACACATAAATTCTTAAATAATTATCTATATTTTTTTCCAACTTGTTGCAAAGCTTAGATTTAAAAAAATATAGTGCACTAAAAAACCTCTCATCTTCCACAAATACCAAATTTTTGTTTGACATAATTAATATAAACACAAGTATTCACTAATAGTATCTTGTAATATACTACTTGTATACTTTTGCCACAAATGTGCAATGGAACGAGTCTCATGGATATTACTCAAAAGTGACGGTTTATGAACAATTGTTCTTCCAAAATGCTGTGTTTGTTGTCTTATAATATCTTTGTTGAGTATACCTTATTTCAACACCATTGACTTTCACACTTTTACTAAAATGCTCAATAAGATTACCCATATATTTAATAAACAACTATTGTGTAGATTTCTAATCATTGCAAGAACCCCAAAATAAAGGATTTACAACACACATGACCTCAAACAACTCATGTCTTTGAAACTAATCTCTTATCTCTTTTGTCAATGACTTTGCTTTGTTGAACAATTTTTTTTTGTATTGTGTAAAACAACTTCATATCTATCGTGTGTTACACAAACTCTTTCAAAATTATCAGTAACTACACTTGAATGCCTTTCGTAATAATATAAAGGTATCATATTTTCATGAACATTAATACACAGATTATCATTAATGTCAAACTTCAAAAAACTATTTGCATCTTTCACGTTTGTCAATGTTTTCCAACTTTCAAATAAGGTATTTGTAAAATTTGGTTTGAACACATATAACCTATCAATAATCACATATATTTGCTTTTTCATCCTCATGAAATCATCAATATAGATGGATCTATCTTGTGCAAGTTTAGTCAATCTATTCGTTTCTTGTAACATTGGAAGAATACCACATAATGTTAAAAGAGTTTCCAAGTTAGTCAAACAAAACAACATATCGTTTGCCATATCAATTGCTCTATTATTTACATACATAAACCCTATTAAATATTTATATTCTACAAAAAAATCTGAGTGCAGGTTTATACAATGAAATCCACCTTGCATCCACATCTTTCAAATTTTTTTTCCTTCTATAACTCCTAGTGCAAAATGTTGAAACTCTGCAAATATTTTAGGACTGCAATAAAAATAAGAATGTATTTCACGAATGAGATCTTCCAGTTTAGAAACATTGTCAAAATTTCTCATGATTTTATAAGCAAGTTTCACTCTATGAGCCATGTAATGAATGGGTTTCATATATGGGGTAACTAAAGTTTGGATTTGAATACATAGGTCGTTCTTGTACCCATGCATTATAGCAACACTTATTAGAATTTCCCAAGAGTAGAACTACAAAGAATTATATTTGAAGGAATAAAATAGAATTGATTGATTTATTCCATGGATCAATTTGTATAAATAGCAAATTTGATCATTGAGAGTCGTTAGATTACAACTCATAAAATATGATCTAGACTATACTGAGAGTTCACCTAACTCATCGAGGAGTGGAAAATCAAGTATGTCTATCCTAGTAGAACTTAAGAGAATAATTAATTATTCTAACATCCCCCCTTAAGTGATACTAGGGGTGTATAATTCAAATGAGTCCTGATAACAAGGCCTGATGAGGTACTCATTTACAATATATAGATGGTGAAAAAACCTCTTGGAAAAAACAATATGTCAGAAAAATAAATATAGAGGCATGTCTTCGGATGGTGAAGATTTTTATCATGAAAAAATAATGAGTCTTGACAATAGGGCCTAATGAGGTACTCATTTACAATATATATATATGGTGAAAAAACCTCTTGGTAAAAACCATTTGTCAAAAAAATAAAGATAGAGGTATGTCTTTAGATGACAAAGATTGTCCTCATGAAAAAATAATGAGTCTCGACAACTTGTCTTGATGAGGTACTCATGAACAATTTATACTTTAGGAAATATAATAAAAAGAAACACATGGGAAAAACCATCCTCCAAAGAATACAACATAAGAAGAAAGGAGAGGTGAAAGACGTCTATTGTTTTAATGTAGCTGTTTTACTCCAAGTTTCTCTCATAACTGAATGTAACGTGGGGAAGGAAATGACTTGGTGAATATGTCTACAATTTTATTTTTAGTGGGAATATAGTCCAAGTATATTTCCCCTCTCTGAATATGCTACTGAATGAAATGCATGTGAATATCAATGTCCTCGGTGTGTTGATGTTCAACTAGATTATGTGCAATATGAATTGTGCTCTAATTATCACACCAAAGAGTAATAGGTTTGTCATGTGAAAAACCAAATTCTCTTAGTATCTGACAAATCCAAAGAGCTTATTGACTTGCCAAAACTTTTACCATGTATTCTACCTCTATAGATAATAAGGCCACTGCCTGTTGTTTTTTGCATAACCAAACAATTGCTGAATCAAGACAAACTACATAGCCAGAAGTTGAACATCTAGCTTCTAATCAACCTGCCCAACCAGAATCTGTGTAACCAATGATATCAATGAATTTTCCCTCATATAAGAGCCCAAAGTTAGGAGTTCCTTGCAAGTAGCAGAGGATTATTTTTGCTTCTTAAAAATTACTAAAATGAGGTTGATGTGAGAATATGGATATCAAGCCAACAACATATGAGATATCTAGGTGAGTATGAGTAAGGTATAATAGAATACCTAAAATATAATGATATAGAGTTGCATCACATAGAGGGGATGTGCAGGAAGTACTTAGAGTGACTCTAGACTGAAAAGGTGTAGGAGAAGGTTTGCAATATGTCATCTTAAACCTTTGAAGAAGGTCTAGAGTGTATTTTTGTTGACATAATGAAATTCCTACATCTATTTGATTTATTTGAATCCCAAGGAAGTAATGAGTTAAACCCATATCAACCATTTCATATTTTTTAGAAAGAGATTCCTTGATAGTCTGAATGTGAGCGATGTCACTACCATTGAGTAGTAGGTCATCAACATAGAGAACCAGTATGGTGATTTTTTCTTCATCTCTCCAAATGTAGACTGTGGCATCAAACTCACAATGATAAAAACCTGAGGAAAGAAGGAAGGAGTCCATTTTTTCATACCAAGCTCTAGGAGCTTATATGAGGCCATATAGAGACTTATTTAGCCTACAAAAAATGGAGGAGTCTTGAGTGAAACTAGCAGTTTATTCCATGAATATATCTTCATTTAATTTACCATGTAAGAAAACACTTGTTACATCCATTTGAAAGACATACCACTTTTGGGAAGCAACTAGATCAAGAACCAGTCTAACAAAATCTATTTTGGGAACTGGTGTAAAAGTTTTAGAATAATCAATCCCTTCAATTTCAGAGAAACCTTTGGCTACTAGGCAGGATTTGTGTTTGTCAATTTCTCCATTAGGTCCAATTTCATTCTGTAAATCCATTTATAGTGAAATAATTTCCTTCCTTTAGGTAGGGGAACTAAATACCAAGTTTTGTTTTTGATTAAGGAAGAGAATTCATTCTCAATGGCATCATCCCATTATTTAATACTAGTTGCTTCTTTGAAGGATTGAGGATCTATGGAAATGGACTTACAGACAAGACCAGTGCCTATGGATTTGCCTAATCTAAATGATGGAATATTTTGGATGTAAGGAGTAGCTTATTTAAAAATGGTTTGGGCACATTTTGGCATAGTTGAAGGAGTAGTAGGAGTGGTAGGATTTTGAGTTCGAGTTATAGGTTCCTCATATTGATCATTAATATCTAAATTAATCTCTAAAGCTGGTTCATCATTATATTGAGGCTCAAACATTGGAAAAGGCTCAAGAGAATCAATGGTGGAAGAGGATGGTTGAGGATATTTATGAGGGAGTATTTCATCAAATTGGACATTCCTATGAACAAATACCTCATGAGTTGTGGGATCAAGGAGCCTGTATGATTTCATTTACTGACAATAACCAACAAAGATGAGCTTTTTGCTTTTCTTATCTAGAGCCTTCCTTTTCTTCTTTGGGATATGTGCCCAAGTAGTACACCCAAAAATATTGAAGAAAGAGACATCAGGTTTTGAGCCAATCCATGCTTCCTCAGGAGTCAAATGGCCAAGAGCTTTATGAGGTGTGTGGTTTTGAATATAGTTTGCACAATTAATTGCTTCTACAAAAAAAACTTTTGGAAGATCTCTTGAGTGGAGCATACAGTTTGTCATTTCCTTTAGGGTTCTATTTTTCCTCTCTATAATACCATTTTACTATAGATTATGGGAGATAGAATTTTGATGAATTATGCCATGACTTGATAGGAAAATTGAGAACTCATTATTGAAGTTTTGCCTCCCATTATCTATATGAATTTGCTTTATTTTGCAAGAGGCCTGATTTTCAACTAAGGCTTTGAATATTTTGAAGTGGGATAGAACATAACTTATGTATTTTAGGAACTAGAACCAAGCTCTTCTGTAAAAATCATCAATGAAGGTTAAAGCATATTTTTCTCCTTTGAAATAATGCTCTAGGAAGACAATCAAGTCACTATGGATTAACTATATAAGGGATGAGGATTTTAGAGAACCACTTGGGTGGAAAGGATCTTGATGTTACTTTCCAAGAGCACATACAGGACATACTCCATCAATAGAAGAGAGTTGAGGTAATCCTGTTACCATTTCATGGGTTTTCAATTCCTTTAGGTAGTTATAACTGAGATGACCAAACCTTCCATGCCAAATTTTTCTTTCAATATCTCCATGTGCAACAAAAAAAGAGGCCCCTTTCTATATTTTTGAATCCTTTGAAGTTAAATAAGCGAGTGTTGTGATCAATATCTCCTTTTTCTATGAGAGAGTTGGGGTCTTGAAAGTCTCTTATCTTAATTCCTATTGGTGAGAAGATAATTGTTTTCTCCTTTCCAAAAGTACAAATATGATAGATAGAGAGAAGATTTATTGCAATTTTTAGAACATAGAGAACATTATTGATAGAACCACCATTATGGATATGTCACCCTTTCCTTTCACTGGGATAAAGGATGAGTCACCAACTTCTATGCTACATGTTGAACTTGAGGAGATTGAAGTGAATGACTCATCTGAGGCAGTCATGTGATGAGTTGCTCCAGAATCAAGAATCTAGTATTTTGATGAAGTGTTTATGGTCTTTTCATGAATATTTAGGGATTTTCCTATCTAATTCTTAGTGTCTATCTTTTTATCCTTCATTTATTCCTCTAGTTGTAATATTTTCTAGCATTTGTTTATAGAATGACCATTATTTTTGCAGTGAGTACAAGTTATGGGATTCCTTTCTTTCTTTTTGAATTTTTCTTTAGTGGATGCTACTAAGGATTTTTAGGAAGAGGAAGATATCTCATACTTTGCAATTTTGATTTCTTCTCTAGTTAGACTATCACAAAATTCCTCTAAGGAGGGCATTTTAAAACTTGCACCAAGAACATCTTTTGTAGATAAAAAAGTGGTTGCAAAAATTTTAAATACACCATTTAATTTAGAAAGAATTAGATAGATGCATTCTTCTTCTATTTTGTTCTTGCCACTACCTTTGTATTGAGTGAGGACTTCTTTAAATTTGGTGAGAAAGTCAACAATATTTCTGAAGTCTTTAGGAGATAATGCTGTTAATTCTGCCTCTAGCCATATTGACCTTATTTGATCTACTTTTCCAAATAGGTTTTTTAGTTTTTTCCAATTTTAATATGGATTTTTACAATTCGTAATGTGAAACCATAAGATTTCATTTATATTGGTGCTTATAATGCCCATTTTTTCATACATCTTTCCTTTATGAACAAAAATTTCATATTCTTTTTCAAATAGAGGTTTCTTCTCTTCTAGCAGGTGTGTGAGCCATTTTTGAGAAATGAGATTTTATATTTTAGGTTTCCATGTATGATAGTTGTGAGGGGTGAGTGGATCAATTGTATTTATTGTATTCATTTTGCCAAAGAAAATTGAATTGAACCAATAATTTCCCCTTTTAACTTCAATTATATTATTTAGAGAATGCAATAGATATTATAAACAAGGAAACAAAAGCATTTAGGAAATAACAAGCTCCTCAAATTACCCGCCCTAATGAGAGGAAAACTATAACTAAATGAGGATTTTTGATAAAGCTAAATAGGCCAATTGTATATTGTCAGGCCTATATATCTTTTCTTCTCAATTACTCGCCCTTACGTGAGGGAAACTATAAGTAAAGAGGAGAATTGATAATTGGAACATAGGATTTTAATCATCCAGATCTTAATATCGGATTCATAATAACCCACCCTTACGTGAGGTAAACTGTAAGTTATTAGAAGTCCAATACTAGGAAGATAGGTGATTAATACATTTTTAATGATCTTGTTAAGGTTATTAAATTTTTTATTAAGTAACAATATTGAAGGATTAATTTTTTTTATTAAAAATTTAACTTAAAAGAAATATCCTATTAATTAAAAAAGGAATATTTTCTTAATAAAAGGATCCTTTCAAGTTGCTCGTTAATATTTAACTTCACTCGTAATTATATCAAAACAAAAGGAATTAGATTTTAATATTAATTCTATTAAAGAAAATAGTAATAGGAATAATATCAAAATAAAAATTATAGAGGCAATGACCAAAACAACAACAAACCCCCCTCCTAAGCTTTTAGAATAGGTGCTAAATAAGGCACCTAAAAATCCCCCCAAAAAAATATTTTTTATTGAGATTACAATTTTATTCTTTTGATTTTTTATAGTGGCCAAGGAAAGGCACTAAAAGAAAAGGATATAAGAATTTTTAGAGGGTTACAAATTTATACAATGAGCATAAGTATTATTATCACTCGATAAAAAAAAATTGAAACCCTAAGATTTGAAACTTAAAGTAAATATAACATTATTTACCAAGGATTTTAGAAAAGAGATGTCATGAGAGAAGAGGCAACGAGGTAAGATTTTAAATCCTTCGAAGGCTATGAAATTCATTGTACCAAGGAATTATTATCTCAAAACGAGAAAAAAATATTAAAATTTATACCTGATTTAATGAGATACTTCAGAAGAGACATCAAGGGGAAACAAGGAAGATTTGAAAGCCTTCAAAGCCTTCAAACTCGCAAGGATTTGGCACACATGGAAGACATTAGGGAGGTGCACCACAATCCTCATTGCTTTCAAAGATGATAGGGATGCACACCAGAAGACATCAGGGATGGCGCTATACAGAGAGGCTCCCGGTAAGACATCAGTGATTGCACCACTTGTTGTTGAAGATGTCAGGGTTTGGTGCACACAAAAGACGTCAGGGATGGTGCTATGCAGAGAGGCTCCTGGAAAGACATCAATGAATGCACCATCGAATTTGAAAATGTTGTGAAGTCTATGAAAGACCTTAGTGAAGGCACTACACCATATACTATCAATATTAATGATTTATATTGAAGAACCAATATGCAAACACAGGTAAAATAAATAGTATTTTGAGTATTCATAGAGGAGAATAATATTTTAAGCATTGAATTGATGAATATATATAAAAACAATCGAAACTCTTCTTTGAAGCATCGAGGGATGAAAAAGAGGACGAATCTTAGAGATAATTTGAGATGGAAAATCTAATATTTTGATTGTTGAGATTTAACTAGGAAATTCCCATTGAGAAGACAAAAGTCTCATACATTGCATGCCATATAAAATCGTTGGCATATACGCCACGTATTATAAACAATTAATGGACTTTGGTGTTTTTTTTTAAATAACCAAATGCCCACTTAATGTGGATGCGAGAAACATTGTATTTACTTGTTAAAGATTTCACAAAGTTAAAATATTTTCCAATATAAAAAAAAACAACGATTCAATTGATCACCAAATACAATATGCCTTTCAAACGTTGTATCCACTACAGGATGAAACACAACGATGGCTAAAAGGAGCCAAAGAAAGCATGCATTCACGGATTAATGTTTCCAGCGATGGCTATAAGGAGCCAAGTAATCAAGCATTCATTTGGAAAGAGGATAAAAAATAAGCATACGAGGAGAACAATAAAATATGGAAGGCAATTATAAATTTCAAACTCTATATATTTTGCAGTGTAAGTAGCAGTTTTAATATTTTTTGAAAAAAAAATTGAGGAGAATATTTGCATAATATGGTAAAATAAATCTAGACAAACTATTTAGATATTACCATAAACAAATTTCTCTAAAAAATATTTCAAATATAAAATGAGCAATCTACAATAGATATAAAAAACCTCTTTTCCTTTTCTAAAAAATAAAATATAAGAGATAATGAACCAGTTCATGAAACTATCTTCAAGAGAGAATGCCTAACAGAATCTATCTTGCTCTTGTACCATGTTAGAATTTCCCAAGAGTAGAACTACAAAGCATTACAAGATTTGAAGGAACAAAATAGAATTGATTGATTTATTCCATGGATCAACTTTGTATAAATAGCAAAGTTGATCATTGAGAGCCATTGGATTACAACAACTCATCAAATTTGATCTAGACTATACTAAGAGTTCACCTGACTCATGGAGGAGTGGAAAATCAAGTATGTCTATCCTAGTAGAACTTAAGAGAATAATTACTTATTCTAACAGCACCATCAACTCCAATGCAAATTAACTTTGTGGCTATTTCAATATCATTCATTCCTGCAATTTCCTTTAAACTGGTCAAAACAATATTATAGATATTTTCTTCATTTAAAATTTCAACCATATTACGTAATCCTATCAAACTAGGCCTTCTTATATGATTTTGAAATGTGTACACATGTATGCAAATCCAGGATGTATTGTCCACAACCCTCACCTCATCAATATAAAGTGACATAAATTTGGTATATTTTATATACTCCCTTAGGTCTTCCTTCTCAACTAATGATAGACATTTTTCCATTTCCCAATCATGTCGATTTGACCAATGGGAACTAGGAAGGTTTTGCACATTAGCTAGTTGATAAAGGTGCTTATAATCAATAAAATAGGACATGGGTCTACCCTTTTTATAATACTAAATACAAAAACAAATTGTAAACTTTTTGAAGTTAAAATGGTCTTCTACATTTTATGAAATTGGGTTTCAATAATTCCACTTTTCTCAACAAGGTATTGTTGTTGCTTTATGCGATTCTCATAATCTATTGCATATTTTACATGCATACATTCTTATGCATCCTTCCACCTAACAAATTTTGTAATTTTACCATCACTTCCTATAAATTTTACATATACTTTGCCAACAGGCTTTTCTATTGCATCTTTCTTAGTTTGCAGCCTATGATCCTTACCTAGTTTCCAACTACAAATTTTGCATCTGCATTCTTTTTTATTGGCTTGGTTGTATTTAGTCAAGATCATATCAATCCAGGGAAATTTTTTTGCCCATTCATTCTTAAATGATCTTCCAATAAACCAATTAGAATCTATCTTCTTATTTTTAGAATTTTTTCTTGAAGATTCATAAGAAGTTTTTAGTGTATTTGATTTATCGCTTTCAATTTCAACTTGCATATCTTGGATAGGAATATCTTCAAGTGGTTGTTGGATGTCATTGGTAAGATAATTTTCTGTAGAAGACATATCTTGGTCAATAGGGTATTCTGCATAGTTACATACAATAATATTATTTACCATTTTTGAATTAAAAAAAACTAACTTATAAAAAAAAAAAATCATATTGTTGAACACATAATGACAACTAACTTTTTGAGGAAAAAAATAGTATTGAAAATTATTACAAAATATACAACTTACAGACACCAAAACAACACCAATCCGATTATGTGACAACAAGCGTTGATCGCACCGACACACACAGCCCCTAGGGCAGCCCCCAGAGGTTAAAAAGTGGTCCTAACCACTCCCAAAAGTAGTTTGGAAGGTCAAAGGTCAATTTGGCACCTTTTTTGCACCTTGCTCTCTACTCATCCCACCCTGGGATGAATAAAAACTGTCATTCATCTGAACCAAGGACGAATAGTGACATTCACCCCAGGGTGAGGTGAATAGCAAGTTTGATTGGCAAAAAATAAAACCTCGACAAGTTTGCCAGTTAACTGTAGCTTCAAGCCATGCAAATTGTGAGGAACAACTCCAAATCAAAGAGAGAGACTTCAGTCATGCATGTATTTATTTTAGAGGCCTAATGCATGGAGACTCTAAATCAGGGAATAACCTATTTTATCAAAATAGGACATGCAAACTCAAGTGGCGACTTCGCATGCACATTTAAACAAAGAGACCCTAGGTATATAAATTGGTGAGATTTATCACCCAAAAGAAGAGAAGAGAGGGAGAATTTAAGTAATGAAGTGCTGCCAATTTACATACCTACTTGCAATTTGTGTTTTCTACATCCTTAATCTCTTATTCGAAAGGGAGGTTATTGGGTGACTATTGGAAGCATGAATCCAGACCCAAACCTGAACATTTGGCCACAATACTTCACAAAATTTGTTGAAAACACCCCATAACAGGTTTTGGACCCATCCGAAGTGGATTGGTTCCAAAAAAAAGTCCCAAACGATGGGCATCCTGCCCCGGGGTGCTCCCCAAACTGTCACAGTTCTAAATGCGCCACCCCGGTACGAATTGAAATCTATGGAATATTTCATTGATTTTATTTTTGCATATTATGCTAGGTCATTTAAATAGGTTGTGGTTTAAATTTCATTTCATTCTGAGCAATTTTGATCAGGGTTTTGTCATTTTCTGCCTTTATTAACCTGCAAATGACATCATAAAAATCTGGGTTATTGAGGCCAAATTGGAGAAATCTGACCATCTGGGTCTTCCCAAAATACCCCCAATTAGCTAACACCAACTTTGCAGGTCATTTTTAGCTTTCTAGACAAGACATTGAAGAGGTTGCTTTCTGATAATTTATTACAGGTTAATTCGTCCCTCCCTAGAGCGAATACAAATTTGTGAGGAATTTTTTGAATATTTCAATTGCAATGCTCTCTTGATATCATATTAATGCTTCTGTCAAATTTTTAGGTCGTTCTGATATTATTTGATTATCGGTTTAATATTTTCATGCATATGCTAACAATAGGCCTTGGGAAATACATGCTTTATTCTATCTGCAGGTGCTACTAATCTTTTCTGTTTCCTTGAACGCAGGTATTCGACATTAGAGAAGCAAGAAGGAGTCAAAAATCATATACACAAGCGGTGGCGATGTTTTGGTCCGCCCATCTTACATGTGGGCACGCAAAAGAAGGATCACTATCTATGGATGTGATAAGAAACATATTTGATGCTCCTATCCCCTAAAAAGGAAGGAGACGTATTGTAACATGAATTTAAAAGCATATCAATAAAGAGGGCCATATTCTATATTGCTTTTATCTTGTGTCAATTCATCTATGCTCTTTATTTTTATGCATTTTGCAATACATAGGCTTTAAGCATTAAGTTTGATTTTATAAGCATCATATTTGGCAATTTCCTTTTTGTTTCTATATCCTCGTTCTTTCAATGGCGATCACGGTGGGACCTCTGTCCCTTGATTTTAAATATTAAAATTCTAATCAAAAGTTGTTTGTTTTGCTTGCAGGTACCAAGCTCTCAAATGTTGGACTATTGTTCGTCCTACCCTGGAACGAATACCTATCTGTTATTCGTCTCACCCCGGGACGAATAGCTCTGTGTGCAATTTTCAGGCAGAAATTTAGAGACATCCAATTTGGGCAGAGAAGAGGTAGGGGTCTTAAATACCCTCTGTCAATTTTTTGCTTTCTATTTTCTGTTCTCTGGTTTTTTTTTCTTGCATAGGAGAGTTTAAATGCTTCTTTGTTTCATTTTTGCAACTTAAAAAGAACCCCACACACCACGTGGTAATTTAAACCAAGGAGTTGGTTGTAAAACCCCAACCCTTGAGCAAGACCAACGGTGGGTTTCATCATCACCTTGGCTTGATATATTGCATCCATAACCCCGATCATGACTGTTGCTAGACGTAAATCCTAATGAAAGCTGACTAAGTGTAGCTTGGGATGATTCCCAGTGCATGAGGATAAGTCTTCTATGGTAGGTGTCATAAATAGAGCAATTACCATTACGTACCGCCTATGTTCCACGTATCATCTAATATCATGTACCTATAGTCTCCCTCACATAATGTCGGGTATATAGAGAGGTTGATATATCGGTCCGACAATGGTATATTGAAGGGGTGACCATTTTGGGAGTCATAAGAGCCATCATAATTGCATTTAAACGGTCTTCACAAAAAGCTTTCAAAAACAAAAAAAGAAACAAAACACACTAAACTAGATTTAGGGCACACTTTTAATATTTAAAAGAGATAATCATTGCTTGTGTGTGTGATATTTTATGTTTAGTGTAGCATAAAAAAACATAACAAGAAAAATAAAAAAAAATTCTATGCATTTTTAGGTAAACATCACCATGGTATACACCCGTAGCTGAGCCTGATCACTGACAGAAGCTACAGAGAGTGCACCAAGGGGGACAAGTCACCTCTGATATAGTCCTGAGGACTTGGTCATTCTGCCTTGGTGGCCTGACAAACAACTTAGTCCACATCATGTCGTTATAGAACATGACTATAGAGGCACCTCCTTAAGGGGCACCCCCACTCAGCTTAGGTCCTTTCAAGAGGAGAACCTACACGTGGCACTCAACATAGACAGGAGACCTCCCTTAGACGCTCATTATGAGTGGCCTAGTGATGAAGTGTTAGAGCAATAGAGGGTCCAGAAGGAGGGACCACATGACTTCGTCATCCCTCCTTTACCTCGTATTACTGTTAGAAACACTAGGCAATATCCAGAGTATCAGACTTTCTAGACAGGTCAAGACAATTTTGCCCGCACATTTTATGCATACAATAGAGAGAACGAGGAAGACCACTATGTTCCTCAAGAGCAATACAGAGCACAGGAACGATGCACTTCCACACCCACTGTGTATTAGGATCACTCATTGAGGCCAGAGCCTCAAGTGAATGGCACTAATCTCAATAGAGGGAAGCAACCCATAGGGGTATCGGATCACCATGATCGAGATAGACATGTAGGAGAGGCATCTAGGCTTCCTAAACAAGATATGGTAGAACAAATTGACTTGGAATTTTCCAAACTAGCCGCCTGCCAAGTGCAAATCATGCGGCTCAGGCAAGACCAACAATAATTAGAACATTTATGTTGCCTTAACAAAGAGTGCATTCAGCGTCAGACAACCGAGTTGCTTCACAACAATGTTCCTGAGAAGGTCCCAACCCCTCGCACACATAAATTAAAAGTGTATGAGAGGCACAACCCCTAGTGTTGGATAGGTCTTCGTGACCTCACCAAAAACTACCTCCAAGACCTCCTAGACCTAAGCGGGAAGCCACTTCCAAAAACTATGATGGGCACCCTCCGCAGGCACCCATCAATGTTTACAAGCCTAGGCCAGACACTCCTGAAGAAGCCTATGAGGAGTATGAACAAGAAGAAGAGTGGGCTGAAATGCCCTATCAAGGCAGAAGGGGTGCTACCTAGCTACCCCTCCAAAGGCCTCAAATTCCCTGCAACCCACAGTGGGAGCAAACCAAGGAGGAGGAGATCAAATCCTCTGATGCATATAAAGAATTGCTAGAGCACTTAGAGACTATGGAGCTCAAGACTTTTGGGCCCCAAAAGCCTAATTTATGCCAACTTTGTAGTCATCCTGTGCATTTGTCAGTGCCGACACCTCCATACCATGAACACTTTAAGCTACCTCAGTTGGCACTCTTTAGATGGGAGGAAGATGCCCAAGAGCATGTGACTCAATTCCTGAGCCAATGCTTTGGAATTTAGGACAATGATGCTTTGCTATTAAGAAAATTTATAACCACATTCGTAGGCTCTGCCTCAGATTGGTTTACTCAATTACCAAAGCATAGCATCTATAACTTGGATCAGCTAGTGGACGCATTCCTAGAATGCTTTGCCTTCAACACCAAGAAAAGGGCGTCACTAAGTGATCTAGCTAGCCTCAGGTAGTATGAGGAATAATCTATGGTGGCATATGGGAACTAATGGAGGACGTTGCTTTCAAAGTTACCCTACCTCCCTTGTATGTTTGACTTGACTCAAATGTTCTCCAAGAGTTGTTTGAGATCGATCTCCGTGCTATTGTAGCTGCAAAAATATGTCACTTTAGAGGAAGCTCTGGTGCAAGCTAGAATCATCGAGGATATAAAGATACAGGATGGAAAAATTACCAAGCCTAAGAAAAAATAATGGAACAAGAACACCAAAATAGGGACTACACAACAGAAACCCGTCATGGTCAATCATGTTGCTATAAATGTCCCTAAGCCTGCACAAGCAACACAGAATCCAAAGGCTAACTATCAAGCGGTGCCTCCAAAAAAATATTATAGAGAAAACCAAAGGTAGGAACAAAATCAGTAGCATTGCCCTAGGCGACAATTTACGCCTTACACAGAGTCCAGGGACTCCTTGTTTGACCACTTGTCAGTGGTGAACTTGATCAATCTGCTAGAAATTCAAACCATAGACCCTAATGCGCCAAAGCCTAAAGGGTATAGGGAGGACTTGTACTATAGGTTCCATAAACGAAAGGGACATGACCTTAATGCCTATTGGAAGTTCAAAGGTTTGGTGCAAGACCTCATTGACAACAATACATTAGTAGTGGATAATCCCATAGCGCCCAAAAACCAACAAATGAGAGTTTTCAGAGACCCCTTTCCTACACATGATGCACAAGCAAAACCCCTTCATGTCAATGAGGTGCAATAGAATTGCCCCATGGAGGGGTATGTAGGGATGATAAGCATAGTGACTAGGAACAAGAGATATCCTGGAGCTGCCCCTGCGGTAGTCACAAGAGAAGTTCCATCGATGTCACAACCTCAATAGAAACCTACATAGCTTTCCCCGCCTAGACCAG
This sequence comes from Wollemia nobilis, assembly GCA_028583015.1. Taxonomy (NCBI): domain Eukaryota; kingdom Viridiplantae; phylum Streptophyta; class Pinopsida; order Araucariales; family Araucariaceae; genus Wollemia; species Wollemia nobilis. Next base: position 385,643 of record JAQPPZ010013509.1, on the reverse strand, counting down.
TGGCCACAATTCAGAATAGACTTACCGAAAGTCTAAGGACCACATGGGCTAGGCTCTCCATATACGAGCTTATTCAACAATCAGTGCCCCATTAGGAGGCTTTCATGGAGATATTAAAGGCCATTGAATTGCATCCCCATGAAGCAAATTCTTTCAACAACTTCACGGGCCATGTGAAACAATGTATAGAACCAGTCATCACCTTTAGATAAGATGAATTGAAATCGATGGCTGGTGATGTGGTGGATCCACCCCTGCACATTATTGTGTGGGTCAATGATATTCCGTATAAGTGGGTGTTGGTGGACACTGGTTTGTCCAGTATCATTATTACAACCGCAACATTAAAACATTTGAATTTTTTGACCTCTCACATCGTACCTTCCACCTATACTCTTTGAGCATTCAATGATGTGATATGCTCGACAGTTGGCACAATTGTCCTACCCATCCAAGTGGGACAAAAGACCATTCATACATTGTGCCACATTTTAGAAGGTGAGATGGCTTATAATATCTTGCTGGGGTGACCTTGGATTTGAGACATGAAGTGTGTCCCTTCAATTGCTCATCAATGCTTAAAGTATACATTTGAAAGACATGTGCATGTAGTCCCCGTAGACTTAGAGCCCTTCAAATATTGCAATTCAGTGTAACTAATGTCGCAGTCGACCCTTCCATCAATGCATTTGTATTTTTAGTTAAATCCATCTAAATAGGATCTGATTACACAGGAATCCCCATTTCCAAGTCCTTCAAATTCCCAGTCGGGTCCATATTCCTCATCTGGTCCTTCAACAACGACTCCACCTCCGATGGCCACACTAAAGGACAAGGGAAAGAAACCCCTAGAAGAGGAACCACCCTTAGTCTCAACCATATCGACAGAAGAGATGCCTAGTAGAATGGAAGTCAAGATGCCTAGTTCACCATACATGGAGTGGACTCAGGGAGAACTCCCATTCGCTCCTCCTCAAATGCCAACAATCATAGTTGAGATGACCAACACAGGATTGGGGGAGTATCTAGTGAGAAAAATTGTAGCCACACCCACACTTGAGTCCATGCAAGACATGGGGAAACCTCGACTCCTCATCGGCTCTGTGGTTCCTCTAGGCTATCCACCCAATAAGACAAACTTCATTTATGGGGGCCTGGATAATGGTGTTGAACATTACTTGCACGAAGAGGAAGATGAAGAGCCCTTTGCTGAGGACATCAATTATTTGTCTAACCCAAAATTTGCATTGAGATATCCTGGCCAATGCAATTGGCATGGATATGGGCTGGGCAGGTATGAGCAAGGAGTGAGTGTTTTGTGCCAACCAAGATATCAAATGCCTTATGACAAGTCAGGAGTAGGGTTTAATCACCCCTTGTCCCTAGACATCTTGGTAGAAAAAATGCAAGGCCTAGGGATAGGCAACAAGGATGGGTTGGCATTAGATCCATATGCCAATCCTAATACAACTAACACATTGGGGGATTATCTCCCATTACGAACAAAACCTTGTTGACCTTAACAACCCTTTCCCTTCGGTCAAAAAGGGAGACAATTCAAGGACTCACCTCCATGAAGGATATGGACAAGACCAAGAAGGGTCTTTGGATGATGAGTTGGAGTACGAGGTAGCACCTTGGGATCCTCTTGAGTCGAATAACAATCATTCACAAGCACATCCCATGGATGATTATCAAGAGAGCTTCCTAACCATGTTCCCTTTGGATGTTCCAATGGAGCACATGCCAGCTCAAGCAAATCAGATGTGACAATAGCAATATCCCTTGGACATAGATGACATGTTTGAATAGTTACACATAGGGCCAAGGCATAGGTGGCACCTAAACTAGGCGTAGTTATAGCAATTACTGCACCCACCACTCCAGGTACATAGAGAACATCTTTCACCTGGAGACCCTATAAATCCATCAATGTCTAGGGTGGATCCTATCCTCTTATCTGCACATAGGGCTGATCCATTTGTACCAGTGCCCACAGATCTAGATCTAGAGCACCAAGAACATCCAGAATGTCAGATTCATCACACCTGTGGTAATGGAGACCACAATCATTTCATCAACATGATCTCCATTGACTTAACCGCCCCCATTCATGATCTAGCTGACCCAACATGGTCATTGCATCTAGACATAGAGGGTATCGATTGGGATCGCATTGACACACCACCATCCCCATCAAAGTACTGGCCTTGCGATGGGATGTTTCATTTCACTCTAGGATAGACTTAGGATGTATTCCATGTTGAAGAAGAACCTGACGTTCCTAACGATGATCTTAATTCAGCAAACGATATCCACCTGATCCCAACTCCACACCAGTTGGAGGATGAATCCCACATGTCATTCAAGGAGATGACTAACGTAGACATCAGCTCAAATCCAATGAATCCATGGATTCTCAAGCTGGTGGTAAGTCTCTCCCCCAAAGAGCAAGTCAATTACATTGCTCTTCTCAAGGAGAAGAAGGAGGTTTTTGCATGGTCATACAAAGACATGTCGGGACTAGACCCGCAGCTAGTCACGCATAATTTAACGCTTGATTCAACAATCAAGCCAGTAAAGCAAAAAATAAGTAAGATGCACCCAACAATGGCCTTAATGGTCAAAGACGAATTGTAAAATTTTTTGGATGCACAGTTTGTCATCTACGTGGATTACCCACCATGGTTGTCTAACATGGTGTCTATCAAAAATATCGACGGGAGGATTCGCATATGCACTAATTTTCGAGATCTCAACAAAGTGAGTCCTAAGGATGATTTTCCCTTGCCTAGCATCGATGCATTAGTAGATGCTACAACGGGCCATGAAATGCTTTCCCTCATGGATGGTTTTTTAGGATACAATCATATTCGTATCAATATTGAGGACCAACTAAAAATGGCGTTCACAATGCCTTGGGGGACATTTTTTTATAAGGTCATGCCCTTTGGCCTTAAAAATGTTGGTGCCACCTACCAATGTGCCATGATGTACATCTTCCATGATTACATGCAAAAAAATTTGGAGGATTACATGGATGATTTTTTGGCCAAATCTCTTTTGTGCCAAAATCATCTTGATGACTTATGCAAGATCCTCGATTGCCTCATTGAGCATAAAGTCTGACTAAACCCCAAGAAGTGCATATTTGGTGTCACATCTGGAAATATCTTGGGTTTCATAGTCTCCAATCGAGGAATCAAGGTGGATCCAAACAAAGTCAAGGCAATCCTTGAAATGCTTCCCCCAACTACCATCAAGCAACTTAGAAGTACAACTTGAATGGTATGACATCGAGGCACTCCCTCGATGTCATAAAGCCCTTTTGAACAAATTCTTGGTACAACTTGAATGGTATGACATCGAGGCACTCCCTCGATCATCAAATAATTTTGCAAATACTATGGCCTCTTTGGGGTCACTAATCCTGCAAGACCCTTCTGGTGAAATGACAACCATTCAGGTCAAAAAATTATCGCAATCCGTGATGAAGCGTGCAAGCTCTGACCTAATGCCAGGAATCCACCTGATCCAGATTGAACCATCTCAGGATAGGTTCTATCGAATTCATGATTGTCTGACTCACACCAACTAGGGGTCCTTGTTCTCCCTGACCCCTCCTAATAGCAACACAACATTGTTTTTACAAGTTCTTTCTCGCTCAGATTTTGCTAGGGATGAACTTTAGGAAGGATTGGCTATTCATACCATCGAGGTTTCTGATCAACAAGATTGGTACACACCCATAAGGGATTACCTCAAGCTAGGTACTCTCCCACTTGGATTGACACAAGCCATGAAAAGATCATTCAAACAAAAAGTGACAAAACATGTCTTGCTAGGAGACATTTTGTATCATCGAAGCTATGAAGGAATCCTCCTCCATTGCTTGGACCAGCAGGAGTTCGCTTGGGCGATCACCCAAGCCCACGATGGTAAGTGCGATGGCCACTTCAATGGTATGGCCATTGCAAAGTGCATTCTCTGCATGGGTTATTATTGGCCATATTTAGAGCGAGATTATTGTGCATATGTGAAGAAGTGTGTGAAGTGTCAACATCATGCCAATTTGACACACGTACCTTCTTAGGCCTTGCAACCAATCCAATCAGCTTGGAATTTTTTGCAGTAGGGCTTTGATCTAATTAGAAATATCTCCCCTGCATCATTGGGTCATCACACATTTATCATAACGGCCATAGAGTATTTTACCAAGTGGGTGGAAGCAATTTCGTTAAACTCTTTGACTGGACCTCGCATTGTGGAGTTTATTTTGCATAACATCATATGTCATTTTGGTATTCCATCCAAGATCCTCTTGGATAATGGGATGCCATTCAAGAATAAATATGTGCATGCTTTGACCACAAAGTACAAAATTCAGCACAGTTTTTCAACACCCTATTATCCGTAGGCAAATGGGCAAGCAGAGGCGTCCAACAAAATGCTAGTCACCATCCTCAAAAATATCATCACAGATAATCATAAGGAATGGCACATTCAGATCCCGCATGCCATATGGGATTATCGCACTAGAAATCAGATGCCCACTGGGGCAACTCCATTTTTGTTGGTGTATGGATCCGAGGTTGTCATGCCTCTTGAGTTGGAAATCCCTTCCCTACGCATTTCAATGCAAGAGTTCATCGATGATGACACTGCATGGCAGGCCCGGTTAGACCAAATTACATTGCTCGACGAATGACATGTCAATGCTCTCGAGCATTTGCTTATCTATCAAGAGTGACTTAAGAGCATATAACATGAAGGTTCACCTACAAGATTTTTAGGTTGGAGATTTGGTCTTAAAAGAGAATCAACAGAATTCTAATATGTCGTCCCATCTAAGGGACAAGTTCATGGCAAAATCATTAGGTCCTTATGTGATTGATAGTAAAATAGGACCTAGAACATACCGGCTCACCTCTCTTGAAGGAATCAAGGAGCTAGAACCCCTAAACATCAGTCATTTGAGACCATTCTACATTTAGAGAGCCATAGTCCACACAAAAGCTCCAAGGATTCCTACAATCGCTTGGTCAACCCAAAAGCTCCAAGGATTCCTACAATCGCTTGGTCAACCCAAAAGCTCCAAGGATTCCCACAATCGCTTGGTCAACCCAAAAGCTCCAAGGATTCCCACAATCACTTGGTCAACCCAAAAGCTCCAAGGATTCCCATAATCGCTTGGTCAACCCAAAATGCTCCAAAGGTGTCCATAAACCCTTTGGTCAAACCAAAATCTCCAAGGATTCCCGTAATCGCTTGGTCAACCCCATAAATGCCCCAAAGGTATCCATAAATCCTTTGGTCAAACCAACAGCTCCAAGGGTTACCATAACCGCTTGGTCAAAACAAATATTCAAAAACAAACAAAAACAATAAAAATCATCAAAAATAACAAAAAAAACTGCATCTCCATTCCATGCATACTCTTAAACATCAAAATACACAAAAATAGGTTGCATTAGGCATCACATCCATACATTGCATATTCGCTAGGTCATACGAGTCAAAAGCACCATAGACTGTAATTGCTTGGCAATTTCCTCATTTTCCACAAAAAAAATCCATTTTATCAATGCATACATCCCGCATAACACCATACTCATTGTTCGCATAGTCAGTTGCATCCTAATGTATGTAGGGTTTTTCGTCATTTAGCTGTCTTTAACTTCCTAGCCAAAAACTGTATAACGTCAAACAAATTTTCCAAGGGAAAGTTTTACTTGGGTCACACCTTGTTATGTAACATCCCTACACAAGTTACAACACATAAGATAATTCCTAAGTTGTGTGAATGTAAGATGCAAACTACAAAGCAGTCTAAGGTACCATAGGTGAAATATTAGCCTGTTCATCCCCTTTTGTGAATGGTTCAAGAGTGCTAAGAATTGATAAAAGGACGAGTTATTCCCCATCAATTCCCCTAAATAAATAGTGGTTTTCACCACTACCAAAAATTCCAATCACCCTTTGGTTCCTAATGTTGTAAGGATTCATACTACATGTCCCTGCCAAGGATGGGTAGTCATCCCCAAGGCCTAAAAGGATTAATGACCATTCAAAAACCAAATTCTCACAAGCCATCATCACAATCATCTCCACTCACCTTTGGTCTCCATAGTCGTAAGGATTCGTACTACCTGTCCCTGCCAAGGATGGGTAGTCATCCCCAAGGCCTAAAATATCAATGCCCTTCCTTCATAAATCTCCATAATCCCATTTGGTTCCCAAAGTCATAAGGATTCATACTACATGTCCCTGCCAAGGATGGGTAGTCATCCCCAAGGCCAAAAGGATCAAGGTCATTCATAAGCCAAAAAAAAAATCTCCAAGATCAACTTTACAAAGCTCCACATGCCAAATAAGATAACAGTGGTTATCACTACTATTTAACATCCTTGCTCCAAAATAAAAACAAAAAAGAAAAAATAAACAGTGATTTTCATCACTTTGTATACAAGCAAATATCCTAAAATGTTGAGCCAATAAAAAACCCGAACTTGAATCCCTGGAATTCTTAGCATTCAAAAAACCATCTAGGTGATCCTCATTACGAGTTTGGTGGACAGCCTACCTGGCAATGGCGGTATCCTAAATGCATGATGATATGTCTATCACATTAGCTTTGCATGTGAGCAGACCAATGTTTGCATGTGGATGAGCAAGCTTATGGTACCTTTAGGTTGTCTCGTGGATTAATCTTACTAAATACAACAACGGAGTTAGTGGATCTAAGTAGGTGATCCTCAGTATAGGTTTGGTTGATAGCCTATCTGGAACTGGCGGTATCCTGACAAATACCACATAAACGAACTCAATTGCACACATAGGGATGTGAAATAACTAGGCAAAACTCAAGTCTGATTTATACCTTGTTCAAAAATCTTATGAGATAAATGTATAGTTTTGGCTAGTTAGGTAAAATATATGAGTCTCAAAAAAGCTTAATTACATTTTAAAAATAACTGGTACATTTCATTATGTCCATCATCATCCAAAAATATGTAAAATACAAAAACAAAGTTATCACATGCCAAGTCCTCCCACAAAGCCATTCCATAAGTACAATAAGCTAGTCAATCTTGAATAGTCTATGGTGCCATCGACAAGTTATCACCAACTCATTTCATTCATTCCATATGCATACATCATCTAATTAGACACATTGCATTCATAATCCCATATGCATACATCATCATCAATAATCGTGCATATATATATATATATATATATATATATATTATATATATATATATATATATATATATATATATATATATATATATATATATATATATATATATATATATATATATATATATATATATATATATATAAATCATGACAAGTGTTTACACACAAAGAATGTCATCTGTATATATATTATCAAAAACAATGCCCGCAGGCTACAATGAACAGGTCCTATGACCCCACAACAAAATCCCAAAGTTCAAAAACCCCCAAGCCTAGGGTGTCGGCCACCATGATCACGTAGGATCGGTATGATAGGAACTAGCCCCCATGTCGTGAGCCCTATGGGACCCCTTAGGGTGGATGCTGCTAGCCCCCACATCATGCCTGCTACCACCTCCCTCATCTAATCACCTGCAATGAGATGATGCTGACTGCTCAGTATCACTACCCCTCGTTCGATGTGAAGAGCCCCCTCTAGAGGGCGCAGGGACCTGCCCACCGAGGCGATCAATCTCTGCCTCCAGCTCCAATCGATACCGCACCAAGTCCATTTCTCATTGACGATACATCACCAAAGTACCATCATGCTATTCCAATCCCATTCGTAGGAGATCCCTCTCCCACGTAGCATCGGTATCCCGATCTTGCTGGTGGTATGCAACCCATGTGTTCTCCTGCTCTGCTAGATGTGTTCATAGGAGATACCTCTCCTACAGAACATCCTCGAGCTCCTCATCCCACCTTCGAAGTAACCCCACCAATCGTGCATTCTCCTCATCTCACATTTGCAGCAGCTTTGCCAATGATGCATTCTTAGCGTGCAACCTTGCCTCTGTGTCCTCCGCTACTGCTTGAGGCATTACCATATTTGGAACAGTAGCCTGCTCTAGCTCCCACTACTTCGAGACATCTTGCATTTTTTGTTGGTTTAGAACCCCTTAATCCACGCCCGCATCCTCAATATCCACCATCTTTGCATCATCCAGTGGAGCACCCCAACCATCATCTGGTGCCCCTGCACCCTCATCCCCTACTGTTATCGCCTCCACACCGCCTAAAGACCCCTCACCTCGCCACCGTCGCAAGGTCCACCACTGCTCATACTCAACCTTCACCCTGACATCATCCACATCCAAGACATCAATCATGGCATCTGCCTACTCATCTAGTGGTACAATGATTGGCCAAGCTAGAGTCTTCTTGTCCCCTCGACATCGATAGACCAAGGGCTCCCTAGGCAACCCTTGGTGTACCCCAAACTGTCGTGTCACGCGACTATAATGGAAGAACTCCTAATTCATCCCATGTTGCCCAATCAGCCATCGCCCCCTGTGAACCTTCTGGAGCCACTCTCCAGCCTCAGACCAAGCTGGACAGTCTCGGTAGGGATGCCAAAACACATGCCCTGGAATAAGCCAAGCAAATGCATCTACATAGTGCCCTATAGAACCTGCCCATCATCGACTCTATCCCTGCTCCTTATACCATCGCCACAGAGCCACATACCCAATATCCCTATCCACCATCTCGGCTCGAGTTGTCCATGGTAACCCCACTGGCCTCTCCACCACTATGTGTTGCCATGCACAACACTACAACAAGTAGCTGCAACTAATCCCATTTCACCTCCGACAACAGACCTTGCACAACTCATCATAGAGCTGTGCCAGCAAAGTCTGTCCCCACCTCATGATCATCGGTGCATCTGTCGAACACTCCACTAGCCTAAATACCACCTCCAATAGGTTCCACGAGAACCTTGCCCCCGAAGAGTCGGGTAGTAGCATGTTGGAAATGAGGCCCATCAGTAATGCATGCCTCACTCCCAATGCTCCCTTCTCCAGCCACCATCGAACTAAAATTCCACCAATATGATAGTCGATCTCTACCCTCTCCACTAGGCTATCTACCCCCATCACCTATCCATGCCCAAAGTAGCATGTCAGCACTACTGTTCGTTGATCCTGTGACGTCATCCTAATAGGTAATCCATCTATCAGAATCTATAGAATTCGGTAGACGTCCTCCAAGGTCATCGTCATCTCCCCTATTGGGAGATGGAAGGTATTGGTCCGTGGTTCCCATAAGTTGATCAGGGCCATCAGGTAGGCCCGATCCCCGACCATCGATTGCAACTGATTCATCTACTTGAGCCCAAGGGAATCAATCCACTCCCAGTCCACCAAAGTCAGCGCCTACCATGCTTCAATGAAAACCATGGGCACATGGTACCGTCTCTTCACAACCTGCAAAAGCAAACAAAATAAAAACATTAAAAAATAGGAAAAACTGTACAGAGATAACATGAACATTTCAGCAATGCATAATACACAATGTACAACTATAAACAGTAAAAAAACTAGTTTGTCAGCTTAGGGTTTTTTAACTCTACCTGATAAATTAAACATAAACACAAAAAAATAAAAAAACAACAGTTTGTCAGCCTAGGGTTTTTTAACTCTAACTGATAAATTAAACATAAACACAAAAAAATAAAAAAACAAAAAACAACAGTTTGTCAGTCTAGGGTTTTTAACTCTAACTGATAAATTAAACATAAACACAAAAAAATAAAAAACAACAACAGTTTGTCAGCCTAGGGTTTTTAACTAGGGTTAAGCAACGTCTTTACGCTTAGTTTTCCCTATGTCTCTAACCTAAGTTTAATCTTGGTTCCATTCGGGTACAACACAGTTTTAAAAAAGTTATGTTCTAAACTAAGTTTTTTAGCTAAGTTTTAAACTACACTTTTGATCTTTGTTTCCCTAGGGTTCAACTACGTTTCAGCTTAGTGTTAATTTTTGAAAAAAATACACAAACAAAAACAACACACATTGCGATTTTTTCAAAACTGTAACAAACAACCAATAAAGAGGAGGATCACTTACTGGTCTCGCTTCGGCTTCACCACTCGATCTGGTTCATGAATTCATGGTGGCAAGAAAATTTTTGCAGTGCTTCGCTTTGCAGAATTGACCTCCTCCTCCTCAGAACTCCCAATCACCAGAAAAAGCAAATGCAAATGAGCCCAAAACTCATTTTTGGCCCTTAAATAGGCTATTGAACCTATAATCATTCCCCCTTGGTATGAGCACTATTTTTAGTGCTATTTCCCATCTATGATGATTACTACATAGGAATTCGTCCCACCCAGGGACGAATACAAAGTAAAAATTTCAAGAAAAGCAAAAACTGCATAAAAATGCACCAAAAAGAGCAATAAAACTGTCCAATGAGAGTGCTTCTGCACTTGACATTATAGGCATGCAAAATAGATTTTGGGGTCACCAATCCTCACTATCCTACTCCCTAATAAGGCTACCATAGCCGGACCACTCCACGGGACGATGGATTTTCGAGAATTTCATCCCCAAACGATGTCACAAAATGGGTCAAAACCAAACCAAAATTAACAATAACATTGCCGAACGAAGGTGCTTTTGTGCCTGACATTCTTGGTATCCAAAATAGATGTTTGGATCACAAATTGTCACTATCCTACTCCCTAATAAGGCTACTATAGCCGGACCACTCCATGGGAGAACGGATTTTTGTCAATTTCAGCTCCAAATGGCATCGCAAAAAGGGTTTAAACCCACCAAAAATAGGTTAGAATGTTCGGAAACTGCTTGAGCATTCAAAGGTCAACAAATGAAGGCACCCTTACCTAAGTCATATTGGGTCAAGTGACTCATTGCTTTTCTCATGTCGGTCATTCCCTCATCGATTCGTCGCTTGAGGGGGTAGTCACACTTAGTCACCAATCAACAAAAACACACCCAATCATGGAAATGACACACACTCAAAGGATCATTGACAAAGATAATAACGTCCCTGCTTGGGGCAAAAAAAAGCAATAATCACAAGCTGATCAAACACTTGGCATTCATGAATCATGAACTCAAGGTTCCCACAGACAAAAGGTTTCGACCTTATCCTATTCATGACTGATCAATGTCCAATCTCAAGTAACACATCACTGAACAAGGTTAACACTTGAATTAAGTTCCTTAGCTCGTCAGAAGCAAGGATTCAAGAATACATGTGCTTTCCATACTTGGGGTATCAAGAGTTGGTTAGGTTACTGAGAAAACCTAGTCATTAGTGCTTTGGTTATATATTTTTGCTCGACGCTGCACCTTGCACAACACTTCCCAAAAAGGGGCATCTTTAGACACCAAAATAGAACCAATCCGATTATGTGACAACAAGCACCGATCGCATTGACACACACAGCCCCTAGGGCAGCCCCCAAAGGTTAAAAAATGGTCCTAATGACTTCCAAAAGTAGTTTGGAAGGTTAAAGGTCAATTTGGCACCTTTTTGGCATCTTGCTCTCTACTCGTCCCACCCTAGGACGAATACAAACTGTCATTCATCCGACCTAGGGACAAATAGCGACATTCACCCCAGGGTGAGGCAAATAGCAAGTTTGACTAGCAAAAAGTCAAACCTCGACAAGTCTGCCAGTTAAATGCAACTTCAAGCCATGTAAATTGTGAGGAAAAACTCCAAATAAAAGAGAGACTTCAGTCATGCATGTCTTTATTTTAGAGGCCTTATGCAAGGAGACTCTAAATCAGGGAATAACCTATTTTTTCAAAATAGGACATGCAAACTCAAGTGGCGACCTCGCATGCATATTTAAACAAAGAGACCCTAGGTCTATAAATTAGTGAGATTTCTCACCCAAAATAAGAGAAGAGAGGGAGCATTTAAGCAATGAAGTGCTGCCAATTTACATACCTACTTGCGATTTGTGTTTTCTACATCCTTAATCTCTTATTCGAAAGGGAGGTTATTGGGTGACTATTGGAAGCATGAATCCGGCCCAAACCTGAACATTTTGCCACAATACTTCACAAAAATTTTCGAAAACACCCCATAACAGGTTTTGGACCCATTCCAAGTGGATTGGTGCCGAAACAAAGTCCCAAACAATGGGCGTCTTGCCTCGAGGCGCTCCCCAAACTGTCACAGTTCTAAATGCCCCACCCCGAGATGAATAGAAATCTATGGCATATTTCATTGATTTTATTTTTGCATCTTATGCTAGGTCATTTAAATAGGTTGTAGTTTAAATTTCATTTCATTCTGAGCAATTTTGATCAGGTTTTTGTCATTTCCCACCTTTATTAACCTGTAGATGGCATCATCAAAATTTGGGTGATTGAGGCCAAATTGGAGAAATATGACCATCTGGGTCTTCCCAAAATACCCCCAATTAGCTAACACCAACTTTGTAGGTCATTTGGAGCTTTATGGACAGGACATTGAAGAGGGTGCTTTCTGATAATTTATTGTAGGTTAATTCGTCCCTCCCCGGAGCGAATACAAATATGTGAGGAATTTTTTGACTGTTTCAATTGCAATGCTCTCTTAATATCATATTCATGCTTCTGTAAAAGTTTTAGGTCATTTTGATATTATTTTATTATCGGTTTAATATTTTCATGCATATGCTAACAGTAGGCCTTGGGAAATACATGCTTTATTCTGTTTGCAGGTGCTACTAATATTTTCTATTTTCTTGAACGCAGGTCTTCGATATCAGAGAATCAAAAAGGAGTCAAAAATCATATACACAAGTGGTGGCGACGTTTTGGTCCGCCCATATTACATGTGGGCACGTAGAAGAAGGATCACTATCTATGGATGTGATAAGAAACATATTTGATGCTCTTATCCCCTAAAAAGGAAGGAGACGTATTGTAACACAAATTTAAAAGCATATCAATAGAGGGCTGTATTCTATATTGCTTTTATCTTGTGTCAATTCGTCTATGCTCTTTATTTTTATGCATTTTGCAATACATAGGCTTTAAGCATTAAGTTTGATTTTATAAGCATCATATTTGGCATTTTCCTTTTTGTTTTCGTATCCTTGTGCTTTCACAACTAACTATTTATAAGTCAAAAATCATTTGTACCTAGAATTTGTACCGATTTCCATGACTTGTTTTATTTAGGTGTATGACTAAAATATTTAAGGATACTATTTTCAGTAGAAGATTTGACCCCCTTCTTTCCATTTTTGGTGGGTGACATTTTACTTGTAAAGAATTTTTTTTTTCATTTTAGAAAAGTAATAAAATATTAAAGATATTTTACTTCTCATAGGCCTCAAGATAATTTTGTAATTAAAATAAATAGATGGTCATCGCTAGAAAATAAATACATGTTTCCTGCCATGTTTTATTGTGATTTTGTTAGTGTATGCCACTACTAGGTTTTCTGGTGATAACACATATAAATGATAAGAGCAGATAAATATGCAATATATAAATTCAAATTAAATTTAGAAAATAAGTTCTTTATGTAAAAAATAACTAGAGATACATATATTTAGAAAATAAGCATTTACCAAAGTATTCACCTATTTATAATTTTATCACATAAAAATATATCTAAATAGAACAAGGTAAAATAGATAACCTGGTGTAGAACATGGTTCAACAATCTATTCTGGTGTAGAACAGGGTTCAGATATTGGTGCTGAAGACATGCAAAATAGGGCAAACTAGAGAAAAACATGGGAAACAAAGCATTGAAATATTTTTTTATAAATGATAGATAAATAGTAGGAGAAAAACATATAATTAGCTAAAAGAAAAAAAATCTTATTACTATATTCAGAATGTCTTAAGAGAAATAAAGAACCTGGTGCAAAACGTGATCCGACAGTCAATCCTAGTGTAGAACAAGGTCCAAAAATCGACCTTGAGCAAACAAGGTCCATCGTCAGGTCTATTGTAAAACTGGATCTAGATGTTGGTCTATTGCAAAAATGGGTTTGAATGTTAGTCTATTGTAGAACTAGGTCTAGTTTATTGCAAGAATGAGTCTGATCTATTGCAAAACTAGGTTCATATGTCGGTCTATTGCAAAACTAGGTTTGATCTATTGCAAAATTGGGTTTGGATATCGTTTTGTTGCAAAACTGGGTCTGAATGTCGATCTTTTGTAGAATTGGACTCAGTATATTGCAAAACTGGGTTTGGATATCGATTTGTTGTAAAACTGGGTTTGGATATCAGTTTGTTGCAAAACTAGATTTGAATGTCGATCTATTACAAAAGTAGATTTGGACATTGATCTATTGCAGATATAGGTCCGGATGTTGGTCTATTGCAAAAATGGGTCCGGATGTCAATCTGTTGCAGATATAGGTCTGGATGTTGGTCTATTGCAAAAATGGGTCTAGATGTCGATATATTCTAGAACTGGGTCCAAATATCGATCTATCGCAGAACTGGGTCTAGTATGTTGCAAAAGTATCGTTATCATGTTAGTTTTATATAGTGGTATACTTGGCAAACTTGGTTGGATAATTTTAAAATTTTAAAATTTTAGGGTGAAAAGTGTCCTCATTCTGGCAAAAAATGATGGTAAGTTTTTAATAAAATACGTAATACTATTATCAATGGATGGTAAACTGACACCTTAAAAAAAATTACAAAAATTTTGGGTGAAAGGACCAACCTCCGAGTCCCCCAAACTCACCAATTTGATTTCTTTTAAATACAAATAGTATCCCAAATGGCGAATATTCGTTGTTGTGCATAACCCTGCTCCAAAATCAACTTCACTCATTAAAAATGAAAAGTGGAGAAAGCATAGAACTATTCCTAAGGAACGTAGCAGATATTAAAGAGAAATTATTGACCTTAGGAGAAAAAACCAAGGATGAAATTCTTACTCAAGTAACCATGATAACACTTCTAGACAACTATAAGCATGTGGTAACATCTTTACATGTCTTAAGTAAAGATACTTCTTTTGATGACCTGTTCAATATACTTCAAGAATATGAAGTAGAAAACACCTTGAAAGATGATATGACTAACACTACATTAACATCAAAAGATAATCCATAGGGAAATATTGCTACATCAACAAGAGGATGTAAAGCATGGTATTGTCAGATATGGATAAAGAAGGGTCATAGTAATAGCTATTGTAGATACAATCCCCAAAAAAATAACCAAGGAAATCATATGAATAATGAAAATCAATTTTGACCATGATAATACCAAAGGAACCCTCATCAGTAGTAATTTCAGAGATCAACCAATTATCCTCAACTTGAATATCAAAAGAGAAATCGAGAGGTCACCTAGTTTAGAGGATAGAATAAATTGAAGAAATAGAAGAACCTAGAGAGGATTATGAAGTAAAATATCTATCATCAAATGTAACATATTACAAAAATACTGACTATTTTCTTTAATAGGTTACAAAGAATGTAGAGGAAGAGTACAAAGTTGAAGAAGAAGAAGAAGATCCATATTGAAGATAATTCTTTAACACCCAAATAATGTAATATAGGGGGTGTTATAAATAGAGTATATTCCATCATTTAGGTTATGTAAATGTATCTTCCAAGGTTAATACTTAGAACATTAGATTACTTTAGGGGGAAGTTATCTAGTTACTTCATGCAATATAATAAATACAAGTGTCAATGTTCAAGTTGTAAATGTGCAAAGTGTCACTTGCACATCTAGATAAAGTGTTAGACAAGCATCATATTTTACCTATGTACGAAAGGTCTCATTATTAGATAGATATAGAATAGGGATATTCGGTGACATATCAGATTAGAGCATCTTCATAGGTAGTACAATTCTATGTGGATCACCATCTAGTGGTGATGGGTGCAATGTAGTCTAGTAGCTTTATTAATGGAGTGTTCACTTCCTCCATCACTACATTGTATTCATTTATATCATTTTTGTTTATTGCATATCTCATTCATCAAGCATATTTACTTTCTTTCATGTTATTCTACCTCTCGTGATCGTTATATCCCTTTGCATATTATATCAAAAGCTAACAAGAATATTCCCAAGTGATGAATAGTGAAATAAATCATTTTTTTGGATCGTCCTTTCTTAGAGGAGGAGGTGCATAGGGTAGTTTTTAGCATGCAAAAGGATAATGCCCTAGGTCTAGATGATTTTCCAAATGGTTTTTTTTAGAATTATTAGGATATTATTAAGAATGATATGTTATAGGTTTTGTTGGAATTTCAACAAGAAAAATAATTCTCAAGGAATTGAATTCTACATTCCTAGTTTTGATTCCCAAAAAACAAGGAGCAAACATGATCTAAGATTTTTTCCCAATTAGCATGTGCAATTCAATTTATAAAATTTTAAGAAAGGTTCTAACGAATAGACTAAAGGGTATTTTATCTAATATTATCTCCCTCAAATAGAATGGTTTTGTTAAACAAAGTTAGATCTTGGACAAGATAATCATTGTTCATGATGCTCTACACTCTATGAGGATGAGAGTATTAGAAGGCATGTTTTTGAAGTTGGATATGAATAAAGCCTATAACAAAGTCTCTTGCGAATTTCTAGATAAAGTGCTATAGATTTTTTATTTTTGGGTAAATTAAAATCTTTGGATCATGATTTGCATCTCCACTATTCATTGATATTAAATGAAGAACCAATAGGTTTCTTTCTAGTTAAAATAAGGATGAGAAAAGTGATTTTATATCACCTTATCTATTCATAATAGTGGATGAGACTCTAGGAAGAAGCTTAACTATAGCAAAATATGCAACCTTGATTACAAAAATTTGGCTAGCATGTTCTTCAAATATAATTACTCATCAATATTTTGTTGATGATACTATTATATTATCAGTTATCAATTGTGAAAGCTAAATATATTAGGCAAATTATCAAAAACCTATGAAACAACTTCAGGTCCAAATATTAATTTCTAAAAAAGTAGGTTCTTTGTTAATACTCCCCAACATAGACAAAATAAAATTGTAAGAAATTTTGGCTACAAAGTGGATAATTTCCTCACTGTATGTTTGGAAATATACCTTTTTGTAGGTAGAATGAAATGAGAATACTAGAATTCAGTACTTTATATATTCAAGAGAAATGTTATAGATTGGAAAGTCTCTTTCCTTACTCAAGTAGGAAAATATATCTATTGAGGTAAACCATCCAAAACTTACCCATTTATGATATCTTTAATTAAAATCCTAACATCAATGGCGGAGAAATTCAAGTGAACGCAGAGAAAATTTCTTTGGACTAGTGCATAATAGAAACAAAGGATTAGTTTAGTGGAATGGAAGAAAGTTTGTAAGTCTAAGCGATAAGGTGGTATGGGAATAAAAAATGTGAAGTAGATAAATAAGGGTGTGTAGACACCAAAACAACACCAATCCGATTATGTGGCTGCAAACACTGATCGCTTTGACACACATAGCCCCCAGGGCAGCCCTCAGAGGTTAAACAGTGGTCCTAACCACTTTTACAACAATTTTGGAAGGTCAAAAAGCAATTTGGCACCTTCAGACACTCTGCTCCAAATCCGTCCCACCCTGGGACGAATTCAGAATGGGATTCGCCCCACACAGGGACGAATTCTTAATTCGCTCCTGGGTAGGGCGAATTCCAGGTTCAACGGGAAAAAGAGAAATTGCGCCAAATGGCAGCCGAGGACAGTCAATTAATGATCCCTGCCTTGCATGCGTGGGTAGGTGAGCAAATTGAACGTTAGAGGACTGTCACAAGGGCAGTCATGGAAGCCCAAGTCAGGGGGGAATCTCCTCCCTCTTGGGAAGGCATGGCCGCCATGTGGTGCCCCTGCATGCCCATCCAAAGAGACCCCTTGGGTCTATAAATTGGTGAGCTTCATCACCCAAAAGAGGATAGGTTGGAAGCATTTTTAAGCAACGAAGTGTTGCCAAATTGATACCACGCTTTACCTTTGATTCACCTCTTCCACATCCTTGATCTCTTTCGCAAGGGAGGTCATTGGGTGGTTATTGGAAGTGTGAATCCGGATCCAAAACCCGACACTTGACCACATCGATCTACCAATTCACCGACAACACATTACCAGAGATTTTGGGCCCATCCCAAGTGGATTGGTGCCGAAATCAGGTTCCAACGGTGGGCGGCCCGCCCGGGCGCCCCGCACTGCTGCGAGCCTAATCTTATTTTTTTAAGAATGATTGGGAATTCATGGTAGATTGTTCTTTTTGTCATTTTTTTATTTTGCATTCCATATTATGCTGCTTAAATAGCTTGTAATTCCGATTTCATAATGCTTTGATCAAATCTTATCATGTTTTATCGCTTTTGTTGTCCTCACTAACTTGCAGGTAGCAGCGTTAAATTCCCATTGATGGAGGCCAAATTGGGGAAATCTGACCATCTGGGTCTTCCCAAAATGCCTCCAATTAGCTAACCCCAAGTTTGTAGGTCTTTTGGAGCTCCCTAGATGCGACATTTGGGGCAGTATCACTTCGGCGCTTTGTCGCAGGTGAATTCGTCCTACCCCGGAACGAATTACAGTCGAATCCGTCCCGCCCCAGAGTGAATTCAAATCGGTGAGGAATTTCCCAACTGTCTCATTTGCAGTGACCTTCTGGTGATGTTCCCTTGTTTCTATGAAATTTGTAGACTATTTTGATTCGGTTCATTTATCCTTTTATTCAGTTTCATGCATGCATCCTTCATTGTTTTTAGAGAACAAACGTTTCATCTTTGCAATAGGTGCTACTAACGATTTTGTTGTTTCTTTGAATGCAGGAGGAGCAGCAAGGATCAAATATTCATTCACACCAGTGGTGGCAACACTTTGGCCCACCCATTTTACATGTGGGCACGCGGAAGGAGGATCACTAGTCAATATTGTAACCAAAACATGTTAACGCTCCTAGCCCCTAAAAAGGCGGGAGACGTCTTTGTAACCGATATTGAGAGAGTATAAATAAAAAGGGTTGTGCTTTCTATACTTCTTTCATTTCGTCTCAATTCGTCTCTTTTCCCTATTTCATGCATTTCAAATTTCTAGGATTAAAGCGTTACATTTCGTTTTGCATTGCATAGCTTTAGTGTTTCTTTTCAACTTCTGAAATCTCGTGCTTTCAGTGGCGATCACGGTGGGACTCTATTCCCTACTTTTTGAGATCAAGAAACTGATCAAAATTTGTGTTTTCTTGCTCACAGGTGCCGTTTTTCGAACTCTGACTGTAGTTCGTTCCAGCCTATGGCGAATACAGTACTGGAATTCGTCTGACCCTGAGACGAATTCGAATTCGTCTCATCCTGGGACGGATTCTGTTATGGTATTCGTCTCACCCAGAGACGAATTTTTGTCTGTGCAGTTTTAGAGCCGAGAGTCAAAGACAGCCGATTTGGGCGGAAAAGAGGTAACAGTTCTTAACAGTTCCTGTCATTTTCTGCTTTTCTATTTTTATTTTCTGTCAATTTTGCCTTCTTAGGGAAAGTAGTTGCTTCTGCATGTTTCATTTTTTTAAATAAAAAGAACCACACACACTTCACGTGGCATTTTTAAACCAAGGAGCTGGTCGTAAAACCCCAGCCCTTGATCAAGACCAACGGTGGATTTCATCACCACCTTGGCTTGATTTTTTGCATCCATTACCCCGATTGTCACTGTTGCTCGACGTAAATCCTGACGAAATCTGACCGAGTGTCGCTAGGGTGATTCCCAACATGCACGAGGATAAGTCTTCTATGGTAGGTGTCATAAATAGGACAATCCCCCTTCCGTACCGCCTATGCTCCACGTACCATCTGCTCTCACGTACCTATAGTTTCCCTCTCGTAAGGGCGGGTATATAGAGAGGTTGGTATATCGGCCTAGCAATGGTATATCGAAGGGGCGACCATTTTTTGGGAGTCATATGAGCCTTCATTATGCATTTAAACGTTCTACAAAAACCTTCAAAACCAAAAACAAAAACAAAACAAAAAATCAAAAACACACTAAACCAGGTCTAGGACACACTCTTAATCGTTAAACGAGATAATCACTGCTTGTGTATGTGTGTGTTCCTTTCTGTTTAGTGTAGCATAAAAATTCATAAAAGAGATAAAAAAATCTGCATAGCTTGTAGGAAAGCACCACCATGGTGTACACACGTAGCCAAGCCCAATCAAGGGTAGAAGCTACGAAAAGTGTACAAGGGGGCACAAGTCACCTCCGCTACAGCACCAAGGACTTGGTCATACCGCCCTGGCGGCCCGACCCACAAGAGAGTCCGCATCAGTCCATGTCAAGATGGAATTATAGGGACACCCCTTTGGGGGACACGCCCGTTCATCATAGCCCCTTTCAGGAAGAGTCCTTACATGTGGCACTCAACATAGATAAGAAAGCTCCCTTAGAAGCTCGATATGAGTGGCCACCATGCGATGAAGCGCTAGAGCGACATAGTTTCCATGAGGAGAGGCCACATGATGGTGGCTTCCCCCCTTTGGCTCCCATCACTGTTAGAACCAATAGACAAAATCCAGAGCATAGGGCTCTTCAAACCGGGCGAGCTAACTCCGCCCACCCCTTTCACACATATGAAGGGGAGCATGAGGAAGATGGTTACATTCCTCAAGAGCAATATACAGCATGGGGGCCATGCGCTTCCACACCAGCTAGATACCATGATCACCCACTGAGGCCAGAGCCTCGAGTGAATGCCACCAACCTCGATAGAGGGAAGCAGCCTATTGAGATCTCGGATCATCGAGACCGAGGTAAGTACATAGGAGAGGCATCTAGGCCTCCTAGGCTCAAGATGGTGGAGCAAATTGACCTGGAAGCCGCCAGACATGCCGCCCGCCAAGCACAAATTACGTGGCTTGAGCAAGATCAACAGCAACTAGAGCATTTATATCGCCTAAGCAAAGAGTGCATTAGGCACCAAATAGATGAGCTACTGCATAACCCAGTGCCTGAGAGGGTTCCAACCCCGTGCACCCAAAGGGTGGAACCATATGCGAGGCATAATCCCTTGGTGCGAGATAGGTCTCCGCGACCTTACCAAGTGCTGCCTCTGAGACCTCCTAGACCTGAGCGGGAGGCCACTCCCTGAAACAATGATGGGTACCCTCCGCGGGGACCCACCCAGGGTCATAGGTCTCATCCAGAGACTCCTCAAGAAGCTTACGAGGAGTACGAGCAGGAAGAAGAGCGGGCTGAAATGCCCTATCTAGGCAGAGGGGTTGCCATCCGGCCACCCCTTCAGAGGCCTCAAGTCTCCCACAACCCACAACGAGAGAAAACTAAAGAGGAGGAGATTAAATCCTCAGATGCATACAAAGCGCTGCTAGAGCATTTGGAGTCTATGGAGACTAAAACTTCTGGGCCTCAAAAGCCCACTTTACGCCAGCTCCACAGTCATCCTGTGCATCCATCCGTGCCAGCACCTCCTTACCCTAAGCACTTTAAGCTGCCTTAGTTGGCAACCTTTAGAGGGGAGGAAGATGCGCAAGAGCATGTGACAAGGTTCCTGAGCCAATGCTTCGGCATTCGAGACAATGATGCTTTGTTATTGAGAACATTTATAACCACATTCGTAGGCCCTGCCTCGGATTGGTTTACTCAGCTACCAAAGCACAACATTAACAATTTAGATCAGTTAGTGGATGCGTTCCTCGAATGCTTCACCTTCAATACCAAGAAGAAGGCATCACTAAGTGACTTAGCCAGCCTCAGGCAGTATGAGGAGGAGACCATGGCGGCCTATGGGAATCGATGGAGGACATTGCTCTCAAAGCTGCCCTACCTCCCTCCTATGTCCGACCTCACTCAGATGTTCTCCAAAAGTTGTTTGAGATCGATCTCGGTGCTATTGCAGCTGCAGCAATATGCCACCCTAGAAGAAGCTTTGGCGCAAGCCAAAATTATTGAAGAGATCAAAATACAGGATGGCGAGATAGCCAAGCCTAAGAAAAAAGAGTGGACTAAAAACACTAAAGCTGGGACTACGCAACAAAAACCCGCTACGGTTAACCAAGTTGCCATCAATGTCCCTAAGCCTATGCAAGCAACTCAGCCTCAGAAGGCTAATTATCAGGTAGTGCCTCCCAACAACTATGACAGAGAAAATAAGAGGCAAGAACAGGGTCAATAGCGTCGCCCTAGGTGACAATTCACACCCTACACAGAGTCCAGGGACTCCTTGTTTGACCGCTTGTTAGCGGCAAACCTGATCAACCTGCCAGAGATTCAGACTATAGATCCCAATGCGCCCAAGCCTAAGGGATATAGAGAGGATTTGTACTATAGGTTCCATAGGCGACAGGGACATGACCTAAATGCCTGTTGGAAATTTAAGGGCTTGGTGCAAGACCTGATTGATAACAAAACCCTGGCGGTGGATAATCCCGTCGCACCAAGCAATCAGCAAATGGAGGTCTTCAAAGACCCCTTGCCTACTCATGCTCCATAGGCGAAGACCCTACAAGTTAACGAAGTCACATAGAACTGCCCCATGCAGGGGTATGTAGGGATGATAAGTATAGTGACTCGAAATAGGAGGTATCCGAGCATGAATGCTCCTGCGATAGCGATAGGAGAGGTGCCAACAACATCGCAACCACAACAACACCTTGCACAACCTCCTTCGCCTAAGCCGGTGGTCACACTTCGGACCAAACTAACTCAGAGTTTGAGGACCACTTCAGCTAGGCTCTCCATATATGAGCTTATACAACAATCTACGCCCCATCGAGAAGCTCTAATGGAGATTTTGAAAGCCATCGAGTTGCAGCCCCACGAGACAAATTCTTTCAACAACTTTGTGGGGCATATAAAATGATGCACTGAGCCGGTCATCACATTTCGAGAAGATGAACTAAGATCAGTGACTGATGACATGGCGGATCCACCCCTACACGTTATCGCGTGGGTCAACGGGATCCCATACAAGAGGGTGTTGATAGACACTGGCTCGTCCAACAACATCATCACAACTACGGCTCTCAAGCATCTGAAGTTGCCCGCATCTCACATCACAGCTTCCACATACACTCTACGAGCATTCAATGATGCAATCTGCTCGACAATCGACACAATAGTCCTACCAATCCAAGTGGGACAAAAGACCATACCCACATTGTGCCACGTGTTGGAGGGTGAGATGGCCTACAACATTTTGCTGGGCCGGCCATGGATCAGGGACATGAAGTGTGTCCCTTCGATAGCTCACCAATGTTTAAAGTACACATTTGAAGGGGAGGTGCATGTGGTCCCAGCGGACCTAGAACCCTTCAAGTATTGTAATGCGGTGCAGTTGATGCCGCAATCGACCCTACCATCAATGCATTTGGATTTTTAGTTAAATCCATCTAAACAGGGTCCGATTCCATAGGCATCCCCATTAGCAAGTTCTTCAAAATCCCAGCCGGGCTCATCTTCATCATCTGGCCCTCCACCAACGACATCATCTATGGAGGCCAGACAGAAAGACAAAGGGAAGAAACCCCTGGAAGAGGCAAAACCTTTGGAAGAGACACTACCATCAGTATCAACTATCTCTACTGAGGAGATGCCTAGCCGGATGGAAGTCGAGGATTCTAGCCCACCCGACATGGAGTGGACTCAAGGAGAACTTCCATTCCCTCCCCCTCAACCACCAACGATCACCGTTGAAATGGCTAATACGGGCCTGGGGGAGTATCTGGTGCGGAATATTGTAGCAACACCCACACTAGAGTCCATGCAGGACATGGGGAGACCTCGCCTTCCTATCGGCACCATTGTCCCCCTAGGCTACCCGCCGAACCAGACAAATTTTGTGTATGGGGGCCTTGATCATGGCGTTGCACCATGCATGCAAGAGGACGAAGATGAAGAGCCTTTTGCTGAAAATGTCAACTATCTGTCTAACCCAGACTTTGCTCTGAGATACCTTGGCCAATGCAATTGGCACGGGTATGGGTTAGGCCGATATGAGCAAGGGATACGTGTTCTTTGCCAACCAAGATACCAAATGCCATACGACAAGTCAGGAGTAGGGTTTAACCACCCCCTCCCCTTGGACATCTTGGTGGAGAACATGCAAGGCCTAGGGATAGGCAACAAGGGGGATTGGCATCAGATCCATATGCCAACCCTAACACCACATACACATTGAGGGATTATCTCCCATTAACGACAATCAACCTTGTTGGCTCCAGTAATCCCTTCCCTTCGCTCGAGAGAGGAGAAAGCTCGAGAGCTCATTTTCAAGGAAGGTCCAGACAATGTCAAGAAAGGTCCTCGGAGGACGAGTCGAAATATGAACCAGTGTCATATGATCCCTTCGAATCCGATAGTGATCACTCACAGGGGATTCCCATGAATAACTATCAAGAGATATTTTTGACTCTGTTCCCTCTAGAGGCTCCAATCGAGCCAGTGTCACGTCAAGAGAATCAGGTCCCCCCATGGAGCATGGAACAACCGCAATGGGACCAGATTAATTTGCTTGAACAAGATGAGCCTCATATGTCGCAAGCAATTGTCGGAGCCAATGAAGGTTTTTGGATCTCCGACAACGATTCGAAAGATGAAACTGAGATGGCCTATCTCAACCACATGCGACAAATGCAACAACGATACCCCTTGGAGATTAATGACATATTTGCATAGATGGGCATAGTGCCAGGGCACGAGTGGTACGTAGACCCAGCAGGGTGGGATCAAGTGTTGGATCCACTGCTCCGGGTACACGAAGAGCACCTTCCACTCCGAGACCCTAGGGTGATATCAGTGCCGAGGGTAGACCCTATCCTCCTATTAGCACATAGGGCCGATCCATTCATGCCAGTACCTATAGAACCAGATCCAGAACATAGAGAACATCCAGAATGTTTGAGTCATCACACCCACGGTAATGGAGACCAAAATCATTTCATCCACATGATCTCCATTGACTTGACCACACCCATCCACAATCCGGCCGATCCAGCATGGTCCTTGCATCTAGACATAGATGCCATTGACTGGGATCACGTCAATTCACCTCCATCCCCATCATAGTACTGGCCTTTCGATAAAATGCTTCATTTTACCCCAGGGACAACTCAGGATATCTTTCAGGCTGAAGAGGAACCCGAGGTTCCCAACGCAGATTTAAACTCGACAAATGATATCCATTTGATCCCAACTCCACATCAGTTGGAGGACGGATCCCACATGTCGATCGAGGAGACGACTGACGTAGACATCGGCTTGGATCCAATGAATCCACAGATTATCAAGCTAGGGGTAAGCTTATCCCCTGAAGAGCAAGCCGACTACATTGCCCTTCTCAAAGAGAAGAAGGAGGTTTTTGCATGGTCATACAGAGACATGCCGGGGCTAGATCCATAGCTAGTCATGCATAATCTAATGCTTGATCCGACAATCAAGCCAGTTAAGCAAAAACTACGTAAGATGCACCCAACAGTGGCCTTGATGGTCAAAGACGAATTGCAAAAGCTGTTGGATGCATAGTTTGTCATCTGCATGGATTATCCGCCATGGCTGTCCAACATGGTGCCCGTCAAAAATCCTGACGGGAGGATTCGCATATGCACTGATTTTTGAGATCTAAACAAAGCGAGTCCTAAGGATGATTTCCCCTTGCCAAGCATCGACGCATTGGTAGACGCTACAGTAGGTCACGAAATGCTATCCCTCATGGATGGTTTCTCGGGATACAATCAGATTCGTATCAATCCCGAGGACCAACTAAAAATGGCGTTCACAATGCCTTGGGGGACATTTTGTTATAAGGTCATGCCCTTTGGCCTTAAAAATGCTGGTGCCACCTACCAACGTGCCATGACGTACATCTTCCATGATTACATGCATAAAACTTTGGAAGATTACATGGATGATTTGTTGGCCAAGTCTCTTTTGTGCCCAGATCATCTCGATGACCTAAGCAAGATCCTCGATCGCCTCATGGAGCATAAAGTCAGACTGAATCCCAAGAAGTGCGTATTTGGCATCACATCTAGAAAACTCTTGGGTTTCATAGTCTCAAAGTGAGGCATCGAGGTGGACCCAAACAAAGTCAAGGCAATCCTTGAAATGGTTCCCCCAACTACCATTAAGCAGCTCAAAAGTCTATAGGGAAAGGTCACGTCAATTAAGCGCTTCATAGCGCAGCTATCTGACAAGTGCCGACCCATGAACAAATTATTGCACAAGGGGGTAGCATTTCACTGGGATGACGAGTGCCAATCAACCTTTGATGACATCAAATGATACTTGGCTTCACCGCCAGTATTGGCACCACCTAGACCAGGAGTGCCATTCTACTTATACATCTCAGCTACTGAGGTGGCATTGGGCGCCATGCTAGCCCAGAAGAATGAACTTCACAAAGAATAGGCTACTTACTATCTTAGCCGCACCCTGGTCAGTTATGAACTTAACTATGCATACGTCGAGAAACTCTGCTTGGCAGTGGTGTTTGCTACCAAAAAGCTATGCCACTACATGCTGAGCAACACTACGTATGTTGTGTCTAAGGAGAATCCATTGCGATACATGATGAGTCGTACTTATCATAGTAGTCGCACGACAAAATGGATCATGTTGTTGATAGAATTTGACATAGAGTTTATTGGACAAAAATCCATCAAAGGACAGGTCATAGCCGATCAACTAGCAGAGGCTCCTCTCGAAGACGATCAGCCTCTGGTCATAGAACTACCCGATGATGGGGTCTTCCATGTCTCAGAATCGCCATATTCTGATGAGCTTGAGTCACAGGCTGACATAACCCTATTCTTTGATGGTTCTAAATGTGAGCAAGGTGGTGGTGCAGGAATAGTATTCTTCACACCGTAGGGTGCTCCAATGCCCCTGTCATTTAAATTAAATTTCCCATGCACCAACAATAATGCAGAGTATGAAGCCTTGCTCATAGGTCTTCAGACAACAATCGCCATGAACATCAAATGATTGAACATCTTTGGTGATTCGTTGTTAATTGTCAATCAAGTCAAAGGGGTATTCCAATGCAAATGCCCAGTTCTACAGGCTTATAAAGCCCTTGTGGACAAATTCTTGGCAAAACTTGAGTGGTACGACATCGAGGCACTCCCTCGGTCATCGAATCATTTTGCGGACACAATGGCCTCCTTGGGGTCACTAATCCCGCAAGACCTTTCTGGTGATATGACAACCATTCAAGTCAAAACCCTATCGCAATCTGTGATGGAGCGTGCAAGCTCTGACTTGACGCCAGGAATCCACATGATCCAGATTGAACCATCCTCGGATAAGTTCTCTCGAATCCATGATCGTCTAAAACATGCCAACTGGGGGTCCTTGTTCTCCCCTACTCCCATTAATAGCAACACAATGCTATTCTTACAAGTTCTCTCCCGCTCAACGTTTGCTAGGGATGAACTTCAAGAGGGATTGGTTGTTCATACCATCGAGGCTTCCGATCAGCAGGACTGGTATTTACCCATTAGAGACTACCTCAAGTTAGGTAATCTCCCGCTTGGATTGACGCATGCCGCAAAATGAGCATTCAAGCAGAAAGTGGCTAAGTATGTCTTGATAGGAGACATTTTGTACCATCGTAGCTATGAAGGAATCCTCCTTCGTTGCTTGGACTAGCAAGAGTCCACTTGGGCGATCGCCCAAGCGCACGATGGTACATGTGGTGGCCACTTCAGTGGTATGGCCATCGCAAAGCGCATTCTTTGCATGGGCTATTATTGGCCATTTTTAGAGTGAGATTGTTGCGCATATGTCAAGAAGTGCATGAAGTGTCAACATCATGCCAATTTGATGCATGTACCTTCCTAGGCCTTGCAGATAGTCCAGTCTGCTTGGCCATTTTCATAGTGGGGCTTCGATCTAATTGGAAAGATCTCCCCTGCATCGTCAGGCCATCACACGTTTATCATAATGGCCATAGAGTATTTCACCAAATGGGTGGAAGCAGTTCCGCTTACCTCTACGACAGGACCCCGTATAGTGGAGTTCATTTTGCATAACATCATATGTCATTTTGGTATTCCATCCAAGATAGTCTCGGATAATGGGATGCCATTCAAGAACAAAGACGTGCGTGCTTTGACCACAAAGTACAAAATTCAGCACAGTTTTTTGACACCCTATTATCCGCAGGCAAATGGGCAAGCAGAGGCATCAAACAAAATGCTAGTTGCCATCCTTAAAAAGACGGTCGCAGATAGTCATAAGGATTGGCACATCCAAATTCCACTTGCCCCGTGGGCTTATCGCACTAGCATTCAGACGCCCACTGGGGCAACTCCATTTTTGCTCGTGTATGGCTCCGAGGCATTCATGCCTCTCGAGTTGGAAATTCCTTCCCTATGCATATCAATGCAAGAGTTCATCGATGATGACGCTGCGTGGTAGGCCCGGTTAGACCAGCTTACGTTACTTGATGAATGACGCGTTAATGCTCTCGAGCATTTACGTATCTATCAAGAGCGACTTAAGAAAGCTTACAACATGAAAGTTCACCTAAGGGACTTTCGGGTTGGTGATTTGGTCTTGAAGGAAAACCAACAGAACTCTAGTTTGCCGTCCCACCTAAGGGACAAGTTCATGGCAAATTGGTTAGGTCCATATGTAATTGATAGCAAAATAGGACCCGGGATGTACCGGCTAGCCTCTCTTGATGGAATCAAGGAAACAAAACCCTTGAACATCAGTCATTTGCGACCATTCCATATCTAAGAGAGCCATATCCCAAAATGCTCCAAGGATTCCTATAATCACTTGGTCAATCCCAAAATGCACTCATTATCCAATTCCAAGGATTCCTATAATCCCTTGGTCAATCCCAAAATGCTCCAAGGATTCCTATAATCGCTTGGTCAATCCCAAAATGCTCCAAGGATTCCTATAATCGCTTGGTCAATCCCAAAATGCTCCAAGGATTCCTATAATCGCTTGGTCAATCCCAAAATGCTCCAAGGATTCCTATAATCGCTTGGTCAATCCCAAAATGCTCCAAGGATTCCTATAATCGCTTGGTCAATCCCAAAATGCTCCAAGGATTCCTATAATCGCTTGGTCAATCCCAAAATGCTCCAAGGATTCCTATAATCGCTTGGTCAATCCCATATCCGGATTCCTATAATCTTGGTCAATCCCAAAAAGCTCCAAGGATTCCCACAATCGCTTGGTCAAAAATAAGAAAATTCAAAAATAGTAAAATCATCAAAAACAACAAAAGTTTACATCTCATTTCCAGGCATGCTCAAATTCATCAATAGAGAGCTCTTCTCGCATCTCATCTTCATATTCACAAAAATCAATCCATCAAAAATACAAAAATATGTAGCTGCATTAAGCATCACACCCATACATTGCATATTTGTGGTCGTACAGGTCAAAGGCACCATAGACTGTAATTACTCTGCTAGTCCACCTTGTTCCACATTTTTCCATTTTATAAGCAATCCAAAAAAAAAATGTGCCATTCACTGCTTTTTACCACACTAGAGTCAGTGGTCTTTTAATGTATCAAGAGTTTTCATCTTTCAGTCGTCATTTTGCTTTCTAGCCACGTACTGTACCAAGTCAGACAGATTTTACGAAGGTAGAGTTCTACTTGGATCACACCTTGTTACGTAGCATCCCAAAACAAATTAAAACACATAAAAATTCCCAAGTTGTGTGAACGAAAGATGAAACTTGCACAGTAATCCAGGTCACCATAAGCGAAAAAGTTATCTTGCTCATCCCCCTGTGCGAATGACCCTAAGAATGCTGAGAGTTGGCAAAAGGACAAGCATCTTCCCTACCCAATTCCCCAAGAATCCCAAGGTCTCAAAAAAAAAAAGTTGCAAACATCAAAATTTTGCAAACGTCAAAATGCTAAAAATTTGACATCACCACCAGAGTGCATACATCAAAAAGCACATACAATAGTGATTCTTATCACTCGAAATCCAAATCCCTTGCTCAAAAGAAAAATATATAAAAATAAACAGTGATTTTTATCACTACCAACGAGCAAGTATCCCCATACAATTGAAGAAAAGAAGGGAGTCAAACTTGAATCCCTGGAACTCTCAGCATTCCGACAGGTCATGAGGCAAACCTCAGTACCGGTTGGGTGGATAGCCTATCGGTCCATCGGTGGTAAACCTCCCGCATGATGATATATCTGTCACATTAACTCGTGTACAGATCAATGTTTGCATGTGGATGAGCTAGCTTATGGTATCCTAGATAGCACCGCAGATTAATCCGACTAAATACAACAAAGGAGTTAGTGGAGCTAATTAGGTGATCCTCAGTACAGGTTTGGTTGATAGCCTATTTGGCACTGGCGGTATCCTGACAAATACCACATAAATGAACTCAATTGCACACACAGGGATGTGAAATAGCTTGGTCAAAGACAAGTCCGATTCATACCTTGTTCAAAAGTCTTGTAAGATAAAGTACAGTCATGGCTAGTGAGTTAAAACCGTCTGAGTCTCAGAAAACCTTAGCTACATTTCTCAACCAACTGCGCTACTTACCATCAAAAAATACAAAAAAAAAAAAAAACCACATGTATACATGCAAAGTCATTTACCACAACAATCGCCTAAAAACAAAATCACAAAGTCTTAAACAGTCTATGGTGCCCTAACCAAACAACACAAATTCATTTCATACATTGCATTTTGCAAATCACATATACATCAAAAACATTTGCATTCATCATAACATATGCATCCATCGAAATAAATTAACATGCATACATCCATACTCATCACTCATCATGCTAAAATCAAATCATCACTCGCATAAACAAAAAAGAGTCATCTATATATATATATATCATAACAAAAATGCCCGTAGGCTACAATGAACCGGTCCTCGGACCTCGCTACCAAAAACCCAAAAACTCAAAACCCCCAAGCCTAGGGCGTCGGCCACCATGATCATGCAGGATCGGTGCGATGGGAACTACCCCCTGTAGTGTGGGTCCTATAGGACCTCTCAGGGTGACTACTGCTCGCCCCTACATCGCGCCCACTAGCACCTCCCTCATCTAGCCACCTACGGTGGGATGATGCTGACTGCTCAGTCCCGCTGTCTCTCGTTCGATACGACGAGCCACCTCTAGGAGGCTCAGGTATTCACCCACCAAGGCGGATAATCTCTCCCTCCATCTCTAGCCGATGCCGTCGCCAATATGATTCCCATCGATCCCACTCTACCTCCCATCGATGGTAGTAAGATACTGCATCATCGTGCTGCACCAAAACCCTATCCCTCTCTGCCAGCTACGTCCGTAGGAGATCCCTCTCCCATGCAGCATCAGTATCCCCCTCCTATCGGTGAGATGCCGCCCATGCGCTCTCCCGCTCTGCCAACTGAGTCCGTAAGAGATCTCTCTCCTGCAAAGCCTCTCCCAGCTCCCCATATCACACCCGTAGTAGGTCCTCCAATCGTGCTATCTCAGCATTGAGCCTCACCTCCACCTCCTTCGAACCTGCCTGAGGCATAGGCGAATCCGGGACAGCAGCCTGCTCTGGCTCCCACTGCTCCGGGATGTCCTACATCTCCGGCTGATCCGAAACCCCTAGATCCACATCCTCATCCTCCACCTCCACCATGTCTGCATCCTCCCAAGGAGCTCCCCAATCATCCCCTGGTGCCTCAACACCCTCCTCGCCCACCACTGTCGCCTCCGCGCCTCCCAGTGGCCCCTCTCCCCGCCATCGTCGTAGTACCCACCACTGGTCGTACTCTACGGTAGTCCCGACGTCATCCACGTCTGGGACATCGATCATCGCATCTGAATCCTCGCCCAGTGGCGCGATGACC
Organism: Wollemia nobilis; assembly: GCA_028583015.1. Lineage (NCBI taxonomy): Eukaryota > Viridiplantae > Streptophyta > Pinopsida > Araucariales > Araucariaceae > Wollemia > Wollemia nobilis. Next base: position 353,855 of record JAQPPZ010013509.1, on the reverse strand, counting down.
GGTCGGTCTAGAGTTCTCTCGTCCCCCCGATGTCGATAGACCACGGGCTCACCAGGAAACCCCTGGCACACCCCAAACTGTCATGTCACCCGGCTGTAGGGGAAGAACTCATGCTCGGTCCCGTGTCGCCCAATCAGCCACCGCTCTCTGCATACCCGTCGGAGCCACTCTCCAGCCTTCGGCCAGGCTGGACAGTCCCGATAGGGGTGCCAGAGCACCTCCCCTGGAGTAAGCCGAGCGAAGGCATCGACATAGTGCCCTACGACACCTGCCCACCATCGACTCTGTCCCTGCTCCCCAGATCGTCACCACAAAATTGCATAGCCTATCTCCCTATCCTCCATCTCCGCCCGAGTCATCCACGGTAACCTGGCTGGCCTCTCCACTGCTATGTGCTACCAAGCCCAACTCTACAATAGATAGCTGCAGCTAATCCCCTTTCGCTTCTGATAGTGGACCTCGTACAACTCACCATAGAGCTATGCCAGCAATGTCTGTCCCCATCTCATGATTAGCGGTGCCTCCGTCGGGCACTCTACCAACCGCCAAACCAAATCCAGCAGGTTCCATGGGAACCTCGCACCTGACGAGTCAGGTAGCAGCATGTTGGAAATGAGGCCCATAAGGAATGCGTGCCTCACTCCCAACACCCCCCTCTCCAACCACCATCGGACCAAAATCCTGCCAATCTGGTAGTCGCCCTCTACCCTCTCCACTGGATCCTCCACACCCAGCTCCTCCCCATGCCCGAAGCATCGCATCAGTACAGTTGTCCACTGATCACGCGGCGATGTCCTGATCGACAGTCCATCTATCGGAATCCGTAGAAGCCGATAGACATCCTCCAAGCCCCCGTTATCTCCCCTATTGGGAGATGGAAGGTGTTGGTCCGGGGATCCCATAGATTGATCAGGGCCATCAGATAAGCTCGATCCCCGACCACAGGCTCCAGTCGAGCCACCTGCTTGAGCCCAAGGGCATCAAGCCACTCCCAATCAGCCACAGTTAGCGCCCCTCGCGCTTCAACAAAAGTAGTGGGTACACGGTACCGGCTCTTAACCACCTGCAAAAGAAAACAATTCAAAAACATTAAAATCATGGAAAAAAACTGTGCCTACCAATGTACAGCCAAAAACAAACATAAAAATTCAAACAAAATTAATTTGTCAGTCCTAGGGTTTCTAATCCTAACTGATAAATTTAAAAACAAAACAAAACAAAATTTAAAAATTAATTTGTCAGTCCTAGGGTTTCTAATCCTAACTGATAAATTTAAAAACAAAACAAAAATTCAAAAACAAAAATTAATTTGTCAGTCCTAGGGTTTCTAATCCTAACTGATGAATTCAAAAACAAAACAAAAACTCAAAAAAATTAATTTGTCAGCCCTAGGGTTTTTAAACTCTAAACTGATTAATTAACAAAAACACAATAATTTGTCAGTCCTATTTGTCAGTCTTAGGATCTCTGTATTTTAAGTTTAAAACGTCTGCACGAACAACATAAAATTAAAATAATAGTTTTAAACCTAGGGTTTTAACCTACGTTTTAAAACTGACCAGCTCAACCTAAGAACTAGGGTTTTACGTTTCGTTTAACCTAGGGTTTTAGTTATAAGCAAAATAACAATTCTTTACCTAGGTTTTCACTACGTTTGTCATTTAGTTGTACACTAAGTCTTGGTTGTGTTCAGCTCAGTTTCAGGGTTTCAGTTTTAAAATTTTGAAAAACATCATCACAAAGAAAATTAAACAAAACACTTGCAGTTTTAAACAAAAGTAATAACACTAGGGAGCACTTACTGGTCTCGCTTCGGCTCCGCCGCTCGATCCAGTTTGTGCACTCATGATGTCAGGAGAAATTCGGTAGTGCTTCGCTTCACAGAATTAACCTCCTCCTCCCCAGAGCTCCAAATCGCAAGAAAATTCAGATGCAAATGAGCCCAAACCCTAGTTTTGGCCTTTAAATAGGCCTTTTGAGCTTATATTCATTCCCCCCTGGGATGAGCACTCTGGTTAGCACTCGTCCCACCCTAGGATGAATTCTAAGTTGGTATTCGTCCCACCCTGGGATGAATTCAGGCAAAAATTTCAAAAAATAGCAAAAATTGAACAAAAATGCACTAAAATAGCTAATAAACTTGCCCGATGAGAGTGCTGTCGCACTTGACATCCCGGGCATGCAAAATAGACGTTGGGGTCACAAATTGTCACTATCCTCCTCCCTAAGAAGGCTACCATAGCCGGACCGCTCCATGGGAGGATGGATTTTTGCCAATTTAAGCTCCAAAAAGCGTCACAAAAAGGGTTACCACCCACCAAAAATAGGTCTAAATGTCAAAAAACTGTGCACACTTAACGCTAAACCATCTAAGGGCACCCTTGCACAAGTCATCTTGGGTCAAGCGACTCGTCGCTTTTCTCATGAAGGTCATTCCCTCATCGATTCGTCGCTTGAGGGGGTAGTCACACTTAGTCACCAATCAGCAAACACACACCCAATTAAAGAAAAAGGCATGCATTCAAAGAATCATTGACAAAGACAATTGCGCTCCTGCTTGGGGTAGTAAACAAGCAATAATCACAATCTGATCAAATCACTTGGCATTTCGTGAATCATGAACTCAAGGTTCTCACAGACAAAAGGTTGCGCCCTTTGCCTATTCATGACTGATCAATGTCCAAGGTCAAGTAACACCTCACCGAAAAATGTTAACACTTGAATTGAGTGCCTTCGCTCGTCAGAAGCAAGGATTCAAGAATGCATGCCCTTTTCATACTTGGGGCATCAAAAGTTGGTTAGGTTACCAAGAAACCCTAATCATTAGTGCTTTGGTTATCTATTTTTGCTCGATGCTGCGCCATGCATAGCGCATCCCAAAAAGGGGCATCTGTAGACACCAAAACAACACCAATCCGATTATGTGGCTGCAAACACTGATCGCTTTGACACACATAGCCCCCAGGGCAGCCCTCAAAGGTTAAACAGTGGTCCTAACCACTTTTACAACAATTTTGGAAGGTCGAAAAGCAATTTGGCACCTTCAGACACTCTACTCCAAATTCGTCCCACCCTGGGACGAATTCAGAATGGGATTCGCCCCACACAGGGACGAATTCTGAATTCGCTCCTGGGTAGGGCGAATTCTAGGTTCAACAGGAAAAAGAGAAATTGCGCCAAATGGCAGCCGAGGACAGTCAATTAATGATCCCTGCCTTGCATGCGCGGGTAGGTGAGCAAATTGAACGTTAGAGGACTGTCACAAGGGCAGTCATGGAAGCCCAAGTCAGGGGGGAATCTCCTCCCTCTTGGGAAGGCATGGCCGCCATGTGGCGCCCCTGCATGCCCATCCAAAGAGACCCCTTGGGTCTATAAATTGGTGAGCTTCATCACCCAAAAGAGGACAGGTTGGAAGCATTTTTAAGCAACGAAGTGCTGCCAAATTGATACCACGCTTTACCTTTGATTCACCTCTTCCACATCCTTGATCTCTTTCGCAAGGGAGGTCATTGGGTGGTTATTGGAAGTGTGAATCCGGATCCAAAACCTGACACTTGACCACATCGATCTACCAATTCGCCGACAACACATTACCAGAGATTTTGGGCCCATCCCAAGTGGATTGGTGCCGAAATCAGGTTCCAACGGTGGGCGGCCCGCCCGGGTGCCCCGCACTGCTGCGAGCCTAATCTTATTTTTTTAAGAATGATTGGGAATTCATGGTAGATTGTTCTTTTTGTCATTTTTTTATTTTGCATTCCATCTTATGCTGCTTAAATAGCTTGTAATTCTGATTTCATAATGCTTTGATCAAATCTTATCATGTTTTATCGCTTTTGTTGTCCTCACTAACTTGCAGGTAGCAGCGTTAAATTCCCATTGATGGAGGCCAAATTGGGGAAATCTGACCATCTGGGTCTTCCCAAAATGCCTCCAATTAGCTAACCCCAAGTTTGCAGGTCTTTTGGAGCTCCCTAGACGTGACATTTGGGGCAATATCACTTCGGCGCTTTGTCGCAGGTGAATTCGTCCTACCCCGGAACGAATTACAGTCGAATCCGTCCCACCCCAGAGAGAATTCAAATCGGTGAGGAATTTCTTGACTGTCTCATTTGTAGTGACCTTCTGGTGATGTTCCCTTGTTTCTGTGAAATTTGCAGACTATTTTGATTCAGTTCATTTATCCTTTTATTCAGTTTCATGCATGCATCCTTCATTGTTTTTAGAGAACAAACGTTTCATCTTTGCAACAGGTGCTACTAATGATTTTGTTGTTTCTTTGAATGCAGGAGGAGCAGCAAGGATCAAATATTCATTCACACCAGCAGCAACAACACTTTGGCCCACCCATTTTACATGTGGGCACGTGGAAGGAGGATCACTAGTCAATATTGTAACCAAAACATGTTAACGCTCCTAGCCCCTAAAAATGCGGGAGACGTCTTTGTAACCGATATTGAGAGAGTATAAATAAAAAGGGTTGTGCTTTCTATACTTCTTTCATTTCGTCTCAATTCGTCTCTTTTCCCTATTTCATGCATTTCAAATTTCTAGGATTAAAGCGTTACATTTCGTTTTGCATTGCATAGCTTTAGTGTTTCTTTTCAACTTCCAGAATCTCGTGCTTTCAGTGGTGTAATGGTTAAAGTGAGGTGGTGGAAAATTATTGAACATGATCAATGCTGAGATAAAATCCTCTGTAAAATATCTTGAGAATAAAACCCCCTTTGCTTATAGCTTAAATCCACCTTTAAGATCATCTTTGTGGAATGTGTTGATCAAAACAATGAATCTCTTATGGAATGTTTTAAGATGGAAAGTGGGAAGAGGTGATAAGATACACTTTTGGGAGGATACATGAATCACAAAGAGACCTATAATTTTTAATGATTACTGGAAGTGCATCATTCGACCTTTTAAGGAAAAAATATGAAAATATGGTTCAAGAGTAAATCAAGGATAAAGATAATTGTAGAGTGTGGCACATGCTAAAATTTGAAGGAATTGATACAATTATGCAAAGTAGGCTTAATTCTCTAAATCTTAGTTTACAATATTACTATCTAAAGCTCAATATAGAAGAGGATAGTTTCTTTTAGGGTCATAATCCTAAAGGAATATTTACTATTAAATCAACATCTACATTTCAAAGAGATAAGGAGAATCAAAAATTTCAATCACATAGAGTTTGGATTAAAGATCTATAAAAGATATATTTTTTCTTTGGCTAGCATTACAAAATTGGATATTGATGATGGAAAATATTAGAAGAAGAGGGATGATCATTTCTAATAGGTGTTATTTATGTTATGGAGATGAGGATACAATTGATCATATTTCTATCCATTTTTCCCTTTCTTTGGAGGTCTAGCTTGCACTTCTTCAGGTACTTTAAATTCAATGGATAGCAACAAAGTCTTTAGAGGATGTATGGGAAAGCTATGTTAACTCTTATCATAGCCCTTAATTAAATAAAATTTGGATTTTTGTCTTAGCTCACTTTCTTTGGTAAATAAAGAGGGAAAGGAATAAACAAGAGTTCTAGAATAAGGCTAACAGTGTAGAGGTCACTATTAGGAGTATCAAAGATAGCATTATTGAAAATACAATTGCTAATATAGATAACCAAATCTAAAAAAATGAGTTGGAGGAAGAAATAGCAATGAACTAAGGATTATTGAGAGCTATAGGAAATTAGACTAGCTGGCCAAAGAAAAAGGTGAGATGGACTATTCCTACCCTAGAGTGGGTAAAACTAATTTTTTATAGAGCCTCTAAAGGTAATATAGGGAAGGCTAGCGGGGGAGGGGTTCTGAGATCTAGCTCTAGGGTAGTGATATCTTGTCACACAATGAAATATAGCTATACATCAAAATGTGTAGCAAAGGTAGGAGCTATTATTACAAGAGTAAGGATTACAAAAGAGATGAATGTTAAGAAGCTTATAGTGGAAGGATATTCTATAAATATCATTGACAAATTGAATGCCAAGAAAACTTCTAGCTATAGCATTGGAATTATTATTCAAGATGCAATAAATATACTATCATGCATAGAGGTATTCATGATCCAACACATCTACATGGAAGGTGATATTGTGGTTGATGTTATGGCAAGCATGGGAGTTCATATGGATGGATTCAAGATATAGAATGGTGTTTTCCTAGAGGATTTGATGATTATAAATCTAAAAGAGAAAAATAATTTTGATGCTACTGAGTTAGAAGTTTCAGATTTTTAGGGAAATTGATCACTATAAAAGATCTATTAGCACTGGGTCAATTTTTAAAGAAACTGGTCTAAGATTTAGGAGCTAATTAAAAAAGGTTGCATATTAAATGAAGACTAGGTGAAATATTTCGAATTACTTAATAAAGGTAAATTTGGAGATCTAATATCAAGCTAATAGATAATTGATTAAAGGTCATGAAGATTCAAAGAAAACTAGATAAGATTTAATTTAGGAAAAATTGAATGCCCATGGGATAGAGTTAAATCAAAATCATTGTATCTAAGCATGCAACATGATCCTTTTTAAACTAAATTTTATAATATGTAAATGTTGGAAGTAATTTTTCTCTTCAACAAATGTAAAAGGTTTAGGGCATTTCAAAACCCCTTTATTTACCATAAAAATGTAATACATGTAAAATTCATTTTAACTCCTATAAAATTTAGTATTACATTATAATTTATCTAGTATAATATAAACTTTTTATGAACAAGTTATAAAATTTATTCTAACCAAAAAATTATATTATTTAAAAGTTATTAAAATTTAACAAATAATTTATTAAAAAAAACATATATTAAAATAAAAAATATTTGATCCGACCAAGAAAAATTTGCGGTAAGGCTTTAGAGGTAGTGTTAACTCAACACTACTTGTAATTTAAATGGAAAACATACATGCAGATAAAAGGAACAACCACGGGAAGTAATTTTGTTGTGGTTTATACATGTTTAATTCTTTGTCATCTAGAGGAACAAGTATTTTATAATGTTGTTGTGGAAAATATTTTATTTTATAAAAGATACATTGATGATGCCATTGGATTTTGGCATGGCCCTAAGGAGGATCTTATTGGTTTTCTTGCTGCCTACAATTCCTGCTATGATAGTATTAAAATTGTTTCCTTTATTTCTGATTGTGAAGTAACACTTATGGATACTGTGTTTTTTAAGGGGCGTGATTTTTCTCAGACTAGAATTCTTTGCACCAAATAATTTTAGAAGTCGATGAATGCCTATCAATACATCCCTGCTTCCTTCCATAATCCAGTTCATCAGAAAAATGCCTTCATCATGAGTGAACTCAATAGATTTTTGGTTAGAGAAAGCTCTAGGTATGGATTTATATCTGTTAAAAATAAATATTTTAATAGACTCGAAGCTAGGGGATATCAAATTAATTTTCTCTTACCTTTGTTCAAAGTTAAATTTGATGATAGACATTCACTTTTAGCCAGATTTTTCAAACGAGCAACACACAAACATGAATCCAAAATAAAAATAATTTCTCTTATTTTGAAGATGGACAACTGTAATTTTGTCAAAGATCTTCGAATAAGCACACATATTATTTCTCCAATGTTTGAAAAATGGAGAAAAGATAAAGAGATAAAGCACATTGCTCGAGGCATCATTTGTTGGAGGAACCAAAAACCTCTTCAAACTTATTTGTGTAAAATTAAAATTGTTTAATGGAATTTTTCCCACCTTGTATTTTCACATTTTAAAATGTATTTCTTCTATTTTCTGGGTGGATGTTGCATTTTTGGGGTTTGAGCTTGGGACTTCTCTTATTTTTACCATCTTGGTCTATAAACCTGCATTTTGTATTAATACTTGGGTGTTTTTATCCCACATGAATTACTCTTTAGCTCCTCCCCTAGAGTTTGGTCTTTATAAAGAGAGGTTGTACCTCTTTGAAACTCACTCCATTAATGAGACTTGTAGGTCGAAAAACATTTGGATTTTTGATGTTGTATTACTTATTTTTATCGAAATAAAATTCAATCTCATGTATTTTTTTCATTTCCTAACTCATTTTGTTTTTGAATTTTAATATTTTTCTTCTATTTTTTGCCACGTTTTTATTGTTAGTATTATGCTCTTCACTTGTCGGAAAGCCTCCAACACTAGTAGTATGCTCTTCACTTACATGTAAGCGATCTGGTGAATTAGAAACTAGTTTATAATTTTTTTAGTACTGCTATGCCATGATTCATTTGTTTAAAATTCATCGTAACCACGAAGTCTTTACTGGAGAACTCTGGAAGAGAAAACTAGGGCATCAGTTGGGTAGTCTAAGATATTTTTGGTTATTATAGACTTGAATACAATATTATTACCCTAGGAGGGCCCAATGGGGACACCTTCAAATCATTTTTTAGAGAGACATAGTTCTTTTGCATATTTGTTAAAGGATAAATCTCCATCAAAGTCTGAAGAAGCACAAAAAACTGTATTAAAAATGCTCTTTAAGGCTGCTGGAAATAGATCAACATCTCAATGAGTTAATGGATACTTGCCACATTTAGAATAAAGACCAAAGCTTATAATTGAGCAAAGTATGGTCAAAGAAATAGATTTATATAGAGCCAATCATGATTTGATCTATAAATTCATGGGTATTTACCCTACCCTAAATTTTTTGAATTCCTGGATCCGAAAAAAATGGGAGCCTCTTGGTGAGTATTCTTTGTGGTTTATTAGAAATGAGTATTTTATTGTTAGTTTTTCTTCACTTTCTGATAGAAATATGTCTTTTGAATCATAAAAGAGGAATCATGGTCTGGCAAGATTATTTGTTCAAACCTAGAGAGTAGGATTTGATCCTTGAATTGAATCCATTGTTGTCCCTATTTGGATCCATTTGTATGCACTTCCAATGGATTTTTAGAGTAAGCAAGTATTGGAAATTATTAACAATTTCCTTGGAATATATTTGGGTGTTTCCAATGACACAATGGAAGGAAACACAGTTGTTTATGCAAGATTATGTGTGGAAATTGTCAAGGATATCCTTGTTCTCCCTATCTATTTTTCATATTGGTTGAAGGCTTGGGTAGACTCATGTTGATGAGAAGACAATAAGGTTCACTAATAGGTATCAAGGTGGGTGAGGAATTTTTCATTCACCTACAGTTTATGGTTGAAACATGATTGGTGGGAGTGTCCAACTTCAAGGAAGCAAGAATGATTAGAGATACACTTAATTTCAATCTTAGGGCTACAAACCAAGTCATCAATGATAAAAAAAAAACAAAGTGGCCTTTTCAAATATTTATCAAAGGCTTCAGGATAGCATTTTAGAGATCTTAGGATTCACAAGGACTTCTCTTCCAGTGGTACACTTTGGGGTCCCTTTGCATTTTAAAAAACTAAAAATAGATATCTAGAGGAATATTTTGGACTGTATCAAGGAAATAATTAATCATTAGTCTCACAAATGGTTAAGCTATGGGGGTAGATTAATTTTTTTATAGTGAGTCATTCAGGCCATGCCAATTTATAAATTTTCTATCTTTGCTGCCCCACATACCATATGGAAAGAGTTGGACAATATGGCTGGAAAATATTTATGGGATGGAGTAAAGAAGAGAGGAAATGGGCCTTAGTAGATTGGTATAAAGTAATCCAAACTAAGGTAAAAGGAGGTTTGGGACTAAGAATATCAAAGCTAAATAATAAATCTTTGGCTTGAAAGCTTTAATGGAGGTGGATTTCCCAACCAACTTCTTTATTCAGTAGAATTTAAACTAGTAAATACATGGGACAGAAAAACCCAAATGAGGTGGGTCATTTTCCTTTGGATGGTAATGGATCCTTAGTGTGGCTGGATCTTAAGTTAAGATATTAGGTAGTGAAATATGGATTATTTTGGAAAGTGGGGATAGGTGAGAAGACATGATTTTGGATAGATTTATGGGATCTATAGACACTAAAATCGTGTCAATCCGATTAGATGACCAAGACATTGTTCAATTTGATACCAAATGGCCCCCTTTGGTAACCATTAGAGGTTACATAGTGGTCCTAACCACTTTTGGGAGTTCCTACCCCACTTTTGGGATGTTTTGGACCATGTAGGCATGGTCATCCCACCCTGGGATGACCATATTTCATGGTCATCACACCCAAGGACAACCACCAGCAGTCATCCTTGGGTGGGACGACCATGGTATTTAACCCTCAAAAAGTCAAAATTAGGCCAAATGGCATCCAAAAACTACCATTTAACCTGCCTATTCAAGCATGCTAGTGAGAGGGTGTGTAACTTTCATGACACATTTTAGATTGGAGGCCAAAAAGGGATATTACTTCCTCCTCCAATGCATGGCGACCTTTGGGAAAAATGGTGACCCTTGCCTCACATGGCCTCATATGACCATTTTCCCATATGCCCTCTTGGGGTATAAAGTGGATCAATTCCAACCAAATTCAAAGGGAGGAGTCTTTGCATATTTCACCACGGAGTGCTACCAAGATTTTCCCTCACTTTATTGTGCATTTTCCCTTGAGATCTCCATCGAGTGAAGGAGGTTTTCAAGTTGTTACAAAATGCATAATTTGTTTACAAAACACATCTATCTGAGTGAATCCTATCCCTAAATTTATCAAAAATACCCCTAAGAGTGTTTTGGACCAATTCTTGGAGGTATTGCTGGTAGAAAACCATGAGATTTGGTGGCCATCCCATTCTAGGGTGGCCCCAAAATTGTGACAATCCTAACTGTCATACCCTATTATGGCCACAAATTAGAACATTATTTTATTACTATTTTTTTAGGGATGAGTGGCTAATTTCAATCCCTCCAGATTTGACACCCATCATGACTAAAATATTGGTAGAAATATTTATCACAAGTAGATATGAGGAGGATGAATTAGCTTGGGGCTGTGGGAGCCTTGGTTTCTACACAGTGAAGGATGGATATGATAATATCCTTCTAGAGCCTCCTCCTCATGCATATCAGGTTGAGGATTGGAGAAATATTTGACAGTATAAGGGTTGATCAAAACTAAAATTTTTTGCCTAGTAGTTCATGCATAATAGAATTCTTACTTTTGATAATCTCATATGTAGGGGAATCATTGGTCCTACTCAATGTGTTTTATGCTACAAGAGTGAGGAAACAACTCATCACTTGATGTTTGAGTGCCCATTCACATGCCATATCTAGGAGAGATGGTTTTTATATTATAAAATTCGATTTAATGGTGATTTGAATAGGATTAATATTTGGGAAAGATGGAAGAGGGGTAGATTTAAACCTAATGCTCTTTGTATTTATTGGGAGCTTGGATTAAACTTCATTTTGTGGTAAGTGTGGTTGGAGAGAAATGGCAAATTTTTTAGAGAAATCTTTTCATATTTAGATGGATTTTAGGAGGTCATTTGGAGAAAATTTACAAAAACTGTGGCAGTGTATGCTAAAGAGGAAACTTAGGTTGTTATAGGGATAATGGAGAAGGAATTTGAAGTGCAAGAGGGGTAGAAAAGAGCTATTTGGAAACCACCCCAAAAGGTTGGATGAAAATTAATACTAATGGAGCTACAAAAGGCAATCTGGATAGAGATGGAATTGGAGTGGTTTAACGAAATCATGTTGGAACAATGCTTTATTGGAAACTGCAAGGCTTGGTAAGGGCCATAAAAAATGAAGCGGAAGCCTTACCTATCAAATCCGCTTCTATTTGGGTAATTAAATAAGATTATAGGAGGATAATCCTAGAATCATATTCTCAAATAATGGTTGGAGCTCTAGATTTCATGGGGAACTATTCTTTGAAGAAATGGAAGTTGAGGATTCTTGTAACTCAAATTAAAGAATTTTGGAGGAAATTAGATGATGTGATTCCAATTTATGTGAGTAGAGATCTAAATAAAGTGGTAGACTTCTTGGTTAATATGGGCACTGAGAAGGATTTAGGGGTTCAATTGTACATTGACATGGCTATTGAGGATGAGATGATTAGGCAGGTTGGTGAGCAAATCCAGTGTTTAGCTAATTTGGACAACCATACCAAAAATATGGTTTAGAATATCCACTATAATAAGGGCTTCACATACTATTATTTTATCTATTGTTGAAGACTTTACAACATGTCCCTCCACAAATTATTCACAATTTTTTTAAAGCCATGTTAATATGCTCACAACTCCTATTATGTATTATTTTCCATGTAGTCAATGATAAATATAGCTATGCATCAATGAACTTTATAAGGGTTTTTGTATCAACCACTAGAAGTGTTGTTGGTAAACATTTCTTAGAGGATTGAAATGTAAGACATAATAAAAAAAATCTAAAGGTGAGATACAGTCATATCCACATGCCACTCGTTTTAGAAATTAAACCATATTTTACTTGGTAGATCTCTAATTTTTTTTATATTTTGAGCTAATTACCAAATTTTGAAGTACCCAAATTTATTACCGATGGTTGTAGTTGTTTAAAAATTCTATTTGCTCCATGATTTTACAATAAATGTGTTAGAATGTTGGTGATCATTTCCCTCCTATTACCAGCTATATATATGAGTAGCTAGTATAATATATGTAGACCAAGAAACATTGAAGGGAAAATGTTGAAAAGCAAGAAGTTGAAGTTGTAACCTTTAGAAAACTTTTATGTGGATCTAATCTACAATAGGGAAGAATAAGTTGCTAATGTGTGTGCAACACTTATGGAGTAAAAATTTTCTAATGTAAAGCTTTTGTTTATTACTATAAAATTGTAGCAGTTTTGAAAAGGCTAATATAAGAAATATATCTACGTATTTGTGCATTAGGTTAAATCCTTTGTGAGTATTGGATTTCAAGTGAATTTTGAGTGTTGAATTAACTAAATGTGGAAAGGTTTATTCATATTTTTAATTTTTCCCTTCAACGTCTCAATTCCACATGAGTTAGACCAAAATACAACAATTATGATTTTTAGCAAATATTCAAATTCTACCAAAAATCATAATTCTAAAAGTTTGGCCTAAGTCAATGTGCTTGTGTGTTTCCATGGAATTGAGCTTAGCACGGTTTCATGTCATTATTTGTAAATTGAGTTGATTCCCAATTGCGGTCCACTCTAGTTTAAGTTGAGTTGAGCATGATTTCACATCACTCCTATGTAATGTGAGTTGAGCATGATTCCACTCCACTCCCATGTAAGCTTAGTTCATTTCAATTCTACACCATTCCATGTAATATTGAGTTGAGCACGGTTCCATACCCCTTATGCATCGAAAATAATGCAACTTAATTTAAGTCACGGTTCTATGCAAATACATGGCTACATGAAAATTTTTCATTAAAGCTCTTGAGAAGCCTTGATTTTAGGCCAACCTATCCACTTGTATTTCAAATTGGTATCAGATCCAATACCATTAGTGGAATTTTAAATAGCTATAGAAGTAATGGCTATGAATCCAGTAGCAATTCATTTAAATTACATATCCCATGATTCAATGGTAAGAATTATGATTACTAAAGCATCCAAAGGAAGATATTATTTGAATCTCAAGAGCTATGGGATCTAGTGGAGAATGGTTATCCAGAAAACACAAATGTAGTAGTATTGAATGCTTTCTTAAGTGAAGCTAGATTTATTGAAGGAGAATCAGAAGAAGGACCAAAAGGTATTATTTGACATAATGCAAGTAGTTGAGGAGACCATTTTCCTAAGAATTGCAGCAGTAACCAAATCAAATGAGGTATGGGAAATTTTAGCCAGCTCATTCCAAGGGACCAATAAAGTGGAGTTGGTGAAGTTGCAGATGTTGAGAAGCAAGTTCAAAAATTTATAGATGAGTGAATCAGAGTCCATGAGTAAATTTTTTACCCACACAATGGGTATCATCAACTAGTTGATGGTGAATGGCGATAATAATAAAAACCAAAGAACAGTGGAGAAAATAGTAAGAATCCTACCAGCAATTTTTTAATCAATAGTGATAGCAATTGAAGATTCAAGGGATCTAACAACCCTTTTAATTAGATGATCTCAAGGATTCTATGTAAACACATGAGCATAGGTTGAACTAGTCATATCAGTACTCATTGGAGTAAGCTTTTAAGATGCAGGTCTCATTTTGAGATAATAGTAGAAGAGAAGAGTCCCACCAAGCAACCTTAAGTTCTTAAGGAGGAAGAGGATAGAATAATAGAGGTAGATGTGGGAGAGTACATAAGAGAGGAGGAAGGTCAAATTCCAATGAAGGATAGACTAGCTGAAATTTCCATCAAGTAGGAGGAAGAGGCAACAACAAAAATCAACAAGGAGGATCAAATCAAAGGTATGATAAATCAAATGTCCAATATTATTACTGTAATAATTTTGGCCATTATATTATGAGTGTAGAAATAAGTTGGCCAAGGAAAATAAGTAGTAAGCCCACTATACAAATGAAAATGAAAATGTAGAAAATAGAGATGTATGTGGGTCTATGATGTTAACTTGTAGCACTGATGAAGAAATCTAAAAGAATATTTGGTATCTTGATAGTGGGTGCAGTAACCACATGTCTGGGAATAAACAAATATTCTCACAATTAGATGAAATCATCAAATCTGTGGTGAATATGGGAAATAACAAGAAGGTATCTACCATAGATAAAGGGAGGATCATAATATGCACCAGTAAATGTGAAAGAAGGCACATTTTTGATGTGTATTATGTGCATAGGTTGAAACATAATTTGTTAAGCATTGGACAAATTGTGCAAAAGCGGTACACTATGCAATGTAAAAATTGAGCTTGCATCATTCGATACAAAGAGAATGAGCTCATAGAAAATGTATCCATGATAAAGAACAATATGTTTTCTCTACAAATCCAAAATAAAATGTTGCTTACATTTAGTGCAGATGTGAAAAATGGTATATGGTTGTGACATCTCATATTTGATCACTTAAGTTTCATTGGCTCAAACCTGCTGCACAAGAAATAAATGGTGAGGGGATTACCTCTCATAGAGCAACCCAATCAAGTATGTGAAGGTTACCTAGTAGGAAAACAACATAAGGATGCATTCCCTATAGGATAGTCATGGAGAGCTTCACCATTGGAGCTGGTACATTCATATATTTGTGGCCCTATGCAAACAAGTTCATTTGCCAATAATAAACATTTTATAACATTCATAGATGATTTTAGTTGGAGGACATGGGTATATCCCATCAAATAGAAGTTAGAATATTTTGAAAAATTTGAGTCCAGATCCATGGTTGAAAAACAAAGTGGCTATTATGTGAAGACCCTTAGACATATAGAGGAGGTGAGTACATCTCACATAAATTCCATATATTTTTTAAAACATATGGAATTAGAATGCAATTTGCAAGTAGATACTCACAACATCAAAATGATATTGTAGAGAGGAATAATAGAAAAATAATGGATATGGTAAGGAGTATGCTAAAGGCAAAGGGATCACACATGATTTCTGGGTAGAAGCTATAAATTGTACAATTTGTCTATTGAATAGGTGTCCCATGAAGAGTGTGAAGGACAAGATCCTTCAAAAATCATGGAGCAACTAGAAGTTGAGTGTTTCTCATTTAAATTTTTTTATGTGTATAGCATATGCACATATTCTAGTTGAGAAGAGAAGAACATTGTATGACAAGGCAAAAAAATGCATCTTTATTGGTTATAGTGAAGAATCAAAGACTTATAGGTTGTATAACCCTATCACAAAGAAGCTAATTATAAGCTAAGATATAAAGTTCATGGAAGATGAAGCTTGGAACTGGGAATCAAATATTGGTCAGCAAGAGCTAGCAAATATTGAGTGAAGAATTGAATGGAGATAACATGCATCAACCTATAGCTTCAATTAGTAGTACCAATGTCAATAGCAACATTGCCTCATCATCAAGGTCATCTCTACTTGCAAGAATTATCTCCAAAATGAGAACACCAACAAAGAAAAGGAGCTTGCAATACATATATGAGATAACTAGAAATGAAATAGAAGAAGAACATTCTAAGTTTAATTTATTTTCTAAGTGTGATACAATATCATTTGGAGATGCAATCAAGAATAGAACATGGGTGAAAGCTATGGATGATGAGATAGAAGCCATAAAGAAAATTAAATCTAAGAATTAATGGATCTTCCAGTAGGTAAGAAGACCATTGGAGTGAAATGGGTATAAAAAACTAAGCTTAATGCCCAAGGTGATGTTAAAACATATAAAGCTAGATTTTTTGCAAAAAGTTATATGCATAATTCAAGGATTGACTATCATGAGGTGTATGCACCTGCAACAAGAATTGACATAGTAAGAATAATTTTAGCATTGACAACCCAAAAGGGTTGAATATTTACTAGATGGATATCAATTCTACCTTCCAAAATGAAGTGCTAGAATAAGAGGTTTACATAGATCAACAACCTAGCTATGAAGTATAAGGGCAATAAGGAATGGTCTTGAAATTGAAGAAAGCCTTGTATAGGTTGAAGCAAGCACCCAAGGCTTGGTATAGCTGCATTGATGCATATTTTCAAGAGAATGGGTTCATCAAATTCCCATATGAGCACACTCTCTACATAAAGATAAATGAAGAGGGAGAGATGATAATAGTCTACTTGTATGTAGATAATCTAATTTATACTGGCAATAGAAATATGCTATTTGAGTAGTTTAGAAATGCCATGAAGTAGGAGTTTGAGATGATGGATTTAGGCCTGATGAAATATTTTCTTGGTATTGAAGTTACCCAATATATAGATGGTATATTCATATCTTAAGAAAAGTATGCAAAATATGTCTTGAAGAGGTTTAGAATGGAGGATAGCAAACCAACAACCATGATAGTTGCAATAGGCGTAAAATTGAGAAAGATATTACAACATTTTTTATCCAACATTCTACAAAATATTAGTTGGAAGCCTTATGTATTTAATAGCAACCAGATCAAACTTCATGTTTATAGTGAGTTAGATTAGTACATTTATGGAGGTACTAAAGAACACTCACTTGCAAGTAGGTAAAAGAATTTTGTGGTACGTTAATGGGACCAAATACCATAGAATCTACTATGCAAGAAAATCCCAGCTTGAGCTTGTTGGCTACACAGATAGTTATTGGGATGGCAATTGTTAGAGTATATTACATTATTTGGTACATACCAATATACCACCTTGGGTAAATTATGAAATTAGGATTTTATCTTAGATTAAGGTTTGGGTGGTTACTTCATACAATAAAATAAATACTTAAGTGTTATAATGTGCAATGATGTAAATATATATGTAGTCCACATGTACATGAGTCATAGAATAAGGTAGATGAAGATTCATGAGCCAAGGAAACATATCTTCCTATATATGTCTTTGAGGTAGTAGTAGAGAGTGTGAGAAAATATAGATAAGAGTGAGTGTATAGAGAATAGTGAGTATAGAGGATACATACAATGTAGATATTTTCAAACAATTTATGAAGTGTTTATGTCCTCGATTATATTGCATTGTACTATTTTTCATAAGCTTTCATTAATGGCATTTTTTTGAGTTATTGCAAAAGTTTCTATTATATTTTTCTTACAAATTATAGTGCCATTAATATATACTTATTTTAGCTTATTTATTTTACATATTGTGGTTGCATTTCCTTTAATATACGATATTCAAAATCAAATAGTGGTATCAGAGCCATGGTAGATCGATAGGAAATAGTGAGAGATCCATAATAGAGATTGAGAGAAAATCATAAATCTCATTTTTAGAAATTTTAAAAATTGTAGTTTGTTGAAGTCTTTCCATAGAGTTGCAAAAAAACTCATGAAGACTAGGACTCAACAATGATTCCACCAGATTGACAAATGAACTAGTGAATATTTGTTATCTCTAGATTTAAAGTTTCTTCCATTATAGTTTCTAATATTTTGTTGTAGAAAAAGGAGATTCAAATAAAGTAGACTAGGAATATCTTCTTTGGATTCAATCTAGTACCTGAAGCAACAAATGAAAGAAGTGAAGGTTTCACAAACTTGAGGAAAAGGTCCTATTGTTGACCTACATATTACAGAAGAGAGAAAATATTAGATAAGACTTACTATAAATTGAAGGAAAAAGAGATTCTAGAAAATAGTCTAGGAGAATATTTAAGGTTGGTGATCTCAATTGATGACTATATGTTGAGTGGAAATTTTTTCCAATTGCAAAATACCCATCACAGTTAGGATTTTCAAATGAAAACCATCTCTTGTAAGGAAATAAATATTTCTCATAGGTTTCATTCACTTAATGTGTGTTTATGGATTATAAAATGCATCAAATAAGTGCTTAGAATACCTTAGTGATTTACAAATACCTATTAACAAGGGGCATGTGTTGGTAATATTTTATTATACTATGCAAGTGATTGTTCATGAAACTTAATAAAATGATGAGTGAATTGATTTTTATGTTGCTTTAAACATGAAAGAGAAATGATTCAAATGATTAACCTTAAAATGTAATAAACTTTGAACCCTTATAAGTTATCCCCCTTTGATGAATTACATAAAAGTTAACATTTATGTAAGTTCCAAAAAGCAACTAAATATAAAACCCTAATTATAAAGTTTTTAACTTTATAATATTAAAATTAGGGTTTTTATTTAATTTTAATTCTTATTCATCCAAATATAAAATTAAACTTGAATATCCGAATGGTGAATTAACATAAAAATAAACCCTAATTATAAGGTTTTGAACCTTGATAATATTGTAGTTAGGGTTTCTGTAATCAATAAAATTAACCCTAATTATAAGGTTTTGAACCTTTATAATATTGCAGTTAGGGTTTATGTAACCTTCCAACCAATGTAATGCTTATTCATCCAAACATCAATTAAATTAAATATTTGGAAAGTGAATAAACATTAAGACCCTAATTATAAAGTATCAACATTTATAATATGAATTAGGGCTTTATAATCTAAACTTTTAGAATTAAAATAAAATAAAAAGGGTAAAATAATGATAAAATAAAAGAAATTTTATGTTGTAGGCTATGAATTAATAAACTAAAACTTCTAACATTTAATCCTATTTATATGCATTATAAGTATCTCAATCCAATATAAATAAAATGCAATCTTCTATGGAAAATTTTAATTATTCAAAATAAATCAATTTTATTAACATCATAAAACACCTTAACGCATGCTTTAATATAATAAAAATTGATATATTTTCAAGATAAAACTTTACAGTGCCATATTCCAGAGTCTTTTTTAAACTTGGTCTTTTGCTCCCTGTAACCTACAAGTCTTTGCATTCGAAAGTCTCTTCAAATGTCCTCTTTCCCAATCCGTTCGACCTCCTATCCATAGAATACCGTCTCCTTTATGATTGAAAGGAATTCATTGTTTTTTTTTTAATTTCATTCTTTTAGTTCCTGAACCAACTTTGAAAACAAATTTGATAACTATCTCTTCCGATGAATTTTAATTTCTTCATGCATGCATTTGGTGTGATATTGTTACAATATTAATATATATCCCTTAAACATGATATAACTACCAATGCATGACCTTTCATAAAAATTTGACCACACTAAACTCCAAGTTTTATATAACTAGTTTTCCACTAGAGTCCATAGTCACCCATTAACATGATACTATGTAATTACTCAAAATTCAACACTGTATTTTCAATATCCAAAATAACCTACCACGAACCATAAAACTTCCAGTGATCATAATCTATCATTCCTTATAAAATTGTAGTCATCCATTAATGCCTCCGATTGACATCATCTTCATTGAAATGAACAAATTTATCTCGCGCACCTATTCATTTGGATATATATGTAAAACTCATAAAAATGCTGCATTTTTATTATCATCTCCATAATCATTGTGAAAAAACTCAAAAATCGATGAGGTAAAAACACAAACTCTAAATCGAGCAGACTACCATAAATAGGGAATGGAAATTTTTGGTGATACTCTAGTTGGTGATGGCCACAACAACTTTACATATATAAAAGTGTGCAACTTGCCAAAAATTTCCATTTTAAACCACTACTAATCCACCAAGATACCAAACACATTCATTCGACATATTTTTTCTCTTCGAAAATAAAATCGAAACCTGTAGCTTGATATTAAAATTTTACATAGTTGTGACTTTATTCTGTACTTAGTGAAACCATTTATCCTATAAATCTACTATCCTATGTGATGCAAAACAACAACCATCCTTTGTCCATAATATATTATTTGATAATTCATTTTAAAATTTGGAAGTCAATTTGACATAAGGCATCTGCATTCTATGATAGCTCCATATTGCTATCTATATTCTTGTTTGGCAGCATTATACAATCATAAGGAAGGAGCTTCTATTAATAAACATATAGCATGTTTGTTTGTGACCAATCCAAACGACCACTGTTGTAACTCTTCTATAGGATCCACCTTTACTGATCCAAAATTTGATACTTCCTACCACACAAAGCATTAATCCATCATCATGAATTCTCCTTCTTTGATGTGTCATCTTGCTATACTATCCAAGCCTTCAATACCAACAAATCGGTACAAGAAGAAAGTATAGAAACAAACATGTACTGATTGATTTGAATTCCTATCACTTTTATTTAGTTAAAGTACATTAATACCTCCTCAAAAAGGCCATGCTTGACATAAGCAAAGATCATGGCAGTCCATGCGACCATGTTACACAAGTCCTTTTGATCCAAAACTCTACGACCATCGCTAAGAATTTTGTATTCAATATAGATGATTAAAATGATGTTTCCCATAAATATGTTTGACATTGTATGTGATCGCATGATGTGCCCATGGATAAATTTGTCATGCTGCAAAGACTTTAGATTATCATAAGTATGGATAGGATATGTTTAGCATGGGTCATAATTCTTTTGATGATAGCTAAAATACCACTGCACATATTCATTGCATACATCAACAACATTCTATGTTTGTTGAAAAGAGCACCTATATTCTTGCAAATTCCATGTATCATTCGATGCATCATCTATTACTATCATTGGGAATAATTGATCATGATGACAATTCTTGTTCCCAGTAAACACCACTATGATGTATCCACTACGTCAACATTATAATTCCACCAATGCTATGCAATGTTCATCCCTATCCCTAATTAGACTTTCAACAATGTAACAAAACTTTTCACATCCCACATGCATAAGAGGTAAGCATGAGAAGATGTTTAAAATCATCAATGTGCGTGGATCTATTTGACTCAGCCATGGGCCCTTGGGGTACCTCAAACTCTATGCCGAACCACCTAACCTCCGAGAACTGTGCCACATTGACCATCAAACCGCTATCTAGATTTGTCTTAGAAATTATAACAATAGCCTCAACACCTACAAAAATAACAAAACAAAACCTTTTATTAATATTTCCATACAATATATTATATATTTTAAATAAATTTAAATATATTAAATTATAAACTTTTAAAATTTATAATTTAATATATTTAAATAATAAAACTTAAACATTTCTAAAATTTAAAATCTAAACCAACAAACATAAAATAACCTTATATTACAATTTTGAACAAAACAACAAAATAAACAAATCAATAACAAACATAAACAAAATTGAAGTGAACTAAAATAACATGAAATAACAAAAAAAACATGAGACAAAACTCCATTAGTGTCAATTAACTTTACCACATCAAAAATATAAACAAAAAAACCAACAAAACATACTAAATAAACTTCCAAAATTTCCAATTTTTTTTAGTGGGTCCCCAATTTTTGGGGTGTTGTCAATTGGTCACAACAAATGGTGACTCTTTTGGCAAATGTTCCTGAACATTTCAGAATTAAGAACCCAATTTTGAAATAAAAAAAATCCAAATATTATAAAAATTAGCATAAATAATATCCAAAGAATATGAATAGACAACTTCAATCTGGAATAATGAAATCATTTGCATCTGCTAGGTGTGTGCAGTGTGGTTCATTTTATATCCTCAAAACCATTCAGATTTCATAATCACTTTTGGAGTTAGGCTTATAAAATTTTCTTGTCAAACGTGCCTCTTTTCAAGACCTTGCTCTACTGCCAACCAGACATTTATATCCCTAGTAGAGGTTGATTGAATCATCCAAGTCTTAGATCCAAGTCTTAGATGAATTTTGATTTTATGTATGTTCTTTATTTTAGTCTAAACCTAGCTCCACTGCCAGTCAGGTGTCTATAGCCCTTGTAAAGGTTATCTAGACTGTGGTTAGTAATTTGACTTTACTTTCCATTGTATTTGCTTTGCTTAAATTTTATTCAAGCTTTATATCGCTTTTGCAAAATTCACCTACCACTTCGGTTAGAGATCAAGTAAGGCTAAAAATTGAGTTCATTGGATTTTCACCTTAATTTGCAAAACTGAATAATTTCATCCTTCAAGCATTCAAAGAATATTCCTTTAATGTGTTGCAATATTTGTGAAGCTTTTGCAAAATGATTTTAGGGTTCCAAATTTGACTATCTTGTTCCAAATTCACAAGGATATATACTAATCACCTCACTTTCCTTTTCTTCAAGTTTATTGTAACTATCACAACTACCTCAATGAAGCGGACAAAACAAAAACTTTTACGAAAGTTAGGCAACAAACAAGAAACATGAACTAAGATCCAAAATTTGACATAAGTCAATTTTATTACACACCAAAAATGAAAATAAACCAAAATTTCACCATGAAAACAATGAAGACAAACATACCAATGATAACTAACAAAATTCATAGAACCACAATCTATATCCATGCAAAACTAATAAGCAAGTAAGAAATTGCTCCCTAAACTTGAAAATACTAATGAACTCACAAAAAGAAAAATTTCATGAAACCAAAATTATGTACAAAATAAAACAAAAACACAAAACCCAAAAAACTATTTACAAAAATATACACTATATACAAGATGATTTCATATTTATGCTTTCACTTCCCTGGATCCCAAACATGATTGTCACACTGTAAAAGACATCTACTCTGATATGCATACCAGGTTTTATAGGAATTCACTAAAAATAAGATTAGGCCAAAAATAGAAACCCTCATTATGCCTAACTCATTTTGCCAATTTGATTCAATTACATTAGCAATACTATAGTGAAACTTCAACATATTGAACTGATAAGACTGATTGATTTTTAATTCTTTCTTGTCTATTCTTTAAAATACAATTTTCATAATTTAATTCATGCTTTAGAATTAGGCTTTCTTTTCCAAACATGAGGTCTTTCAAGGAGGAGCGAATTTCTAAATTTTTTGAAACCAATTCATTTTCCATGTTTTTATTCCAATTGAACTTGTACAATAATTTGCAAGTATCTAGGGTGTCTCCTAAACAAGAATCATTACAAGATTGAATCTTAGATTTAAAAATTATTTGTTTATGGACTTGATTCAAATTTTTAATCATATTTTATTTTGTTTTATTGATGGCAATAGAGTTAGGATTTGTTTCCAATTCCTTATTAACAACACTTGATATTTTGTTATCAAAATCATGAGCATATAAAGGAACCTCATACAACTTATTGCCAAGAATTTCCATCAATAACAAAAGCGAAGATTCTACCTTGTCATCCATAATCAACACATCATGAGTAGCATTTACCAAAATTTGGTGAGCTAGTGTAATTTCTTCTTTTTCTTCATGATATCCACATTGTCATATTGTAGCCCTTCATCTTCATTAACTACCTGCTTTTAAACAAAACAAAAATTAGGCACCTAGTTAAAAATATGTCCATGATTTTCAAACCATAAGTCTTGTCTATCTGAGGATGTGTCAAATAATACATCTCCCTAATCAACCACTTGAGTTGTTTCCAATACAACATTTTTATCATTTTAATGAATAGGAGTCAGTTATAATTCCTTTTTAACCATCAATGATATTTATTTATTTTAATCTCCAAGACAATCATGTGAATTTGTACCCGAATTTTCAGTAGTCAAGAGTAAAATAGAAGACTTTACCTCTTCCTCATTCATAACAAATGAGTCATAAGAAATATTTACCATTTCTTCATTTTCAATTTCAGCAAGGTGTTCAATAAATTCATCTTCAAAGTGATTCAATTTTGGAACCTTCTCTGTTTTTGCAATTGGCACGTCATTTTCTAATTGCATGGAAATTTTAAAATCTTCATTTGAGGTAGAATTTTCAACATCCTACATATCAAGTGAAATAGAAATTTCATCACCCAATTGTTGTAGGTGAGTTGGAGAGGAGAGGGCAATCCTCCAAGGGAGGTCCTAGGTTCAAATCTCCACCCTACCAAAAAGCTAAATTGGGTATCTAAAATCCAATTGATAATGTTGGTGCGAGCAGGGTCGAGTGCGACCCCTAGGTGACTTTGACGATGTAGAAGTCCCTGTTCGTGGTCTCTCAAACCAAGGCAGCTTCATAAGAGGTTTTTCACTTAAAAAAAATAGAAATTTCATCAGTAGGATTGTGATCAAATAATGATTCCTCATGTCTTTTTAAACAATTATAATAATGGTCATCTAGATCCATGGGATGAAACTCTATTGCATATTCCTCATAATTTCCAAGCTCTTCAAGAAACTCTTCTTTAAATTCACCTTCAACCACTTTTGTTGTCTCAAGGGTTTCGAGAGTGGAATCAATTCTTGTACTTTACTTTATAAAATTATCTTAATATTCCTTTATGAATAATGGCTCTAATCCCTTTTTAACCATCAATGATATTTCTTTTTTTTTAATCTCCAAGACAATCATGTGAATTTGTACCCGAATTTTCAGTAGTAAAGAGTAAAATAGAAGACTTTACCTCTTCCTCATTCATAAAAAATGAGTCATAAGAAATATTTACTATTTCTTCATTTTCAATTTCAGCAAAGTGTTCAATAAATTCATCTTCAAAGTGATTCAATTTTGGAACCTTCTATGTTTCTGCAATTGGCACGTTATTTTATAATTGCATGGAAATTTTAAAATCTTCTTTTGAGGTAGAATTTTCAACATCCTACATATCAAGTGAAATAGAAATTTCATCACCTAGGTGTTGTAGGTGAGTTGGAGAGGAGAGGGCAATCCTCCAAGGGAGGTCCTAGGTTCAAATATCCACCCTACCAAAAAGCTAAATTGGGTATCTAAAATCCAATTGATAATGTTGGTGTGGGCAGGGTCGGGTACAACCCCCAGGTGACTTTGACGATGTAGAACTCCCTGTTTGTGGTCTCTCAGACCAAGGCGGCTTCACAAGAGGTTTTTTGCTTAAAAAAAAAATAGAAATTTCATCAATACAATTGTGAGCAAATAATGATTCCTCATGTCTTTTTAAACAATTATAATAATGGTCATCTAGACCCGTGGGATGAAACTTTATTGCATAATTTCCAAGATCTTCAAGAAAATCTTCTTTAAATTCACCTTCAACCACTTTTTTTGGCTCAAGGGTTTCGAGAGTGGAATTAATTCTTGTACTTTACTTTATAAAATTATCTCAATATTCCTTTATGAATAATGGCTCTAATCCCTTTTTAACCATCAATGATATTTATTTAGTTGAATCTCCAAGACAATCATGTGAATTTGTACCCGAATTTTTAGTAGTAAAGAGTAAAATAGAAGACTTTACCTCTTCCTCATTCATAACAAATGAGTCATAAGAAATATTTACCATTTCTTCATTTTCAATTTCAGCAAGGTGTTCAATAAATTCATCTTCAAAGTGATTCAATTTTGGAACCTTCTCTGTTTCTGCAATTGGCACGTCATTTTCTAATTGCATGGAAATTTTAAAATCTTCATTTGAGGTAGAATTTTCAACATCCTACATATCAAGTGAAATAGAAATTTCATAACCCAGGTGTTGTAGGTGAGTTGGAGAGGAGAGGGCAATCCTCAAAAGGAGGTCCTAGGTTCAAATCTCCACCCTACCAAAAAGCTAAATTGGGTATCTAAAATCCAATTGATAATTTTGGTGCGGGCAGGGTCGGGTGCGACCCTCGGGTGAATTTGACGGTGTAGAATTTCTTGTTCGTGGTCTCTCAGACCAAGACAACTTCGCAAGAGGTTTTTCGCTTAAAAAAAAATAGAAATTTCATCAGTAGGATTGTGAGCAAATAATAATTTCTCATGTATTTTTAAATAATTATAATAATGGTCATCTAGACCCGTGGGATGAAACTCTATTGCATATTCCTCATAATTTCCAGCTCTTCAAGAAACTCTTCTTTAAATTCACCTTCAACCACTTTTGTTGGCTCAAGGGTTTCGAGAGTGGAATAAATTCTTGTACTTTACTTTATAAAATTATCTCAATCTTCCTTTATGAATAATGGCTCTATTCCATTTATTTATAAAGGCTCACATGCTTCTAAAACTGATTTAATTTTTACATCTTGATGATCCAATTTATCACAAACCTCACTGGTGGATGTTGGTTTTGAAACTTGCACTTCCTCTTGGATAATATCTAGGGTGGTTGTGAAATTTAGACATTCAACTTCATTCCATTAATTGTTCACATTAGACATTATTTATTTAATTGTTTTCAATCATTACTTCATTCCAAAAATTTACATGTTGAACATTATGAATGATCCAAAATAATATTTTCTTTATCAAATCCTCACTAGTCTTAAGAACTACTAAAATGGGAGAACATTTGGTAGGAATTTGATAGCGAACAAGGTCTTCAAGATTTTTGTTCTCAGCATATTTAGCACGGAGATTATTGGCCCAAAGAGCATTGGGGTTATGCAACATCCTCTAATATAATTTAGCAGCTAAAGCTTTGTTGTTATTAATTGAAGACCAGAATCCTAACCCCATTTCACTCTTAGGAAGACATAAAGTATCCCATTTCACCAAGGACATTTTCTTTTCTCTTTAATTAGAATACCATCTCCTTAATGATTGAAAATAATTCATCTTTTTTTTTTTTTTTCATTCTTTCAGTTCCTGAACCGACTTTGAAAACATATTTTATAACTCTCTTCCAACAAATTTTAATTTCTTCATAGATGCATTTGGTGTGATATTGTTACAATATTAATATATATCCCTTAAACATGATATAACTACCAATGCATGACCTTTCGTAAATATTTGACCACACTAAACTCAAGTTTTATATAACTAGTTTTCCACTAGAGTCCATAGTCACCCATTAACATGATACTATGTAATTCCTCAAACTTCAACACTGTATTTTCAATATCCAAAATAACCTGCCACGAACCATGAAACTTCCAGTGATCATGATCTATCAATCCTTATAAAATTGTAGTCATCCATTAATACCTCTAATTAACATCGTCTTCATTTAAATGAATAAATTTATCTCGCACACCTATCCTTTTAGACATCTATGTAAAAACTCATAACAATGCTACTTTTTTATTATCATCTCCATAATCGTTGTGAAAAAAACTTAAAAATTTGCGGTGTCAAAACACAAACGCTAAATCGGGTAGACTAAAAAAAAGAAAAAGAAGAATGGTAATTCTCGATGATACTCCATTTGGTGATGACCACATGGCAACTTTACATGTCCAACAACGCGTAACTTCCCATTACTACCCATTTTAAAACATTGCTAATCTAACAAGATACCAAACACATTCATATAGAAGATTTGTTCTCTTGGAAAACGAAATTGAAACCTGTAGCTTGGTATTAAAATTTTGCATAGTCGTGACTTTTTATTCTGTAATTAATGAAACTATGTCTAATGTATATCTACTATCCCAAGAGATGTAAAAGAACAACCATTCTTCGTACATAATATATTAATTGAAAATTCATTTAATATTTGGAAATCAATTTGAAAGAAGGCATTTGCATTCTATGATAGCTCCATATTGCTATCTACATTCTCGTTGGGTAGTGTTAAACAATCGTAAGGAAGGATTTTCTGTTAATAAACCTTCAACATATCCATCTATGATCAATCCAAACATCCACCGCTGTAACTTTTATATAGGATCCACCTTTGCTGATCCACAATTTGCTTCTACCTACCACACAAAGCATTAATCCATAATTATGAATTATCCTTCTTTGATGTGTCATCTCGCTATACTATCCAAGCCTTCAATACCTACAAATCAGTACAAGCAGAAAGTACAACGACAAACTTGTACTGATTGAGTTGAATTCCTATCATTTTCATTTAGTTAAAGTGCATTAACATATCCTCACAAAGGCCATGCTTTGCATAAGCGAAGATCATGGTAGTCTATGTGACCATGTTACGTAGGTCCATTTGATCCAAAACTCTACGACAATCGCTAAGAATTTTGTATTCAATATAGATGATGAAAATGGTGTTTCCCAGAAATATGTTTGACATTGTACGTGATCGCATGATGTGACCATGGACAAATTTGTCATGTTGTAAAGACTTTAGATTAGCATAAGGTTGTATGGATAGGATATGTTCAACATGGGTCATATTCACCAATGCACGTATTCACCGCATACATCAGTGACATTCTATGTTTGTTGAAAAGAGCACATATATTCCTACAATTCCATGTATCATCTGATGCATCATCTATTACTATCATTGGAAAGAATTGATGATGATGTATCCACTCCATCAAAACTGTAATTCCACTAATTTTGTGTAGTGTTCATGCCTGTCCCCAATTAGAATTTCAGCAATATAACAAAACTTTTCATATCCCACATGCATCAGAGGTAAGCATGAGAAGATATTTAATATCATCAATGTGCGGGGAGCCATTTGACTCAGCCATGGGCCCTTGGGGTGCCTCGAACTCTATTCCCAACCACTTGACCTCTAAAAATTATGCCATGTTGACCATTGAACCATTGTCCAGGTTTGTCTCGGTAATTGTACCAATAGCCTCAACACCTGCAAAAAGAACAAAACAAGACCTTTTCATTAATATTTTCATACAATATAATTATATATTTTAAATTAATTTAAATATATTAAATTATAAACATTTAAATCTTTATAATTTAATATATTTAAATAATTTAACTTCTTACACATTTTTAAAATTTAAAATCTAAACCAACAAGCGTAAAATAACCTAATATTACAATTTTGAATAAAACAATAAAATAAACAAAACAATAACAAACATAAATAAAATTGAAATGAACTAAAATAACATGATATAAAACTCCATTAGTGTCAACTAACTTTACCACATCAAAAAGATAAACAAAAATACCAACAAAACATAATAAATAAACTTCCAAAATTTTCAAATTTTTTTAGTAGGCCCCGAATTTTTGGGGCATTGTGAATTGGTCACAATACTATAGATTGTAGATTGAAGGAGAAGGAGATAATAGCTCAAGAATATGAAGAGACACACAAGAGGTCCCATTGAAGAAGTTCCAGTTTTAGAAGATTGAAGATAGAGAAGGACTAGCAAAGATCCAGTTATAGACATAAGAAGCAACAAATTCAAGAGATCAAGGAGGGTCTCATTGAAGTTTTAAAAATAAGACTTAAAAAATTCAAGATAGAAGACCCTAAAGAAGATGTCTTAGAAATAAAGTGAAGGACATTGAAGTATTTTAGGAGAAGTACATTGGAGAAGAGTTTAGTAGAACTCATTGGAGAAATTTACTAGCAAGGAGAAGTTCTTGATAAAGGAGGATTTGGGGTAATTTTTGCCATCAAGAAAAAATCCTAAAAGGAGAAGGATTTGAAAAGGAGTTATCCAAATATTGAAGGAGAATAGTGGAGACCTCAAGAGAGTCAAAATATTTAGAAGAAGACCACTAGATAGGCCAAGGTCAAAGTCAGAATTTGACAAGGAGGTTAAAGGAGAAAGGAGATAGAAGAAGCCACCATATCTGAGAGATTTGAAGATTACCATTAAAGGCTTGAAGCTTATTTTAGAATAAGGAGTTTATTGATTTTATAGTAGAAAATTGAAGGTCTCTAGAAGAAAATTTTCAACTACAATTTGGAGGAGTTTCCTACCAAATTAGGGAGATTAAGGGATAACACTTTGGACAATAAGTTAGCTATGTTAGAATCCAAAATTTTTAGAGTTATGAGCAACAATTTGGGCAGCATTAGTAGTTGCTAAGTTTCAAAGTTCAAGGGAGAATCTGAAGGAGAGTTAAAACCACCAAACTACATTTTTAGATGACACATTAGATGAGTTACAAAGTTGTGAATTAGTGAGTTAAAGAGCTATTTTGGACAGCATATAAGATCTATGATTTCATCCAATAAAGGGCAGAAATTTGGTGAATCTAATCACCAAGAAATACATCATCTATAGAGGTCATAAAGGTAAGCAACTTAGGTGCAAAAGGTTCATTATTTGAACACTTATATTTGGTTCATTATTAAGTTTCATTAAGCACCATATTAGAGTTTAAAAGTTGCAAGGAGAAGGTTTCATATTAAAGTCTTCAAGGGAGTGCAAAAGATAGTTTCTTATAAGGTCAAAACCTACACATAAAAATAGGAGTTAGATGCATTTCAAGATAATTAAAAATATCAACTTGTTAACTATTAGAAGCAAAAAAGACTCTATTTTAAAGCATAGAATTTAATGCAAGATTCAATTTATTTTTAAGAGTTCATTAAAAGGAGCAATAAGGAGTAATTACTAGTGCTTTATACTAGTTACTCTTAAAAATTATTAAATGTGCATTTAGTATTAAGTTAAGGAGGAAAATTAGTGCACAAGAAGGATTAAGTTGGAGTGTCCAAAGATTCCATTAAGCACAATAAACTTTCAGTATATCTTGGTGTAGAAAAACCACCAAAAGAAACCTATAATGGCCATAACTTAGTGAAGGAAGCTAACATGCCCAATTCAAAAATACAAATACAAAGGAGACTAGGAAAGTCTCAAATTTAGGTGTAACTAGGGAATCCTACCTTAGTTTATTACAGAGTTATTTTAGCCTAGTTAAGCACCACATTTGTATTCTACTTTGTATCAAATGGAGATAAATTTTGAGTGTTTGAAAGAAACCAACGTAGTGCATGTTTTCATTCTATTAGTGGCAACCATTTTCAAGGATAAAGCACAAGCTAATGTGCTAAGGAGTAGAGCCATATAAAGGGCTCAATACCCTTCATGTCAAACTATCAAAGGATAAAATTTTGGTGCTACAGTCACACAAAATTAGCACCACAACAAAGGACACTTCTCATGATGAAAAACTTGTATCAAGGAGGATAGCAAGGTAAGCTATAGCATCAACATTGTAAGTTGGAATATAACGCGTTATAGTTGGTAAAGATAAGGTGTAGAGAATAATATCAATAGTTACCCAAGCAATAGAAGAACATGAACAACCATATTCATTGAGGAAGCCATCTATATTGGAGAAAAGTCATCGTGCACCTTGCTATCATAAAGAAATCAAACAAACTTAAAAAATAGGTTGGAAATAATAGGTATTAAGAGAGCATCAAAGGAATACATACGTTGAATATTTGGTTGCATGCAAGGGAAGGTTCTTCCACTTGCCATATCAACATAAGGTATCTTGTGCCACTTGGTAAAAATAAAGAAATAATGTACCCATATCTATATAACGTCTG
The DNA here is from genome assembly GCA_028583015.1 of Wollemia nobilis. Lineage (NCBI taxonomy): Eukaryota > Viridiplantae > Streptophyta > Pinopsida > Araucariales > Araucariaceae > Wollemia > Wollemia nobilis. Next base: position 322,305 of record JAQPPZ010013509.1, on the reverse strand, counting down.
TGCTAAAGGAGTACAACACTCATATCTACGTAATGCCTATGCTAATAGAGGAGAGTGCCCAGGTTGGAGTAATGTTTCAAAGAGGAATAAAAAATTATTGATTCAACACAACATAAGGTATGAACCACCTATTTCAATATCTCCAAATGTTGTAACTACCCAACATAGAGTAACATATATTCTTAAGCAATATTAGTGTCACTTGGCATATGTGCCAAATGGAGATGAGGTATTAATACTTATAGATAGAAGAGCGCATATATCTAAGTGTAGAGAGGTCAAGGTAAATTGAAGGAAGGAAGAAGACTCTCATAGAAGGTTCCCATTGAATATAGAGCATTACTTGATCACTATCATATGTCATAGATAAGTAGATACAATGCCTAGATTGGATAGAGGAGTCAAAGCAAGTGTTAATCACCTCATGCATTCAACCTTACAAAAAGTTATAATTTTTATGATTTAATATTTACCTTATTTTAGTATAAGAAGTTATAAGGCACATTACATAAAGTTGATTTTATTGGATATATAAGCAAATATGAACCTTAGAACTTGATAGCAAATCAAAACAAGGAGTTTATATCCTTAAGTGGTATTTCAAAAGTACATTAGTTGAAATACAAATATCATAATATTTACAAATAATCAAAGTAGGATATATAAGATTTTTTTACCTTAGAAAAATTGAAGTATTATTCTTTTGCAAATATTAACTTTTTCTAAATTTCTAAAATTAGGGAGATATAAGGAGTGCTACATCAAACTTTAATTTATTAGAATTTAGAAAATTGAACCATTGAAAATTAAGGATAAAGAAGCAACATCATTGATTGCTTAAAAGATTTGGAATTTATTGGTTATACTTGTCTCATACTCTCATTAAAGGGATAAAAGGAATCCAACCATAGAGAACTTTATCAAATTTAAAAGTGCATATTTCAATACGGAGAAATAAGGTGAAATAGTAGTTGATACTTATATTACCATTGCCTTCAAAATAATAGGGAATCAACTCAGAAGAAAATATAATATATGCTAAGCACTTTATCGAAATTATAGCATACTCTAATAACTTGGGAGATATAAGGGATTCTACAAAACCTAATATTTGGAAAGGTTTTATCAAATTAGTTCTCATACCCTAAACTAGGGAGTCATAAGGTAGTCAACATCAAAGTTTTTTGAAATTCAAAACTTCCATCAAAGTTACTCCAATTACATGGGAATTAAAAGGTATTATATTCAAAGATTTGGAAAAACTAAATTCTTATAAAAATCGTTGAGTGAACATTAAGACATTTTAAAAAACATTGAGCTATAAGAAATTCTACTTCAAAGGTTAACCAAGAATAAACATGGATGAAATAGTGAGGAGTGTATAATGAGGAACTATTTCATGAGGTGGAATTTTACTCTCAAAACTTAATAGATACCTATGATTGATACAATTATTTGTCCGCGATAAAAAGGAAAATTTCTCATTATTCCTCAAAGAAGCTAAAGAAGGAAATTTAACATTAATTGGTTATCTGCATGAAGTCCTTTTCAAAGGTTGGTGGAATACATAAAAAATAGTTATATTCACATAAGAAGAATTTTTGATGATATATTTATCACTAATTGTTTTTAAACTTTTTTAAAACATAAAATAAACTAGAAATCGTAGTCAATAATATTATGATGGTAGACTAACTCATCATGAATAAGATATTTCACTATGAACAATGCAAATATGAAGAAGAAGAAGAATGAGGAAGAGAAAGCATGAAATAAGGAAACAAGATAAAGATACTCATCATGATACAAACATAGAGTATAATGAAGAAAGCTCAAAAGTTGAACCAAAAGAAGGACATGATCAAGTTAAAGAATATTTGAAAGACGAAGATCCAAATTGAAGACTAAAATATTCAATACCCAAATAATGTAATATAGGGGGTGTTAGAGTATATTACATTATTTAGTGCATGCCAATGTACCACCTTGGATTCATTATTAGATTAGGAGTTTATCTTAGATTAAGTTTTGGGTGGTTACTTCATACAATGTAATAAATGCACAAGTGTTAGCATGTGCAATGACGTAAATGTATGTGTAGTCCACATGTACATGAGTCATAGAATAAGGTAGATGAAGAGTCATAGGCCAAAGGGATATATCTTCCTATATATATATATATATGTCTTTGAGGTAGTAATAGAGTGTGAGAGAATATTGAGAAGAGTGAGTGTGTAGAGAATAGTGAGTATAGAGGATAGGTACAATGTAGATATTTTTAAATAATATATGGAGTGTTCATGTCCTCCATTATATTGCATTGTACTATTTTCGTAAGCTTCCATTAATGACATCTTTTTGAGTTATTGTAGAAGTTTTTGTTATATTTATCTTTCATATTATAGTGTCATTATTATATAGTTATCTTAGCTTACTTATTTTACATCTTGTGAATGCATTTCCTTTAATATACATCATCAAAAGCTAACAACAATATACATGATAGGAAGAGTGCTTTCGGCTATGCATTCCATCTTGGATTGTGTGTAGTTTCATGGTCACCAAAGAAGCAACCAATTGTTGAATTATCAATTGCTAATGTAGAGTCCATTGCTGCCACTTCAGTCATATGCCAGGCAGTTTGGCTGAGAAGAATTTTAGAAGAGCTGAATCATCAATCGGAAAGGGCAACAACAATATTTTGTGATAACAATTCTGCCATAGCATTATCAAAATATTCAATGTTTCATGGCAAGAGGAAACATATTGACATCCGGTATCATTTCATTACAGAAGTGGTGAAATATAATGAAATTGAGTTATTATATTGTAGGTCCCAATGAAGGTTACATCTTGACAAAACCTTTGAAGGAGGAAGATTTTAAAAGAATGAAGGAAATGTATGGTGTCAAAGTTTATGTGAAATCTAGTTTAAGGAAGGATGTTAGAAATTAAACCAAATTTCACTTGGCACATCTTTAATAGATTTTATCTTTCCCGCTAATCCCCAGATTTTAAAGTACCCAAATTTATTATCGATGATTGCAGTTGTTCAGTGATTCGGTTAGCACCATGCTTTTGTATTTAATGTATGTAAGAATGCAGGTGAGATTTTTTTTCCTATTTCCAACTATGTATGAACAGTTGGTATCATATGTGTAGACCAATAAATGTTGAAGGACTAATATTAAAAAGCAAGAAGTTAAAACTGCCGCCTTCAGAAAACTTTTATGTGGATCTAACCTGCAATAGCGGAGACAAAGCTGCAGATATGTATGTAACGCTTCTGGAGTAGGAAGCATCTGATGTAAAGCTTTTGTTTATTACTGTAAAACTGCAGCAACAGTGAGATAGCTAATATAAGAAATACATCTAGGCTCGACTACTGCCCATCGTCCATTCTTAAGTACTTGCAATCCTAGACGTGGCCTTGAAGAAGAACCGTGAGAGTATTCGGATCTGAATGCTCCGCTAAACCAAGGGTGAGGTCAGGATTGGGGCAACAAGGATAATAGTTTATCGCCATGTGATGTGCGTGCTTTGTCGAGCCCTAGGCTCTCCGATAGGATCTTACCTCGGTGCAGTATTTGCTTACAATTTCTCTGCATTCACATGAGACAATATATTCCGAAGCCACGCCAGGGCTGATGTAAATATTATCCAGAGATGTCTGGTCTCGCTGGCCTATTTTTTCAACGGGCACTTGAAGTTAATGCCTGCACTGCAAGTGGGCAGACACGCACGTCACAGGTTACAGAAGCGGAGTGATTCATGGAATGATGTCAAGCGGAGTGATTCTATATCTTTTCGTTTTAGTGATCTACACATTTCGGTGCGTACATGGTCTTGTCGTAACGTGGAGGGCATAAGATCTTAAAGTGGTATCGTCAATTTAAAAAAACCGGTCTGCTGGCTGTGGTGCCTGTTGTTGACGGTGATAACATGATTTGCTTTGGGGCTATGTTAGGTACATGTATATGAATATACTATTATAATATATATGGGTAGCTGACGATCAGATTATATTTTAATATTTTATTATAATAAGTGGATTTTTGTTAAGTATCTAGGGAAATATGAGTAGCTAGATGGACCACACTTGATTATATTTTAATATTTTATTATAATAAGTGGAGTTTTTTTTTTTAGATATTTAAGGATATAAAATTATACTGTATATTGGTAGTTGAGATGGGCCACACATAAATAATTTAGGGTTGATTATATTTTAATATTTAGAATAATGGTTTAAGAAGATAGGTGTATTGTAATGAAACAATTTATATAAGTATTTATGTAAATGTTTTGGTTTTTGAAGTGGATTTGGAGTGATTCTTTACGCAGGGAGTATTATTGGTGTTGCCCTATCTCAAGTATATTATTGGACTATTCTTATGGATATTAAGTGTGGGTGAACAATTTGATATTTATGTATATTGGTGATTGTTCTATTCTTAATAAGAATAGGAATTCCTAACAAGTGGTATTACAACAACAATTATACTAAAATGAGGATTGTGTTTTGTATAGATAGTAAAACTAGGGTATTTTTTTTTTAAGTTTCATTTTGCATAAGCTATATCTTTTTTCTAAATAATTATAGTCATAATATTGTTGCACCATCATGTAGATTGTTTTGAGTACTACAAAAATGATTTATCATAGTTAAAATTTGATCAATATTAAATGATTTATTGTTGTTTGAAGCAAGGTTATCAATATTTTTCTTTGGCTATAAAAAAATCATCAAAAAAGAAAAAATCATCTTTCAATATTACAATTCAATTCATTGGAGGCAGTATTGAGGTAGATATGACCCTGTGAAGTTAGCTATCCAAGATAATGGTAGTGATAATTTTTTAAATTGTGTTTTTTTCATAAAATAAAATTCAAATATATCTCTTAGTTAGGGTAAGCAAATAAGTTGCAGTTTAGTGTATTCTAAAAAAACTATTGATCTAATTATTCATATAAAGAAATAAATGAGATTTGATAAATTTTATTTTTGAGAAATCCTAATTTATTTAATCCAAGCTGCTTTGAGAAAGTTTTTTTGAGTTGAGGTCATGGAGTTGCAAATATTCAATGTTGAGATGCTTCGATGATTTATGTTATGGAGTGAAGGATATTTAAATCTAATGCATTGCCAAAATTTAGCATAACCAAATATAACCAATCCTACTACCCTTGACCACTAGTGGATCTCATATACCATGTGTTGAGTGGTTTCACTCAACTGACATTAACATTATCTATGATGTAATAATTCCAAACATTCCCCCTTATTACATCATGATCTAGAGTTCCTAGGAGGGGAAACTTTGAAATGCTTCAAATTTGATTCGTTTGGGTTGCTTGGAGAAGATATTTGCATGTTGTTCTTCGGTATGACCAAATTTGAGTTGAATGTTGTGTTTTTTGAACATGATCTCGTATGAAATGACATTGAATATCAATGTGCTTGGTTTACTCATTGAACACTAGATTGTAAATAAGTTTAAGCACTCCTTTATTGTCATAGTACATGATTGTTGGTTTACTTTGTGGTACACCCATTGTCATGACCCTCCCTTGGCAAACATACTATTTGGATGGATTCACATTTTTTTGTTGTGTTGCTTTGTGAATGAAATGGATGATTTTTCATGACTAGATAACAATAATATTTTATGGAAAAAGTAATATCCATTATCAAAGGAATGATTAGTGATTTTATGTTTACTTTTAATAGGAATATTCTTCTTATAATAAAGTGAGATGCCATTAACAAATTTGCATTCTTACAGATAATAAGTTTATCTTGAGGATAATAAATGATGAAGTAATTACTTTATGAGTAGTTCGAGTAGCATACATGAGTGCTTTTATCCTGAAGGTTACACATCAAGAAATGCTTTTGAGAAAACATTACTCTTAGGTTGGTTATTATTCCTTGAATTATAGAAAACAACTCTTTAAGAAGCTACTTATTAATAATGGATGAAGGGTATATTTGTCTAGAAAGGATAAAATATATTTCATAAGGTAATTTTGTGGAACCTAGATAAATGACTAAATATTTAGGAGTAGATGTAAGCCTTGGATTAATTAAGTAATATTTATTTTATGTTGTGATGATGGAAATTATTAAAGAGAAAAGATAAATACATATGGATTTATTTATGTATTGGATTCAATAATGCTTTAAATCATCATAAGGGATCTTGAAAAAAATAGCAATAAAACATTTTAATGTATATGACTACTCTAGCTTAAAGAAGGATAGTTTATTTGGGCTACTTTAGATTAGTAGGCATATGACAAGGTAATAACCTATCAACTGGTTAATCAACCTAGAGTAAGAAATTCATAGATATTTTAGAGAACAAGAATGTTTACCTTGTTGAGATATCTCTAAAGTGAGAGAGAGGATCTATTTTAGGTAGAGGCCTATTGATGGAATGGCTAACTCACAAAATAATATGAGAAGGATAGTCAATTTCCATATGCTCATAACTCATACATAGAAGGATTTATATAGTGAGATATAGATATCATGCTTCTTTTGAGAAAATGAAAGAAGGAGAGTCATATCATGAGGGGAGTAATGAGAAAGAGAGATTGCAAACTAAAGACTTACACCTAGTACTCTTGCATATATGGATGTATGTAGGCAGTAGAAATGGGTGTGCCTAAAATTAATTGGAATAGAATCCAAAAGAGGATAAGCTTATTGAAAGACCTAGGATTCATCATTGTTGAAGGGATCAAAGATCATTCCTAAAAACTCTCACTATCTACTTTAGAATTTGGATTGTGCTATTTGGTATCAAAGTGTAGTTCATAGTGGAATAGACTGACTGTGCAAAATAAAGAACACAAGATTATACTAAGAGGGGGTGAATAGTATAATACCACTTTTTACTTTCTTTCCAAACCAATATCAATTAATGTCTTTAATTGCAATAACCAAATATAGCAGTGTGCATTAATAACTTAGATAGCAATAGCAAGCAAGAGCACAAGTCACCATACACAATTGAGACACAATATTTAACGTGGTTCCCCAAATGTGGGGTACTCCACAAGATAATATCCTTATAATATTTCACACATAAATGAGGATTCTTATCCAATACAATTATTTCTTTGATCTACTGAAAGCTAGGTAATAACAAGCTCACACAGAACTTGTCCAAATCTGCATAACAAGCTCACACAGAACTTGTCCAAAACTGCTTAACAAGCTCACACATAACTTGTCCAAATTTCTTTGATATGCTCAAAGCTAGACAATAAAAAGATCACACCGAATTTTTTAAAATATACATAACAAGATCACACAGAACTTGTCCAAAACTGCTCAATAATCCCACACATAACTTGTCCAAATATGCTTAACAATCTCACACAGAACTTGTCCAAATCTGCTCTAGCAAGGTCACCAAGAACATTCTCAAATCTGTTCCAAAAATCTCACTAAGAACTTGCCCAAATATTCTCTAGCAAGCTCACCAAGAACTTGCTAAAATATTCTCCAACAAGCTCACTAAAACCTTGTCCAAAACTGCTCTAGCAAGCTCACCAAGAACTTGCTCAACTCTACTCAATAGGCTCACTCAGAACCTCATAAAAAATTGTCCCAAATCTATCCATAAATATGTCTAAAACTATCCTTAAATTTGTCCCAAAAACTATCCATAAAGCCTTCTCAAAGGCTCAATAAAACTGCCACAAATCTATCTAGAAATCTATCTGAAAGGCCTTCTCAAAGGCTTAATGAATAATACACAAACTACCACAAATCTATCTAGAAATATATCCCAAAGGCCTTCTCAAAGGCTCAATCAATCATGCTCAATTAGTACTCAAATATCATCCACAAATATATGAAGGCAAGCCTCAAAGATGAACTCAATAATTAATACACTCAACAATGGATGACAACAATGATCCACAATGATCTCAACTCAACTCAACTCAAATCAATCTCAACTCAACTCAAGTCAACTCATAGAAGCATAAAGAGAATTGTTAGAGACTCAATATGTTCTAAGCTCAATCTCAACTCAAATCAACTCATAGAAGAATAAAGAGAATTGTTAGAGACTCAATATTTTCTAAGCTCAATCTCAACTCAAATCAGAATTATAGAATAGTTTGTTTCATGGGACTTGAACAATCACCTCACACAATCACTTGAATAGGCTTAATAAACTCAACTCAACCAATCACAACAAGGGACAACTATTTCTCACGAAACCCTAGTCCAAGCATGTATCAACCAACTCAAATGTTTCGAACAATGCTCAACCACAAATCTCGCATTACAATGATACTCATGCTCTTTTCAAGTTATTTACATAACTAGTGGGATTCAACAACTATGCTTATAAAACAAGGTTTAAACACAACTCTCAAACTAGAAAACCCTTAAGAATTCAACCAACCACTTTTGAAAAGGAAACCACAATCAATCCTTTTCACTCCAATGATATTTCAGAAATCAACCACCATATATTCCAGCAATTCCATGTATCATCCGATGCATCATCTATTACTATCATTGGGAATAATTGATGATGATGACAATTCTTGTTCCCAGTAAACACCACTATGATGTATCCACTGTGTCAACATTATAATTCCACCAATGCTATGCAATGTTCATCCCTATCCCTAATTAGACTTTCAGCAATATAACAAAACTTTTCACATCCCACATGAATAAGAGGTAAGAATGAGAAGATGTTTAAAATCATTAATGTGCATGGATCTATTTGACTCAGCCATGGGCCCTTGGGGTACCTCAAACTATTTGTCGAACCACCTGACCTCCGAGAACTATACCACATTGACCATCGAACCACTATCCATATTTGTCTTTATTAGAGAACCCACTCAATCAAATTATATTAATCAAGGCTCTGATTAAATACATAATGCAAAGGCTAAGGATAGACTTAGATAACCACAACCTATAAAGTAGCTAACAATACACTAAATGAGTCTAACAATTAACAATAATATACTAACCTACTAATAATGTAATAACAACTATAACATACGCTAACATCCCCCCTTATTACATTATTTTGGTAATAATATAACTACTAGCTACACTATCATCCCCCCATACAACAATATTTGGGTAAAGTATATAACTACCCCAATACAATAAAGAAGAAGAAGATAAATGAAATAATGGTGGCTCATGATTTGTCTTTGGCTTTGGCTCTGGCTCATGGCTCTGGCTCTAAGCATACCTCTGGAATTGTACCTCTGGGTCTATCTTGGGATCTGCCTGTGAATCTACCTCTAGATCATTACCTCTGGATCTTCCTGTAGATCTGCCTCTGGAACTTTGTATCTGGGTCTATCTTCAGGTCTGTCTCTAGGTCATTATCTCTGGGATTGCCACTCGGTCTGTCATTGGATTTGCCTCGGGGTCTACCATAGGTTTTACCTTTTCGGTAGAAGCCATACAACATTTCTTTCATCATGGTCCATTGTGTGAGATCTGTCCATCCACAATCAATACGAACCTTGTTGGTCATTTTCACTTTGTACCAACATCTTGAAGAAGAGTGATTCGTACATCCACAAGAATCACAAGGATGTAATCTCCAACACTTAGCTGCAACATGTCCTGTCTTTCCATAGTGACTGCAATAATGCTTTTTAGGAGTTGTAGGAGATTTAGGTTTTACAAACATAGAATTACTAGTACTTGCATGTCCAGTATAGCCAAGGCCTTCATGCTTCGCCCTGACATTTAGCATTATTGGAAATTTAATGCCTTGTTCGTGTTTACCTAATATCTCACCATTGAATCCCATTTTCTTTATCATTTTGGATCCAAATACTTTGGTGTGTTTTTCAAAACACCCAATTTCATCATCTTCATCAATGATTTTAACAATATTGCATTTGTCGCTATTTATGAGAGTATGGAATTCATTTTTAGGAGGTTTAGTTTTTAAGTCACTAGTGTCACAAGACTATGATGAGATCACCTGTGCTACAACTGATATCTGCCATCATAGGCATGAGGTCGCTTGTATCACAACAAGCATTGGCCATCATGGGCTCAAGGTCACATGTGTCACAACAAGCATTCACCACCATGGGTTGAAGGTCACTTGTGTCACTACAATCATTAACCATTTTGACCTCTGTTTCCTCACTAAAGTCCCTGTATATTTTACGTTGGGCAATATCAAGATAAAGCAATGATATGTAGACTGCCCTTATGACTCCTATAGGGATTTGAACACCATTTTTCTAAAGGTCTTCAGAATCTTCAGAATCTTTGAGAATGGATTTTACACCACTGCGTAGTGTAGAAAATTTTTCATCCTCATAAAAATCCATCCCTTCCATCTATAGTGGAAAGTAAGGACCTTTAACTGATTCAACAACATCAGTTTGTTTAGGGGTTTGATTTTTCTTTGATCTACCCATTTTTAAGGTGTCGGTCACTACCGAAAATGCACCTTTTACAATAAAATTTTGCAAAAATAATTTGACTAAGGTGTCGATCACTGCTGAAAATGCACCCTTATAAGTCTTCCCCCCTTGGTTTTGCAAAAATTATATCTCCCCTATACGGGGTTCCAAGGGGCAGCGCAAAATGGGTGCTCCAGAAGGCTTTTTCCACTGGTTTGTAAAAAATTACAATATTTGCCTCTTAGGCAGATTAGCACAAAAATGTCATCAAAAACAATCCCCCCTGTTTGCAAAAATAATGGTGGAAAATTTTTAATCCCCCTTAGTGCAAAAGTGCACCTATGAAGCCTTGAAGACGGTTTGTGCTCCAAATAAAAAATACTTGGAAAATTTAATTTGGAAGTGAATTTTTTTAATGAAACAATTTTTTTTAAGTAAATATAATTATTTCTTAATTAAATTTTCTAAAGAAAATAATTAAGAAACTAAAAAATATTTAATTAAAAAAATTGGAAACAATAAAAAATAAATTCAACTTTCAAAAAAAAAAAATACCTTTTACGTCCATTTTGGTGGGATTGGAACCCACGACCTCCCAACAACAAGTACCTTAGCGCCTGGCTTGCAACCAGCCGAGCTACAACTGCCCATGGAATGTGGAGGATTTTGTCTCCTATTTAGAGGTTGTGTGGGCCTGATTTGCCATCAACGAGCGGTGGCACCGCTCCTTGTCCACTTGGGCGGCACTTTCACGATCTCCTCCTCTGCTGGGCGACACTCACCAAGACCCTAGTCATAGATCTGAAGCACTATGAAATCGCAACAAATATATCCTCCATGCATACTGCTCAAATGGACAACACAGACTAGAATTACTCAAACTTTAAACCGCTCGTTGGTGGGCTTCAATGCAGTTTTTATCATCGGAAGGTGGATGAAATGCTGCAAATATCCTATCCAAAATGCTAATTTGTCAGGCCTCACCGTTCACGATCTCCTATTGCAAGAAAATGTAATTACAAATCAACTCTATTTCCATTGGATCAGAGGTGCCTGAACCCTATCGGTTATGTTTCCAATGAGCCAGATCGCTCCTTCGTTACCGTAGTGGACGCTAATCAGTTTTTAGAAAGCACCCATTGACTGCTACATCAACACACAAGCAACTATAACCTGGTGAAGCCAAAGTTGAGTGCAGTTTCCATGTTCGATTCCTAGTTTGCAGATCGCATGATGTTGTACAAGCCCTTCGTAGAGAAGGTACCCGTCTACTGTTGGAACAATAAAATTTGCATGTCTATAACATTTATCTGTGGCTTGTATTTTGAATCTTCACACAACTTCGAAGAAGTGTGGGTTGACTGTGAGGAAGTAAGAACTTTGTAGTGCACAACAGCCTGGGTTTATTGTTGTCCACAATCTCCTTCAGCACCAGTCAGACAACTTTTGTTAATGACTCAGATTGATTGAATAGGATCAATGCAATTTTTGAGCTACATCCATACAGTGGCTTCTACAAGTAGCACTAACAAAGATTTGCTCACCACAAATTGTTTGGAGCAGATCCTTATGGCTTTGATACCATATTAGAGAACCCAATCAATAAAATTATATTAATCAAGGCTCTGATTAAATACATAATGCAAAGGCTAAGGATAGACTTAGATAACCACAACCTAGAAAGTAGCTAACAATACGCTAAATGAGTCTAACAATTAACAATAATATACTAACCTACTAATAATGTAATAACAACTATAACATAAGCTAACAGTATTAGCAATTATACCAATAGCCTCAACACCTACAAAAAGAACAAAAGAAAATTTTTTATTAATATTTTCATACAATATATATATATTTTAAATTAATTTAAATATATTAAATTATAAACTTTTAAACTTTTATAATTTAATATATATATATTTTTTAAATAATTTGAAAAAACTTGTATTAAAACAAAGATCATTTACAAGTTGGGATGAGACTTTTCCAAGCCTTAGTCAGAGAGAATACATGTTTACAATAGTAAAAAATATTTGTATTGGAGCCAAATCTCTTAAACCATATTTCTACAATGACTGTTCACCTGTTTACAACTATAAAAGAAGATCTACATTGAAACATAAATATCCTAAACAATATTTTTGGAATGGTTATCCAAATTAACTAATCACTGGATTTGCTCACCAACCTGCCTAATCATCTCATCCTCAATAGCCATGTCACTGTGCCACTGAACCCCTATATCCTTAGTACCCATATTAGCCAGGAAGTCTGCCACTTTATTTAGATCTCTACTCACATAAACTGGAATCACATCATCTAATTCCCTCCATAATTCCTTAATTTGAATGATAAGAATCCTCAACCTCCATGTTTTCAAAGCAAAGTTCCTCATGCAATCTAGAGCTCCAACCATTATTTGAGAATTTGATTATAGTATTATTCTCCTATGACCTTGTTTTCTCGCCCAAATAGAAGCAGATTTGATAGCTAAGGCTTTTTCTTCATTGTTTGTGGCTCTTCCCAAGACTTGCATTTCCCAATAGAGCACTGTTCCAACATGATTCTGGCAAACCACTCCAATTTTGGCTCTACCCAGATTGCCTTTTGTAGCTCCATCAGTATTAATTTTAATCTAACCTTCTCGGGGTGGTTTCCAACTAGCTCTGTCCTATCCCTATTGCACTTCAACTTCCTTCTCCATTGCCCCAATAGCAACCTGATTTTCATCTTTAGCATAGACTGCCACAGTTTCTGTGACTTTGCTCTAAATGACTTGCCAAACTCCATCTAAAGAAGAAAAAGTTTCTCTAAAAATTCTAGCATTTCTCTCCAACCACACTTGCCACCAAATAAAGTTTAATCCAAGCTCCCAACCAATACAAAGAGATTTAGATTTAAATCTACCCCTATTCCATATTTCCCAAATATTAATCCGATTCAAATCACCATTAACTTGAATTTTATAATATAAAAACCATCTCTCCCAAATATGGCACGTGAATGGGCACTCAAAAATCAAGTGATCAACTATTTCATCGCTCTTGTAGCATAAAACACATTTATATGGACCAATGATTCCCCTGCATATGATATTATCAAAAGTAAGAATTCCATTATGCATGAACTGCTAGACAAAAAAGTTTACTTTTAGCCAACCCTTGGACTGCCAAATCTTTCTCCAATCCTCAACTTGATATGTATGAGGAGGAGGCTCTGGAAGGATCTTATCATATCCATACTTCATCGTGTAGACACCAAAGCTCCCATATCCCCAAGCTAATTCATCCTCCTCATCTCTACCTGTGAGAAATATTTCTGCCAATATTTTAGTCATGATGGGTGTCAAATCCGAAGGGATTGAAATTGGTCACTCATACAACTTCTTAAACTGCTTAAACTTATAATTCCCCAGATGACTAGTGTTGAAATAACTTTCAATTTGGACCCATCCCTTGGTTTCTATGGCTATTTTTATTGGTTGCAATTCAGGAAATTCAACAATGATAGGTGGATATTGATCCCATGAATCTGTCCAAAATCGTGCCTTCTCCCCTCTCCCCACTTTCCAAAATAATCTATATTTTACTACTTGAGATCCTAACTTGAGATCCTGCCACACTAAGGATCCATTACCATCCAAAGGGAAATGAACCACATCATTTGGGTTTACATGTCCCAAATATTTACTAGTTAAGATTCTACTGGATAAAGAAGTTGGTTGGGAAATCCACCTCCGATCAAAGCTTTCCAGCCAAAGCTTTATTATTTAACTTTGATCTTCTCAGTCCCAAACCTCATTTTACCTTGAGTTGGCTTACTTTATCCCAACCTACTAAGGCCCATTTCCTCTCTCCTTTTACTCCTTCCCATAAAAAATTTCTAGACATCTTGTCCAACTCTTTCCATATGGTATGTGGGGCAGCAAGGATAGAAAATTTATAAATTGGCATGGCTTGAATGACTAACTATAAAAAAGTTAATCTAACCCCATAGCTTAACCATTTGTGAGACCAATGATTAATTATGTCCTTGATACAATCCAAAATATTCCTCTAGATATCTATTTTTAGTTTTTTAAAATGCAAAGGGACCTCCAAGTATACCATTGGGAGATAAGTCCTTGTGAATCCCAAGATCTCTAAAATTCTATCCCGAAGCATTTGATAAAGATTGAAAAATACCACTTTGGATTTTTTATCATTGATGACTTGGTTTGTAGCCCTAAGGTATACATTAAGTGTATCTCTAATCATTCTTGCTTCCCTGAAGCTAGCCACTCCCACCAATCCTGTGTCATCCACAAACTGTAGGTGAGTCAAAACTTCCTCACCCACCTTGATACCTGTTAGCAAACCTTGTTGTCTTCTCCTCAATATGAGTCTACCCAATCCTTCAGCCAATATGATAAAAATATAGGGAGAGCAAGGATATCCTTGATGAAGGCCTCGAGTAGCTCCAAACGGTTATGAGGGCAGACCCTTGATTAACACTGAGTATGTCGGAGTAGAAACACAACTCATGACCCATTCTATCCAATCCTGAGAGAAACCAAAGGCTGCCATCATCTTTGACAAGAAGCTCCACTCCACCCTATCATAAGCCTTTGACATATCTAATTTTATGAACATTCCTCTATTACCAGATGTTTGCATTGAATGGATTACCTCCTGAGCTAGAACCACACCATCTAAGATCTGCCTACCCTCTAAAAAACCCCCTTGCTCTGAGGATATAATGTTATGTAGAAGTGGTTTTAGCCGCTCAACCATTACCTTTGTGATTATTTTATATATGACATTGCATAAGGCAATAGGTCTATAATATGAAATATGTACCCCTTCCTCCCATTTTGGAATTAAGGTAATGAAAGTATGATTTAATGCTTTAAGCATTATTTTACTACCTTTGGACTCCTCTATAATAGCCATTATATCCTCCTCCAAGTTATCCCAAAAGGCTTGAAAAAAATCAATTGGAAAGCCATCTGGAGCTGGTGTTTTTTCGGTGCTTATTCCAATGACTACATTCTTTAGTTCCTCTCTATAAATGGGTTTAAGTAGGGTCTAATTTTATTCTTTAGAGATAATAGAGGGTATGACAACAATAACTTCTTTTTGAGCCTCTTCATCTTGCACCATACTTTCCTTAAATAGTTTAGAAAAATAATCCATTGAATGGAAATGCATACCTAGAATTGTATCAAAGGAGTGTTCGTTCTCATATTGAAGAGCTTCCATGTTGTTCATCTATCTCCTAGCACAAGAAGTCCGATGGAAAAATTTGGTATTTTTATCACCTTCTAATAACCAAGTGGTTCTTGCTCTCTGTTTCTAGTAGGTCTCCTCTTGGTTGTCAATGTCCTCAACCGCTTTACGCAATGCATCATCCTCTTCTTTGAGCTACTCTATAATTGTTCCTTCCCTAAAGTATTTTTGAACCTCATCCCATCTAGCCACCAATGGAGCTCTTTGGACCTGGAAGTCTGTCTTGTTAGCTCGCCTCCATTGTTTCAGTTGATCTTTGACATAATGAAGTTTTTTGTGGAATCTAAACATTGTTGTCCCATATGCTAGGTGACCTTCTTCCCACCACTATGGAATTTTATTTTGAAGTTCCTCTTTTTGTAACCAAAAGTCTTCAAATTTAAATGGTTTGTGATGCTACCTTGTCTTGATCCCTCCTTCCAAAAAAATAGGAAAGTGGTTTGAAACTGGACCCTTCAAAATCTGAATTTTATATTCCATTTTACAAATGCCTCCTCTGAAACCAAAAAATGATCTAACTTCACCTTCCTGCTATGTGGCTTCCTCCTCTTATTAGTCCAAGTATAGTTGGTTCTAGGGCATTTAATATCCACCAAGTGTAATGCCTAGACTTGGGCAATCATAAGTCGATCCCCTGGGTCCAAAATTGGGGTTCCCCCTTCCTAATCTCTAGAGGATAATTTAGAATTAAAATCCCTAGCAATAATCCAGTCTAAATATTCCCTTGAGACTCTCATGTTATGCACAACTTTCCATTGATGCATCTAACCATCTAGGTTTTGAGCCCCATAAAAAATTGTGATTAAAACATGTTCAATCGTGACATTATTTCTAAAATGTGATGTGAGAACCCCCCTCCAAGCTATATGTTCTATTGTAGTCCATTCAAGATATTTCCAAAGATTAACTATCCCCCCTGAGGTAGCTTGGGCAGCCACTTCCATATGACCAACACCCCTCCAAATTTTGTTAACTATTTTACACATAAGATCTAATGACATTTTTGTCTCTTGGATAAGAAAAAAAATTGTTTTACATTTTTCTAAGGGTATTCGAACATCAGATTGATGGGTTCTACTGTTTAAACCCCTAACATTCCATGATTGTATAATCATTGGTTACCTTGAGAGCAATAAAAATCTATTGGCCTCACCGATCCTCCAGTGATTAGTTTGTCTCCTTGAACTGCTATCAATTCCTTATTTTATTTTCTACCCACTCCTTGACAGTTGCTATTTTTTGATCTCTTTTCCACCCGAGTTATCCCTAAATTTGGCCTTTCTTTGTTCTTTTCTACTATGCCCATGCTGACATCTTTAATTATTGGATACTCTTGGTTATGTACTATCAATGCCCCTGCACTCTCTAACTACGATAACTCACTGTACTCAATTATCTTCTCTATGATGGGGGGAGATAAAAGAGGAGGTTGAACATGGATGTTATTATTTTCATTATTCCCATCCACTCCTTCCATGAATTGTTCTTCATGGTCCATTAGTGTCTTAAATATCTCATACCTATTAGAGGGCTTGAGTTGGGTTTGGTCTTTACCATATTTTTTCTTTTGCCTTATCATTATTTTGGGCTGTTCAAAACCATCTCCCTGTGCTTCTTAACCCTAAGAAATATTCGTTGGTTCTTTGTTGATTGTTGACTTACCCTCCTTAGGAAAATTTGACATTCCTAGAGGAGCCTCCATTTTTATGTTCATATTATTTGGGCAAGATCAGGCCAAATGCCCATATTTGTGGCAAAATCTGCATTTGAAGGGCAATGCCTCATAATCCAGTTGTTTAATCCAAGATAGTCCTATAATTTCAAGTTCCATCTCTATCGGTAGAGGCTGGAGATCCATTTCCACACATAATCTTGCATAAACAGTTGTGTTTCCTTCTATTGTGTCCTTGGAAACACCCAAATGTATTCCAAGGGAATTATCGATAATTTCCAATACCTACTCACTCCAAAACTCCATTGGAAGTGCATACAAATGGATCCAAATTGGGACAGTAGTGGGTTCAATTTGAGGATCAAATCCCACTCTCTAGGGTTGAACAAATAATCCTATCGGACCATGATTCCTCTTTTCTGATTCGAAAGCCCTATTTCTATCGGCAAGTGAAGAAAAACTAACAATAAAATATCCATTGCTAATAAACCATAAAGAATACTCACCAAGAGGCTACCAGTTTTGTCAGACCCAAGAATGCAAAAAGTTTAGGGTAGGGTGAATACCCATGAATTTACAGATCAAATCATGATTGGCTCTATATAAAAATATTTCTTCAACCATCCTTTGCTCAATGACTATATTTGGCCTTGATTTTGACTATATAAAGCATCCATTAACTCATTGAGATGTTGATCTATTTCCAGCAGTCGTAAAGAGCATTTTTAATGTAGTTTTTTGTGCTTCTTCAGTCTTTGATGGACATTTATCCTTTAAAAAATCTGCAAAATAACTATGTCTCTCTAGAAGAGGATTCGGAGGTGCCCCCATTGCAACCTCCTGGGGTAGGAATCTTGTCTTCAAATCCACAATAACTAGAAATCTCTTCAGCTACCCAACTAATTCCCTAGTTTTTCCCTAGCTCCATCTAAAATCACATCTTAGAAAAATTACATAGTAAGAGGATTCTTTTCTAAACCTTAATTTAATATATTTAAATAATAAAACTTAAACATTTTTAAAAATAAAAAAATTTAAACCAACAAACATAAAATAACCTAATATTACAATTTTGAACAAAACAACAAAATAAACAAAACAATAACAAACATAAACAAAATTGAAGTGAACTAAAATAACATGAAACAAAAAAATAAACATGAGACGAAACTCCATTAGTGTCAACTAACTTTACCACATCAAAAAGATAAACAAAAAAACCAACAAAACATAATAAATAAACTTCCAAAATTTCCAATTTTTTTTAGTGGGTCCCCAATTTTTGGGGTGTTGTCAATTGGTCACAAAAATGGTGACTCTGCTGGGAAATTTTCCTGAACATTTCAGACTTAAGAACCCAATTCTGAAATCAACAAAATCCAAATATTATAAAAATTAGCATCAATAATATTCAAATAATATGAATAGACAACTTCAATCTGGAATAATGAAATCATTTACATTTGCTCGGTGTGTGCAATGTGGTTCATTTTATATCCTCAAAACCATTTAGATTTCATAATCAGTTTTAGAGTTAGGTTTATACAATTTTCATGTCAAATGTGCCTCTTTTCAAGACCTTGCTCTACTACCAACCAGGCATTTATATCCCTAGTAAATGTTGTCTGAATCATCCAAGTCTTAGATGAATTTTGATTTTACGTATGTTCTTTATTTCAGTCTCAACCTAGCTCCACTGCCAGTCAGGTGTCTATAGCCCCTGTAAAGGTTATCTAAACTGTGGTTAGTAATTTGACTTTACTTTCCATTGTATTTGCTTTGCTTACATTTTATTCAAGCTTTATATTGCTTTTGTAAAATTCACCTGCCACTTGGGTTAGAGATCAAGTAAGGTTAAAAATTGAGTTCATTGGATTTTCACCTTAATTTGCAAAACTGAATAATTTCATCCTTCAAGTATTCAAAGGATATTCTTTTAATGTGTTGCAATATTGGTGAAGCTTTTGCAAAATGATTTTAGGGTTCCAAATTTGACTATCTTGTTCCAAATTCACAAGGATATATAATAATCATCTCACTTTCCTTTTCTTCAAGTTTATTGTAACTATCATAACTACCTCAATCAAGAGGACAAAACCAAAACTTTTACGAAAGTTAGGCAACAAATAAGAAATATGAACTAAGATCCAAAATTTGACATAAGTCAATTTTATTACACACCAAAAATGAAAACAAACCAAAATTTCACCATGAAAACAATGAAGACAAACATACCAATGATGACTAAAAAAATTCACAAAACCACAAGCTATATACATGCAAAACTAATAAGCAAGTAAGAACTTGCTCCCTAAACTTGAAAATACTATCAACTCACAAAAAGCAAAATTTCATGAAACAAAAATTATGTACAAAACAAAACAAAAACACAAAACCCAAAAAACTATCTACAAAAATATACATTATATACATGATGATTTCATATTTATGCTCTCACTTCCCTAGATCCCAAACACGATTGTCACACTGTAAAAGACATCTATTCTTATATGCATACCAGGTTTTATAGGAATTCAATAAAAATAAGATTAGGCAAAAAATAGAAACCCTCATTATGCCTATCTCATTTTGCCAATTTGATTCAATTACATTAGCAATACTATAGTGAAAATTCAACATATTGAAATGATAATACTGGTTGATTTTTAATTCTTTCTTGTCTATTCTTTAAAATACAGTTTTCACAATTTAATTCATGATTGACTAGTTTTATCGTGCATCGAACACACACCATAGGGCATAAAAAATTATCCATATTAATATGGATTACCACCATGCTAAGGACATCGGTGGCACTTGGAAGTTATCCATATAAATATTATTATTATTTTATAATGCATTCTCAAGATTTAACCTTTTAACTTTAATATTATAATATTATTTTATTTTTGAGCCTAGACATTTTCTTCCTTTGGGATTTTTAGACCAGGTACCTCAACCTTTTAACCAAACATGTGGAGCTTTGTACCAAAACTCTTTAGCTTAAAATATAAATATTTTAACCCTCTTTTTATCAATTTCCTTGCACTAATATGAACTTTGCCTTGCATATAACACTTGACATCAATGACAACATAATTACTCAAAATTTCCAACAATCTCCCCCTTTTTCATTGATGGTAACCCTTTTCTAAAAAATTCTTTTTCCAAACCATTTGATTCCAAAATAGCTCCTCCTGATTCTGCTCTCTTTGAGAAGCTGCTCCATCTAACTGAATGCTCTCCCCCTTACTCAAATCTCTCCTCCTTTGACATAAATTGCAAAAGGGACTCCTTTGGAGCTAAATATAATATTCTTAGCTCAGCCCCTCTCCTTGAGGTTATTAATTTTGGGGTGAGAGTAAAACTACTCCCAATTTTCCTCTAAGATACTCAAAAGTTTCCTTTGGAAGTGGCTTAGTGAAAATATCCACAATTTGTTCCTTTGTAGTAACATATTCCATTTTGAATTGCTTATCCATCATATGTTCTCTCAAAAAATGTTATTTGATCAAAATGTGCTTGGTCCTGGAGTGCATCACTAGATTCTTTGAAATGTTTATAGCACTTGTATTATCACATAGTATGGAGATAGGATGATCATGCTTTATATTGAAGTTCTTTAAAGTTTACTTTATCCATAATACCTGTGTACAATAAGCAACCACTACAATGTAGTCTACCTCTACTGTGGATAAGGATATTGATGCCTATTTATTGTTTAAACAAGAGACTAAACAATCTCCAAGAAAGAACGCTCCTCCACTTGTGTTTTTTTATCATGAATACTACCTACCCAATCTGCATTTTTCTATGCTATGAGAGTGAAATTGTCACTTTTGGGATAACAAATTCCAAATTCCATAGTCCATTTTAAATACCTGAGAATCCTCTTTACTTCCATTACATGTGTTTCCTTTGGTGTTGCTTGAAATATTGCCATCAGTCCCACTACCTATATTATATCTGGTCTTTTAGCTATGACATATAGTAATCTTCCAATCATAGACCTATAAAATGTTTGATTTACTCAACTTGCATCCTATAACCATGGGGGTACTTACTAGTTTGTAGTCTTCTAACTTGAATTTATTCATCATATCTTTTATATACTTGGTTTGTGAGAGAAATATGCCCTTCTATGATTGTGAAATCTGTAGTCCAAGATAGGACAACTCACAAAGCATTGACATTTAAAATTCATTTTGAATGCTGTTTGCAAATTTTTGACACAAATTATCATTATTGCCTCCAAAAACTATATCATCCACATAAAAAACTATAATTAGTAAGTCATTTCTCTCATTTTTTATGTATAAGTTACTATCCACTATTCCTTTTCTAAAACCTTGTTCTTGAAGATACTGAACCAACCTTGAATGACAAGCTCTAGCAGCTTGCTTTAGTCCATAAAGAGTCTTCTTTAATTTGCATACATAATCTGGCTTATCAGTTAGGCTGAACCCCTCAGGTTGCTCAATGTAGACCTCTTCTTCCAAGACACCATTGAGAAAAGCTGATTTAATATCCATTTGATATACTTTGAAGTTTTTGAAACTTGAGAAAGCTAAAAATATCCTTATGACCTCAATTTGTGCAACATGAGAAAATGTTTCATCAAAATCAATTCCTTCAACCTATGCATAACCTTTGCATACCAATATTGCTTTATTTCTAACTACCTAACCATATTCATTTAACTTGTTTCTGAAAACCCATTTAGTGCCAATTACATTCTTATATTTTGGTCATGGAACAAGTTCCCAAGTCTCACTTTTTTCTATTTGATACAATTTCTCATCCATTGCCTTGACCCAAAACTTATCTTCTCTTACCTCATTGAAATCCTTGGGCTCAATTTTAGATAACAAGGAAAAATTTGCATGCTCACTTGTTCCTATTATATTTCTCCTTGTCTATATTTCATTTGGATTTCCAATAATTAGATCTCTTGGATGTTTTTTTTGCACATACTTGGATGGAGTCTTAGGTAGTGTTCTTTGTGTTTCTTCTTCTTCTGATTCTTCACCTAATTCTTCTTGGTAAATTTCTTCTTCTCGATGCACAATTTCTTGAGTTGGTTCTTTTGACCTTGTCTGTTCATCAAATTGTCACATTTATACTTTCCACAATTGTATGTGTCCTCTTATTATAGCACCTATAGGCTTTGATTTTAGTGGAATAGCCAAGGAAAATACCCTCATCACATCTTGAATCAAAATTACCCAAATGTTTCTCTTCTCGTCTTATGTAGCATTTGCTTCCAAAATTTTTGAAATATTTTATAGTATTTGGTCTCCCTTTCCAGAGCTCATATGGGGTTTTGTGATGATTTACTCTTACTTGAGCTCTATTGATGATATATATTGTTGTATGAACTACATATCTCCAAAAACCATCTGAAATCTTAGACTCATTCAACATAGCTTTGGCCATATTTTCAATAGTCCTATTTTTCCTTTCAACTACTCCATTTTGTTGAGGAGTTCTTGCTACTGAATATTCTCTTTTGATCCCATGTTGTTCACAAAAATCTATGAATTCACCTGAAGTAAATTCTCCTCCTCTATATGATATTAAACACTTAATCCTTCTACCTATTTCATTTTCTACTAATTCTTTGAAAACCTTGAACTTCTCAAAGGCTTCTAACTTATCTTTTAAGAAATCTACCCAAGTCATTGTGGAGAAGTCATCTATAAATAACATGAAGTAAATTTCACCTAGTAGACTCTTTGTCCTCGTAGGACCACAAAGGTCAGTGTGAACTAGTTTCAATGGTTCAGATGACATAAATTATTTTGACTTGAAATTTGTTCTTGTTTGCTTTCCATGTTGAAATTGTGCACAAATTATATTTTGTGGCCTTTTTATCTTGGGTAAATCTCTAACTACCTGCTTGTTGCTTATTTTTACTATGTTTTCAAAGTTCAGATGATCCATTCTTCTATGCCATAACCAACTCTCATATTCTTGTGATAAGAAACACTTTTCTCCCTTAATATCACTTAGCATGTAGAGATTGTTTGTAGTTATATTGGCATATGCAATGAGCTTTCCAATTTTAGATTTTCTAATCTCACATTTATTTGGATGAAAAGTTACCATGTGCCCCTAATCACAAAGTTGGCTTACACTTAGTAAATTGTACCTCAATCCCTTGATATACAATACATTCTCTGTCTTTGTTTTTCCATTATCTAAAATCAAGGTTCCTTTCCTACAAATTTTTGTGTAACCATTGTCACCAAATTTTAATGATCCTCCATTGATTTCTTTTAAGTACAAGAAATTTACTCTTGTCCCCTATCATATGACTTGAACAACCACTATCAAGAAACCACTATTTTCTCTTATCTTGCACATGAAGAGTTGTTTGTACCAACATTGACTTTAATTTTTCTTGCTCTTTTATCTCTCTCCTAATTTTTGAGGTTTATTATTTTGAGCCTTCTGATCCTCCTTCTTTTTTCTTAATTCAAGAAATACCATTTTACACCATTTGACCTTATGACCAATGTTATTGCATTTGTAACATATGATATTGTCATTCATGAGAGGTGCAAAAGAATTAAAATTTCTATAAACATTATATCTCATATAAATAGTATAATGTACAACTCTATGACCATATTTGTTACATGAAAAACAATAGCCATGAAAGATATTTTGTAAACTATTGGAGTACATTGAATAATATGGTCGCATGCTTCTTCCTTTGATGTTCCTGTAATTGAATTTTATCCATGGAACTTATTTGCTTTCTTCCTTCTTGGTGCTTTTACCTTTCAATGCATTAGCATAAGTCATGGGATCTTCTTCATTTGATATCCTTGTTCCTTGGGAGCTTGACTCCTTTTTCTATTTTCTTAACTTTATATCTTGTTGTAAATTACCCTTAGTCTTTTCAACTTGCTTTCATAGAGAGACAATTTATGATTCCAATATTTCACATTCTAAATCTTTTGCCTTTAATTGTTCTATCATATCTTGTTCAATTTTTCTTCCCTCTTCAACTTTTACCTTGAACTCTGTGAGGTTTTGTAGAAGTTCCATCCTTGCTTCTTCATCCTCTTGGATTTGATCCTTCAAACTTGAATTATTGCTTCTAACCTTTTCCAAATTTTTAAGAGCAGTAATAAATTCCTCTTTTATGTCGATCATGGCCTCTTCTCCATTTTTTGAGGTCATGTATGTTCTTGTGGGATCTTCCTTCAAGTTTTTAGGCTTTTCACGAAGGAACCCGCTATGATACCAATTGAAGAACATAAGCTTATACTGAGAGGGGGGGTGAATAATATAAGATATAATTTTTTACTTTTAAATTCAAATGATAACAACAATAATATAAAAGTAATAAATAATACACACATAATCACACACATGAGAGACATGATTTAACGTGGTTCACCCAATGTGGGCTATGCCCATGGAGAAAGTATTTCTTCTAAATTTTCTCAAAAAATATTTTGGAAATCAATTCCCTATTACAATGTTTATGGACCTCTATCCAAAGGAGACACAAATTTCCTTTGGCTTTGATTGTGGATATCTCTCCATAGGAGAAATATATCCCTTTGCTCTAGTTCTTGGAACTTGATCCAGGATAACTCTATCTCCTCAAACTAATTTGTGGATCTCTCTCCATAGAAGAAATATTTCTCCACATATGGTTCAGGGATATTTGTCCATATGAGATCTTTGTTCCCACTACTCTAGTTCGTGGAAATCTATCCATAGAAGAACTCTAATCAAATTTGCTCACAAATCAGATCCAATATGCTCGTAAACTAATTAAATCTACTCACAGTACTGATCCAATATGCTCACAACACTGATCCAATTTACTCATAATACTGATATAATTTACTCATAATACTGATCCAATCTACTCATAATACTGATCCAATCTGCTCACAACACTACCTCTAAAATGATATCTATCTCTATTCAATTCTAATTTTAATAAATGCTCATAATCACTCATAACACACACTCAAAACTTCTCATAACACATGCTCAAAATTGCTCATAACACATGCTCAAAATTAATCATAACACATGCTCAACATTGGTTTCACAATGATGCACTAACTTGTCTTCAACCCTAGTACAAGTAATTCACAATATCTAGCACAAATATCTCAATCTCTTTCAAAAATGCAAGCACAATCTCAAACTCTATCTTAAATGATTCCAAAATCATTCAACCATGAAGCACAAATCCTAACTCAAGTATTTCCAATAATTCTTATCAAACAATCATTTTCACTCCACCTTATGTTTAGAAACATTCATTCAATAAAATACCTTAAATAAGGAAATATGTGCCCATACCTCTTAATTTACTCTTATGAAGATATGTCTTCAAAACATGTCTCACAAAAATATATCTTTTGCAACTTCAAAATATTAGCACAACACCTTTTCATATATTGGAAAACATTTCTCAATAAGTTGTGCACAATTAAATTCCAAACCAACTCTCTTGGTTTCTCAAAGTAGAGCATTAAATCATAAAACCAAATCCTTTAAAATGAAGCAAAAATACAAGCAATAAAAGTACTTCATACACCTTTTAACTCCCTCTTAATTTTAAAACATTCATAAAAAAATTATCAAAAGTCCTTATTACTCCACAAAATCACTCTTAAGAAAAAATATATTTTCATAATATTTTTCTCCAAAAGATATTTCAAGAAATAATTAAAAATTATTTTCCCTTATACCTCCCTAAGTCAACGACACTCAAATAATCAAACACACCTCATGCGCCTAACCCTCAACCTTAGGCAATTAAAATTTTTAATCAATGATTACCAAAAAATGTCGTGGGGAGATTCGAACACAACACCAACCATCTACCTATGTGTTAGCACTCTTTGGGCCACCACTAGGTCAATCTCCCACATGAGGATGAAAAGGCATGACATGCACTTTGACCTATGCTTAATTTCCTTGCCAACAAAAAAAATGAATAAAAATATCACCACCCGAATTCGAACACAAAGCCTGTTGTCTGCCCTACACCTTAACACTACTCAGCCTACCATTAGGCCAACTGCCTAGTCATATATAAGATCGAACGATCTTATATTATAATCATCAAACCTTCCCTTAGATAAATTTTATCTTTTTCTTCTCACAAAGTGCACGTAGGAGACATTATATTTACTGGTTTTATCGTGCATCGAATACACACCATAGGGCATCAAACATTATCCATATTAAAATCTATTAACACCATGCTAAGGATATTGGAGGCACTTGGAAGTTTTTTAAAAGTAACTTTTGAATATTGGCACCAAACACACTTTGGGTTAAAAAAAATTATAATATAAATATTATTATTATTTTATAATGTATCCTTAGGCATCAACCTTTTAAATTTAATATTTATTTATTTATTTTTAATTTACATGGTGGAATCGGTAGCCACCACGAATCTGGGTACGCTATCTAATTGTTATGGTTGCCACATTATTTTGTGCTATCCACCCCAAAATCTGCCACACAGATATTTGCACAATCCACCCCTATAACCACCATGCCACAATCATTTTAAACCTTTTATGCCATTGAAAGCACCAAGAAAGGGACAAGAATTTAGTCTGATGAGATCTAAGATTTGAACCTTGGACCTCCGCCTCCCTTATGGGGTTTGGATAAACCAATTGGTGTACACCTCGAACCTTTAACTTTAATATTATAATATTATTTCCTTTTTGAGCCTAGACATTTTCTTTCTTTGGAATTTTTAGACCAGGGCCCTCAACCTTTTAACCAAAAATGCGGAGCTTTGTCCAAAACCTCTTGGGCTTAAAATATAAATGTTTTAACCCCCGTTTTATCAATTTCCTTGCACTGATATGAACTTTACCTTGCATCTAACACTTGACATCAATGACAATATAATTACTCAAAATTTTCAACAAAATATCCTTCAGTCTACTAGCTAGAACCTTTCTTAAAAATTTATAAATGGAATTGCACATGTTGATTGAGAAAAATTGTCTAGCATGTTTGTTCCTTATTTTTTCGGAATTAAAACCAAGAATGTAGAATTCCATTCCTTGAGAATTATTTTTTCTTGTTGAAATTCCAAAAAATCCTCTAACATATTATTCTTAATAATCTCCCAATACATCTAAAAGAAACCATTTGTAAAACCATCTAGACTTGGGGATTTATCCTTTTGCATGCTAAAAATTACCCTATGCAACTCCTTCTCTAATAAAGGATTGTTCAAAAGTGATTTATTTCACTATTCACTAAATGGGACTATTATTTAGCAATTTATTAACTAGTTCATTATTTGTTACATCTTCCATGCTAAAGAGGTTTTGAAAAAAAATAATCTACTTCCTTTTTAATATCCTCTTCCTCTTTTATTTCCTTGCCCTCTTCTATCTTCAATATTATTATTCTATTATATACCCTATGTCTAATAGTTGTGAGATGAAAAAATCGGGTGTTTCAATCTCTTTTTTGAGCCATAAAGCCCTATATTTTTATCTCCAATGGACTTCTTCCTAGGCTAATAAAGTGTGGAGATCAGAAAAAAGCACATTTTATTTTCTATATAATTCCTATGAGCACCCACAATTTTGAATTTGCTCTTCTACCACTTCTAGGCTAGCATTTAGATTACTTTTTCTCCCTTTTAAATGACCAAAAATATCCTTGTTTCAAACCTTTATAGTTTTCTTAATATTTTTAAGATTTTGAGAGGCTTGGAAAATTTTAATCCCATTACATCAATTTTCCACCATTCTAAAATATTTTTATATAAATAAGGATGTGACATCCATATTAAATCAAATCTAAAGGGTCTACCTTTAATTTTTCTCCTCTCCAAAACTTCCAAAAGCAGTGGTGAATGATCAAAGGAAATATTTAGGTGGGATTTGAGAGAATTAGTTTTCATAGTGAGTTAAAATATATTAGGATGCTTATACACTGTCCAATATAATTTGAATGTAGTTGCTTCCTAACCTCATATTAGACCAGGTGTATTTAGCTCCTTTCATATCCAAATCCATCAATTCACATTTAGAGAAAATAATCATTAAATTCCTCCATATTATTAGAATAACCAAAACTACCACCCTTATTATCACTAGAATACAAGGGTGTGTTAAACTCTTGAGAAAATATCCATGGCCACTGAGACACCTTATGAATATTACTAAGGAGATCCCAAACCTTTTTTCTTCCTTCTCTAGTGTTTGGGGTATACACATTCAAAACAACCCAAGAAAAGTTTATAATTTTACAAGTCAAGAGGACAAACACACACATTTCATTCCTTTGAATACATTGACCATAAAATATTCTAGGATCCCATAGAGTCCATACATCACTAGAGGCTCCTATTGTTGAACTTTCCCCAATATTTGCTTCCTTCCAAATGATATTTTTGACTAATTAAAAATTTTGGTCATCAATCTAGTGTCTTGATTCAAGAAGATACCAAATCTATATTATTTTCTCATATTCCAAAGTACCCAGTGTTTTGTAGGGCATTCATATCCCTTATGTTCCATTCCTTAAATTTTGGTGGGTTTTTTCTCCCACCCAAATCTAAAACCTTCCCAGTATTGTCTACAACTTCTTTTTCTACCTCTTTGACATACCCACTCTAGTTTTATACCATCCTCTAGATACAAAATAACCCACATCCTCTCTTTTCTTGGCATTTTTTAAGAGATTCAATAACTTCAAATCCTCTTCAAGTTTTTCTATATATGTATCCTCTAAAGACTCTCATTCCTCTATATCTATTTTCTCTTCTAGTCTATTCTTAAATCTCTCTCCATTCTAATTTTTATCCTTCAGGTGAGGTATTTTCCCAATAGAAATATCATCCTTGTTATCATGTTTCTCCCTTTGATGCTTGATCATATTTTTCTAATTATTTTCCTTATTCTATATGTGATAATCAGCTTCAATGATTAGATTTTTAATACTTGCAAAGGAGTTTTGGTTCATAAATTTAACCTTATCATAAGAGGGTTCTTGGGTTTGTAAAATTCATCTTCAATGGTAGAGGGGTTTTGATATATGAGTTTTACCTAAAGATATTTCAACACACTAACATTATAACAAATCATATTATTCTAACATTTATAGAAATTGAATTCCAATCAGTTTTTGAATGGCAGAATTGAAGAATGGTTAAAGCAATGGTAGAGCACTTTTAAAAGTAAGGCATTATAGATAATTTGGGATACATCAAAAGATAAAACACTTTGTACTATATGATTGAAAATAATTAAAATAATATTTAAATGGAAAGAAAGAAGTTTAGAGGTAATGACAAAGACTTTTTTAAGCAATAGAGGAGTCTAAACTAGCCTTATCAATTCACCAAATGCCTTATATTGAAGTAGAGATACTTCATAGGTCAAGTCAAATAATCAATTGGAATTATGATAGTGGGTATAAAATAAATGAAAAGAGAGCAAAAAATATAAAGTGGAAACATCGAAATTATAGCTAGTCAAATTGAATTTTGATGGAGCTTGTAAATAAAATCTAGGACCAACAAGAGGAGGAGGAATCATAAAAAATAATAAGGGTGATATTTTGACACAATATATTTTCAATATTGGATTTAAGACAATTAATAAAGCTAAAGTTTAGGCAACATTGAAAGGGTCAAAAATGTGCAGACAAATGAAATAGAATAAAGTATGGATACAAGGTAATTCACTAATAGTTAAAAAAATAATTTTGAGGAAAGCAAGGGCTCCATGGAACATACAAGATATCATTGTGGATATACAAGACCTTGCTACAAAGTTATAAGAAATTATATTTACACATGTGCGAAGTGAAGGGAAAAAATGTGCAGATAAGCTAGATAATAAAAGGGTTTTAATAGAGGATTATGAAGTTCAATTCTCTTTTTCATAGTTAGAGGAAGTAATAAGTGTAGTTGAAGCTAATAAGAAAAATCTAAAAGGAGAAAATTTAAACTAATGTGCTAGAGGATTGTAAAATGTTTTAGGGGATCCATTTATAGATCAACATATTAGAGGAAACTAATAGTCTAGATTTGGTAAAGCAAACTATGATTTCATAAAGTGAGTAGAAGTTTTGTATGTTTAAGCATAGGAAGATATCATATTAACTTTATAGTTGAATGGATTATTTGAGTTATTAGTTGTTGGTTGGATCATAGGACAAAGTATAGGTTGGAAATTTCAAATTTTAGAGACTACTAAACTATTTATTAAAATAATACAAATAGAATTTGTTAAAATGTCATTTTAATATGAATGAAATTCATTTTATAACTTATTAATATGATAAAATGCTTTTTAAAGTGGTTATTTGGGATTATAATGAATTCCAGTTGTATTATATAATGACCGATAGTTTTTTTATTATGCATATATTCCTTGTGAAGATTTAATCATGAAATTTAAAATTTTTGAGATTGCTTAAATATTTGTTATAGTTTCTTGTGGTTGCACTTATGTTTTAGGAAGGAAAATAATGGTCTAGATTTGGTATAACAAACTATGATAATGATTTTTTTTTTTTTTAAATATTACTTTATTAAGATGCAATGCATAGACAAGAGGTGAAGTTTTAATATTGTGAATGATACTACAAGAAAATATCAAGAAGGATGCTAATTTATGGAATAATTTTATTTGTAAATAAAATAAAAGATATCTAGAAAATGAAAATAAACTTTTTATGAAAAAATATGTAGGTATCTAGCTATGGAAACTTGTTTGAGATAAGAATTGAATCTATTTGTAAACTCTCAAGATCTAAATTAGAGAGTTGTGATTTTTTAATGGTGGAGGACTTGAGTACAACCTATTTTCCTCAAGTAAAATAATCTAATGGATTCTTTGTGATCTAAAAATTTTCATAGTTAAACTTTAATGTGATGTTCTAATGTTGAGGTTCACCCATGAGATTGAAAACTTGGATATAGTGCACAAATCCTAGCTCCATACCAATTGCCACAAAAGTATTGAGTTAAAATATCAAAGTTCATCCAAATGATTGAAATATTTGCTTATGATTTGGAATTTGTTGTTTCATTGATTGCCCAAAACCCTTGGATAAATTAAAGGCTTTTCTATAGAAGTAGAATCTTAGATTATAATGGAAAATTTCTTGCTTCCTATAATTTGGTTTGAACCTAATGGATTTATGTTAAGACTCATTCATAGTATTAAAACCTTGGATTATGGTAAGAAAATATTTGTTCTTTCTCTAATTAAATAGGATTTTTTTATGATATTATTAGTTAAAAATATTTTATAATTAATTTTTTTGCGTTTATTATACAATTGTTTTTAAAAGTTATCAAACATTATTCATTTATCATATACACAATTATGATCTAATCAACCGATGATATGTCTAATGACATGAAGAAAATTTTTGTTAACTAGTAATTTTATTTATTTACATTATCTATAGTATTAACCACCTATAAATTTTAATGAATAACTTAAAATATTGTTGTTTCCATATAGATATATGCTACCATGAATACTTTAAAACCTTTGATAAAATCCATTAAAATTAAATCTAAATCAAGATAATGAGATGGATAAGGAGAATATGAAAACATTGCATTCTGATGTCACAAATACTAT
The DNA here is from genome assembly GCA_028583015.1 of Wollemia nobilis. Taxonomy (NCBI): domain Eukaryota; kingdom Viridiplantae; phylum Streptophyta; class Pinopsida; order Araucariales; family Araucariaceae; genus Wollemia; species Wollemia nobilis. Next base: position 290,302 of record JAQPPZ010013509.1, on the reverse strand, counting down.
GAGATAAACCATATATAAATAGATTAAAATAAATCAAGAGTGAAATGATTTTTTTTATCATAAGGTAAACCTTAAGATGAAGCAAAGAGACTATATTGTAAAATAAACTAAAATATATTGAAACAACTCAATTATACTACTCAATTCTAAAAACCCTAGCCCTTAAATGAAGTAAAAATTTCATATCGAGACAATTAAAAGAATAATTTTTGGGTAATAATTATTTTTTCCAAGCTATATAATTTTTTTTTGAGTATATGAGAATCATTTCGTGCATATGATAATAATTTTTGACCATATGATTATAATTTTTGGGCATATGATAATAATTTTCGAGCACATGAAAATCAATTATGGACAATAAAAGTTTAATTCCGAGTGATTAAAAAAGACATTTTTGAGAAATAAGTTTACATTTCTAAGCTTTGAGAATTTATTTTCAAATGATAAAATTATTAATTTTGGGATCTTGGAAATTAACTTTGGCTAATTAAATTTACATCTAAGCTAATAAAAATTTAATTCTGGGTAATACAATTTTTTTTGAAGCAATTAAAAGTCTCTTTTAGGCAACTAACAATCAATTTTGGGCCATTAAAATGCAAAATGCAAGTAGACAAAATGTATGAAGCCAATGTACAAGTACGAAAGAAAATTTGCTTAGGTGCAAATGTTGTCAAATATCTTGTACCCTAGCACAAAGCAAAGAGGTACCAAAAATTATTCGGCTATGAGAAAGTAAATTCACTTAAGTGTGGATGCTGCTATAAATATTGTACCTAGCACCAAGCAAAGAGGTACCAAAGTCTGTTGGCTATGAGAAAATAAATTTACCATCTCTCCAATAAAAGAGATACAAAAATTCCACTAACTATGAGAAATATCAAAGTAAATTTATCCAGATATCTCATACCATGGTGCAATCAATAGGGGTGTAAAAAATATCACTCGATAACCATAAAGGAGTTTGAAATGGGCTAAGTGTAAAGGCTTCCAGACCCTTTGCACCACTAATGCCAAGAGAGAGGGACCAAAAACCTAGCATTCCTAAATGGATTAAAATTTGCTAAGTGTGAAATTGCCAAACTTTGAGAGAGGATGGTGTCAACAAAATGATCTAGAAAATTTGAGACTCAAATTTGGCAAAGGCAATGAAGCCTACCAATTAAAATATCCCTACAATTGAAGATCAACTATAGCAAATCAAAATCAAACTTGACAATTGGAAATGAGCATTCACATATTTAAAAAATTAAACTCGATGATGGAAATTTAGCATCCAGATGTTAAAAATTAAACCCAACAATTAAAAACATGTGTTTTGAAAGAAGATTAAATATTTCATGCTGAAAGCCTCTAAAGAGTACAACAATGATAAATTGGCATCCAACAATTGAAATTTAATTTTGGAGATTGAAAATGTGCTCCAGCCATGAAATTGCCATCCAACAATTGAGAGCTACCCCATATTGGTGCCCTAAAAATGAGTGATAATAATGTAGAAAATGCATGATTTAAATATAGAAAATATTTTGTTTTAATATTGAAAATCCTTTGATATTAAATAATAATAATAAATAAATAAAGGTCAATTATGCAAATTTAAAGGGATACAAAAATATCAATGGCCAATATATTTTTTCCAAAGCTAGATTTAAAATTAATTTCTTGTTTGACTTCCATGAATTACAAGCAATAGAACAACAACAAAACGTCAACAAAAATAGAACCAAAAAAAAAAATCCAAAGGAGCAGTAGGGGAAAGATACATTGAACCTGGATTGATTCTAGATCACTAGTGCATGACAACTCATATCAGAGGGTGTATGATGATTCAACTACCAATATGATTAGAGATCCATGGCTAAAATTATATAACAAATCAAGAATAATTATATATTGACACATAATCTACAAATAACTCATTTGTACAACTATAAAGTACTAAATTTTCAGTTCAATAAAAAAACACTAAATTTTTTAAATTGCAAGGCTATAAATAGCCATTGGGACACCATTCAAAATGGTTGAAATCCACTTTTAGCAATAGGTATTTTATAATTTATTTTGTTTTGTAGGTGGTAGATATCTACACCATTGTCATTATACTTGGAGAATTACTCTTGTAATCACATGATGCTAGCAAGTCTGAGAATGTAATGATTGAACATATTTTATCAATACAAGATACTAGAATTCTTGGTGTAATATACACATGTTGATGGTGGTTACATTTGAGTCTATTCTAGTATTTTGATTCTTTTCCCTTTGAAGATAGCATCAGCTTGCTCTCAGATTGTGTAAATGCTGATTGGGCTAAGGCCGGTTGTTTCAAAATTGTTGCTTAAATAGATTTAGCTTAAGGCTACAATATTACATGGCTTGTTTTATTTATTTTATTAACCTTTTCCTTTTAAATTTTCTTTGAAATATGCTTCGAATTGGAGTAGATTAGTTGAATTTCATTTTTGAAGCTCATTTTATAGGATATATTTTTATAAGTTCTAGATTATACATTTATTTGCACTATAATGATCACGATTATGATGCAATGAGTGAATATATGATTTATTATTTTAAGGTAGTAAGCCTATAATCTTTTTTTTTTGTAAGTATTTGATATTAAACACTTATATTTTGATCATTTGTAGAACAATTGAATCATATCTATGTTTATTAAAGCTTAGACAATGAATCGACATTCGCCCTTGTAAAAGTTATATGTAACCCTGAGTTATCTATATATCTTTACTTTTATTCTTTTTATTTAAGATTTATCAATAATATACCCTAGAACCTAAACCTTGGGAGATCAGTGTTGGCTTTCAAGAGAGAACAATTGTTGTTTTAACCATTGGTGTATGTTGGCAACTAGGATGATGTATCACTCAATAACTATATACTCAAATATGATTGTAAATGAATTATGTCATTTATGAAATGTGCATGAAGATAAATTATAATATAAATTGCTCAAAATTTGTATACAAGCTTTATTCATTTTTCTTCCTCTTACAATTAGATTATCAAATATGGAATTTATTTTCTTATTTATTTCTTAAAGAACATTATCTCTCTAATATAGCCATAAATATGTGACTCTTCAAGTAATTACCTATTCCTCTCCATATGATAAGTCCCATGACCTTTGGCTTATCATCTTGCCCATTGCATACTAGAATCTTCACTTTGTTATATACAAGCTTGAGTTTATGACACTTGCACACTTGTACATGCACTCCTAATATAAGACACTTGTGCACATCCTCAAATTATATATTTGCACACTTACATACAACACACTTGTGCACATTCTCTCAATACTCTAACATGCATGACACTTGTGCATTTCCTACACATTGAAACTTAAACAAAAGGAAAATATAAATTAGACATCTAAACTAAAGACTCAACCCTAATCTATTACATATTTATAATTGTACCATCAAGGTACCATGGGGATACACTAGCATGTACAAAATAATGTAATATTCCTCAAATATAGAGGTATATTTGTCTAGGTAACATATTCATTTTCAAAAACTGAAAGCCTAAATTGTGCATGTAGTAACCTACTAAGGTGTAAATATTGCATAACGACCCTCTTGCAGTTGTAGGTTATTGATAGGTAGGGAATGAAAGTGGTGGGTTTCATTCCATCCTTCCCACTTGCCCAAAATGAATTTAGATCAAGGGATAACTAATTAAAGGCTACAATTAGTAGAAAATCATCCCTACCATAATCTAAACTATCTTGTATGCTATCCACCTTAGCCCTCCCACTTGGAATATCCCAAGAGAGTCAAATTCTATAAATTGGCCCCTTGGGATAAGATTTTAACAACATATGCTATCATTAAAAAACTATGCTAAAATAAAAATTGGTCCAAACATAATGAAGTGCTACCAAAATTTCCTTGTGGAGACATCAAACAATTCAAATTTTAAGGGAGGAAAGGAAACATTTCATCCCCAAAATTTGATGATAATTTTTCACAATGTATTATGATTTTATTTCAATTACTATTAAGGTTTTATGATCTAATTATATATAATGTATTTTTATATTCTTTGCCTTTAATTCTAGTTATCACTATTTTGTTAAGAATCCTTCTCTATAAGTTCCATGGATACTCTAGAATATTTTGCATGAAATAGAATAGTTGTCAATACCCATGCTACATCGGTAGAAGGCACTCATTACCTCCCTAGGGCTAGATTTATTGTCTGGCTACTAAACTTAATTAATCCACCACGTGTACCTAAGTTAGGAGGTTTATTTTCTATAGATAATTGGGTCCCTTATTTTGTAGGTGCAACATAATTTTCTCCCTTTCAAATTTAGAAGCAAATATGCCATCCAAAACTATTACAAGGGGTTTATTTGCAACATGTTTGAGGGATCATGGATCCTTACAACATCCAACACCTAGTCCAACAAGGTTCACCTTTGCTTATCATATTAACAACCCTTTTAATCCTTGTCCTTTATCTTATTCATTGTTAACCCATTTTCTTTGTCTTAATGAATATGCTAGTCATAAAATTCCCATATGGTTTATTCACCAGATTTTTAAGAAACCTTAGATTTCTAGTCATCCTAGGATTCAGTCTAATCAAATTTAATTTTATGTTTTAGTTTAATAAATATCAGACCTTTAATTTTAAATTTATTTTCTATTAAGTTAGTTCAGTAATATTTGTGAATCTACTAGTTATAGTACTTCCAGTTGTCATATTTACCATTTATTATTTAGCATCCATATGAAAGGTAGGACACCTTAAATTTTCACATAATAGGGGGCTTGACTATGCTAATAAATAAGTTACAACCTTCTTGTAGTTTGGTAGGATCCCAAATCATAATCTTCCTCTATTTTTTTTTATTTTATAGGTTTGCATGAATCCTTTAGTTGAAGGGGTTTTAGACAACGTATTTTCCCAAGTTGTGGATTTGTATCTAGACAAAATATTTGTATTAGATGTTAAAAAAACTAAGTACCTTTTATCCTCTATATTTTAGTTCGTAACATAGACTATTTTTCTTCTTGTTTACTTGTTATTTAATCTTTTCAGAACATGTATAAGAATAGAAGACATAAAGGAACCCTAAATAGTTGATTTCTTTAGTTTCTTAGGTATCCAAAACATACATTGTGCATAGTATTACATTAATATTATTTGCATATTTCCATATATTTTGCATCCTTACTTTGAACAAAAGAAACTAATATATATATATATATATATATATATATATATATATATATATATATATATATATATATATATATATATATATATATATATTCATATATTTTTATAACTTCTATCTTAGTTAGCATTCACTAAATTAAAAATTGCATATAGGATAGTGTCTTGTCCTATGCACCTTTGTATTCACACTATATTGCATTTTCATCATACAAAATACCTTCTTGGATAGAACAATATCTAGGTCTTTGCTAAATTACATTAGGGAATCTATAAACCATTGGTGAACCTCAATCTTTCCACCAAAGACAAAATATTGTATAAAGTGTAGTCTCCATAACAATGGGTTAAAATAGTGCTATCTCAGGGCCATCACTCCTATGTGCATTTTTGACATCCCATAAATACATGATTAGGAATGATACATGAGAGGGTAAGTTTATTATTAATCTTAATTAGTGTGAGCTAATATACACAAACAAAATTATATGGTTTTGCTTAAAGTTTAATAAGATTTTATCTTTAATTGAGTGGAAGGTTAAGGTTGAGGATGTGTTCATGTTAGGTTCACCAAATATGTGAGTATGTTGGATTAGAGATCCATTTTTGCTAATCCATACCTTACTCTCAATGTACATGTGTGTTGAGGGTTTCTTAAAAAAAAATTGTGTGTTATTTCACAAACACCTAGGTTTGGATGATGTAATCTATATTCAAGCTATTATTAAATCAAATATTAAACTAATATAAATTCAAACAAATATGTAAGCATATAAATACCTAATCTATATGATTATTTTACTGAATACTTAAAAGAAAAGCAAACCTTTTTATTTTTATTTCAAAACAACAAGGTTAAAATAATATGCAAAAAATAAGTTTCAACCTATGATGCAAGTTATATGTTGTTTTAGTTCTTTCCTAAAAAAGAAAAAAAGTGGAGGATGTGGTGAAAGCCTAATCCAAGTTCTTTGATATCCCATTTTTATGTGCTATAAATTGAAAATAGAGACTAACCTAGATAATAAATAGTAGGTAGATAGTATCAAAATAACTAAAAATGCTTGATAGAAGAAGGGTTACCTGTATAGGTAGCTGAGACAAAATCGTTGCTTTGTGAAAATATAGCTTCTTCATAAAATTGCTCTTATTTATAGTAATATTGTTCTATATATAGAAAATAAGGAACCTTCTTGACTCTAATAATTTAGAAACTATCTACTTAAGATATTTAGGTTGCCTTAGCTCTTTAGACAAAAGAAAATTTGGCCTTAAAATGCAATAAAATGCATTAAATAATGATATCGTTGCTACAACCAATGATATCATTTCATAAAGTTTTACAAAATTTTAATTGTGTATAAAAAGTATAGAAAATAATAATTGAGTAGAATAGAGAAGACAATATCGTTGTTTGAGATAAGAATATTGTTCTATGAATTACAATATAAAATTCACAACAAATAAAATGCAGGAAATTAGAAATCTAAAAAGAAAAAAATTATTAATCATATCACTACTACTTTTAGCAATATTGTTTTACAAAAATATGCTCAATAAGATAAAGTGCAAAATTTTTAGTATTATAGGGCTTGGCAATTTTTTCCTACAATGAAATCACTACTCTTGTTCCATAAATTTGAATAGATAATTAAAATTTGAGACCTTATGCAACAAAAGGTACTAAAATGTTCTTAATAACAATATCATTAATAAAAATATATAGGTCCAACAATATCATTTCGTACAACCAATGGAGACTGATTAACAAGAAAAGGTGAGGTTTTGTGGTTTACAGAAGTTAATAAGTATTCTCAAGAAATCCCAAAATTTGGAGAAAACTTGTAAATGTTGCAAATTATTTGAAATTGCAAGAAGTTAGGAAATGCATGTGAAAGAGAAAGCAAATTCTATTAAGCTATGAAAAAATACAAGAAAAGAGTTAGTGACAATAAAACTAAATAAGTCAAGGGAATATTTCACCAAATGGCTTGGTATTTACTCCTCCCTTGCCCTCACTTGTGGCTTACAAATTAGATATTTCAAACACTAGGATTTTAAGCAAGTGAGAGAGCACTAGAGAGAACTAGAGAGCATAAGAGAGCAATTTGACAAAGTTTTATTGCATTTCAAATGTGTTTTTGAAAGCCTCCCCAAGGGTCTAGATTATAAAAACTTTAGAGCGTTCAAGAGAGAGGGAATTCATGGTGATAAGCACTTGCAAGATAAAAATTCAAATGTATAATCTCTAGAGGACAAGTAGATACATCACAAAAAGGTAAGTGTTTGATTTTAGAGTTGGCATGGATATGATGTGGGATTACCTCATAAATGAAAGGCAACTCGATGAGGTAGAGAACAAAAAATTAGAAGCTTATATTTTCAAGATATAAAATTGCTAATTCATGATGTTGTTATGATGATATTGTCTATCTAGCAATATCATCCTCTTGATCATTGGGAGTCAAGTTGACTAGGAGATAACTTAGAATTTAGCATAAAAGCTAGTTTGATAAAATCGCTACATGTTCTTAATAATTTTTTCATATGATGCAAATGGGTTGAAAATTTAGGTTGAGGTTATTAATCAACTAATTGGGTTTCCTAATGTATGGTTACAAATTTGGTGTGTCAAAATTGGATGTATACACTTGGAATCTTGCACTATTGTCTAGGATTGAAGGTATGGCAAACCCATAACCATAGATTTATCTCTAAAAGCAAATATGCCAAGACTCTTCTTGAGACATATCACATGAATTATTGTATGTTTGTGATGACTCCCATGGAATATTGGATACAAATATCATATTTTAATTCCTCTCCTCTAGTAAATGAAACTCTATATCATCAATTAGTTAGAAGTCTCATCTTACTTAACTTATACTAGACTAGATATTATCTTTGTAGTTAGTAACCTTTTGTGAATTATGTAGAATCAATAAATGGCACATTAGAATGCAACAAAAAGCATTTTAATAAATGTGTAAGGTATCATTGAGTACAATCTAGAATTCAAAAAGAGTGATAAATTCTTATTATCTGGTTACATAAATTTAGACTATGCAAGTTGTACAGATGATTGAAAATCTACCTTTAGAGATCTCTCAACAAGATCAATGTTCTTATTCATTAAAATATATATGACTCACTTACTCTAGGTTGATTAACCAACTAGTAGGTTATTACCTTGTCATACGCCTACCAACCCAATGTAGCCCAAATGAACTATGCTTATTTAAAGCTAGAGTAATCATATACATTAAAATATTTGCTTACTATTATTAAAGCTAGAGTAATACCTTATGATGATTTAAAGTATTATTGAATTCAATACATAAATGAATCAATATGTAAGTATATTTACTCTCTAAGCATTCCCATCGTTACAACATAAAATAAAACTTAATTAATCCAATGCTTACATCTACTACAATATTTAGTCATTTATCCAGGTTCCATAGAATACCCTTATGAAAGATGTTTTATCCTTTCCAAACAATTATTCCCTTTATCCATTATTAAAAAGTAGCTTCTTAAAGAGTGATGTTCCATATTTGAAGGAAGAATAACCAACCTAAGAAATGTCTTTTATATCATAACTAGTTATACAAATTGATTCATATAATATTATTGAAACCATAATCCAAGTGATTCCATCTATAAACTACAATATTTCCTTTTTTACCTTTCCATAATATAAAAGAGAAGTTTTAAAGGAAACCATGAAACCATCATTCATATAAATAACAATATCCAAACTATAGAATCAACAATACCATAACTAAATACTGGAGATATTATAGTTTACTTAACAACAACATCATAAAGCACCAATGAAGAGAATAATCCAAACCATTCCACAACATTGTATTCATCCTAGGAAACCCTAAGGAAAATCCAACCTCAAATCACTTATTTCTTTATTTCATTTCCATTCAGATTCAATACAATGGGTAAGATAATACCTTGAAAATTATTACAATTGTAAAACGAGTTTGCATAGTCTAAATAACTTGCAATAAGAGTCATTTCCTTAACATGTAAATGAACTCTTCACAGATCGAATCTCAGGTAATACCATACCTATCCTTGGAGTAATATCTAAAACTCATAAGCTAAATATATTACCAACCTTCATCAATATTTACAAAATGATTTTATTTATGATTTGCATTAACTTAGTTAAATGCCAAACTAGGTTCGGACGTCTGCATTAGCACCATGTGTAGTGGAAAATATATAAATTGGATAATGTGAATCGAGGGACTCTAAACTCCTAAAATAAGGCTTCAAAAAGGTAATCATTTATAATCAATGATAACCTAGGACAATCCACACCCCGGTTAAGGGCTTACTAAAATCCTAAAACCTATGTCTCACAATGATGTCATTCTCCTTAAAGCTTTCATGTCTAAGCTACTAACATATTGAGACATTAACCAAAGAATGCTCTATGGTGCACTTCTAAAATTTTTAGTTCCAAGTTCATTTAAAGCCCTCCTAAATATTCAATACCCAGCAAACTTCAAGACAATCCCATATCTTAAAGGATTGTAGAATAGATAATATAAAACAAGTGGAACTTTTAGTTTATAAAGTTCCTACATCAAACATGCTACCTTTCTATCATATATCCACTAAAACCAAGATCACATACATAGCTTACGCTTCACCTAAAGTAAATCATAGATAATTCATTTTAAATGGTATCTATAACAACCAAACTATATTGGAATTCATAATATTGGAGATAAAAGGATCAACTAACATTGTTACCTTACATTACTTTTTACCCCACTTAGAGTTGTTTCAATTATCATGACTCAAACTAAACACAACTCAACTTACCTTCGAGATAGTGATACTATATGGAATTATCCTATCAGTAGTGACAACTATCTTCTAAAATGGAACTCTATCAAATAAGGGTGTAGTGTTGAACTTGCCTTACAAGATCCAAGTCTTACACCTGGTTCCACAAATATTTTTTACTGTAACAAGAAAACACTACACTAAACTCTAATAAAAGGAGAATATCACATCCAAGCTTAAATTCATATTCAAATATTAATCTAACAATGTCTACGTGGTTATCATAGGTAGAAAACATAATCTTTCTTTTCCTGCACTTCCAATTTGCCCAACTCACAAATCTGGTTATCACAAGCAAAAACACAATATTTCATTGTTCGCCCTTCCAATTCACCCAACTCACAACACTGGTTATCATAGGAAGAAACACAATATTTCATTGTCCATCCTTCAAATTCACCCAGTCTGTTCTTCCTTTCTTTTTGTCCTTTTTATCCATACCACCCAAGGACTTCAACTAACACTCTTATTTCCTATTTTTCCCCCACTAGCCCCCATCTTGTCTGGTTGTTTCCTATTACAACACCCTACTACACATGATGCTTATACCTACTTCTTCGAGGTGTGTTTGAGCAATGAGTCCCTCCTTGAAAAGCTCAATGATATCTCATATTGTCTTCCACCTTAGCTACCAGCTTCTACATGTGATGGGATTGTATTCTCTCATTCCAATGAATCATTAAGTATTTCTTAGAGGATTCCTTCCAAGATGCACTCCTCCACCCATGTTCAATAAAAACATAAAACCTTATTTAAGAATTAATGTAAGCTATTTTATTAATTTATTTCTACCAATATAAATAATGTTTACCAAGTAGAGCCAAGCTCTATCATTAACAAGTTTAAGTTTCCTTTTGACGCTTGCAAGAATGAAAGCTTCCAAAATTTAACCATTTAACAAGAACCCTTCAAATAAATAACTATATATATATATATATATATATATATATATATATATATATATATATATATAAGTGTGTGGTGTTGAACTTGCCTTACAAGATCCAAGTATTACACCCGATTCCACAGATATTTTTTAGTGTAACAAGAAAACACTACACTACACTCTAATAAAAGGAGAATATCACATCCAAGCTTAAATACCTATTCAAATATTAATACAAAAATGTCTACCTGGTTATCATAGGTGGAAAACATAATCTTTCTTTTCCTGCACTTCCAATTTTTCCAACTCACAACACTGGTTATCACCAGCAAAAATACAATATTTCATTATTCACCCTTCCAATTCATCCAACTCACAACACTAGTTATCATAGGTAGAAACACAATATTTCATTGTCCACCCTTCTAATTCACCCAATCTGTTCTTCCTTTATTTTCCTCCTTCTTGTGCATACCACCCAGGGACTTCAACTAACACTCCTCTTTCCTCTTTTTCCTTTGCTTGCCCCCATCTTGTCTAGTTGTTTCCTATTACAAGACCCCACTACCCATGATGCTTATCCCTACTTCTTTGAGGTACATTTGAGCAATGAGTCCCTCCTTGAAAAGCTCAATGATATCTCATTTTGTCTTCCACCTTAACTACCAACTTCTACATGGGATGGGATTGTATTCTATCATTCTAATGAATCATTAAGTCTTTATTAGAGGATTCCTTCCAAGATGCACTCCTCCACCCATGGTCAATAAAAACATAAAACCTTATTTAAGCATTAATGTAAGCCATTTTATTAATTTATTTCTACCAAGATCAATAATGTTTACCAAGTAGAACCAAGCTCTATCATTAACAAGGTTATGTTTTCTTTTAACGCTGGCAAGAATGAAGGCTTCCAATATTTAACCATTTACCAAGAACCCTTCAAAGCAATAACTATAACTATATATATATATATATATATATATATATATATATGCATTTCTCAAAAGCATTTCCAGATATGTAACCTTCAAGATAAAGGCACTCATCTATGCTACCCTAATTTCTCAAGGAGTAATGACTTCATCATTTCTTCTTCTCAAGACATACCTACTCTCTGTAAGCATCAAAATATTTTAATGGCATCTCAGTTTGTTATAAACAAAATATTCTTGTTACAAGTAAACATAAAATTGTTAATCATTCCTTTGATAATAGATATTGCATTTTCCATTAAATATTATTGTTATCTAGTCATGAAAATCATCCATTTCATTCACCAAGTAACACAAAAAAAAATGTGAATCCATCCAAATATAGTTCTACTGAGGGAGGGTCATGACATCCTACCCCTCTTAGGCTTTACACAGTCCCTTGTGTACCATCAAAGTTTAGACATTAAACAACTATTACATGATATTTTCAAACATGAATACGAAATGTATTTACATGTCTGCTATTTTCTCCCAAGTAGCATTTCTTAGAGTAGTGGTCCCACTAGACCTTATATTGCTCCAAAGCCCCCTTATGCATCTATTTTGATCAAAAATCTAGTATTATTATTGGACGAACCTCAATAGCCTTTGGGTTCATCATCTATAAATTAGAAAAGTCCCATATATGCTCAAGGTTAGCAACATACTTTATAAACAAGGATATGTGAAAGGTGTCATGAATCTTGGATAAATTTGGTTGTAGGGCAAGTTGATAAACCATAGGAATAATATTATCTATAATTTTAAAATATCCAACAAAATGAGGGTCCAATTTTGTGGACTTAATTGCACTCTTTCTTGGTCTTACCTCCAGAATGACCTTGTCACTAATTAAAAACTCTCATGGTGATCTATTAAGATTGTCATAACTATTTTGTCGATTTGTAGCTTATTTCAATCATTTCTTGATCGTTCTTAATTGTTGCTCCATTTCCTTGACTATATCTAGACCAAGTACAATCTAGTATTCTATACTATCACATGATAATGGTATCCTACATCTCATGTTGTACAATACTTTAAAAGGAGCTATGCCTAGAGTTGAATGGTGACCATTATTGTAGGTAAATTCTACCAAGTGCAAGTAATCCTCCTAGAAGGACTTTTGATACATATAGTACATGCGTAGCATTTTTTCTAATACCTAGTTCACTTTTTTATTTGCTCATCAGTTTTTGGATGATAAGCATAGTTGATGTTTAGTGTAGTAGCAATGGCACGATGTAAGACTTACCAAAACTCAAACGTAAATATTGAGTCCCTATTGGATATAATTATTTCCATAAAACCATGGAGCCAAAATATTTCCTTGATAAATCTATTAGCGACAACTACGATGTCATTCTTAGTATTTGAAGGTATAAAATATGCAACTTTGGTTAATCTATCGACCACCACTAGGATTGCATCACATTGAAACTGCTTTTTAGGCAGTCCTACAATATAATCCGCTGAAATTACTTGCCATTTTTGCATAGGTACATCATGCAGATACAATAATCCCATAGGATGTCTATGTTTTTCTTTAAATTTCTAGTATTCAAGGTATTGAGCAATAATTTCAGTTATGTCCCTCTTAATCCCAGTTTAATAGAATTTTTTCTTCATATTTCGACATAGTCAAGGAAAGCAGGATGTGTCTAGATAATAATCACCCATAAAAATAGAATATTTGATCGATGAATTTCCACACAATGACATTAAATTAATTCAAAAAATTACTGATTGATCACATTCCATACATTACAGCAGATTGGCCCACATGGACAACAATATTTCCAGACTTTGTTTCTTTCAACGAATTAGGGCCAACTATTCTAGAATATATTTGACAAATGAGGAGGGGATGTACCCAATAGACACAAAAACAAATTTATGTGCAAGATTTCTTACTTCAGACTCTTTTCATCTATGCCATTGAAGTTTGTTACCCTAATGTGGATGTTCCCCAGCTTCAAACTCCTGAGACAAACCCCAAGTTGTAGAACAACATCGCAACCCTATTTCTTTCCAACCTCTTCCTTTGCTCGAACATTGTATTCCTTCTCTCTTTCCTTCAAAATTATTTAGCTTCAGTCTCCCTTTTATCTAGACGTCAACTTGTCCCACTCTAGCAAAAAATAATCCTCTCTTCTGTTCACCACACTCACGTCTAGTTCTCCCCTCCTTTCCTCCTCCCTTAGACTTTATGTTTTCTCCCTTTTGTCCGCTCTCCTCCGCTCTATATTCCTAACTCAAAATTCTTGCTCGTGATACCCTATGGATGGCATTTCATATATCCATGTCCCCCTTTTTTGTTTCTTCAAGGTTTCTATACCCATTACCCAGTCTTCTCAAAAAATTTAGGAGGTCGTCCATAAATTTGTTCTCATGCGACGTCACTTGCAGATGAATGCTTTGTTGTCTATGCACTGTCTCTCCATTATGGCTTCAAATAATTTTATCTCTCGCTCTACCAATGGCCACCATGACCAATGAATTGGTAATTCTTTGATGCCACAACTTTTCAAATATTGTCATTGTTATTTAATCTTTAGCTCTTTAATGATTATGTTGTAACAAACTAAGATATATAAATAATGACACTAACCAGTCACACAGATTATTAGGAATCTTTGATACGATGACACTTGGACATCCTATTACAACACTCTTTGCATTTTAATATCCTACTACAAACATTACTCTCGATCGAGCATTTATTATAATAAAACTATATTATTCTGCTAAAACTATGAACACAAAACATACATGAAGGATATTAAAATAATAACATGAATCTACAGAAAAAAAAAAATTACAACTGTCAACACTACAAAACCACATTACAATCACTTTGGGGAACAAATAACTAAAACCAGGATGCTCCTGCATCAATCTCCCCAAATGAAAACATTGTGAGCTCTTGCTCACAGATTTTGGGGGTGATTGGATTTCTTGAATTGAGCAAGCTCAAATTCAGGAATCCATGAGTCTTATTCTAAACCTTTGTTCTTCCATTGGACAAGGAATTCCTTGTATTCTTTGTTTCTAGTCTTTTTGGCTACCCTTTGGTCCAGAATCTTCTCTACTTCTTCAGGTTGTTTCTTTGGCAACTCCTTTGTCCAATCCTTGATTTGTTCAACTGGTTTATCTACAATTTCTATTGCATTTTCTCCATTATAAGAGTACAAATTTGAAACATTAAAAATTGGTGAGATATCAATATTGGCAGGTAGTTCTACTTCATAGGCATTGTCAGAAAACTTTCTAACAATCCTACATGGCCCAATTTTCTTCATATTCATTTTTTTTTAAGTGCCTTTTGGAAACCTTTCCTTCCTCAAGAATACCATAACAAAATCTCCCTCCTGAAATGATCTGAATCTCTTCTTTTGATCTACATTTTCCTTGTACACTTGGTTTCTTTGGACGAGTTTCTTTCTGATTTCCTCATGTAATTCCTTCAATTTCATAGTCATGTCTTCCACTATAGCATTCTTTATTTCTCCTATAGTCTTTACCAAATCCATGACTCCTTTGGGTGGCTTCCCATACACTCATTAAAATGGAGACTTCCCAATTGACCTATTTACTAAATCATTGTAGGCAAATTCAGCTTGTTCTAGCACCACATCCCACTGTATTGGTTTGTCGCCAACCAACTCCTAATCAAGTTAACAAGACTTCAGTTGACAAATTCAGTTTGTCTATCCGTATGAGGATGGTAAGCTGAACTAAAATTTAGCTTTGTGCCTAATATGCCCCACAACATTTTCCAAAAATGACCCATGAATTTCACATCTCTATCAACTGTAATACTTCTTGGTAATCCATGTAACTTGACAATCTCTTGGAAGAATAATTTTGCCACACTGTTGGTGTCTTTTGTTTTCTTAAAAGGAATAAAATGTGCCATTTTGGAGAATCTATCCACAATAACCAGAATACTATCAAATCCTTTTTGGGTCCTTGGTAGCCCCAATACAAAATCTATACTGATATCCTCCCAAGGGCTTTTTGGAATAGGTAAAGGCGTGTACAAACCAGTATTCTATTTGTAACCTTTGGTCATTTGGCAAGTTCTATACCTTGTCACATGTCGCTCAATATATCTGGTTAATGTTGGCCAATAATACTTCTCCTTGAATTGTGATATTGTCTTATATCGACCAAAGTGACCTCCAAGACCACCACCATGTGTTTCTCTAATTAAATTCTCTCTCATAGAGCCTTGAGGAATGCATAATTGTCTATCTTTAAATAAGAAACCATTTTGAAGAAAATAATCTTTCCATACCTTATGTTCATATTTGCTGCACTCTTGAAAAACCTCTTTGAAATCACCATCTTTTGCATATTTCTCCTTCATTCCATCCAAGCCAATGCACTCCACTTGCATAGTATTCAATAATAAAACTCTCCTGCTCGAAGTATCAACAACTTGGTTTATTTTACCTGACTTGTGTTTGATTGTGAAAGTGTAAGAAGCCAAGTATTCCACCCATTTTTCTTGTCTTGTACTTAGTTTTCTTTGGTTGTTTAGGTACTACAAAGCTTGATGATCAATAAACAAAATATATTCTTTAGGCAACAAATAATGTCTCCAATATTTTAATGCTTGAACTATAGCATAAAGCTCTTTTTCATACACAAAATACTTTTTTTGAGCCTCATTTAACTTCTGACTAAAGTATGCAACATGTCTTCCTTCTTGGCTTAGAACATCCCCAATGGCTCTCCCACTAGCATCACAATCCACTTGGAACACCTTTGTAAAATCTGGACTCCTCAACACTGGTTGCTCAATCATCTTCTTTTTCAGCTGTTGGAAACTGTTTTCAGCCTCTTTGGTCCACACAAAAATTTCTTTTTTTTTATACAAGCAGTCAAGGGTGCACATATAAAACTAAATTTTTTAATAAATTTCCTGTAAAAGGTTGATAATCCATGAAAACTCCTGACTTTAGTGGCACTTATTGGGCTGGGAAAATCCTTTATTGTAGCCACTTTTGTTGGGTTCATATTTAAACCATCCTTGGATATTACAAACCCAAGATATATCAATTCTGACTTGAGATATGTACATTTTTTTAAATTTATCAGAAGTTTTTGCTGTTGTAATTTCTCTAGGATAGCCTTCAAATGTTGCATATGTTCTTCTTTTGTCCTACTATAGATCAATATATCATCAAGATAAACAACTACAAACTTGTTCAAGAATGGTTTCAACAATTCTGTCATCAACCTCATGAAATTTCTTGGTGTATTGGTAAGCCCAAATGGCATAACCAACCACTCATAAAGTCCATCCTTTATTCGGAATGCAGTATTTCATTCATCCCCTTCTCTGATTCTAATTTGGTGGTACCCAATATTCAAGTCAATCTTGGAAAAGTATCTAGCACCACATAAATTATCTAATAAATCATCCATTATTGGAATAGGGAATCGATACTTGATAGTAATCTTGTTGATTGCTCTTGAATCAGTGCACATCCTCCATTCACCATATTTATTTGGAGTAAAAATAATAGGTACAACACAAGGGCTTAAGATTTATCTTATCAACCCATTTTCAAGCAAATCATGAACTTTTTCTGTTGGCAATTTTGGGTTCCTTGAATACATTGCCTTTACCTAAGATCAGTTGTTGTCATTGATGTCAAGGAGCTATTGGTAGATGTTGTTTTTGATGTCAAGGAAATTTTGGAGCAACTTGTTTTTATGTCCAAGGATGTGTTTTTGTTGAAGTTTTCAGTTGGTCAGTAAGTCTCCAAGAAGATCAGAGTAGCCCAGTTGGCAAAAATCCAGAAAAAGATTAAGTAGAATAAGTTTGCAGGCTGCTGGAAAAACTGTCGTGATTTCACGACATGTTTGAGGAGAGAGAAAGTCACAATTTTGCGACATGGTTGAGGAGAGAGAAAGTTTGGCCAAAACTGTCACGATTTCGCGACATGCAGGAAGGCAGAGGCAAAGCGGGAAAAAGTGTCACAATTTCGCAACATGTTTAAGGAGAGAGACAGTTCAGTCGAAACTGTCGCGATTTCGTGACATGCAAGAGAGCAGAAGCACAACAGGAAAAAGGTGTCACGATTTCATGACAAGTTTCAAAGAATTTGTACAGATGCAGGAAATGTCACGATTTCATGACATGTTCCAGTTTTGCGAGCAGTTGGCAAGAAAAATCCTAAGGCAGCGAAAGCGTCGCGATCTCGCGACATGTTTCATTTTTTCTAGTGCAAATCAAGAAAAGGATGAAGGAATAAGAGGTGTCATGATTTCACGACAAGATTCATGATGACGTCAGCGAAAACTGTAGCGTCACAATTTTGCGACGACAACAGAGAAGAATGCAGTGAAGCCTAGAGCATCACGATTTTGCGACAAGTTTTATGATGATGTCAGTGAAGGCTGTAGTGTCACGATTTCATGATAGCAACGAAGAAGAAGGCAGTGAAGTCTAGAGCATCATGATTTTGTGACAAGGTTTACAATGACGTCAGCAAAGGCTGTAGTGTAGTGATTTCATGACAACAAACCCAAGAAGGTGTTCGACAGACCAAGGCATAGCGATATCGTGACGAGATACATGGTGACATCAGCAAAGGCTGTAGTGTCACGATTTCACGACAGCATGTAATGCAAGGTGTACGACAGACCAAGGCATAGCGATATCACGACATGTTTGAGTGTCATGCGAGAAAAGTCACAGAACAGTAGAAGTGTTTGTTGCTGACGAAATTAACCTTTGCCGAAAAAGCATAAAGTCTCTCAACCAACGTGGTAGAAGTTGAACAACTGACTAAAGATCAAAGATTTCATCCTAAGATTATGAGTATTAATAGAATATTGTTTGAGCATTTTTGGGTATTGATTGGTGTGCATTCATAGAGTGCATTCGAGGTGTGCGTTCGTAGAGTGCATTCGAGGTGTGCGTTTGAAGAGTGCGTTCGAGGTGTGCATTCGAAGTGTGCATTCGAAGTGTGCGTTTGAAGTGTGCATTCGTAATGCGATCTGCACAAGTAAAGTGCGGAGGATAAGTTTGATTGTCAAGAAGTTGAGTGTGGAAAGTCTTGCTGCTGTGGTTACATAAAGGGTGAAGACAGTACTACAGTGGATGCGTGAAGAAGTAGAAAGTGTTGGTGTTGTGACATTTGAAGACAACGTGCAAAAGTGAAGTGTTCGACAGTCGAAGTGTTGTGTACTATTGTTTGCTACTGTGATTGTAGAGAGATTGAGAACAGTAATGTGGTAAATGCGCAAACGAGCTGAAGGTGTTGTTTGTTCAACATTCAAAGAACAGCACGTAGTATTGAAGGGTGTGAGAGCCAAAGTGCAGTGTACTATTGTGCATTACTGTAAATGTGCAGAACTGTGTAAGAGTGTTTTCGACCAAACACAGTTGTAACAAAACAGCAACAACTTGGAGATTGCTTTTGAGCAAAGCTTTTGAAGAGTTAGTGAACCATTATTTCTTAACCAATTTGAGGACCAGATTGAGGACAAAATCTAAGGAAGTAAGAGGACATTGGTGCTAGACCGAAGGACTGCTTTTAGTGAAAATTCGAGGACCAGTTTTGCTATGATAGAGTTGAAGATAGAGATCTCAGGCCAGAGCAGGGAAGACAGGTGTCTTCTGTGGGAAGAGTTCCACTTGCTAAGGGCATATGAGATAGAGGTCTTCTAGAGGAATCATTAGCAAAACAGAATCAGGGGAAGGTGTCTCCTTTGAGCTAAGACTCATAAACATTGTAATCGGGAAGGATTCCCAGAGGTTTTTGATACAACTTTTACAGGAAAGTTTTATCTGTGGCATAGCCACACAAATTGCTGTGTCTCTTTGTGGATTCCTTTTTGTACACTATTTTACTACTATTATTACTGCTATATTATTCTGCATGTTAATGGTTTGAAAGCTTTATTGATACATAAAGTTAAAAAGAGGTCTTATACTATTCACCCCCCCATCTCAGTATAAGCTTGTGTTCTTCAGTTGGTATCAGAGCCAGTGCCTTCGAAAATTTTGACAGCTTGAAGGAAGATCTTACAAGAACACGATGGATTATTTAGGTAGCAATGCAGCACCTATTCTTTATGGATCAGATTTCGAACTGTGGAGTGCAAGAATGAAAGTTTATCTCATGGCTCTGGGTAATGAGGTATGGGAAGTTGTTGAAGATGGGTACACCATTCCTACAAATGGTCCTTATACTAAAGAATATAGGCTCCTACATCACAGCAACTCAAAAGATATGAATGCAATTCTGAAGGGTTTACAGAAGGCTAATCTTACCAAAGTTATTCACTGCAAGACAGCTAGTGAAATGTGGAATCAATTGCAGGTTGTTCATACAGGTGATGCAAATGTCCGAAAGGCCAAGTTGAGACACTTCAAAGGTATGTATGAACAGCTCAAAATGAACGAAGATGAAAATATTAGTGATTACATGCTTCGTATGGATGAGGTTGTTAACTCCATGAAAGACTTGGGTCTTGAACTTGCTGAAAATGATGTATGTGATAAAATTTTAAGATCTCTTCCAAATAGATTTAGTGAAAAGATTTCTGCCATTGAGGAAGCTAAAGACTTAGACAAATTGAAAAAGGATGAGCTCCATAGTATTCTTGCAGCATTTGAATTGAGGACACAAGTGAAAGTTGATGTAAAGAAAGAGGTAGCTTTCAAAGCTATCAAGAGATCGAAGGGCAAACAGATTCAAGAAAGCGATGAGTCTTCTAGTGAGGAAGAGGCATATTACAGCAGGAAAGGCAAGTTTTCCAGAAAGCACAAAAGCAAGAAAAATATAAGATGTTTCAATTGCGGGAAATTTGGTCGTTATGCTACTGACTGTACTGTTTCTAAAGATGAAAGTGATGAAGATATACAGGATGTTAAAAGCAAGGATTTTGAAAAGCACAGGTATTACAGAAACAACAAAAATGAGTACAACAATCACTAGAAAAGCAAAGATGAGTACAACAATCATGGAAAGAGGCATTCTCACAAGAATAAGAAGAGCTTCTACTTGGAAAAAGCAAGTAAGTGTTCTAGCAGTGAAAGTGATAGTTCTTCTAGTGATGATGAAAATGAGATGCTATTCATTTCAGAAAAAGAGGAAGAACCGAAACACAAATTCATGATCATGAAATGTTTTAGATGTGGAATTTTTGGGCACCTTGAGGATGATTGCGGAAATGATGATTTGGCTGCTAGTATGTATGAGGATGTTTCAGAAAATCCCAATGAAGATGCGTGTATGGTCTTTGAAAAAGGTAGCACCTCGAGTGATAAGAAATCTATAAAAGGTTGTGATGATTCAAAGCGCCATCAAATAGAGGATCTTGAATGCGAACTCAATAATGCTCTTAGTGTTTTGAAAAAGGAAATAAATAAGAATGATAGACTCAAGATTAAGGTAGATGAATGTTGTATGGAGATAGATGAACTTGTAGAAAATCTTGAAGTATCTATGGCTAAGACACAAGAACTCAAAAATGAGTTAGAATCTAAAATTCTAGAGTATAGTGAGTTAGAACAGGAAATAGCTTCTTTGAAAGAAGAAAATAAAGAGTATAAGGATAAGCTCTACAGATTTCAGGATAGCTCCAAGAAGGTTAAATTTCTCATCGAAGGACAGAGAAAACCAACAGATAAAACAGGTCTCGATTTTATTAAGCCGCACAAGGAACAGGTTGGTGAATCTAGCAAAATATTTCAAAAGAAAGAGAGTCCTATTGAAGAAAATACTTCAGATCATGAGTCCGTAAGTGATGAATACGCAGAAATAGAAAACGATACTCAGACTGAGAAGAAGAAGTTTTTAGGACCCATGAAGTCGAACAAAAGAAAATTTCACGGTAGATGTTATGTGTGTCATAGATTTGGTCACATGGATGTACAGTGCATGACTCAAATGCAGAGAGTAAATGACAGTTTCAGGAGACGTAACTTCTTTCAAGGGTATTGCTACTCTTGTCAACAATTCGGGCACAAGGTAATTTTTTGCAAGACAAATAACACGAACTGGGTTCGTCAGAATAGGCGAATTCAAAGAACAACCATGACTGATATTGTTACCTGCTATAAATGCAACAATGAAGGACACCTAGCTAGACAGTGTAGAGCTGATCTTCTGAGATTCAGGAAAAGAAACAGCAGCATGAACAAGTTGAAGAATCAAGGCATGGATACAAATAGGAATGATAACAAAAATAGGAAAAATGACATGAACATGTCCAAGGATCAAGGTATGGATAAGAACAAAAAAAATAAAAGAAACAGGGATAGTAGTATTAATAGGTCCAAGGATCAGAACAGTGATAGGAACAAAAATACAGGAAAAGAATTCAAAAGAAGGCCCGGCAAAGAAATCTTGGATACTAATAATGATGAGTGTTTAATGGGAGTATCACTCCCAACCCTATTCTAATCATCTCATCAGGAGATGGGGGAGGGACTAAGCTAAGAGGCTCATTCTTAGTCCCAAGCCCCAAAGGTGACCCTTTGTCATTGATGACAAAGGGGGAGAGATTTAAGTAAGGGGGAGAGTTTTCAAGAGAAGAGGAAAGCTTCAATTCAGGGGGAGCAAAACATGAAGAGATTGAATTCAGTTTTGGCTCTTGAAATATGTGTTTTAGTTAAGGGTTGCCATCAATGACAAAGGGGGATATTGTTGGCAATTTTGGGTTCCTTGAATACATTGCCTTTACCTAAGATCAGTTGTTGTCATTGATGTCAAGGAGCTATTGGTAGATGTTGTTTTTGATGTCAAGGAACTTTTGGAGCAACTTGTTTTTATGTCCAAGGATGTGTTTTTGTTGAAGGTTTTAGTTGGTCAGTAAGTCTCCAAGAAGATCAGAGTAGCCCAGTTGCCAAAAATCCAAAAAAATATTAAGTAGAATAAGTTTGCAGGCTGCTAGAAAAACTATCATGATTTCGCGACATGTTTGAGGAGAGAGAAAGTTGTGATTTCACGACATGGTTGAGGAGAGAGAAAGTTCGGCCAAAACTATCATGATTTCATGACATGTAGGAAGGCAGAGGCAAAGTGGGAAAAAGTTTCTTGATTTTGCGACATGTTTGAGGAGAGAGAAAGTTTGGCCAAAACTATCATGATTTCGTGACATGCAGGAGGGCAAAAGCACAGCGGGCAAAAGGTGTTGCGATTTCGTGACAAGTTTTGAAGAAGTTGTACGGATGCAGGAAATGTCACGATTTCGTGACATGTTCCAATTTCGTGAGCAGTTGGCAAGAAAAATCCTAAGGTAGCAAAAGCGTCGCGATCTCGCGACATGTTTCATTTTCACTAGTGCAAATCAAGAAAAGGATGAAGGAACAAGAGGTGTCGCGATTTCGCAACAAGATTCATGATGACATCAGTGAAAGCTATAGCATCACGATTTTGCAATGGCAACGAAGAAGAAGGTAGTGAAGCCTAGAGCGTCACGATTTCATGACAAGTTTTATGATGACATCAGCGAAGGCTACAGTGTTGCGATTTTGTGACAGCAACGAAGAAGAAGGCAGTGAAGTCTAGAGCGTCGCGATTTTGTGACAAGGTTTACAATGACATCAACAAAGGCTGTAGTGTAGAGATTTCATGACAACAAACCCAAGAATGTGTTCAGCAGACCAAGGCGTAGCGATATCGTGATGAGACACATGGTGACATTAGCAAAGGCTATAGTGTCATGATTTCACGATAACATGTAATGCAAGGTGCATGGTAGACCAAGGCGTAGCGATATCGTGACATGTTTGAGTGTCACACGAGAAAAGTCACAAAATAGCAGAAGTGTTTGTTGTCGGTGAAGTTAACCTTTGCCGACAAAGCATAAAGTCTCTCAGCCAACGTGGTAGAAGTTGAACAGCCGACTAAATATCAAAGATTTCATCCTAAGATTGTGAGTATTAATAGAATATTGTTTGAGCATTTTTGGGTATTGATTGGTGTGCGTTCATAGAGTGCGTTCGAGGTGTGCATTCATAGAGTGTGTTCGAGGTATGCGTTCGAAGAGTGCATTCGAGGTGTGCGTTCGAAGTGTGCATTTGAAGTGTGCATTTGAAGTGTGCATTCGTAATGTGATCTACGCAAGTAAAGTGCGGAGGATAAGTTTGATTGTCAAGAAGTTGAGTGTGGAAATTCTTGCTGCTGTGGTTACATAAACGGTGAAGATAGTACTACGGTGGATGCACAAAGAAGTAGAAAGTGTTGGTGTTGTGACATTCGGAGACAATGTGCAAAAGTGAAGTTTTTGACAGTCGAAGTGCTGTGTACTGTTGTTTGCTGCTGTGATTGCAGAGAGATTGAGAACAGTAATGTGGTAAATGCACAAATGAGCTGAAGGTGTTGTTGTTTCAACATTCAAAGAATAGCGCATAGTATTGAAGGGTGTGACAGCCAAAGTGCAGTGTACTGTTGTGCATTGATGTAAATGTGTAGAACTATGTAAGAGTGGTTTTGACCAAACATAGTTGTAACAAAACAGCAACAACTTGGAGATTGCTTTTGAGAAAAGCTTTTGAAGAGTTAGTGAACCATTATTTCTTAACCAATTTGAGGACCAGATTGAGGACAAAATCTGAGGAAGTAATATGACATTGGTGCTAGATCGAAGGACTATTTTTAGTGAAAATTCAAGGACCAGTTTTGCTATGACAGAGTTGAAGACAGATATCTTAGGCCAGAGCAAGGAAGACAGGTGTCTTCTATGGGAAGAGTTCCACTTGCTAAGGGCATATGAGATAGAGGTCTTCTAGAGGAATCATTAGCAAAACAAAATCAGGGGAAGGTGTCTCCTTTGAGCTAAGACTCATAATCATTGTAATCGGGAAGGATTCCCAGAGGTTTTTGATACAAATTTTAGAGGAAAGTTTTATCTGTGGTGTAGCCACACAAATTGTTGTGTCTCTTTGTGGATTCCTTTTTGTACACTATTTTACTGTTGTTATTACTGCTATCTTATTCTGCATGTTAATGGTTTGAAAGCTGTATTGATAGATAAAGTTAAAAAGAGGTCTTATACTGTTCACCCCCCCCTCTCAGTATAAGCTTGTGTTCTTCATTTTTATTCAGCTCCATGGTTCTCATAGGATCCATTCTATGTGGTGCCTGGTTTGGCAAAATAGCTCCTAGAATTAGGTCCATTTGATGAGAGATCCTCCTTATTGGTGGTAGACCAGCTGGAATCTCACCATCTACCACAATACGTTCATATTCCTTGAATATTAGTTCAACCTATTTAGGCACTTTTGCTTCCTCTTGATGCTCCTTAGTAAATATTGCATAACACACATGTGCTCCTTTTGTTTAAGTAAGGAACTCCTTTTATCCCAAAAAAACTAATCCACATTTAGATTCAACATGGGTAGCCTTCCAAGGTTTGAATAGCCACTGCTTGCCATCCTTTCCACCTTGAAATTATTCTTTCGCCCATCATGTTGAGTATACCTATCATATTACAATGGCCTTCCTAGGAGTAAATGACAAGCATCCATTGAAATGACGTCACATAACACTTGATATTTGTAACCTCCCCTTTCAAAAGATACTTCATAGTACTAGTTTACCAACACTTGATGACCCTTTTTCAGCCATGAAACCTTGTAGGATTTTTCATGAGGAAAAGTTGCTTGTTGAGTGGTATTTTCACCCAATTGTGAAAATACACTCTCCCTTAGGATTTGGGTTCCAAATCCCCTCTTGCAAAGAAGTTAAATAAACAACTTCTCCAAGGTCTCTGCTATATTTAGCATTTGCATATGTATATTAGTAATCTCAAATAAAGATATTCAATTTAAATGCTTGGAACACCTTAGAGATTGCAAGTAACTGTAAACAAGGGGCAATATTGATTTATTTTACCATGAAACTTTAGTGTTTGTTCATTGAACCAAAATAAATCAAATGTGAGTTGGCCCTCATATGACCACAATGTAGTGCCTTAATTCCTTTTATCTTGAGAGTTTTAAGGTAGATTTTATCTTCTTTATTAAATCCAAATATGGCTTCTTATCATGAAGATGAAGATAGCTTTCAATGTGATCGATAAACTATCCCTCTTTGGTGAAATAGGTTTTTGAAAAGAGGCAATAATTTATGGCCTTCAATTAAGGGCTTTAAATGTCACTTTAACTTATCCCTCTTAGATGAAATCAAATTTTCATTAAGATGAACAATTAAGTGCTTTGAATAAAACCCAGTGCCAAGGCCTTGCCTTCATTCCTGCAATCTTCTCTGAAAAGTTTTCAACCCCTCGTGCAAGTACTTTCCACCAGTATTTAAAGTTTCAAGAATGTCTCTTCGTTTCCATTTTTTTGTCGATGAAAACCCTTCACTTTCCTTTTTATTTTGACTCTTTTGATTCACTTCAAAATGTTTTTCTTTTGTCTTTCATGTGGGCTTTTTCATAACGGTTTTCATGGATATCCATGCATTTACCCATTTTATATTTTACAATGTCGTCTAATAAACATTCGTATCAAACACCTCTAATCTTATTGTGAGGTGGACCAACCTCCACATGTTCCATGAACCTCCTCAATGGTGAATGACATGGGTATTCATTTTTTATTCCTTTTAACACCCACTAAATCATGCTTTGATCTGTAACATCCAAGCATTATATTTGGCAGTGAAACTGCCTTAACATTTACAATAATGATTATCCAGCTACTCATCCCAGTCATCTCTTCCATGCTGAGCTCCCTATGGCTCGCTGCTTGTTGTTGGCCAGATTAAATCCATGTAAACCACTCGCTGCCACTCCTCCAAGGCCTTGACTTTGTGATCTTTGCTCTAGTTATGAGCTTTGCACAATACACTACCATCCATCACCTTTGGTGAACAATACCTTATGACAAACATCAAATTTCACACCTCTGATTGGATGCTATTGTTTTTGTCGGAATGCAATTGGTAATTCTATTATGTCCCCTTGATATGGTGCTCATCCCCAAGATTATTTGGGATATCTGCTGTCATCCTGGCCGAATACATGAACCCTTGTAGCATATCTCGAGATGACAACCACAACTATGCCAACTTCTACGACTAGCCTCCTCAAATCATCGGTGCCTCCTTGGAGCCATGAAATATTTTCTTTGTCATTGGTGGTCACATGTTTGTCTACTGCCACTCTGGCCTATGGTTTGGTTTATCTTCGATGCCACCCATTTTGCCCCCTATGGCTGTCATCAACAGTGTTGTACCTACCTGCATTATCACAGAGAAGACAATGTAATACTACCGTTACACTATTGACACTATTAATTCCTTGCTATCTAAATCCACGTAGCTACACCTATCTTAGTGATTCGACCGTTATGCTATGTTTGATATTGTTTCCTACACAACCAATCAATTCAGATGAGCCATGACACGACCACATCATTTGGGTGCATACGTGGTCTCCCTTTTGGCTATGGCACCGTCTTCTCTAATGTATCCTATACAACATCACCACTGAGCCAGCTATGTCGCATGTTGGCTATCATTCACAACGTGAAACATCACATGCTTCGAATACCCATCTGTACTGGTAAACGAATCGCGCGTTGATGTCACGTTGCCTCACCTTTGAGCCAGTGACACCTCATGTCATGCCTGTTGGACCAAATCAAAATTTTGTCACACTAAAACCTCGACCGCCCACGCATGTTGGATTTACCATACCTAAATCCTCTCCAAATCATTGGTGCTTCTCGCTGCATTGACTGGCAGTGTACGGTAACCCTACGCTATCACCCACGATATCCTTTGTCTAATCCTGGGTCTTCTACGAACTCTGCACCGTGGTCACCGATGGGACCCATCAATATGCCTCTTTGTTATTGCTTTCATTTTGTTGTGGTGTTCATCTGCATATTGTCATATGTAATCGCTGCCAGCTAACATTTGTACTCTGCATTGTTTGTTCACCTCCTTGGCACCGTTTACATCGTTAGTTCAAGTCATTGATGTCGCGCTGCCTCGTTGTCGAAATATTCCTGCACATGATATAACCAAGTATTAAATATTGTATAAACCTTAATACATATGAAGAACGATTAGGTTTAATAAATAAAGGTAAACATAAAAGCCCTTTACCTTTATTTGTCATTATTTTATTTTATTATTATTTTATTTCTTTTTATTTGGTTATTGTGAGAAACCTTTATGACCATGTACATGGTTAAGCAATATCATCCCAACCATGACACCTCCTAAAGTTGGGAGTTATCATCATTAATATGAAATTTAACACAAAACCACCACACACCATTTTTTTAACTATTATTATATACAAAATATATATAATAATAATAATGTATATTTTTCGGTATACACAAATGAAAGAAAACCCAAAAAGTAACCCCGAAAACACTAACCACAAAATCGATGAAAAACTTGCCGACACAACAATGATGATAAAAAAAATCATCAACCACAAGATGACAACAAAAGAAACGTCGACAATAAAATATTGTCGACAAGAAAATGATGACAAAGGTCATTGACAAGAAAAAGTTGTCGACAATAAAAAGTCATCGACAATAAAATATCGTCGACAAGAAAAAGTCGTTGACAATAAAATATCATCGACAAGAAAAATTCATTGACAATAAAATATCGTCGACAAGAAAAAGTCATCGACAATAAAATATCGTTGACAAGAAAAAGTCATCGACAATAAAATATCGTCGACAATAAAATATCATCGACAAGAAAAAGTTATCGACAAAAACTAATGATAAATGCAAATTCAAAACAAACCGAGCATTAGACACTCGAAACCAACATGCAAACACCCAAATACCAAAAAATAAAAATGTGGGTCCCCAATTTTGGGGTACGTTGTGGAGCAACCACAACAAATGGCGACTCTGCTAGGAAATGCTCCTGAGCATTTCGGTGAGAACCCAACCTGAAAACCTTCACAAACTCAAATACAAGCATCAACAAATATCCAAAGAATGAAACTAGATGAGAAATACATGAAGCATTAGAATTATTTAGCGTCAGCTCAATGTGTGCGGTGTGATTCATTCCTTATCATTTGAAATTGATCAACATTCCATCATCTGTTTCACTTATGATTCGTGCATATGAGAAGTTATGAATGATTCTTTTAGGATTTAATGTATGGTGAAGATGCTAGAGATATAACAACCTACTTTGCAAAGGCTCAAACTTTCTAGTACCATGAACAAACATATTAAAACTGTCAAACCCTCTTAGGACCAAATATGTGTATATTGAATTAATTTACTAGATCCCAAAGTTGGTTATGTGTCACTACCATCTTGAACCCATGTGCAAGTGTAAGTGAAATCAGAGCTTTGGGGAATAGGATTCCCAACCTAAGTGAGATGGGAATTTAACCCTATCCTTACTACTCGATCTGGAGTTCATTACCTCATCTTGAACAAAATGATTTAACCTGTTATGGATGAAACTATCAGGCTAGCCTATCCATTTGAGCAGTCAGTGGTCTTGCTTTTAGACAAGACATGTTGCCACGCATGAGCATACTCCACTGCCAATCAGGCATCTATAGCCCCGATGGAGATCAACCCCATAATCCAGGATTTGGCTTTACTTTTGATTTCTTGAACCTTGGGGATGACTACCCATCCTTGCAAGGGACATGTAGTACGATCCTTCCAATCCAATATTAATGATGAAATGAAAGTAGAATGAAAAATATTTGCTTTGGAATTTCAAGTTCTTGAGTGGGTAAAATAGAAGCTTTGGGGAATCGGATTCTCAACCTAAGCGAGATGAGAATTAGACCCTATCCTTACTACTCCATGAAGGTCAAATCAGAGCTTTGGGGAGTTGGATCCTCAACCTAAGTTCGATGGGGATTTAACCCTATCCTTACTACTCTGATTTTAGGCTTTAAGCACTATGGGAGTGGTAAAAACCACTATTTTAAGGATTATGTTGCATGATAGGACAGACACGAAATACTCCTTTCACCTCACCTTTTCTTCCAAGTATGGTTTTGACCATTTTGCTCAAGATCCTCTTTAATATGTGTAGAACGTGCTTGGTTCAAGATAGTTCGGGCATCAGTTCCCAACCTTAGGATCCTTTTAATATATGTTATGTAATAACCCTAAGAGGATTCGACACCTTTTCAATGATTGTATTTGAAATGTAGATGCAACTGAGA
Source organism: Wollemia nobilis (assembly GCA_028583015.1). Lineage (NCBI taxonomy): Eukaryota > Viridiplantae > Streptophyta > Pinopsida > Araucariales > Araucariaceae > Wollemia > Wollemia nobilis. The sequence continues at coordinate 260,191 of JAQPPZ010013509.1, read as the reverse complement.
TGAAATGTATATGCAATGTGGAATGTAACATGAGATATGGATGAATGCATTGCTCTTTTTGAAATGCGGATGGAGTATACCACCTACTTTGCCATAATTTGTAAAACTGACAACTTCATGCATCACAAGTTCCAAACGATATTCTTTAATGTGTTTGCGATACTCGTGGAGCTTTCTGCAATACAATTCCGATGTTTCATATTCTCTTAGTCTTAGTCAACATTCATAAGGACATAAGTTGACATCTCGCTTTTTTTTTTTTCAAGACAAACCAAAAGTGTCCAAAGGACCAACACACAAAACTTAAAACCAAAATGAGATCCAACCCAAAACCAAAACATGAAAACCAAAAGTATATACAAATGTACAATATAATACAAGATGGTGCAAAGTTTGGATTATCATTTTCCTGGATCCCAAACCTGATTTGAGCATTCCAACAGACATATAATGTGATACACATGCCAAATGTGGAAGGAATCAAACAAAAACAAGACTAGACCAAACAATGCAACCAACTTCAACTTTCCTCTCTCACCCCACCAATTAGATTTAGTTCCATTAGTATTCTCATAGGTGAGATTCAAATTACCAAATTGATTAGACAATGGTTGATTTTCAATTCTTTCTTGTCTATTCTTTAAGGTGTAAATTTCATAATTCCATTCATGATTTAGAACTAGGCTTTCTTTATTCAAAATGAAATTTTGTAAGCAAGAGCCTATTTCTAAAAATTTCAAAGCTAATTCATTTTCCATGTTCTTAGGCCAATCAAAATTGTGCAACAATTTACAAGCATCTAGGATATTTACTAAATGGGGATCATTAGGAGTTTTTATCCTAGGTTCAAGAATTAATTGTTGATGAATTTGATTTAGCAATTTAAGTGCATCAAGCTCCTTTTCATTCATTAAAGTAATGTTATCAAAGGTGTGGTTAGAAATTAATTCTTGTTCTTCATTCACCTTCAATGGCATTTCATCATAAATATCATTTGAATTATACAAATCTTCACCTAAATCTTGGATGTTTGGACACAAAGGTTTAGATTTTACCTTTTTCACATTTTCATTTACCAAAACTTGGTGAGGATTTGCAATTCCCTCTTTTACCTCATGGTCTTCATATTCTTCATTGATTACTTGTTCATCAAACATACCAAAATTGGGCACCCAATTGAAAACATGCCCATCCTTTTCAACCCTCAAATATTTTTGGTCAAAGTGTATGTCAAGTAACTCATCTTCATGATCAATCACTTGTGTTGCTTCTAATAGATCAACCACTTTGTCATTTAATTCCAACTCTTTGTTCACTATCCATGGTATCTCTTCATTTGAATCCTCAAAATAATCATGCAAACTTGTATCCGAATCTTCAATGAATTTATATTCAACATGATCAAATTTTGTAACCTTCTCAAATCTTGTGAATGTGAGATCTTCGTATGAAGTAGAAGTTTCAACGTCCTGCATATAAATTGGAATAGAGGCTTCATCAATAGGGGTGTGAGGAAATAACACATCTTCATATCTTCCCCAACCATTGTAAAAATTATCTTCCAAATTTGTGGGATGAAACTCCATGGTATTTGTGACATGATCTTTTGATTCATTTGTCAATTCTTTTTCTTCTTTGTCCTTGGTAATAGGATCATTATAATCTTCCAAAATTTGATGAGATTTGAAACCCTCTTCCAAAACATCCTCAAATTGTACAGGAGTTGTAATATCTTCCTTTGAGTAGGCGATTATGTTGTCCTGTATATCAATTGGCACACAAGTTTCATTAGCAGTTTTGGAGTGAGTGTAGTCTTCCCACTTCTTCCAAGCATCATAATAATCATCTTCCAAAGTCAAGTGGTGACGTTCAACTACTTCTTCAACATCTTCCAATTCATCAATGTGTTTCTCATCAAATTCACCTTCACCTTCTTTAGATGGTTCAATAACTTTCAAAAGTGGGTTATTTCTTGAATTCAAATTTGTAAGGCTATCATCGTCCAAATTAGTAACCCATGATTCGATTTTATCACAATTTGGAGGGTGAAGAATTTTTTGATCATTAGTTCCAAGCTTCTCATCGAGAGTGTCTTCCAAGAACAAGTGGTGAAATTCTATCATATCTTCAAATTCATTTATTGGTTTTCTTCCAATTTCACTTTCAACCACTTCATCCAATTCTATGGTAGGTTTCGTCCTATCACATATTTCAAACATTGTTGAATTTAGAACCCCTTCATCTAAATAATCATGTATCTCTATGAATGAGATCATCTCTGCATAATCCTCACTGGTGGATGTCGACTTAGCAATTTGCACCTCCTCTTGGACTACATCTAAGGTGGTTGTAACATTTGGACCTTCAAATTCATCCCCTTGATCATTTACCTTAGGTATCATTGGAATGGAGGGTGCTATATTTGATGGTTGGTGCAGGTTGGCATCACTAACTCCAAAAGAACAATCTCTCATGTGAACATGTTGTGCCTTTTCTTCTTCCAAAACTTGTTGTTCTACCTTTTCCAAGATCTCATAGATTGTCTCTAGAGACAGGTCATCCAAGTTTTTCTTTAAAGATGTAACAAGTTTGGGGTGTATGGCTCCCATGTATACTTGAATAGCTTCCTCTTCTGATGTGTTAAAATTTTCCCACATTTGGGAGTGCAACTCACGAAATCTTCCATTGAATTGACTCAAGGACTCATTAGGCTCATTACGTATGGAGGTAAACTGATTTTTCAACATCTCTAAGTCAACCTGATTACCAAAATGGTAAAGATAGGTTGCTTCTAGTTGTATCCAAGAAGTCCTAACCTCCATGGGTAGTTGGCCATACCAAAAGAATGGTCTATCATCCAAAATGTATGCAAATAACTTACAAGCCACCTCCTCATAGAAAATTTGGAATTGACATAATGTATTCTTGTAGACATACAATTTTTGCAAATATCCTAGTGGCACCTCTTGATTAAAATGTCGTAGAAACTCCAATAACATTTTAGGAATTTGATAGGGTATCCCATGTATAGACAAACCCTTATAATGATCCTCCATCGTAGATACCATTCTTTCTCTTAGAGATGCTACTTCAGCTCTTATATCGTATGTCGTCATTAGTAAAACTCAAAATATAACTTCAAAACCAATTTGTTAGTCATGAATAAAAGAAGGAACCATGACAAAGCAATATTCTAAAAATGTAAATTAGTTTCTGATTCACCAGATCGCATATGCGCAAGTGAAGAGCATACTCCTAGTGTTGTAGGCTTTCTGATTCACAAGATCGCATTACACGCAAGTGAAGAGCATAATACCGACAACAAATACATTTTAGACAAAATAATTCCTTACAAATAAGCATGAAATGACTAGCAAATATCAAACATGTAACGTATGAATAATCATGTTAGCATCAACCAAGAGATGTATCCATTAAAATCAAATGAAAGTAATTGCATGGAGACAACCTCGTTAGTCAAGACCAAAATTTTTCAAAATCAAATCAAAACACATTATTCCCGTATGAACAATCAAAAGCGTTAGAACAATGCATAGCGATTCATGTCCTCCTTTTAACACTACAAGGTTGTATTGTTAAAAGAGGGCTAAAGATAATAATCAATAGGGCATGAAATATTCAAAATTTAAATCTCTATAGCATTTAAATCAAACTGAAATAAACCCATTCAGGCCCTCCTTCTAGCGCCAATCTGTTGAGTGGTATTTTCACCCAATTGTGAAAGTACACTCTCCCTTAGGATTTGGGTTCCAAATCCCCTCTTGCAAAGAAGTTAAACAAACAACTTCTCCAAGGTCTCCGCTATATTTAGCATTTGCATATGTGTATTAGTAATCTCAAATAAAGATATTCAATTTAAATGCTTGGAACACCTTAGTGATTGCAAGTAACTCGTAAACAAGGGGCAATGTTGGTTTATTTTACCATGAAACTTTAGTGATTGTTCATTGAACCAAAATAAAGCAAATGTGAGTTGGCCCTCATATGACCACGATGTAGTGCCTTAATTCCTTTTATCTTGAGGGTTTTAAGGTAGATTTTATCTTCTTTATTAAATCCAAATATGGCTTCTTATCATGAAGATGAAGATAGCTTTCAATGTGATCGATAAACTATCCCTCTTTGGTGAAATAGGTTTTCACAAAGAGGCAATAATTTATGGCCTTAAATTAAGGGCTTTAAATGTCACTTTAACTTATCCCTCTTAAATGAAATCAAATTTTCATCAAGATGAACAATTAAGTGCTTTGAAGAAATGACCTTCAATGTAATACTCAAATTACCCCTCTTTCGTAAAATTAGGAATTTTTATGAAGAGAGGGCAATTTTAGGCCCAAAAAATGGAAATTTGTGAAATGCCATAAAACATAACTCCTTCAATGAAATTGGAATTTTCATGAAGGGAATGTCATCATAGGCTCATGAGTGCAAAACAAAACTGAAAAAATGAAATTCGGCCCAAAAATGGAAATTTTCTATTTTCGGATTTTTTAAAATCTGTAATAAAACAGCAACTTCGATGAATTTTTAAAAATACTAAACAACTCCGAAAATGAAATTTCAAAGTGCGTATTGGAATTCTGAAGTATAACCTACGCAATGGTGAAATTATTTTTGGATTTTGAAATTTTTTAAATGTTTATTTTAATGCCTGAAAATTAAAAAAAAGTTAAAATTTCTGGAAAAATAAAATGCAGAAAAATGAAAGTTGAAATGCAGAAAATGAAACACATGATACATTCAGTTTGATGCTATCCTATTCCGGAAAAACCGAAGATGTGAGGTTTTCATGCATGCAACCTAACCTATTGGACTTGCAAAACAAGCACAATCCGGATAAGCTAAGTGTTGGCTTCTAGGGTTTTAAATGAGATTTTTCAGATTTAAACATTAGCATGAAGCAACCAAGAAACTTGCATAAACTCCATTTACAAGCCTAAAATCTGAAAAGGGAGAAAAAAATAGACATTTAATCTTGCATGCAGAAAATGACTCCTCCTTTCTTGCCCATAAAATGCAACTTTCTGAAATTTTCTGTATTAAAAATATGTCTTTGTACATGGCAGAAATCTGGTTTTCTCAAAGAACCAGTCCAATGTGGAAGGAAAAATATCCAGAAAAACCCAATGCCAAGGCCTTGCCTTCATTCCTGCAATCTTCTCTGAAAAGTTTCCAACCCCCGTGCAAGTATTTTCCACCAGTATTTAAAGTTTCAAGAATGTATCTTCGTTTCCATTTTTTCGTCGATGAAAACCCTTCACTTCCCTTTTTGTTTTGACTCTTTTGATTCACTTCAAAATGTTTTTCTTTTGTCTTTCATGTTGGATTTTTCATAACTGTTTTCATGAATATCCATCCATTTACCCATTTTATATTTTACAATGCCATCTAATAAACATTCGTATCAAACACCTCTAATCTTATTGTGAGGTGGACCAACCTCCACATGTTCCATGAACCTCCTCAATGGTGACTGACGTGGGTATTCATCTTTTATTCTTTTTAACGCCCACTAAATCATGCTTTGATCTGTAACATCCAAGCGTTATATTTGGCAGTGAAACCGCCTAAACATTTACAATAATGATTATCCAGCTACACATCCTAGTCATCTCTTCCATGTTGAGCTCCCTATGGCTCGCTACTTGTTGCTAGCTAGATTAAATCCACATAAACCACTCACTACCACTCCTCAAAGGCCTTGACTTTGTGATCGTTGCTCTGGTTATGAGCTTTGCACAATACACTACCATCCATCACCTTTGGTGAAAAATACCCGATGACAAACATCGAATTTCACACCTCCGACTAGATGTTATTATTTCTATCGTAATGCAACTGGTAATTCTATTATGTCCCCTTGATATGGTGCTCATCCCCAAGATTAGTTGGGTTCTCCGCTGTCATCCTGTCCGAATACATGAACCCTCGTAGTATACCTCGAGATGACAACCACAACTACGCCAACTTCTACGACTAGCCTCCTCAAATCATCGGTGCCTCCTTGGAGCCATGAAATCTTTTCTTTGTCGTTGGTGGTCACATGTTTGTCTACCGCCACTCTGGCCTATGGTTTGGTTTATCTTCGGTGCCACCCATTTTTCCCTCTATGGTTGTCATCAACAATGTTGTACCTACCTGCATTATCGTAGAGAAGACAACGTAATACCACCATTACACTATTGCCATTGTTAATTCCTTGCTATCTAAATCCACGTAGCTACACCTATCTCGGTGATTCGACCATTATGCTATGTTTGATATTGTTTCCTGCATAGCCAATTCATATGAGCCATGACACGACCACATCATTTGGGTACATACGTGGTCTCCCTTTTGGCTATGGCATTGTCTTCTCTAATGTATCCTATACAACATCACCACTGAGCCAACTATGTCACATGCTGGCTATCATTCACAATGTGAAACATCACGTGCTTCGAATACCCATCTGTACCAGTAAATGAATCACGCGTTGATGCCACGCTGCCTCACCGTCGGGCCAGTGACACCTCATGTCATGCTTGTTGGACCAAATCAAAATTCTATCACACTAAAACCTCGACCGCCCATGCATGTTGGATTTACCATACCTAAATCCTCTCCAAATCATTGGCGCTTCTCGCTGCATTGACTGGCAATGTACGGTAACCCTATGCTATCACCCACGATATCCTTTGTCTAATCCTGGGTCTTCTACAAACTCTGCACCATGGTCACCAATGGGACCCATCAATATACCTCTTTGTTATTGCTATCATTTTACTGTGGTGTTCATCCACATATTGTCATATGTAACCGTTGCCAACTAACATTTGTACTCTACATCCTTTGTTCCACCTCCTTGGCACCGTTTACATTGTTAGTTCGAGTTGTTGATGCCGCGCTGCCTCACCGTCGAACTCTTCCTGCACATGATATAACCAAGTATTAAATTTTCATTAAATATTGTATAAACCTTAATACATATGAAGCATGATTAGGTTTAATAAATAAAGGTAAACATAAAAGCCCTTTACCTTTATTTGTGATTATTTTATTGCTTTTTGTTTGGTTATTGTGAGAAACCTTTATGACCATGTACACGGTTAAGCAATATCATCCCAACCATGACACCTCCTAAAGTTGGGAGTTATCATTATTAATATGAAATTTAACACAAAACCACCACACACCATTTTTTTTAACTATTATTATATACAAAAAATATATAATAATAATAATGTATATTTTTCAATATACACAAATGAAAGAAAACCCAAAGAGTGACCCCCCAAACACTAACCACAAAATCGATAAAAAAACTTGTCGACACAACAATGATGATAAAAAAAAAGCATCAACCACAAGATGACAACAAAAGAAACGTCGACAATAAAATATTGTCGACAAGAAAATGATGACAAAGGTCGTTGACAAGAAAAAGTTGTCAACAATAAAAAGTCATCGACAATGAAATATCGTCGACAAGAAAAAGTCATCGACAATAAAATATCGTCGAAAAGAAAAAGTCATCGACAATAAAATATCGTCGAAAAGAAAAAGTCATCGACAATAAAATATCGTCGACAAGAAAAAGCCTTCGACAATAAAAAGTCATCGACAATGAAATATCGTCGACAAGAAAAAGTCGTTGACAATAAAATATCGTCGACAAGAAAAAGTTGTCGACAATAAAATATCGTCGACAAGAAAAAGTCATCGACAATAAAATATCGTCGACAAGAAAAATTTACTAACAAAAACTAAAGATAAATGCAAATTCAAAACAAACCGAGCATTAGACACTCGGAACCAACATGCAAAAACCCAAATACCAAAAATAAAAAGGTGGGTCCCAAATTTTGAGGTATGTTGTGGAGCAGCCACAATAGTTGGCAATGATAATTTTTCTACCATGTATGTAGAAACAAGATTATTTGTGCTACCACCATAAATAATAACATCACAAAAATTACGTCCTGGTTTTTCTTTCATTCATAAAATGTTCCTCCTTTCCCATGGTTTAGTACTATGTTCATCTGACATAAGGACTCTTTTTATCATCAGTTATTCGTGCTCTTCAACATCATTCCCATAATTTGAATTTACTTCATCACTCTCTTTCCCTTCAACCATATTAACTCTATTTTTAGTTATGTTATTGCTTCTACATTTGGTAGAAATGTGACCTTCCTTACCAAACTTGTAACATGTAATTTTGAATTTGGAATCTCTTTCTTGACTTCCATCAGCCCTTCCCTTACCTCTACCAGGTTGGTACTTTTTCTTGGCTTGTTTTGCTTCTACATCCTCATATTTCTCTTGATCCTTAGTGTTGCACCTTTCTTTCCCCTTGCCTCTAGAATATTGAGTAAAATTCCTATTAAGATTCTCTTCAGCCTTAATAGCACATTGAGAGGCATATTCAAAGGTTTTTATATTCAACATACTTAATTCATCCTGAATTGAGAAGTTTAGTCCATTAATATAACTAGATACATAGACTGAAATTGGCTCTTGGTGACCAAATCTAATGGACATCCTCTGAAATTCTTTAGTGTAGTCCTTGACATTGGTCTCCCTTTGCTTCAAATTTTGTACCTTCTTCAAGAGAGAAATCATAGTCTTTTGGAAAAAATTGATCCTTCAATTGTTTCACCATATTCCTCCATGATTTTATCTTCATTTTATCGACAACAACTATTTACTATTGGATTTTGTCAAACCACAATGAAGCATGACCTTTCAACTTGGTCATAGCTATCTTTAGCTTCTTGGACTCTTCTATGTCTTCAAGATCAAATAATTTCTCCATTTTTGAGATCCAGTCTATCAGTTCCTCCAAATTCAGATTGCCATCATAGGTGGGTAAGTCAAATTTTTGCTTACTATCTAACCTTGATAATGCCTTCAAAAATTTTCTTTGGTCACTATTTCCATATTCTTCCTCCTTAGTGGTTTAAGAGTTATCTTTGAATTATGATGAATTTGACTTATATTTTAGAGCTCCATGCCTCCTTACACCCTCAAGGGCTTGCAAATGTGTTTCCATTCTTCGTAAAATTTATAAAACTTCATTGTTGTTACCTTCATATCCTTTTCTCGAAGGAAATATCGGTCCTCCACCTCTTTGTCCTCCTCCTCTGGCCCTTACTCCTTGGGATATTCTAGGAGGATTGACTCTTGGGATAGGTGGATTCTCATCTTGTACCCCTGGTCCTTGTTCAACATCTGATATTGTTCCTCTTGGTAGATCACTGTCTCCTTCAGCAAACAACACATTCAAATAGACCTTTCAACAAGATGATCCAAAATACAACCTCCCTTCTCCAGCCAAAAATTCTCATATAGATTCTTTCCACACGAATGAACTCTTCGCTCTGATACCACTTAATGCAGTCAAGGAAAGCAGGATGTGTCTAGATAATAATCACCCATAAAAATAGACTATTTGGTCGATGAAGTTCCACACAATGACATTAAATTAATTCAAAATATTACTGATTTATCACATTTCATACGTTACAATAGATTGGCCCACATGGACAACAATCTTCCCAGACTTTGATTATTTCAATGAATTAGGGCTAACTATTCTAGAATGGATTTGAAATATGAGGAGGAGGTGTGCCCAATAGACATAAAAACAAATAGACATGTGAGATTTCTTGCTTAATACTCTTTTCATCTACGTCATTGAAGTATTTTTCTCTAATGCAGATGTTCCTTGACTTCAAACTCATGAGACAAACCCCGAGTTGTAGAATAGTGTCGCAGCCTTGTTTCTTCCCAGCTTCTTCCTTCGCTCGACCATTGTATTCCTTCTCTCTTTCCTCCGCAGTTCTTCAACTTTGGTTTCCATTTTCTCTAGATGTCATTTTGTCCCACTCTAGTAGAAAACAATCATCTCCTATGTTCACCATGCTCACATATAGTTCTCCCCTCCTTTCCTCCTTCCTTATACTTTCTCTTTTCTTCCTTTTGTCCACTCTCCTCTGCTCGATCTTCCTCACTTTACGTTCTTTCTCATGATGCCATGTGGATGACACGTCATACACCCATGAAATTAGGATGTATCCAGATAAAAATCATCCACAAAAATAGACTATTTGGCCGATGAAGTTCTACACAATGACATTAAATTAATTAAAAACATTACTGATTGATCACATTCCATACATTACAACATATTGGCCCACATGGACAAAAATCTTCCCAGACTTCACATCTTTCAATGAATTAGGGCCAACTATTCTAGAACGGATTTAACATATGAGGAGGAGGTGTACCCAATAGACAAAAACAAATGAACGTGCGAGATTTATTGCTTCAAACTCTTTTCATCTACGTCATTGAAGTATTTTCCCCTAATACGAATGCTCCCCAACTTCAAACTCCTGAGACAAACCCTGAGTTGTAGAATAGTGCCTCAGCCCTATTTCTTCCTAGATTCTTCCTTCGATTGACCACTGTATTCTTTATCTCTTTCCTTCGTAGTTCTTCAGCTTCAATCTCCCTTTTCTCTAAACGTCATCCTGTCCCACTCTAGCAGAAAAGAATCATCTCCTCTATTCACCACGCTCACGTCCAGTTCTCCCCTCATTTTCTCCTCCCTTAGACTTTATTTTTTATCCCTTTTGTCTACTCTCCTCCCCTCGATATTCCTCACTCGACATTCCTGCTCATGATGCCCTATGGACGGCACATCATATGTCCATGTCTATTTTTTTTTCTTCAAGGTTTCTATGCTCACTACCCGGTCTTCTCTACACGTTCAAAAGATTGTCCATCAAGCTGTTATCATGTTGCCACACTTGCAGATGAATTCTCCACTTTATATGCAATGTCTCTCCATTATGGCTCAAAATATTTTTATCTCCCGCTCTACCAATGACCACCATGACCAATGAATCGGTAATTATTTAATGTCTCTACTTTTCAAATATTGTCATTATTTTTTAATCTCCAGCTCTTTAATGATTATGTTGTAACAAACTGAGATATATACGGAATGACATAAACCAGTCACACAGATTATAAGGACTCTCTGATACGACGACACTTGGACATCCTATTACAACACTCTCTGCATTTTAAGATCCTACTACAAACACTGCTCTCGATCGAGCATTTATTGGAAGAAAACTACATTATTCTGCTTAAACTGTGAACACAACACATACATGAAGGACATTAAACTAACAACATGAATCTAAAGAAAAAAATAATTGTCAACACTACAGAACCACATTACAATCACTTTGGGGAACAAAAATCATAACTGAAACCAAGATTCTCCTGCATCATATTCTTTCTCATATTTTGCTCCCCCTGGATGAGCAAAATATGGAGATCTATATGCTTCATTCATGATATTTTTCTCAAATTATTAGTCGCTGGGATTATCACTCTATCCTTGAGGTATATGAAACCATATTTGAAGCTAAAATATTTGTTTTCATCCAGTTTATTTTCCATCCTTTATTGAATTTGTTTACAATATGCATCTTGATATTGTATTTCCTTGACTTGTTTCATCAAGTCAACATGGATGTGATACAAAACAACTATGTGTTTCCTCCTACTCAATGCATCGACAACTTTATTATCCTTTCCTTTTATATATTCAATTCAAAAATCATATTCAATGATAAATTCCATCCACCTCTAACATTGATCAAAGGTTTAGTAAATATATATTCTAGACTTTGATGATATATCCTAAACTAAAAGGATCTCCCTACCAAATAATATTGTCACCTCTTGAGAGAAAACACTACTGCTACCAATTCCAAATAATGGGTTGCATAATTAGCCTCATGTTGTTTCAATTGTATTGATCCATAGGCTCTCACAACTTCTTCCTGTGAGAGCACTTCTCCCAAACCTTCCAATGAAGCATATTTAAAAATAGAAAAATATTCTTGAGGATAAAGTATCTTTAGTATAGGAGGTATAGAAAGGTTTTGCTTAAGCAATTCAAAAGTTGCTTCATATTTATCCATCCACCTGAATTCTTTTCCTTTCCTCTGAAGGTTAGTTATTGGAGAGGAATCTTGGCACAATTCTTCACATATCACATATAGTATCTAGTCAATCCTATGAAATTTCAGATCTCAATGATATTTGTGGGAAGCATCCAATTCAAAATAACTTCTATTTTCTTAGGATCTATCATGATCCCTTCTACCAAAATAATGTGCCCTAAATATTGCACTTTTGGCACATAGAAATCACACTTGGATAGATTTTTATACAACTAATTCTTCCTCAATAGTTCTAGCACAATCCTAAGGTGTCTATCATGCTCTATCTTATTTTGGGAATAAATCAAAATATTATACAAGAATACCAAAATAAATTTATCCAAATGCTTCCTAAATATATTATTCATTAAATTCATAAATGCAACTGGAGCATTTTTTAAACTAGAAGGAAAAAAATAAAATCCTAATATCCATAATGAGTTTTAAAGGTTGTCTTGTGAATATCCTCCTCTTGGATCCTTAGTTGGTGATATCTTGATTTCAAATCAATCTTTTAAAATATTATGGTATCCTTAAGTTGATCGAAGAGATATTTGATTCTAGGTAGAGGATATTTATTCTTGATAGTTGACTTATTTAACATTCTATAACCTATACATAATCTCAAATATCCATCATTTTTCTTCACAAATAGCATTGGTACACCCGAAGGTGACACACTTGGTCTGATTAGTTCTTTCTCCAACAACCCTTGTAGTTGCATATTCAGCTCTTGAATTTATATGGGATTCATTCTATAAGGATCTCTATGTATAGTCTCTACTCCAAGTTGGAGCTCAATTGTGAAGTCAAATTCCTATTTAGGTGGTAATCCAAGTAAATATTTTGGAAATACATCCCTAAACTCTTGCATAAGTGGGTATTTCTTGAACACCTCTTCCTTATTTTTATTATATATCTTGTTTATCTTAACAATATAAACCATTCCTCATTTCTTCATGGATTTATTTAATTTCATTGTTGAAATAATCTAGGGTTAAAAATCCCTTTAAAAGATGTACACCCCTTGTACTTTTCCACTATCTTCCATGTACTCAATTCATCTGTCTTGAAATTTGATTATAGCCCTATGTGCTTGAGGATAATACATCCCTAATACTACATCAAAGGCATGAAATGGTGCTACATATAGACTTCCTATGGTCATTCCACTAGGTATGGCAATTTCTTCCATAGGAGAACACTAACTTACAAAGTAGGTTTATCCTGAACCATACTTGATCTTCCACCCATGTACTAAGATTTCAGGTCATTTTGATACATGTTTAATTAAATTGGTGAAAAAAAAACTATCTATATCACCACTATCAAATAAAATTTAACATTCCTACAAAATATCTTACCCCTTATCAGCAACATAGTGGCTTTTCCTTCCAGATCTTGGTTCTATGCCATTGCATAAATATTGTGTACCGATTCCTTATGTGTAGGTTCCTTGTACATAAGTTTCTTTTCTTTTGAACTCTCTCTTGATTTGTGTGGATAGTTGTTAGAATAATGTGGCCGACCACATTCAAAGCATCTGGTCTTATGTCCTAGATGTATTTTTTGTTTCTTCCCATCATCCACTTTCATTGTTGATGAAGGGTTAGCTTATCCTTGTGATAGTCTTTTTTTACCACTGTTGTGATAATTAGGATTATGGTTCTTTCCTTGGAACCTCTTCCTAAACTTCTATTTCTTCCTATCACTCTTTCTATCTTGTCTAGGAAAATTCTTATCTACTTATTCTCCTTCCTACTTTACAAAATATGCACTATTTATTTTCCTTAGTGCCTCTTTGCCTTGTTTGTCTAGCCCTTCATAGTCAAAATAAGATTTGATATAGGTTTCAACATTCCTAGAAAAATCATAGGTATTTTACAGAGTAGTAGATTCACACATATCTAAATCTTTCTCTATTCTATTGTCTACTCATAGTATAAACTTATGGATCTTCATTTTCTCATTGTATAAAGGCATATATTTCAGCAACTTGACAAATATTTGATAATATTTTTCCACTGTCCTAGTTCCCTGTTGATGTTTAGTTAACTCCTCTAACTTCTGAGAATAAAAGTGCTCTATGAGGAATCTATATTTAAAATCTACTACAAATTCTTCCCATTTTAAGTCGACTATTGTCATAAGTTTTTGATCCTCACTAAAAGTTTCCCACCAATCCAAGCCATCACCTTGTAAATGTAATGTGGCATAGGAAATTCAAGTGCTAGAGGAGAATTTCTTCATATTATAGTAGGTTTATATCTCTTTCAACCATGCTTCGGCTTTATCACCATATTCATCTCCATTGAACTTAGAAGACTTTACATGTTTTATTTACTTGTCCAACTCAGCCTCAAGTTGAACCCTAGCCTATTGGGCCTTGGTAAGGGGTTCATTTATCTGTTCCACTCTAGATTTTATAGCCTATGTTTCCTGATTCAATACGGTATCCAGAAACTATTTCTATGCTTCCATTTTTCATGTAGTTGGGTTACTATTGCTATGAAGTCATCCCCTTTATTGCTAGGATTCTTTGAACCTATATCTAGGATTCTAATATCTACATTGGTCTATCGTGTTTGGCTCATTTAAGAGGTAGCACTTCCTCTTCTTATATTTAGTGGTATTATCCCTAGCCACACATAGAAGATTCAATACACGTCAGTTCACCGCAACAACTGAATTCCTATATATTCTATCTAATAAAGTTTAAACCCTAATTATGTTTATTTCCTATCACACACCATAACTGGTTTTGTGTTGGCAATTTGAGATATTTTATGTTGTCATTGATGTCACATGGATCATTGATGTCACATGGATCACATTGAGTTTTAGTGGCCAAATGATATTTTGGAAAGCATGGATAAATATAGGGTTTTTGTGAAAACCAAGGTAGGCAAAATAAAAAAATTTATTTAAAACCATGGATGGTAGATTTGAACTGGGTTTTTCTTAAAACCCATGTTGGCCTTTCATTTCATCGAAAAAGGTTCCTCGGTGATGGAGATATTTAATTTTTAATATTTACTTTAAATTTTAATTATTTAAAATTTAAATTTAAATTTAAAATTAAATATGCAAGATTTCCATCGATGTCATTGAAAATAATAAGGAGGCTATATAAATGGGATACCTAAGGTTCATAAACTGATGTGAGCTCGTAAATTAATCATTGGAAAAAGAATCTAAAAAAGAGCTCGTGCGAAATCCTTTGGAAAGTGGAAGGAGCGAATAAGTCAAAGTGAGGTCAAGACAAAAGGTATAGCAGGCAATGTGACACATTGGAAATTAGCTTTTGGCTAAGGCGTGGGGCAGAAGAAATGTCAATGTTTCAAACCCCCTTAACTATGTTCGAAAGGCGTTGGAAGAAAAGCACTCGAAGCACTTTTGATTTGTGGAAAGTGAGGAAAGGTTTTAATGCACATTGTGCCTTTCTCTTTCAAATGAGAGGCTAGCTCATGTGGCAACCTTAGTTGTGGCTAAGGCACTCACAGTGTGGGCAAGTCGGTGGTTCAAATCCCCTTGAGGAGGTAAAAAAAAATTTTCTCTAAATGATTCTGTTAAGCCCTAAGTTAGAGTTATAAGGTGGTTAGGAATAATTAAAGTTTTTAATTAAACTTTGTTTTTATAATGGCTATGATTATTATTTCAAATATGGATGAGTTGTTGATTTAATTTGATGTTCATGAAATTGAGAATTAAAATTTAGAAGAAATAAGGAGTTGTTATAAAATAATTTTTGAGAGGTTTATTGATTATTATTTTGATAAGGGTTTTTATTAAAAAAAAGGACTTTGGTAGATGTGTTTATTAAGTTGGAGTAAAAAGGTGTAAATTGAGTTATGCTTTAACTTGTGATTATTATTTGAAGTCCACTAACCCTTATTGAGATTGGAAAGGAAATTTGTGTTGAGTGCGGAAGATTTTGTGGACAACTTCTTGGCATCAAAAAGGTATGGGCATATTCTCCAATTGATTATTTATGGTGGTTTATTTCTAAAATACCATTGGAGTAAAAAGGATTTATTGTGGTTTCCTTTTAAAAAGTGGTTGGTTGAATGCTTCAAGGTTTTATGGTTTGAGAGTTGTTTTTAAACCTTGTTTTATAAGCATAGTTGTTGAAGCCCATTGGTTATGTAAAGAACTTGAAAAGAACATGAGTATTATTGTAATATGAGATTTGTGGTTGAGCATTGTTGGAAAAATTTGAGTTGGTTGATACATGCTTGGACTAGGTTTTTGTGAGAAAGAGTTGTCCCTTGTTGTGATTGGTTGAGTTGAGTTGATTAAGCCTAGTCAAGTGATTGTGTGAGGTGATTATTCAAGTCCCATGAAACAAACTATTCTATAATTCTGATTTGAGTTGAGATTGAGCTTAGAACATATTAAGTCTCTAAAAATTCTCTTTATGCTTCTATGAGTTGACTTGAGTTGATATTTATTTGAGTTGAGTTGAGTTGAGATCATTATGGATCATTGTTGTCATCCATTATAGAGTGCATTACCATTCATTGTTGAGTTCATCTTTGAGCCTTGCCTTCATAGATTTATGGATGAGATTTGAGTACTACTTGAGCATGATTGATTGAGCCTTTGAGAAGGCCTTTGGGATAGATTTTTGGAAAGATTTGTGGTAGTTTGTATATGATTGATTGAGCCTTTGAGAAGGCCTTTATGATAGGTTTTTGGACAAATTTGTGGTAGTTTGATTGGGCATTTTAGAAGGCTTTGTGGATAGTTTTTTGGACAACTTTGTGGAAAGTTTTACATAGATTTATAGAGAAATTTGGGATAGATTTTGATGAGGTTTTGAGTGAGCCTATTAAGTAGATTTCAGCAAGTTCTTGGGTAGCTTGCTAGAGCAATTTTTGATAAGTTCTTAGTGACCTTTTTGGAGCATATTTGAGCAAGTTATTGGTGAGCTTGCTAGAGCAGATTTGGACAAGTTCTTAGTGAGCTTGTCGGAGCAGATTTGAGCAAGTTATTGGTGAGCTTGCTAGAGTAAATTTGGACAAGTTATGTGTGATATTGTTGAGCATATTTGGACAAGTTCTGCGTGAGCTTGTTGAGCGATTTTGAATAAGTTTTGTGTGAGCTTGTTATTTCCTAGCTTTGAGTAGATCAAAGAAATTTGGAAAAGTTTTGTGTGAGATTGTTGAGCAGTTTTGGACAAGTTCTATGTGAGCTTGTTATGTAGATTTGGACAAGTTATGTGTGAGCTTGTTATTACCTAGCTTTGATCAGATCAAAGAAATCATTGTATTGGATAAGGATCCTTATTTCTATGTGAAATATTATAAGGAGATTATCTTGTGGAGTACCACACATTGGGGGAACCACATTAAATCCTATGTCTCAATTATGTATGGTAACTTGTGCTCTTGCTTACTATTGCTATCTGAGTTATTAATGCACACTGCTATATTTTGTTATTGCAATTAAGGATATTAATTGATATTTGTTTGGAAAGAAAGTAAAAAGTGTTCTTATACTATTCACCCCCCCTCTCAGTATAATATTATGTTCTTCAATTGGTATTAGAGCGGTTTCCTTTGAAAAAGTGAACAACTTGAGGGTATATTCTACAAGAACACAAATGGCTTCACTATTTGATGGTAACAATTATGATTTCTAGAGCATGATTATGAATAAATACTTGATATCACAAGGTATGAGGTATGGAAAATGGCCAAAAAAGAGTATAGGATTGAATGTGACCCGAGGTAGATAAGACTATTAGGAAATTAGTTGAGATCAATGCAAGAGAAATGAGTTGTATTTTGAGTGGGATACGAGAGACAAATTTTACAAAGGTTATGGTATGTAATTCAGCTAATGGGATGTGGACCAAGTTGTGGAATAATTATGAAGGATATTCTAAGCTAAAGTTGGCAAAACTACAAACTCATACAAAAATATTTCAGAAATTGAAAATAGAAGATTTTGAAGATATTGCAAGGTTTTTACTTTGATTTTATGAGATTACTAACACCATGAGAGGTCTAGTATTTGAGATGAAAGAATCAAAAGTTACTCAAAAGGTTTTGAGATCACTTCCCATGAAATATGATGCTAAGGTTTCAGTAATAGAATAAACAATGGATATCAACAAGCTAACAATGGAAGAATTTCAAGGAACTCTCACAACTTATGAGATGAGGGTAAGTAAGCATCATGTTCCAATAAGAGAGATTGCATTCAAGGCTTCATAAAAAGAGAAATGGAAAGTTCTAGAAATAGATAGAGTTGTAGAAAATGATGAGGAAGCTAACTTCATCAAAAGGAATAAGGACTCAAGGAATTTTAGGGATATAAGGAAAGTCAAATGCTACAAGTAAGGTTATCTTGGTCACTATGCATACAAGTGTGCACATGAAGAAAATAGTGATGATGAAAAATAGGATCATTGAAGAAAATAATATGGAAAGCATAAGCATGGCAAAGATGACATATACAAGCAAAACATGTATGAGAAGAAGAAATTTTTTCGTAAGGTAAAGAAATCGTACTACATTGTAGATGCAAGCTATAGCTCAGATCATAGTGATAGAAACCAATCATATGAAGAATAATGTCCATTCTTTGGAAAAAGTGAAGAAATGTAATAACACCTATTCCTAGGTATTGAAGTTAAAGAAGAGGATATATCTATTGAAGAAAGACATGAAGATCTTGCCATAGCCTTTGAGAAATAAAATAGGTACAATAAGGGTCTAAGGATACTAAAATGCTTCATATGCAAATATTTTGGGCATATAGATGATGATTGCACATAGTACAACAATTACAACAAGGAAAGTTAATTGGTTGAAAAAGAAAGCAACAATTCTAGTGACAATTCTAGCAGAAGTGATGATGAAGAAGAGGATTCCACAAAACAAGAAAAGAAAATCAGGAGGTTGAAAAAGAAATTCAATAGGCTTGAGAATAAGGTTCATGAAAATGAAAAGGTCAATATGATGCTTAATAAACACATTCAAGATTTGGAAAAAGAGCTTCAAGAAACAAAAGAGCTTGGCATCACTATTTCTGAGAAATTGAAGGAGAGGAAAGAAAGATGTAATCAGTTAGAAGAAGAAGATTGGAAAATTTTGGGGACCTACATAAATGAGTTAGCACAATTTCAAAGGAATTAAAAAACTCTGGATAATTTTTTGAATTTACAACGAGATCCATTTATAAAGACAAGGCTTGGTTATGAAGAAGGGAAATAAAAAATAAGTACACAAGGACCTATATTTGTATCAGGAGGCTTTGTTTCAGAAATCTATAAGGAAGAACCGGTTCCTAAAGAAAAATAAGCAACAAAAATGGATACTTGCATCTTAGAGGCTATAGAGATGTGTGCCAATTTGCTACTTTACACAAATGAATAGAAAGAAGAGGAAGATTCCAAAGCACCAAAAGTCTCATATTTCAGGTTTGGGGAATCACACTCAAAAGGAAAGGAAGTTCTAAAATATGAAAGCAAGAAAGCACCTAATATTTGTGAGGAAAGTTCCAAAGTTCCTATGGATCCAAATATTCAGTTTGGTTCTTGTTTTGAGATAGGTGAATCAAGTTCAAAAGGAAAAGAAATACTTGAAGAGGAAAGCAAGGAAGAAACTAAGGAAGAGGATTTAGATACTACAAATAAGGTTCAAGGATGCAATGCACAAGTTGAAAATGATCATAAGGATAATGGTCAAGAAAGGTATGAGGAACCAAGGCATGAACAAAGGGCTTTTCAAGGACATTATTTTTCTTGTAATGGATTTGGACACAAGGCTATACACTGTAGGGTCTATGGATCAAAGAAGTTTGATTTTTCTAGAAGGAACATCAAAGGAAGAAGGTATGGTTTTCAGGGACATTGCTTCTCATGTAACAGGATTGGTCATAGAGCTTCTTAGTGCAAAGGAAATGAGCAACATGGTTTTGGTTTTAGATCTACACAATTTAGAAGTCATGGTCATAATGGTCATGAAAATAGAACTTCACAATACAAGTTTTAGGAAAGGAATGGATATGAAAATTATTTCAAGAAATAATTTAGGATATGGGCACCATCCAAAGGCTACAATATCAAGTGTTTTAATTGCAATAACTTTGGACATATTGCAAAATGGTGTAGGACTCAATTCCAAATAGGTTCAAGGCAAGAAGGTCAAATAGGTTCAAGGCAAGAAGATCAAGAGAAGGATATCATAAAAACATGGAAGGAAGTTGATAGAGGAAATAAACAATGTAATATGGGAGTAAAAGTACTCCCACCCCAAAATTAATCACCTCAAGAGAGAAGGTGGTGAGGGGGCTATGCTTAAGAGTCATATATTTTAGCCCCATAGGTGTCCCTTTTGCCATTGATGTCAAAGGGGGAGATATTTTAGTAAGGGGTAGAGCATTGAGTTAGGGGGAGCAGCCTCCAAAGAGAGCATTGAGTTAGGGGGAGCAGCCTCCATAGAGAGTATTGAGTCAGGGGGAGCAACTTTGATTCTCAGAGATGGTTTTTGTAGTGATTGTGGTTTTTGCATTAGAGGTGTTGCCATCAATGACAAAGGGGGATATTGTTGGAAATTTGAGTTATTTTATGTTTTCATTGATGTCACATGGATCACATTGAGTTTTGGTGGCCAAATGATATTTTGGAAAGCATGGATAAATACAGGGTTTTTGTGAAAACCAAGGTAGGCAAAATAAAAGGTTTTATTTAAAACCATGGATGGCAGATTTGAACTAGGTTTTTCTTAAAACCCAAGTTGGCCTTTTGTTTCGTCAAAAAAGGTGCCCCGGTGATGGAGATATTTAATTTTTAATATTTAGTTTAAATTTTAATTATTTAAAATTAAAATTTAAATTTAAAATTAAATATGCAAGATTTCTGCCGATGTCATCAAAAATAATAAGGAGGCTATATAAAGGGGATACCTAAGGTTCATAAACTGATCCGTGCTCGTGGTTAATAATCATTGGCTAAGCATCCGAATTGAGCTCGTGCAAAAATATTTTAGAAAGCAGAAGCAGCGAATAAACGAAGGTTGGTCGAAGTCCAAAGTCATCATGGGTAGCATGGCGCATTGGCAATTGGATTTTGGCTAAGGCATGTGTGGCAGCACAAATGTCAAGGTTTCAAATCCCCTTGACTATGTTCGGAAGGCATTGGAATAAAATCGCTCGAAGCACTTTTGATTTGCGAAAAGGGAGGAAAGGTTTTAAGGCACATTGTGCCTTTCCCTTTCAAACGAGTGGCTAGCTCGTGTGGCAACCTTAGCCATGGCTAAGGTGCTCGTGGTGTGGGCAATTCGGGGGTTTGAATCCCCTTGAGGAGGTAAATATATTTTTGCTCTAATTAATTTTGTTAAGCCCTAAGTTGGAGTTATAAGGTGGTTAGGAATAATTAAAGTTTTTAATTAAACTTTGTTTTTATAAGGGTTGTGATTATTATTTCAAAGGTGGATGAGTTGTTGATTTAATTTGATGTTCATGAAATTGAGAATTAAGATTTAGGAGAAATAAGGAGTTATAAAATAATTTTTGAGAGGTTTATTGATTATTATTTTGATAAGGGTTTTTATTAAAAAAAGGACTTTGGTGGATGTGTTTATTAAGTTGGAGTAAAAAGGTGTAAATTGAGTTATGCTTTATCTTGTGATTATTATTTGAAGTCCACTAACCCTTATTGAGATTGGAAAGGAAAGTTGTGTTTAGTGTGGCAGATTTTGTGGACAACTTCTTGGCATCAAAAAGGTATGGGCACATTCTCCTATTGATTTTTTATGGTGGTTTATTTCTGAAATATCATTGGAGTGAAAAGGATTGATTGTGGTTTCCTTTTCAAAAGTGGTTGGTTGAATGCTTCAAGGTTTTCTGGTTTGAGAGTTATGTTTAAAACCTTGTTTTATAAGCATTGTTGTTGAAGCCATTAGTTGTGTGAAAAACATGAGTATCATTGTTATGTGAGATTTGTGGTTGAACATTGTTGGAAACATTTGAGTTGGTTGATACATGCTTGGACTAGGGTTTTGTGAGAAATAGTTTTCCCTTGTGGTGATTGGTTGATTTGAGTTGATTGATCCTAGTCAAGTGATTGTGTGAGGTGATTTTTCAAGTCCCATGAAACAAACTATTCTATAATTCTGATTTGAGTTGAGATTGAGCTTAGAAAATATTGTTTAAATTTTTTGTTTGAGTTGATTTGAGTTGAGATTGAGCTTAGAACATATTGAGTCTCTAACAATTATCTTTATGCTTCTATGAGTTGACTTGAGTTGAGTTGAGATTGATTTGAGTTGAGTTGAGTTGAGATCATTGTGGATCATTGTTGTCATCCATTTTTGAGTGCATTGCCATTCATTGTTGAGTTCATATTTGAGCCTTGCCTTCATATATTTGTGGATGATATTTGAGTACTACTTGAGCATGATTGATTGAGCCTTTTAGAAGGCCTTTGGGATAGATTTCTGGATAGATTTGTGGCAGTTTGTGTATGATTGATTGAGCCTTTGAGAAGGCTTTGGGAAATATTTATGGATAGATTTGTGGCATTTTGATTGAGCCTTTGAGAAGGATTTGTGGATAGTTTTTGGGACAACTTTATGGATAGTTTTAGACATATTTATGGATATATTTGGGATAAATTTTGATGAGGTTCTAAGTGAGCCTATTGAGCAGAGTTGAGCAAGTTCTTGGTGAGCTTGCTAGAGCAGTTTTGGACAAGTTTTGTGTGAGCTTGTTATGCGGATTTGGAGAAGTTTTGTGTGAGCTTTTTATTGCCTAGCTTTGAGTAGATCAAATAAATTTGGATAAGTTTTGTGTGAGCTTGTTGAGCAGTTTTGGACAAGTTCTGTGTGAGCTTGTTATGCAGATTTGGACAAGTTCTGTGTGAGCTTGTTATTGCCTAGCTTTGATCAGATCAAAGAAATCATTGTATTGGATAAGGATCCTTATTTCTATGTGAAATATTATAAGGATATTATCTTGTGGAGTACCCCACATTGGGGGAACCACATTAAATCTTGTGTCTCAATTATGTGTGGTGACTTGTGCTCTTGCTTACTATTGCTATCTAAGTTATTAATGCACACTTCTATATTTGGTTATTGCAATTAAGGACATTAATTGATATTGGTTTGGAAAGAAAGTAAAAAGTGGTCTTATACTATTCACCCCCCTCTTAGTATAAGCTTGTGTTCTTCAATTGGTATTAAAGCGGGTTCCTTCGAAAAAGCTAACATCTTGAGGGCATATTCTACAAGAACATAGATGGCTTCACATAATGGATCATCTACAAATAAGGCTCCACTGTTTGATGGTAACAATTATGCTTTCTAGAGCATGAGGATGAAGAACTACTTGATATCACAAGGATATGAGGTATGGCAAATGGTTGAAAAATAGTATAGGGTTGAAGGTGATCCCGAGGCAGATAAGACTATCAAGAAATTGGTTGAGATCAATGCAAGAGCAATGAATTGTATTTTGAGTGGGCTACGAGAGACAAATTTTGCAAAGGTTATGGTATGTAATTCAGCTAATGAGATGTGGACCAAGTTGTGGAATACTTATGAAGGAGATTCCAAGGTAAAGTTGGCAAAACTACAAACTCATAGAAAAATATTTGAGGAATTGAAAATGGAAGATTCTGAAGATATTGCAAGGTTTTTACTTCGAGTTGATGAGATTACTAACACCATGAGAGGTCTAGGATTTGAGATGAAAGAATCAGAAGTTACTCAAAATATTTTGAGATCACTTCCCATGAAATATGATGCTAAGGTTTCAGCAATAGAAGAAACAATGGATATCAACAAGCTAACAATGGAAGAATTGCAAGGAACTCTCACAACTTATGAGATGAGGGTAAGTAAGCATCAGGTTCCAATAAAAGAGATTGCATTCAAGGCTTCATAAAAATAGAAAGGGAAAGTTCCAGAAATAGATAGAGTTGTAGATAATGATGAGGAAGCTAACTTCATCAAAAGGAATAAGGACTCAAGGAATTTTAGGGATATAAGGAAAGTCAGATGCTACAAGTGTGGTGATCTTGGTCACTATGCATACAAGTGTCCACATGAAGAAAATAGTGATGATGAAAAATAGGGTCACAAAAGAAAAGAATATGGAAAGCATAAGCATGACAAAGATGACAGATACAAGCAAAACATGTATGAGAAGAAGAAATTTTTTGTAAGGCAAAGAAATCTTACTACATTGTAGATGCAAGCGATAGCTCAGATCATAGTGATAGAAACCAATCATATGAAGAAGAATGTACATTCTTTGGAATAAGTGAAGAAAGGCAAGAACACCTATTCCTAGGTATTGAAGTTAAAGAAGAGGATATATCTATTGAAGAAAGACATGAAGAGCTTGCCATAGCCATTGAGCAAGAAAATAGGTACAAGAAGGGTCTAAGGATACTAAAATGCTTCATATGCAAATATTTTGGGCATATAGATGATGATTGCACATACTACAACAATTGCAACAAGGAAAGTTTATTTGTTGAAAAATAAAGCAACAGTAATAGTTCTAGCAACAGTTCTAGTGACAATTCCAGCAGTAATGATGATGAAGAAGAGGATTCCACAAAACAAGAAAAGAAAATTAGGAGGTTGGAAAAGAAAATCAAGAGGCTTGAAAATAAGGTTCATGAAAATGAAAAGGTCAATATGATGCTTAATCAACACATTCAAGATTTGGAAAAAGAGCTTCAAGAAACAAAAGAGCTTGGCATCACTATTTCTGAGAAATTGAAGGAGAGGAAAGAAATATGTAATCAGTTAGAAGAAGAAGATCAAAAAATTTTGGGGACCTACATAAATGAGTTAGCACGATTTCAAAGGAATTCAAAAACTCTGGATAATTTTTTGGATTTACAACGAGATCCATTTATAAAGACAAGGCTTGGTTATGAAGAAGGGAAATAAAAAATAAATACACAAGGACCTATATTTGTATCAGGAGGCTTTGTTTCAGAAATATATAAGGAAGAACCGGTTCCTAAAGAAAAATAAGCAGCAAAAATGAATACTTGCATTTTAGAGGCTATAGAGATGTGTGCCAATTTGCTACTTGACACAAATAAAGAGAAAGAAGAGGAAGATTCCAAAGCATCGAAAGTCTCATATTTTAGGTTTGGGGAATCACACTCAAAAGGAAAGGAAGTTCTAAAATATGAAATCAAGAAAGCACCTAAGATTTATGAGGAAAGTTCCAAAGTTCCTATGGCTCCAAATATTCAGTTTGGATCTTGTTTTGAGATAGGT
Source organism: Wollemia nobilis (assembly GCA_028583015.1). Lineage (NCBI taxonomy): Eukaryota > Viridiplantae > Streptophyta > Pinopsida > Araucariales > Araucariaceae > Wollemia > Wollemia nobilis. Next base: position 234,906 of record JAQPPZ010013509.1, on the reverse strand, counting down.
GAATCAAGTTCAAAAGGAAAAGAAATACTTGAAGAGAAAAGCAAGGAAGAAACTAAGGAAGAGGATTTAGATACTACAAATAAGGTTCAAGGATGCAATGCACAAGTTGAAAATGATCATAAGGATAATGGTCAAGAAAGGTATGAGGAACCAAGGCATGAACAAAGGGCTTTTCAAGGACATTGTTTTTCTTGTAATGGATTTGGACACAAGGCTATACACTGTAGGGTCTATGGATCAAAGAAGTTTGATTTTTCTAGAAGGAACATCAAAGGAAGAAGGTATGGTTTTCAGGGACATTTCTTCTCATGTAACAGGATTGGTCATAGAGCTTCTCAGTGCAAAGGAAATGAGCAACATGGTTTTGGTTTTAGAGCTACACAATTCAGAAGTCATGGTCATAATGGTCATGAAAATAGAACTTCACAATACAGGGTTCAGGAAAGGAATGGATATGGAAATTATTTCAAGAAAGATTTTAGGATATGGGCACCATCCAAAGGCTACAATATCAAGTGTTTTAACTGCAATAACTTTGGACATATTGCAAAATGGTGTAGGACTCAATTCCAAATAGGTTCAAGGCAAGAAGGTCAAACAGGTTCAAGGCAAGAAGATCAAGAGAAGGATATCATAAAAACATGGAAGGAAGTTGATAGAGGAAAGAAACAATGTAATATGGGAGTAAAAGTACTCCCACCCCAAAATTAATCACCTCAAGAGAGAAGGTGGTGAGGGGGCTATGCTTAAGAGTCATATCTTTTAGCCCCATAGGTGTCCCTTTTGCCATTGATGTCAAAGGGGGAGATATTTTAGTAAGGGGGAGAGCATTGAGTTAGGGGGAGCAGCCTCCAAAGAGAGCATTGAGTTAGGGGGAGCAGCCTCCATAGAGAGTATTGAGTCATGGGGAGCAACTTTGATTCTTAGAGATGGTTTTTGTAGTGATTGTGGTTTTTGCATTAGAGGTGTTGCCATAAATGAAAAAGGGGGAGATTGTTGGAAATTTGAGTTATTTTATGTTGTCATTTATGTCACATGGATCATTGATGTCACATGGATCACATTGAGTTTTGGTGGCCAAATGATATTTTGGAAAGCATGGATAAATACAGGGTTTTTGTGAAAACCAAGGTAGGCAAAATAAAAGGTTTTATTTAAAACCATGGATGGCAGATTTGAACTGGGTTTTTCTTAAAACCCAAGTTGGCCTTTCGTTTCATTGAAAAATGTGCCCCGGTGATGGAGATATTTAATTTTTAATATTTAGTTTAAATTTTAATTATTTAAAATTTAAATTTAAATATGCAAGATTTTTGTCGACGTCATCAAAAATAATAAGGAGGCTATATAAAGGGGATACCTAAGGTTCATAAACTGATCTGAGCTCGTGGTTAATAATCGTTGGCTAAGCATACGAATTGAGCTCGTGCGAAAATCTTTTAGAAAGCAGAAGCAGTGAATAAACGAAGGTTGGTCAAAGTCCAAAGTCATCGTGGGTAGAGTGGCGCATTGGCAATTGGCTTTTGGCTAAGGTGTGTGGTAGCACAAATGTCAAGGTTTCGAATCCCCTTGACTACGTTCGGAAGGCGTTGGAAGAAAAGCGCTCGAAGCACTTTTGATTTGCGGAAAGGGAGGAAAGGTTTTAAGGCACGTTGTGCCTTTCCCTTTCAAACGAGTGGCTAGCTCGTGTGGCAACCTTAGCCGCGGCTAAGGTGCTTTTGGTGTGGGCAAGTCAGGGGTTCGAATCCCCTTGAGGAGGTAAATACGTTTTTGCTCTAATTAATTTTGTTAAGCCCTAAGTTGGAGTTATAAGGTGGTTAGGAATAATTAAATTTTTTAATTAAACTTTGTTTTTATAAGGGTTGTGATTATTATTTCAAAGGTGGATGAGTTGTTGATTTAATTTGATGTTCATGAAATTGAGAATTAAGATTTAGGAGAAATAAGGAGTTGTTATAAAATAATTTTTGAGAGGTTTATTGATTATTATTTTTGATAAGGGTTTTTTATTAAAAAAAAGGACTTTGGTGGATGTGTTTATTAAGTTGGAGTAAAAAGGTGTAAATTGAGTTATGCTTTATCTTGTGATTATTATTTGAAGTCCACTAACCCTTATTGAGATTGGAAAGGAAATTTGTGTTTAGTGTGGCAGATTTTGTGGACAACTTCTTGGCATCAAAAAGGTATGGGCACATTCTCCTATTGATTGTTTATGGTGGTTGATTTCTGAAATATCATTGGAGTGAAAAGGATTGATTGTGGTTTCCTTTTCAAAAGTGGTTGGTTGAATGCTTCAAGGTTTTCTGGTTTGAGAGTTGTGTTTAAAACCTTGTTTTATAAGCATAGTTGTTGAAGCCCATTGGTTGTGTAAAGAACTTGAACTTGAGTTAGAGAAGAACATGAGTATCATTGTTATGTGATATTTGTTGTTGAACATTGTTGGAAATATTTGAGTTGGTTGATACATGCTTGGACTAGGATTTTGTGAGAAAGAGTTGTCCCTTGTGGTGATTGGTTGAGTTGAGTTGATTGAGCCTAGTCAAGTGATTGTGTGAGGTGATTGTTCAAGTCCCATGAAACAAACTATTCTATAATTCTGATTTGAGTTGAGATTGAGCTTAGAAAATATTGAGTCTCTAACAATTCTCTTTATGCTTCTATGAGTTGACTTGAGTTGAGATTGAGCTTAGAATATATTGAGTCTCTAACAATTATCTTTATGCTTCTATGAGTTGACTTGAGTTGAGTTGAGATTGATTTGAGTTGAGTTGAGTTGAGATCATTGTGTATACTACTTGAGCATGATTGATTGAGCCTTTGAGAAGGCCTTTGGGATAGATTTTTGGATAGATTTGTGGCAGTTTGTGTATGATTGATTGAGCCTTTGAGAAGGCCTTTGGGATAGATTTTTAGATAGATTTGTGGATGTTTGATTGAGCCTTTGAGAAGGCTTTGTGGATAGTTTTTGGGACAGCTTTGTGGATAGTTTTAGACAAATTTATGGATAGATTTGGGATATATTTTGATGAGGTTCTGAGTGAGCCTATTGAGCAGAGTTGAGCAAGTTCTTGGTGAGCTTGCTAGAGCAGATTTGGACAAGTTGGATTGTTGGTGAGCTTGTTATGCATATTTGGACAAGTTTTGTGTGAGCTTGTTATTGCCTAGCTTTGAGTAGATCAAAGAAATTTGGACAAGTTTTGTGTGAGCTTGTTGAGCAGTTTTGGACAAGTTCTATGTGAGCTTGTTATGCATATTTGGACAAGTTCTGTGTGAGCTTGTTATTGCCTAGCTTTGAGCAGATCAAAGAAATCATTGTATTAGATAAGGATCCTTATTTCTGTGTGAAATATTATAAGGAGATTATCTTGTGGAGTACCCCATATTGGGGGAACCACGTTAAATATTGTGTCTCAATTGTGTATGGTGACTTGTGCTCTTGCTTACTATTGCTATCTGAGTTATTAATGCACACTGCTATATTTGGTTATTGCAATTAAGGACATTAATTGATATTGGTTTGGAAAGAAAGTAAAAAGTGGTCTTATACTATTCACCCCCCTCTTAGTATAATCTTGTGTTCTTCAATTGGTATCAGAGTGAGTTCCTTCAAAAAAGCTAATAGCTTGAGGGCAGATTCTACAAGAACATAGATGGCTTCACATAATGGATCATCTAAAAATAAGGCTCCACTATTTGATGGTAACAATTATGCTTTCTAGCATGAGGATGAATAACTACTTGATATCACAAGGATATGAGGTATGGAAAATGGTTGAAAAAGAGTATAGGGTTGAAGGTGATCCTAGGCAGATAAGACTATCAGGAAATTGGTTGAGATCAATGCAAGAGCAATGAATTGTATTTTGAGTGGGCTACAAGAGATAGATTTTGCAAAGGTTATGGTATGTAATTTAGCTAATGATATGTGGACCAAGTTGCGGAATACTTATGAAGGAGATTCCAAGGTAAAGTTGGCAAAACTACAAACTCATAGAAAAATATTTGAGGAATTGAAAATGGAATATTCTGAAGATATTGCAAGGTTTTTACTTCGAGTTGATGAGATTACTAACACCATGAGAGGTCTAGGATTTGAGATGAAAGAATCAGAAGTTACTCAAAATGTTTTGAGATCACTTCCCATGAAATATGATGCTAAGGTTTCAGTAATAGAAGAAACAATGGATATCAACAAGCTAAAAATGGAAGAATTGCAAGGAACTCTCACAGCTTATGAGATGAGGGTAAGTAAGCATCAGGTTCCAATAAAAGAGATTGCATTCAAGGCTTCAAAAAAGAGAAAGGGAAAGTTCCAGAAATAGATAGAGTTGTAGATAATGATGAGGAAGCTAACTTCATCAAAAGGAATAAGGACTCAAGGAATTTTAGGGATATAAGGAAAGTCAGATGCTACAAGTGTGGTGATCTTGGTCACTATGCATACAAGTGTCCACATGAAGAAAATAGTGATGATGAAAAACAGGGTCACCGAAGAAAAGAAGATGGAAAGCATAAGCATGACAAAGATGACAGATACAAGCAAAACATGTATGAGAAGAAGAAATTTTTTTGTAAGGTAAAGAAATCTTACTACATTGTAGATGCAAGCGATAGCTCAGATCACAGTGATAGAAACCAGTCAGATGAAGAAGAATGTACATTCTTTGGAATAAGTGAAGAAAGGCAATAACACCTATTCCTAGGTATTGAAGTTAAAGAAGAGGATATATCTATTGAAGAAAGACATGAAGAGCTTGCCATAGCCATTGAGCAAGAAAATAGGTACAAGAAGGGTCTAAGGATACTAAAATGCTTCATATGTAGATATTTTGGGCATATAGATGATGATTGCACATACTACAACAATTGCAACAAGGAAAGTTTATTTGTTGAAAAAGAAAGCAACAATTCTAGTGACAATTCTAGTAGTAGTGATGATGAAGAAGAGGATTCCACAAAATAGGAAAATAAAATTAGGAGGTTGGAAAAGAAAATCAAGAGGCTTGAAAATAAGGTTCATGAAAATGAAAAGGTCAATATGATGCTTAATCAACACATTCAAGATTTGGAAAAAGAGCTTCAAGAAACAAAAGAGCTTGGCATCACTATTTCTGAGAAATTGAAGGAGAGGAAAGAAATATGTAATCAGTTAGAAGAAGAAGATCAGAAAAGTTTGGGGACCTACATAAATGAGTTAGCACAATTTCAAAGGAATTCAAAAACTCTGGATAATTTTTTGGATTTACAACGAGATCCATTTATAAAGACAAGGTTTGGTTATGAAGAAGGGAAATAAAAAATAAGTACACAAGGACCTATATTGTATCAGGAGGATTTGTTTCAAAAATCTATAAGGAAGAACCGGTTCCTAAAGAAAAATAAGCAGCAAAAATGGATACTTGCATTTCAGAGGCTATAGAGATGTGTGCCAATTTGCTACTTGACACAAATAAAGAGAAAGAAGAGGAAGATTCCAAAGCATCGAAAGTCTCATATTTCAGGTTTGGGGAATCACACTCAAAAGGAAAGGAAGTTCTAAAATATGAAAGCAAGAAAGCACCTAAGATTTATGAGGAAAGTTCCAAAGTTCCTATGGCTCCAAATATTCAGTTTGGTTCTTGTTTTGAGATAGGTGAATCAAGTTCAAAAGGAGAAGAAATACTTGAAGATAAAAGCAAGGAAGAAACTAAGGAAGAGGATTTAGATACTACAAAGAAGGTTCAAGGATGCAATGCACAAGTTGAAAATGATCATAAGGATAATGGTCAAGAAAGGTATGAGGAACCAAGGCATGAACAAAGGGCTTTTCAAGGACATTGTTTTTCTTGTAATGGATTTGGACACAGGGCTATACACTGTAGGGTCTATGGATCAAAGAAGTTTGATTTTTCTAGAAGGAACATCAAAGGAAGAAGGTATGGTTTTCAAGGACATTGCTTCTCATGTAACAAGATTGGTCATAGAGCTTCTCAGTGCAAAGGAAATGAGCAACATGGTTTTGGTTTTAGAGCTACACAATTTAGAAGTCATGGTCATAATGGTCATGAAAATAGAACTTCACAATACAGGGTTCAGGAAAGGAATGGATATGGAAATTATTTCAAGAAATATTTTAGGATATGGGCACCATCCAAAGGCTACAATATCAAGTGTTTTAACTACAATAACTTTGGACATATTGCAAAATGGTGTAGGACTCAATTCCAAACAGGTTCAAGGCAAGAATATCAAGAGAAGGATATCATAAAAACATGGAAGGAAGTTGATAGAGGAAAGAAACAATGTAATATGGGAGTAAAAGTACTCCCACCCCAAAATTAATCACCTCAAGAGAGAAGGTGGTGAGGGGGCTATGCTTAAGAGTCATATATTTTAGCCCCATAGGTGTCCCTTTTGCCATTGATTTCAAAGGGGGAGAGATTTTAGTAAGGGGGAGAGCATTGAGTTAGGGGGAGCAGCCTCCAAAGAGAGCATTGAGTTAGGGGGAGCAGCCTCCATAGAGAGTATTGAGTCATGGGGAGCAACTTTGATTCTCAGAGATGGTTTTTGTAGTGATTGTGGTTTTTGCATTAGAGGTGTTGCCATCAATGACAAAGGGGGAGATTGTTGGCAATTTGAGTTATTTTATGTTTTCATTGATGTCACATGGATCATTGATGTCACATGGATCACATTGAGTTTTGGTGGCCAAATGATATTTTGGAAAGCATGGATAAATACGGGGTTTTTGTGAAAACCAAGGCAGGCAAAATAAAAGGTTTTATTTAAAACCATGGATGGCAGATTTGAACTGGTTTTTCTTAAAACCCAAGTTGGCCTTTCGTTTCATCAAAAAATGTGCCCTAGTGATGGAGATATTTAATTTTTAATATTTAGTTTAAATTTTAATTATTTAAAATTTAAATTTAAATTTAAAATTAAATATGCAAGATTTCTATCGACGTCATCAAAAATAATAAGGAGGATATATAAAGGGGATACCTAAGGTTCGTTATCTAATGTGAGCTTGTGAATTAATCATTGGAAAAATAATATTAAGAAGAGCTCGTGCGAAATCCTTTGGAAAGTGGAATGAGTGAATAAGACAAAGTGAGGTCAATACAAAAGGTATAGTGGGTAGTGTGACACCTTGGCAATTGGCTTTTGGCTAAGGCATGGGGCAAACAAAATGTCAAGGTTTCAAATCCCCTTGACTACGTTCGGAAGGCGTTGGAAGAAAAGTGCTCGAAGCACTTTTGATTTGCGGAAAGGAAGGAAAGGTTTTAAGGCACGTTGTGCCTTTCCCTTTGAAATGAGTGGCTAGCTAGTGTGGCAACCTTAGTCACGGCTAAGGCACTCGCGGTGTGGGCAAGTCAGGGGTTCGAATCCCCTTGAGGAGGTAAATACGTTTTTTCTCTAATTAATTTTGTTAAGCCCTAAGTTGGAGTTATAAGGTGGTTAGGAATAATTAAAGTTTTTAATTAAACTTTGTTTTTATAAGGTTTGTGATTATTATTTCAAAGGTGGATGAGTTGTTGATTTAATTTGATGTTCATGAAATTGAGAATTAAGATTTAGGAGAAATAAGGAGTTTTTATAAAATAATTTTTGAGAGGTTTATTGATTATTATTTTGATAAGGGTTTTTATTAAAAAGGACTTTGGTGGATGTGTTTATTAAGTTGGAGTAAAAAGGTGTAAATTGAGTTATGCTTTATCTTGTGATTATTATTTGAAGTCCACTAACCCTTATTGAGATTGGAAAGGAAAGTTGTGTTTAGTGCGGCAGATTTTATGGACAACTTCTTGGCATCAAAAAGGTATGGGCACATTCTCCTATTGATTTTTTATGGTGGTTGATTTCTGAAATATCATTGGAGTGAAAAGGATTGATTGTGGTTTCCTTTTCAAAAGTGGTTGGTTGAATGCTTCAAGGTTTTCTGGTTTGAGAGTTGTGTTTAAACCTTTTTTTATAAGCATAGTTGTTGAAGCCCATTGGTTATGTAAATAACTTGAAAAGAACATGAGTATCATTGTTATGTGAGATTTGTGGTTGAGCATTGTTGGAAATATTTGAGTTGGTTGATACATGCTTGGACTAGGGTTTTGTGGGAAAGAGTTGTCCCTTGTGGTGATTGGTTGAGTTGAGTTGATTGAGCCTAGTCAAGTGATTGTGTGAGGTGATTGTTCAAGTCCCATGAAACAAACTATTCTATAATTCTGATTTGAGTTGAGATTGAGCTTAGAATATATTGAGTCTCTAACAATTCTCTTTATGCTTCTATGAGTTTATTTGAGTTGAGATTGAGCTTAGAACATATTGAGTCTCTAACAATTCTCTTTATGCTTCTATGAGTTGACTTGAGTTGAGTTGAGATTGATTTGAGTTGAGTTGAGTTGAGATCATTGTGGATCATTGTTGTCATCCATTGTAGAGTGCATTGCCATTCATTGTTGAGTTCATCTTTGAGCCTTGCCTTCATAGATTTGTGGATGAGATTTGAGTACTACTTGAGCATGATTGATTGAGCCTTTGAGAAGGCATTTGGGATAGATTTCTGGACAGATTTGTGGCAGTTTGTGTATGATTGATTAATCCTTTGAGAAGGCCTTTGGGATAGATTTTTGGATAGATTTGTGTTTGATTGAGCCTTTGAGAAGGCTTTGTGGATAGTTTTTGGGATAAATTTGTGGATAGTTTTAGACAGATTTATGGACAGATTTGGGACAGATTTTGATGAGGTTCTGAGTGAGCCTATTGAGCAGAGTTGAGCAAGTTCTTGGTGAGCTTTCTAGAGCAGTTTTGGACAAGTTCTTAGTGAGCTTGTTGGAGCAGATTTGAGCAAGTTCTTGGTGAGCTTGCTAGAGCATATTTGGGAAAGTTCTTAGTGAGCTTTTTGGAGCATATTTGAGCATGTTCTTGGTGACCTTGCTAGAGTAGATTTGGACAAGTTCTGAGTGAGCTTGTTGGAGCATATTTGCACAAGTTCTATGTGAGATTATTGAGCAGTTTTGGACAAGTTTTGTGTGATCTTGTTATGTAGATTTGGACAAGTTCTGTGTGAGCTTGTTATTGCCTAGCTTTGAGCAGATCAAAGAAATTTGGACAAGTTTTGTGTGAGCTTGTTGAGCAGTTTTGGACAAGTTCTGTGTGAGCTTGTTATGCAGATTTGGACAAGTTCTGTGTGAGCTTGTTATTTCCTAGCTTTGAGCAGATCAAAGAAATCATTGTATTGGATAAGGATCCTTATTTCTGTGTGAAATATTATAAGGATATTATCTTGTGGAGTACCCCACATTGGGGGAACCACGTTAAATCTTATGTCTCAATTGTGTATGGTGACTTGTGCTCTTGCTTACTATTGCTATCTAAGTTATTAATGCACACTGCTATATTTGGTTATTGCAATTAAGGACATTAATTGATATTGGTTTGGAAAGAAAGTAAAAAGTGGTATTATACTATTCACCCCCTCTTAGTATAATCTTGTGTTCTTTATTTTGCACAGTCAGTCTATTCCACTATGAACTACACTTTGATGGCAAATAGCACAATCCAAATTCTAAACTAGATAGTGAGAGTTTTTAGAAATGATCTTTGATCCCTTCAACAATGAACGATCCTAGGTCTTCCAATAAGCTTATCCTCTTTTGGATTCTATTCCAATTATATTTTAGGCACACCCATTCCTACTGCCTACATACATCCATATATACAAGATTACTAGGTGTAAGTATTTAGTTTGCAATCTCTCTTTCTCATTATGCCCCTCATGATATGACTCTACTTCTTTCATTTTCTCGAAAGAAGCGTGATATCTATATCTCACTATATAAATAATTCTATGTGATTTATGAGCATATGGAAATTGACTATCCTTCTCATATTATTTTGTGAGTTAGCCATTCCATCAATAGGCCTCTACCAAAGCTTACTTTTAGAAACATAAAATAGATCCTCTCTCTCACTTTAGAGATATCTCAAGAAGGTAAACATTCTTGTTCTCTAAAATATTTATGAATTTCTTACTCTAGGTTGATTAACCAGTTGATAGGTTATTACCTTGTCATATGCCTACTAATCTAAAGTAGCCCAAGTGAACTATCCTTCTTTAAAGCTAGAGTAATCATATACATTAAAATGTTTTATTGCTAATTTTGTCAAGATCCCTTATGATGATTTAAAGCATTATTGAATCCAATACATAAATAAATACATATGTATTTATCTTTTCTCTTTAAGAATTTCCATAATCACAATATAAAATAAAGCTTACTTAATTAATCCAAGGCTTACATCTACTCCTAAATATTTAGTCATTTATCTAGGTTCCACAAAATTACCTTATGAAATATATTTTATCCTTTCTAGACAAATATACCCTTTATCCATTATTAATAAGTAGCTTCTTAAAGATTTGTGTTCTATAATTCAAGGAATAATAACCAACCTAAGAGTAATATTTTCTCAACAGCATTTCTTGATATGTAACCTTCAGGATAAAAGCACTCATGTATGCTACTCAAACTACTCAAAAAGTAATTACTTTATCATTTATTATCCTCAAGATAAACTTATTCTCTGTAAGAATGCAAATTTGTTAATGGCATCTCACTTTATTATAAGAAGAATGTTCCTATTAAAAGTAAACATAAAATCATTAATCATTTCTTTGATAAAGGATATTACTTTTTCCATAAAATATTATTGTTATCTAGTCATGAAAAATCATTCATTTCATTCACCAAGCAACACAACAAAAAAATGTGAATCCATCCAAATAGTATGTTTGCCAAGGGAGGGTCATGACAATGGGTGTACCACAAAGTAAACCAACAACCATGTACTATGACAACCAAGGAGTGCTTAAAATTATTTACAATCTAGTGTTCAATAAGTAGACCAAGCACATTGATATTCAATTTCATTTCATTCGAGATCATGTTCAACAAACACAACATTCAACTCAAATTTGGTCTTACCGAAGAACAACATGCAAATATCTTCTCCAAGCAACCCAAACGAATCAAATTTGAAGCATTTCAAAGTTTCCCCTCCCAGGAACTCTAGATCATGATGTAATAAGGGGGAATGTTTGGAATTATTACATCAAAGATAATGTTAATGTCAGTTGAGTGAAACCACTCAACACATGGTATATGAGATCCACTAGTGGTCAAGGGTAGTAGGATTGGTTATATTTGGTTATGGTAAATTTTGGCAATGCATTAGATTTAAATATCCTTCACTCCATAACATAAATCATTGAAGCATCTAAACATTGAATATTTGCAGCTCCATGACCTCAACTCAAAAAAACTTTCTCAAAGCAGCTTGGATTAAATAAATTAGGATTTCTCAAAAATAAAATTGATCAAATCTCATTTATTCCTTTATATGAATAATTAGATCAATAGTTTTTTTAGAATACACTAAACTGCAACTTATTTGCTTACCCTAACTAAGAGATATATTTGAATTTTATTTTATGAAAAAAACACAATTTAAAAAATTATCACTACCATTATCTTGGATAGCTAACTTCACAGGGTCATATCTACCTCAATACTGCCTCCAATGAATTGAATTGTAATATTGAGAGACGATTTTTTCTTTTTTGATGATTTTTTTATAGCCAAAGAAAAATATTGATAACCTTGCTTCAAACAACAATAAATCATTTAATATTGATCAAATTTTAACTATGATAAATCATTTTTGTAGTACTCAAAACAATCTACATGATGGTGCAACAATATTATGACTATAATTGTTTGGAAAAAAGATATAGCTTATGCAAGATGAAACTTAAAAAAAAAAATACCCTAATTTTATTATCTATACAAAAAACAATCCTCATTTTAGTATAATTGTTGTTGTAATACCACTTGTTAGGAATTCCTATTCTTATTAAGAATAGAACAATTACCAATATGCATAAATATCAAATCATTCACCCACACTTAATATCCATAAAAATAGTCCAATAATATACTTGAGATAGGGCAACACCAATAATACTCCCTAAGTAAATAATCACTCCAAATCCACTTCAAAAACCAAAACATTTACAAAAATACTTATATAAATTGTTTCATTACAATACACCTATCCTCTTAAACCATTTTTCTAAATATTAAAATATAATCAACCCTAAATTATTTATGTGTGACCCATCTCAACTACCAATATATAATATAATTTTATATCCTTAAATATCTAACAAAAATCCACTTATTATAATAAAATATTAAAATATAATCAAGTGTGGTCCATCTAGCTACTCATATTTCCCTGATACCTAACAAAAATCCACTTATTATAATAAAATATTAAAATATAATCTGATCGTCAGCTACCCATATATATATTATAATAGTATATTCATATACATGTACCTAACATAGCCCCAAAGCAAATCATGTTATCACCGTCAACAACAGGCACCACAGCCAGCAGACCGGTTTTTTTAAATTGACGATACCACTTTAAGATCTTATGCCCTCCACGTTACGACAAGACCATGTACGCACCGAAATGTGTAGTTCACTAAAACGAAAAGATATAGAATCACTCCGCTTGACATCATTCCATGAATCACTCCGCTTCTGTAACCTGTGACGTGCGTGTCTGCCCACTTGCAGTGCAGGCATTAACTTCAAGTGCCCGTTGAAAAAATAGGCCAGCGAGACCAGACATCTCTGGATAATATTTACATCAGCCCTGGCGTGGCTTCGGAATATATTGTCTCATGTGAATGCAGAGAAATTGTAAGCAAATACTGCACCGAGGTAAGATCCTATCGGAGAGCCTAGGGCTCGACAAAGCACGCACATCACATGGCGATAAACTATTATCCTTGTTGCCCCAATCCTGACCTCACCCTTGGTTTAGCGGAGCATTCAGATCCGAATACTCTCACGGTTCTTCTTCAAGGCCACATCTAGGATTGCAAGTACTTAAGAATGGACGATGGGCAGTAGTCGAGCCTAGATGTATTTCTTATATTAGCTATCTCACTGTTGCTGCAGTTTTACAGTAATAAACAAAAGCTTTACATCAGATGCTTCCTACTCCAGAAGCGTTACATACATATCTGCAGCTTAGTCTCCGCTATTGCAGGTTAGATCCACATAAAAGTTTTCTGAAGGCGGCAGTTTTAACTTCTTGCTTTTTAATATTAGTCCTTCAACATTTATTGGTCTACACATATAATACCAACTGTTCATACATAGTTGGAAATAGGAAAAAAAATCTCACCTGCATTCTTACATACATTAAATACAAAAGCATGGTGCTAACCGAATCACTGAACAACTGCAATCATCGATAATAAATTTGGGTACTTTAAAATCTGGGGATTAGCGGGAAAGATAAAATCTATTAAATCTATTAAAGATGTGCCAAGTGAAATTTGGTTTAATTTCTAACATCCTTCCTTAAACTAGATTTCACAAAAACTTTGACACCATACATTTCCTTCATTCTTTTAAAATCTTCCTCCTTCAAAGGTTTTGTGAAGATGTAACCTTCATTGGGACGTACAATATAATAACTCAATTTCATTATATTTCACCACTTCTCTAATGAAATGATATCGGATGTCAATATGTTTCCTCTTGCCATGAAACATTGAATCTTTTGATAATGCTATGGCAGAATTGTTATCACAAAATATTATTGTTGCCCTTTCCAATTGATGATTCAGCTCTTTTAAAATTCTTCTCAGCAAAACTGCCTGGCATACGGCTGAAGTGGCAGCAATGGACTCTACCTTAGCAATTGATAATTCAACAATTGGTTGCTTCTTTGGTGACCATGAAACTACACACAATCCAAGATGGAATGCATAGCCGAAAGCACTCTTCCTATCATGTATATTTTTGTTAGCTTTTGATGATGTATATTAAAGGAAATGCATTCACAAGATGTAAAATAAGTAAGCTAAGATAACTATATAATAATGACCTTATAATATGCAAAATAAATATAACAAAAACTTCTACAATAACTCAAAAAGATGTCATTAATGGAAGCTTACGAAAATAGTACATAATGGAGGACATGAACACTCCATATATTATTTAAAAATATCTACACTGTACCTATCCTCTATACTCACTATTCTCTACACACTCACTCTTCTCAATATTCTCTCACACTCTATTACTACCTCAATATATATATATATATATATATATATATATATATATATAGGAAGATATATCCCTTTGGCCCATGACTCTTCATCTACCTTATTCTATGACTCATGTACATGTGGACTACATGTACATTTACATCATTGCACATTCTAACACTTGTGCATTTATTACATTGTATGAAGTAACCACCCAAAACTTAATCTAAGATAAACTCCTAATCTAATAATGAATCCAAGGTGGTACATTGACGTGTACTAAATAATGTAATATACTCTAACACCCCCCTATATTACATTATTTGGGTATTGAATATTTTAGTCTTCAATATGGATCTTCGTCTTTCAAATATTCTTCAACTTGATCATGTCCTTATTTTGGTTCAACTTTTGAGCTTTCTTCATTATACTCTATGTTTGTATCATGATGAGTATCTTTATCTTGTTTCCTTATTTCATGCTTTCTCTTCCTCATTCTTCTTATTCTTCATATTTGCATTGTTCATAGTGAAATATCTTATTCATGATGAGTTAGTCTACCATCATAATATTATTGACTACGATTTCTAGTTTATTTTATGTTTTAAAAAAGTTAAAAAAAAATTAGTGATAAATATATCATCAAAAATTCTTCTTATGTGAATATAACTATTTTTTGTGTATTCCACCAAACTTTGAAAAGGACTTCATGCAGATAACCAATTAATGTTGTAAAATTTCCTTCCTTCTTTAGCTTCTTTGAGGAATAATGAGAAATTTTCCTTTTTATCGCGGACAAATAATTGTATCAATCATAGGTATCTATTAAGTTTTGAGAGTAAAATTCCACCTCATGAAATGGTTCCTCATTATTGAATACACTCCTCACTATTTCATCCATGTTTATTCTTGGTTAACCTTTGGAGTAGAATTTCTTATAGCTCAATGTTTTTTAAAATGTCTTAATGTTCACTTAACGATTTTTATAAGAATTTAGTTTTTCCAAATCTCTGAATATAATACCTTTTAATTCCCATGTAATTGGAGTAACTTTGATGGAAGTTTTGAATTTCAAAAAACTTTGATGTTGACTACCTTATGACTCCCTAGTTTAGAGTATGAGAAGTAATTTGATAAAACCTTTCCAAATATTAGGTTTTGTAGAATCCCTTATATCTCCCAAGTTATTAGAGTATGCTATAATTTTGATAAAGTGCTTAGCATATATTATATTTTCTTTTGAGTTGATTCCCTATTTTTTTTAAAGGCAATGGTAATATAAGTATCAACTACTATTTCACCTTATTTCTCCCTATTGAAATATGCACTTTTAAATATGATGAATTTCTCTATGGTTGGATTCCTTTTATCCCTTTAATGAGAGTATGAGACAAGTATAACCAATAAATTCCAACTCTTTTAAGCAATCAATGATTTTGCTTCTTTATCCTTAATTTTCAATGGTTCAATTTTGTAAATTCTAATAAATTAAAATTTGATGTAGCACTCCTTATACCTCCCTAATTTGAAAATTTAGAAAAAGTTAATATTTGCAAATGAATAATACTTCAATTTTTCTAAGGTAGAAAATCTTATATATCCTACTTTGATTATTTGTAAATATTATGATATTGGTATTTCAACTAATGTACTTTTGAAATACCACTTAAGGATATGAACTCCTTGTTTTGATTTACTTTCAATTTCTAAGGTTGATATTTGCTTATATATCCAATAAACTCAACCTTATGTAATGTGCCTTATAACTTCTTATACTAAAATAAGGTAAATATTAAATCATAAAAATTATAACTTTTTGTAAGGTTGAATGCATGAGGTGATTAGCACTTGCTTTGACTCCTCTATCCAATCTAGGCATTGTATCTACTTATCTACGACATATAACAGTGATCAAGTAATGCTCTATATTCAATGGGCACCTTCTATGAGAGTCTTTTGTCTTCTTTCAATTTACCTTGACCTCTCTACACTTAGATATATGCGCTCTTCTATCTATAACTATTAATACCTCTTGTCTCCATTTGGCACATATGCCAAGTGACACTAATATTGCTTAAGAATATATGTTACTCTATGTTGGGTAGTTACACAATTGGAGATATTGAAATAGGTGGTACATACCTTATGTTGTGTTGAATCAGTAATTTTTTATTCCACTTTGAAACGTTACTCCAACATGGGCACTCTCCTCTATTAGCATAGGCATTATGTAGATATGAGTGTTGCACTCCTTTAGCGTAGACGTTATATAGATATGGGTACATTCTTTCTTTATTTTTACCAAGTGGTACAAGATACCTTATGTTGATATGGCAAGTGGAAGAACCTTCCCTTACATGCAACCAAATCTTCAATGAATGTATTCCTTTGATGCTCTCTTAATACCTATTATTTCCAATCTATTTTTTAAGTTTGTTTGATTTCTTTATGATAGCAAGGTGCACGATGAATCTTATCCAATATAGATGGCTTCCTCATTGAATATGGATGTTCATGTTCTTCTATTGCTTGGGTAACTATTGATATTATTCTCTACACCTTATCTTTACCAACTGTAACACGTTATATTCCAACTTACAATTTTGATGCTATAGCTTACCTTACTATCCTCCTTGATACAAGTTTTTCATCATGAGAAGTGTCCTTTGTTGTGGTGCTATTTTTGTGTGACTGTAGCACCAAAATTTTATCCTTTGATAGTTTGACATGAAGGGTATTTAGCCCTTTATATGGCTCTACTCCTTAGCACATTAGCTTGTGCTTTATCCTTGACAACGGTTGCCACTAATAGAATGCAAACATGCACCACATCGGTTTCTTTCAAACACTCAAAATTTATCTCCATTTGATACAAAGTAGAAGACAAATATGGTGCTTAACTAGGCTAAAATAACTTTGTAATAAACTAAGGTAGGATTCCTTAGTTACACCTAAATTTGAGACTTTCCTAGTCTCCTTTGTATTTGTATTTCTGAATTGGGTATGTTAGCTTCGTTCACTAAGTTATGGCCATTATAGGTTTCTTTTGGTGGTTTTTCTACACCAATATATACTACAAGTTTATTGTGCTTAATGGTATCTTTGGACACTCCAACTTAATCCTTCTTGTGCACTAATTTTCCTCCTTAATTTAATACTTAATGCACCTTTAATAATTTTTAAGAGTAACTAGTATAGTGCACTAGTAATTACTCCTTATTGCTCCTTTTAATGAACTCTTAAAAATAAATTGAATCTTTCATTAAAGTCTATGCTTTAAAATAGAGTCTTTTTTGCTTCTAATAGTTAACAAGTTGATATTTTTAATTATCTTGAAATGTATCTAACTCCTATTTTGATGTGTAGGTTTTGACCTTATAAAAAACTATCTTTTGCACTCCCTTGAAGACTTTAATATGAAATATTCTTCTTGCAACTTTAAAACTATAATATGGTGCTTAATGGAACTTAATAATGAACCAAATATAAGTATTCAAATAATGAGCCCTTTGCACCTAAGTTTCTTACCTTTACGACCTCTATAGATGATGTATTTATTGGTGATTAGATTCACCAAATTGCTGCCCTTTATTGGATGAAATCATAGCTCTTATCTGCTGTCCAAAATAGCTCTTTAACTCACTAATTCACAACTTTGTAACTTATCTAATGTGTCATCTAAAAATGTAGTTTGGTGGTTTTAACTCTCCTTTAGATTCTCCCTTGAATTTTGAGACTTAGCAACTAGTATTACTGCTCATAACTCTAAAACTTTTTGATTATAACATAGCTAACTTATTGTCCAAATTGTTATCCCTTAATCTCCCTAATTTGGTAGGAAACTCCTCCAAATTGTAGTTGAAACTTTTCTTCTAGAGACATTCAATTTTCTACTGTAAAATCAATAAACTCCTTACTCTAAAATAAGCTTCAAGCCTTTAATGGTAATCTTAAAATCTCTCAGATATGGTGGCTTCTTCTATCTCCTTTCTCCTTTAACCTCCTTGTCAAATTTTGACTTTGACCTTGTCCTATCTAGTGGTCTTCTTTTAAATATTTTGACTCTCTTGAGGTCTTCACTATTCTCCTTCAATATTTGGATAACTCCTTTTAAAATCCTTCTCCTTTTAGGCTTGTTTCTTGATGGCGAAAATTATCCCAAATCCTCCTTTATCAAGAACTTCTCCTTGCTAGTAAATTTCTCCAATGAGTTCTACTAAACTCTTCTCCAATGTACTTCTCCTAAAATACTTCAATGGCCTTCACTTTATTTCTAAGAAATCTTCTTTAGGGTCTTCTATCTTGCATTTTTTAAGTCTTATTTTTAAAACTTCAATGAGACCCTCCTTGATCTCTTGAATTTGTTGCTTCTTATGTCTATAAGTGGATCTTTGCTAGTCCTTCTCTATCTTCAATCTTCTAAAACTGGAAGTTCTTCAATGGGACCTCTTGTGTGTCTCTTAATATTCTTGAGCTATTATCTCCTTCTCTTTCAATCTACAATCTATAGTATTGTGACCAATTCACAATGCCCCAAAAATTGGGGACCCACTAAAATTTTTTGGAAATTTTAGAAGTTTATTTATTATGTTTTGTTGGTATTTTTGTTTATCTTTTTGATGTGGTAAAGTTAGTTGAAACTAATGGAGTTTTGTATCATGTTTGTTTTTTGTTTCATGTTATTTTAGTTTATTTCAATTTTATTTATGTTTGTTATTGTTTTGTTTATTTTATTGTTTTATTCAAAATTGTAATTTTTGGTTATTTTATGCTTGTTGGTTTAGATTTAAAATTTTAAAAATATTAAAGAAGTTAAATTATTTAAATATATTAAATTATAAAGATTTAAATGTTTATAATTTAATATATTTAAATTATAATTTAACTATCATGTTTATAATTTAACTATAATGTCTAATGGAGTTTTGTATCATGTTTGTTTTTTGTTTCATGTTATTTTAGTTTATTTCAATTTTATTTATGTTTGTTATTGTTTTGTTTATTTTATTGTTTTATTCAAAATTGTAATTTTTGGTTATTTTATGCTTGTTGGTTTAGATTTAAAATTTTAAAAATATTAAAGAAGTTAAATTATTTAAATATATTAAATTATAAAGATTTAAATGTTTATAATTTAATATATTTAAATTAATTTAAAATATATAATTATATTGTATGAAAATATTAATGAAAGGTTGTGTTTTGTTCTTTTTGCAGGTGTTGAGGCTATTGATACAATTATCGAGACAAACCTGGACAATGGTTCGATGGTCAACATGACATAATTTTCAGAGGTCAAGTGGTTCCGAATATATTTTGAGGTACCCCAAGGGCCCATGGCTGAGTCAAATAACTCCACGTACATTGATGATATTAAATATCTTCTCATGCTTACCTCTGATGCATGTGGGATATGAAAAGTTTTGTTATATTGTTGAAATTATAATTGGGGATAGGGATGAACACTGCATAAAATTAGTGGAATTATAGTGTTGATGTAGTGGATACATCATAGTGGTGTTTACTAAGAACAGGAACTGTCATCATCATCAATTCTTTCCAATGATAGTAATAGATGATGCATCAGATGATACATGGAATTGTAGGAATATATGTGCTCTTTTCAACAAACATAGAATGTCACTGATGTATGCAGTGAATACGTGCATTGGTGTTTTAGATACCATCAGAATAATTATGACCCATGTTGAACATGTCCTATCCATACAACCTTATGCTAATCTAAAGTCTTTACAACATGAAAAATTTGTCCATGGTCACATCATGCGATCACGTACAATGTTAAACATATTTTTGGGAAACACCATTTTCATCATCTATATTGAATACAAAATTCTTAGCGATGGTTGTAGATTTTTGGATCAAATGGACCTACGTAACATGGTCACATAGTGTAGACACCAAAACAACACCAATTTGATTATGTGACTGCAAACATTGATCACATTGACACACACAGCCCCAAGGGCAGCCTCAAAAGGTTAAACAGTGGTCCTAACCACTCTCACAGTAGTTTTGGAAGGTCAGAGGTCAATTTGGCACCTTTAGGCACTCTGCTCCATACTCGTTCCACCCAAGGACGATTACAAACTGGTATCCGTGCCACCCAGGGACGAATAGCAGTATTCACTCCAGGGTGGGGCGAATAGCAGGTTTGATGGGCAAAAAGTCAAATCTTGACAAATGGCAGCTCAGATCCACCACTTAATTCTTCCTTAATCGCATGGGAGTGTGAGTGAGCATTTTTGAGCGTTAGAGGCAGTTATAGGGGCATTCATGAAGCCCCTAATCGAGGAGGAATCTTCCATCCCCTAGAGAGGTATGATTGCCAAGTGGCGCCTCTACATGCTCATCCAAAGAGACCATCAGGTCTATAAAATGGTGAGTCTTCTCACCCCAAAATATGGAGAGGGGGAGCATTCTAGAGCAACGAAGTGCTATCATTTTACTTTCACACCCACACCCTTTTGAGTTGTGCCTTTCACATCCTTGATCTCTTTTGGAAAGGAGGTCACAGGGTGGTTATTGGAAGCACAAGTCTGGAACCAAAACTTGACATTTGGCCACAATATCCCATAAAATTTTATGACAATACCCCAAAAATCGAGCCCCAAACAGCGGGCGGCCTGCCCCCGGGCGCCCCCCCCACACTGCTACAGTCCTAATCGCCCCTCTTCGGAGTGATTGGAAATTTGTGGAAAATTTCCTTTCTATAATTTTTGCATTCAATTCTATGCTGCTTTGATAGGTTTCCACTTAAATTTCACCTTGTTTTGAGCAATTTTGATCATGTTTCTATCTTCACTCGCCTTTACTAACTTGCAGGTAGCCCCATAAAATTCTTAGTGATAGAGGCCAAATTGGGGAAATCTGACCTTTTGGGTCTTCCCAAAACACCCCCAATTAGCTAATACCAACTTTGCAGGTGATTTGGAGCTTACCAGATGTCACATTTGGGACAGTGCCTTTTGACATTTTGTTGCAGGTCTATTCGTCCCGCCCCAAAGCGAATACAAATATGTGAGGAATTTTCTGAATGTTCCATTTGCAGTGTTTTCTTTGTGAGGTCTTGATGTCTCTATCAAATTTTTAGATCATTTGGATATATGTTAGTTATCATTTTATTTATACCTTGCATGCACTAATCGAAGGCGTGGGGATTGCATGTTTTAGAGGTGCTACTAACTATTTCTTGTTTCTTTGAATGTAGGATCTAGAATTTAGAGGATCAAAAAAGATCCAAGACTCATCAACGCAAATGGCGGTGATGTTTGGTTCGCCCATTTTACATGTGGGCACGCGGAAGAAGGAATAACATCAATGGGTGTAACAAGAATGCATATTTAACACTCGTAGCCCTTAGATGGGGATGAGGCGCATTGTAACCGGGTTCTAAAACATATCAATAAAAAGGGTTGTCTTCCTTATTGGATTTTTTTTTTTATTTGATTCGTTCATGCTTTCCCTCTTTTCATGCACTTTCAATTCATAGGATTTAGTGTTAAGTTTAGTTCGGTTTGCATCGCACTTGGAGTTTCCTTTTTGCTTTCGTATCCTCGTGCTTTCAGTTGCGATCACGGTAGGACCTTTGTCCTCTATTTTTAATATCAGAAATCTGATCAAAATATGATTGTTTTTGCTTGCAGGTACTGAGTTTTTTAATGCTGGACTGTTGTTCGTTCCAGCCTATGGTGAATACAAAGCTGGAATTCATCTTACCCAGGGACGAATGGGCATTTGCCCCACCCTATGACGAATACCATACTATAATTCATTCCTCCCCAGGAAAAATAGTTGCCTGTGTAGTTTCAAGACAGAAACTCAGAACCAGCAAATTTGGGCAGAGAAGAGGTAAGGGTCTTGAACTCTTTCTATCATTTTCTGTTTTCTATTTTCTTTTTTTTTTGGTTATTTGCATGCTTAAGAAAAGTTGTACTGTATTTTTATTTCCTTTCATGAAAAATAAAAAGAACCCCACACATCACGTGGCAACATAAACACCAAGGAGCTGGACGTAAAACCCTAGCCCTTGATCAAGACCAATAGTGGATTTCATCACCACCTTGGCTTGAATTTTGCATTCATAAACCCCGATCGCCACTGTTGCTAGACGTAAATCCTGACGAAATCTGATCGAGTGTAGCTGGGATGATTCCCAGTGCACGAGGATAAGTCTTCTATGGTAGGTGTCAAAAACAGGGTGATCCCCCTTTTGTACCACCTACGTTCCATGTACCATCTGCTCTCACGTACCTATAGTTTCCCTCACGTAAGGGCGGGTATATAGAGATGTTGGTATATCGGCCTGGTAATGGTATATCGAAGGGGCAACCATTTTTGGGAATCATAAGAGCCATCATATTGCATTTAAACGTTCTTTACAAAAGCTTTCAAAAAAAAATCAAAACACACTAAACCTGGTTTAGGTCACCTCTTTAATATTTAAACGAGATAATCATTGCTTTGCGTGTGTGATATTTTCTATTTAGTATAGCATAAAAATCACAAAAAGAAGTAAAAATATATGCATCTTGTAGGAAAGCACCACCATGGTGTACACCCGTAGCCAAGCCCAATCACGGGCAGGAGCTGCGGAGAGTGTACAAGGGGGCACAAGTCGCCTCCGCTATAGCCCCGAGGACTTGGTCATACCGCCTTGGCAGCCTAGCCCACAAGAGAGTCCACATCATTCCATTTTAGAATGGGACTATAGAGGCACCCCTTTGAGGGACACGCCCATCCATCATAGCCCCTTTCAGGAGGAGTCCTTACACGTGGCGCTCAACATAAACAAGAAGACTCCCTTAGAAGCTCTATATGAGTGGCCACAACGCGATGAAGTGCTAGAGCAGCACAGGGTCCATGAGGAGAGGCCACATGATTATGTCATCCCTCCTTTACCCCCATCACTATTAGGAATAAAAAGCCGAACCCAGAGCACAAGGCTCTTCAAGTAGGGCGAACCAACTCTGCCTGCCCTTTTCACATATACGAAAGGGAGCATGAGGAATACCATTCCTCAAGAGCAATACACAACACAATAGCAATGCGCCTCCACACCTGATATTTACCAGTCACCTACCGAGGCCAGAGCCTTGAGTGAATGCCGCCAACCTCGATAGAGGGAAGCGGCCTATAGATATATCGGATCATCATGACCAAGATAAATGTGTAGGAGATGCATCTAAGCCTCCCAGACTCAATATGGTGGAACAAATCGACCTGGAAGTCACCAGACATACTGCCCATCAAGCGTAGATTACGCAGCTTGAGCAAGACTAGCAGTAGCTAAAGCATCTATATCTCCTTAGCAAAGAGCGCATTTGGTGCCAAACAGATGAGCTACTCCATAAAACGATTCCTGAGAGGGTTCCAACCCCTCGCACCCAAAGATCAGAACCATATGAGAGGTGCAACCCCTTGGTGCGAGACAGGTCCCCGCGACCTTACCAAGTGCTACCTCCGAGACCTCCTAGACCTGAGCCGAAGACCACTCCCAGGAACAATGATGGGCTCCCTCTATGGGGGCCCATCCATGGTCATAGGTCTTGTCCAGAGACTCCTCAAGAAGCCTATGAGGAGTATGAACAAGAAGAAGAGCGGGCCGAAATGCCATACCAAGGCGGAGGGGCTGCTATCTGGCCACCCCTCCATAGGCCTCAATTTTCCCGCAACCCACAACGGAAGCAAACTAAAGAGGAAGAGATTAAATATTTCGATGCATATAAAGCACTGCTAGAGCATTTGGAGTTTGTGGAAACCAAGGCTTCTAGGCCCCAAAAGCCCACGTTACGCCAACTTCGTAGTCATCTTGTGCATCCGTCAGTGCCAACACCCCCTTACCCTGAACACTTTAAGCTGCCTTAGTTGGAAATCTTTAGAGGTGAGGAGGATGCCCAAGAGCATGTGACGAGATTCTTGAGCCAATGATTTGGCATTTAGGATAATGATGCTTTGTTGTTAAGAACATTCATCACCACATTCGTTGGCCCTGCCTCAGATTGGTTTACTCAATTGCCAAAGCATAGCATTAGTAACTTGGATCAGCTAGTGTATGCATTCCTCGAACGCTTCGTCGTCAACACCAAGAAGAAGGCATCACTACACAACTTAGCTAGCCTTAGGCAGTATGAAGAAGAAACCATGGCGGCCTATGGGAATCAGTGGAGGACTCTTCTTTCTAAGCTACCCTACCTCCCTCCTATGTTCGACCTCACACAAATGTTCTCAAAAAGTTGTTTGAGATCGATATTTGTGCTATTACAGCTACAGCAATATGCCACCTTAGAAGAAGCTCTGGCACAAGCCAGAATCATTGAAGAGATCAAGATTCAGGATGGCGAGATAGCCAAGCCGAAGAAGAAAGAATGGTCCAATAACACCAAAATAGGGACCACGCAATAGAAACCCGCTGCAGTCAATCAGGTTGCTATCAACGTCCCTAAGCCTGCACAAGCAACACAGCCCCAAATGGCTAATTATCAGGCGGTTCCTCTTAATAGTTATGACCGAGAAAATTAGAGGCAAGAGCAAAATTAGCTGCGTCACCCTAGGCAACAATTCACACCTTACACAGAGTCCATAGACTCCCTTTTTGACCACTTGTCAGTGGTAAACTTGATCAACCTGCCTGAGATTCAGCCCATAAATCCCAATGCACCAAAACCTAAGGTCTAAAAGGAGGATTTGTATTGTAGGTTCCATAGGCGGAAGGGACATGACCTTAATGCCTATTGGAAGTTTAAGGGCTTGGTGCAAGACCTAATTGATAACAAGACATTAGCAGTAGATAATCTCGTGGCACCAAGAAACCAACAAATGGAGATCTTTAAGGACCCCTTGCCTGCCCATGATGCACAAGAAAAGACCCTACAAGTCAATGAGGTCACACATAACTGCCCCATACAGGGGCATGTAGGGATGATCAGTATAGTGACTCAGAACAAGAGGTATCCGAGTGTAGCTGCCCCCACGGAAACTACAGGTGAGGTGCCAAAAATGACACAACCGCAACAACACCTTACACAACCTCCTCCACCTAGACCCATGGCCACAATTCAGACCAAACTCACTCAGAGCTTGTGGACCATGTCGGCTAGGCTCTCCATATACGAGCTCATACAACAATCAATGCCCCATTGGGAGGCTCTAATGGAGATATTGAAAGCCATCGAGTTGTAGCCCCACAAAGCAAATTCTTTCAACAACTTTGTGGGACATGTCAAACGATGCACTGAGCCAGTCATCACTTTTCGAGAAGACGAAATGAAATCAGTGGCTGATGATATGGCGGATCCACCCCTACACATTATCGTGTGGGTCAACGAGATTTCGTATAAGAGGGTGTTGGTAGACACTAGCTCATCTAGCAATATCATCACAACATCGGCATTGAAACATCTGAAGTTGCCAGCATATCACATCATGGCTTCCACCTACACTCTGCGAGCATTCAATGATGCGATATTCTTGATAGTTGGCACAATTGTCCTACCCATCCAGGTGGGACAAAAGAATCTACCTACATTGTGCCATATTTTGTAAGGTGAGATGGCCTATAACATCTTGCTCGGTCAGCCATGGATCAGGGACATGAAGTGTGTCCCTTCGATAGCTCATCAGTGTTTGAAGTATAAATTTGAAGGGGAGGTGCATGTAGTCCCGGTGGACTTAGAACCCTTCAAGTATTGCAATGCGGTGTAACTAATGCCGCAATCGACCCTTCCATCAACGCATTTGGATTTTTAGTTGCATCCATCTAGATAGGGTCTGATTCCACAAGCATCCCCACTGACAAGTCCATAAAAACCATAATCAGGTCCATCTTCATCGGCTGGTCCTTCACCGATAATGCCACCTACGGTGGCCGCACACAAGGACAAAGGGAAGAAACCCCTGGAAGAGGCACCACCATCAGTATCAACTATCTCTACTGAGGAGATGTCCAGCAGAATGGAAGTCGAGGCTCCTAGTCCACCCGACATGGAGTGGATTACGGAAGAACTTTCATTTCCTCCACCTCAATCGCCAATAATCACTATTGAAATGGCCAATACGGGCCTGGGGGAGTATCTTGTGTGGAACATTGTAGCAATGCCCACACTTGAGTCCATGCAGGACATGGGAAGACCTCGTCTCCCCATAGGCACTATTGTTCCTCTAGGCTACTCGCCAAACCAGACAAACTTTGTGTATGGAGGCCTTGATCATGGTATTCAACCTTGCATGCAAGAGGACGAAGATGAAGAGCCTTTTACTAAAGATGTTAATTATTTTTCCAACTCAGATTTCGCTTTGAGATATCTTTGCCAATGCAATTGGCATGGCTATGGGTTAGGCAGATATGAGCAAGGAGTGCGTGTTCTTTGCCAACCAAGATACCAAATGCCATATGACAAGTCAGGAGTAGGGTTCAACCACCCCCTCCCCTTGGACATCTTGGTAGATAACATGCAAGGCCTAGGGATAGGCAACAAGGGGGGATTGGCATTATATCCATATGCCAACCCTAACATGACATATACATTGGGATATTATCTCCCATTGTTGACAACCAACCTTGTTGACCTCAACAACCCTTTCCCTTCGCTCGAAAGAGGAGAAAGTTCAAAAAAACACCTACAAGAGAGGTGTAGACAAGGTCAAGAAGGATATTTCGAGGATGAGTCAAAATATGAGGTAGCACCATGGGATCCCTTCGAATTAGATAGCAATCATTCACAAGTGACCCCCATGGATGATTATCAGGAAAGCCTCTTGGCAATGTTCCCTTTGGTGGCTCCCATCGAGCAAGTGCCACCACAAGGCAATTAGGCCCCACCGCAAAGAGCGGACCAACTCCAATGGGTCCAGATCAATTTGCTCGAGCAATACGAGCCTCTAATGTTGCAAACAGTTGTTGGAGCCAACGAAGGCCTTTGGATATCTGAAAACGATTATGAAGATGAAACTGAGATGGCCTATCTCAATCATATGCGATAGCAACAATACCCCTTAGATATTAACGACATATTTGAACAACTAAACATAGTTCCAGGGCATGAGTGGTACATAGACCTAGTGCGGTGGGAACAAGTGTTGAATCTGCCACTTTGGGCATACGAAGAATACCTTTCGCACAAAGACCCTATAGCAATATCAGTGCAAAGGACAGACCCTGTATTCCTATCTACACATAGGGCCGATCCATTCGTGCCAATACCTCCAGAGCCAGACCCGGAGCACAGAGAACATCCAAAATGTTTGAGTCACCACACCCATGGTAATGGAGACCAAAATCACTTCATCAACATGATCTCCATTGACTTAAGCACCCCCATCCATAACCTGGCTGATCCAGCACAATCGTTGTATCTAGAAATAGATGCCATAGACTGGGATCGCATCAATTCACCTCCATCCCCATCAGAGTACTGGCATTTCGGTAAAATGCTTCATTTTACACTAGGGCCAACTTAGGATATCTTCCATGCTGAAGAGGACCCGAGATTCCCAACACAAATTTAAACTCAGCAAATGATATCCATTTGATCCCAAATCCACACCAGTGGGAGGATGGATCCCACATGTCGATCGAGGAGACAACTGACATAGACATCGGCTTTGATCCAATGAATCCATAGATTATCAATTTGGGGGTAAGCTTATCCCCCGAAGAGCAAGATGACTACATTACCCTTCTCAAAGAGAAGAAGGAGGTTTTTGCATGGTCCTATAGAGACATGTAGCTAGTCATGCATAACCTAACACTTGATCTGACAGTCAAGCCAGTTAAGCAAAAACTACGCAAGATGCACCCAACGATGGCCTTGATGGTCAAAGATGAATTGCAAAAGTTGTTGGATGCACAGTTTGTCATCTGTGTGGATTACCCACCATGGCTATCCAACATGGTGCCCATCAAGAAGCCTGATGGGAGGATTCGCATATGCACTAATTTTTGAGATCTAAACAAGCGAGTCCTAAGGATGATTTCCCCTTGCCGAGCATCGACGCATTGGTAGATGCTACAGCAGGCCACAAAATGCTTTCCCTCATGGATGGTTTTTTGGGATACAATCAGATTCATATCAATCCCGAGGACCAACTAAAAATGACGTTCACAACGCCTTGGGAGACATTTTGTTATAATGTCATGCCTTTTGGCCTTAAAAATGCTGGTGCCACCTACCAACATGCCATGACGTACATATTCCACGACAACATGCATAAAAATTTGGAAGATTACATGGATGATTTTTTAGCCAAATATCTTTTCTGGCCAGATCATCTCGATGACTTAAGCAAGATCCTCGATCACCTCATGGAACATAAAGTCAGACTGAATTCCAAGAAGTGCGTATTTTGTGTCACATTTGGAAAACTCTTGGGTTTCATAGTCTCAAAGCGAGGCATCGAGGTGGACCCAAACAAAGTCAAGGCAATCCTTGAAATGCTTCCTCCAACTACCATCAAGCAGCTTAGAAGCCTACAGGGAAATTTCGTGTCAATCAAGCGCTTCATAGCACAGCTATCTAACAAGTGTCGAACCATGAACAAATTATTGCATAAGGGGGTAGCATTTCACTGGGATGATGAGTGCCAATCATACTTTGATGACATTAAGCAATACTTGGCTTTGCCACCAGTATTGGCATGACCCAGACTAGGAGTGTCATTCTACTTATACATCTCAGCTACTGACGTGGCACTGGGCACCATGCTAGACCAGAAAAATGAACTTCACAAAGAACAGGCTACTAAATATCTTAGCCGCACCCTGGTCAGTTATGAACTTAACTATGCATACATTGAGAAACTCTGCTTGGCAGTGGTGTTTTCTACCAAAAAGCTACACCACTACATGCTGAATAACACTACGTATGTTGTGTCTAAGAAGAATTCATTACTATACATGATGAGTCACACTTATCATAGTAGCCGCATGACGAAATGGATCATGCTATTAATGGAATTTGACAGAGTTTATTAGAAAGAAATCCATCAAAGTACAAGTCATAGTCGATCAACTAGCAGAGGCTCCTCTCAAATACGATCAACCTCTGGTCATTGAACTACCCGATGATGGGGTCTTCCATGTCTCAGAATCACCAGATTCTGATGAGCTTGAGTCACAGGCCAACATAACCTTATTTTTTGATGGTTCTAAATGTGAGCAAGGTGGTGGCATGGGAATCATATTATTTACACCACAAGGGGCTCCAATGCCTCTGTCATTTAAATTAGACTTCCCGTGCACCAAAAATAATGTCGAATATGAAGCCTTGCTCATAGGTCTTCAGACATCAATCACCATGAACATAAAATGATTAAACATCTTTGGTGATTCGTTGTTAATTATCAACCAAGTCAAAGGGGTATTCCAAAGTAAATGCCTAGTTTTGCAGGCCTACTGTGGACAAATTCCTGGAAAATCTTGAATGGTACGACATTGAGGCACTCCCTTGGTCATCGAATCATTTTGTGGACACTATGGCCTCCTTGGGGTCACTAATCTTGCAAGACATTTTTGGTGATATGACAACCATTCAAGTCAGAACACTATTGCAATCCATGATGGAATGCGCAAGCTCTGACTTTACGCCAGGAATCCACTTGATCCAGATTGAACCCTCCCCGGACAAGTTCTCTAGAATCCATGATCGTCTGAATCACACCAACTGGGGGTCCTTATTCTCCCCTACTCCCCTTAATAGCAACACAACGCTATTATTACAAGTTATTTCCCGCTCAGCTTTTGCTAGGGATGAACTTCAAGAGGGATTGGTTGTTCATACCATCAAGGTTTCTTATCAGCAGGATTGGTATTCACCCATAAGGGACTACCTCAAGTTAGGTAACCTCCCACTTGGATTGACGCATGTCGCAAAATGAGCATTCAAGCAGAAAGTGGCAAAGTATGTCTTGTTAGGAAACATTTTGTATTGTCGCAACTATGAAGGAATCCTCCTTTGTTGCTTGGACCAGCAGGAGTCCACTTGGGCGATCGCCCAAGCATACAATGGTACGTGCGGTGGCCACTTCAATGGTATGGCCATCGCAAAGTTCATTCTTTGCATGGGCTATTATTGGCCATATTTAGAGCGAGATTGTTGCGCGTATGTAAGGAAGTGCATGAAATGTCAACACCATGCCAATCTGACACACGTACCTTCCCAGGCCTTGTAGCCAATCTAATCGGCTTGGCCATTTTTGTAGTGGGGCTTAGATCTAATCGGTAAGATCTCCCCTGTGTCGTCAGTTCATCACACATTTATCATAACGGCCATAGAGTACTTCACCAAATGGGTGGAAGCAATTTCGCTTACCTCTACGACTAGACCCCGCATTGTGGATTTCATTTTACATATCATATGTCATTTTGGTATTCCATCCAAGATAATTTTGGATAATGGAACATCATTCAAGAACAAATATGTGCGTGCTTTGACCACAAAGTACAAAATTTAGCACAGTTTTTCTACACCCTATTATCCATAAGCAAATGGGCAAGCAGAGGTGTCAAACAAAATGCTATTTGCCATCCTCAAAAATACATTCGTAGATAGTCATAAGGATTGGCACATTCAGATCCCACTTGTCCTGTGGGATTATCACACTAGCATTCGGACACCCACTGGGGTGACTCCGTTTTCGCTCGTGTATGGCTCTGAGGCTGTCATGCCTTTCGAGTTGGAAATTCCTTCCCTGCGCATATCAATGCAAGAGTTCATCGATGATGACACTGTGTGGCAGGCCCGATTAGACCAGCTTACGTTGCTTTATGAACGACGTGTTAATGCTCTCGAGCATTTATGTATCTATCAAGAGCGACTGAAGAAATCATACAACATGAAATTTCACCTGAGGGACTTTCAGGTTGGTGACTTGGTCTTAAAAGAAAACCAACAGAACTCTAGCTTGCCGCCCCATCTAAGGGAAAATTTCATGGCAAACTGGTTAGGTCCCTATGTAATTGATAGTAAAATTGGACCTGGAACATACCGACTAGCCTATCTTGACAGAATCAAGGAACTAGAACCCTTGAACATCAGTCATTTACGGTCATTCCATATCTAAAAGAGCCATAGCCCAATCCCAAAATGCTCCAAGGATTCCCAATCGCTTGGTCAACCCCAAAATGCTCCAAGGATTCCTGCAATCGCTTGTTCCAACCCCAAAATGCCCCAAAGGTGCCCATTACCCCTTTGGTCAAACCAAAAAGTTCCAAGGATTCCCACAATTGCTTAGTCAAAAATAAGAAAATTCAAAAACCGTAAAATCATCAAAAATAACAAAACTTTGCATCTCATTTCTAAGCATGCTCAAACTCATCACAATAATAAAGAGCTATTTTGCATCTCATCTTCATACTCACAAAAATCAATCTATCAAAAAAACGGAAAAATAATAGCTGCATTAAGCATAACATCCATACATTGCATATTTGTGGGCATACAGGTCAAGGCACCATAGACTGTAATTACTTGTCAAATCCATCTTGTTCCACATTTCTCCAGCCTATAAACAGTCCATCAAAAACAAACGCCATTAACTTCTTTTTGCCATATCATAGTCAGTGGTCTTCTAAATGTATCTAGAGTTTTCGTCATTCAGTCGTCATTAGCTTTCTAGCCAAATACTGGACAAAGTCAAACAAATTTTACAAAGGTAGAGTTCTACTTGGATCACACCTTGTTACGTAGCATCCCAACACAAATTAAAACACATAAAAATTCCCAAGTTGTGTGAATGAAATATGAAACCTGCAAAGCAATCCAAGTCACCATAAGCGAAATGGTTATCTTGATCATCCCCCTGTGCGAATGACCCCAAGAATGTTGAGAGTTGGAAAAAGGACAAGCATCTTCCCTACCCAATTCCCCAAGAATCCCACATTCTCAAAAAGTTGCAAACATCATAAAATTTTGCAAAAGTCAAAACTCCAAAAAAAAAATTGACATCACCACCAAAGTGCATACATCAAAAGGCACATACAATAGTGAGTCTCATCACTCGGAATTCAAATCCCTTGCTCAAAAGAAAAAAAATATACATATAACAAAAATAAACAGTGATTTTTATCACTACAAAAGAGCAAGTATCCCAATATAATTGAAGAAAAGAAGGGAGTCAAACTTGAATCCCTAGAACTCTCAGCATTCAGAAGGTCATGAAGTAAACCTCAGTACCGGTTTGGTGGATAACCTATCGGTCACTGGTGGTGAACCTCCCGCATGACGATATATCTGTCACATTAACTCGTGTACAGATCAATGTTTGCATGTGGATGAGCTAGCTTATGGTATCCTAGATAGCACCACATATCAATCTGACTAAATATAACAAAGGAAGTTA
Source organism: Wollemia nobilis (assembly GCA_028583015.1). Taxonomy (NCBI): domain Eukaryota; kingdom Viridiplantae; phylum Streptophyta; class Pinopsida; order Araucariales; family Araucariaceae; genus Wollemia; species Wollemia nobilis. The sequence continues at coordinate 202,433 of JAQPPZ010013509.1, read as the reverse complement.
GTGGAGCTAATTAGGTGATCCTCAGTACAGGTTTGGTTGACAGCCTATCTGGCACTGGTGGTATCCTGACAAATACCACATAAACGAACTCAATTGCACACATAGGGATGTGAAATAACTTGGTCAAAGACAAGTCCGATTCATACCTTGTTCAAAAGTCTTGTAAGATAAAGTAAAGTCATGGCTAGTTAGTTAAAACATCTGAGTCTCAGAAAACCTTAACTACATTCCAAACCAACTGCGCTATCCCTCATCCTCGCATTGTCATCAGAAAATACAAAAATAGCATGTATACAGAAAAATTCATTTACCACAGCAATCGCCTAGGACAAAAAGCCATAAGTTCTAAACAGTCTATGGTGCCACCGCCAAAAATCACAAATTTTATTCATCCATTCCGTTTGCATATCCTGAAAATTAGAAACATTTGCATTCATCATAACATATGCATCCATCAATGTAAATTAACATACATACATACGCATTCATCAATCACTATGCATAACATCAAATCATGACATGTGTATAAATAAAATAAAGTCATCTGTATATATATCATCAAAAATGCCCACAGGCTACAATAACCGGTCATTTGACCCTATAAAAAGCCAAAAGCTCAAAAACCCCAAGCCTAGGGTGTCAGCCACCATGATCACGCAGGATTGGTGTGACGGGAACTACCCCCCGTGGTGTGGGTCCTATGAGACCCCTCAGGGAAACTCCTGCTAGCCCCCGCATCATGCCTACTCGAGCCCCCCTCATCCAGTCACCTACACCGAGAGGATGCTGCTTGCTCAGTATCACTCCCTCTCGAGCGACGTGACGATCCACCTCCATTGAACATAGGGACCCGCCCATCGAGGCGGCTAATCTCTGCCTCCAGCTACAATCGATGCCGCACCAAGTCCATCTCCCACTAGCAATACGTAGCCAAGTTCTCATCGTGTTGCACCAAGGCCCTCTCCCTCTCTGCCAGCTACATTCGTAGGAGATCCCTCTCCCATGCAGCATCGGTATCCCCATCTCGCTAATGGTGCATAGCCCATGCATTCTCCTGCTCTACCAGCTGCATGCACAGGAGATCCCTCTCCCACAGCGCATCCCCTAGCTCCTCATCGTGCCTCTGTAGTAGCCCCTCCAATCATGAATTCTCAACGTGTAACCTTGCCTCCAAGTCCTTCGAAACTGCCTAAGGTGTTGGCATCTCTGGAATAATAGCCTACTCTGGCTCCCATTATTTCAAGACGTCCTACATCTCTGGCTAATCCAAAACCCCATAATCCACATCCACATCATCCACCTCCACCATGTCCACATCCTCTAGTGGAGCTCCCCAATCATCTCCTGGTGCCTCGGCACCCTCCTCGCCCCCTGCATACCCATCGGAGCTACTCTCCAGCCTCAGGCTAGGCTGGATAGTTTCGGTAGGGGTGCCAGAGCACCTCCCTTGGAGCAAGCCGAGAAAATGCATCAGCATAGTGCCCTACGACACCTGCCCACCACCGACTCTATCTCTGCTCCTCAGACCATTGCCACAGAGCTACGTAACCTATATTCTTTTCCACCATATCTGCCCGAGTCATCCACGGTAACCCCATCGGCCTCTCCATCGCTATGTGCTACCAAGACTAGCTTTGCAACATATAACTGCAGCCAATCCCCTTCCACCTCTGACAACGGACCTCATACAACTCACCATAGAGTTGTGCCAGTAGCATTTGTCCCCACCTCATGATCAGGGGCTCATGCGTCAAACACTCCACCAGTTGATAGACCACATCCAGTAGGTTCCACAAGAACCATGCACCTGACGAGTTAGGTAGCAGCATGTTGGAAATGAGGCCCATAAGTACTGCATGCCTCACTCCCAACACCCCCTTCTCCAGCCACCGTCAAACTAGAATCCCACCAATCTGGCAGTCACCCTCTACCCTCTCCACTAGGCTATCCACACCCATATCCTCCCCATGCCCGAAGTAGTGTGTCAGCACTGTTGTTCGCTGATCACGCGGTGTCGTCCTGATAGGCAATCCATCTATTGAAATCCACAGAATCCGATAGACATCTTCCAAGGTCATTTTCATCTCCCCTATTTGGAGATGGAAGGTGTTGGTCCAGGGATCCCACAAGTTGATCAATGAAAAGGATTGAAAATCCAACTAAGTGTTCTATTATTTACAAATCATTATATAGGCACTAATGGCCCAAAATACATAACCAACCCATGAAATCATGGATTTGATTCAATACGCTTCAACCAAAAGCTACAAAGGTGCAAAGGAGAATGCACGTAAACTTCTAAGTTAAGATTGCTAACTAGAAGATCCATTTTAGCTAACTTGAAGCACACACTTCCTACTTTGAGTTCACACTTGCTAACTAACACTCTAAAAGACAACTAGAAGACAACTAGTGCCCACAAGTGCATGTGAGAAAGAGACTCACTTACAATATGAATTTGCTAGAAATAAACTAAGCAAACCTAAGCTAGGAACTACTAGAGGGGTCATATGAAAGATCTAACATCAATCCTCATCATGCCTCCCCACAATAGAAGCATTGGACTCCAATGCTTTCAAAAGAATAGGAAAGTCACGGGACATCTGATGAAAAGAAATCCAACGAGCCTGATGTGGCAATTGTCCTCGTCGAGCCACAAGATATGAGGTGGTAGACCCCTGGCGAGTCTGTCGAGTCTTCGTGTCATAGATCTGATCTGCATCCAATGGTAACTGTGCTTCAGGAACCACGTCCACAGGATGACTGATAGTTGGTGCAGTCTCCAATGTAGAGTCAAAGTACAACTTCAAGAGATCTACATTGACGACGTCATGAATTCCCAAGTGTGCAGGAAGATCAAGGCGGAAAGCATTCTCGGACACCTGCTGAAGAATAGTATAAGGCCCATAGCGAATTGGTTTGATTTTGCTATGAGTCTTATCAGTGAAACGCCGCTTGTCAAGATGCAACCAAACTTTATCACCAACCTGAAAAGGATGAGGAATTCGATGTCGATCCATGGCCTTTTTCTCACTGCTATCGTGTCTTTTGCAAAATCTCAACCACCTTTGATTGAAGATTGTGCAAGTGTTGAACAAAAGAGTGTGCCTTGTCTTGCTCCTTCTGAAGATGTGAAGTGAGAGGAGAAGGCAAAGACAAAGGTAACTCATAAGGTGCCAAGGGCTGAAATCCCATACAAACTTCAAAGGGTGAATGACCCGTAGAAGAATGTAGGGCCCTATTATAGGCATGTTCAATATGCGTGAGACTCAAGTCCCACTTTTTCGGTGAAGCGTGATGATAGATTCGCAAACTTTGCACAAGTGTACGGTTTACCACTTCAATCTGCCCATCGGATTGCGGATGATAGGCGGTAGAAAAGTTAAGGGAAACTCCCAAAATCTTCCACAAAGAATGCCAAAAGTGACCCACAAAGCGTGAATCACGATCCGAGATAATGCTGGTAGGTAGACCAAAGGAACGCCAAATTCTGTCAAAGAAAAATTGAGCTAAGTCTGATGCAGAACTTGTCTTGCGGCATGGAATAAACTTAGCCATTTTGCTGAATCTATCAACCACCACGAACACACAATCATGTTGGCGCACTGTCATAGGAAAACCACTAACCAAGTCCATGGAAATGCTTTCCCAAGGACGGGAAGGAATGGGCAAAGGCATGCCTAAGCCAAACTTTCTATTAGCTGGTTTTGAGCGACAACAAACTGCACACTGCTTGAGAAATCTCAACACATCCCTCTGCATTTTTGGCCAATAGAAAAATCGTTGCAAATGATGAAGTGTTTTATGCTTCCCAAAGTGACCACCATAAAGTGTAGAATGAGCTTCCTTAAGAAGTGACACTCTAGGCTCACAAGGAACACAAACCTTGTCCAATTTGTAAAGAAGTCCTTCTTTGATGTAGAAATCTTGGAAAGGACGCAAATTGGAAGAAGAAGGCTTACTCACTTGCTCAAATATTTTTCCAAAATCAGGATCCTGAGAATACTGATTAGGCCAAGTCTGAAATCCCAAGTGTGAAGTGGACATAACTGTTAAGGCAAGAGCGGCTGGAGGCCTACTCAAACAATCAGCAACAGTATTACTCTTCCCCTTTTTGTACTTGATCACCAAGTGAAATTGTTGGAGGTAAGAGGCCCACTTCATATGTCTTGATTCTTCAATTTTACTTTGAGATTGTAAAAACTTGAGAGGCATATGATCAGTGTGTACTACTGTATCTTTTCCCAAAAGATAGTGTCTCCAATACTTAATGGCTTGAACTAAAGCATACAACTCCTTGTCATATGTAGAATAGTTCAACTTAGCAGCAGAAAAAGTTTCTGAATGATAAGCAACTGGATGACCATTCTGTTTGAGCACAGCTCCTAAGGCAACTTTAGAGGCATCTGTTTCAATCTCAAAAGGTTGAGAAAGGTCAGGTAAAGTTAACACAGGTGTTGTACACAATTTCTTTTTGAGTTTCTCAAAGGCAACTTCTTGGCTTTTCTCCCAATGAAATGGAGTTTTGGACTTAGTGAGATAATGCAATGGAGTTGCAAGGGTGGAATATTGAGGAATGAACTTGCGATAAAAATTCGCAAGTCCTAGGAAACTCCTTAACTCTGTGAGAGTTGTAGGAGGGGACCACTTAAGTAAAACATCAACTTTTATGGGATCTACCTGAATTCCACTCTCACTAATCACATAGCCAAGGTAAGAAACTGAAGTATTGCCAAAAGAACACTTGGAAGAATTGGCATATAATTGATTCTTCGCAAGAAGATCAAGGGTTTGCTGGATATGCCTAAGGTGTTCCTCCCAAGTTTTTGAGAAAATCAATATATCATCAAGATATATAATGACAAATTTGTCAAGGACTTCACGAAATACATCATTCATCAACCTCATGAAGGTTGCAGGAGCATTAGTAAGACCGAAGGGCATGACCAACCATTCAAAGAGGCCCATCTTCGTCTTGAAAGCTGTCTTCCATGTATCCTCAGCTTGGATACGCACTTGATGATATCCACTTTTGAGATCTATTTTTGAAAAGAACTTAGCTCCTTGAAGCTGATCTAATAAATCATCAATGCGGGGTAAGGGATATCTATTCTTCACAGAAATTCTGTTCAAAGCACGAAAATCAATGCATAATCTCCAAGTGCCATCTTTCTTAAGAACTAACAAAATAGGTGAGGCACAAGCGAAGTACTTTCCTTAATGAAACCCTTAGACAACAAATCTTCTATTTGCTTTTTTATTTCTTCATTTTGCAAAATAGATTGTCTATACATGGGAGCATTAGGAAGAGAAGAACCAGGAATTATTTCAATGCTGTGATTAATTGTGCGAATTGGAGGAAGAGACTTTGGCTCCTGAAATATGTGTGAATAACTTTGCAATATTTTATCCATTGAAGAGTGTTGCTTTGTAATGGATGTAGATGTAGAAGTGTTTTGAGAGCGAATGAAAATTAGAGCAACATCACCACCTTTCTTAATTACTCTTTTCGTTTGCTTGGAACTTAGAATGATATTAGGAGTGTTGGTGCTTTTAATGAGAAAGACCTTACCATATTTTTGAAGTGTGTAGGTTCTTTTAAAAGCATCATAAACAGCTCTCCTATCATACTTGAAAAGGTTGTCCAAGCAAAATCCCACAACAATCCATAGGAGTCACATCACAAGTGACTTGATCTATGAACTGTGGGCCAAGTGCAAATTTTAAAGTGCAAGTGTGAGTGATTTCTGAGCCTCTTCCACTATCCTTCCAACCCAAAGAATAAGGTTGAGGATGAGGCTCCATAGGTAACTTCAAACGCTCGACAATGGACCTCGCAATTAGATTTTTCTGCGAGCCATTGTCCACTATACAATCAGTTGCAAAGTTGTGAAGTAAGTGGGCTCGAGTGATGAACAAAGCATCACGAGCCCCATCTGAAGAACTTACATTTACTAAGGTAACTTCATTAAGCTTACCTCGTAATTCCGTATATACTCTACTCTCTCCTACAGACTCAAGGGGACCCTTGGAAGCATCCTCCTCTTGAGTAGTAATCACTAAACTCTTCTTTTTGAGCTTAAAGCAATCAGCTTTCTCATGCCCTTTCTTCTTACAATAATTGCAGAATTTCTTAGAAGAAGAAGATGAAGATTTAGAAGAAGAAGAAGAAGGAGTAGAAGCGGAAGGGGAAGGAGAAGAAGGAGATGGAGAAGACACATTCTTCTTTTGAGCAAAATTCTTCTTTTGTGAGAAAGAATTATTCCCTTTTGATGAGTTTGCAACCACTTGAGTAACAGGTGTGCGGAATGCTTGCGATTGCGCCTTGAACTTGTCCTCCGCAAGTTGTGCCTGGTTGAAAACTTGATCCAATGTTTCCATAGAAACAAACATTAGTTCCCTGTACAAATGCTCCAACAAGCCACTTTGAAACTTGAGAATCAAACCTGGAACATCATCCTCCACATTGACAAGTATTCTAAACCTGTTAAATTGGAAAATATATTCTTGTACAGACATATTAGTACCTTGGCGAAAACGAAACCATTTAATAACCAATTCTCTAGAATAATTTGAAGGATAGAAATTGGTCTTAAGACATTGTACAAGCTCATCCCATGTGGTGAGTTCTTGTCCTCGTTTTCGTTCCACAAGTACTTTGGCTAAGCCAAAAAGTTTAAGCTTAGCATAAGGCACTATATCATCTTCTGAAAGTTGAGAAAAAGCAAACCAAGAACTCATGTCAAGAATCCAACTATTCAAGACATCAGGGTTCCTGGATCCATCATACAATGGAACTTCACAACGAACTCTCAAACGAGAATCGTGAGCAGAAGTTGAGGCATTATGCAAAGAAATGTCATTTACCTTCATGGCAAGATTGCCAAGGACTTCTGCCATTGTAGTGTCATTAGCCTTATCTGCCAAAGTGTTTACAACATGGGCCAATTCTGCCACTTGGGCAGCCAAGTCAGAAGCCATGTGTTCTCGGGTATAAGCCAGAAGTAAAGTTTAAGAAAGCACTAAATCAAGGAAGTACAATGCAAATTTCCTTGTTACAATGGAGTGCTGCTTAAAATGGAAAATTTACTCCTAAGGCTATCAATTTTGAAATTTTTAAACTAATATAAAGTGCAAAATTAACATTTATTAATTTAAAAATAACTTAAAAAAATTAAATTGCAATTAATCAAGGATTAATGAATTTAATTAAGTTATTAAAAATTAAATTAATAAAAATGCAATTTTTAACATGCAACTTTAAAATAGTAAAAATTTAAAATTTTACAATAAAATTACCCTTCAATCTGCTGTTGAACTGGACTTTAACTGTGCATGAAAATTTGGCAACCTCCAGTTGCACGGATCCCGAAGTGCAGAGACACCAGTCTTCCCTGGCACAATTCCCAAGGCAGATGTGCAGAAAAAAAATAAAAATTACAATGTTCAAATTTTTGTTTTTCAATTCTTTGCACGGATCCCGAGCTGCACAAATTTTAGTGTGCACAATTTCATGCACAATGGGGGTCCACGCACGCAGCCACCCCTGGCTTGGCTGGTGCTGGCCCTGGTGCTATCGATCGCAGGCCCGGTAGCCGTCTGACAGCAATGTCAGATGCTGCCCCCAAGGCTCTACGGGCCGCAGCATAGCAGCCGCCTGACTGGCTGTCAGGTGCTGCATCGTAGGCCGCAAGCCTGTAGTCGCCTGACAAAAATTTCAGGCGCTGCGGCACTGGCCCGCAGAACTGGAGCCGATGCCTGACAGACCATCAGGCTGTCAGGCCGGTAGGCAGTTTAGCTGCCACCGGCTCGCTTCGGGCACTGCGTCGGCGTCGGGCAGTGACAAACGCTGCGACAGCGCCTGGCGCTGTCAGCCTGGTAGCAAGTTGTTGTCAAGCCTGACAATGATCGAGCGGCGAGCGTAGCGTTGGCTCGAGATCGTTGTCCCTGCGGACAGCGATGGCCGCGCTCTCTTGCCCGACGGCCGTCGGCCGGCAAGCGACGGCAAGCCCGACAACAGTGTCGAAGGCTGCCGTACGCGGCCGAAGCAGCCAAAGTTGCTGTTGTAAAAATTACAATAATTTGCAAATAAATATATATATATATATATATATATATATATATATTTTTACAATATTACAGCAAGCTAATATATTATTAAAATAATATATTGACTAAAATTTTAAAGCTTTCTAACACAAATTTAAAAAAATTTAAAAATTAACCATGGGGGTTAATCTTAAAATTCGAAAAGCTTTGAAATTACAAAAAATGAAGCAACCAGCTCCCACCAGTAGCTCTCCTTTCAAGATCCGGTCGACACACGACCAGCGTTTGAAAGGCACCCAGATCTAAGTCGACACACGACCTAGCTTTGGAAGTCCTCCTGGAGCTCTTCAGTACTCGAAAATGGGGGGGCAACAGGGTCAAATGGCTCCCTAATCCTAATTGGACCGTAGCTACGATCCAATCCCTTCCAAGGATCAGTATATGAAGAACTCTGGGGCAAACTTTTCCTATACCTCTTAAGCATAAGCAAAAAGTTGGATCGAGGGGTTTGTCGGCGAAGGAACTTCCTTCTCCGAATGGTTTTCAAGCTCCCTTTGGGCTTAAACCGAGTCCTCAATGAGAATACGTTTCTCATAATATTTCTATCTCCTATCCTCTCACCTCACAAGCCCTAGTGCAAACATGAACTAGGCTCTGATACCAATGAAAAGGATTGAAAATCCAACTAAGTGTTCTATTATTTACAAATCATTATATAGGCACTAATGGCCCAAAATACATAACCAACCCATGAAATCATGGATTTGATTCAATACGCTTCAACCAAAAGCTACAAAGGTGCAAAGGAGAATGCACGTAAACTTCTAAGTTAAGATTGCTAACTAGAAGATCCATTTTAGCTAACTTGAAGCACACACTTCCTACTTTGAGTTCACACTTGCTAACTAACACTCTAAAAGACAACTAGAAGACAACTAGTGCCCACAAGTGCATGTGAGAAAGAGACTCACTTACAATATGAATTTGCTAGAAATAAACTAAGCAAACCTAAGCTAGGAACTACTAGAGGGGTCATATGAAAGATCTAACATCAATCCTCATCAATCAAGGCCGTCATATAGGCCCGATCCCCGACCACAGGCTCCAGTCGAGTCACTTGCTTGAGCCCAAGGGTATCAAGCCACTCCCAATCAGCCAAAGTTAGTGCCTCTTATGCTTTAGTAAAAATAGTAGGCACACGATACTGGCTCTTCACAATCTGCAAAAGAAAACAACACAAAACATTAAAATCATGAAAAACTGTATAACAGTAACATGAATATACAACACTACATAAAACAATGTACAAGCTAAAAACAACAAAATTCACAAAAATTCAAAACATTCACAGTTTTTCAGTCTTAGGGTTTTTGTACTCTAAGTTTAAAACTGACAGACAATTTAAAAAACAAAAAAACAATTTTCACATACAGTTTGTCAGTCTTAGAGTTTCTGTACTCTAAGTTTAAAACTGACAGACATTTAAAAAAAAACAAAAAAAAACAATTTTCACATACAGTTTGTCAGTCTTAGGGTTTCTGTACTCTAAGTTTAAAACTGACAGACAATTTAAAAACAAAAAACAATTTTCACATACAGTTTGTCAGTCTTAGGGTTTCTGTACTCTAAGTTTAAAACTGACAGACAATTTAAAAACAAAAAACAATTTTCACATACAGTTTGTCAGTCTTAGGGTTTATGTACTCTAAGTTTAAAACTGACAGACAATTTAAAAACAAAAAACAATTTTCACATACAGTTTGTCAGTCTTAGGGTTTATGTACTCTAAATTTAAAACTGACAAATTCAACCTAAAAAAAAAGGGTTTCGTGGTCAGTTTATCCTAAGGTTTTCGTGTAACAAAAACAGCACAAAATACAAAAAAAAATTCTTTTACTTAAGGTTTACCTTACTGTACAAAGGAAACAAATTTTAGACTTTTATCACATCTTTTCAACATACATGTAAACTAGGGTTTCATTTTTACGAAGCCAACTAAAAAGAAAAACAAATTTTTAAACTAAAGTTTTGAACTCAATTTTTTGTCTACCTAGGGTTTTTACCTAAGTTTTCATGAAGTCATAAGACAACAAGTCACGCATAATGACATACCGTTAATTAGGGTTTTCATTTTTACAATTGAACAACAAACTACAAAAGTAGCCATAAATAAATTGTGGTATTAAAAACTGTCACAACACAAGCCATAACGAGGAGGATCACTTACTGGTCTCACTTCGGCTTCGTCGCTCGATCCGGTTCATGAACTCATGATGTCAGGAGAAATTTGGTAGCACTTCACTTTACAGAATTAACCTCCTCCTCCTCAGAGCTCCAATTCATTAGGAAAAGCAAAGGCAAATGAACCCAAAACTCAGTTTTGGCCTTTAAATAGGGTTTTTGATCTTGTAATCATTCTTCTCTGGGATGAGCACTCTGGTTAGCACTCGTCCCACCCTGGGAAGAATACTAAACCGATATTCATCCCATCCAGGAATGAATACAGGGCAACAATTTCAAAAACATCAAAAAATGAACAAAATGACCCAAAAACAAACAATAAACTTGCCCGATGAAAGTGCTTTTGCACTTGACATTCTTGGCATGCAAAATCGACATTGGGATAAAAAATTGTCACTATCCTACTCCCCAAGAAGGCTACCATAGCCGGACCACTCCATGGGAAGACAGATTTTTGCCAATTTCAGCCTCAAAAAGCATCACCAAAAGGGTTAACACCCACCAAAAATAGGTCTAAATGTCAAAAAATTGCATACACTTTTAACGCTAAACATATGAAGGTATCCTTACACAAGTCATCGTGGGTCAAGTGACTCGTCACTTTTCTCATGTAGGTCATTCCCTCGTCGATTCATCACTTGAGGGGGTAGTCACACTTAGTCACCAATCAACAAATACGGACCCAATCAAAGAAATGGCATGCATTCAAAGAATCATTGACAAAGACACTTGCGCTCCTACTTGGGGCAGAAAAAAAGCAATAATCACAAGCTGATCAAACACTTGGCATTCATGAATCATGAACTCAAGGTTCCCATAGACAAAAGGTTGCGCCCTTTGCCTATTCACGACTGATCAGTGTCCAAGATCAAGTAACACCTCACCAAAAAAGGTTAACACTTGAATTGAGTTCCTTCGCTCGTCAAAAGCAAGGATTCAAGAATGAATGCCCTTTCCATACTTGGGGCATCAAAATTTTGTTAGGTTACTAATAAACCCTAATCATTAGTGCTTTGGTTATCTATTTTTGCTCAGTACTGTGCCACGCATAGCGCTTCCCAAAAAGGGGCATCTGTAGACACCAAAACATCACCAATCAGATTATGTGACTGCAAACACTGATCGCATTGACACACACAGCCCCAAGGACAACCCCAAGAGGTTAAACAGTGGTCCTAACCACTCTCATAGCAGTTTTGGAAGATCAGAGGTCAATTTGGCACCTTCATGCACTCTACTTCATACTCGTTCCACCCAGGGACGATTACAAACTGGTATTCGCCCCACCCAGGGACGAATAGCAGTATTCGCTCTAGGCTGGGGCGAATAGCAGGTTTGACGGGCAAAAAGTCAAATCTTGACAAATGGAAGCTCAAATGTGCCACTTAATTCTTCCTTCATTGCATGGGAGTGTGAGTGAGCGTTTTTGAGCGTTAGAGGTAGTTACAAGGGCAGTCATGAAGCCCCTAATCAGGGAGGAATCTTCCCTCCCATGGAGAGGCATGATTGCCAAGTGGCGCCTCTACATGCTCATCCAAAGAGACCATCAGGTCTATAAAATGGTGAGTCTTCTCACCCCAAAATATGGAGAGAAGGAGCATTTTGGAGCAACGAAGTGTTGTCATTTTACTTTCACACCCACACCCTTTCGAGTTGTGCCTTTCACATCCTTGATCTCTTTTGGAAAGGAGGTCATAGGATGGTTATTGGAAGCACAAATACGGAACCAAAACTTGACATTTAGCCACAATATCCCATCAAATTTTTTGACAATACCCCACAAGAGGTTTTGGACCCATCCCAAGTGGATTGGTGCCAAAATCGGGGCCCAAACGACGGGCGGCCTGCCCCTAGGCGACCCCTCCACACTGCTACAGTCCTAATCACCCCGCTCCGGAGCGATTGGAAATCTGTGGCAAATTTCCTTTCTATCATTTTTGCATTCAATTCTATGCTGCTTAGATAGGTTTCCATTTAAATTTCACCTTGTTTTGAGCAATTTTGATCATGTTTCTATCTTCGCTTGCCTTTACTAACTTGCAGGTAGCCCCATAAAATTCCTAACAATAGAGGCCAAATTGGGGAAATCTGACCTTCTGGGTCTTCCCAAAACACCCCCAATTAGCTAATACCAACTTTACAGGTGATTTGGAGCTTCCCAGATGTGAAATTTGGGACAGTGCCTTTTGATGTTTTATTGCAGGTCTATTCGTCCCGCCCCGGAGTGAATACAAATCTATGAGGAATTTCCCGACTATTCCATTTGCAGTGTTTTCTTTGTGAGGTCTTGATGTCCCTGTCAAATTTTTAGATCATTTGGATATATGTTAGTTATCATTTTATTTATACCTTGCATGCACTAATCGAAGGCGTGGGGATTGCATGTTTTATTTCATCCACATGTGCTACTGACTATTTCTTGTTTCTTTGAATGTAGGATCTGGACTTTAGAGGAGCATCAAGGAGCCAATACTCATCAATGCAAGCGGCGGTGATGTTTGGTCTGCCTATTTTACATGTGGGCACGCAAAAGACGGAATAGCATCAATGGGTGTAACAAGAACGCATATTTAACGCTCCTAGCCCTTAGAAGGGGAGGAGGCGCATTGTAACCAGGTTCTGAAACATATCAATAAAAAGGGTTGTCTTCCTTATTGGCTTTTGTTTCGATTCGATTCGTTCATGCTTTCCCTCTTTTCATGCACTTTCAATTCATAGGATTTAGCGTTAAGTTTAGTTCAGTTTGCATCGCACTTGGAGTTTCCTTTTTGCTTTTGTATCCTCGTGGTTTCACATAGACTACCATGATATTCGCTTATACCAAGCATGGCCTTTGTGAGGATATGTTAACAAACTTTAACTAAATGAAAATGATAGGAATTCAACTCAATCAGTACAAGTTTGTTGTTATACTTTCTGCTTGTACTGATTTGTAGGTATTGAAGGCTTGGATAGTATAGCGAGATGACACATCAAAGAAGGATAATTCATAATTATGGATTAATGCTTTGTGTGGTAGGTAGAAGCAAATTGTGGATCAGCAAAGGTGGATCCTATATAAGAGTTATAGCGGTGGATGTTTGGATTGATCACAAATGGATATGTTGAAGGTTTATTAACAGAAGCTCCTTCCTTATGATTGTTTAACGCTACCCAACGAGAATGTAGATAGCAATATGGAACTATCATAGAATGCAAATACCTTCTTTCAAATTGATTTCCAAATATTAAATGAATTTTCAATTAATATATTACGTACGAAGGATGGTTTTTTTTTTACATCTCTTGGGATAGTAGATGTATATTAGACATAGTTTCACTAATTACAGAATAAAAAGTCACGACTATGCAAAATTTGAATACAGGTTTCAATTTTTTTTTCCAAGAGAACAAATATTCTATATGAATGTGTTTGGTATCTTGTTAGATTAGCAATGTTTTAAAATGGGTAGTAATTGGAAGTTACGCGTTGTTGGACGTGTAAAGTTGCCATGTGGTCATCACCAAATGGAGTATCATCGAGAATTGCCATTCCTTGTTTGTGGTAGTCTACTCGATTTAGAGTTTGTGTTTTGACACTACCAATTTTTAAGTTTTTTTCACAACGGTTATGGATATGATAATAAAAAAGTAGCATTGTTATGAGTTTTTACATAGATGTCCAAAAGGATAGGTGTGCAAGATAAATTTGTTCATTTAAATGAAGACGATGTTAATTAGAGGTATTAATGGATGACTACAAGTTTATAAGGATTGATAGATCATGATCACTGGAAGTTTCATGGTTTGTGGCAAGTTATTTTGGATATTGAAAATACAGTGTTGAAGTTTGAGGAATTACATAGTATCATGTTAATGGGTGACTATGGACTCTAGTGGAAAACTAGTTATATAAAACTTGGAGTTTAGTGTGGTCAAATATTTATGAAAGGTCATGCATTTGTAGTTATATCATGTTTAAGGGATATATATTAATATTGTAACCATATCACACCGAATGCATGTATGAAGAAATTAAAATTTGTTGGAAGAGATTTATCAAATATGTTTTCAAAGTTGGTTCAGGAACTGAAAGAATGAAATTAAAAAATATATATGAATTCTTTTCAATCATTAAGGAGATGGTATTCTAACTAAGGATAAAATAAAATGGGCCTTGGTGAAATGGGATACTTTATGTCTTCCTAAGAGTGAAGGGGGGTTAGGATTCCGGTCTTCAATTAATACCAACAAATCTTTAGCTGCTAAATTATATTAGATGATGTTGCATAACCCAAATGCTCTTTGGGCCAATAATCTCCATGCTAAATATGTTGAGAACAAGATTCCTGAAGACCTTGTTCTCTATCAACTTCCTACCAAAGGTTCTCCCATTTTAGCAGTTCTTAAGACTACTGAGGATTTGATAAAGAAATAATTATTTTGGATCATTCATAATGGTCAACATGTAAATTTTTGGACAGATTCTTGGGATGGTCACAAACCTTTGATAACTTAGTTTCCCAATTGGAGGCCTTGGATGGAGGAGCTTCACCGAGATAATTGGATAAAGGTGGGTAATTACTGTTGGTACCATACTGGTAATTCAAAGGTTTGTAGATATTGGATCCCTATTGAGGACTGGCCTATTCAAATCCCAGAAAGGCAAAGACAAGATATCCAAGGCATACTTCATATGAGATCCCTCTCTTAGTCCCATGAAAAAGATTGTTTTGGATGGAATAACACTACTAAGGGTGAGTATTTAGTTGCTCAAGGTTATTTGAACTTATGCCATAATAATCCCAACCATTCTTCTGACATATTTTCTCTATTGTGGGCTCAAAAGCTCTGGCCTAAGGTGAGGTTCTTTATTTGACTTTTATTGCATCGTAGGGTGCTTACTAGTGAGCAACTTATGAAGAGTGGTTTTCATGGCCCTTTTAGATGTGAAATGTGTGAAGAGAATGTAGAAAATATCAACCATATTTTTATTGATTTTACTTTAGCCTCTGAGCTATGGAGGAGAATGGCCACTTTACTTGGCTTATAGTGGTCCATTTTTTTTACTTTTGAACAAATTTGGAGGTATTGGCCTAATCAAGAGGGTGTTGATCATTTTATTAGGCAGTTACTTTGAATGGGTTCTACCATTCTTATTTGGAATAATTGGAATGAAAGGAACAGCCAAATTTTTAATCAAGATAGGAAGGATATTCACTATATTTGGCAAAAGACCATAGCCAACTTAGTTGAATCAGTCCATCAACTCCTTAATCGCCCCCAAAACTCCCATCAAAGATGGGATCAAGTGATGCAAATATTAAAGATTAAATCTTCTAAGGGCAACTAGCTTAAAGGGAATGTGAGTATTAGTAAGATGGATAGGACTAGAAATTGGCAACCTCCTCCTAAGGATTTTTGAAAAGTCAATACTGATGGAGCCTCTAGAGGGAACCCTGGAAAAGCCAGTGTGGGAGGAATTGATAGAATTTCATATGGCTCCCTGGTTTTTACTTTTGATGAGAATTTGGGTATTCTTTCCAATAACCTTGTTGAGGGGTATGGTATCCTTAGAGGCCTTCAGGAGGCTACCAAGGTTGGATGGGAAAAGGTGTTAGTTGAGTCTAACTCTCAACTTATGATTAATCTCTTGAAGACTCCTAAGAATCATAAGGTGGATTGGAGAATAAAAAGAATTATTGAGAAGATTCAGTTAATCCAGATGGGATTTTGAAATATGATTACAATCGTGTGGTCAGAGATCAAAGCAAGAGTGTTGATGCTTTAGCTAATTGGGCTTTGGAAAAAGGTGATCTTACTTGTTATGGCCACCCTCCTATATGGTGGGCTTCTCAAATTAGGGAAGCTCTTCTTTCTATTATTTCTTTAGATGGCTCCAGTTCTGAAGGTACCTAGTTTCTTCTAATTTTTTTTTTTTGCTTCTCTTTGGTTCATTCAGTTTTTTTAGTTCCCTAGATCATTCTATTCATTATTTTGTTTCCTCTGTTGATTCTTGCCTTAATAGTCTTATGGTCTAGATAGGTCATTGTTTTGTTCAATTTTTTATTTTTCTTTTTTTGTTTAGTTTTTTAAGGTGGGTAGGTTCTTTTGTTTTGTTTTGTTTTTGTGTTCTTTGTGTTGTTCTTTGTTGTTCTTGTGTTTTTGTTGTTTTGTTTTTTTGTTTTTGTTATTGTTATTGTGTTTTTTCATTCTTGTTCTTGGGTTTCTCTTTGTTTGTGTTATTTCATATTTTTATGTGTGAGTGTTTTCTATGTTTTTTGTTTTTGTTTATTGTCTGTTGTTGGTTGTTTTTTATTTTTATTTTTATTTTATTTTTTTAATTTTTTAGGTTTTGGTTGTGTTTATTTTTCATGTTTTTTTTGGGTTATGTCTTTGTAGTGTTCTGTTGTTTTTGTCTTGTTTATGTTTTGTTATGTGGTTCTTGTATTTTTCTATGTGGTTTGTGTTGTGGTTTCTTTTATCTTATTGTGCGTGTTTGGTTGTGCTTTTGATTTTGACACACTCAAGGAGCATGTTTTTTATTTTATTTTATTATTTTTGTTGTTATTTACTTATTTTTAAATTGGTTTTGTGTTTTTGTTTGCTCCTTGAGTATGTCAAAGGTGGTAGGCCAGGTCCGAGTCCTGGCCATTTTTGGTGGAATGGATACCCCTGCCTCCTTGGGTCTTACCCGAAAGTGGCATCCCTTTTGGGATATTTTCCACAAAAAAAAAAAAAGATGGTATTCTATGGACAAGAGGTCAGATGGATTGGGAAAGAGGATATTTGAAGAGACGTTTGAAGGTAAATATTTGCATGTTACATGGAGCAAAATATCAAGTTTGACAGAGACTCTGGAATATGTCACTCTAAAGTTTTATCTTGAAAATATATCAATTTTTATTATATTAAAGCATGTGTTAAGGTGTTTTATGATGTTAATAAAATTGATTTATTTTGAATAATTAATGTTTTCAATAGAAGATTGTATTTTATTTATATTGGATTGAGATACTTCTGATCCATATAAATAGGATTAAATTTCAGAAGTTTCAGTTTATTAATTCATAGCCTGCAGCATAAACTTTATTTTATTTTATCATTCTTTTACCCTTCCTTTTTATTTTATTTTAATTCTAAAAGTTTAGATTATAAAGCCCTAATTCACATTATAAAAGTTGATACTTTATAATTAGGGTCTCAGTATTTATTCACTTTCCAAATATTTAATTTAATTGATGTTTGGATGAATAAGCATTACATTGGTTGGAAAGTTACAAAAATCCTAACTTCAATATTATAAAGGTTCAAAACCTTATAATTAGGGTTAATTTTATTTATTACAAAAACTTTAATTGCAATATTATCAAGGTTCAAAACCTTATAATTAGGGTTTATTTTATGGTAATTCACCATTCGAATATTTAAGTTTAATTTTATATTTTGATGAATAAGCATTAAAATTAAATAAAAACCCTAATTTTAATATTATAAAGTTGAAAACTTTATAATTAGGGTTTTATATTTAGTTGCTTTTTGGAACTTATGTAAATGTTAATTTTTATGTAATTCATCAAAGGGGATTAACTTATAAGGGTTCAAAGTTTATTACATTTTAAGGTTAATCATTTGAATCATTTCTCTTTCATGTTTAAAGCAACATAAAGATCAATTCACTCATCATTTTATTAAGTTTCATGAACAATCACTTGCATAGTATAATAAAATATTACCAACACGGGCCCCTTGTTAATAGTTATTTGCAAATCACTAAGGTATTCTAAGAACTTATTTGATGCATTTTATAATACATAAACACACATTAAGTGAACGAAACCTTGGAGAAATGTTTATTTATTTACAATAGAGGGTTTACATTTGAAAATCCTAACTATGATGGGGATTTTGCAATTGAGTAAAATTTACACTCAACAAAATTGATGCTAGAAGGAGGGTTTGAAAGGTAATATTTTTAATTGTCAGCATTTGACATTGTTTAAATTTGTTATTTAAAAAAAAAAAAATTGTGAAATTTTTTTATTTATGCTGCATTAATGTTAATCTACTATAAATTCATAAAAATTGTTATGATTCAATTTTTGTAAATTTTTTCATACATAACAGATGTTCACACAATGACACTGAGAGGGGGGGGGTGAATTAGTGTAGCTATTAATTTTAATATCTACAACATTTAATATGAAACAAAGATAGCTTAAAAACTAGAACAACAAATTGAACAAGAGAGCACACCACAACACTCAATATATCGAGGTTCACCAATTTGGCTACTCCTCAAAATTGACTGCTTGGACTTCAATCCAAATCCAGTCTTTGCAAAATTCCAATTTTACAAATTCTTTACCAGCATCCACTGGAAGGAGCACCAACCCCTGTAATTTTCTGCTACAACAGATGGAGCACCAACCCCTAGTACCAAGCACCAACTTGGACTGCAATTCTGATCAATTAGAATGACATAAAAGTGTCTTCACTTCATGCACAACCCTGACTGGTCTGCAATTAATCCAACTCTACACACTCTCACGGCTCTGCTAATTTTCTTATTCAAACCCTCTTTTCACAGCAATATTTCTCTTTCTGCAACAACTTCTCTCTCACAGCAGCAACATTATTCTGTGCTCGACTATCCTTTTATACCCTATTTTTCTCATCGGGACTCTTTGTCTTCTATCACATTTCAATTCTTCATGCAGTCGGATGACATTCTCGACTGCATGAAGAATTACTTTTTTACCCTTACTTTTTATTTTATTTTAATTCTAAAAGTTTAGATTATAAAGCCCTAATTCACATTATAAAAGTTGATACTTTATAATTAGGGTCTCAGTATTTATTCACTTTCCAAATATTTAATTTAATTGATGTTTGGATGAATAAGCATTACATTGGTTGGAAAGTTACAAAAATCCTAACTTCAATATTATAAAGGTTCAAAACCTTATAATTAGGGTTAATTTTATTTATTACAAAAACTTTAATTGCAATATTATCAAGGTTCAAAACCTTATAATTAGGGTTTATTTTATGGTAATTCACCATTCGAATATTTAAGTTTAATTTTATATTTTGATGAATAAGCATTAAAATTAAATAAAAACCCTAATTTTAATATTATAAAGTTGAAAACTTTATAATTAGGGTTTTATATTTAGTTGCTTTTTGGAACTTATGTAAATGTTAATTTTTATGTAATTCATCAAAGGGGATTAACTTATAAGGGTTCAAAATTTATTACATTTTAAGGTTAATCATTTGAATCATTTCTCTTTCATGTTTAAAGCAACATAAAGATCAATTCACTTATTATTTTATTAAGTTTCATGAAAAATCACTTGCATAGTATAATAAAATATTATCAACACGGGCCCCTTGTTAATAGTTATTTGCATATCACTAAGGTATTCTAAGAACTTATTTGATGCATTTTATAATACATAAACACACATTAAGTGAACGAAACCTTGGAGAAATGTTTATTTATTTACAATAGAGGGTTTACATTTGAAAATCCTAACTATGATGGGGATTTTGCAATTGAGTAAAATTTACACTCAACAAAATTGATGCTAGAAGGAGGGTTTGAAAGGTAATATTTTTAATTGTCAGCATTTGACATTGTTTAAATTTGTTATTTAAAAAAAAAAAAATTGTGAAATTTTTTTATTTATGCTGCATTAATGTTAATCTACTATAAATTCATAAAAATTGTTATGATTCAATTTTTGCAAAGTTTTTCATACATAACAGATGTTCACACAATGACACTGAGAGGGGGGGGTGAATCAGTGTAGCTATTAATTTTAATATCTACAACATTTAATATGAAACAAAGATAGCTTAAAAACTAGAACAACAAATTGAACAAGAGAGCACACCACAACACTCAATATACCGAGGTTCACCAATTTGGCTACTCCTCAAAATTGACTGCTTGGACTTCAATCCAAATCCAGTCTTTGCAAAATTCCAATTTTACAAATTCTTTACCAGAATCCACCGGAAGGAGCACCAACCCCTGTAATTTTCTGCTACAACAGATGGAGCACCAACCCCTAGTACCAAGCACCAACTTGGACTGCAATTCTGATCAATTAGAATGACATAAAAGTGTCTTCACTTCATGCACAACCCTGACTGGTCTGCAATTAATCCAACTCTGCACACTCTCACGGCTCGCTAATTTTCTTATTTAAACCCTCTTTTCACAGGAATATTTCTCTTTCTGCAACAACTTCTCTCTCACAGCAGCAACATTATTCTGTGCTCGACTGTCCTTTTATACCCTATTTTTCTCATCGGGACTCTTTGTCTTCTATCGCGTTTCAATTCTTCATGCAGTCGGATGACATTCTCGAGCCGTTCGAATTCTTTTCTTCTTTCCAATGCGGTTGTTCGAATCCTTCCAAATACGACTGTTCGAATGCTGCACATCCTTCTTCTCGAAAGCTTTTCGATCCTTCCTATTTTATGTTTCGAATGCTGTAAATACGTCTATTTTAATCGACTGTTCTAATGCATTTTTCAATCGACTGTTCGTTTGCATTTTCAATCGACTGTTCGAATGCTGCACTTCGGCCGTTCGAATGCTTTTTCGATACAGCCTATACGACACTTAGAAAGCATTTCAAGCATGCATCTACATCTGTTCTCATGCATGTTCGACACCTGTCAATGTGTAACTGTCTGTCTGACATCAGTTACTATTTACGTAACAGGCTACATGATTATGCTTTTTTGACACGTGTCATTTTGCATGCTCCTACGGCTTTTACCCGCCAAACAGTTGCCCGTCGCGATATCGCGACACTTTTAATTTTTGCTGACGTCATCCTTCATAATGTCGCGAAATCACGACGCTTCCATTCCAAGGACCTTTCCTAGCACCCGTCGCGAAATCGCGACACTTTCTGACTTTGCTGACGTCATCATCATTCTTGTCGCGAAATCGCGACGCTTCCGGCTTCTGCTGACGTCATCATCCTTCTTGTCGCGAAATCGCGACGCTTCTGGCTTCTGCTGACGTCATCATCCTTCTTGTCGCGAAATCGCGACGCTTCTGGCTTTTGCTGACGTCATCATCCTTCTTGTCGCGAAATCGTGACACTTTGGGCTTCCGTACAATCCTCCTTGCAAACTTCAGCAAAAATGGAACATGTCACGAAATCGCGACGTTCACTGCTTTCGAAATCGCTACAACTTTGTGCCTTGTGCTTTTGACTTGTTACATCTTTAATTTTTGCAACTTTGAATGGTAGCGAAATCGCTACACCTTTGTTTCCATACATTTTGTCATGCAACGAAATCGCTACACCTTCTTGTTTGTGCTTTTTCACTTGTAGCGAAATCGCTACACCTTCTTTGCCCTTCATTTCAACATGCAACGAAATCGCTGCACTCTTTCGCCTTGACTTTCAAACTTGTAGCGAAATCGCTACACTTCCTTGACTTAGTGCATTTTCCTCCAACATGTCACGAAATCGTGACATCTTTTCACCTTGCTTCCTTCTCTGCCCACATGTCACGAAATCGCGACAATTTTGCTTGCATCTTCTCTCTCCTAGTTTATGTCACGAAATCACGACAATTTGGCGTGCACTTTCTCTCTCCTGGTTTATGTCGCGAAATCATGACAATTTGGCGTGCACTTTCTCTCTCCTGGTTTATGTCACGAAATCACGACAATTTTTCTTGCGCCTTCTCTCTCTCCTGTTTTGTCGCGATATCGCGACAAAAACATGTCGCGATATCGCGACGCTTTTCTTCCTTGTCTTTTTCTGCCAATTTCTGAATCTGGGTCACCTCTGTTTTCCTTGAAATTCACTGCACTTGATCCGATCGACCTCTGGACTGCATCAACTGCATCAATCTGTCTGTGTTGACAACAATGACAATACTTTTGCAATGCCTTTGCTGTACCTTGCTCAACAATCTCCCCCTTTGGAATTGTTGGCAACACACTGCAACCTTGCTCAATTTCTTCTCCCCCTTTGCCAATAATACCAAAGGGCTGCTGCAGACTCCCCCTGAGTCTATGCACAACATTCTCAGACTGAAAAAGTTTGAATGCTCCCCCTGAGAATGTGTTTCCCATAACTAGTCAGTGCTTGGGTAGTGTGACTACCCCCAACTTCTTCCGAAGATATTCAAATACTTCCTTTGGCAAAGGTTTTGTGAATATATCAGCTACTTGCTCTGTAGTTGGAACAAAATCCAATTTGACCTCTCCTTCTGCAACTTTATCCTTCAAGAAATGATACCGGATTGCAATATGTTTGGTTCTTGAATGCATAACTGGATTCTTGGATATGTTGATAGCACTAGTGTTATCACATTTTATTGATATTGGCTCTTTGAAGTGGATACCAAGATCTTTCAAAGTTTGTCTCATCCATAATATCTCGTGTACAACAAGTTGTGGCCGCAATGTATTCTCCTTCTACAAGTGGATAGAGATACCGATTCTTGTTTCTTGTCGTGCCATGCTACCACCTTGTCTCCAAGATAAAATGCACCTCCACTTGTACTCTTCCCGTCATCAATACATCCCGCCCAATCTGCATCAGAATATGCAATCAAAGTGAAATATTTACCTTTTGGGTACCACAACCCATAATCCATAGTACCCTTGAGATACCTGAAGATCCTCTTTACAGCTGTTACATGAGTTTCTTTGGGACTGGCTTGAAATCTTGCAACCATGCATACTGCTTGTAATATATCTGGTCTAGTGGCTGTTAAATACAGTAGGCTTCCAATCATAGACCTGTACATAGTTTGATCTACATCTGGGGATTTATCATCCTTGCTCAACTTGCAACCTGTTGTCATGGGAGTGCTTACAGGTTTACTGTCTTCCATTGTGAACTTTTTCAGCATTTCTTTTACATATTTAACTTGAGAAATAAAAATGCCTTTTTCATTTTGATTGACCTGCAGTCCTAGAAAATAAGAAAGTTCACCAATCATAGACATCTCAAATTCTTTCTTCATTTTATTTGATATGTCTTTGCAAAATTCATCCATGCTGCTACCAAATATTATATCATCTACATAAACAATAAGAACAATAAGATGCCCCTTCTCTGTTTTGACATATAAGTTGCTGTCCACCAAACCTTTCTTGAACCCTTGTTTAATTAGATAATTATCTAGCCTTGCATACCATGCTCCGGGTGCCTGTTTCAAACCATATAATGCTTTCTTTAACCTCGCAAACAAAATCTGGTTTTCACCAAGTTGGAAGCCATCCGGCCGTTCAATGTAAACCTCTTCTTCCAGTTTTCCATTCAAAAATGCTGATTTTACATCCATTTGATATACTTTGAAGTTTTTATGAACTCGCTAATGCCATAAACATTCTGATTGCCTCTAGTCTGGCTACCGGTGCAAAAGTTTCCTCAAAATCAATGCCTTCAACCTGAGCATAGCCTTTACTGCACCAATCTTGCCTTATTTCTCGACAACCTCGTCCATCTTCATTTAATTTATTTCGAAAAACCCATTTAGTGCCAATTATGTTTTTATTTGTTGGTCTAGGTACTAATTCCCATGTATTGTTTTTCTCAATCTGATCTAATTCTTCATTAATTGCCTTCAACCAACTTTCATCATTGCTTGCTTCAACAACATTTTTAGGTTCAATGCTAGATAACAGAGAATAGTTCCGCACTGCTGCTCTTCTTGTCTGAATACCATCTTTGGGATCCCCAATAATCTGCTCACTTGGATGATTTTTCTGCCGCTTGCTCTGTTTTAAATTTCCTATTTTCTTCTTCTTCCGATTCAGCTTTTTACACCATCCTGGATCAATTTTTTGATTCTTATCTGTTTCCTTTTCATCATCACCTTCAATGACTTCTTCATAGATAGGGTAGTTTTCTTGATAAATAGTTTCTTGTTCTCTACCTTCATCAACTTTCACATAAGCACTCTCAACAATTTTCTTTAGCCTCTTGTTATAACATGTGTAGGCTTTGCTTTTTGTTGAGTAACCAAGAAAGATACCTTCATCAGCTCTATCTTCAAATTTACCGAGGTTATCTTCAGTCCGTTTTATATAGCACTTGCTGCCAAATACTTTGAAATGTCTTGCTGTTGCCTTTTTGCCAAACCATAGCTCATAAGGTGTTTTGCTTTCATGTGGTCTTAGCATGCACCTGTTTTGAATGTAAACTGCAGTATGTACTGCCTCTTTCCAAAATTTGTCACCTATTTTGTTTTTAGCCAGCATTGTCCTTGCCATTTCCTGCACTATCCTATTTTTTCTTTCTACAACACCATTTTGCTGAGGTGTTCTAGCTGCTGAAAACTGTCTTCTTATCCCATATTTTTGACAAGTATTCTACAAATTCTTCCGAAATAAACTCTCCTCCTCTGTCTGATCTTAGGCATTTAATTCTTTTCCCTGATTGATTCTCAACAAGATTTTTGAAGGTTTTAAACATCTCAAAGGCTTCTGATTTAAGTTTCAAAAATAGTACCCATGTCATTCTTGAGTAATCATCTATACACAACATAAAATATTTGTGTCCATTTATGCTTTCAGTTCTCATGGGTCCACATAAATCAGTGTGAATTAATTCTAATGGCTTGCTTGTGAAATATTCTTTTGCTTTGAAAGTGGCTCTGGTTTGTTTTCCCTTTTGGCATGACTCACAAATACTGTTTGAAGGTTTACCAATAGTTGGTATGTCTCTTACTGCCCCTTTTGAGCTGATTTTTACCAGATTATCAAAGCTTATGTGACCGAGTCTCTTGTGCCACAGCCGCTTTTCTTCTTCCCCGACCAACCAAGCAAGCTCCTTCCGAAGTCTCCGAAAGTGTATACAGATTTCCGAAGTTCTCACTCCAATGGCTATTATCTTTCCATTTTTTGTCTTTCTTACTTCACAACCCTCCTTCTTGAAGATTACATCATGGCCTCTCGTCACGTATTTGACTTACACTCAGTAAGTTATGCTTCAGACCAATCACAAACAAGACTTCTTTTGATTTTATATTGCCATCACTGATCTTGACTGATCCCTTTCCAACAATCTTTGCTCCATTATTTCCAAATTTCACGTAACCACCCTCATAATTCTCGCAAATTCTCAAATTTCTGCTTGTCACCTCGTCATGTGACCGGAACACCCACCGTCAAGTATCCAAGGTGCTGATTTGTTCCGAGCTTTAAAAGCAGTCTGGAAAATCAAAGATTCCTTTTCTTTCCATTCTGGTTTGATAGCAGATTTGGCTACTTGTTTTGCCTTTGTCCTTTCATTAGCATGTGCCTATTTTTCAGGAAATTTCTGGTTTTGTTTCAACCCACTTGACTGAGATTTTCTACCCTGATAATTATTTGCTGCAAAAGTGCTTCTACAGTTTCTAGCAATATGTCCAAAATTATGACAATTATAACATTCAACCGCATAATTCATTAAAGGAGAAAAACATTTCCGCTTGTGAAATTCCTTTGAGATACATTATGCCCGCAATCTGAAATTTTATGGCCATAAGCATTGCATTTAAAACAAGAACTGTAAAAGGAATGATTAAACCTCGGGTGCCGGTCTTTGCCAGCTTTGAAGTAGGAGCCATAAATCTTTTCCTTCTTGGATGTGTGACTTTTATGAAGCCATCTTTGTCAAGACTCTTCTTGAGTCCTGCATTATTGCTTTCTTGGGCATGTTTTGTTTTTTCTAGATCAACCCCGATCTTTTCTTCTTTCTTTATGGGTTCTACATTCGAGGCCTTTGAACCCTTTGATGATTCTCCTTCATCGAAGCCTAAACCAAATTTGATGCCAGAAGGCCTTTGGTTATTTAACATTTTATCCAGCTTTACAGTACTTTCTTCAAACTTGTGAAAATAGTTTAATTTTCTATTCATCTCCTCTAACTGCATTCTTAACTTAACCATGTCTTCCTCTAGCTTGTTGTATTCAACTGTCTTTACAGTTAATTGTTCATCAAGAACTTCAGTCATTTTCTTGAATTCCTCTGTCTGTATTTTTAAACTCGTTTATTATGTCGATGGCATCTTCTAGTTTTCTTGAAAACTTTTTGTTCTTTTTCCTTTCAACACTCAACTCTTCAAGTGCAAAGAACCAATTCTCCTTCCGTATAAACTTCAGCTTCATCTTTAAAGTTTTCATCACTTTCCCGATTTTCTTCTCGTTCTTTCCTCTTCAAGTGCCATGAACAGAGCTTCACCTTTTTCTTCTTCGTAATCCTCATCCGAGCTTTCTTCGAAGTGCCGACATTCTTGGATATGAAGCTTTTCTTCTTGAAATTGTTCTTTCTGAAATTTTGTTTCTTCTTCCAATCACCTTTTTCTTGGTGTGAGCCTTCACCATTTTTGGTTTTCTCCCCGCATTGGACATTTGGCTGCAAAATGACCGACTCCTCCACAATTGAAGCACTTAAAAGGTAGCTTTCCTCTATATTTTCCTTTTCCCTTTGTGAGTTTTCGAACAAAATTAGCTTCTGTTTCATCCAGTGTTCCTTCATCCTCAGATTCATGTTCAGCTTTTACATTCTTGTGTGCCTTAAAAGCTGCTTCTCTGTCTGTAGACTTGGTTTGTCCTATTCTCATTTCATATGCTATCAGGGAACCATGCAACTCATCCATGCTGAAGTTGTTTAGATCTTTTGCCTCTTCTATTGCAGAAACTTTGGAGTTAAATCTTTTGTGCAGTGTTCTGAGAACCTTTTTCACAACAACTGCATCATCAATTTCTTCACCGAGTCCTCTGATTGCATTAATGATTTCGTTGACTTTCAGCATATAAGCCTCTATGTTCTCATCTTCATTCATTTGCGAGTGCTTCGAACCGTGCTCGATGAGTTTGCGCTTTGCTTCCTTAATCTTGTTGTCTCCTTCATGGATGCTCTTCGCTTTATCCCACATGTCTTTTGCTGATTTACAGCTCATGACTCTTATCAGTTCACTGTCAACAAGCCCACACATTATGGCATTCTTAGCTTTGGAGTTGTTCTCAAATTTTTTCTTCTCAGCAGTATCTGTTGGAGGGGTAGTGGGTGCAGTGTATCCACTATCTACATAATCCCAAATATCATATCCCAATGCACTCAGATATGTTTGCATCCTAAGTTTCCAAAAAGTGTAATTTGTTCCATCAAATAAGGGAGCTTTGTTGGATGAGAATCCTTCACCGCCTGCCATTGTTTCTTCTAAGATCTCCTTAGCTGATTAAGCTTGTACAAGGAACCCGCTCTGATACCAATTGATGTTCACACAATGACACTGAGAGGGGGGGGTGAATCAGTGTAGCTATTAATTTTAATATCTACAACATTTAATATGAAACAAAGATAGCTTAAAAACTAGAACAACAAATTGAACAAGAGAGCACACCACAACACTCAATATACCGAGGTTCACCAATTTGGCTACTCCTCAAAATTGACTGCTTGGACTTCAATCCAAATCCAGTCTTTGCAAAATTCCAATTTTACAAATTCTTTACCAAAGATCCACCGGAAGGAGCACCAACCCCCGTAATTTTCTGCTGCAACAGATGGAGCACCAACCCCTAGTACCAAGCACCAACTTGGACTGCAATTCTGATCAATTAGAATGACATAAAAGTGTCTTCACTTCATGCACAACCCTGACTGGTCTGTAATTAATCCAACTCTGCACACACTCTCATGGCTCTGCTAATTTTCTTATTCAAACCCTCTTTTCACAGCAATATTTCTCTTTCTGCAACAACTTCTCTCTCACAAAGCAGCAACATTATTCTGTGCCCGACTGTCCTTTTATACCCTATTTTTCTCATCGGGACTCTTTGTCTTCTATCGCGTTTCAATTCTTCATGCAGTCGGATGACATTCTCGAGCCGTTCGAATTCTTTTCTTCTTTCCAATGCGGCTGTTCGAATCCTTCCAAATACGATCGTTCGAATGCCGCACATCCTTCTTCTCGAAAGCTTTTCGATCCTTCCTATTTTATGTTTCGAATGTCAGTAAATACGTCTATTTTAATCGGCTGTTCTAATGCATTTTTCAATCGGCTCGTTTGCATTTTCAATCGGCTGTTCGAATGCTGCACTTCGACCGTTCGAATGCTTTTTCGATACAGCCTATACGACACTTAGAAAGCATTTCAAGCATGCATCTACATCTGTTCTCATGCATGTTCGACACCTGTCAATGTGTAACTGTCTGTCTGACATCGGCATCGTTTACGTAATAGGCTGCATGATTATGCTTTTTCGACACGTGTCATTTTGCATGCTCCTGCGGCTTTTACCCGCCAAACAGTTTCCTGTCGCGATATCGCGACACTTTTAATTTTTGCTGACGTCATCCTTCATAATGTCACGAAATCGCGACGCTTCTAGATTCCAACACCTTTCCTAGCACCCTATCGCGAAATCGTGACACTTTCTGACTTTGCTGACGTCATCATCATTCTTGTCGCGAAATCGCGATGCTTTTGCTGATGTCATCATCCTTCTTGTCACGAAATCATGACGCTTTTGGCTTTTGCTGACGTCATCATCCTTCTTGTCGTGAAATCACGACGCTTCTGGCTTCTGCTGACGTCATCATCCTTCTTGTCGCGAAATCATGACGTTTTCGACTTTTGCTGACGTCATCATCCTTCTTGTCACGAAATCGTGACACTTTGGGCTTCCGTACAATCCTCCTTGCAAACTTCAACGAAAATGGAACATGTCGCGAAATCGCGACGTTCATTGCTTCCAAAATCGCTACAACTTTGTGCCTTGTGCTTTTGACTTGTTACATCTTTAATTTTTGCAACTTTGAATGGTAGCGAAATCGCTACACCTTTGTTTCCATACATTTTGTCATGCAATGAAATCGCTACACCTTCTTGTTTGTGCTTTTTCACTTGTAGCGAAATCGCTACACCTTCTTTGCCCTTCATTTCAACATGCAACGAAATCGCCGCACTCTTTCGCCTTGACTTTCAAACTTGTAGCGAAATCGCTACACTTCCTTGACTTAGTGCATTTTCCTCCAACATGTCACGAAATCGCGACATCTTTTCACCTTGCTTCCTTCTCTGCCCACATGTCGCGAAATCGCGACAATTTTGCTTGCATCTTCTCTCTCCTAGTTTATGTCGCGAAATCGCGACAATTTGGCGTGCACTTTCTCTCTCCTAGTTTATGTCGCGAAATCGCGACAATTTGGCGTGCACTTTCTCTCTCCTGGTTTATGTCGCGAAATCGCGACAATTTTTCTTGCGCCTTCTCTCTCTCCTGTTTTGTCGCGATATCGCGACGTTTTCTTCCTTATCTTTTTCTGCCAATTTTTGAATCTGGGTCACCTCTGTTTTCCTTGAAATTCACTGCACTTGATCTGACTGACCTCTGGACCGCATCAACTGCATCAATCTGTCTGTGTTGACAACAATGACAATACTTTTGCAATGCCTTTGCTGTACCTTGCTCAACAATAACCTTGCATGTTAAAATTGATTCAATGGCAGGAAATTATTTACCCCATTATAAGCATGATGTAATGATTACGGTAGAGGAACATATTCATGCATACAAAAACATTATGGTTCATTTTTAAATTGTGCATGAAGATGTTATCTATAGAATATTTCCATACACATTGGATGAATTTGCTAATAATTGGTTTATCATTTTACCTACAGGTTCTATTTATTCTGGGGCTTAACTAGAAATAATATTTCTTAAAAATTTTAGAAAATTGGTTGACACGGATTTGTTATAAAATCAATTTACCTCTATCTGTAAATAATCTAATGAATCTATGAGCCAATTTAATGATAGATTCCATAGGTTGTATACCAAAATAGAGACATATTTCATAATTTAAAAATTAGAAGTCATTCAAATATACTTGAAAGACTTATACTCCTTTACTTCTACATGCATAAGGATGTCTTAAAAAACCATCCTTGTCTAGAGCCTACAAGAAGACAATATCCATAGAACAACGGTGTATTTTGAAATGGATTGATGTGGATAAACAACAATGTATTTTAAAAGGGATTGATTTGGATCAATTATCATTACTTACTCCTAAGGCTCAAAATCAGACACCACCCATGAGTCAGGTTGAAGCACAACCTTCTCCCATGATGAACTATTCTTCAGGAGATATGGATTTAAACCAATACCGATCATCTAATTTAGCACCCTCGAATCAAATAATGTCTAATGTGAACAATCAATGGGATGAATTTGAATGTCCAAATTTCACAACCACCCTAGATATTATCCAAGAGGAAGTACAAGTTTCAAAACCAACATCCACCAATGAGGTTTGTGATAAATAGGCTCATCAAGATGTAGAAATTAACTCAGTTTTAGAAACATGGTAGTAGCTACTCATCCAAAGAATCAAAATCGTTTGATATTTATGATCCAAGATCTTGTTGTAAATTTGAGTTATTTTATGTTATCATTGATGTCACATGGATCACATTGAGTTTTGGTGGCAAAAGCACTTCATAAATAATCATTTATGATATTTTGGAGAGCATGGATATATGCAGGTTTTTTTTGAAAACCAAGGTAGGCAAAATAAAAGGTTTTATTTAAAACCATGAATGGCAGATTTGAAATGGGTTTTTTTTTAAAACCCAAGTTGGCTTTTCGTTTCATCGAAAAAGGTGCCCCGGTGATGGAGATATATAATTTTAAATATTTAGTTTAAATTTTAAATTATTTTAAATTTAATTTAAATTTTAAAATTAAAAATAAAAGTAATCCGTCGACGTCGTCAAATATGAGGGAGAAGACTATATAAAAGGATGCCTAAGGTTTATTAATAAAAATCTTGCTCTCAGGAATTAATGCGATTGTTGGAAAGCAAAAAGAGCCTGTGTGTTGAATTTGAAGTGTGTGCGAAAAAGGCTTGTGAAAGGTTTACAAAATTTTGGGTCTGTTGAAGAAACGTTCACAGAGGATAACCAAGCATGTAGGCACCTTTGGCCTAGCGGTTCATGCGCTGTGTATGAAGCAGGAGGTCCTGCGATCGAGTCTCTCCGAGGATGCTTGCTGTGTTGAAATGCTCAAAGCGCTTTTAAGTTTTCGAAGGGCATAGAATATTAAGGTATTTATTTTGATTCGTGCCCCTTTGAACATGTGAGGGTGTGTGGCCCAATGGTATCTTAGCTGAAGTTAAGGAACTGAGCAAGGAGGCATCGAGGGATCGAACCCGATCAAGGACAAAGGCAAGTTAATATTTTTTTAATATTTTATTTTTCTAAAGTTGCCCTAGGAGAAATAAGGGTTGTGATGCACTTTAGGAAAAAGAGAGATTTCTGGTGATTTTATTTTTGGAAGTATATCATATTATATATCATTGGAAATATTATTTCGAGGGCTATTTGATTAACTTGCTTAGAGGGAGAAATAAGGTGTGTGTAAAGAGATATTTCTGATTTTGTAAAGGGGTTCAAAAGTGAAGGTTGCTTTGTTCTTTTTCAAAGGGGATTAATTCTTTCATGAGGGGACATGGTGTATTTTATTGAGTAGGAGTAATAAGGTGTTATTTGGATATTATTGTTGTGTTATTAATCAATATCTCTAACCCTTATTGAAAGTTGAAAAATAAAGTTTGTTGAGTGTGGCAGATTTAGTGGACAACTAATAAGGCATCAAAAAGTCATGAGCAATATTCTCCATTGACTTTGTTTATGGTGGTTGATTTCTGAAATATCATTGGAGAGAAAAGGATTGATTGTGGTTTCCTTTTCGAAAATTATTGGTTGAATGCTTCAAGGTTTTATGGTTTGAGAGTTGAGATTAAACCTTGTTTTATAAGCATTGTTGTTGAAGCCCATTGCTTATGCAAAGAACTTGAACTTGAGTTAGAGGAGAACATGAGTATCATTGTTATGTGAGAGTTATTGTTGAGTATTGTTGGAAACATTTTGAGTTGATTGATTCATGCTTGAACTAGGGTTTGTGAGAAAAAGTTATTCCTTAAGGTGATTGGTTGAGTTGAGTTGATTGAGCCTAGTCAAGTGATTGTGTGAAGTGGTTGTTCAAGTTCCATGAAACAAACTTCTATATTCTAATTTGAGTTGAGTTTGAGTTGAGAAAGAAATTGAGTTTGTGAATAGAACATATTGAGTCTCTAACAATTCTCTTTATGCTTCTATAAGATTGAGTTGAGTTGAGATTTATTTGAGTTGAGAAAGAAATTGAGTTTATGAATAGAACATATTGAGTCTCTAACAATTCTCTTTATGCTTCTATAAGATTGAGCTGAGTTGAGATTGATTTGATTTGAGTTGAGTTGAGATTGATTTGAGTTGAGATCATTGTGGATCATTGTTGTCATCCATTGAAGAGTGCATTGCCATTCATTGTTGAGTTCATCATTGAGCCTTGCCTTCATAGATTTGTGGATGATATTTGAGTGCTACTTGAGCATGATTGATTGAGCCTTTGAGAAGGATTTCGGGATAGATTTGAGGCAGCTTTTATGCATGATTGGTTGAGCCTTTGATAAGTCTTTTGGGACAGATTTTTGGACAGATTTGAGGCAACTTTTGTGCATGATTGGTTGAGCCTTTGAGAAGGCTTTTGGGACAAATTTTTGGATAGATTTGAGGCAGCTTTTATACATGATTGATTGAGCCTTTGAGAAGGCTTTTGGGATATATTTGTGGATAGATTCTGGAGCATATTTGAGCAAGTTCTTTGTGAGCTTGTTGAGCAGATTTTGAGCAAGTTCTTGGTGAGCTTGCTGAGCAAATTTTGAGCAAGTTCTTGGTGAGCTTGCTGAAGTAGATCAATGGATTACCTTGCTAAGAAGGTCAGTGGATGGTCTACTGAGTAGATCAGGATTGCCTAGTTAAGTAGATTAGTGGATTGCCTAGTTGAGTAGATCAGTGGATTACCTTGTTGAGCAGATCAATGTATTACCTACCTAAGTAGATCAGGATTGCCTAGTTTAGCAGATCAGTGGCTTGCCTTGCTAAGCAGATCAGTGTATTTCCTACCTGAGTAGATCAAGATTGCCTAGTTGAGTAGATCTGGTGTCATTGCCTTCTAAGAGATCGTGGATTGCCCACCTGAGCATATCAATGGAT
This sequence comes from Wollemia nobilis, assembly GCA_028583015.1. NCBI lineage: Eukaryota > Viridiplantae > Streptophyta > Pinopsida > Araucariales > Araucariaceae > Wollemia > Wollemia nobilis. The sequence continues at coordinate 169,079 of JAQPPZ010013509.1, read as the reverse complement.
AGCCTAGCTTTGAGCAGATCAAAGTAATCATTTGTATTGGGATAAGGATCCCTATTTCTTTGTGAAATATTATAAGGAGATTATCTTGTGGACTACCCCACATTGGGGGAACCACATTAAATCTTGTGTCTTAATTGTGTGTGGTGATTTGTGCTCTTTCTTACTATTGCTATATATGTCATTAATGCACACTGCTATATTTGGTTATTGCAATTAAGGACACTAATTTGTATTGGTTTGGAAAGAAAGTAAAAAGTGGGTGCTATACTGTTCACCCGCCCCTCTCAGTATAAGCTTGTGTTCTTCAATTGGTATCAGAGTGGGTTCCTTTGGAAAGGCTAATAGCTTGAGGGTAGATTCTATAAGAACACAGATGGCTTCACATAATGGATCATCTACAAGTAAGGCTCCACTATTTGATGGTAACAATTATGCTTTTTGGAGCATGAGAATGAAGAACTACTTGATATCACAAGGATATGAGGTATGGTAGATGGTTGCAAAAGAGTATAAGGTTGAAGGTGATCCCGAGGTAGATAAGACTATCAGGAAATTGGTTGAGATCAATGCAAGGGCAATGAATTGTATTTTGAGTGGGCTACGTGAGACAAATTTTGCAAAGGTCATGGTATGTAATTCAGCTAATGAAATGTGGACCAAGTTGTGGAATACCTATGAAGGAGATTCCAAGGTAAAGTTGGCAAAACTACAAACTCATAGAAAAATATTTGAGGAATTGAAAATGGAAGACTGAAGATATTGCAAAGTTTTTACTTTGAGTTGATGAGATTACTAACACCATGAGAGGTCTAGGATTTGAGATGAAAGAATCAGATGTTACTCAAAATGTTTTGAGATCACTTCCCATGAAGTATGATGCAAAGGTTTCAGCAATAGAAGAAACAATGGATATCAACAAGCTAACAATGGAAGAACTACAAGGAACTCTCATAGCTTATGAGATGAGGATAAGTAAGCATCAAGTTCCAATAAAAGAAATTGCATTCAAGGCTTCAGAAAAAAATGGGAAGTTCCAGAGATAGATAGAGATTCAAATAATTATGAGGAAGCTAACTTCATCAAAAGGAAAAAGGACTTAAGAAATTATAGGGATATGAAGAAAGTCAAATGCTACAAGTGTGGTGATTTTGGTCACTATGCAAACAAGTGTCCACATGAAGAAAATAGTGATGATGAAAAATAGGGTCATAGAAGAAAAGAAGATGGAAAGCATAAGCATGACAAAGATGACAAGTACAAGAAAAGCAAGCATGAGAAGAAGAAGAGTTTTCGTAAGAATAATAAAACCTTCTACATTGAAGAAGCAAGTGATGGTTCAATTCACAACAATGAAGACCAGTCAGATGAAGAAGAATGTACATTCTTTGGAATAAGTGAAGAAAGGCAAGAACACCTATTCCTAGGTATTGAAGTTAAAGAAGAGGATATATCTATCGAAGAAAGACATGAAGAGCTTGCTATAGCCATTGAGCAAGCAAATAGGTACAAGAAGGGTCTAAGAATACTAAAATGCTTCATATATAGATATTTTGGGCATTTAGATGATGATTGCACGTACTACAACAATTGCAACAAGGAAAGTTTATTTGTTGAAAAATAAAGTAGCAGCTCCAATAATAGTTCTAGCAGTAGTTCTAGTGACAATTCCAGCAGCAGTGATGATGAAGAAGAGGAATCCACAAAACAAGAAAATAAAATCAGGAGATTGAAAAGGAAAATCAAAAGGCTTGAAAATAAGGTTCATGAAAATGAAAAGGTCAAAATAATGCTTAATCAACACATTCAAGATTTGGAAAAAGAGCTTCAATAAACAAAAGATCTTGGCATCACTATTTCTGAGCAATTGAAGAAGAATAAAAAAAAATGTAATTAGTTAGAAGAAGAAGATCATAAATGTTTGGGGACCTACATAAATGAGTTAGCACGATTTCAAAGGAATTCAAAAACTCTGGATAATTTTTTGGATTTACAATGAGATCCATTTATAAAGACAGGGCTTGGTTATGAAGAAGGGAAATAAAAAATAAACACACAAGGACCTCTATTTGTATCAAGAGGCTTTGTTTCAGAAATCTATAAGGAAGAACCAGTTCCCAAAGAAAAGGAAGCAACATAAATGGATACTTGCATTTCAGAGGCTATAGAGATGTGTGCCAATTTGCTATTTGACACAAATGAAGAGAAAGAAGAGGAAGGTTCCAAAGCACCAAAGGTCTCATATTTTAGGTTTGGGGAATCACACTCAAAGAGAAAGAAGAAACAAGGAAGCACATAAAATTTATGGAGAAAGTTTCAAAATTCTTTGGCTCAAACATCATTTTGGATCTTGTTTTGAGATAGGTGAATCAAGTTCAAGAGGAAAAGAAATTCTTGAAAAGGAAAGCAAGGAAGAAATTAAGGAAGAGGATTTAGATACTACAAAGAAGGTTCAAGGATACAATGCACAAGTCAAATATGATCACAAGGATAATGGTCAAGAAAGGTATGAGGAACCAAGGCATGAACAAAGGGCTTTTCAAGGACATTGTTTTTCTTGTAATGGATTTGGACACAGGGCTATACACTGTAGGGTCTATGGATCAAAGAAGTTTGATTTTGCTAGAAGGAACTTCAAAGGAAGAAGGTATGGTTTTTAGGGACATTGCTTCTTATGCAACAAGATTGGTCATAGAGCTTCTCAGTGCAAATAAAATGAGCAACATGGTTTTGGTTTTAGAGCTACACAATTCAGAAGTCATGGTCATAATGATTATGAAAACAAAACTTCACAATACAGGGGTTCAAGAAAGGAATGGATATGGAAATTATTTCAAGAAAGAATTCAGGATATGGGCACCATCCAAAGGCTACAATATCAAGTGTTTTAATTGCAATAACTTTGGACATATTGCAAAATGGTGTAGGACTCAATTCCAAACAAGTTCAAGACAAGAAGGTCAAGAAATTTCAAGGCAAGAAGGTCAAACAGGTTCAAGACAAGAAGATCAAGTAACTCATCAAGAAAAGGATATCAAAAAAATATGGAAGGAAGTTGATAGAGGAAAGAAACAATGTAATATGGGAGTAAAAGTACTCCCACCCCAAAATTAATCACCTCAAGAGAGAAGGTGGTGAGGGGGCTAAGCTTAAGAGTCATATATTTTAGCCCCATAGGTGTCCCTTTTGCCATTGATGTCAAAGGGGGAGATATTTGAGTAAGGGGAGAGCATTGAGTTAGGGGGATCAGCCTCCAAAGAGAGCATTGAGTTAGGGGGAGCAGCCTCCATAGAGAGTATTGAGTCGGGGGAGCAGCTTTGATTCTTAGAGATGGTTTTTGCAGTGATTGTGGTGATTTGCATTAGAGGTGTTGCCATCAATGACAAAGGGGAGATTTTGTTGGAAATTTGAGTTATTTTATGTTGTCATTGATGTCACATGGATCATTTATGTCACATGGATCACATTGAGTTTTGGTGGCAAAAGCACTTCATAAATAATCATTTATGATATTTTGGAGAGCATGGATATATACAGTTGTTTTTGTGAAAACCAAGGTAGGAAAAATAAAAGGTTTTATTTAAAACCATGGATGGCATATTTGAAATGGGTTTTTCTTAAAACCCAAGTTGGATTTTCATTTCATCGAAAAAGGTGCCCTGGTGATGGAGATATTTAATTTTAAATATTTAGTTTAAATTTTAAATTATTTAAAATTTAAATTTAAATTTTAAAATTAAAAATAAAAGTAATCCATCGACGTCGTCGAATATGAGGGAGAAGACTATATAAAAGGATGCCTAAGGTTTATTAATAAAAATATTGCTCTTAGGAATTAATGCGATTGTTGGAAAGCAAAAAGAGCCTGTGTTGAATTTGAAGCGTGTGCGAAAAAGGCTTGTGAAAGGTTTATGAAATTTTGGGTTTGTTGAAGAAACATTCGTGGAGGATAACCAAGCATGTAGGCACCTTTGGCCTAGTGGTTAGTGCACTGTGTATGAAGCAAGAGATCCTGTGATCGAGTCTCACCGGGGATGCTTACTGTGTTGAAAAGCTCGAAGCGCTTTTAAGTTTTCGAAGTGCGCAGAATATTAAGGTATTTATTTTGATTCGTGCCCCTTTGAACACGTGAGGGCATGTGGCCCAATGGCGGCTTGGCCACGGTTAAGGCATTGAGCAAGGAGGCGTCGAGGGATCGAATCCCATCAAGGACAAAGGCAAGTTAATATTTTTTAATATTTTATTTTTCTAAAGTTGCCCTAGGAGAAATAAGGGTTGTGATGCACTTTAGGAAAAAGAGAGATTTCTGGTGATTTTATTTTTGGAAGTATATCATATTATATATCATTGGAAAGCTTATTTCAAGGGCTATTTGATTAACTTGCTTAGAGGGAGAAATAAGGTGTGTGTAAAGAGATATTTATGATTTTGTAAAGGGGTTCAAAAGTGAAGGTTGCTTTGTTCTTTTTCAAAGGGGATTAATTCTTTCATGAGGGGACATGGTGTATTTTATTGAGTAGGAGTAATAAGGTGTTATTTGGATATTATTGTTGTGTTATTAATCAAGATATCTAACCCTTATTGAAAGTTGAAAAAGAAAGTTTGTTGAGTGTGGCAGATTTAGTGGACAACTAATAAGGCATCAAAAAGGTATGAGCAATATTCTCCATTGACTTTGTTTATGGTGGTTGATTTCTAAAATATCATTGGAGAGAAAATGATTGATTGTGGTTTCCTTTTCAAAAGTTATTGGTTGAATGCTTCAAGGTTTTCTGGTTTGAGAGTTGAGATTAAACCTTGTTTTATAAGCATTGTTGTTGAAGCCCATTGGTTATGCAAAGAACTTGAACTTGAGTTAGAGGAGAACATGAGTATCATTGTTATGTGAGAGTTATTGTTGAGTATTGTTGGAAACATTTTGAGTTGATTGATTCATGCTTGAACTAGGGTTTGTGAGAAAAATTTGTTCCTTAAGGTGATTGGTTGAGTTGAGTTGATTGAGCCTAGTCAAGTGATTGTGTGAAGTGGTTGTTCAAGTTCCATGAAACAAACTTCTATATTCTGATTTGAGTTGAGTTTGAGTTGAGAAAGAAATTGAGTTTGTGAATAGAACATATTGAGTCTCTAACAATTCTCTTTATGCTTCTATAATATTGAGTTGAGTTGAGATTGATTTGAGTTGAGTTTGAGTTGAGAAAGAAATTGAGTTTGTGAATAGAACATATTGAGTCTCTAACAATTCTCTTTATGCTTCTATAAGATTGAGCTGAGTTGAGATTGATTTGATTTGAGTTGAGTTGAGATTTATTTGAGTTGAGATCATTGTGGATCATTGTTGTCATCCATTGAAGAGTGCATTGCCATTCATTGTTGAGTTCATCATTGAGCCTTGCCTTCATAGATTTGTGGATGAGATTTGAGTGCTACTTGAGCATGATTGATTGAGCCTTTGAGAAGGCTTTTTGGACATATTTGAGGCAGCTTTTGTGCATGATTGATTGAGCCTTTGAGAAGGCTTTTGGGACAAATTTCTGGATAGATTTGAGGCAGCTTTTGTGCATGATTGATTGAGCCTTTGAGAAGGCTTTTGGGATAGATTTTAGGCAATGCTTTTGTACATGATTGATTGAGCCTTTGAGAAGGCTTTTGGGATAGATTTGTGGACAGATTCTAGAGCAGATTTGAGCAAGTTCTTTGTGAGCTTGTTGAGCATATTTTGAGCAAGTTCTTGGTGAGCTTGCTAAAGCATATTTGAGCAAGTTCTTGGTGAGCTTGCTGGAGCAGATTTTGAGCAGGTTCTTGGTGAGCTTTTTGAAGAAGATCAGTGGATTGCCTTGCTAAGTAGATCAATGGATAGCCTACCTGCTAGATCAGGATTGCTGAGCCATTGGTGGATTCCTAGTGAGCGGATGGTGGATTGCCTTGTTGAGCGAGATCATTGGATTGCCTACTCGAGGAGATCGGGATTACCTAGTGAGAGATCAGTGGATTGCCTTGTTGAGTAGATAAGTGGATTACCTACCTAAGCAGATCAGGATTGCCTAGTTGAGCTAATTAGTGGATTTTCTAGCTGAGCATATTTGTGGATTGCCTTGCTGAGTAGATCAGTGGATTGCCCACCTGAGCAGATCAGTGGATAGCCTAGCTTTGAGGAGATCAAAGTAATCATTTGTATTGGGATAAGGATCCCTATTTCTTTATGAAATATTATAAGAATATTATCTTGTGGACTACCCCACATTGGGGGAACCACATTAAATCTTGTGTCTCAATTGTGTGTGGTGATTTGTGCTCTTGCTTACTATTGCTATCTATGTCATTAATGCACACTGCTATATTTGGTTATTGCAATTAAGGACACTAATTGATATTGGTTTGGAAAGAAAGTAAAAAGTGGGTGCTATACTGTTCACCCCCCTCTCAGTATAAGCTTGTGTTCTTCAGATCTAGATACCTTGGGGAGCTAACAACTTAAATGAAGATATGACTCGACACCTAGACCAATAGTCATCTTGAAACATTTACAAGTTTTGGAGGGAAATCCTCCTATTTGTAATTTATAATCGGTAATAGTTTTAGAATTGTAAAGTATCATTGTATTTGTATAATTTATCCCTTCATTTCCTTTTTGTATGCCAGGACGTAGATCTTTGAACGATCTTGTAGGTAACTAAACCCCCACTTCTATCTTAAATATTTGTAATATTCTACTTGCATATATATATATATATATATATATATATATATATATATATATATATATATATATATATATATATATATATATATATATATATATATATATATATATATATATATATATATATATATATATATATATATATATATATACTAGAGATCTACATGTCTATCTGGTTCTCAAACCCTAATCCATATCCTTTGTATGTTTTTTCTTGCATTTCGATTTGTGATTAAGTATGTCAAGAAGAGGAAGTCTTCATACCAATGCATTATGATAAGAGCTATTGTTTAAGGGGAACTTATTTGATATTTGGTGCATCACCACCGTATTAGCTTAGGCTTTTTTCTTTTTGCAATTATTATTTTTTCTTTCTCTTACCCTTTTCCCCCAAGTTGTTATATTAGGAAGTGTGCACCTAAGATCATATATTATAAAGGATCCAACCTTTGTTAAAATTTTGGAGGCCCCTAATTGATCCAAATCCCATGCTCTTAGGACCATCCCTAATATGTCACTCTACACGAGGTATGATAGCCCTGGCCACCTAGTCCACACCACATCTAACGATCGAGATAATTGGAGAGGACAATTGTTTATTGGCATTCCCATTATGACCCTTTTAATTTATCACTGATTCTACAATCATAATAATAAGTTAGAATTAGACTCTAGTGAGTATCTTTGCCTATTTTTTCTTGTTAAAGAATTTCCAATTCACTTGGTGACTCTACTCCAGAATGAAGATCTAAAAAAAAGCCACTTGAAGGAGACTAGATTGAGGTTTTGGTGAAGGCCTCCATCTATCTTCTTCCATAGCAAATGGTGTACTCACTTGGAGACTTTCCTCAAACAAAAGGGACCAAATAACCATGAAAATCCTACCATTATTTATGCATGTCAAAGCATGTATGCTTCCTTCCTTTTGAGTTTTTCAACATAGAGCAAACGAAGCCCCTTGTGGGATCTAGTGCCACTAGATGTATGGGATGATATTATGACATTGTTATGGCTACTCCACAACTAGACCCAAACATTGGGGACCCACCTTTAAATTTTGGTATTTACAAAGTCTTGGTATCCTTGGAGGGATGATCTTGGGTTCTTTGAATCATATTTCTTGATAAAGTCTTTACCCTCGAGTTGTTCTGTGTAGTATTCGAGGTTCATGTTAGTGGGTGTCCTCTTCTTCATCTGTTGGAATGTTAATATGTTTAGAGGTGTTTGTATTTCATTTTTGGTGTTACTTGGAGGTTTTTAAAATTAATTTGGTGTTGTGGTTTTGGTTAATTTTAATAGTGTGAATTAATCCAAACTTCCAAAATTAACCAAAAATATATGTATATATGTTATGTATATGAAAAATAAAAGCTTTTGAAATGAAAAATATCTACATATATGTCTCTCTATATATGTATGATGTTACATAATATTTAAAATAAAAACTTAAAAAATAAAAAAAATTATATCTATATAAGTATATATTTATATATATACTTATAATTTTGAATAAATAAAATATATATTCTTATGTATATATTACATATAATATACATAAGAATATAATAAAAATAAATAAAATAATAATAATAATAATAATAATAAATAAAATAGATATATCTATTTACCTATATGCTTAAATAAATAAAGGTCAATATATATGTTATGTTTTAATTAGCTTTATATTGTTATTTTAAGATTCTCATTTCAATGTTGATTATTGATATTCGCAGGTCATGAAAGCTTGGAAGGGGGCCAACGTGGACAACGAGGCACGGCAACATTGAGCTCGGTGAATGAAATCAACGCAAACATAGACCCCTAGACCGGCGACGATGAGGTGGAGCCAATAGTGATGTGACAACAGTGAAGGAAGTCGACAAGCGCAAGGATACGCAGCGGGCTTTGACGGATATCATCACGATAACATTCGAGGCGTGAAGGGATGCTAACGTGTAGGTGACCAGCGACGTGGGCCATCCTAATCGGACTGAGTACATGGCAGATTTGTGGTTGGACAAAACGACATCTTCGACGGATACAGGATCACGACGAGAGTGATATGGCGGTCTACGAGGACCCATGTGGCAATAGACCTAGGTGAGCAAATTCACGATAGCAGACTAGAAGGATTCCTATTGGAGCGTGGGATGAATGGTAACATTAAAGTCGTTGGCAGAATTTTAGAGCCCTGAATCATGGCGAAGCAGATGGACTGACGGTGGCTACATAGCGACATTTTGGCGATGGTGTCACGGTTCAGAGAAGCGACGGTGGTCAACGCGGCCTGCATAATCTTTGGGAAGTGATAGTTTGATAGCTGAACTATTGTATAATCTTTGGAACTCGGCATGCCAAGTTTGGCATAGTGACAAGATAGCCAGGGAGGTGGTTTGGGGTAACGATTTGGCAGCCATGAACGTAGGTAGTGCGTTCTTGGAGACCTTGGGAATGTCACACAAGACGAAAGCATGTCAATTTCTTCGTCCATAATATACTTTTATTTAATAAAAGTTAATATCACAAGTGCATTGATCTTATATTATGATGAAGTATATAGATGAAGATAAAAGATAAATGAAATGCTTAAGGGAAGCGTTTCGAAAAGGAAATCGAGCGAAGGGTTTCTATGGAACAGGAAATGAAATGAAAAGAGAGAGGAAATAGAAATGAAGAGGCGGTGGAAAATTAAGAGACATTTTCAAAACTTTAAAAACTAGAAAAGACACATGCACAAGGGTTGGATCTTTTGGAGACCGCATATTGTTAAAATGTTAGGGCTGCTATCTTTTTGGGAGAGGCCAGATTTTGCCGGAATGAATATAGAAACAATGAGTTTTTGAATGTATTGCAGGATTTCTACACTTTGGAGCAAAATAAGAGGATAAAATATTTGAGTGTTCTCGTTTTATTGTTTATCTTTCTTCTTTCTGCTTTCTAAGTTTCTAGACAATGTCATTGCATTTAAGGGTTTCATTGTTAAATGTCCAGGAGTAAGGATTTCAGTTTATTCCCTTAGAGTTTGCACCCATTTTGTTTTGGGATGTGTAAATGCAGTTCCGGTAGAGTTGGGTTATGCTCAGAAAAATCTCATGTCTCGTATTTTGCATGCTAGGGTAGCATAAAACTGCATTTTCTGGTTTTCTGCATTTTATTTCAGTTTTCAGATTTTATTTTTATTTTCTAACATTTTATTTTCATTTTTTTTAATATTTGGACATTAAAATAAAAATGAAAAAATATCAAAATCCAAAAATAATTGCATGGTTGCGTAGAGTATACTTCGGAGTTCTATTTTGCACTTAGACATTTTTACTTCGGAGTTATTTTGTATTTTTAAAAATTGTTCAAAGTTGATGTTTTTATTGCAGATTTTGAAAATATGAAATTTCAAAATTTGCATTTTGGGGCCAAATTTAATTTTTTCAGTCTTATATTTCATTCATGAGCCTATGATGACATTTCCTTCATGAAAATTTCAATTTCATTGAAGGGGCTATGTTTATGGCATTCCACAAATTAGCATATTGGGAGCAATAAATGCACCTTTCTTTATAAAAATTCTGATTTTATGAAAGAGGGGTCATTTGTGCACTACATTGAAGGTCATTATTTCAAAGCACTAAATTATTCATCTTTGTGAAAATTTGATTTCATTTAAGAGGGATAATTTGAAGTGACATTTTAAAGCCTTTATTTTAGGGCAATAAATTATTATCTCTTTGTGAAAATTAATTTCACCAAAGAGAGATAATTTATTAGTCATATTCAAAGGCTATCTTAATCTCCATGATAAGAAGCTACATTTGAGGATCCTATTCACCATTTCAAATTCACATTCATAGATATATTTAATATTTACTTTCATACTTCAAATAAGATTTAATGCAAGGTAAAACTTAATTAAAATCCACCTAATAAGAAAAGATAAAATATAATTTAAAATCCTTAAGATAAAAGGAACTAAGGTTACATCGTGGTCATATGAGGGCCAATTCACATTTACTTTTATTTAAGGTTTATGAACAATCATTAAAGTAACATGGTAAAATAAACCAACACATACCCCTTGTTTATAGTTACTTGCAATCACTAAGGTGTTCCTAGCATTGAATTGATATATTTTTATTGAGATTACTAATACACATGTGCAAATGCTAATATAGCGGAGACCTTGGAGAAGTTTTGTTTAACTTCTTTACAAGAGAGGGTTTTGGGATCCAAACCCTAAGGGAGAGTGTAATTTCACAATTGGGTAAAATTAGCACTCAACAAACATCAATACTATAAAATTTTCCATATTATACTGATGAAGGACTATCAACCCTATATGAACATCAAAAAGACATGGTCTATTTGTACTAACTACACAACATCTACAAAATTTTCCATATTATACTAGTAAATGACTATCAACATTGTGAGAATATCTACAAGATATGGTCTACTTGTACCAACTGCACAACATCATAAAATAGAATGTGGTTCTAAGGTTGATCATGAATTCATTTAGAAAAAATGCTTGTGAAGGTTATGATTGTTTCTCTTTGCACTTAATTGTTGAACAAAATTAGTTGCTACCTTATTCATGTATAGATTTAAATAAAGAGAGAAAATAAATCTAGCTATACAACCTACCTCTTGCTAGCCTTCTATCACTCAGCAACTTGATAATTTTGACTAAACTATGACAATATGGAATGGGCAGAAAGAATACATGGAGGTAGAGAAAGCAACATCTAACAAGCCCCAAAATTAGGTTAATGATCAAATGAGATAGGAGATAGTAAAGGTAATGGTATTCTACATGAAATCCTGAAAATCACTTTAAAAAACCTACCTAGCTACAAGGGAAGATAAAAATAAATTAAAGAACATTGTCAAGATATAGCATGGTTGTCCTTATTTTACAATGTTGTGGATGAAGATATTATGATTAGGATTTTTGTTTTATATTTTAAATGGAAGGTACTACAATGGTATAAGTCCCTAAAAGATAAAAGAATCTTTATTTGAATAGAATTTTCCAAAGCCTTCATTGAAAAGTTTGATGATCCAGGAGATCCCTTTTAATTGCTCACTTAGTTTTCATTTATGAGAAGGGATCCTCAGGAAATTCTTATAGAGTTTAATATCTATTTCAAAAGGACATGGATGAGGATACCCCAAGAGTACCAACCTTCCCATTCACAAGCATATATCTATTACATTCATACCCTCCACCCTAATCTAAGTATCCTGGTCTAGCATTCCAAATAAAAGAGGTTCTCTCAGATATTCAAAGAGGTTATCCAAGCTAAAAATATATTAATCACAGCTGGCAAGCTTCTCCCTAGAAATATCTACTCTACTTTCAATAACAAATTTTATGAAGGAGCAAAGGTAGTTTCGAACCTAGGAGGAAAGGATGAGTGTCCCAATGATTACCACAAAGTTTATTATCTCAAAAATTAGGAGTTTGATTCAATGGAAAAGTGCTCTAATTAGGGTATGGACACAAAAAAATTAGATTCACTAGACAAGCAAGAACTCTAGGACTATGGTGAAGAAAATATTTAAAATAGATTGGTTTTAACACCAATTTTAATAACTAGCTTTATTCAAATAGAGTTCCTACAACCTAAAAAACAAGAAATAAATTCATGTCAAGATCTATATATCAACCATAGGACAAACAAGAATAACGATCCCCAAACCCCCTTAGTTCAAAATGGAGTCATTACCAAAAGGTAAATAGAGATTCGAGAAGTAATTCCACCAGTAATTCCTCAAAGAAAAAAAATATTTGAATCTTGTAGAGATATATACTTTCTGACTCTGACCCTAGAGGAAAAAAAAAGAAAGGGTGGAATGATTCAAAAAATTGCTCAAAACTCCTTTGCAATCTACATGAAGATTGAGAGAAGATTTGCTAGTGCGACTAAAATTTAATTTAGTTTATGCTTCTTTTAGGATTAAAGAGAGTGTCACGTATTTGAACAGAACCTTGAGTTCCAAATAGGATGAGAAGGGGATAGGTTATCTATCAATTTTTATAGAAGGGGATATTTTTCACAATTGTATAATCGATCCCGAAGCTAAAGTATCAATAATACCCTTTTGATTATCTATGAGACTTTGAATTTGGCATTAGAATAGGTAGAATTGTGTAGGCTTAAAATTTTTGCACTCCTTTCCTCTAGGCTAATGGGAAAATGGTAAAGGTAAATGGGAAAATGGTAAAGCTACACCTTGGACGAGAGAGACACTTGAGTCTTGTTCTCTTTGGCGATTTGTCGACAGATGGTGGGTTCACTAGGAAGCATTTTGCGACAGATTTCGAGCCTAGGTTGAAAGTGTGTTTGACGAACTCATTTTAATTTCAATCACCTAGGTTGGCCAGAATGAAACTAAACTATTCTATATGCGATTTTTGCAATTTTTATGAAGACAAAAAACAAAGAGATAATTCAATGCAGCTAATAGAGTATTTTAAAGACTTACTCAGTTCTGGATGTTTGATGAAGGTTCTTCTTTTGAAGTAGTCCAAAATATCTACAATTTGATGTAATCACCTGCAATTCGATAAAAGCATCTGCAATTGTGTAAGATCGTCTGAAATCAGATGATATCGTCTAAAATTAGGCAAAATCATCTAACGATTTCATCTAAAATCTGCAACTACACAAATTGATGCCAAAACATAGAGAAATATCGCAAAATATGGTATAATCTATTTAGCAGTATGTAAATGAACATTTTTGATGACTTAGAAATGGATTTTTAGATTTAATAAAGAATAACAACTTATACTAACAAGAAAAGGGATAACAAATTGTTACCTATTGATAACATGAGGTGAACACAAGATGCATTATAAATAATAAACTAATCTAATACAATTTAACTAAAGAAAAGGGGTGAAAATGTAAATTGTAGATCATAATTTCCCCCAAGATGGCTGTAAACAATATCGTCTCTAATCTAGCAAGATCACCTCCAATAAGCATAGTATCGTCTGCAATCAAGACAATATCATCTGAGACGATCTGAGCTTCTTATGACTGATGCACAGTGAAAAACCTACAAGTGAGCTGATAAAAACTATGAAAATGATAGTGTCTAGGATGCTCTTGAAACTAGTAGGATTTGGGTTGCAAGTACTTGATCGGCCAAGGGGATTGCATTAGTAAATCATGGGTTTTATAGGGCTAGGAAGAAGTTAGAGGGTTGGTATTCATCCCAATCTGGGAGATATCTAGCGGGAGGATAGTTAACATCCCCAATGCACTTATGCCTAGGTAAGCCAGGAGGTTGGAACTAATTTGATTGCTCTTCTATTCTTGCAAATTTCTATTTTAGATGAAATCGTCTAGACGTTCGTCTCGAGACGATTTCATTCAATTAGGGACGATATCTTCAAATCAACAACAATATCCTCCAACGGTCAAAACAAAGCCTATTTGTGGTGCAAAATCGAGGCAAGCTATTTAAAATGCGGTTTTGAGGTAAATTTTAGATTTTTAACCTTATGATAAATTGGTTGCATCATTTTTAGGGTGTTACATTTTTCCCTCTCTTTAGCAATTTTTTTGAGGAAAATGTGTTAAAGAAGAGATCGCCACGCTTTACAAAAAAGCAAAAATTTATTTCGATTTTTAGGCAACGATTCTAAGTCGAATCGTGCAACTGATTACTGTGGTGCCCCCTTGAGTTTTTACACCAAATTCTACATTTGGTGGAAAACTCAAATTTTGATCTTCTTTGTTTTATGTGACTTTGTGTGATTTGATTGGATGATTCATTACATTTGCTTATGATGGTTGTGTTACATAATTTCTTTTAATCATGCTTTGATTTTTAAATATAATTTTGATCATGCTTAAATAAATTATTTTGAATAATGTGTTGAATGATAGAAAGACAATAAATTTTGTTGTGATTTTTTGTAAAAGAAGATTTTGATAAACTTAGCAATGAACCTCTAATGGAAGTTGTGCTATGATGTGACCATTGTGGAGATCGTTGCTCGCTAGGTCAAAAATCACATCTTGTTGTGAAGGATTTTTGTATTGCTAATACCAAAATATTGTGTTCTTAAGAATAATCTTAAGGCTTTATGATGAGAAAGAAATGTTTGATGTTGTTTTGGGATAGGATGTTTGAGAGATTCTAGCAATAAACCTCAAAGGATGTTGTGTTGTTATGATACTGTTATGGAGATCGTTGCTCGCTAAGTCTCAAAGTTAATCCTATTTGTGAGGAATGTTTTTGATATTGCTAAGAATGGTTTTATGCTTAAGAATAATATTAAGGATTTTGTGGTAATGGGAATATGTGTGATGTTTGTGAAATATATTGAGTAAAGCATGAAAATTTTGAAGGATGATTTATGCTAAGCATAGAATTCCTAAGTGTGAAATTATATGAAATAATTACTTAGGAATTATACCATCATCGCGAAAATAAAAATGAATTGCATGATAATATCAAATTATTTGTTCTTTTTAAAATGCAAAGTAATGTAACATAAATCATTGTGTCACATGTTCCAAAAATATTATGAAAATTTTATGAAAATATATGTGAAAAATTAGAAAGATGTTTTACACTAGGTATAGAATTCCTAGTGTGAAAATTGAGCAAAATAATTCCTAGGAATTATACCATCATCACAAAGTCATGAATGCTATGTCTGATAAATGATTTTGAACTACATTTTATTTTTGCAATAAGTTTTTTTCAAGATTTTTTTGAAATTTTAGAAATATCTATGTAATGTGTTAATATGAAAGCAATGATAAAATAATGTTGTCTAACAAATTTCAAAGAAATATTTTAACTTATTTCTAAGACAAATTCAAATTTATCAAGAACCAGTGTGTGATAAGTGAGTTCATTATCCATCTTGATTTGACACAATGATACAAAATATCTTAGGGATCAAATGTGTGTGCTTTGTAATGTTCATTTACCAATTTTGAGTAAGGTAGTGATGCAAGCAAACTTGAATGGACCAATGTGTATGCAAGTGAAGGGTTCATTAACCATGATTTTTGTGCATGAAATCGTACCAAACTACCATGTAAGTCAAGTCATCAAAAGCTAGCTAATCCATAAGTAGACATAGGTCTATACAAAATAATTTTGCTAATGTGATAGACATGTCGCCATGCGAAAATGAATTACCCAATGTCAAGCAATTTTGGCACAAATCACCTGTTATGGGGCTTACCTCATGATTTTCGAATAATTGAGAATTCCAAGGATTCAAGCACATTCACCATTATTTTCTTCACTTTCAAGGGGTAGGGATTTTGTTCATTTTTTTTTTGAACAAGGGTATTTTATTATTTTTATTTTTCTCTTTTCTTTCTCTTTTTGATTCTTCTATTTCTAATTTTTCTTGACTTTTTCTATGATCTTTTGATTTTTTTGGATTTTTGCATTTTCTTGAATTTTGAACATTTCTCTTTTCATGCTTTTTCTGATTTTCTTCTTTTCTTCCTAGTCTAGGGATACTTGCTTAGCTTAGATGTGGAGCAAGGGATTTTTATTCCGGGTAGGGGTGAGCTTGTCCTTTTGCCAATTCTCAAAAAATTCTAGACCATGCGCATGATAGGATAGCAGGGGAAACTTTTCGCTCAAGAGACTAAGACTACTATGTAGCATCATTTTTCGAATATACAACAAATTATTTTAATGTGTAAAAGTGTACTTGGTTCAAGAAGTAGCAAGATCATTTCCCAAAACTCAAAATATTATTTAGTGAAATAGTGATCTTCGATACAAGAGAGATTTATAATCATAGTGATAAAATCAAAATAATTAAGTTGTGAAATTAAGTGTATGGTTGAAGATAATTTCCGAATTAATCCGAAATAAATGAAAATATATCTTCAAAATTGTGAAATACAATAATTAATAACAATGCAGAATAATTTTAAATAGTTTTGAGATTTTGATACTTTTTTTATTTTTTTAGTTGTTTTATTTTTTTTACTTTTAATGATGGAATTGGTGGTATATACAAAATGATCTATATACATTATACAAGGTGATTTGAGTATATCGTGTCTAAGGTTGCTTTAAAATCAAAGGACGTTTTGAAGGATAATTTGGTTGTGGCGGAGGTAAGAACAAAAGGTGATGAATAAAATGTAGTGACAACAAAAGCTTGGTTATAATGTAGAATAATATAGAAAAAGATTTGACTTTTATATGTGTAAAATTGATCATGTTACAAAACAAAATATCAGAAGGATAAGAAGGTTCTTCATTCTTATCACTATCTTCCAAGTCTTGATAATATGGAGAGAGCATATGTGATAGATATGCATGGATGTTATTTGGTAAACAAGGATGATCAGATATGGATAAAGAAAAGTGATTGATACGATGTAATTGTGATAATGGAGAATTTATAGAACTTGATGTTTCAACCATTAAATATTCTTCAAATAATGCTGGGTCACCATGTATGGTAACAATTTTATTTACAAGTTTAAACTTCAAACATTGATGAAGAGTGGAAGGGACAACCCTCATCGTATGAATTTGAAGAAAAAGAGAAGTAGGTTGTAAGGTGAAAGGCAAGATGTTACATAAAGTAAAGTATCCAGGATCTTAGGTCCACTCATAAGGGGAAAAATTATAGTGCCTGGAGTTTCTTGAACTTCATTTTTAAAATATTTTATAATAACATTTGATTCATTGAGATATTCTTCTTTTAATTCGAGTTTTTGGAGTAATTGATAAGTGCATAAATTAAGAGAGAAGCCATTATCTACCATGATAGTTTTAATATATGTTTCTTTAATGAATCTTGTAATATAAAAAGAGGAGTCTTTTGGTGGAGTAGAGGAAGGAATTTCCTCATCATATAATGAAATATGATTAACCTCAAGAGGGCTTACATCATTAATTGTGTTCTTAGGGAAAATATCATGAGGAACAAATTGTTGTCTAATTATCTTGAACAATGTTTCCCTATGAACATAAGAACTTTGTAATACTTCTAAAAAGGGTATCTTTGCTTGAGGATTAATCACTTGTTGTTGGCTATCAAAGTGTATTTCAGATTGAGATTTTGATGCTAAAGATGGGCTATCTATGCTTTAATTCAATTTCGGTTCATTCTCTAGAGCCAAAGATAGTTTTGGAGGTTTGTCAAATGAGGAATCCATCTCTTGAATATCAAATTGAGTTAATTGAACTTGAGGTTGCTCACTTGTAGTTTCTATTACAATATTAGTGATATGATTGTGATGAGACATATTAAGATGCAGTATTTGATTGGTTTCTTGTTGTTGATAATTGAATGGGGGTTCTTGCGATATCCCCATTTCTTGATTGATTATGGATATTTGTTGTGCAGGAGTTTGATTGTTTATTGGAGTTTTATAGTCAGTTGTAGATTGTAATTCATTTATAGTAAAAATACCCTCATAAATCAAGTCTTGAATTGCACATCTTAAATTTCTACATTTTTGTGTCATATGTCCATCCACTCTATGATATTCACAATATAGCTCAGGTTTATACCAATCTACTATGGTATCAGGTTGTCTTATGGAAGGGATTTCAATCCTATTTGTATCAAGTAAATGCTTGGAATTATATCCATTGGTTGATTGAGCTTAGTAAATTTACATGATGAAGGTTTTCAAGAGGTTTTTGATACTTGCCTTAGGAATTTAGTCATAAAAGGACCTAATGGTTTCTTACCTCTTTTTTCTTTATTATGGGTAGAATGATGATAGGAATATTTTGAAGTATGATGTGAGTGCATGGTAGGATTGGAAGAATAAGTATTTTCTTGTTGAAATGGATGGATTGTGTTGAAAGAAGAATATTTAAATGGTGGAGAAGGATTGTATGTGGATCGATAGGTATAATATGGATATGTGGGAGAATAGATAATATTGTTATGAAGAGGATTGGAAAAGGGATTGTCCTATTAGGGTAAGGATGAAAAATGAGAAAAGTGTTATAAAGGTGATTTTGAATATGGACGAGGTTGGTCATAATCAACAAATGCATTTGGCTAAATTTTCCCAATATTACTGATGGGCTCATATTGATTTGAGTTAAAACTCATGGTTTCTTTAGTACTTATAAATGTAATATTTAGTATCTACTACTTAGAATTGAATCTAAAACATACAAATTTTAAATGATGATTTTTTTGTTGTTTTTCTTGTATATATATATTTTTTTGTTTTGTTTTTGAAATCAAAATAAATGCCTATGTAGTTCACGTTGGGTTCACCAAAGAATGTAGGCTTAAAATTTTCATACTCCTTTCCTCTAGGCTAATGGATCCGTGCCTCAGAGGGGAATGGAAAAATGGTAAAGCTACACCTCAGATGAGAGAGAAACTTGAGTCGTGTCCTCTTTGGCAATTTGTCGACGGATGGTGGGTTCACCAGGAAGTATTTTGTGATAGCTTTCGACCCTAGTTTGAAGGTGTGTTTGATGAACTCATTTTAATTTCAATCACCTAGGTTTTCTAGAATGAAACTAAACTATTCTATATGCGATTTTTGCAATTTATATGAAGACAACAAACAAAGATATAATTAAATGTAGCTAACATAGTATTTTAAATAAATTATAAATGACTTACTCAGTTTCGAATGTCTGATGAAGGTTCTACTTTTGAAGCACTCCATAACATCTACAATTTGCTGTAATCACCTACAATTCGATAAAATCGTTTGCAATTGTGTAGGATCATCCGAAATCGTATGATATCATTTGAAATCAGGCAAAACCGTCTAAATTTTTTTTCTAAAACCTGCAACTACACAAATTGATGCCAAAATATAGATAAATATCACAAAATATAGTATAATCTATTTAACATTATGTAAATGAATGTTTTTGATGACTTAGAAATAGATTTTCAGATTTAATTGAGAATAATAACTTATACTAACAGGAAAAGGGATAACAAATTGTTACCTATTGATAACATGAGATGAACACTAGATGCATTATAAATAATAAACTAATCTAATGCAATTTAACTGAAGAAAATGGGAGAAAATGTAAACTATAGATCATAATTACCCCCAAGAGGGTTGCAAATAGGATCATCTCTAATCTAGCAAGATCACCTTCAATCAGCACAAGATCATTTACAATCGGGATGAGATCATTTGAGACGATCCGATCTTCTTTTGACTGATGCACAGTGAAAAACCTACTAGTGAGCTGATAAAAACTATGAAAATAACAATACCTAGGATGCTCTTGAAACTAGTATGATTTGGGTTGCAGGTACTTGATCAGCTAGGGAGATTGCATTAGTAAAGCATGGGTTTTATAGGGCTAGGAAAAAGTTAGAGGGTTGGGATTCATCCAAATATGGGAGATATCCAGTGGGAGGATAGTTAACAGTCCCAATGCACTTATGCCCAGGTAATCCATGAGGTTCGAACTAATTTGATTGTGCTTCTATTCTTGAAAATTTTTATTTTATACAAAATCATCTGGATGTTCGACTGTAAACGATTTCATTCAATTAGGGATGATATCGTCAAATTGATGACGATATCATCCAATGGTCAAAACAAAGCCTATTTGTGGCACAAAAATTGAGGCAAGCTATTTAAAATATGATTTTGAGGTAAATTTTAGATTTTTAACCTTATAATAAATTGACTGTGTCATTTTTAGGGTGTTACAAATTTAAATGTCTTAATTTTAAGGGGAATACTATCAGGGTTGTAAGCATGTTGAAGCACATTCTAGTGATGTTATACATACAACCTAATTTGGTAGTGGTGCATGACATAATAGTGGTATATGTCCTTCCCTTTTTTAGCATATGCCTTTCTAGGTATGACTTTAGTAACTCAGGGTTTCACATCAAGTATAAGGAACAACTGATTAAAATAATCAGATAGGGGTATATTCAAAATATTTCACAATGTTCTCCACCCATTCATCATAGAAAGATATATGTGAGATCAGTACTACAGGCCTCCATATGTCATCAATGATGTTGAATCAATGGTAGATGTTTTAATAAAAGAAAATCCAGTGCCATGCCATCATAGGCATTGTGAATAGTTGAGAGTGATGACTTTCTCACCCCAAGAATCAATTGATGATGATCCTTTTCTATTTCACATGAGCAATCAATGAAATATGAAGTACTAAGACTTAGGATTTCTAAATTTGCATGTGTGAATATCTACATAAATATATGATGGCTCAAATACCTTGTGAGGAATAGTTGTGTCAGGTCTCTAAGGTGGATGAGCCATCATTAGTGATATTCGTTCATCACCCAAAGAGTGATATAAAATTTGTTTTTTTCAAGTAAAAAGGAGTTCTATGAAATATTTGATCAGGGATACAAAGATAAGTACAAATTTAGAGTCATATGGTTAGGATATTGCATATTTAGGGGATAATTTATAAAATAAGTCTTTAAGCTAGGTGTGGGCTCTTGCATGCCAATTTTTGTGTACATAGATAGCAAGTAAATAAATATCTAGATAGGATCATAATAATTAGATAAGGACACCCCTTGATGGAATAGTAAGCCTGACAGTAGGTTGCATGTATGTTCCAAGTAAGTGATAGAAGCTTGCATAATTGGAGTATGAGTACAAGCTTTGGAATAAATTATGTTAATTATATTGCCCAATGGATGGAACTAAAATGAGCTTAAAACAAAAATAAGAAACTTCAAAAAAATATGAATATCATAGGTATGTAACCAAATAAAATGTCATACCCCATGTAAAATGATCTTAGTATATGGCAAAGAGACGTGTGAAATACTCGGGAAAAGCATTAGATCTGGTTCAAACATATCAAAAATATCATAGGCAATCCCTACAAAAATATACCATGGCATCAGCTTATGAAGGTACCCACACTCGAATTTATAAAAGAAGAGTATCACTTACAAAGCAATATTTGAATCTATCATAAGAAATATGAGTCTCAGAATGCAAACAATAAACTATAAAAGAAGGATATATGGTTGAGGAAGTTGCATTTTGGTCATACCCAAAGTAGAGAGAAACGCATGAAATCCAGAAAATTGTCCATATTATGGAAGTCTATCTACCTTGTAAGTGCCTATGTGCCTCAATTGAATATACATATGCAATTTTCACCTTGATGGAGTATACATATGGAGGTGCAGTATCATGCATAATTTTATCATTTTTTATACCTTCAATTCTCTTAATTTTTTTTCTTCCTTTCTCATTCCCTAGCATGTTTTTTTTCCTTTGTCCATATCTCCTATAAAAGCTTACTTTTTATTATCTTCCTTGTATTCCTCCTTTGTATTTTATAGATTTTTGTACCTTTTTTTTTCCTCTCCTTTCCTTTAATTTTCTTTTAATGTGTATTATGAGGTTAATTTTGTAGTCCCTCAAACCTCCACATATTCCTTTTATGTTTTAGCACCACTCTATCTTGTTTTCTCTTGAATATTATAGTGGTTGCACCTAGTACCCTTTTCCTTTCTAAAATTTTAGTAAGGTTTTGTCTCATTCCCAAAGGTATTGTTCATTCAAGGATAAGGCTTTCTAAGTTCTATGACTTTCCAAGTAAATTTCCTTGAGATGTGCCATAATGTAAACCAAAAATTGGCTACATCTCTACCTAGCCAAAATTAAAAAAAAAAAAAAAAAAATTGACTAAGTATGAACAAAGACATAAAAGCGTTGAAAATTGACTAGAACAAAGAAGCATAGAATTTAGCCTTAAAATGAGAATTCAGGTGAGGTTGCATTTATCTTCCACCTTTGTATTAGACATGCAAGTTCAAAATATATCTAAAATAGAAATGTGCCACAATAGGGTGAAAATAGAGAAGTGCTGAATTTAGAGCAAAATGAAGAAGTGAAGTGGGTTGCATTTCTCAACTACCTTTGCATTAAGTGCATAAACAATAAAATGCTAGAAGGCACCCAAAATAGAGAAATTATCGAAAAGAAAGAAGCACTAGAAAAGGGACAATTTTTAGAATATAAAGGACCTACGCTTTCTGGGTTCTTCATAACCATTGTGCCAAACCAAAAATGCTAGAAGTTGGTCAAAGCAAATAAACACTAAGAAATACACAAATTAGAGAAAGTTTAGTGAGAAACACTTTCTTATCCATTGTTTATTCAATGCACAAATATGAAAAGTGTGAGGAAAAGTCAAAATTTGATCAATTCAAAGGAATACAAAGCCATGTTTCTCAAACTACTTTGTTAAGAGTGCATAAAACATAAAAGTGCCAAAGAATAGTAGATCGCTAGAAAAAATGTAGAAAATAGAAAAAGTAATTAAGGAGTAAAAGTCTATGATTATTTGTTTCCTTCATTACCATCATTTAAATGTGTGGCAAAACTACATGTGTTTGATTATAGTCATCCAATAGTCAAATTTATGATAGATATTAAACCTCTGTCTTCCATGCATATTTTTAGCAAATTTTTGTGCACATAAATCAAACAATAGGGGAAAGTTAAAACTAATGTTATAGAAGCTAAATCAAAGTGGTTATAGTCTAGAACCTTCTAAAACCTCCTTATGAACCAAATTTAGTTGCAAATCAATAGATAAAGATGGATTACAAGAACCACCAACGATGATGATGAGCTCGACCAGAAGATAGTTGCAACAAGATCAAGAAGATGCAACTAGTGAGCATCATGAATGATAATATAGCCAAGAATATCAAGAAAATCATATTTCCTGTAATGCTTAGAAAGAAATATTATTATAAAATCTATAAACAAAGATAGATACCTCCTTTCAAAGGGTCGGCTCTAAAGTGTTTGCTTGCACTACTATGTATATTCTCTACAAATTGATGAATGAAGCATTACAAGTGATGTTTACCTCAAACTTGCACCTATGTTGAATTATTGATATAATTATTTGAAGTTATATCCTTCTTGTTGCTATGGTTAGTCTATTCTATTAAATTGAAAAATTGACTTCGATTAAATTGAGATAATCGATTCTACATACATGTTTTTTGAGAATTTTATTTCTATTAATGAAGGCATTGATCTTATTCTATTAATTTTTATAATTAATGCTTTAGATGTTTGGGATAATTTTGTGAGCATGCAAAAGACATTAATATTGTGACTATATAGTTTCGAATGTTGTTCCTCTTGGAAGTTGCTTCTAAAATCTAATTTTTTAGGTATATTGTGTGGATGTATATGTTGTTAGATTCACCCGTCCATTCCATATTCATACATTTCTGACCCTACCATTTCTTTCCCTAAGGTTTTACTATTTGAGCTAAATAGAGTCAACATTCATTAAGTTGACAAGGTATACCAGCATTCTCAGGAGGTTGAATCAAAGCAATTTGATTCTTCAAATATTTAGTTTGGGATATTATTAGTGGGTGCTCACCTTTAAATTATCAGAGATGATAATCACAGTTCTAGATTTGGCTAGATAATAAACTAGACTACAACAGGTCTCTTATCTTCTATAGCCTAAAGATCCCCTATGAGTCACTAGAACTATAGTGAATTCTCACTACACTTCAAATATGCACTATTTTTGGAAAGAATCATAAGTTTAATACATAGATAAGTGTAGATAAAATATTTAATCAAAAAATTTCAAGAATTAGAAGGTGAAATCCCTAGAAGGCACAAGAAAATTTAATATATGAAAGTTGAAAGTTTATAAAAAAATTTACCAAATATGAGAAGCAAAACTTTTGAATTCTAAAACCACCCATGATCCACATATTTAGGAGACCCAATTTTATTTAGAGGATCATACCCTATAACTCCTACATGGAAGGCCACTAGAACCCCACCCTCCTAGTTGGGGTTGTGATTGTGGATACCACATATTATTTTGAGTGTACGGTCCTCTAGGAAGTATAGTCCTTTTCTACAAAATAATATTGCATCTCTTAGAAAGGATAGCAATAGCATAGGAGCCATAATAGAAGCACATCCAAATCCAAAGTATTAAATGCAAAAATCTTTTGCATGTAGTATGTGGGAATCCCCAAAATGGGTAGATAGCAATAATGGTGGTAGTTGAACATCCAAAGACTTAGAAACTTTTAAAATTTATGATACTAAATATAGAGACCTCAAGGAACCAAAAAAATAAATGAAGATACCACCTAGCATCCAGAACAATAGTCATATTAAAATATTTGCATCAGTTTTGGAGGGAAATCCTCCTATTGTATATATAAAAATACTTTTAGCATTGTAAAGGATCGATTAGTTTGTCTAGGATTTCCCTTTATTTCTATTTTTATATTAGTACATGTATCTTTGGGTGGTCTTATGGGTAACCAAACCCCCACTTTTAGCATAAATATTTGTAATACTCTACTTGCATGCATATATACATACTAGAGTCCTAAAAATCTATTTGGTTTCAAATTGTTTGGTTCTCAAGACCTAATGCGTCTCCTTTTTATGTGTGTGATTATATTTTAATATGTTCTTAAGTGTGTTGAGAAGAGTACGTGTTCACGTTGGTGCATTGTTTTCAGACATGTTGTACAAGTGGGATCTTATTTGATATTTGGCACATCACCACCTTATTAGCTTAGATTTTTTTCCTTTCCACTATCTTTATTTTTTCTTTTTCTTACAATTTTCACCCTAATCTATTAGATTAGGAAGTGTATGTCTGATATCACATCCTATAAAGGATCCAATTTTTTTCAAAATTTCAAAGACCCGTAGACAATCCAAATCCTATGCTCTCAGGACTGGCCCTATTGTGTCACTTCGTGCAAGGCACAATAGCCTTGACTACCTAATCAACATCATGTCCAATGATGGGTACAATTAGGAAGGACAACAAGAAGTATATACAAAAGGAAAAATATTTAAGTTGAAAGGTTTTATAATTTTCAAAATCTTAAAAAAAAATCTATGTATTTAAAATATTACATTAGGAGTTATACGGATTTTAAAAACCAAATATTGTATTGTATTTTTGAAAAATCACATTATTTAGGAGTTGTAAGGACATATGAGTTAAAAGACCTTTACAATTTTTTTTTTTTGTTATTAAATAAAAATCATTAAAAGGGAGTTGTAAGGTATTTTTGAGGTTTTTCTTAGTTAAAATATTTTTTGAAAAAACATATTAAACATGAGTTTTAAATTTAAAAAATGACTACTCTTAAATTATTTCTTGTAGAATCTCAATGCCTAAAATTTTTAAACTTCATCCCTTGGAAGAATAAATGAGGACTATTCTTGTGGTAGAAAAAAATTGGGATATAGTGTCAGGAGATGAACCATATCTTGAAGAATCAAATGACAAATGGATTTTGAAGAAAAATATAATACAACCAAATCAATAATTATGTTAGATATAACAAATGAAATTTAGTCCCATGTTAGTAAAATTAGTATAACAAAATAATCATGGGATATCCTATGCACAATATTTGAGAGTAGAAATCAAGAAACTATTCACCACTTATAGTCTCATTTATACACATTGCAAATTCTAGAAAATGAGACTATGGAATATTTTCTACAAAAAAGAGTAGAATTAAAAGGAAATATAAACACTTTGGGAGAGAGAATTGATGATAGTATATTAGTTTCAATTGTAATATATGCACACCCATGTGCTATAGGTGAGTTGTAGAGGGTATGGAAATCCTCCAAGGGAGGTCCTTGGTTCAAATCTCCACCCTACTAAACGCACATTGGGTATCCAAAATCTAGTTGATAATGTTGGTGTGGTCAAGACCGGGTGCGACTCTTGGGTGATTTTGATGGTGTAGAACCCCTTGGTCATGGTTTATTAGACCAAGGTAGACCCGCAAGGGGTTTTTCTAAATTCAAAAAAAAAATCAATACATGAACTACCTAATTTATAGAGTATTTTGGAAACTTCTTTGCAAATATAAATGTAATGGCCTTCCTTGGTTGGACCAATTATTGATACTTTATTTATGTATTGATGTGTGGATATCAAGTGCGTAATATTAGTTCATGTTATCAAGATGTGTTGATAGTTGCACTTTATTATTTGATCATATTAATTTTAGAATATGGTATTGCTAATGAAATATGTGGTTGTAGGACGAGGTACTCTCATTGGTGGATTGGTATGGGACTACCACCAAAGTTGAAAGAAAAAGAGAAATGATGGATCAAATTCTCATTTACAGTTCAAGGGTAAAAAAAATCCCTTCATGTAGGAGCACTACATATATGTATGTTTTATTGAATGTACCATTGGGCAAGGAGGTTTCTATTTAAGCAAAATATCCATCCATCATAGAAGGGTGATAACATTGTAGTTGTCGTAAAACCTTCCGCTTAAGGAAAAATTTGTTGTGCATATTGTTGATTGCATCCTAGTTGGGTATGGATGGCTTAGCAAGATCCCTTGAGCTATTGTATATGAAATTTTTGATATTGATGTTAATGATTAATATTAGCATTTGATAGTAATTAAATTAATTAGGTGAGTAGTTAATTTAATTATTCTAATGTGGGTAGCATTAGAAATAAATAAATGTTAAGAAAGTGATTTAATTAATACTAGATCAAAGGGAATTAATTAAAGTAATGCAAGCAATAATAAACTTTGAGTATATTTGATAAAATATAGAGCTTATATTTGAATATTGAATTTGGAAAGTTAACAAAATGGATATATTGGAATCTTGCAATGTGATCTTGGAAAAATTACTCTCTTGTGCATAATGGGTTGCATTATAGGAAGAATGGTTTCATACGTTATTCTTTTTGGTTCCTTTGGGGAATATATGTTTAGGAGGATTAATAAGTTTTGGAGCTAGTTGAAGAAGAAAATTGGCAAGGAGAAGAAGATTTACATACAAAAGGAAGAGTTACCTAGAGAGGCTACCACAAAGGTAATTGGTTTCCTTGATTTATCTCCAATAAAATTATTGCTTCTTATGTTCATGATAGTGAATGTAATTCATGTCATAATTTAAAGATTTTCATATCTTCATGTATGGTTTATTTAATGATATTTTTGCTTCGACTTTGAGGTAGTGTTATTTTGGATTTTTAATTTTTAGGAAGCCTTAGTTATGGCAAGCTTCTTTTATTGTTAGGTACCAAGATATGTATTTAATATTTAATAATTTTATATTGTATTGTATAATATGAGCCATAAATTAATTATTGATTAAGGAAGGCCACATGTAAAAATAGAAATAAGTATGTCATAGAATCATATTTGTAACCATTGGGGGAATATTTTCAGATGTAACCGCAAGGAATATTTTCATATTATTATGTACTTTGTAACTCATGGAAGGTGAACCGCCACATGGGTGATATTGTAACTCATGGAAGGTGAACCACCACATGGGTGATCTTGTAACTCATGGAAGGTGAACCACCACATGGGTGATCTTGTAACTCATGGAAGGTGAACCATCACACTCTTGTATAAAGAGAGATGTACCCCATTGTAAAATGTATCTATGATATATTATTGAAGAAGTCTTGGCTCGTGGAGCTAGAGATCTTATGGAGTGGCTTCCTTCCTAAAGGATCATTGTATGGTGTTGCTCTACCTCAAGGGTATAATCAATCTCTATTTTATTGAGCAATATGTTGTGCAAATACTTTATTTATGGATGCATGTTGAATATTTTGATAAATTGTTGAAATATTTATGGAATGAGAAGAGAGGTTCATTACATTCAACATAGGTAATTGATATTGAATACCTATATTGGTACCTAACAAAAACCTGCTCAACTCTACCTTAAAATTACTCACAAAATTTGCTCAAATCTTTCTCAAATATTGCATATACACAATGCTAAAAAATAATGCTTATATATTTTTCAAAAGTACTTTCTTTGGTTAAAGTAACTCAAACATATTCTACCCAAAAAAAAATTTCTTTTTGAACATATAGAGAAATATATGCAATTACAAATACTCAATATGTTCTTTCACATTCATTAAGTCTATCGCTTTCACATGTCCCACTTTTATTGCTTTCAAAAGATATTTCTAGTATAGCACTTGATAATTGACCTTCTTATGCACTTTCCAAAATCAATCAAATCCAATGCACAAATTTTCTTCACAAAATGGATCTATAACTCTTGCACTTTTATTCCCAATGTCACTCAAAATCAATGCATAAATTACTTCACAAAAATGCTCTATAACCCTTGCAAATTTATTACCAATATCAATAAACTTTAATGCACAAAGTTTCTCTCAAACGCTTACTCTTATATTTTCAATTTCTTTCAACAATAATGCACAACTTTGTTCTCATACCCTAGCACATATGTTTCAACAATAATGCACAACTTTTTTCTCAAACCCTAGCACATATATTTCCAAAAATGCACATAAACTTAATCCTTATATCTCCAAATCTATGACATCAAAATATTTTCTTCAAACAAACATCACCCTTTGGAAAGGAATCAAATCACCATACCTCTAAAACTGCTTTGATGAAGATGTGTCCTCAAAACCTGTCTCAAAAATAATTTTCCTTTCTTATGCCACTTTAAAAATTGGTTAGTAAATCCCTTTTTCTCTTTTTAATTAGATATCAAAATATTCTCATTAAAATCCTTTATTGAAATGTGCTAAAAAATAATACCTTATATTTCTCTCACAAGATAAAGCTTCATTAATAACACAAACCCTTTTTATTCCCTTTATATGATATGCCAAAATTAAAAGTAACAATAATCATAAATACACCTTATTTATCCTTTCTAAGATATTCAAAAATACAAATAACAATAATATTAAATATACCTTATTTCTCCTTTACTTTCAAACATTATAATCTGAAAACAATACACCACCTTATTTTTCTTCAACCTTAATCAAAAATTTTAATCAAAATTTTAGTACCTTTGGTAAAGCTGTGAATCGAACCTCCAACCTCATGACAAGCAACTTTCTCTCAAGTGCCTTGACCAAGTGCACTACTACAGCGGTTGGGACCAAAGGAGAGGCACCTTTTACTTAAACCACGTTCTGTGCACTTCCAAAACAAAAATTACAAAATCAACGATGACAGGAATCAACATAGTGACCTCTTGTGAAACATCACTCCACGCACAATCCATAACCGGTTGGGCTACCCCGGTGAACGAGACGTCAAATGTAAGCAATAGTATTTATTTTGTTCTCCTCTCTTCTCCATAGCAAAAACACAATCGGCATCCATGGGGTTCGACCCCTTGACCTTCTGCCCAGCAAACCTCCACGCAAATCCACACTGCTAGCTGTATTATCCAATGAATGAAATTACAGGTATGCAAGATAAACTTTGTATATCCTTGCCTCATTTTCATTGTCTTATCCTCTTATATTTCTGTCGTTCACATTCACAGAGAAAACAATGTATTGGATTTTATTTGCATGTCGTTAGTCGTAAATATCAAAGGTAAATAAATCACCATATTTATATGCTTCCAAATGGCTTATAAAATTGTCACGTCAGCTTCAAAAATAAACTCAAATTTCTTCCATATGTTGATGCCAAAAACTTTGGATTATAATATTTAAATTAAATATTATAAATTTAACTTTTAGGCCCTTGTAATAATTAAATCCTTTAATTTAATATTGCGCATTTATGTCCATGCCTTGGTCCTTGGTTTTTATAAACTTTTTTCCTCATGCCATTTAAACCTTTATTTAAATCCTTTGTCCCAAGCCTTGAACCTTTATAATATATTTAAATATTTTGTCCAAGCATACTTAAACCTTTGTCTTTTCACTATTAAACCTTTTGAAACTTTATCTTTACTTTTTAAATCTATTTTCCAAGCATCCTTAAACATTTGTCTTTTCATTTATAATATTTAAATATGAAATTTAATTATTATAAACCTTTATTTAATATATATTTTCCTTACCCTATTCCATCCAAAATATATGCTTGCCTTGAATAATTTTCCAACCTTTTCAACTACACATACTTGAAGAATATTTATTCCTTGAATAATATTCACCCTTTGACATCAGTTACAACTCAATATACTTAATATTTCCAAAAATATCCCTCTTTTTCATTGATGGAAACCCTTTAAAAAAAAAATCTTTGTTGCAACTGGATTCCATAACTGCCCCCTCGACTAGCTTCTCCCTATCACTGAATTCTTTCCCCCTTTGACATCAATGTCAAAGGGCTCCTTGGGGCTAAAAATAAGACATTTAAAATAGCCTCCTCACCACCTTATTTTCTTTAGGTGATTAATTTTGGTATGGGAGTAAAACTACTCCCAACTTACAATGCTCTTCTTCTTTTCCAATTTTTTTTTTCCACACTCTTGAAGTCATACCCTTTTGAATATTTTGACTATCCTTCTTCTTGTGTGTCTTTTGAAGTTCTTGAAACACTGTTCTACACCACTTTGCTTTATGCCCAAAATTATTGCAATTGTAACACATGATGTTGTAGTCCTTGGAAGGTGCAACTGACTTGAAGTTCCTCTTGGTGAAGCCATAATCATTCTTACTATGAACCTTGCAATGTATAGCTTTGTGACCAAAATTATTACATGAGTAGAAATATCCTTGAAAGAAATATTCATCTTGCCTTGGAGGATATGGTTCCATGATTCTTTCTTTACCTTTTCTATGATAGTCCTTGTTCCTTGATTGTGCATTGTTTTCTTCCTCTTTGAAGCTTCCACTTCTTAACACATTAGCATAGGTCTTAGATTCTTCTTCAATCACTTCTTATGCTTATGGTTCTTTTGATCTTGACTCTCCTTTTTGTTCCTCTTGACCTTCTTCATAACCAAGTCCAATATTAATAAATGAATATCTTTGTATCTTGAGAATATCATCCAAGGTTTTTGAGATTTTCTTAAACTGAGATAACTTATCAAGATATTTTCCAAGTCCCTTCTTTAGAGATATAACTTCATCTTCTATTTTTTCACACTCTAGCTCTTTTGCCTTTAACTGTTCAATCATACCTTCTTCAACTTTTCTTGCCTCTTCAACCTTAACCTTTAAGTCAATGAGATCTTGTAGAAGATTTACCTTTGTTTTCTCATCCTCTTGTACTTGAGCCTTCAATCTTGAGTTATCTCTTTTCAAATTTTCAAGATCAACAACAAGTTCTTTTCCCATATCAATTATGGCTTCCTTTTTCTTTTCAAAATATTTCTCTTTTTCTGGATCTTCAACTACAGGATAATCTTATTTTTCCTTTTCTTGATTTTTAATAATAGGAGCATATTATTTCTTTTCTACTTGGTTTTCAATAGGAGCATCTTTTTTCTTTTCTACTTGGTCTTCAATAGGAGCATCTTCTTTCTCTTTTATTGCCAAAAATAGAATTTCCTCTTTTTCACTATCAAAAGAACTTTCATCACTATCACTTGAAGTAATGTTTGCTTCTTCAACATAAAAACTCTTCTTGTGTCTTTGAAAGATCTTCTTCTCATGCTTGCCTTTACCATGCCTATTTTTCTTTTCATGATAATATTTTATTTCTTTCTTTTTCTTGTAATCCTTTTCTTCATCATTACTACTATACCCATTTTGTGGATAACAAGACTACCAATGTTACCATAGCTAAAACATTTTACAATCATCATATATTTGTTTTTTCTTGGACCCTTCTTATTTCTTCTCACAAATTTAACCTCTTCTTCACTACTTGATTCATCACTTGATTCTAGTGCTTTATCCTTTGCCTTATTTGAAGCTTTGAACGTTGTCTCCTTTTTGGATGTTTGATATTTTTCTTTCCTCATATCATATGTTGTGAGAATTCCATGTAGTTCATCCATCCTCAAAGTTTTGATATCCTTCATTTCTTCAATTTCTAAAACCTTTGCATCATACCTCATGGAAAGTGACCTTAAGATTTTTTGAACAATAGTAGAATCTTCAATATTTTCTCCAAGCCCACAAATGGTATTAAAAACCTCATCAACATGAAATAGATACCTAGCAATATTTTCCTCATATTTTATCTTCAAGTATTCAAACTTCCTCCTATGAGTTTGAATTTTTGCCATCTTAACCTTTTCATCTCCTTCATATGCATTATGTAACTTATCCCACATTTAGTTTGCTGAAGTATAGTGCATGAATTTCACAAAATTTGTTTTAGTTAACCCATTTAAAATTGCATTCATTACCTTGGTATTATTTTCATATAATTTCTTACCATTTAAATCTATAGGAGGAGTTACAGGTGGTGAGTATTTACTCTCAACTTATTTCCATGTGTTAACTCCCTGTGTCATCAAAAATGTCCTCATCACCACACTCCAGAAAGTATAGTTAGTCCCATAAAACAATGGATCTCTATGTGTTGAAAATCCTTCTTGATGAGCCATCTATGTTCCTGTAAGATATTCCCTCAAGTTGTTAGAATTTCACAAAGGAACCCACTCTGATACCAATTGAATAACACAAGCTTATACTAAGAGGGGGGTGAATAGTATAATATAAAAATTTTACTTTTATTTCCAAAGTAGTATTATCCAATATTATCAATTTCAATAATGAAACAATGCACATATCATCACACACATAAGAAACATATATTTAACATGGTTTACCCAATGTGGGCTATGCCCAAAAAGAAAATATTTCTTATAAATTTTCTCAATAAATCTCTTGGGAACCAATTCCCTATTACAATTTTTATGGTTACCAACCCAAAGGAGACATCAATCCCTTATGCTCAAATTTATGGACCTCTATCCATAGGAGAAACCAATCCCCTCTTGATTTGGTTCGTGGACCTCTATCCACAGGAGACACCAATATCCTCTACTCTAGTATGCTCCAAATCCTACTCTCAACTCTTCTCCAATCCTTCACACAAGCCTTGCTCAAATATACTCCAAAATCTACTCTCAAATATGCTCAAAAACTTCACACAAGGTTTCCTCATATTTACTCCAAAATCTACTCTCAAATATGTTCAATTCTACTTCAAACTTGCTCATAGATTCTTCTCAAATATACCTTAAAACTGCTTACAGATCCTACTCAAATCTACCTCAAACCTGCTTACATATTCTTCTCAAATCTACCTCAAACTTTCTTATATATTTGGCTCAAATCTGCCTCAAACCTGCTTAATATTTCTCACAAAACCTACTCAATCTTACTCACAAAACCTGCTCAAATCTACCTCAAAATTGCTCACAAAATTTTCTCAAATATTTCTCAAATATTGCATACACACAATGCTAAAAAATAATGCTTATATATTTTTCAAAAGTGCTTTCTTTGGTTAAAGTAATTCAAACATATTCTACCCAAAAAAAAAATTCTTCATGAACATATAGAGAAAACTATGTAATTACAAATACTCTATATGTTCTTACACATTCATTAAGTCTGTCGCTTTCACATGTCACACTTTTATTGCTTTCACAAGATATTTATAGTATAGAACTTGATAATTGACCTTCTTATGCACTTCCCAAAATCAATCAAATTCAATGCACAAATATGCTTCATAAAATTGATCTATAACTCTTGCACTTTTATTCCCAATGTCATTCAAAACCAATGCACAAATTACTTCACAAAACTGCTCTATAACCCTTGCAAATTTATTCCCAATATCAATCAAATTTAATGCACAAACTTGCTCTCAAACCCTTGCTCTTATATTTTCAATTTATTTCAACAATAATGCACAACTTTGTTCTCATACCCTAGCACATATGTTTCAATAATAATGCACAACTTTGTTCTCAAACCCTAGCACATATATTTCCAACAATGCACATAAACTTAATCCTTATATCTCCAACTCTATGACATCAAAATATTTTCTTCAAACAAACATCACCCTTTGGAAAGGAATTAAATCACCATACCTCTAAAACTACTTTGATGAAGATGTGTCCTCAAAACTTGTCTCAAAAATAATTTTTCTTTCTTGTGCCACTTCAAAAATTGGTTAGTAAATCCCTTTTTCTCTTCTTAATTAGATATAAAAATATTCTCATTAAAATCCTTTATCAAAATATGCTCAAAAATAATACCTTATATTTCTCTCACAAGATAAATCTTCATTAATAACACAAACCTTTTTAATTCCCTTTCTATGATATGCCAAAATTACAAGTAACAATAATCATAAATACACCTTATTTCTCCTTTCTAAGATATTCAAAAATACAAATAACAATAATCTTAAATACACCTTATTTCTCCTTTCTAAGATATTCAAAAATTACAAATAACAAAAACCTTTACTACACCTTATTTCTCCTTTACTTTCAAAAATTATAATCTGAAAACAATACACCAACACCTTATTTTTCTTCAACCTTAATCCAAAAATTTTAATCAAAATTTTAGTACCTTTGGTGCTACTACGAATCGAACCTCCAACCTCATGACAAACAACTTTCTCTCAATTGCCTTGACTAGCTATGCTATCGAGATGGCTAAGACCAAATGAGGGGCACCTTTTACTTAAACCATGTTCTACGCACTTTCCAACACAAAAACCACAAAATCAATGATGATGTGAATCGACACAGTGACCTCCCATGAAATAGCACTTTGCACATAGCCCACAACTGGGTGGGCTATCCCAACGAACGAGACATCAAATTTAAGCAATAGTATTTGTTTTGTTCTCCTCTCTTCTCCACAACAAAAATACAATTGGAATCCATGGTGTTCGACCCCTTGACCTTATGCCCAATAAACCTCCATGCATATCCACATTACCAACTATATTATCTAGATAACAAACTTACAGACATGCAAGATAAACTTTGTATGTCCCTACCTCATTTTTTGTTGTCTTATCCTCTTATATTTTTGTCGTTCATATTCATAGAGAAAACAATGTATTCGATTTTATTTGCATGTCATTAGTCATGAATATCAAAGGTAAATAAATCACCATATTTATATGCTTCCAAATGGCTTACGAAATTGTCACGTCGGCTTCAAAAATAAACTCAAATTTCTTCCATACGTTGGTGCCAAAAAATTTGGGTTATAATATTTAAATTAAATATTATAACTTTAACTTTTAAGCCCTTGTAATAATTAAATTATTTGATTTAATATTGCACATTTATGTCCCTGCCTTGGTCCTTGGCTTTTATAAACTTTTGTCCTCATGCCATTTAAACCTTTATTTAAATCCTTTGTCCCAAGCCTTGAACCTTTATAATATATTTAAATATTTTGTCCAAGCATCCTTAAACCTTTGTCTTTTCACCCTTAAACCTTTTGAACCTTTATCCTTTCTTTTTAAATATTTTTTTAAAGCATCCTTAAACCTTTGTCTTTTCCTTTATAATATTTAAATATTAAATTTAAATATTATAAACCTTTATTTAATAGATATTTTCCTTACCTTGTTCCATCCAAAATATATGCTTACCTTGAATAATTTTCCAATATTTTCAACTACACATCCTTGAAGAATATTTCTACCTTGAATAATATTCACCCTTTGACATCAATGACAACTCAATATACTTAATATTTCCAATAACTCATATTTGGTGAATGATCTTGAAGATCAATATCCTTTATATAATCTTAACATTGAAGAGGATAATAAAAGTGACACATATTCAAGTTCCCTAACCCCTCACCATGATTCCCTAGGAATGGTAATATTTAGATCATTTGATCATATATCATCCTTTTTGTGGGAACATAAAAATGTTATGATAAAAATCCTTAGGGATGGTGACAACAATCACAATGTTTATATGGGTGAAATCTAACTCTTGGATTACCTCTATCAAAGAAATTTAATCCTCAAACTTCTAACAAAATATATACAAATATTAATCAATTAGAATCAAGCTATAATGCACCAAATTCTAGTTTTCTCAACTCTAATCCTCCCATCATCACTACTTCCATAGGTGGTGGAACATAAAATTCTCCATCATATTTAATACATCATTCATCTATGGCTCCACTTTAATAGTTATTAGGGGTCAACATAAGTTGCATCGCACCCTAGAAAGTCAATAGAAGTTACATCCTTAATTTATATGTACCCTTTAATGCTCCAATCTCAAATCCCTTTGTCAACACTTCTTCTAATCCCATACGTGCACATTTGATTTTCCTTCAAAATTTTATTTCCATAATATTTGATCCTACATCTACTAATCCATTTATTTTAAACAATTTTGGAATGATCCATACAACATAGCCTTCAACGTCATATGCCCCAATTTATTAGTATTCTTCCTACATAAACTATCAAGGACCTATTGTCTCACTACACATTACTCATGTGCCATCTAAACCTATTTCTTGTTAACTCCAACCCTAACCTCTAAATTGGAATAACTAAAGATGTAATTGACTTCTATTCAAGGGTCATAGTCAAATTACAAGTACTCCTATGAGGGATTGTGTAACCATCCATTATATATCTTTGTAGCTAGCCATCCTTTTCCCCCTAATTTTGAAACACCCAAGTTTAAAATATTTAAAGGGAAAGATGATTCTATCAACAACCTTAGGCTCTTTATAACTTCTTGTAGTGACATTGCATATGATAAAATATTGTTGCTTAATATATTTTACAAAATCCTCAGCAATATTACCTTGGAGTGATACTATCAAATAGCAAAGCATTCCCTAAAAATTTTCAAGTGTCTTATCAAAATGTTTTTCAACAATTTCATGTTTACATCGAATAAAATGTCACAATTAATGATTTGTATAAGCTTAAGTAAATTAAATATGGAAAATTTATATATTTTTTGATAAGGTGACAATCCTTGATGAGAAGACTCCATTATGTCCCCCCACCAAAGGACCTCCTAGACATATTTATAGCCAATGTATCTTCTTTTGAAGATGTAATAGAAATGGACAAAAGGGTAGAAACTACCCTCCTCAAAAGAGGGTAGTTAAAAGCTAAAGCTCATAAAGAAGAGGATAAACCTCTTGTTAGCTTTTGATGGTGTATTCCAATGGAGAATACAATCACAGGATATAAAATATACCATAAATGTAAGATGCTGAAATATACAATTAATGGAAAGTGATAAAAAATGATACAATGTAGAATGGAGGAAATAAACACTCTAAAACCGATGCTAAAGAACTACATTGTATCCATCACTAATCTATATGGTGATCTATCCAGTATACCTACTACTACCTACAGTGATATATAATCACTCACTATGAGGCCCTTTATATAGAAAGATGGATTTCTTGACCAACATTCTACCTAGTTTTACAAGGGGACACCTTGCACATTTACAACATGCACATAGACACTTGTGTATTTATTATATTCCTTGAAGTAACTAGCTAAATACCCCCTAAAGTAATCTACTACTCTAGATATATACCAAGGGTGGTACATTTACATGACCTAAATGATGTAATATACTCTAACACCCCCTTGTATTACATTATTTGGGTATTGAACACTTTAGTCTTAAATATGGATCTTCTTCTCTTGAATAGTCAAAATTTTATTATTTTTCTTTGTTTGCAATAATCTATCCAAATAAGTAGTTTGTATCTTCACACAAGACCAATAATGCTTTGTTTCAAGACTCCTCCAATAACTAAGTTTGAGTATGTCTATCTGGTTCTATCTTTGTTATTTTTCTTTGTTCATGTCTTATTTGCTATGTAATTTCTTAGTATACCTTTTCTTCACCTTCCTCCTCCTATGATTTTGTATTGACACTTGTGGAATTTTTATTTCATGATGAGTTAGTCTATCATCATAGTAATATTGATTTGTATTGCTAGTTTGTTTCATGTGTTGGGCAAGTACAAAAATAATTAATGATAGGTAAATCATCAAACATTCCTCTAATGTAAATATGACTAATTTTTGTAAATTCCACCATGTCGTGAAGAGAACTTCATGAAGATATCCAATTAATTTTGTAAAGCTTCCATATTTTGCCTCCTTAAATAATAATGATAATCTCTCTTTATCACTAGTAGATAGATATCCATATTGTTCAAGAGTATCTATTAGGTTTTGAGAGTAGAATTATATTTCATGGAATATTTCTTAATTATTAAAAGAATTTCTTAGTATTTGATCCATGTTTGATTGATCTAGAGTTTTGAGAATATTCTTATAACTCCCTAGTTTAAGATATGTGAGCCAATTTGATAAACCTTTATAGAGCTTTAGGTTTTGTAGAATTCTTATATCTCCCTAGTTAAGAGATGTGAACTAATTTGATAAAACCTTTCTTAGAATTAGGTTTTGTAGGCTTCCTTATATCTTTCTAATAATTACAATATGATTAGTTCACCTTCAAAGTTGATTTTGTAATATTTTGAGAATAATCAATCTTGTAATTTTACCTTATCTTTCCCAATGAAGTATGCTTTAATGGTTTGATTTCTTTTTATCTCCTTAGAATAAGTATGAGATAACTTTTACTAATTAGTTCCAAATCTATATGTAGGCAATTGATTTGATTCTCTTTCCAATAGAATAATTTTCTAAATTATAGTTATATGTATATAGTTTGAAGTAGTTTTCCTTATATCTCCCTACTTTTTGGAATATTATAAAATAATTGTATTTGCAATTTAATAAAGATTTAATCAAAGTTGACAACCTTATATCTCCTACTTGGTTAATTGTAAATATGAATATTCAATAACTTGAGATAATCTTACTTTATAATTACTAATGCTTGATAATTTTATTTCAATACAATAGTTTATATCACCTTATAACTACGATTTTAATTAAAGAAAGTAAATTTAATATTTACCTTAGTATGGCTTGATGCTCTACATATTTTGATGGTTGGTTGGAATGTATCTCCAGCATTGTATTAATGCTTCTTTGATATTGTTGTCCAATGAAGGGCCTGCATGCTCTTTCTTCAAAATATGTGCTTCCAAAATGTTTTTTTTTTGTTTGGTCTTATCCTTAATGGGTGTTTATCACCATGATAATTTAATTTTGGTTTATGGCAGTCCTCATTGCCTCTTTTAACTTTTATTTTAGCATGCTCTTACTCACTTGAACATTGTAATTTTGCTTCAATTTCACTTCCCTTCTTTACGTTGGATTTGAATGCTTATGTAGCTATGTGGCATGTGTGGCTTGAGTAACATATGATGTTGTTTTTAATTCTTCTTTGAGTAATGCTCATGTTTGGAATTAATGCTTTCTCCAAGTGGCTTATGAGCTCCGATTGTAGGTGAAACTACTGTAACACTCCTTCCTATCAAATATGTTGTGTGACCTTCTAATGTTAAGGTATTTTCTTAGGAGATGAGTTTTTCTTGTCAGTGATGACAAGCGGTAGATTTCATGTTTTTTCCCTCCAATGCTTTCTATTTTTCTATATACTCCCCTTGTCAACGTAAATCCAATTGTTTCTTGTTCTTTAATGCTTATTCAAAGAAAGCATAGATTGGATCTTAATTAAATGGTGGTATTAGTATATTAGATATGGTTCTATGATGGTCCAAGGGCTGGTTTGAATATTGCTTCTTTATGGATATCTTCTCCACAAAAGGGCTTGGGTATTGCTTCTTTTGCTCTATGCTTTTGCTTTCAATATGTTGGTTTGAATGCTCCCTTTGCAATGTACAATAGATGATGGCCAACATAGATGGACAATGACCCTTTTGTGATATCTTGTGCTTCAGGTTGATTATTGAGACTACCTACTTTCATGGTTGTAAGGGTGTTTTTAGATACCATAATGAGAGATCTTTGTTAGCTCTTCTCTCTTGCTTCAGATAGTGCTCCTCTATGACCGCTTGTATGATATTCCTCACTTGTGGAGGATGTGTCCTTAAGACACTCAAATTCTATCCTCTTTCCTATGTAGGACAAGATGTTATGGTGCAAAATAATGTAAATAGATTTGTAATACAATACCTTGATTTTGCACCTTATCTTTTGCAAGCTTCTTTTTTTGGTTTTAATGGTGACTTCTATGTACTATTTCTTGTAGGCAAGGGTTGATTGATGTTGTCGTCTCTTCTAGACAAATCTCTCCTTCACTTGGATAATATAGTAATGAACCCAAGCTAATAATCTTGTAGATAATATGCACTTGAAGGAGTAATTTCTACACTAATATTTTACCTGTAATTAGCTCTTAGAGCACATTGAATCTAAGACTCACCAAGTCTTTATTTTTGGCTTCTATAATTGATTTAGTGGTTATCTTCTTCTTCTCCACTCCTTGGATGAATTTTAATCTTCTTGGTGGATTTTATAGGCCACAATACCTTACAGGGTATTGAGTTCTAAATAGTATCTTTAGACACTTTGATTATTTACATATTTTTATGCCTTTGATCTTAAAAATCAATACACAAAATAACGCTTTGAGAGTAACTAGTTTAATGAACAACTAGTATAATGCAATGAACCGATAATATTTCTAACTTAATGCACTTTAATAATCTCACCCTATTGCTCCTAGTAATAATATTTCAAAGTAGTTTTAAATGCACTAATGATCACTGCAAATTTCTTAATGTAGTCATCTTCTCAATAATTAGAAAATAGGAAGAATATATCTAACTCCTATTAATGTACAAGTAATGAACCTTAATGGAAACTATCTTCTACACTTTATTTGAGGACTTAAAATGCAACCTTATATTTTATAACTTTTGAATTCTAATAAGGTGCTTAATGAAGTTAAGTAGTAATCCAAATTAAGTGTTCAAGTAATGAACCTTTTGCACCTAAGTTGCTTACCTTTGATGTTGAATATCTTGATGAGTTGATTCACCAAATTTCTTTTTTGGAATGGTGGCTACTTGCAACTATGAATTCTTTTAGTCTACTACTCTGAGATTGATTTCAACTTCTCCTTCAAGATCTAGCCTGGAACTATGAAGTCTTTTATCTAGTAATACTATCTTGATTTTTGTCCTTCAGTAGTCAATTTATTCACTAGAATGGTGTCCTTTAGGAACCCTTTTAGTATTTTGCTATGAATCCAACAAATTTTTGTCTTTGATATGTACCTTCTTTAGCTATGAAGAGCAATATCCAAATATTCTTGTATTTGGTAGGTTTCTTCTGTCTGATTTTTGACTTTAAACATGACTTTCTTCTCAATAATATGGGTGTCTTTAGTTCTTCAATATTCTTATTTGGGATTTGGTATTCTTTTCCAAATTCTTCTCCTTTGGGTTTGTTTTTAGATGGAAAACATTGTCATAAATATTCCACTAAATTTTGTAGTGAATTTCTCCAATTAGTTCTCCTAGGAACTTCTTTGATGACTTCTCCAATTTATATAATGAGGCTCTCCAAGCCTTTTCTTTGAAACCTCTCCAAGGTTTTTAGTCTTGCAGCTTTTTTGGTCTTCTTAATGAGACCTTTTCTTCAACCTTCAACTATAGAAGTGTTGGCAATGAGATCTTCTTCACCATTATTTGGAATAGGACTTTTGATAGTCCTTATCTATCTCTTCTAAGGATGGAAGTTCTTCAATGAGACCTTTGATGGATCTCTTTAGCTTCTTCTAGAGGAGGTCTTCAATCAACAAAGGAGATAACCAATCTCCTATCTTTCATGGACTCTTATTTGGAGTCTTCTTCAGGTTTAGGGACTCTTCTCTAGATTCTTATTCTGGTTCAAGGCTTCTATGGCATTTTCTTATGGATTAATGCCTCTATGGCCTTTTCTTTTGGATTAATACTTCTATGGCCTTTTCATCTGCAATAAGCCTTTTGTGGATTTTTCTTTTGCAATAAGGATTCCATGGCATTTTCTTCTACAATGTGCAGGTCTGCAACAAGACTTCCTTCATTTTATTTTTTTTGCAACAAGATATTAGTAATATGATTCTAAATCTTATCAATGATGAATCTTCACTAGTTTATTTGTCAATCTAGTGGAACGAATATTAAGTCATAGTCTTCATGAGTTTTATAACTCTATGGAAAGACTTTAGCCAAATGCAATCTCAAAAAATTTGGAACTAAGATTTTTGTCTCCTCTCTATCTCTCTTGTGATGATGTTTACATGCAGTGATGCACAATGGCAGTTTAGTCTTATAGAGTTTTCAAAGATGCAATAGATTTTAGTCTTATAGCAATAGTGATCCCTTGTGGCTCTTCCTAATCCTATTGATCTACCATGGATCTGATACCACTATTATCTTTTGATGGTGTATGCCAAGAGAGAATACAATCACTATTAGCTTTTTATGGTGTATGCCAAGGGAGAATACAATCACAAGATATAAAATATTCACAAATGTAGATGCTGAAATATGCTATTAATGGAAAGTGATGAAAAATGATACAATGAAAAATGGAGAAAATGAATACTCTGAAATTGATGCTAAAGAACTACATTGTATCCATCACCAATATATATGGTGATCTACCCAATATACCTACTACTACCTACAATGATATATAATCATTCACTATAATGTCCTTTATATAGAAAGATGGATTTCTTGGCCAACACTCTACCTAGTTGTACAAGAGGACACCTTGCACATAGACACTTGTGCATTTATTATATTCCTTGAAGTAACTAGCTAACTACCTCCTAAAGTAATCTACTACTCTAATTATGTACCAAGGGTGGTACATTTATATGACCAAAATGATGTAATATACTCTAACACCTCATTATGACGTAATAATTCTCATGATTTTGTATCTCTTCATGGGAGATGCAACATTTCACATCCCTCTCATTATGACAAAGAATATAATGATTCCATAACCTCCTACTTCACAATTTTAAATATTTAATATGATTCTTCACTTCCATACTTAACATCTATCACCTATAACTCTTTAATTCCACACTTGATACCTATCATGTATGAATCTTCACTTGCATAGTTGACACCTTGCACACACAAATCACACTTGAAACCTTTCATACTTTATTACATAACACATAATACTCTTCATATTTTGACACATACTTTAGATAAATATTAAACACACTCCCTCAAATAAATATTTAAAATAGTACTTAATGGTACTTCATGAAACTCAATGTTAATGTACCAAATAATGTAATAGTTGCCAACACCCCCCATGTTAAATTATTTGGTGTGAAGACATTTAATTTTAAATATTCAATTATTGTTTTTCTTTCTTTATCTCTTTGCTTTGTTCTTCTTCTCCTTGGTCTTGGTCTTTTTATTTTGTTTCTTTGAGTCATTCATCACTCCTATCATATATCTCAACAAGTCATCACAATAGTATGATTCATTATTATTATTTATGTTGCTATATAAATTTT
Organism: Wollemia nobilis; assembly: GCA_028583015.1. Lineage (NCBI taxonomy): Eukaryota > Viridiplantae > Streptophyta > Pinopsida > Araucariales > Araucariaceae > Wollemia > Wollemia nobilis. The sequence continues at coordinate 125,205 of JAQPPZ010013509.1, read as the reverse complement.
TATTAGATTCATTGTCTATCAATTGCTTATCATCATTATTTTTGTTATTTTATGACTTCATGTCATATTTTTCTTCAATGTTCAAGTCCATTTTATCATCAATATTTATCAGAGCATTTTATATTTAACAAGTCATTTTCCTTTTTATGAACTTGAACTTGTAAAGAGAGTAATTCCATATATGATATTTTCACTATATCAATAGGTACTATAATGGTATTTTTGGATTATTTTCTTCAATTAGTTTTGTACTTAGATAATCTTCAAGTGTTACAAATTTTACATCTTTGGATTCTCTAAAAATAGTTTGTAGGATCCTCTTTAATTTTGCATCCTTTTATTTTTTAGCATTCTCTATCATTTTTGTGTGCAATATTTTAATTATTTTCAACATTTATTCATTGTATTCTAAAAATAATTTTTTAATCATTTATTCCATAATGCTATTTCACAAATTAGTTTCTCTCGAATGCTCTCAAATCAACAATTCATCTTCATTTTAATCATTTTTAAATTTATTTATTTTCCAAATATAAATTGCACTTATTATAACTCCCAAATTTCAATTTAATCCAAACTCCTATTGCCTCAATATTCAATTCAAATTTCAAAAATTTTAATTTCCTTATATTCTCTCATTCACTAATGTATTCCTCCTTTACAACAATTTTTCCATCAATCAATAATTCATCAATTTTCAAATTCAATTTTTTAATCCTCTTATGTCTCCAAAATTAAGTTTTCAAATATTCCAATTCTAAAGTTCTTTATTAAATCAATTACTTCCTTCACTTCATTGACTTTAATATTAAGTCATCCTTATATCCAAAAATACTTTAATAATTAAGACACACCTTGTAAATATAGAAAATAATAAAATATTTAAAACATAGCTTATAAATCCCAGTACATTATCAAATGCATGCCCAAAAATTAATCCAAATAATAAAAAAAGGCTCATCTTAATTAGTGCTTACCCTTGCAACTTGTCAAATGAATCTTCCACTTAGTCAAGCAACTCCTAAAATATCTTTGTAATACAATAAGTACATTAGTTATTAAAAAATGCACTAGAAGCATTGTAATTAGTCAATTCCTTTTCTCTACAAAGGTTTATCACCAAAAGTCAACTCAACATATCCTCCAAAATCTTCACCGCTTTGTATGTGCTCTCAATGTGTACATATTATTGTGCTCTCAATATCATGTCTTTCGATATGCTCTCAATGTCTTTCCAAATTTTCTCTTCCTTGGCTTCACATGTTTGTAGTCCAATATTAACTCCTTGTAGTCTAAACACATTCTCTTCATATAATAAATTCTCTCATATTTTCTTTGACCTCCACTTTTGGCTTCATCCAAAAAGGTTTCTTTGATATTCTCTAGTTTCCATAATAGTAGTACATCACTCAATGAAACTAAGGCACTCTCAAATCACACATCCAAACTTAACAATCTCTCCATATATTTCACTCTCAACACCTTTCTATTCTATTACTCTTTATCTATAACTTGTCCAATATTCTTTGTTCACAATGCTCCATTAGTCCACTCATAACTCCTACTCATCTACTCATAATACTTCTTCAGTCCTCTCACAACTTCTTCAATTTATTTGTACAATATTTTCTCCTTTAGTCTGCTCATAACTCCTTCAACTCATCTATATAATATTCTCTTCTTCAATCCACTCACAATACTCCATATCTTTCAACTCATGCTTAGTCTGATTATATTCTTTTTCAATAGTATATCTTTTCATACTCTTATCCAAAAATATCTTCTTTCAATAATATCCAATCCTCTACTTCTTCTTTAGTAATTCTTCCCCAAATATTTCTTCCAATATATTCTTCTCAATCAAAAAAATATTATTTCTTCTTCAATACCTCTTTTAATCTCAAAGCTTTCACCAAGATGGCTCTAATACCACTTATGGAAAATATGCCAAATTATCTCACAAGTAAATTTCTCTAAGATCAAATATCACTCATATAAAATCATATTCACAAGTAACACAAGTATTACACAATAAAATACTCTTTATTACATTCATAAATCATAATATCTCATATTACAAAATCATCTAAATTCATTACATGGAGCTTTGTGTTCAATATATAATATTTCTCATACATTTTCATAGGATATGTAAATTTAACATGTCTCTCATTATGACAAAGACTCATGATTCCATAACATCCTACTTCACATCTTGATCCATATCATATGACTCTTCACTTCGTACTTGACACCTATCACTTATGACTCTTCACTTCCACACTTGACACCCATTACCTATGACACTTTACTTGCACACTTGATACCTTACAAACACAACTCACACTTAACACATTTTACACTTTATTACATAACACATAACACTCTTCACATTTTAACACATACTTCAGACAAATAATAAACACACTTCCTAGATTAAATATTTATAATAGTACTTAATGGTACTTCATGAAACTCAATGTTACTCATTGTAATAGATAATGTAATAATTTCTAACAACCTTCTTCTTCTTATAAAATCAATGATACATTAAGTTACTTGATCTTTAATAATAAATTTAATAATAATAAATCTTATTAGCCCAATATAAATGATGATCATCAAGATAAATGATCATTTTTCTTGGACCTAACCAAGATTCTCCCATCTCCCCAAACTATAGAATTACCTTTTAGGAAGGATCAAAAAATATAAATTAGAAGTTACTCCTTTATTTGTGTTGGTACTTATAACAATGAGTAAATCCATGGTAGTAACCCTTTCCCAATCAAATTATAATACACTTCATGCTACTTATCCAACTTGTACCCCATATTGAAGCAATTAATTTCCAATATCAAGTGTCAAGGAGGAGGACTAGGCCTTCATAAAAAAAGCATCAAAGAGACATTAGAGGTTAAAAATTGAAAATGATGCTCTGGTATAATGATATATCTCTAGTTGTAATGATCCTCTTCCTACTTCATTTTTGTCTGATAATAATGATGATGAAACCCATTTTTTCTTTTGTGAATTTCATGATTATATTATTTCTTAAAATGAGATGAACACATATGAGAGAAATGAGGAGAACCACTCCTCCTAGTTACTATATTTTTTATTGATTTTATATTTTGAAATGATGTCACATTTGAATTTACATTTGATTCAATATTTATTGCTTGTTTCCTTCAACTACCTATATGCATTCTACCTACTTACATTTTTCTTACTTTAATACTTGCTTGTATGCATGTGCTTTCCACTACTCAGACTACTTATTGTGTATCAGTTAGGGATCCATGATGATCCTAGTTAGGGTAGTTTATTTCTATATTGTACTTGCACTAGGAAAATAATGCAAGTGGATCCTTCCAGTCCTCTCTTTGTGAATCAAATCTAGGTTTGTATGACCTTATCTCTATTGATCTGAATAATTAATCTATATCTCAATATTTCTCTCTAGATCCGATCTAATGTGTCTCATAATCACATCTCTAAAGTAATTTGAACTACAACTCTCTTGTTGCATGATGACTATTGGGAAGTTTATAGGTGTTGATGGTAATTTCAATCAAATTAATTTCTTTTGTCTCATTAATGGCTATATGATTAATACTACAAGGTTTTATAGGTTTTTATAGCCCTATCAATATTATCATATGTTGTTTTCCATAATAAATATTTTATAAGGAAAATTGGTAAACACCAAAGTCATCTCCCAAATAAGGAAATTATTTGTTGTTGTACCAATAAATCATAAATATTCTATGATCCTTCTTTGCAATACAAATTATATTAAAATAAAAATCTCAATGTTTAATGGACACATTAAATCAATCAAAATTTCTCTAAGGCTAAAGGTAAATATCAATTAATAAAAAGCACTCTAAGGCTAGTAGGATCGTCAATAACAAGTCCTTAAATAGATTATCAATAGTCCTTAAATGAATAAATCACATCAAAATCCATCGAGAAAGAAGGATAAGTCATTAGCCCTTAAATTGATAAATCCCATCAAATACCTTCAATAGATTGCTCAAAACCAAATGTTAATAGGTCAAATGTATCTTTAAGTAGACCAATGAACTGTTGTATATCTTTAAATAGACTAATCCAATCACATGAGTCCTAAAATGGACCAATCAAAGGTGGTTTAAATGGGTCATTCAAATGTATCCTTAAATTGACCAATCTAGTGTGCCTTTAAATAGACCAATCTAATCACATGAGAACATCAATAGACCAATCAAATGAAATTTTAAATATGCCAAACAAATGTGTCTTTAAATAAAAATGTAGACACCAAAATCTAACCACTTGTCATCCATTCGTGTCCTCAAATCATAGCCATTCATTATATATATATATATATAGATATACGTAAATATTAATATTTAATATTTATATTTATATATAATAAATATATATCTATTTATGTGAATAAATCCTAGTCATCCACCACAACTTAATCTTAGCCACCCATCCATCTTAATCCATGTCACATGCTCAAGTTTAATCTCAATCCTTCCTCGTGTTTTAATCTCGACCCCCCATTGGTGTCATGAAAACCCTGACATGATCAAGGGTAGATTATAAAAAATAATTCATTTTGATGAATGAAGCCTTAAAAGTTAAATATTTTCCTTCATCATTACCATCGTCCTCCCTCACTACCACCATCGTACCTTCTATTTTTACCACTAAAAAATCCTTGTGAACCATATTTGGTTTTGCATCACGCTCATCCACCCCCAAACACCTCCCAAAGTTCACATAACACTACTGAGCATTTTTGGAATGCTTTTGGGTATTTGCAGTCATCCTCGAATACCTCTAGGTGTTTCCCATAGCCTATTTGTAGTTTGTAAGCCCTTAGATGCTTTTGATCATTTGTGCAACTTTAAAACACAAAAATAGGAGCACGGATCAGCTTTGCACACACTTTCTTGACAAGGTAAGATATTTTGTTGCATTACTTTATGTTTTTACATTTATTTTATAGTTTAACATTGAAGTATTAGGGTTTGTAGGGTTTTATTATTTATACAGTCTCACATAGTGGAGCCCTTGCAGGTGCTATTAAATTTTTTATTTTAATTTCTATTTTTAGGTGTAGGAACCACATTTTTGGAAGCTATTGTATCTAGGGTTGTCAAGTAGGAATATACAAGCCCACCCACACACTTGTTTGGAGCAAAATATGATGCAGAAGACACCATATATTCACTTGTGAATAAGGGTTTCTAAACCCTATATTTTTAATCATTGTATCAATACAACATTATATTGTAACATTAGAGATCAAGGCTCCCCCCATAATAATATCAATATTATTGTCTTCATTTGTGCAATAATTTTTTGTGTTGATTTTGTTATCTATTGCTTTGATGTTGTCATTTTTTTCTTTACAAAATTATGTTCATGGTGGGACCCCCAAAGGGTTCCTCATTTTGATTTATCTTATCACTGATTTATGTTTCTATTTCTATTCTACAGGTTTCCATAAGTTTGATTACATGAAAATCACATTAACTAGGGTTTTTGGGAGCAGTAGAGTTCAATTAGTGGTCACACGGATGCCCTACATCATTTGAGGGATGCCTTGAAGAGTTAGGATATGCCTCACAACATTCAGGATATACCTCATGATGTTTAGGAGACTTTGGTTGATTTTTATAATAGTGGGGAAGAAATAATTAGGCTTCCTAGTAAGCCTGGTTCAAACCCTAAATCTATTTTATTTTTATTTTTCTACTTTTTAACAATGAAATTAATAGAAAAATATTTATATTTTGTTTTAAAAAGTAGTTACATTTTTCATTTTAGGCATTTGCATATTTCATATAGTCTACATATAAGGTAGAGTTGCATTTATGTATTCATTGTAGTTGCATCATCACATTTGATTCAGATTTTTTCTATTTTATGGTGTTTCATTTACCATTTTGTATTTTGTTTGCAATTGAAATCATACAAGCATAAATAGTTGCATATTAGGGCTAAAGGCTTCTATTTTTACTTTTCTAATCTAGATCAAGGTCATAATACCTAAGTACACTCCCATTGTTAGAATCACTTGATGATTTAGAGTTAAATAATTGGGAAAACTCTCCACTATTGGAATCATTTGATGATTTAGGGTGGATATTAAGTGGTGTACCATAAGTTATTTTGAGGAACTTGGTGTTAATGTCCTTGTATTCTAGCTTAGATGAGTGAAATAGGGTTTTTTAGCACTTAGTGAATACCATAAAAAATATAAATATTAAAAATGAATCACACACTTTGCACATCACACATTTAACAACAGTAAGTTGGATTTCATCGACATCCATTGTTCGAGGTTGGTGATGTTGGGCTTCATATCTATTTATCATCTCACCACATAGAAACCATAGTAACCCGTGATCAATATTTTTGGATTTCATCACTAGACAGATTCTCATTTGCCATCCATCCTAAAATTCCACCTTGCATATTAGCTTAGGTTTGCATATTACAACACAAAAAACCACACACATAAAAATAAAAATTATTGCAAAACATAGGATTGAGTTGCTTGCTTGATTCTATATGATTTCCATTGTATCTTTTCTACACATTCACCATCTCCAAATAACTCACTAGCTTATATTTTAAACTCAAATCCAAGCAAATATTTTGAGTCAAGCCTCTATTAGCCAAACCACTTCATCCATGGAGTGTTCCACATATTTACCTACCACTTCTATGGTTAATCCTATAAGTGTGATACAAATAATCTATTTTGGTTTGTCTATGAGACCCTCACACATTGTATATACCTTAAATACTTATGTTTTGCATAGAGCCATCAATACCCCCATTCCAAAAACTAAGCCATCATCCCCTACCAATCCTAACATCACCTACATATTTATGAGTAAAGTTGGAGCTTATCTAAGATCCACTAACCATGTTCTAGAGAAAATTAATAGCCCACCTAGGTATATTCCTTCTTCTCAGTAGGAACTTGCCCACTCACATGCTTCCATTTTCACCCAGGTATATACCAACCCTCTTTTTGAGGTGTCATTTGCACCTTCCCCTCACTTGTCTCTTCCACAATAGTCATGTGGCCAAAACATTATGATTCCATATCAATGCTACTTCACAAATTTCAGTGTCCACTACATCCAATGTCCCCCATTCAGTTTCAATTTCTATTGCAACCTATCCTCCACCCACCTCATCCATTTCCACCACACATATACCATCTACCTCAAAAATTGCCATACAAAAAGCATGGAAACACCTCAACAAATTGCTCATGGGTTAGCAAGATGCTCATTCTTATCCTCAATAGTAAATACAAGTGGTAAATATTAAGCCCCAGTCTATTCCAACCTAGCCTACCTTATTTACCTCAAATCCATCATGGGTATCATAATCTTCTACGGTTTCCATCCCCAAACCTCCATTAGTCCACACCCATTCCATTCCCACAATTCAACACATTCACAGTACCCAAACCTCATCTCCATCCCATCATCAAGCCATCAATATCTCATCACACCCCAGAATTTCACCACTTCATCTCCACATAGTTACCAAGTAATTTAGGGCTTTCACATACCTAGGGAAGACCCTAAAATTTAATTAATGCAACAAAATATTGATATCTTGGTACAACACACTCCTGGTATGATGAATCGAAAGCTAAAATTAAGGCAACTAATAAATCAACCCATTCACTTTTTGGTATCATTGCTGCCATATCTAATAGATTTCACAGTGCTAAAATTTGATAAATTTAAGGGGACTAAGGACCCTAGAGAGCATGCAAGCACATTTATTCACTCATGCTTCAAAATATAAAATAAAGATGCTTTAATGCTCATAAGTTTTCCTCAGATATTGGGGGAGATATCATAGAGTGGTATAACCATCCACCTTATCACACTATTTATACATTTGAACAATTGGTGAACCAATTCCTAGAAATATTCTCCTTCAATGTTTGTAATAAAATCACACTTTTTGACTTGTATAACCTTAAGCAATTCAATTATTTGGAGGGCAACTATCACAAAACTATCATTCTCATTACCAATGGAAGATTTAATTTGATTTTTCATCAAAATTTGCTTAAAACCCATCTCTTGGTTATTGCAATTGTAATAAGATATCTCATTCAAAGAATCTCTTGCCTAGGCTAGCATAATTGAATAAATAAAAATACAAGAAGGTGTGCTAAAACCTACGAAGAAAGAATAGTAGAACAAGGACCAAAGAAAATGAAGTTATTTTGGCCAATATAATCTAAATCAAGTGAATCAAGTGGTCATTATTCAACCGATAATGGCTCAACAACAACAACCACAATAAATTTTATATCAAGTGGTTCCCCCACCCCAAAAAAATCATAACATAGTGCCAACTATGTATAATCATCAATGTCAACAATCTATTCAACAAAATCACCATTACAAACCCTTTCCTGAATTGTATGCTTCCATATTTCATAGGTTGTATGACACAAATCAACTTGCCTTACCTGAGATTAAACTAGATGATCCTACTAAGCATAGCAAAAGCTATAAGAAACATTTGTTTTACCCTTATAATCGATATAATGGGCATGATATTAACACCTATTATCAATTCAAAGATATAGTGCAAGACTTAATTGACCTAGGGGCCATCAAGTGTGATAGTCCCTTGGCTTAGCAAAATTAAATCATTGGCATTTATCAAACACCACTTTCTCATCATGAGGAAGTGAAACCAATAACAAGAGGGTCAAATATCAAGACTCCTAATCAGGTCAACCATGTGCAACAATACCAAGGTTTTGTGGATGCTAATCATGTAGTCACTCAAGGTTAACAATGCACAAATCAACAAAATGCACAACAAAAAACTTATCCAATCTCAAAATAGCACCTCAAAAAGTGTGTTTCCTCAACCTACCAATTCATCATCACCCATTCATTTCTCCATCAATTCTCTCCAATCAATTCATATTTCAAGCCATTCATCTCTACCCATTCATATTTCCAATCATCCACAAAGGCCAATCATATCTCTGAGTAGCTAGATAACCACTAGCCTTAAAATAGCTTTAGCCAAACAATCTATTTATGATCTAATACAAAAATCTCCCCTACACCACATGGCATTAATGGATATTCTAAAATCCATTGAACTCCATTATCAGGATACTAATGCCTTTAGCAATTTTATGGCTAATATTTGAACATGTGTGGAGTCTTCTATTATATTTTATTATTTTAAAATCAAACCAATATCATCAAAATTAATAGACCTCCCATTACACATTATGGATAAAATTGATAGGAATCAATTGAAATTAGTTTTGATTGATATCAGCTCCTCCATCAATATCATTACCACCTATGCTCTTCAACGTATTGATCTTCCACCATCTCATATAACCAAATCTACCTTTACCTTTAAAGCATTCAATGATGCTCTCTGTTCCATAGTTGGCACTATTATTTTACTCATTGAAGCGGGGGTAAAAATATTGCATACAATTGTTCCAAATATTGGAAGGATCCATGGCGTACAATGTACTCCTCGGATACCCCTAGATTAGGGAAATGAGATATGTTCCCTCTATACTTCATCAATGTATAGAATATGTATATGAGGGAAAAATTCATTGCATACCAAAAAATATCAAATTATTTATGTATTGCAATTTCATCTCAAATCCCTATGAATCCACTCTTTCATCCACTCATATTTTCTTGACCCCATCAACCACATCATCCACCACACCATCCATATTCATCCAAAGCTCATATTCCTAAGGACCTCCCTATCACTATACTACATCAAGATTCCACCTTCATGCCCCCATCATCATCATAATTGACTATATGTACATGTGGTCGATCCCAATCCACATTATCCATATCATCAACATCAACATACCCCTTCATTATTCCTTCCACATCATTATCCATTCATTAAACACCTCAGCCAAATCCACCTTCATCCACATCAAGTGATGTCTCAAAAGTCAAATTAATGGATTTTGAGATGTCATTCCAATCCAAACATCTCCCATATTAGAGCCATAAGCCAATAATTGTTGTAATCACAGTGACCGAGAGGGGTGAATGGTGTGACTTTAAATTTCAATATGCGTTCTAAAACCCGTTTAAACTTATAAAAGTATATCAACTACGGTAATAAAGCATCACACATAACACAACAATTTAACGAGGTTCACCAATGTGGCTACTTCTCAAAATGTTGCTTGGACTACCATCCAAATCCGCCAATGCAAAGCCGCAACTTTACAATATCTTTTACCGCACCAATGGAAGGAGCACAAACCCCTTAGCTTTTCCTACAAACGAATGGAGCACCACTCCCAATTCACTGCACCTCTGGAAAGAGGCACCAACCCCTTATGCCAAGCAACTTGGAAGTCAAAAATTGAATAAAATTCTCATGTTATTTCTTACAATCTTTGTTTCTCGTCATCGCTACTTGAACACGCTTCACCTTTCGACACTTATGTGAACTTCTTCGCACTCTCAGTAGCAATCGAATGATCGTTCACTTCTCCTATCTGCACGCTATCACTTCGCACTCATAACTCCACCTCTGCACATCACACTCTTAATTCACACCATCATGTCTCTACTCGCTCAATTCTAACTCCGACTTCGCACTCGCTCGATAAGACTTTACTTGCACATGCTCTACTCGCATTCACCTTTTTTTCACCTTCATCATTCAAACTCAAGAACCCTCCTTTTATAGAAGAAATTAAGAACAAACCCTAAAGCGTCGGTGAGAAACCCTAGAATTTGTCCATTGCCAAACCCTAAAATCCATCGTAACCCTAAGATGTCGGCTACAAACCCTAGAATTGTCGTGAACCTAAATCCGTGGCCGTTTCTTTGTCGGCCTCAACGCCTTGCTACCTTTGTCACCTTCGTGCTTTTGGTGAATAATACATGTCACTTGGACACCTTTTGTTCTGCCTTCTTGTCCTTCGCACAATTGCAACCTTTTGGCCTTTGTGCTTGCCTTCTTTGATTGTGCCTTCACTTTTGTTGTTTTCATCCTTCTTGTCCGATCTCGTTTGCTCCATCGGCTTTCTTGCCCGTCTGAATGTGACCTTTCCTTTGCTTTCATCCTTAGCTTTCTCGTCCGCTTTCTTCGAGGTTTCTCCCCTATCGATTGTTTTTCGATCATCCTCCTTTGTCCATCTTCCTTCCCTTCTTCCCTTTTGTAATTTTTCTCCTCCTTTCTCCTCTTCTCATTTTTTTCTTTTCTTTTTTTTTTTTTTTTGGTTTTTGTTTTTCTCATTTTTTGGAAATAGCTTTTTTTTTTGCTTTTTCTATTGTCTTTTCTTTTTTGCTTTTTTGTTCTTTTTTGACTTCCTTTTTTTTTTTTGGCTCTGTTTTCCACTAATCTTGGATTATCCTTGTTGACACATGAAACTTTTGCACCTTGTCTTCCCTTTGGTTGTTGGATTGTATTTGTATTTTCCCCTTTGTCTATACGGGTTTTAGTCTCTCTTTGGGCCTTTGTTGTGGAATTTGTCATGAGCGTAGTATACTCATGCTCCCCGAGTGTTGTAGTAGTTTCTTAGGAGTGTGTACTCTATTTGCTTGGTACTTCTTCTTGGGCGGTTTTGTAATTTTTCTTGTTTGTTGTTGGGATTCATTTAACTTCTCTTTAACTTTTTTCGTGTCTTTTGCTGTGTTTTGTCCATGGTGTTATGTTCTTAGAGTGTTGTTGATTGGTGTTTCAACTTGTTTGGTTTTGTTAATACTGTTTTCGTTTGTTTTCCACGACTTGTGTGCACTGTTGTTTATTTTTTCTGTGATAGGACTTTGCTTTTTTGCTTGCTCTTCCCCAATAGAATGACCTCTTGGTCTCTTTTTTCTTGTCTACATCTATTGTTAGGTGAGTTTTGTTTTGGATACATCTCTGGTGCCCTTGAGTCGTCTTTTACTTTACTGAGTTCTTTGGGTGCTTCTGTACCTGCTGGTGAATTGGGTCTGTGGTTTTAGTGACTTTCTGTTGTCTGGTTTGGTCTCGGTGGGTTTGTCTTTTTACTCTTTGTGTTGTCATGGGAGTTTGTTTCCTCTGTGTTTTTAGTTTCTTTCACTTTTGTTTGGGATGTTGTTTATCTTTTGTTTTTGTGCCCGGTGCTTCACCATCTGTTTTTTTTTGCTCTTATTTGCTAGTCTTTACGTTTCTTTTTTTGTTGTTCATCTCTCACTGACATGGTGCCACTTTTTTTTTAATTTTGTCACTAACCTTTCTTGTCTTTTGAGGGTAGTTATCTGCTAGATACCTGGTGGTGCTTGCTTTTCCTTGCTTTATTTTTTGGGTTAGGTTCATTTTGATCATCGGTTGTTCATTGACTCTTCTTGAGTTTCCTTTGGGTTTTACTCTGTACTCTAGTTTTTGTTAGGGTTCTTTGTTCTTTGCCTTGGGTCTTTTCTGCTTGTGTGTTCTTTACCAGTTGCTTTGTTCTTGACTTCGTTTCATTTATTTGTTTGTATCATTTGGTGTGTTATTCTTGTTTGTGGTCTAGGTTATTCGTTATTTTTTTCATTGATCTATTTTTTTGTTTCATTCTCTTTGTTGTTTCTTGTTTTTGGCTCATGCTGAGGGAGTATTTTTTACTTTCTTCTTGTCTTGCCTTGGGATTCTTTTTGGTCTTTGGTGTTTTTTTTTTTTGTTTCTTGTTTTCTTGACTGTTCTGTTTTGTCGGTAGTTTTTTTCTTTTTTCTCATTCTTGTTTTTTTTGGGTAGTTTTCTCGTGCTGTTTCTTTGTTTTTGTTTTTTTGGCTCTTGTTGTGCTTTGTGTTTGCTTTTTGTGTACCAATGACTTTGTTTTTCCTTCCGGTTGTCTTTGTTTTTTGGTGCTTACCTTTTTGAGTGTTTTTTGTTGCTTTCTACCACAACTCATGGTGTTTTGTTATGAGTTTTAACTTCTTTTTTGTGTATTTGTTTCTTTCAGTTTTTTTTTTTTTCTGTGGTGGTGCTTCTATTGTTCTATTCTTTCTTTCTTTGCTTTGTGGGTTCTTTTTTGTCTCGATACTGTTTTGTTTTTTTTTTGAATGATTTCCTCTCTATTGTCGTGTTTGTTTTTTTTTTTTTCTTGTTTGGTTTTTCGCTTCTTTTTATTTTTAAGTTCCTGTCTTCTAGATAATCATCGATACACATGGTTTTGTTCGTTTTGCTTTGGTTCTCTGGGTCCACTGTGGTGTGTTCGGGCTTTGTGGTATTTTTGTTTTGTGAGCTTGGTTTGCTTTCCATTTTGACTGGACCTTGGGTTTCTTTGGTTGGTTCTTTTTTGTTTGGCTGTTTTCATTCTTTGTGTCGCTCTTGTGCGGTTTTCTTTTGTCCTAAAGTCTTAAGTTTTGTGGTGTTGGTTCATGTCTTGTGTGCTAATTTCCTCTTTTTTTTTGACTTACTGTTTTGGATTTTTGCCTTTATCGTTTGACTTGGTTTGTTTCACATCCACAATATTTTTACTTGTTTTCCTTCTTTTTGGGGCTTTTTTTTTTTGGCTCATCATTTTTCCTTGGCCTCTTTTTTGTAGTTTTTTTTTTGTTTTCTGTTTGCTTGGCACTTGTCGGTTGTACTTTTTGGTGTATTTAGACTCTTTTCTTCTGGTTGTTTTTCTTTTTTCTTTTTACTAGGTTTGGGTTTAGTTGGTTTCTTTTTTGAATTTTGGGTTCTTTTGTTTTGCCTTATGGTTGTTTTCTTTTTGTTGTTTGGGTTCTTGGTTTTGATTGCCGTTGTGATTAGTTTCTTTACTCTTAGGGGGTTTTTGTGCTTCTTGGACCTATTTTTTGGTCTTTTTGCCATCTTTTTGAAACTGTTGTTGCTGAGTGGTTTTGCGTTGTTGGGAGCTTGTTTTTTTCTTTTGATGTGTGACTTGGTAGCTTTGTGGTCTATTTTGTTTTTCTTTTGTTTTTTTATACTATTCTTGTTTTTTTTCATTAATTGTTGTTTGGTCTTTGTGTTCTCTTGTTGTCCTATGGGTTTTGATTCTTAGGTTTTGTCACTTTCGCTTTTTCAGTTTTTGTTTTTTGTCCTCTTGTTTTTTGGTTTCTTTTCTTTGGTCTTCTGGTTTTTGTTAACTTTTTTGTTCTTTTGTTGTTTTTTGGTATTGTCTTGTTTAGCTTTTGATAGTTTTTTTTTTTTTGTTCCTTCTGCGTACCTTCTATTTGATCCTTTTTCATAGTCTTGGTTTTTTTCTTTTTTTTTTTTTTTTCTCTTTGCCTGGGTTCGTTTTTGGCTTTGTTTCTGTTTGAGTCTTTTTTTGTTTTTTGGTTGTTTTTCTTTTTTCTTGTGGGAGTTTTTCTTTGTTTTGTTTGGAGTTTGGTGGTTTCATGCTCCTTGTTTGGTGCTTTCTTTGTATTTTTTTTTTTCTTTTTGCTTTGTTCTTTTGGTCTCTTTTGTTTGTTTGTGTTTTGCTTTTGGGCTTGGTTTTCTTGGGTGTTCTTTTCTTCATCTTCGTTTCCATTTGTTTGTTTGTTTTTTGCTTTGTTGGGGTGGTTTCTTTTCTGTGATTCTTTTGGTCTTTGTTGTGTTCATTGACTTTTGTGGTTGTTTCATTTGTTCTTTATTGTTGGTGGTGTGTTGGTGCTTTGTCTATCTTTGTGTCTAGTTTGTTCTACTCTTTTTTGTTTGTTTGCTCTTCTTCCATGATGGTTTTGTTTTGTTTCTGTTCTTTGTTGTGGGGAGTTTGTTTGTAACGTGTCCGGGTAGTTCTTTTCTGGGTGTTGTTCTCAAAATGGTTTTTGTTTGGGGAGTTCATTGTTCGTCTTGTCCTGTGTTGGTTTGGTTGTTTGTTGTTATAATGAGGGGGGTGTGGTGTGTTTTTGTAGTTATGCGGTTCTTTGATTCGGAAGCACATATTGGGTTTGTGGATTCATGTTGTGGATACTCAATGTGGTTGATTTATTTTTCTGGAGGGACCTTGTTTTGTGGGCAACTCCCATTAACACCTTGGGGGACACCTTTGCGTGACTTGGGTCTTAGTTCTCGGTTTTTTTTTTTGTTTTTTTTTACTTTCTTTGTTTTTTTGGATGATGTTCTTTTTTTATACTTTTACTCTGTGTCTTATTTTTTTTTCCTTTCTCGACTTTACTTTCCTTCGTTCACTTATTACTTATTTAACTGGCTCTTTTTAGAAGAATTAGAACTAAACTAAATTTTTGTAATCTAGATTTTGTATAATTTTTGTCTAATTTTTCTTTGTGACCTAAAATGCCTTCACTTTGTACCTTCTGCTTTTGGGTTACATGTCGATATGTGCACCTTTTTCTTTTGTTTGTTGTGCGGCCATTTGGTTTGATGTTGAGTTTTGTCTATCGTGACCTTCAAACTTTTTGCATCTCTTCTTGTCCGTTGTGTGCTTTTTCATGGCTTTTTTGCATCCTTTTTTTTGCCTTTCGATTTGTCTCCTTCTTTGTCACGAACATTCTTTCCTTTCTTTTTATGCTTTTTTTTGTACGTCATCCTCATCTTTGTCGCGAAATCGTGACAACTTTGTGCCTTGTGCTTCCAACTTTGCTTCTACCCATGAGATTTTGACTTGTAGCAAAATCGCTACACTTTTGAGTTCTGCACTTTTAACTTGTAGGGAAATCACTACACCTTCGTGTTGTGCACTTTTGACTTGTAGCAAAATTGCTACACCTTCGTGTTATGCTTTTTCAACTCGTAGCGAAATCGCTACACCTTTGTGTTGTGCTTTTTCAACTCGTAGCAAAATCACTACACCTTTGTGTTGTGCACTTTTGACTTGTAGCGAAATCACTACACCTTCGTGTTATGCTTTTTCAACTCGTAGCGAAATCGCTACACCTTTGTGTTGTGCTTTTTCAACTTGTAGCGAAATTGCTACACCTTTGTTTTGTGAGGTGTTTGTCTTGTCGTGCGAAATCGCTACAGCTTTTCACTTCACACTTTCTCCCTGCTTCGACCAGCAAAAAATCAACATGTAGCAAAATCGCTACAGTTTCTCGACTTAGCTTCTTGGCCTCCAGCATGTCGTGAAATCGTGACAGTTTGCCTTGCGCCTTCTCTCTCGTCATTTTTGTCATGAAATCGTGACATTTTTCGCTGTGCCTTCTCTCTCCTCATTTTTGTCATGAAATCGTGAAATTTCTAGCTGTGCCTTCTCTCTCTTCATTTTTGTTGCGAAATCGTGACATTTTCGGCTACGCTTTCTCTCTCCTCCGACCTGTCGCGAAATCATGACAAACAACATGTCGTGATATCGCGATAGTTTTCTAACTTGTCTTTTTCTTCGAAATTTTGAAACTGGGTCACTTCTGTTTTCCTGGAATTGCACTTTATAGAATCTGACTATCCTTTGAATTTTTGTCCTCTGCATCTGAATGTCTCCTGAACTATCTATCCACTGCATCATTGGATCTAACTGCCTGTGTTGACAACAATGACAAACTTCTTGCAACACCTTGCTCAACAATCATGAGCTTCCTGCATCCACCTCCATATCATCCCAAGTTACGATCCACCTCACTAGTCTTGGAATTGGTGAATATGTGGTCCAATATATTACTAATACACTGCTTAGCGTCCAAACTTTGAGAGATTACAATAACCCACATCACCCACCCTTATCCATAGGAGTAGTGTAGAACATGGGTTGAATGCCTAAAAACATCAATTTTATGTATGGGGGGATCTATTCATCATCCAATTCATCTTCCCTAGATGAACCCAAACAACCAACCCTTGCTAATAAACAACACATATCGGGTTTTCCATCCCGATACTTCCATTAGGTCAATTGGTAATGATATGGCCTAGGATGATATGAACAAGGAATGCATGAGATCATTGATACTCCATATCAAGAAGCACATGACCATTTTAATTTAGGCTATCACTCTCATTCTTACACTTCTTCTTTTGAATAAGCTTTTCAAAATCTCCATTTGAATTTGAAGAAGAAACCCATCACACCGATGACTTTGAGGAGGAAATCTAATAAATAATATGATGTTATATCGATAGCATCTAATGAATCTGATGAGGCTTCAACACCTATCACTCCATTCGCTGAACAAGATGAGTATTACCTCATAATGTTCCCCATCCATCAGCTCATATTTCATTTTCTCCTCCCTACGGAGTGATCTGAACCAACCGATGAACCACAAAAACCTCATTGACCCACCTCATTGAATAATTTTATAATATATGTACATAAAAAAAACATACAAAACTTCAAAAATAAAAAACACACAAAATTTCAAAAAAAAAAAAATTAAAAATACATAAAATTAAAAAAAAAATATTGCATGTGCATGGCTTTTTTCCTGTTGCATATATTTGTATTACTCGCTATTGTTAAGGTTCCCAAATTTCTTGCATAGGTTCTAATAGACATGATCTATCCCTCCTTCACATTTCCAACCACTAATTTTTCCTTTAAGTTAACATGAATCCTATTGACTTATTCACCCCACTTCATAATCCATATGATTTGGCAAAACCACTTCCAATTGACATTAGCCTTATTGATATGGACCGGATTTTCTTGCCTCCATCCTTTTCCAAATTCATCCTTTTCAAGGAATTGTTAAGGGATTCAACAAACTAAATTCATTTGTTGCCTCCACCTTAACCTTTATATCCTGAGGTTTTCTAGGTAGATATGGAAAAGACTGTGTCATAAGAGTTTGATAAAATCATAGATGACATTCATATGATCCCAATGCCCCATTAATATTGAAGAAGGTTCTTATATGTCTATTGAATATAACATCGATGTGAACCTTAGTTCATATGTATACAATCCTCAAATCATCAAACTTGCAAAAATTTTATCCGCACCAATATATTGTTGCACCTTCATGATAAATTCATAGCTAATTGTCTAGGTCCATACATTGTCACTCAAAAAGTGGTTCAAGGAACTTATAGGCTTACCAGTTTAGAGGAATTTGAAGAGCCTTAACCACTTAACATCATCCACTTGAGAGAATTTTATGCTTAATATATATATATATATATATAGAGAGAGAGAGAGAGAGATACATGGCTAATACACAAAAACAACATTGCATTTCACACATTGCATTGCACACATTACATTTTTATTCACCATATTAGGGGTTATTTATTAAGTTTAGACAATAATTGATCCAATAAAGTCATGTTGCCTTAATAAGGGGAACCTTCAAATCATTATCCATTTCATTGCACCATTCCATAAAGTCAAATTATCATTTGTAAACCACATTTCCATAATCCTTAGGTTTTTTTGGTCACTCAGCCACTCCTAGTATTTCTAGAAACCTCCAATACATGTCAAGTTTTCTTTAGGACCAAGATACATTTTCACTAAGAAAATCTTGAGTTTTGGGAATTGACTCTAACACTCTTGAACCAAACACAATCACACATCTTAAAAACATCTTGTATCAAAGAGAGATAACACCATGTTTGGGTTGAATCTTGAAGTGAAAAAGGGTATTCCTTTCTTGTCCCATTATGCACATAATTCAAAAATCAAAAGTATCAATTTTCACCACTATCACAATTACTTCCAAACAAAAAAAATAGTAAGGATATGGTAAAATTCTCATCACACTTCAATTGAAAATCTTATTCCCCAAAGCTCTAAATATTTTACACATCAAACACCATAGATCCTAAAGTTGTAAGGGTAGAAGTACATTTTCAATCAAATGGCTAGGTATTCTGAATCCCCAAATCTTAGAGATTATATTCTTGGACTATGGAGCTAATCTCCATCGGGACTATAGACACTTGACTAGGAGTGGAGTACGCTCATGCATGGTGACACATCTCTCTTGAAGATACCTCTGATCACACTTAAGGATAAGATAGCTTCTTAGTTTCCTCCATGATATGTTTCATCTCAATTTACTCAAGATGGGTTAATGAACTCACTTACACATTTTTTCTTGATTGCCTTGAGAAATTAACATACTCCTAATTTGGTAAATAAATTCATTGCACACACATTTGATCTTAGAGAAATTAGACATTATTTAGTGAGTTTATTTGATATCACTAGTATGTTTGAGTATCTGCAAAAAAATCAGTCTTTCGTATCAACATCCATATCATTACATGAGTCATCCATTTCACATGCCACAATGTTGGTACCCCTGATTAAACAACAATGCTATAAATTTTCAAGTAAAATCTAAACTATGAAAGATCATTAGAGCATTAATTCATTTGCATTCATACACATTATAATTGCATTATCATTCATCACACATATACACATGCATTCAAATAAAATCATCCACACAAAACCACAACACAAAATTAAAAGCCATGTATATATATAAATATCACATATACAATAAATGCTCGAAGGCTATATACAATGGAGAGCCAATGCTCATATACAAAAAGTGCATCTTAGCAGTATATACCACCCATAGGTAGACCCTTGTGATATTTATGGAGCCCTAGATGTAGAGTCACTATACCTAGACTCATTATGCCTAATAGTCCTAGATATGGAGGAAGAGGGTCGATCTAGTAACCTAGTGTGGTGTTGCATCAATAGATCCTTAAAATACTAGACGTATCCCTCTCAGTATCAAAGGTGTAGTATATCCTACCTCTCACAATTGTCCCTTTGTTCTAGATATACCTAGAGCCTCATGATCCTATCCTTGTCTCCATCTATAGCCATTTGTACCTCTAGCTCCACCTACATCCAAGCTACCTCTACATCTCGCTCCACTACAATCTGTTAGATTTTATCTCACTCAACCTTAAGCCTCACCCACTCCTCCTCACTCTGACTTGGAGGTCTTTGGAACATCTTCCATACCATCCATACCACCACCATCACCTCAAATCTCTAAAGGCTACTTTATTGCATCTCTTGTCCCTCTCGCTCGACTACTAGATTGACGTCTTTGACATATAGGAGCCTCATTTGTTCCTTTCACCCTTGCCTCCTCACATAGTACAATGCCAAGTACATTTGAGCCAATATATTAGGCACCCATGCATATACCAAAGGCTCATATATCATAGCATACACCAACCTAATCATGTTCCATGGGAACCAACAACCAGTATTGTTAGGTGTCACTATATTGGCCAACAGGAACATGACCAAAGTGGGTAATACCTCCAACTCCTTCTTGGTATACATGGCCAATTACATGATCCCTCCACCATTCACAATCATATTTTACCATCGATATCTAGATATATGGCTCATATCATGCTTCTTATCGTGTCCAACCTTGACACGTAACCCCTCCACTCACACTCAAAGAATACGGTATACATCACCAATCAAGAGCTAAAAGGTACCCCTATTTGGATCCCATATCTCTACTAAGTCATATATATACCCCTCATCATCCCTCACCACATCAATCTGAGTAGCTTCATATAGCCCCATGACCTCCAACCACTTCCAATGCTCATCCTGTAATGCCTGTCTCACCCTTGGTATGAGGGGTGAGAACCGATGTCGATCCTGCAAGTTCCTAAATTGTAGCACAACACATACACAATGCAAACACATTAATTTCATATTCATTACATAAAAATAAAATAGCACAAGTCCAAAAAAAAGTGCGAAGGACACTTACCTCAACCACCTACATCTCTACTCCTACTATCGCATCCACTCCCTCCATCGCCATGGCCTTCACTCCACCACACTCCTTCACTCACTCACTCTCCTTTAGAAGAAACTTATGGAACTTGTGAACATAAGAATGAAATCAATTTAGCCCTTGCATCTCTTTTATATATTATTTTAAGTATACTCAAACACCCATGGGCATTTATCTAGCACACGCAAATGCTCATCAGTATTTGCAGCATAGAAGACGCTTACCTGTGTTTATTTAGACATGAATGTTGGCTGGTGTTTGGTTTTAAAACTTTGCAAAAGGTGAAAAAATACCACAAAACATATATTGCCCTCACAAAATCCTTCCATATTGCATTCATGCATTGATTCCATCATCATATCACATTTTTTGAAAGTCCAAACCGATTTAGGCACTTAATTTTTGTTTGCGACCAATAGTCACAAAAATCACCTTACAAACTTCAAAATATCTCAAAGCGGACCGAATTTTCACAAAACAACCACATTTATAATTATAATTATCCATCCCATAATTTCACCACTCTTTGTGATAATATAGATTGATTTGGATGGGTAACTTTTTTTTGTGATCAAAAGTTGCAAAATGGTTCAAAATTGCTTCAAAATTGCTCCAAAATAATGAAAAATTTCACAAAATCATGCAATCCAATCATCAATGCATTTTTCATAATCACATATTCATTTCAACATCATAAAATCCATCAACCATTGCATTTTCATTAAAAAATTTGCCAAATTCATTTACAATTTCAAGTGAACCTCGTATCTAGTGGTCTACTCTATCTCCTTGGTGATTGCAACGATTGGTTGTCCATGCAATTTGGTAAGATGATTAAATAACCATAAGGACACTTGCCCATAATAATTTAATATCCTCTTGTTTGAACACAAAATCATTTCAGGTTACTCATTTCTCAAGTGAGACTATGCCCAAGTTAACTTGCTCGAAAAGTTGTCATTGTTGGCCTTATTCATGGGGTTTGAAACACGGAAAAATCACATCTCAACATTTTCTACATTGATAGCCATCACGGAAATAGGACCTTCCTAGGTTTATTGTTTCCAATTGAGGGAAATATCCTACAGTCACTAGTCGGCCCTCCAAGGGATGACTCTTTTTCTTTTTGCATTTTCATCACTTTGCATTTAAATGAGGCCAATTGGCATATTTTCCAATAGCATCAAAACACCCAAAAATTGGGGTAGCTAAATTTTATTTTGAGTTCCCACATTGGGATACATCATTCACATCACACATCATACATCTATATTTGGCACAAATTCCTTTTCTATTGGGGCAAAAACAACATTCATTTACATCATTCATCATACATCTACATTTGGCACAAATTCCTTTTCTGTTGGAACAATAATAAAATTTATTATCATCCACACATAGCAAAAAATCCTTCTCTATTGGGGAAAAAATAGAATCAACCACTTGCATTATAAAAAATCCCTTTTCTCCATTGTGGTAAAAATGACATCAAATTGTCATATGCATTTACATCATTCATATCATCTGGATTTACATAATACACTTGCACTTACACCATTCACCTACATCATTACCCACAAATCTATCAATTGGCTCGTGAGACCCATTTTCACTCATTTTCAAATTGAGGAGGTAAGCTACACCAACAAATTATTTGTATTCAAGATCTTCTTTGTGCTCCAAGAAAATAAATTTGCTTCACCACACCAAACCAAGTATCTCGTATTTTTGCATTGCATTGTTTCACACAACACGATACAAAAATGGGCATATGTAGACACCAAAATATAGCCACTTGTCATCCATTTGTTTCCTCAAATCATATCCATTCATTATATATATATGTATATATATATATATATATATAATATATATATATATAAATATATATATATATATATGTATATATATATATATATATGTATGTATGTATGTATGTATGTATATATTTATTTAATATATACATAAATATTAATATTTTATATTTATATATATAATAAATATATATATATGTATTTATGTGAATAAATCCTAGCCATCCGGTACAACTTAATCTTGACCACCCATCCATATTAATCCATGTCACTTGCTCAAGTTTAATCTCAATCCTTCCTCATTTTTAATATTAATCACTCATTGGTGTCGTCGAAACCCTAACATGATCAAGGGTAGATTATAAAAGATGATTCATTTTTATGAATAAAGTCCCAAAATTGAACATTCTCCTTGGTCACTACCATCATCCTATCTTTTTGTTGCCATCGCATCTTTCGTTTTAGTTGTTGCAAAACCCTCATGAACTAGATCTGGTTCTTCATAACTCCCATCCACCCCCAAATGCTTTCCAAAGTTCACAGAATGTTGGTGATCATTTCTAGAATATTATTGAGCATTTGTAGTCATACTCAATGCCATTGGGCATTTTCCATAGCCTATTTGCAGTCTATAACCCCTTGGATGATTTTGAGTGTTCGTGTAACTTTTGAACACAAAAATAGGAGTATGGATCAGCATCACATCTATTTTCTTGACAAGGTAAGATATTCTATTGCATTACTTTATGTTTTTGCATTTAGTTTACAATTTAACATTGCAACATTAGGGTTTGTAGGTTTTTACTATTTAGAGGGCCTCACATAGTGGAGCCCTTGCAGGTGCTATTAACCTTTTTATGTTGCTTTCTATTCCCAGGTGTAGGAACCACATTTTTGGAATTTATTGTAGCTAAGGTGATCCCATAGGGTTACATAAGCCCACTCACACAATTGTTTGGATCAAAATACGACGTAGAAGACACCATATATTCACTTGTGAATAAGGCTTTCTAAACCCTATATTTGTAATAATTTTATCAATACAACATCATATTGTAACATTGGAGATCAAGGCTCCCCCATAATAATATCAATATTATTGTCTTCATTTGTGCAATAAGTGTTTGTGTTGATTTTGTTATCTATTTCTTTGGTGTTGTCATTTTTATGCTTTACAAAGTTAATCCAATAAAATGTACACTTAAATAGGCCAATCAAATGTGCCTTTGAATAGGCCAATAAAATATCTTTTTTTTCTTTTTATATATATCTTATATATATATATATATATATATATATATATATATATATATATATATATATATATTGATCCATTCAAATGTACCCTTAAATAGGCTAATAAAATTTAAATTTAGATAGGCCAATCAAATTAAATGTGTTTTTAAATAAACTGATCAAATCAAGTATATCTTTAAGTGGACCAATTAAATGTGTCTCTAATAGACCAATTCAACAAGTGTATATTTAAATAGATTGATCAAATCAAGTGTGGCTTTAATTAGGCCAAGGACCAGTTAAATCAAATGTGTATTTAAATAAATAGATGAAATCAAGCATGTCTTTAAATAGAGTGATCAAATCAATCAAATAGGTCTTTAAATAGACCAATAAAATATGTCTTTGAATAGACTGATCAAACCAAATAAATATGTATTATAATAGACCAATAATATATCCTTAAATGGCCCAATCAAATTTTAATTAATTAATTAAATCACATGATTTCTACCACAAGGATCCATACTTGGTGATATTCAATAAATTTCATCATATGCTTTCCCACCCAACATTCTACATGGGGGCAATTAGTCAATAACCAATTGTCTTCTTGAGTGGGGGTACACTTGTTGCCACACCAATCGAGCATAAGTCCTCTATGGTAGTTCTCTATGATTCAAATGTATAATATGAATCACATACCTTAATATTAAAGTATAAATCTAAATTAAAGTGTCTTATGTCCAACATGCTAATCAATCAAAACATCTTATGGCTAATGGATGTAGCAAAATAAAAAAATGTCCTTTATGACCTTCCTTAAAGTTAATCCAATTTCCTTTAGTTCTTTGGTTAAATGTAATGAAATCACACTCATGAAATCAAATCTTATTTAAAATATTCTTGAAGGAAGTACTTAAAGGTAATATTTTTATAAGTCCCTTTAAGGATGAATCAAATCACAAGTACTTCAAGTAGGAAGGATAAATCTACCATACAAGTCCTTTAAGCATAAAGTGTTTCTTTAGGATGAATTCAAAAGTATAAATTTATATATATCTATACATATTTAACATGAAATTCCCTTTGGACAAGCTAATTAAAGTCCCCCTATACAATTTTTGTTTATCTTTTGTATCATATCATGAAAGGCCCCCTGAGCAAGCTAACAAAAGTCACCTTGGAAAATAATTTCTATATCTTTTTGTACCATATAATGCTAAATTTCACTTGGGCATGTCTATCACAAGATGCTTAAACACTTATCTATAAATCTAGCACAAATTCCTTCAGGCATAAGGTGCCTAGGTAATCTAAAATTATAAAAATACAATATCCCTAATACATGAGGTGTTTAAGAAATTTATCACCACTTAAGGACTTGTCCAATAATGAATTACATGTGCCATTTCTTATGAGTGAATCTCTATATACATATTTCTCTTTAAAATAAAATTTAAATTAAAAAGGTAGAAATTTACCAACATCCATATCTCCTCATCTCTAATCATTTCTCTCTCATTTTCTTTATATTTCATATTCATATCTTAAAAAACTTCTCTTTTCTATCAAGTCACCTTTAATGCAACATTAGCCATCAAACATGGATTCAATAAAATCTCCCCTCATCCAATCAAACCAAATACTTTTCCCAATATTTATAAATTCACTTCTTAATATCTCATCCCATCTTAATTAACTATTCACCACCACCCTTGTGTGGATCATATCCAAATCAATTTTTCTCAACTCAACTTGGTTTTCCCTATGAAACTTGAGAAGGCATATGGGGTAGGTAAAATTTAATTCTACATAAAATACAATCCTTAACATCACTTTAAATGAATAATAATCACATCCCTTATCAACCTTAGGCACCAATACAAAATTGGAGCATCTACATTAGTTTTTTATACATTTATTTTACAATAAATGCATCAAAAGAGGTAAATTATAGAAACCAACTTTTATCCACATCAATCCACCATAACCCTCATCCAATTGCCTTCTAATTGACCAAACTAAATCTACCTTTCTTAAGTCCAAATTTAGAGCATTTATTGGTCAAAAAAGTAATAGCATCTTTAGGGCATTAATTTCCATTGCAAATGTTCACAAGACTTCACCAAAATGTTTTTATTAGAATGGGCTCAAAATGATATTTCCAAGAAGGATACTTCACCAAAATACTTTTATTAGAATGGTCTCAAAAATATCTTTCCAAAGAAAATGGGCCTTGGTGAAATGGGATACTTTATGTCTTCCTAAGAGTGAAGGGGGGTTAGGATTCCAGTCTTCAATTAATAACAACAAATCTTTAGCTGCTAAATTATATTGGAGGATGTTGCATAACCCCAATGCTCTTTGGACCAATAATCTCTGTGCTAAATATGCTAAGAACAAAAGTCCTAAAGACCTTGTTCGCTATCAACTTCCTACCAAAGGTTCTCCCATTTTAGAAGTTCTTAAGACTGGTGAGGATTTGATAAAGAAAAAATTATTTTGGATCATTCATAATGGTCAACATGCAAATTTTTGGACAAATTCTTGGGATGGTCACAAGCCTTTGATAACTCAGTTTCCCGATTGGAGGCCTTGGATGGAGGAGCTTCACCGAGCTAATTGGATAAAGGTGGCTAATTACTATTGGTACCATACTGGTAATTCAAAGGTTGGTAGATATTGGATCCCTATTGAGGACTGGCCTATTCAAAT
The DNA here is from genome assembly GCA_028583015.1 of Wollemia nobilis. Lineage (NCBI taxonomy): Eukaryota > Viridiplantae > Streptophyta > Pinopsida > Araucariales > Araucariaceae > Wollemia > Wollemia nobilis. Next base: position 98,798 of record JAQPPZ010013509.1, on the reverse strand, counting down.
CCCAGAAAGGCAAAGACAAGATATCCAAGGCATCCTTCATATGAGATCCCTCTCCTGGTCCCATGAAAAATATTGTTTTGGATGGAACAACACTACTAAGGGTGAGTATTCAGTTGCTCAAGGTTATTTGACCTTATGCCATAATAATCCCAACCATTCTTCTGAAATATTTTCTCAATTGTGGTCTCAAAAGCTCTGGACTAAGGTGAGGTTCTTTAATTGGCTTTTATTGCATTGGAGGGTGCTTACCGGTGAGCAACTTATGAAGCGTGGTTTTCATGGCCCTTTTAGATGTGAAATGTGTGAAGAGAATGTAGAAAATATCAACCATATTTTTATTGAGTGTACTTTAGCCTTTGAGCTATGGAGGAGAATGGCAACATTACTTGGCTTACAGTGGTCCAATTTTTTCACTTTTGAACAGCTTTGGAGGGATTGGCCTAATCAAGAGGGTGTTGATCATTTTATTAGGTAGTTAGTTTGGATGGGTTCTACCATTCTTCTTTGGAATATTTGGAATGAAAGGAACAGCCAAATTTTTAATCAAGATAGGAAGGATATTCACTATATTTGGCAAAAGACCATAGCCAACTTAGTTGAATCAGTCCATCAACTCCTTAATCACCTCCAAAACTCCCACCAAAGATGGGATCAAGTGATGCAAAGATTGAAGATTAAACCTTCTAAGGGCAACCAACTTAAAGGGAATGTGAGTATTAGTAAGATGGATAGGACTAGAAATTGGCAACCTCCTCCTAAGGATTTTGGAAAAGTCAATACTGATGGAGCCTCTAGAGGGAACCCTGGAAAAGCCAGTGTGGGAGGAATTGGTAGACTTTCAAATGGCTCCCTGGTTTTTACTTTTGCTAAGAATTTGGGTATTCTTTCCAATAACCTTGCTGAGGGGTATGGTATCCTTAGAGGCCTTCAGGAGGCTACTAAGGTTGGATGGGAAAAGGTGTTAGTTGAGTCTAAATCTCAACTTATGATTAATCTCTTGAAGACTCCTTCTAAGAATCATAAGGTGGATTGGAGAATAAAAATAATTATTGAGAAGATTCAGTTAATCCAGATGGGATTTTTGAAAGTTGATTACAATCATGTGGTCAGAGATCAAAACAAGAGTGTTGATGCTTTAGCTAATTGGGCTTTGGACAAATGTGATCTTACTTGTTATGGCCACCCTCCTATATGGTGGGCTTCTCAAATTAGGGAAGCTCTTCTTTCTATCATTTCTTTGGATGGCTCCAGTTCTGAAGGTACCTAGTTTCTTCTTGTTTTTTTTTTTTGTTTCTCTTTGGTTCATTCAGTTTTTTTGGTTCCCTAGCTCATTCTATTCTTTATTTTGTTTCCTCTGTTGATTCTTGCATTAATAGTCTTCTGGTATAGATAGGTCATTGTTTTGTTCATTTTTTTTTTTTTGTCTTCTTTGTTTTTTTGTTTAGTTTTTTAAGGTGGGTGGGTTATTTTGTTTTGTTTTGTTTTGTTTTTGTGTTCTTTGTGTTGTTTTTTGTTGTTCTTGTGTTTTTGTTGTTTTGTTTTTTTATGTTTTTTGTTATTGTTCTTGTGTTTTTTTTGTTCTTGTTCTTGGGTTTCTCTTTGTTTGTGTTATTTCATTTTTTTATGTGTGAGTGTTTTCTATGTTTTTTGTTTTTGTTTATTGTCTATTGTTTGGTTGTTTTTATTTTTTATTTTATTTATTTTAATTTTTAGGTTTTGGTTGTGTTTATTTTTCATGTTTTTTTTGGGTTATGTCTTTGTAGTGTTCTGTTGTTTTTGTCTTGTTTGTGTTTTGTTATGTGGTTCTTGTGTTTTTCTATGTGGTTTGTGTTGTGGTTTCTTTTATCTTATTGTGCATGTTTGGTTGTGCTTTTGGTTTTGACACACTCAAGGAGCATGTTTTTTAATTTATTTTATTATTTTTGTTGTTATTTACTTTTTTTAATTTGGTTTTGTGTGTTTCTTTGCTCCTTGAGTATGTCAAAGGTGGTAGGCCAAGTACGAGTCTTGGGCGTTTTTGGTGGAATGGATACCCTTGCCTCCTTGGGTCTTACCCAAAAGTGGCATCCCTTTTGGGATGTTTTCCACAATTAAAAAATATATATCTTTCCAAAAAGTATATATAATCCTATACTGCTATGACAATTACTACCCCTTTTTGCCCAAATTTAAAGTATTTATTGCTTAAAGAGAAAAAACATCAATAACTAAGCAAAAAAACCAATGATAATTTTACACACTAGTGGTAATCTTGCTAAATTTGACTTTTCTAAACAAATTTAACTTTTAACAGTCATATTGAAAAAACATTATCAGAAAACCACCAATGATGGTTTTGCCTTGGCATAAGTGGAATCTCATAGACATGCTTCTTAGACATGCCCCAAGCCAACCACCAGTCCTTTGGTATGATCATGTATGTATGTTGATCTATAGGTCACACCTAGATTTTCTTGAACCTTCATAATATCTTTGACCCTCCTTCTATTTCCCTTCAAGAAACTACTAAATTATTTTTAAATACAACCCTTGAGGAGGGAATTATGATAAAAAATAAATAGTAACTAAACTCTATCACCTCTCTCTCTCTCTCTCTCTCTCTCTCTCTCTCTCTCTCTCTCTCATACCAACATGTTGCTAAAATCTAAACTCAACCTTGGCCCTCATTCTCTTTGGAAATTTTCTCTTATCAAGAATTCAAGGTGACATAACTAGAAATTAAGCACTATGACAAGCATTTCGATATTTTCATATGCCTTCAATAAGTAAAGAAGTGGATTCACTTGTTACTACTAGGTTATGTTTATTTCCTCTCTTTTGTGCTTACTTGGTTTAATTTACTTTCCTTTGGCTAACATATTTATCTTGTTATTGCTTTTCTAATATTGTAAACATACTATGATGTTATTATCTTGATGTTATCTACTATTGAACATCTTATTTTGTTGCTTTATTTATAGCTAATGAATATTTTATTTAATAATTGCACATTAGTCAAGTTTAGACCATTACATCATACCATTTGGCCAATAATTTTGCATAAATATAACATATGGAAGGTATCATAGTGTCTTAGAATCACACCTTGTAGCTCTGTATTGTATATATTAGTCCATTTTATCTTATTTCTACTTATTTTGTTAACAACAAAAAAAATGATGACAGACTATAGGTAGGTGGTAGTTTTTCCATCAACATTTATGATTAGTTTTTAGCATTTTCCCATTTTTTCTCAAGGAAATAAGGGTCTAAAAATTTGGAGTAATGAAGGTTCTTGTCTTCATTGGGCTAGACAAACCCCTCTACACTAATTTTGTCATTTTTATTATCTATATTGGAATTTCTTACAAAAGAACTGGTAGATAGGCAAAAATATCGACAATGTATTTATAGACCAGGCAACATTTTTGACTTTAGGAGAAAATTAGGTGTTGCTACCCCTTAGACTCTTTTTTTTGTAGCTTAGTTTCTACATGGGGGGTCACTTATTTGAAAGCCTTCAAAACACGTGTTCATGGGCTTCTTAAAAAAAACCCTACTATTAAAATTTACCACCTCCCCTTTTAATTTATTAAGCCCCTAGTGGTAAAACCATATATAATAAATAATAAACCCTTTTCAAAACTTACCATTTTGCCTAAAATTATTTGAATAAATTTTTTATTTTCCTTGGTAGTTTCACCTATTTATCAATATATATCCATTGAGCATGTTTGACTCCATCGAACTATCAAGTCTTTATGAGCATAATAAAAATTAGTGGTTTGAGCTCTAACTTGAGAGGGTGATGGTTAGGTTGTAACCATCCACCCCCTTTTTAAATTGTATATACTCCATTGAATGGTACTGGAATGGTACCATTATGGAGATCATGTTTATGGTGTTTTTGGGTATAAAAAACCTATTGTTGTAAGTAATGTGCATATCATATTATACATAATGAAATAGTTATTTTTCTAAATTGTCATTGTTGTTATTTTATTGTGGCTTGTTTTGTTTGATCTATTTGTTCTATTGTTGGGAATAAAATCTATACTACAAGATTATAATAAATTACTAGAAACTATTTGAATTCACCCCTTAAAATAATAATTATAATTTAAATATATAATTAAAAAATTTAGAAAAAAGTCTTAAACTAACACCATATTTTTGTGCAAAATGGGTCTACCCTAATACTATGATATATATGTTAATTAGTCATTCAGTGTAATTCATCAATAAGGTGATTCCACACATTAAAGAAAGCTCTTGTTTAAACAACAAACAAATAATCATTCATCTAGATCAACTAAGTCTACTTCCATGACCAACAAGTAACGCATCCATCTACAAGTATTGGTAGTTTTGCACTTTGCCACATTGGAATTTTGGTTTTATTTTAATGGAGCATTTTGATTGTAATACGACGACATACATTATTCCTAATATAATATTTTGGGCCGAATTTATATGTTGCAGTTATTTTATCTTTTTGTTTTTATATACACTCTTTTAGCTTGGAGGTGATGAATGTTTAAGAAGAGAAATTGAAAACTGCACTGGAAATTCAAGTTTGTGTCATTCGAAAGCTCACTGTAAATTGAAGATGTGTTCGCTGAAAATAAAAAATATTAAAAAACATTGAAGGAAATGAAAGTGCCCAATGATGAGATGAGAAATATCATGTTCACCCCAAGGATGGGGTGAAAGATCCATTCGCCCCACTTTGGGGTGAACATATTTACAAAAGTTTGAAAAAATGCACGTATTTCGGCTAAGGATCATGTTCGCCCCAAGGATGGGGTGAAATATCCATTCGCCCCACTTTGGGGTGAACATAATGTAAAGTGTTATGGAAGGAGGAAATTCCATGGCATGTGCACGATTGAATGGTCAACATCACATTTTCCCAGGTTGAGGAGTGAACACCTCGTTCACCCCTTCCATAATGTGAATGCGCTGAAGAATGGATATTGGGTGAATGCATCAAGAGGGTTGAGGTAATGTTGAATAGTCAACGTCGTGTTCACCCCAAAAGGAGGGTGACTATATTTGGTGCCTCTTTTGGGGGTGAACACAATTTTTAAAGGCAAGAAATATGGTTGTTAAGTATTTTCACCAGGGATAAAAGGAATTGTTGTCACCATGGTCAAGGCAGGAAGGTAGTCAATGAAAAGTGTATTCGCCATTAATATCCAGATTTTCAAAGGCACCCAAATTAGATAACAGGTAACATTAAATAATGGAGAAAAAGAGTAATTCAAATCATGAATCCCAAGCAAAGAATAAATTCATATTAAAAATACAAGAAGATTTTCATTATTTTTGAAGTAGGAGTATGTTTTCAAGATAATGAATATCTCTTAGTTTTTTGTGCATCGAATCCAGAAGTGTAGATATCATGGAGAGGTTTCCTTGTAAACCGGATCACTATTTCAAGACAATAAGCTTTGAATATTTCCAAGGAGAAATTTCCTTACTATGGTTCCGGATCTGTGATCATTTTGTCTCTATGTGCATTTAATGAAAGAGGCGAAATCCTCTATAAATACTACTAAATTCTCATTGTAAAAAGAGGTTAGACACTTTGCAAGAAAATTTTCCAAGTTCTTTGCATCAATATAAAAGACACCAGACTTCTAAATTTGTAAGGGATCTTGTGTGCAATTTCCTTCAGTATTTGTACACTTCTATTTTACATTCATGTTCCTTGTTTGTTGTTAAATTTGAATTTTGCATCTGGATTTAAATATTTCTAATGAGGGAGTTAGTGTTGGAGTGTTACTTTGGAGGTTATTATTACCAGTTTATAAGTAAATTTTGTTGCCATTATTTTGTTATATGCTATTTCATGCTTGGGTGAATTTCTTGTTGTTAGTCTGCCCCAAATCCTACATCTTTGATTTGTGGTCATATTTCCTATTTATTTCTATAATTTATAATTTCTTTCCTACAACTCTAGTCTTCAACCAGTGTAGGATTTAGCTTGGGATCCAACCCTCTCTGGATATTGGCACGAAGGACATTTCTTTCCTTCGGTCATTCAATGTTGGCCATGTCTAGGGTGCACAAACATAGTTTTGTTGATTAGGCAAATATTTTACCAACAATAAGAAAATTAATAATAAATGTCTCATATACCCTTTTTCATACAATTCTTAAAACCTACATGAAAGGCATCTTAAATAAATGTGTCATAAAGGTTCACTATAGCATGAAAAAAAATCAGACAAAATCAAAGTAAATTATTGTTAGACATTTTGAACTTATTTAGTTGTCATTGATGTCAAGGTGAAAAGTCGTAATTAATACTATGGAGCACACCATCAATAGCACCAGGAACAATGCGAAGAGTTGAAGAGAAAGTTGGAAAAATAATATTTTATGAGGGTTTATGGTAAACCCATGATGGAAGATTAAAAAGTTTCATTCAAACCATTATAGTTGGAAAAATAATATTTCATGAGGATTTATGGTAAACCCACGATGGTAGAATATATTGTTAGAGTAATATTCCATTCTTTGGGATATTTACCCTTTACTCCACTAGGTAAAATAGGTAGTATATTGCATTATACTACATAGGTAGATTATTACATTTACTTTTTACTACTTACCATAGAGATATTTATTGTGCTAAATATCTACTGATAAACCTAGGTTAGTATATAAAATATCCTAGGTTAGATATTTTAGATTAGTAGTTAGTTCATACTTCTCTACCTAGGTTAGATGTTAGCACACTAGTCTCCTGACGTATTATGTTAGCATTATTTGTGCTAATATAGTTTGTTTGTAAACTATATAATGCTTAGACCTTTCTAAGCTAATGCTAATGAATATTTTATTAATCAAATCATTTATCTTACCTTTTACTTGGTAACATTGGCATCAGAGCCAGAGGGAGGAAGTGTTGGAGATCTCATTCCAAGTGGATAAGACAAGAGACAATATCGTTCCACTAGATAAGGCGAGGAAGTGATTGAGAATTCAGATCTCGATCTCGTTCCAAGTGGAGAAGACGAGAGCAGATCTCGTTCCACTAGAGAAGGCGTTGTGAAGGGTTTTATTTGATTTGTTATGCAATTCATTATTTATCATTTCCTAAGTTTGGGTTTGATTTGTTTTTGCCTTACCTTACTCAGGCCCATAGAGACCGAGCAGGGAAGAATTTGAGGTGGCTCAGCCACATCAGGTGAGCCTACCCATAAGAGGCCACTAGATCTAGGCCTCTATCGACAAGCTACTCGGTCGACCATCGAATCTATGATTCGATGACCAAAATCTTGGCTGACTACCAGCTTCGACGATCGGTGGCCCATAATCGATGATCGATCGGCCCACCGATGAGGTCAGGAGCACCCTCTTATGGGACCCATTTTGATGACGATCAGCCCATAATCGATGATCAATCGACCCATCGAGGAGGGTAGGAGTGCCCTCCTGTGGGACCAACATAAGGACTGGGCCCGACACTAGGATCTGAGAGGGTAGGAGCACCCTCTGATCTTCGGTGACCAGACTGACATGACTACCGATCACCTTATAGCTTGACAGGGGTTGATAGCTTGTTAGGGCTGCACCTAAACCAACATCGACTCCAACATAGACCGACATAGACATCGATGTGAAACACGTGGTTGATAGACTAACATGAGCATGAAATTTGAGGTAGTTGATTGACATGAGCATGAAATTTGAGGTAGCTAACTGGACAAACCTTGATTGAATAAGGCTAATGTGGCAACTAACTAGGCTACTGACATGGACTACAGATGCTGACTAGACAAGGCTGATGTTACAGCTGACAAGGCTACTGATGAGAACTACAGACATTGATTGGATAGACCCTGACTGGATGAGGTTGATGTGGTAGCTGACATGGACCGAACTAGACATAGGGCAACACATGATAGACTAGCCATGTGACCCTTACGCGGATCAAACATGTGGACCCCTTCGGCCGTGCCACGTGGGTGACAACAAAAGGGGTCTAACTACACTCTGATTGCCCGCAGGCACTAAAAGAGCACTAGGTGCTCTATTTCTTTTAAGCAACTTAAGATCACCCATAGAGGCGATGTGGGATAAATCCCACTAGATTCCCCGCTAGTCGATGGGGAAGCCTTCAAGAAGAAGGTAATGGGCTACTCCTCCCGTCGGGATAGCTAGCCCGACTAGAGAGAGGGCCAGCGCTAAGGCGCTGCCCGACGGGTTGTCGGGAGTTCGACACCCGTCGGGGCAATAACATTTTTTTTTTGCTCAAAGGAGCATCAAAATTAAAAGGTAATTTTTTATTTTTTTTATTTCTTTGTATTTTTTTATTAATTTTTTAGTATTTTTTTTAATAATTTAATGTTTTTTGTTTATAAAATCATTTTTATTTTTATAATAAAGTGATTTTTTAAATAAGAATAATTTTTATTATTAATTAAATGATACTTAAATTAATTAGAATAATGCAATGAAATTGAAAATTTAAAAAAAAGGTAAAGACCTAATTTTTTTTTGCAAATAAAATGAAATAATATTTTTTTTGTTTTCTCCTTGTAGACACCAAAACAGCACCAATCCGATTATGTGACAACAAGCGCTGATCGCATTGACACAAACAGCCCCCAGGGCAGCCCCCAGAGGTTAAACAGTGGTCCTAACCACTCCCAAAAGTAGTTTGGAAGGTCAAAGGTCAATTTGGCACCTTTTTGGCACCTTGCTCTCTGCTCGTCCCACCCCGGGATGAATACAAACTGGCATTCATCCCACCCAGGGACGAATAGCAGCATTCGCCCCAGGGTGAGGCGAATAGAAGGTTTGACTGGCAAAAAAAGTCAAACCTCGGCAACTCCGCCAGTTAACTGAGGCTTCAGGCCATGCAATTGTGAGGAATAGATTTTATTCAAGAAGAGAGACTTCAGTCATGCATGTCTTTATTTTAGAGACCTCATGCAAGGAGATTCTAAATCAGGGAACTAGCTTTTCTCTGAAAATAGGACAGTTAACTCAAGTGGCGCCCTCGCATGCGCAATTTAAACAAGGAGACCCTAAGGTCTATAAATTGGGGAGTTTTCCCACCCAAAAGATATACAGAGAAGGAGCATTTGAGCAATGAAGTGCTGCCAATTTACATACCTACTTGCGATTTGTGCTTTCACATCCTTAATCTCTCATTCGAAAGGGAGGTTATTGGGTGACTATTGGAAGCACGAATCCGGACCCAAAACCTGATTTTTGACCACAAAAATCCACAAAATTTGTCGAAAACACCCCATAAGGAGTTTTGGACCCATCCCAAGTGGATTGGTGCTGAAACAGTGTCCCAAACGGTGGGCGTCCTGCCCCGGGCGCTCCCCAAACTGTCACAGTCCTATTCGCCCCACCCCGGGATGATTAGAAATATGTGATATATTTCTCTAGTTTTTCTTTTGCATTTTATTCTAGATATGTTAAATAGGTTACAGTTCAAATTTCATTTCATTCTGAGCAATTTTGACCAGGTTTTTGTCATTTCTCGCCTTTACTAACTTGCAGATGGCACCAGAAAAATATGGGTGATAGAGGTAAAATTGGAGAAATATGACCTTCTGGGTCTTCCCAAAACACCCCCAATTAGCTAACCCCAAGTTTTCAGGTCATTTGGAGCTTCCGGGATAGGACATTGAAGAGGGTGCTTTCTGACAGGTTATTGTAGGTCTATTCGTCCCACCCTGGAGCGAATACAAATCTGTGAGGAATTTCTAGACTGTTCTTTTTGCAGTGGCTTCTGATAACATATTTATGCTTCTGTTAAATTTTTAGGTCAATCCGAGGTCATTTGATTATCGTTTTAATATTTTCATGCATATATTGACATTAGGCCTTGGGAAATACATGCTTTATTCTATCTGTAGGTGCTACTAATATTTTCTGTTTCTTCGAACGTAGGTTTTTGACATCAGAAGAGTAGGAAGGAGTGAAAAATCATACACACAAGTGGTGGCGATATTTTGGTCCGCCCATCTTATATGTGGGCACGCGGAAGAAGGATTGTTGTTTATAGATGCGATAAGAAACTTATTTGACGCTCCTATCCCCTAAAAAGGAAGGAGACGTATTGTAACACAACTCTGAAAAGCATATCAATAAAAAGGGCCATATTTTATATTGCTTTTATCTTGTGTCAATTCGTCTATGCTCTTTCTTTTATGCACTTTGCAATACATAGGCTATAAGCGTTAAGTTGGGTTTTAAAAGCATCTATTTTGGCACTTTCCTTTTTGTTTCCGTATCCTCGTGCTTTCAATGGCGATCACGGTGGGACCTGTGTCCTTTGATTTTAAAGATTAAATTTCTGATTAAAGTTGCTTGTTTTGTTGCTTACAGGTACCAAGTTTTCAAACGCTAGACTATTTCAGGCAGAAATTCAGAGACATCCGATTTAGGCAGAGAAGAGGTAGGGGTTTTAAACACCCTTTGTCAATTTTCTGTTTTCTATTTTCTGTTCTCTGATTTTTTCTTGCATAGGAGAGTTTAAATGCTTGCTTGTTTCAATTTTGCAACTTAAAAAGAACCCCACACACCACGTGGTATTTTAAACACAAGGAGTTGGTCGTAAAACCCCAACCCTTGAGCAAGACCAACGGTGGATTTCATCATCACCTTGGCTTGAGATATTGCATCCATAACCCCGATCACGACTGTTGCTAGACGTAAATCCTGATGAAAGCTGACCAAGTGTAGCTTGGGGTGATTCCCAACGCATGAGGATAAGTCTTCTATGGTAGGTGTCATAAACAGAGTGATTCCCCTTTCGTACCGCCTATGTTCCACGTATCATCTGCTCTCACGTACCTATAGTCTCCCTCACGTAAGGGCGGGTATATAGAGAGGTTGGTATATCGGTCCAACAATGGTATATTGAAGGGGCGACCATTTTGGGAGTCATAAGAGCCTTCATAATTGCATTTAAATGGTTTTCACAAAAATCTTTCAAAAACAAACAACAAAACACACTAAACCAGATTTAGGGCACACTTTTAATCTTTAAAAGAGATAATCATTGCTTGTGTGTGTGTGCTATTTTCTGTTTAGTGTATCAAAAAAATCATAAAAATAAAAATCAAAAAAGAATCTACGCATCTTTAGGTAAACATCACCATGGTGTACACCCGTAGCCGAGCCCGATCACGGGCATAAGCTGCAGAGAGTGCACCAAGGGGGACAAGTCACCTCCGATATAGTCTTGAGGACTTGGTCATCCCACCTTGGTGGCAGGATACACAAGTTAGTCCCCATCATGCCATCATAGAACAAGACTATAGAGGCACCCCCTTGAGGGGCACACCCACTCAACATAGAGACACCTCCTTGAGGGGTACCCCTACTAAGCAAAGATCCTTTCAAGAGGAAAACCTACATGTAGCACTCAACCTAGATATGAGGCCCCCTTGGAAACTCGTTATGGGTGGCCTAGTGATGAAGTGCTTGAACAACATAGGGTCCACAAGGAGGAACCATATGATTTTGTTACTCCTGATTTACCCCTGATTACTGTTAGAAACACTAGACCATATCCAGAGTATCAGGCATTCCAGATAGGGCAAGACAATTCTGCCCGCACCTTTTATGCATATAACAGAGAGTGTGAGGAAGACCATTATGTTCCTCAAGAGTGATACACAATGCGGGAATGATGCACGTCCGCACCCGCTATGTATCAGGATCACTCATTGAGGCCAGAGCCTCAAGTGAATGTCGCTAACCTCGATAGAGGGAAGCAGCCCATAGGGGTCTCAGATCACCATGACCAAGAAAGACATGTAGGAGAGGCATCTAGGCCTCCTAAACAAGAGACGATGGAACAAATTGACTTGGCATTTTCCAAACTAGCCTCCCACCAAGCGCAAATCACGCGGCTCAGGCAAGACCAACAACAATTAGAACATTTGTGTCACCTTAACCAAGAGCGCATTCAACGTCAGACAACTGAATTGCTTCACAACAATGTGCCTGAGAAGGTCCCAGCACCTCACGCACATAAATCTAAGATGTATGAGAGGCACAACCCCTTAGTGCGAGACAGGTCTCCACGACCTCATCAAGCACTACCTCTAAGACCTCCTAGACCTGAGCGGGAGGCCACTCCCAAAAATTACGATGGGCACCCTCCGCGGGCACCCATCAATGTTTACAGGCCTAGGCCAGACACTCCTCAAGAAGCTTATGAGGATTATGAACAAGAAGAAGAACGGGCTAAAATGCCCTATCAAGGCAGAAGGGGTGCTACCCAGCTACCCCTCCAAAGGCCTCAAGTTCCCCACAACCCACAGCGGGAGCAAACCAAGGAGGAGGAGATCAAGTCCTCCGATGCATACAAAGCATTGTTAGAGCGCTTAGAGACTATGGAGCTCAAGACTTCTGGGCCCCAAAAGCCTACTTTATGCCAACTCCATAGTCATCCTGTGCATCCGTCAGTGTCGGCACCTCCATACCCCAAACACTTTAAGCTGCCTCAGTTGGCACTCTTTAGAGGGGAGGAAGATGCCCAAGAGCATGTGACTCGATTCCTGAGCCAATGCTTTGGCATTCAGGACAATGATGCTTTGCTATTAAGAACATTTATAACCACATTCGTAGGCCCTACCTCGGATTGGTTTACTCAATTACCAAAGCACAACATCTGTAACTTGGATCAGCTAGTGGACGCGTTCCTAGAATGTTTCACCTTCAACACAAAGAAAAAGGCATCACTAAGCGATCTAGCTAGCCTCAAGTAGTATGAGGAGGAATCTATGGCGGCATATGGGAACCGGTGGAGGACGTTGCTTTCAAAGCTACCCTACCTCCCTCCTATGTCTGACTTGACCCAAATGTTCGCAAAGAGTTGTTTGCGATCGATCTCTGTGCTATTGCAGCTACAGCAATATGCCACTTTAGAAGAAGCTTTGGCACAAGCCAGAATCATCGAAGAGATCAAGATACAGGATGGTGAAATTGCCAAGCCTAAGAAAAAAGAATGGAACAAGAGCACTAAAATAGGGACTATGCAACAGAAACCCGTCGTGGTCAATCAAGTTGCTATCAACGCCCCTAAGCCTGCCCAAGCAACACAGCCTCAGAAGGCTAACTATCAGGCGGTGCCTCCAAACAATTATGATAGAGAAAACCAAAAGCAGGAACAAAATCAGCAGCGTCACCCTAGGCGACAATTTACACCATACACAGAGTCCAGGGACTCCTTGTTTGACCGCTTGTCAGTGGCAAACTTGATTAATCTTCCAGAGATTCAAACCATAGATCCTAATGCACCAAAGCCTAAGGGGTACAGAGAGGATTTGTACTGTAGGTTCCATAGATGAAAGGGACATGACCTTAACGCCTGTTGGAAGTTCAAAGGTTTGGTGCAAGACCTCATTGACAATAATACATTGGTAGTGGATAACCCCATAGCGCCCAACAACCAACAAATGGGCATTTTTAGAGACCCTTTGCCCGCACATGATGCACAAGCAAAACCCCTTCACGTCAATGAGGTGCAACAGAATTGCCCCATGGAGGGGTATGTAGGGATGATAAGCATAGTGACAAGGAACAAGAGATACCCAGGAGCTGCCCCCATGGTAGCCACAAGAGAAGTTCCATCAACGTCACAACCTCAACCGAACCCTACACAGCTTCCCCCGCCTAGACCAGTGGCCACGATTCGAACTAGACTTACTCAAAGTCTAAGGACCACGTCGGCTAGGCTCTCCATATATGAGCTTATTCAACAATCAGCGCCCCATCGGGAGGCTCTCATGGAGATATTAAAGGCAATTGAGCTGCATCCCCATGAAGCAAATTCTTTCAACAACTTCGTGGGCCATGTGAAACAATGTATGGAACCAGTCATCACCTTTAGAGAAGATGAATTAAAATCGGTGGTTGGTGATGTGGCGGATCCACCCCTGCACGTTATTGCATGGGTCAATGGGATTCCATATAAGCGGGTGTTGGTAGACACTGGTTCGTCCAGTAACATTATTACAACCGCCACATTAAAACATTTGAAGTTGCCGGCCTCTCACATCGTACCTTCCACTTATACTCTTCGAGCATTCAATGATGCGATATGCTCGATAGTTGGCACAATTGTCCTACCCATACAAGTGGGACAAAAGACCATTCATACATTGTGCCACATATTAGAAGGTGAGATGGCTTACAATATCTTGTTGGGGCGACCTTGGATCCGGGACATGAAGTGTGTCCCTTCAATTGCTCATCAATGCTTGAAGTATACATTTGAAGGATAGGTACATGTAGTCCCCATAGATTTAGAGCCTTTCAAATACTACAATTCAGTGCAACTAATGCCGCAGTCGACCCTTCCATCAATGCATTTGGATTTTCAGTTAAATCCATCTAAAAGGGGTCCGATTACGTAGGAATCTCCATTACCAAGGCAATCAAATTCCTAGGCGGGTCCATCTTCTTCATCTGGTCCTCCCACAATGATGCCACCTACGGTGGCCACACCAAAGGACAAGGGAAAGAAGCCCCTGGAAGAGGAACCACCCTTAGTCTCCAACATCTCGATAGAAGAGAAGCCTAGTAGAATGGAAGTCGAGACACCTAGTTCACCCCACATGGAGTGGACTCAGGGAGAACTTCCATTCGCTCCCCCTCAAATGCCAACAATCATAGTTGAGATGGCCAACACAGGATTGGGGGAGTATCTAGTGCAAAACATTATAGCAACGCCTACACTTGAGTCCATGCAAGACATGGGGAGACCTCGACTCCCCATCGGCTCTGTGGTTCCTCTAGGCTACCCACCCAATCAGACAAACTTCATTTATGGGGGCCTGGATAATGGCGTTGAACCTTCCCTACAAGAAGAGGAAGATGAAGAGCCCTTTGTTGAGGATGTCAATTATCTGTCTAACCCAGACTTCGCATTGAGATATCTTAGCCAATGCAATTGGCATGGATATGGGTTGGGCAGGTATGAACAAGGAGTGCATGTTTTGTGCCAACCAAGATACCAAATGCCTTATGACAAGTCAGGAGTAGGGTTTAATCACCCCTTGCCCCTAGACATCTTGGTCAAAAACATGCAAGGCCTAGGGATAGGCAACAAGGATGGGTTGGCATCAGATCCATATGCCAATCCAAACACAACTTATACATTGGGGGATTATTTCCCATTACAAACAAACAACCTTGTTGACCTCAACAACCCTTTCCCTTCGGTCGCAATGGGAGACAATTCAAGGACTCACCTCCACGAAGGGTATGGACAAGACCAAGAAGGGTCTTCGAATGATGAGTTGGAATACGAGGTAGCACCTTGGGATCCTCTTGAGTCGAGAAGCAATCATTCCCACATGCATCCCATGGATGATTATCAAGAAAGCTTCCTGACCATGTTCCCATTGGATGATCCAATTGAGCATATGCCACCTCAAGAAAATCAGGTCCCCCCATAGAGAGCGAAACAACCTCGATGGGACCACATTAATTTGCTCGAACAAGATGAGCCCCATCTGTCGCAAACCATTGTTGCAGCAAACGAAGGCCTTTGGATCTCTGACAGTGATTACGAAGATGAAACCGAGATGGCCTATCTCAACCACATGCGACAAATGCAACAACAGTATCCCTTAGGCATAGATGACATGTTTGAACACTTACACATAGGGCCAAGACATAGGTGGCACCTCAACCCGGCGTAGTTATAGCAATTACTGCACCCGCCACTCTAGGTACACAGAGAGCATCTTCCACCTGGAGACCCTATCAAACCATCAGTGCCTAGGGCAGACCCTGTCTACATGTCTGCACATAGGGCTGATCCATTTGTGCCAGTGCCCACTGAGCCAGATCCAAAGCATCAAGAACATCCGAAATGTCATAGTCATCACACCTATGGTAATGGAGGTTACAATCATTTCATCAACATGATCTCCATTGACTTGACCGCCCCCATCCATGATCCAGCCGACCCAACATGGTCATTGCATCTAGACATAGAGGCTATAGATTGGGATCATGCTGACACACCACCATCCCCATCAGAGTACTGGCCTTGCGGTGGGATGTTTCATTTCACTCTAGGATAGACTCAGGATGTCTTCCATGTTGAAGAGGAACCTGACGTTCCTAACGATGATCTTAATTCAGCAAACGATATCCATCTGATCCCAACTCCACACCAGTTGGAGGATGGATCCCACATGTCGGTCGAGGCAACGACTGACGTAGACATCGACATAGATCCAATGAATCCATGGATTCTCAAGCTGGGGGTAAGTCTCTCCCCTGAAGAGCAAGCCGATTACATTGCCCTTCTCAAGGAGAAGAAGGAGGTTTTTGCATGGTCATACAAAGACATGCCGGGGCTAGACCCGCAGCTAGTCATGCATAATTTAACGCTTGATCCGACAATCAAGCCAGTAAAGCAAAAACTATGCAAGATGCACCCAACAGTGGCCTTAATGGTCAAAGATGAATTGCAAAAGTTGTTGGATGCATAGTTTGTCATTTGCGTGGATTATCCACCATGGTTGTCTAACATGGTGCCCGTCAAGAAGCCCGATGGGAGGATTCGCATATGCACCAATTTTTGAGATCTAAACAAAGCGAGTCCTAAGGATGATTTTCCCTTGCCTAGCATCGACGCATTGGTAGATGCTACAGCGGGCCATGAAATGCTTTCCCTCATGGATGGTTTCTCAGGATACAATCAGATTCGTATCAATCCCGAGGACCAACTAAAAATGGCATTCACAATGCCTTGGGGGACATTTTGTTATAAGGTCATGCCTTTTGGCCTTAAAAATGCTGGTGCCACCTACCAACGTGCCATGACGTACATCTTCCATGATTACATGCACAAAACTTTGGAAGATTACATGGATGATTTGTTGGCCAAATCCCTTTTGCGCCCCAATCATCTCGATGACTTACGCAAGATCCTTGATCGCCTCATTGAGCATAAAGTCAGACTAAACCCCAAGAAGTGCGTATTTGGCATCACATCTGGAAAGCTCTTGGGTTTCATAGTCTCCAAGCGAGGAATCGAGGTGGATCCAAACAAAGTCAAGGCAATCCTTGAAATGCTTCCCCCAACTACCATCAAGCAGCTCAGAAGTCTACAGGGAAAGGTTGCATCGATCAAACGCTTCATAGCATAGTTATCTGACAAGTGCCGACCCATGAATAAATTATTGCACAAGGGGGTAGCCTTCCATTGGGATGACGAGTGCCAGTCAGCCTTTGATGACATTAAACAGTACTTGGCTTCGCCGCCAGTATTGGCACCACCTAGACCAGGAGTGTCATTCTACTTATACATCTCAGCTACTGAGGTGGCACTGGGCGCCATGCTGTCCCAGCACAATGAATTGCACAAAGAACAGGCTACTTACTATCTTAGCCGCACCCTGGTCAGTTATGAACTTAACTATGCATACGTCGAGAAGCTCTGCTTGGCAGTGGTGTTTGCTACCAAGAAGCTACGCCATTACATGCTGAGCAACAAGACGTATGTTGTGTCTAAGGAGAATCCATTGCGATACATGATGAGTCGTACTTATCATAGTAGCCGCACGACGAAATGGATCATGTTGTTGATGGAGTTTGACATAGAATTCATTGGACAAAAATCCATAAAAGGTCAAGTCATCGCCGATCAACTGGCAGAGGCTCCTCTTGAAGATGATCAGCCTCTGACCTTCGAACTACCTGATGATGGGGTCTTCCATGTTTCAGAATCGCCAGATTCTGATGAGCCTGAGTCACAGGCTGACATAACCCTATTCTTCGATGGTTCTAAATGTGAGCAAGGAGGTGGTGCAGGAATTGTATTCTTCACTCCACAAGGGGCTCCAATGCCTCTGTCATTTAAATTAGACTTCTCGTGCACCAATAACAATGCAGAATACGAAGCCTTGCTCATAGGTCTTCAGACAATAGTCACCATGAACATTAAACGATTGAACATCTTTGGTGATTCACTGTTAATTGTCAATCAAGTTAAGGGGATATTCCAATGTAAATGCCCAGTTTTGCAGGCCTATAAAGCCCTTGTGGACAAATTTTTGGCACAACTTGAATGGTATGACATCGAGGCACTCCCTCGATCATCGAATCATTTTGCGGATACTATGGCCTCCTTGGGGTCACTAATCCCGCAAGACCCTTCCGGTGAGATGACAACTATTCAGGTCAAGACATTATCGCAACCCGCGATGGAGCGTGCAAGCTCTGACCTCACGCCAGGAATCCACTTGATCCAGATTGAACCATCTCTGGATAGGTTCTCTCGAATCCAAGATTGTTTGACTCAAGCCAACTGGGGGTCCTTGTTCTCCCCTACCCCTCTTAATAGCAACACAATGCTATTTTTACAAGTTCTTTCCCGCTCAACTTTTTCTCGGGATGAACTTCAAGAGGGATTGGCTGTTCATACCATCGAGGTTTCTGATCAGCAGGATTGGTACACACCCCTAAGGGATTACCTCAAGCTAGGTACTCTCCCACTTGGATTGACACAAGCCATGAAAAGATCATTCAAATAGAAAGCGGCAAAACATGTCTTGCTAGGAGACATTTTGTATCGTCGGAGCTATGAAGGAATCCTCCTCCATTGCTTGGACCAGCAGGAGTCCGCTTGGGCGATCACCCAAGCCCATGATGGTACATGCGGTGGCCACTTCAGTGGTATGGCCATCGCAAAGCGCATTCTCCGCATGGGTTATTATTGGCCATATTTAGAGCGAGATTGTTGCGCATATGTGAAGAAGTGCGTGAAGTGTCAACATCATGCCAATTTGACACACGTACCTTCTCAGGCCTTGCAACCGATCCAATCGGCTTGGCCTTTTTTGTAGTGGGGCTTTGATCTAATCGAAAAGATCTCCCCTACGTCGTCGGGTCATCACACATTTATCATAACGGCCACAGAGTATTTTACCAAGTGGGTGGAAGCAATTTCGTTAACCTCTACGACTGGACCCCGCATTGCGGAGTTTATTTTGCATAACATCATATGTCATTTTGGTATTCCATCCAAGATCCTCTCGGATAATGGGACGCCCTTCAAGAACAAAGACGTGCGTGCTTTGACCACAAAGTACAAAATTCAGCATAGTTTTTCAACACCCTATTATCCGCAGGCAAATGGGCAAGCAGAGGCATCCAATAAAATGCTAGTCGCCATCCTCAAAAAGACCATCGCAGATAATCATAAGGATTGGCACATTCAGATCCCGCTTGCCCTATGGGCTTATCGCACTAGCATTCGGATGCCCACTGGGGCAACTCCATTTTCGTTGGTGTATGGCTCCGAGGCTGTCATGCCTCTTGAGTTGGAAATCCCTTCCTTGTGCATTTCAATGCAAGAGTTCATCGATGATGACACTGCACAACAAGCCCGGTTAGATCAACTCACGTTGCTTGATGAACGACGCATCAATGCTCTCGAGCATTTGCGTATCTATCAAGAGCGACTTAAGAGAGCATATAACATGAAGGTTCACCTAAGGGATTTTTAGGTTGGAGATTTGGTCTTAAAAGAGAACCAGCAGAATTCTAATTTGTCGTCCCATCTCCGAGACAAGTTCACAGAAAACTGGTTAGGTCCTTATGTGATTGACAGTAAGATAGGACCTGGAACATACCGGCTCGCCTCTCTTGAAGGAATCAAGGAGCTAGAACCCTTGAACATCAGTCATTTGAGGCCATTCTACATTTAGAGAGCCATAGTCCACACAAAAGCTCCAAGGATTTCCACAATCGCTTGGTCAATCCCAAAATGCCCCAAAGGTGTCCATAAACCCTTTGGTCAAACCAAAAAGCTCCAAGGATTTCCACAATCGCTTGGTCAATCCCAAAATGCCCCAAAGGTGTCTATAAACCCTTTGGTCAAACCAAAAGCTCCAAGGATTTCCACAATCGCTTGGTCAATCCCAAAATGCCCCAAAGGTGTCCATAAACCCTTTGGTCAAACCAAAAAGCTCCAAGGATTTCCATAATCGCTTGGTCAATCCCAAATTGCCCAATGTGTATAAACCCTTTGTAAACAAAAGCTCCAATTCAATCCCTTGGTCAAACTAAAATGCCCCAAAGGGTTACCATAAACCTTTGGTAAAAAAACAAATATTCAAAAACCAACAAAAACAATAAAAATCATCAAAAATCACAAAAAAAAACAAAAAAAAATTTCATGCATACTCTTAAATATCAAAATACAAAAAAAATAGGTTGCATTAGGCATCACCTCCATACATTGCATATTCGCTAGGTCATACAAGTCAAAAGCACCATAGACTGTAATTGCTCGGCAATTTTCTCATTTTTCACATAAAATCAATTTTATCAATGCATACATCCCGCATCACACCATCCCCATTTTTAGCAAAGTCAGTTGTCTCCTAATGTATTTAGGGTTTTCGTCATTCAGCTGTCTTTAACTTTCTAGCCAAAAATTGTACAAAGTCAAACAGATTTTACATAGGAAAGTTTTACTTGGGTCACGCCTCGTTATGTAATATCCCTACACAAATTAAAACACATAAAATAATTCCTAAGTTGTGTGAACGTAAGATGAAAACTACAAAGCAGTCTAGAGTACCATAGGTGAAAGATTAGCCTGTTCATCCCCCTGTGCGAATGGTTCAAGAATGCTGAGAATTGACAAAAGGACAAGCTCTTCCCCATCCATTCCTTCTAATCAACAGTGGTTTTCACCACTAACAAAAATTCAAAAATCACCATTGGTCCCTAAGGTTGTAAGGATTCATACTACACGTCCCTGCCAAGGATGGGTAGTCATCCCCAAGGCCTAAAAGGATCAATGACCATTCAAAAACACCATTTCCACAAGCCATCATCACAATCACCTTTGGTCTCTCAAGTCGTAAGGATTCGTACTACACGTCCCTGCCAAGGATGGGTAGTCATCCCCAAGGCCTAAAATATCAATACCCTTACTTCATAATCTCCATACTACCCTTTGGTTCCCAAAGTCGTAAGGATTCGTACTACACGTCCCTGCCAAGGATGGGTAGTCATCCCCAAGGCCTAAAAGGATCAATGTTATTCACCAATCACAAACATACCAACTTAACCTTACAAAGCTCAAAAGCCAAATCAAATAACAGTGGTTATCACTACTATTTAACATCCTTGCTCCAAAAGAAAAACAAAAAAAAAAAGAACAAAATAAATAGTGATTTTCATCACTTTGTATACGAGCAAATATCCTAAACCATTGAGCCAATAAAAATCCTGAACTTGAATCCCTGGAATTCTCAGTATTCGAAAACCATCTAGGTGATCCTCATTACAGGTTTGGTGGACAGCCTACCTGGCAATGGTGGTATCCTACCCGCATGACGATATGTCTGTCACATTAGCTTTGCGTGTGAGCAGACCAATGTTTGCATGTGGATGAGCTAGCTTATGGTACCTTAGATTGTCCCATGGATTAATCTTGCTAAATACAACAATGGAGTTAGTGGAGCTAGTTAGGTGATCCTCAGTACAGGTTTGGTTGATAGCCTATCTGGCACTGGCGGTATCCTGACAAATACCACATAAACGAACTCAATTGCACACACAGGGATGTGAAATAACTTGGTTAACCTCCAAGTCGGATTTATACCTTGTTCAAAAGTCTTGCGAGATAAATGTACAGTCTTGGCTAGTTAGTTAAAATATCTGAATCTCGGAAAAGCTTAACTACATTTTAAAAACAACTGGTCCATTTCATTCCATACATCACCATCAACAAAAAAATGCAAAATACAAAAACACAGTTGTCACATGCAACGTCATTCCACAAAGTCATCCCATAAGTACAACAAGCCAATAAATCTTGTACAATCTATGGTGCCATCGACAAGTTATCAACAAATCATTTCATTCATTCCATATGCATACATCATATAATTAGCAACATCACAATCATAATCCCATATGCATCCATCATTATAAATCAATGTGCATAAACAGACAGACACACCATGAAAAGTTTATAAAAACCAAAAAAAGAATCATCTGTATATATATCATCAAAAAATGCCCGTAGGCTACAATGAACCGGTCCTCTGACCCCACCACAAAAACAAAAAGCTCAAAAACCCCCAAGCCTAGGGCGTCGGCCACCATGATCATGCAGGATCGGTGCGACGGGAACTACCCCCCATGGTGTGGGTCCTATGGGACCTCTCAGGGTGACTGCTGCTCGCCCCTGCATCATGCCTACTAGTGCCCCCCTCATCTAGCCACCTACGATGAGACGATGCTGACTGCTCAGTATCACTGTCTCTCATCCGACACGAAGAGCCACCTCCAGGAGGCTCAGGTAACCGCCCACCAAGGCGGATGATCTCTCCCTCCATATCCATCCGATGTCGACGCCAATCTACCTCCTACCGATGCCAATCTGCCTCCCACCGATGCCAATCTACCTCCCATTGATCCCACTCTACCTCCCATCGATGGTAGTAAGCTACTACATCATCACGCTGTGCTAGCTGCATCCATAGGAGATCCCTCTCTCGTGCAGCATCGGTATCCCCCTCCTACCGATGGGATGCAGCCCATGCATTCTCCCACTCTGCCAGCTAAGTCCATAGGAGATCTCTCTCCTGCAAAGCCTCTCCCAGCTCCCCATATCACCTCCATAGTAGCCCCACCAATCATGCATTCTCAGTGCACAACCCTGCCTCCATGTCCTCCGACACTACCTAAGGCCTCGACGAATCCAGGATAGCAGCCTACTCTGGCTCCCACTGCTCCGGGACGTCCTGCATTTTTGGCTGGTCTAGAACCCCATAATCCTCACCCACATCCTCAACCTCCACCATCTCTGCATCATCCAATGGAGCACCCCAACCCTCATCTGGTGCCTCTGCACCCTCATCCCCTGCTACTGTCGCCTCCACCCCGCCTAGAGGCCCCTCGCCTCGCCACCATCGCAAGGTCCACCACTGCTCATACTCGACAGTAACTCTGACATCATCCACATCCGGGATGTCAATAGCCATATCTGAATCCTCGCCAAGTGGCGCAACGACTGGCCGGTCCAGAGTCCTCTCATCCCCTCGATGTCGATAGACCATGGGCTCACCAGGCATCCCCTGGCGCACCCCGAACTATCGTGTAACCCGACCATATGGGAACAACTCCTGCTCAGTCCCATGCCTCCCAATCAGCCATCGCTCCCTCCGTACCCATCGAAGCCACTCTCCAGCCTCAGGCCAGGCTGGACAGTCCCGGTAGGGGCGCCAAAACACCTCCCCTGGAGTAAGCCGAGCGAAGGCGTCGGCATAGTGCCCTACTACACCTGCCCATCATCGACTCTGACCCTGCTCCTCTGACCTCCGCCATAGTACCCCATATCCAATCTCTCGGTCTGCCATCTCTGCCCGAGTCGTCCAAGGTAGCCCCATCGGCCTCTCCACTGCTATGTGCTGCCAAGCCCAACACTGCAACAAGTAGCTACAACTAATCCCCTTTCACTTCCAGTAGCGGACCTCGTACAGCTCATCATAAAGCTGTGCCAGCAGAGTCTGTCCCCATCTCATGATCATCGGTGCATCTGTAGGACACTCCACCAGCCTGAACACCACCTCCAGCAGGTTCCACGGGAACCTCATGCCCGAAGAGTCGGGGAGCAACATGTTGGAAATGAGGCCCATGAGTAATGCGTGCCTCATTCCCAACACACCCTTCTCTAGCCACCATCAAACTAGTATGCCACCAATATGATAGTCAATCTCTGCCCTCTCCACTGGGCTCTCCACACCCAACTCCTCCCCATGCCCAAAATAGCGTATCAGTATTGTTGTCCTCCGATCCCGCGACATCGTCCGGATCGGCAGTCCGTCTATTGGAATCCAAAGAATCCGATAGACATCCTCCAAGGTCACCGTCATCTCCCCTATTGGGAGATGGAAGGTGTTGGTCCGAGGATCCCACAGATTGATCAGGGCCATCAGATAGGCCCGATCCTCGACCACCGGCTCCAGCCGAGTCACCTTCTTGAGCCCAAGGGCGTCAATCCAATCCCAGTCCACCAAATTCAGCGTTGCACGTGCTTCAGTGAACATAGTAGGCACCCGGTATCAGCTCTTCACAACCTGCAAAAGAAAACAACATAAAAATATTAAAACAATGACAAAAAAAAATAATTTGTCAGTTTTAGGGTTTTAAATTTAACTGATAAATTAAAAAAAAAACAACATTCAAAAACATAATTTTTTAGATCTAGGGTTTTTAATTCTAACTGATAAATTACCAACAAAAACAATTACAAAAAAAACAAAAAATCATTTGTCAGTTCTAGGGTTTTAAATTTAACTGATAAATTAAACAAAAAACAACATTCAAAAATGTAATTTTTCAGATCTAGGGTTTTAATTCTAACTGATAAATTACCAACAAAAAAAAAAATTACAAAAACAAAACCTAATTTGTCAGACCTAGGATTTTTAACTCTAACTGATAAATTAGAAAAAAAAAAAATCATTGGTCAGTTCTAGGGTTTATAACTTTAACTAAAAAACAAAAAAAAAATAGTCACAACAATAATTTTCCAAAAACAGCAAAAAACTGCACAAAAATGCCCCAAAACAAGCAATAAAACTATCCAATAAGAGTGCTTTTGCACTTGATATTTTGGGCATGCAAAATAGATGTCGGGGTTACAAATCCTCACTATCCTACTCCCTAAGAAGGCTACTATAGCTGGACCACTCCTCGGGAAGACAAATTTTTGATAAATTCATCCCCAAGCGGCGCCACCAAAATGGGTCAAAACCCACCCAAAAATAGCAATAACATTGTCGAACAAAGGCGCATTTGCGCCTGACATTCTTGGCATCCAAAATAGACATTGGGGTCACAAATTGTCACTCTCCTACTCCCTAAGAAGGATACCATAGCCGGACCGCTCCATGGGAAGATGAATTTTTGCCAATTTTAGCTCCAAAATGCATCACAAAAAGGGTTTAAACCCACCAAAAATAGGTCAGAATGTTCAGAAATTGCTTTCGTATTTAATGGTAAACAACTGAAGGCACCCTTACCTAAGTCATCTTGGGTCAAGCGACTCATCGCTTTTCTCATGTCGGTCATTCCCTCATCGATTCGTTGCTTGAGGGGGTAGTCACACTTAGTCACCAATCAACAAAAATACACCCAATCATGGAAATGACATGCATTCAAAGGATCATTGACAAAGACAATCATGCTCTTGCTTGGGGAAATAAACAAGCAATAATCACAAGCTGATAAAACACTTGGCATTCGTGAATCATAAACTCAAGGTTCCCATAGACAAAAGGTTGCACCCTTTGCCTATTCATGACTGATCAATGTCCAAGCTCAAGTAACACCTCACTGAACAAGGTTAACACTTGACTTTAGTTCCTTAGCTCGTCAAAAGCAAGGATTCAAGAATGCATGCCCTTTCCATACTTGGGGCATCAAGAGTTGGTTAGGTTACTGAGAAACCCTAATCATTAGTGCTTTGGTTATTTATTTTTGCTCGATGCTACGCCTTGCACAGTGCTTCCCAAAAAGGGGCATCTGTAGACACCAAAACAGCACCAATCCGATTATGTGACAACAAGCGCTGATCGCATTGACACAAACAGCCCCCAAGGCAGCCCCCAGAGGTTAAACAGTGGTCCTAACCACTCCCAAAAGTAGTTTGGAAGGTCAAAGGTCAATTTGGCACCTTTTTGGCACCTTGCTCTCTGCTCGTCCCACCCTAGGATGAATACAAACTAGCATTCGTCCCACCCAGGGATGAATAGCAGCATTCGCCCCAGGGTGAGGCGAATAGAAGGTTTGAATGGCAAAAAAATTCAAACCTCGGCAACTCCGCCAGTTAACTGAGGCTTCAGGCCATGTAATTGCGAGGAATAGCTTTTATTCAAGAAGAGAGACTTCAGTCATGCATGTCTTTATTTTAGAGACCTCATGCAAGGAGATTCTAAATTAGGGAACTAGATTTTCTCTGAAAATAGGATAGTTAACTCAAGTGGCACCCTTGCATGTGCAATTTAAACAAGGAGACCCTAAGGTCTATAAATTGGGGAGTTTTCCCACCCAAAAGATATACAGAGAAGGAGCATTTGAGCAATGAAGTGCTACCAATTTACATACCTACTTGCGATTTGTGCCTTCACATCCTTAATCTCTCATTCGAAAGGGAGGTTATTGGGTGACTATTGGAAGCACGAATCCTAACCCAAAACCCAATTTTTGACCACAACAATCCACAAAATTTGCTGACAACACCCCATAAGGAGTTTTGGACCCATCCCAAGTGGATTGGTGCTGAAACAATGTCCCAAACGGTGGGCGTCCTGCCCTCGGGCGCTCCCCAAACTGTCATAGTCCTATTCGCCCCACCCCGGGATGAATAGAAATATGTGATATATTTCTTTGGTTTTTCTTTTGCATTTTATTCTAGATAGGTTAAATAGGTTACAGTTCAAATTTCATTTCATTCTGAGCAATTTTGATCAGGTTTTTGTCATTTCTCGCCTTTACTAACTTGCAGATGGCACCAGCAAAATCAGGGTGATAGGGGTAAAATTGGAGAAATATGACCTTCTAGGTCTTCCCAAAACACCCCCAATTATCTAACCCCAAGTTTGCAGGTCATTTGGAGCTTCTGGGATAGGACATTGAAGAGGGTGCTTTCTGACAAGTTATTGCAGGTCTATTCATCCCACCCTAGAGCGAATACAAATCTATGAGGATTTTCTAGACTGTTCTTTTTGCAATGGCTTCCTGATAACATATTTATGCTTCTATTAAAATTTTAGGTCGATCTGAGGTCATTTGATCATCGTTTTAATATTTTCATGCATATACTGACATTAGGCCTTGGGAAATACATGTTTTATTCTGCCCGCAGGTGCTATTAATCTTTTCTATTTTTTTGAACGTAGGTTTTTGACATCAGAAGAGCAAGAAGGAGTGAACAATCATACACATAAGTAGCGGTGATGTTTTGGTCTGCCCATCTTATATGTGGGCACGCGGAAGAAGGATTGTTGTTTATAGATGCGATAAGAAACTTATTTGACGCTCCTATCCCCTAAAAAGGAAGGAGACGTATTGTAACACAACTCTGAAAATCATATCAATAAAAAGGGCCATATTTTATATTGCTTTTATCTTGTGTCAATTCGTCTATGCTCTTTATTTTATGCACTTTGCAATACATAGGCTATAAGCGTTAAGTTGGGTTTTAAAAGCATCTATTTTGGCACTTTCCTTTTTGTTTCCGTATCCTCATGCTTTCACTCCTCAAAAAGGAGATAATAGACATTTAAAAGCAAAATTTTCTTGCAAAATTAGGCAACCTAAAACTCTTCTCAACCTTGTTAATTTAGCATACAAGAAAGGATCAAACTTGAATTCTTTTTGCAAATTTTAAAGACAAGGAGACTCCAAAATTGTAAAATATCAAAATTGAAAGTGTGCATTTCTTTTCTCAAAATGGGGATATAAGACATAAAATTGCACAATTTTTTTTTTTTTGCAAACTTGAGAACTTGAAACCTTGGGTCCATCAAAACAAAGTCATTTGTCGACTGGTCTAGAAGCCTTTCAAATGTGGGTCATGTGTTGACTTGTCTTGGAAGGAGTGCTTGATTTGTTAATTTTGCAAAATAAAAGGGGGGGAAGACAACATTGTACTTCTTTTGCAAAATTGTAAAACAAATTAGGAGACATAAAAATATCAATTTTTTTTTGTTGCAAAAATTAAAAAGGTGCATTTTCGATTTTACTCGACACCTTCATTGCCAAATTAGGTGCATTTTTGGTTGCATCCGACACCTAGGTGATAAGAATTTTGTGGGCATTCTTGTTTGATTATTGCATTATTTTTTTTGCAATTATAAGTCATAGAATCAAGAACACACTAAACCCCAAAATTTCACAAATTTTTGTAAATCCTTACATAGATTTAAAGCCAAAATTCACTTGATATTCTCTTCTAAATCAACAAAACCCCTAATTCACTCTTATTTGTTTGGCTTAATTTCCTCAAAATTTTTATCCTTCTAGAAGGGTGTTAAGGCAGGTGCCATTAAATATTTGTTTGAGTGAATTATTTTTTGGTACTCTTTTAGGGTAATCAAAAAGAAAGAATTAGTTTTTGAAAATAAGGAACCTTAAAAAGTTGCAATCCTTTGTACTAAGGGGGGATAATTCCTTTCTTCCTTCAAAACATAGATTTTTGACAAGAGGGAAATAAAACTTGTAAAGGCAATCATAAAAATAGAAGTCATAAAAATTATACCTTTTCTTTTAGACTTCATAATAACAATCATGCTTGAAGTTCTTACAAAAAGGAAGGATGATTTGGTGAACTTTTTGATAAAATTGCCTAGAAAGTATAGTTTTGCACAAATTGTAAAAATGACAACCATGACACCATTCAGTGTTGGTTTCAAAACAAGCAAAACTAAAATGGCAAAGGCACATCATAGAAGCCATATTTCTAGTGAAGTGTCTCATTCAGATTTTGATTCTGGTTCAAAGAGAGCAAACAGAGTGCTCATTGCTAAGACAGTATTGTAGAGGGAAAACACATTTTGTCACCTTAAGCAAAGCACCATTTCCTCTCTCTCTTTTTTAGGCTTCATAAATAGCATAAGTTTTTGTTTGAAGTACTTGTAATAAAGGGGTGTTTGTACCTCTTTTAGGCTTCATAAATAGCAAACTCTCATTTTTTGAAGTTCTTGTAACAAAAGGAGGGAATTTTCTGGTGTAAAATTGCCTAGGAGGCAATATTTGTAAAATCCTTCACAAAGCTTCTTAAGTTGCACATATTTTGCAATTAATGGAGGATATACATTTCTTTTCTTCACAAATTTTTGTAAAAAGAGAAGAAGACTTATAAGGGTGCATTTTTGGCATCGTCCGACACCTTAGTCATGCTTATTTCAAAAATTAAATACAACATGTTTTGCAACGAGAAGGGGGGAACTTATAAGGGTGCATTTTCGACTGTGATTGAAAACTTAGCAACCTAATCTTTTGCAAACTCATATTGTAAAATGAATGAATCTCGTATGAAGTGATCTACTCTACTACATCTAGTGATTGTAGCGGTTGGTTACCCATGCAATTTAGTTGGATGATATGATTACTATAAGGACATTCGTTGGTGTGAAGACAAAGTGAGGAATGACCCATTTTTTTCTTAGGAGCAGCCAGAGCATTGTGACAGAGCAAGAACCAGCAGATCGACATTTTTTTTACTGTATTGGGACAGTTATATACATTACCCAAATAATGTAATAAGGGGGGATGTTAGAGTAATATTCCATTCTTTGGGATATTTACCCTTTACTCCACTAAGTAAAATAGGTAGTATATTGCATTATACTACATAGGTAGATTATTACATTTACTTTTTACCACTTACCATAGAGATATTTACTGTGCTAAATATCTACTGGTAAACCTAGGTTAGTATATAAAATATCCTAGGTTAGATATTTTAGATTAGTAGTTAGTTCATACTTCTCTACCTAGGTTAGTTGCTCGCACACTACTCCCCTGACGTGTTATGTTAGCGTTATTTGTGCTAATATAGTTTGTTTGTAAACTATATAATTCTTAGACCTTTCTAAGATAATGCTAATGAATATTTTATTAATCAAATCATTTATCTTACTTTTTACTTGGTAACATATATTACATTTAAAGGTTTAAGTTTAAGACCAAAGTTAAAGTTTATAAAAATAATTTATAAAATTTAAATTCCTTAGAATTTAAATAATTTATAAATTATAAAGGTGTGAGTGTCGATGTCATGCAATAAAAGGAAGCGTCGACCTCCAAGAAACAAAAGAATTTGTGTATAAATAAATGCCAAGGAGGCATTTGAATTTTACCCCTTCGATTGATTAATGTATGCAATAAAAAGTAAAAGATTTTCATGCTTGTTTTTTTTTTTTGGTAAGTAAGAGAATATTATAATTAACACCGGGTTTTAACTGGTTGACCCAAAACCATTTTACAAAATAGGGTCCACTGACCAACTGGACAAAGGCCAAGCCCTAAAAGTTTAAATCGACAACAAAAATGGCCAAGACCTACTCTTCCATTAGAATACAACCAAACTAAACTATGGAAGCCTAATATTATGGCCATCAGAAAAGAAAGACGCAAAAAAGAACTAACAAAGACAAAAACTAATCATGCAAGCACCATGCAGAGTAGCTTGTGCCCATATAAAAATAATAGAATATGGTCAAAAAAAAAAAAAAAACATCCCATAGAATGGACAGCCAAGAGGCCAAGCAGTCTTCCTTGTAGTCCTCATCTAACTTCTTATCATCGTTCTTGCCATCATATTTAGATTTTGCCTTTGACTCCTTGTGCCCCCGGAACTCGCCGGCTATAAAACAGAAGATTTAAGGAATCACACAAATCAACAGCTGCACTGATGAGGCCAGACGTACTCTTCAATCTGGTTGATACTGTTGGAGGCTGATGAAATTGTCATCTTCTCCAAGACTATTATGGTGGGGTCTCGGTGCCTCATTGTCGTGGATCTCCAACACTTTGTTATTTCTTGCTAGGGCCTTTTTGCGACATCGAATCCAAACACACCTTGGGAAATACTTGAGGCCAAAGCAGATTTTTCCCATGCATGAATTTGTAGATAAAAAACCTATATCGATGCCCCACCACCGCAAAAAACACTAGTCACATGAACAAAAAAAACAAATATGACAAAATCCATTATAAGGTTCAAAATTTTTTTTTTTTTAAAATGCCCCCATTTTCTCGTCATTGATCCACTTTGAGCCTTCCAATCTAAAGTTTTTCATTATCTATCACCATTGAGACCGCATGAGGAAGATTTTCAGTCCACGTGATCAAGTTTGTCGCTACAATGCCTTCATTTGCCACCTATCACCGCCATGTTTGCTTCCCGGAAGGTATGCAAAATTATGGCCTCAAGTCGGTCATGAATTAGAGCCCTTGCTTCATGGATGTAGTCATCAAATCTCCAAGGAGCTCTCTTAGTGTTCTTTAGAAGATTTATAATAATAAGAGAATCACCTTCCACCAACAGTTTCCCCGGATAATTCTCTCGCCACCTTGAGGCTCCTCCAAACCGCCCTTGCTTCACCCACATTGTTAGTTTGAGCTCCAAGATGTTCTCGCAAAAGCTACAAGCACCTCACCCTTGTGGTCTCTAAGTAAGCCACCAGCCCTCCTTCACCCGGGTTGCCCCTAGATGCCCCATCAAAATTTAACTTAATCCACCCTAGGGGGGGTGGGGTCCATGTGATCATGGTTCTAGGAC
This sequence comes from Wollemia nobilis, assembly GCA_028583015.1. NCBI lineage: Eukaryota > Viridiplantae > Streptophyta > Pinopsida > Araucariales > Araucariaceae > Wollemia > Wollemia nobilis. Next base: position 67,495 of record JAQPPZ010013509.1, on the reverse strand, counting down.
AGACTTGAGGATGATTGAGGCCATCAGTGAGAGGTAAGTTTAATGACTGGCCTAATGAAGCTTCAAAAGGATTTGGAGGTCTAGATGCTGCAGGCACTAAACAAGTATTCTCATTAGCATATGCTAAAATTTTTGACAGGACAGAGGATGACCGAGAAACCTTATCCAAGAAGGCCCGACGATTCCTTTCCAACCATATCTCGCCACAAGTAGTGATGAAGGCAGATCTTCCACATATACCTAAGACGCCTATTCAAAAATGGGGAAGGCCACTGGACAAATAAGTCAAAAATGGACCGAGGATGGACCCAATAAATATGAAACACTTGTAACAGACCTAACAAGATTGAGACAGAAAAATTACAATACGTAAAACAAATGATCAATAGACTCCCACTCGTACATACAAAGATAACACCTATTAACAACAATCACACCTCTTTTTATTAAGTTATCCATGGTGAGGATCTTATTTTGGATGGCCAACCATGCAAAAAACCCAACCTTCGGAACAATGCTTTTGGGCCAAACTTCCAAGTGAGGGAAAGTAGGTTCATCATTATCAATAAGCATCAGATAAGCAGCCTTGACAGAAAATTCCCCATTGTCCGAAGCTTCCCGCATAAGCCGGTCCTCAAGAATGCCGTAAGGGAGTAAAGACTGTTTTAATTCATTCTCCAAGATTATTGATGCCCCCGGTAGATCATTATTCATTATTGGCTTCCATACCCTTCTATTGTTTGACAAAGTAATAAAATCTGCAACTTTGGTACCAAAAACTTCAATTGTCCAAGCTCTAAGGGTTGAAATGATGGGGTCTCGCAGAGAGGGGATAGTCCTTTAACCATTTGTGGTCCCAAAAATCAATGTTTCTTCCATTTCCCAGCTTCCAACGTAGCCCTTTGCTTAGCAAGTTTTTAGTTTGAAGGATTGATTTCCAAAAAATTGATCCCCCGGGAGGAAAGGAATAACTTAAGAATTCAATTTCTTGCAAATACTTTCTTCCGATTATAGTAATCCATTCTGCATTTGCATTTGTCAAAAGACGCCATGCTTGTTTGGCCAGGAGGGCCATGTTTAAATGTTGTATTCTCCTTAGCCCAATACCTCCAAACTCCCTTGGTTTGCAAACCCTATCCCAGGACACCAAGTGAAAGCGCTGCTTAGATTCGGAACCACCCATAGGAACCTCTTCTCGGATCTCTGCTCAATTTTAGTGTAGACACTTGTAGGAGCTTTAAAAATAGAGAGAAAGTAGACAGGGATGCTTTGAATGGAAAACTTGGTGAGAACTCGCCTTGCCGCCTTGAGATAACAAATTCCCTTTCCATCCAGCCAGCTTCCTCCGAATTCTTTCAATTACATTAGTCCACATGGAATCGTAGGCTCTGCTCGTAAATAAAGGAAGGCCTAGGTATGTGGATGGAAGAGTAGACACCGAGCATCCAAGAATCCTAGCAATCTTAATCGCTCTCGAATGGGAGTGTTAAAGAAATAAATTTTACTCTTTGAAAAATTTACCTTTTGCCCCGCAAAGATCCTCATATAGCTCTAGAATATGTTTTATGACCTTAGCCTCAAAAACCGATGCAAGAGTTAACAACAAAGTATCATCCACAAACCGCTCATGTGTAACTCGCTCGTGTTTGTGATGATGCTTTAATTCCCGAAATAAGACCAATATTACAGAGCACTTTGATTGTCCTCCCAAGGGCTTCAACCACAATGATAAACAACATGGGAGAGATAGGATCACCTTTCCTTAGGCCCCTTTTACTTTGAAAGTATCAAGCAGGAGCACCATTAACAAGGATCGAAAACCAAGGTTTCATAAAACATCCTTCCAAAAGCTTGATCCATTCATGATGAAAACCAAATTTCTGAAGAATGGCAGAGACAAAACTCCAGTTTATGCGGTCATAAGCCTTGTTCATATCCAGCTTGAGAGCAAAAGCAGGTTTTTTAGTCTGGACTACCGAATGGAGGGCTTCATGAACCGTTATGACCCCATCAAGGATGGACCTTCCAGGGACTGAACTGCCTTGACAAACATCAATAAACATAGGAAGGATCTTCCTCATTCTATTTGCAATTGCCTTGGTCAAAATTTTATAAACAACATTACAAAGGCTAATAGGTCTAAAATCCATCATAGATCTAGGAGTAGGAATCTTTGGGATTAAAGCAATAAAAGTGGAGTTAAAACTTCTTGGAATATGCTTTGTGGACTGAAATTCCTTGATAGTAGCACATACATCAAAACCTACAATATCCCAAAAAGCCTGAAAAAACGAGGTGAAAACCCGTCTGGACCTGGAGATTTATCAGGGTTCATTGAGAAGAGGGCCTCTTTGATTTCTTCATCCGTGAAAGGCTTAATTAACTTCCCATTCAAGTCATCAAAAATTAAATGAGGAATATGGTAAAGCATTGATTCTGAAGCTAAGGCGTAACCGAAATGTTCTTCTCCTAAAAGATTCTGAAAATAGGAAACTGCTTCATTTCTGATTTCATTAGGACTAGAAAGGAGTGATCCATCATCTCTAACAAGTTCTTTAATTCTATTGTGGCTTCTGTTCCTTAAGGTAGATGCATGAAAAAATCTTGTATTGGCATCACCTTCTTTTAGCCAGGTAGCTCTAGACTTTTGCCGCCAAAAAGTCTCCTCGCGAGCTAGAACATTATGGTACTCAAAGAAGGGATTTCTTTTCATCCGCTCGTAGGGAAGGGTCCGGCAATCCCTCTTCAAGTTTTTTCTCAATGGTTGATAACCTTTCAGAGATGGCTTTCTTGTTTTCAAAAATATTTCCAAAAATTTCCTTATTCCGCATCCTTAGATTTTCTTTCACCACTTTAAGTTTTCGTGCTAATCCGAATGAAGGCTCGCTCTCGACAAGAATGCTGCCACCACTGAGAAATTCTGTCTCTGAGATCATGGTGGTGCATCCACATAGATTCAAACCTAAAAGGCCTTTTGAATTTTGGAGTCTCTTCAATTTCAAGTAAAATCGGGTTGTGGTCAGACCCAATGCGAGGCAAGGACAACAGATTTGCATCCCCAAAAGATTGTATTGCTTCCTGTGACAAAAAAACCTATCAAGCTTTTCCATTATAAGTTGATTTCCAAACCTCCTATTGCTCCAAGTAAATTTAGCATTTTTTAATTTGACATCCAATAAATTGTTGTTGTTGATGAAATCTTGAAAGTCCTCCATACTTCTTGCTGGAATTCCTACTCCCCCTTTTTTATCATAGGGGTAAAGAGGGGTATTAAAGTCCCCCCGCAACTATCCATGGGATATCCTGAAAAGCTTCCTTGAAATGACCGAGTAAATTCCATATATCAGCTCTCCCGCATATAGAATTAGGGGCGTACACATTTGTTAATATCCAAGAAAGGTCATTAACCTTATCCTTAAAAATAATGCTCATTACCCTTTCCCCCAATTGAATAACCTTGCCTTCCACCTTCCCTGGATTCCAGATACAAATAAGACCACCTGAGGTTCCATTGGCTTTGCAAAAAATTGCTTCTCCATTTTTCCATATATTGAGGGCAATTTTTCTAGACAAAACTTCATCGACTTTAGTTTCTTGCAAAATAAGAATAGTGGGATCAAAATCTCTTCTTAAATATTTGACTAACCGCTGTTTAGGAAGGCCATTGAGCCCCCTTACATTCCAGGATATGATCTTCATTTGGAACTTTTAAAGTTTTTTTCCTCTTCCCCCCGCCTTGGACTTGAGGGGGCTTAAGAATTTTGTTTTCTTCAAAGGGAAGATTTCCAGCTTGGTGGAAACAGAGTAGTCCGAATTCCATTAGCTATCTCATCTTGGACCTCTTCTTTCCATTGCTCGGGCATTTGACTTTCTTCCCTTTTTTTTCTCACCTCCACAATCAATCATGGGGGATTTCATTGAGCTTCTAGTCCTGCTTCTGGCTAAATTTGGTTTGGGTGACCCGTTGGATAACAAGATCGGAAACCCCTTCTCTCGGATTGGGACAAAGACAAAGGTGAAAAATGTCGCTTGGAAGGGCTGATTAACTTCGAAAGCACTTTTTCTCTTTCTCGGACGGAAAAGGACTCATCATTAGGGCATTCTTTATGGCCAACAGGAGGAGGATTGGAAGGTCCAGATTTGGTTGGGGAGTCAAGGTAAGCATGGAGACCAAGAATTATATCCTCAACATTAGACCCTTCATTCTCGATTTTCCTCTCGTAATTATTTGGTTTTCAGCCAAAATGTTAAATTTATTTAGATTCTCGAAAGGAGAGCATACCTTTTGTTGGTCAGTTTGTGATGTAGCAATTTGCTTGTCCTTACCATTGTCCATGTGAAGCTCAGCCTCATTCTCCATTTGTCCCAAACCAGAGGCCTTTGCCTTTTCAACATTTGGATCTTTAACCCCGTACATTCCCGTGTATTTGCCATTATTTCTGAAAGACTCGCCGCTTGGAATCATTATTCCTAGGAAGGGTTTGTCGGCTTCTCAAAAAAGAGCATTGTCCTTTGAGATGGCCTTGAATATTACAATCGAGCAAAATGCCGGTCTATTTTCATATTCGATGACCCGTAATCTTGTTATATTTCCATATTCTAACTCCACATGAGTAGGAAGCTCGGATTCTAGGTTTGCATTTACACAAATCCTAGCATGCATCATTCTGGTGTGTGCAAGGGTTGGATTATCAATGGCCACCAATTCCCATATGGTCTTGGCAATACCCTGAAGAAAATACTCATGCCACCAATGAAACGGGAGATTTGGGAGACGGACCCAAATGGGGGCAAAGTTTATGCTCGCTTTTCTCGGGTCAAAATCCTCACCCCATCTCCTAAGAAAAAGACTTCTTCGGCCCAAGAACCAAGGTCCTCCCCGTTAGAATACGACTAGCATCTTCACTATTGTTAAGGCGTACCGCAAAAACCCCCTTGATAATGCAATAATCTCCATGTGTCCATAAGTCTTCCACTTCAAGGATGCCCATCGTCGAATCGTTTCAATATCCGGCCCGCCCCCTATGAATTTGCCTACCGGAGAAAAATTTTCCATCGATATAAAGTCCGCCATTACGCTTTCGTGCACGGATACCTTCTCGCCCATTGGGAGTGAGAGGTGGTAAAGAATGTAAGGAAACCCTATTGCCACCTTTAAGGGCCTGTGCAAAAGACTTATTGCCCTCGAATTCTTGATGTGGGCCTTCTTATCAAAAATAATATCGTGGGGTTCGTGTCCCTCTAATTTTTTAAAACCCTCGTTGTCCTTGTCACCGTCCACCCGCTTCTTCCTCGCTTGCTTCGTAACCTTGCTTGTTCCCTCCTTGAGCCTCACAGCCTTCCAGGGGTTTGGAAACCCCGTTTCCCACCTCCAACAGAATGAAAAACATGTTTGCAAAAATTGCACCTGCCTCTGCTCCCGCTTTGCTCCATTCCTGCCTCCGCTCCTGCCTGCTCCTCCCTTCGATTTTCATGCTTGTTGATCATGAGGAAGAAGATAATAAAATTCACTTGTCTTTAGCGCCAGGTAGAGGACAAAAGAGGAAGGACACATTGATTGAAATACATAGGACACGGTGGTCCATTGGTAGCGCACATTTTGCAAAGGTGTTGGGAGTTGAGGAAGCATGTGATCAATTCGCGTGGAGTGGTGTGTCTTGGGTGCCAAGGGAAGTTTATTTTGCACATGGTTTTTACACGTCATTCAAGGACAAAGAATACAGAGAGTGCTTAGGCTCTTAACCGTGTTTCTAGTGCATGCGGTGGTTATAGCCATAACTATCTCATAGAGGTAGAGAATGTGGGATCAAAACCCACTAAGATGCAAAGGTAACTTTTTGATAATTAATTTTTACCTAATATTTTTCAAAGGATATTGTGGAGTAATAAGGTTTTGTGAAAATTTTGTGTTTGATTTATGTTATTGCTGGAGTTATAAGGGTTTGAAAAAGGTTGTTGATTTGATATTTTATTTTTATTATTTTTGGAGTTATAAGGTTTTGAGAAAGGTTGTTGATTTGATATTTGATTTTTATTATTATGGAGTAATAAGGATTAATGTGAGGTTGTTTTATTTATGAAATGATTTATATCTTTGGAACTATAAAGAAAGTTGATTTGATTTTTATCAAAGTTTCTCTTGCCATTAAAATAAATTTAAAGAGGTTTGAATTAATATTTGGTGGATGTTAAGTATATTCTAGTTGGGAGTTTATAAGGTATTATTGGATAAATATTTTATGTATGTTGATGGTTGTTTTAAAAGGTGGAGTGATAAGGTGTATTTAAGTATTTACATTATATTGTGAGAAATATTTATCTTCTAACCTCTTTGAGATTGGCTTATAATTTTTTGTGATTGTGGCAGATTTATGAGATCCCTTAATCATCAAGAAAATGGTAAGAGCACATTCTTCCATAATTGAGTTGATTGATTGGTTTTCTAGAAAATAAGTTTGGAGTGAAAAGAACTTGATTAGGATTTCCTTTTCGAGAGTGTTTGAGTTAATGCTTCAAGGTTTTCTAGAATAAAGAGTGTTTTTTTTTTTTTTAAACCATGATGGAATCAGTAGCTGCCATGAATCTGGGAAAGTTTTCCAGCTTTTATGGCTGCCACAAAATTTTGTGTTTTCTATCCCGAAATCTGCCACACAGATCTTCGTGCAGTCCATCCCTATAATTGCCATGCCACAATCATTTTAAACCTTTGATGTCACTAAAAGCACCAAGAAAGGGACAAGCATTCAGTCCGGTGAGGCCTGAGATTTTAACCTTGGATCTTTGCCCCCCTTATGGGGTTTGGATGAACCAATTGGTCTACACATCAAACCTGAATAAAGAGTTGTTAAAACATTTTTTATAAGCATTATTGTTGAATCCACTGGTTGTGTGAAGAACTTGAGTTAGGGTTTTGTAAAAGAACATGAGTATCATTATTATGTGAAGATAGTTTTATAAGTATTGTTGTTGAAGTGAGTTGTTGTGCAAAGAACTTCAACTATGGTTTGAAAATAACATGAGTATCATTGTTATGTGAGATTTATTATTGAGTATTGTTGAAAAAAAATTTAATTGGTTGATATATACTTGGACTAGGGTTTGTGAGAAAAGGTTGTTTCATTGAGTGATTGGTTGAGTAAATTTTATTGAGACTAGTCAAGTGGATGTGTGAAGTGATTGTTCAAGTTCCATAAAACAAACTATTCTATATTTTTATCTGAGTTGAAAAGTGATTGAGCATTGAGTATAAAACATATTGGGTCTCTAACAATTCTCTCTATGTTTCTATGAGATTTGGACAAGTTCTGAGTGAGCTTGTTGAGCATATTTGGAAAATTTCTGAGTGGACTTGTTGATCAAATTTGACCAAGTTTTGAGTGGGCTTGTTAAGAAGAATTGAGAAAGTTCTGAGTGAACTTGTTGAGCAGATTTTGAGCAAGTTTTGAGTGGACTTGTTGAGCATATTTGAGAAAGTTCTGAGTGATCTTGTTGAGTGGATTTGAGAAAGTTCTGAGTGATCTTGTTGAGAAAAATTGAGCAAGTTATGAGTAGACTTTTTGAGCATATTTGAGCAAGTTCTGATTGAGCTTGTTAAGTATAATTGAGCAAGTTCTTAGTGGACTTTTTGAGCAAATTTGAGAAAGTTCTGAGTGGACTTGTTGAGAAAATTGAGGAAGTTCTAAGTGGAATTTTTTATCATATTTGAGCAATTTTTAAGTGGAATTATGGAGCAGATTTTGGTGTAGATTTGAGGACAGGTTTGTACCAGACCAGAGACAAATATTGAGCAAATTTGTGTTAGACCAAAGGACTGTGTTTAGTACATGTTTGAGAAATATCTTTGAAGGTGATGGATCAAAGAGGATAGTAGTCTCCAATGGATAGAGATCCATCAGCCAGGGTAGTGAGGATAGGTCTTCTGAGTGGGGATAGATCCACAAGACAGTATAGTGGAGGTAGTAGTCTTCTAAAGAATCACCAGCCAGAGTAGAGGAGAAGGATTTCTCCTGTGGATAGAGATCCACGAGCTTGATTTAGGGTATTGGTATCTCCTATGGATAGAGGTCCATAAAAATTGTAATAGGTAAGGATTCCCAAGAGATTGATTAAGAAAATTTTAGTGAAATAGTTTCTCCATGGAGTAGCCCACATTGGGTGAACCACGTAAATTGTGGTGTCTCTATTGTGTATGGTGTTTTGTGCATTTCTTGATTACTGTTGTTGATATTGATATCTACTCATTGCATAATATTGATTGGGAAAGAAAAATAAAAATTGGTCTTATACTGTTCACCCCCGCCTCTTAGTATAATCTTGTGTTCTTCAATCATGTTTACATGACAATCTCCTTGTAAGGAATATTGTACTTGGCACAAGATGTTTGGAAGATTTAGTCATGAGCATCTCATTTATAATCCATTTCAATTCCTCCATTTGTTACACCTTGGAAATAATTTTGGAATTGCCACATACCTTCCTCTTTTACCATATCCAAAAAATATTAGAGCTCTAGGGCTTTCCTATAGTACATCATGCCTCTAACTACAATCACAATATTTCAAAAAATAAATTTATCTATGGAAACATAATATTTTAGGTATTTTTATGCAATGTCATTTCTCATTGTTAATCCATTCAAATTTCTAGATAAATCATTTTTCATTTGTACATATTCTAGTAAGTGTCTACCTGCTATAGGATACCTAGAGCCAAAGCTCATATATTTTTTCTTTATCAACTAAAACATCATATTTTATTTCACATTGTACTCTCTCTAGGAAGTTCATCCACTCATATGTTAAGTGTAACACAAGGTGTGAATGTTGTGAAAAGTTAATTAACCAAAACTAATTTAGGAAAAGTTTCTAAAACACCTTTTTTGGAGTTGCATTAATTGTAATACAGATTTTGAATTGGATATATCTTTTACAAATAGTAAATAATAGATACACCATCCTCGTTATCATGTTGAAGCTCCTCATTTGAGAAAAGAACATCCTCCTTATGTCAGAATATTGCAAATAATATTTGGTCAACTCCATTTATAATGAAAACCAAAGCAAGGCTACATCAAAGTATTTGTTTCTTAGAAATTTGACATTACTTCTATCGATAAATTCATTTAATAGAAAGGAAAGAAAACTAAAGAGAGAAAAAAAGGAAATTTATGAAATAAGCCTATGCATAACTTGAAATATACATATGACCACATGTTTTTCGAAGAAAAATAAATTAAAAAATATTCCATAGACTCATCTTAGTAGTATTTCACTATAGTTTCAGTTGATTCTTTGCTCCAAATGCTATAATATTTAACACTTAAATATAAAATGTGAGTGATAATTGTAGAGAAAATACTTTCAACTTTAAAAATTTATGGCATACTCTGAATGTAAATTAGTTTAAATTTGATTGCAAGGAACATAGTTTACATAAAATGATGTTTTATCTCTATGTCTAAGAGTGTAAACTATTGACTACATAACACATTACTAAATTTTCAAGAATAGAAAAGTGCTTACTATAACATTGCCAACCCTTTTCAACTACCCATACATCGAAGATGCCTTGTCTGAATCATTCTCGTCTTTTTGATAATTAACCTTTACCATGTACCTTCTCACAACTAAGTATCTATCAAACTATGTTACTTAAAATACCAAATGGCATGCATGTTTTATATATATAGATATGTACATGCTTTAGTCATTAGCAACAGTAATAGAATTATCTTATCTTACACAAAATTTTGATATATGATTAGGTAAATAAATTAGCTATAATTTTTTTAATAGATATGTTTCTTAGGAATTCCCACCTAATGAATGTTAATATTATAGCCACCCATTGCTCTAAATTATGCCAAACATTATTGTTGAAAAGTAAATTTTATCATTTAACCATCCTAAAACACACACATTACTACATTTAAGTTTGTTTCTAAGCCTGATTTTGACAATAATACTCATTATGATAGCCTTGAGAAAAATAAAGTATCATAAATACCATAAAAAATGTGGACATTTAGTTTCCAATTTATAATCCATACTTGTCATAACACACTCCATTTTATCAAACATTCCAACTTCTTTCCTTAAATTTTTAGTCAAATATTCTCTATGTTGCTAGCTTCAACATTTGTGTCAAAGTTAGAGTATGATTGTAAAAATAATGTAAACCCTAATTAATTTTGCAACATTTCTTGCATAGGTTACTCTAAAAATTCAATTTTAATTTACAAACTTTCTAGGTCATTTTTACCCTTTCCAGTTGAAAACTAAGCTCAACTTGTTATTATATTGTCTCATGAAGATTTTCAAATAAAAATAAATTAATAAAATAAAATAAATAAGGCTATTTCATTGAAGCTACAAACTTATTGTAATGGTAAGGTCATTGGCCTCTCTTTGAGAGGTCCAAGGTTAAAACCCCATGTAGTATGAGGGGACTAGGACCCCTCATAAAAACTTGTGTAAACTCATTCAAAAAACTAAGGCTATTTTATTTTGGCTAGTTAAGAGACCAATTATCTTTCAACAAGTTTTCATTGACACTAACGCAAAATCTCGCTTTCAAATTAAACCAAAATATTAACTCAATTTTCTATTGGAGGCTTATAAAATAATATTTCTCATAAATAAATCCTATGGAGGAGGTTAACAATTCAATATTTCTTAAATCAATGCATTCAATAAAATATCCTCATAAATAATGCAAAATGACCAATATGAAAACCTACATTTCTTCACATTGTCACCATAGTGAAGTACACTACTGAGTAGTACATAGAATTAAGTTGCTTGTTAAGCTTTACGTTTATATAGTACCATTGCATAGAAGACTTGGATATTTTTATAAATTTTGGAAGCACATTGGTTGCATAACTATAATTTGTAATGACATCAGACGTATCCATTCTAATGCATATGAGTGGGTTTAGCCATGTTGAATAACCACATCCTAGATTGGTATGCCTGGTGGAAAAATACATATTCTTGTTTATGATGTTGTAGCACAAATATTATTTTGGTGCAGTAGTGAAAGTAACTTGAATTAGCATTTTGGCTAGAGTCCTAGTGATGGGTGGTTGCTTGAAGCAAATAATATGTTTAATGAAAGTCCATAGGCAAATTTCTAGATGCTTTGGTACCATGTTAGATATTTGGTATAATGTAACAAGCTAACCCTAAATATAAATTTAGGAAAGACTTAAGGATTCACATGTTTGCAAAAGGCTAAAGACTTGTACAAAATTTATAAAAGGAAATACTAGTTACATATTGACCCAAGGAAAGGTATAAAAGTACACAAGTGCAAAACATGCATAAAATGAATATATAACAGAATCACATTTTGGAAACATACTTAGGATAAATGTGTGAGATTTGTGTTTAGCACTAACAATGCACAAGCCAGACTATTTCATGACTAAGTCCCTAATTTGGTGCAATGTTACCAAATATTTAATCATTCACATATTTCACAGAAGCATCTAAAACTAATTAACATATATATCAACTTGGATGTTATCTAACTATTTGATGATATCAATAAAAAATGGTAGATTTTCAAAAGCAAATAAGGGTCCTGAAATGATATAAAAAGACAATAAGAAAGATATCTAGTGTCATTAGAAGAATATCAAACCTAAAATGAAACACCCCATACAACATTGCTAACCCCAAAGAAAATCTTATTCATAAAAAACAATCAAATCATACCAACTACATTGTTGAATTGATATATAGACTCATCCAAATAGTCAATGAGGACATAGAATTTGTAATGTATGTAATTAAATTAAGTAGAGGATAAAATAAATTTCCTTTTAAATTGTCCACTATAAAAAATATTAGGCTCAATCACATACATTTGCAATCATAAAAATAGCCAACACTTAAAAACCTTAAATAAAAATAATCAAACAAAAGTGGAGAATTTATTATAAAACTTAATAATTATAGAAACATATTTTAACCAAATATCTATGCTTAGATGGGTTCTATATATCAATATGTCCTAAATGACATGAACTTTGGCATTGTCATAATCATGAAATGGGTTGAAAACAATCACACACCTAGTGGTGCCCTTTTTTAAACAACAACTAATCATTATTTACATAGTTGAATTTAGGAATCATATATTATACCCATGAATTAAGCAATCATAAGGACTGTAAAATAAAATTCAAGTTTTTAGAAGTAACAAATTATTAAGACTTTTATTGCAATGCTCAAATTCAATATCTAGTTTTTAGCTTTCCATATTAGTTCTATGACTTTAAAAAAATTAACTATAAAAGAATAGTAAATTATGTATTTCCATTATCTAGATAGTAAGAATAGAAACAACTTGCTTTGGTCTTACCTATGGCCACCACATTAATATTATCATAATTAATCAGCTTGAGATCTCAATAACTCACAATAGCTACGGGAATAGAAAAAAATATTGATCCAAGTCCATTTAGTGCCAAATATAGAACAATAGTTTAAATGTATAATAAAGGATTTTCCCATTTATTACCAATCACATTATTAATAGTTTTAATGATACCAAAGGGTTATCCCATGTGTAAGTATAGAAACATACAATTATCATTACCCATGTAGCAGCTACAACCACCTTCAAAAAGTATCTTGAAATTTGTGAAACCAGCTTAATCCCCATAAAAATTTATCAATGCTAAATTTTGTAGTCCAATTATCCACAAAGCATAATTCCCAAAAAAATAGTTTTTAGAGGTAGGGTACTCATTTCTCTACCCCAAATATAAAAATTTGACTCAAGGCAAGCAATTGATCGAGAAACGTATTAGATAGTCATTTAATGAGGGGGATTATGCAATTTTTTGGTTTGATGTGTGGTTGAAAACTTATCCTCTTATATCTGATTCAAAATAGTGACCATTTTCTTAGGCATATCTATCTTCCAAAGGTTCAATTGCCAAAGATTATATTAATGTGAGCAACAACTCTAGGTCATGGATTTCTATTATTAATCTAGTTGAATAAGAGGAACTCAAATAAATAGTGATGAGTTCTAAAAATGCTACAAAAGTTTTATTTACCTAATTTTACATGAAATGATGAGTTGGTTTAAAATATATCAAAATATGGTGAATACTCAATCAAGTTGTGATATGAAGATTTTGAGCAATCAAAATTTCCTACTCCCAAAGATTTCACTTAGAAAAATGTTTGGTCACTACATGCTCTTCCTAAGGCCTAAACATTCATTTTATTATTAGTCTAAAATAATAATATTATAAAAGAGTCTCCAAATAAGAGGATATTATGGACCTTTCACATGTACCTTATGTGAGAAGGATTTAGAAATATCAAACTATTTAATTTTTTATTATCTCTCTGCTCACGCCATTTGGGTTACTTTTTAAAAAATACTCAAATATATTAGGTAGCTCCATCAACATTAAAATAGAGGATAAAATGTTGGATTACATATTTCAAAGCTAAAGTATTGTGCATTTTATGGAGGATTGATCCTACCATTATTTGTTGGAATTGAAAAATATAATATATATTTTTTAAATAAATCTCAAAATCATGCCTAACTTTAGAATGATATTATTGCTTCTCATACAAAATGTTTAGAGACATGTCATTCATCATGAGGAATTTCAAGTTCTAAAAAAGAGGTGTTAGCCCCCTGTATAAAATATTTGAATATACATGGAAGGGTGATCTATGGCAACGAAATTACAACAAAGGTTGCTTTGATATTTGTTAAATAAAAATATTTAGAAATTGAGTTTATCAAAATTAAAATTTATGGTGTTTCAAAATAAATCAAGGACAAGTTGTTAAAGGTGGTGTTTCTCAAATAGAAAATGATATTCCCTTTATATGAAACTATAATTAATAGCTTTATATGGAACTATGCAAAGGCTAAAGCACTTTTTTAAAAATAATCAAAATTACAATTGAAATATTTCAATTAAAGGGATTCACAAATTATCATTAATTCTATTGACAAAAATAAATACAAAAATTTAAATATATATATAAGAGGGAAAATTACCTTGCTAAAAGAAAATTAAATTATAGTTTAATTAACATTATAAAAAAGGTATTAGTCTATTATGAATCCTTTGAGTGTGCACCAGATCGACAATGGTAGTACAAATCTCGAGTGACTAGTGGTTCCTCATGTCGAGTTAACAACAAGGTGGTATAGGCTTGTTCGGAGCAACTCGTGTGGTTTAAACCCTACGCTTGTCAGTAACCAACATCCCTATTAGAGTATCCTACATTTACATGATTTAGGTCATGTAAATGTACCACATTTGGTACATAACTAGATTAAGAGTTTACTTTAGAGTAAATTTAGTTGGTTACTTCAAGAATTGTAATAAATGCATAATTATCAATGTGTAAGTAGTCCACATGTACATGAGTCTTAGGTAGAGTAAGGGACAAGGAATCTATCTTCTTATATAAAGGCTTCATAGTGAGTGATTAGAAATAGAGTATAGTAAATATAGATAGTGTGTGGTATAGTTTAGTAGTATGGTATAATATACTCTTTTCATATTTTTTAATGGAGTGTTCATGTCCTCCATTATATAACATTGTGCTATTTTCATCACTTTCATTAATGGCATATTATTGAGTTATTTGTAGATGTTCATCTCATAATTTTCTTGCATATTATTGTGTCATTATTTTATAGTTATCTCATATTAGTTATCTTGCATCTTGTGGTTGTTATTCCTATTATATTTTCCTATTAAAATCTAACAATGGTATCAATGTACATGGTAGATCCAATAGGAAATAGGGATATCCATAAAGAGAGACTGAGAGGAGTTCAAAAATATCAATTTCAAAATTTTTGAGATTAAATTTGACTAGAGTCTTTCCACAAGGTTTTAGAAAGACTTGTGAAGACTAGGACTCAACATAAATTCCACTAGATTAACAAACCAACTAGTAAATATTAATTTTTTCTATATTTAGAGTTTCTTCCATTACAGTCCTAATGCTTTGTTACAGGCAAATGGAGATCAAAGTGAGTTGGGAAACTTCCTAAAAAAGAGCTAGGAATAATTTTTTCTTTAGAATCAATCCAACACCATAAGCAACAAATGAAATAACTACTATTCAGAGGATTTAATAAAAGGTCCCACTACTAGAGATTGCAGATCTGCAAAGTACAAAAGAGAAAACATCGTAGGACCCTTGTTACAAATTCAATGGAGAGAAGAAGAATCTAGTGAAGAAACCTAGTGAAGATAGCATATTGATGATATCTAATGTAGATTGAAGACTTCACCCTAAAGAATTTGAAGAGACCCTTATAAGGTCTAGTTACAAAACTCCTAGTTCTGGAAGATTGGAGTTTGGTGATCTCCATTAAATGCTATAGATTGCAAAAGTGAAGAAGGAATAGGAAGATCTTGTTCTATATTTTAGTAATAGTAGATATCAGAGATCCAAGACGAAGATCTCATTATCAACACTTTCATAGTAGAATTTTGAAGGAAATGTATCATTCAAAAGACCATAAGAGTTGTGCGATTGAAGACCTTGGTGAGGTCTCAAGGAGAAATAAGGAGGATGCTTGGCGAGCCTCATTAAAGGAGATCTGAAGAAGACCATTAAATGAGTTCTTAGGAGAACTCATTGGAGAAATTTACCACCAAGGAGAAGTTATTGATAAATGAATATTTTTGGAATAATTTTTGCCATCCGAAAACAAGCCCAAAACTGAGATAGATTTGGCAAGGAGCTTTCCAAATATTAGAGGAAATTGATGAAGACCTCAATACTTTTAGATTCTTTAGAAGAGGGCCTAGATTGAAGTAATAATTCGATAAGGAGGTTGAAGGAGAAATGATCTTAACATTACTACCAAACCTGAAAGGTTTGAAGACTACCTTTGAAGGCTTGGAGATAGGGGTTTGTTGAATATTTAGATAAGGGTTCTTGAAGGAAAAATCAGCTATGATTTGGGGGTAATTCCCTTCCATATTTTTGAATTTCAAGGATAGCATTTTAGTGCAAAAATTTATTGCAAAAGGGCAACAATTAGGACAACATTACTAGCTACAGAAATTTAGATTTCCAGGATACATATTGAAGGAGAATCAAAATCATCTACTATATTTAAAGGGTATCAAGTCAAAAAAAGTTTGGAGCTACAAAAAAATGAGTTAGAGAGTTGTTTTGAACAACCAAGAATAGCCACAAGTTCCTCTAGTAAATTAGCAATAATAAGTTGAATCTAATCACCTGTAATCCTTCATCTACGTAGATCATTAAGGTCAACAACTTTGGGTGCAAATAGGTTCATTAGTTGAAATTTAATATGGTTCATTACTTAGCTTCATTAAGCACCATATTATAGTTTGAAAGTTGCAAGGAGAAGGGTTCATTTTAAAAGTCTTCAAGGGAGTGCAAAAGTTAGTTTCTTTTAAGGATTAATGCCTGCACAATTAAAATAGGAGTTAGATATATTTTTATAGAAATAAAAATATCATCTTCTTATTATCTAGTTACAACAAAGAATACTACATTAAGTTGCATAGATTATAGTGCATTATTAGAAGCAATAAGGTGAGATTGTTATTGCACTATTCTAGTTATTTTTAAGAGCATCAAGCTTAGAGATATTATTGGTGTATTAATACTAGTTACCCTTAAGTTTTAAAGTGCATTAAGAGGTTATCATTGAAGGAAGTTATAGTGCACAAATTTGGGTAAGAGTGAAGTGTCTAAAGATACTATTGAGCATCCAAAACTTGTTGCATATCTTGGTGGAAGTAAGTCACCAAAATAAGGATAAAGGATTTAGCATTACAACAAACAACAAGCACATCTACAAGGCAGTCATTTGAGCAAGGTAAAGGAGTATATTTCAAGTGACAAAACAAATCCATCAAAGTGATCACATTACTCAAGATTCAAGGTGCCTAAATACACCATATCCACCAGCAAATAAAACACCTATAGCAAGCATCAAACCTGCAACATCAAGCCAATACAAGGAGGTCATTATGAATTGCTATCTATGTAAACAAGGGATAACATTAATATCATTTATATATTGAACTTCTAAGTAAGATATAGCATAAAATATTTTTTAAAGTAGCTATCATCTATCATCTATCAATGTAGAAGGAACAACGCTAAAGACAAGCAAGGTACAAGGAGCTTTACCCAAGGTAAAATATTAAGGAACCAATGGCTGAAACAAAACTTCCATAGATACCATTGGAATTCCATAGAACCTCCATCAAATAATTCTTCATCATATTAGCTAGATCCATCCACATAACATCTATATTGTCTTGGAAATAAGGTGTTGAAGATAATTTATCAATACCATTTGCTAGCAAAGGATATTCAAGATATAATATGTTGGAGGGAATGTCTACATACAGGAAACTTGAGAACCACTTGTAATCTATATTCAAGGTATATTCTACCACTTGGCACAACCATTCTAGGCACTCTCACATTCCTCAATGTATATCCAAGAGAAGAGCACTTAAGGGATAATATAGCATCTATCTTTGAGCGGTTACAAGCATAATTGGGAGGTTACTTACCACAGTCATCATTGCAAGGAGGAATGAGCATTGAAATAACCTAAGTCTTAATACCCATATTTAATGTAACTCTTAAGTGCCACTTGTCTAAAATCAAAAGGCATCTGTGTTATTTAAAGTTCATAAACCTAAAATGGAAGTAGAAATGTATTCATAGTGAGCATTAAGTGAGAGTGAAATCAAGACATATAGTCAAGAATTGAAGGGAGGAGTCTAAGCGCTATTCAAGAAGAGAGAAAGACACCTATTTTCATTTAAGAGCCTTTATCTATTGTATATTTTGAAACAAAGTTATCATTAATTTCAAGGAACAAAGTTGTCATTAATGACCTATCGATGATGTCAAAAGATCAAGAGGAACAATGCAGAGGTTAAAGGCAAAAGGACTTCATAATATTTTTAATATTATGTGGAAGCATAAGTTAAAAGGTTTTTTATAAAAACCCAAGGAAGCTTATTGCAAAATTAAAGGAAGGTTTAATATTTATTTTATAAAACATTTAAATTCAAATTGAATTTAAATTTTATAAATAAATATTATTTGTACAAAGTTGTATAATGAGAGAAGGTCTTAATAAAACCAACATGTTTTAAAGAATTAATCTATAAAATTTAAATTCAAGAGAATTTAAATAATTTATAAATTAATAAGTTTAAAGGAAAATCATAGTGCCAAAATCTAAAGCTTTAAGGAAATTCAAAGCGTCGATGTATGTGTGAAGGAGAAAATTGATATAAAAACCCATACCTTAGAGGCATTAAAATTATCCTTTTGCTTAAACGTTAATGCATGCAATTGTGTTGAGAACTTGTGCAGAAAAAGAGAAGCAAATTTCTTGTGTTATGTGCCAGCGAATAGAGACAAAAATGAAAGCACCAAAAGTTGAAAGTCATCTAGGCAATGTGGCCTACTGGTAAGAGGGCAGAGAGAGCTTTATAGAGCATGTGGTGCTCTTTACTCCCCAAGCAAGCACCTAGCTTGCATGGTGGTTGTAGCCATGGCTAGGGCACTGGTTGAGGCTGCATCGTGAGTTTGAATCCTACAAAGGTAAAGGTAATAAATTTTGATTATTATTTTGTGTTGCCTAAAGTTTGAAATGAGGTCTTAGGGAGTTAAAAGAGGGTTGCTTAAAAGGATTTATATTTGATTATTATTTTTGGTAAATTGGAGGAATAAGGGGTTAGCTTTATTTTTGAATAAAGTGTTTGTGTCACATTGATTTGTTGAAGTTTTAAAAGGATAAAGGAAATTTCTTGCATTGAGTTATTTTGAAAATAAGAGTGCATTGAATATTATTTTAATTGGGATATTATAAGGTGTGAGTGGTGAATTATTTTTGTAAATGTTGATGAATATTTTCTTAAATATAGAGTGATAAGGTGTATGTGTGTCTTGATATTTATATTATATTTTTGAGGGATTTTATCATAATATAACTTCTTTGAGCTTGGCAAAGAAGTTTTTGAGGTTTTGGCAGATTTATGAGATTCCTTCATCATCAAGAAAAATTTATGAGCACATTCTTCCATAGTTAAGTTGATTGGTTGTTTTTTTGAAAAATAAGTTTGGAGTGAAAAGGACTTGATTAGGGTTTGCTTTTGAATGTGTTGAGTTAATGGTTCAAGGTTTTCTGGAATAAAGAGTTGTTATTGAAACCATGTTTTATAAGCATTGTTGTTGAAGCCATTCATTGAGCAAAAAACTAGGGTTTAAAAAGAACATGAGCATCATTGTTATGTGAGAGTTGTTTTACGAGCATTATTGCTGAAGTGAGTTGTTGAGAAAAGAACTTGAACTAGGGTTATCATTGTTATGTGAGATTTTTTTTGAGTATTTTTGGAAACATTTTGAGTGAAGTATCATATGCTTGGACTAGGGTTTGTGAGCAAGAATTATTTCATTGAGAGATTGGTTGAGTAGAGTTGGTTGAGCCTAGTCAAGTGAATGTGTCAAGTGATTGTTCAATTTCCATAAAATAAACTATTCTATATTCAAATTTTATTTGAGAAAGTAATTGAGCATTGTGATGAGTATAGAGCATATTGAGTCTCTAAAAATTCTCTTTATGTTTCTATGATATTGGACAAGTTTTAGTGTTGACTTGTTGAGCAGATTTGAGGTAAGTCTTTGAGAAGACTTGTGGACAGATTTGGATAAGTTCTTGTAAGGACTTATTGAGAAGATTGGACAAGTTCTAGAGAGATCTTGAGAATAGAGTTTGGTGGATATTTGAGGATAGATTTATGCCTAACCAGAGATAGATATGGAGGATATATTTGTGCTAGACCAACAGACTATGTTTAGTATAGATTTGAGACAGATCTAGGTGTAATATTTGGAGGTGATAGAGTATAGAGGATGAAAATCTCTAGTGGATAAAAACCCATTAGCCAGGGTAGTGAGGACAGGTCTTCTAAGTGAGGACAAGATTCTTCAATGGATAGAGATCCATTAGCCAGTGTAGTGGAGGCAACAATTCTTCTAGAAGATCACAAGCCAGAGCAAGAGAAGAAAGGAGTTCTCCTGTGGATAGACATCCACAAAATTGATTAGGGGATTGGTGTCTCCTTTGGATAGAGGTTCATAAACATTGTAGGGAAAGGATTCCCAAGAGAATTTATTTGAGAAAATTTTATAAGGAATATTTTCTCCATGGAGTGGCCCACATTGGTTGAACCACGTAAAATCATGTCTCTCATATGTGTGATGCTTTGTGTGATGTTTACTTCTTTAATACTGTTGATGTTAATATTTGGATTAAAAATCAAAAAGTTTCATCTTATACTATTTACCTCCCCCCTCTCAGTATAAGCACATGTTCTTCAATTGGTATTAGAGCAGGTCTCTTTGTGAAAAGACTAACAACTTGGAGGAGGATCCATCAGTAATAAACATGACTTCAAAAAATGAATATGAGACTATGTTTGACATAAAAAAGAATTCTTTGTTGCTCTCAGAAAGTTGGAAAATATCAGAGAGAATAATTCAGGCTTGAAGGAACAAATTCAAGAGGATGAAGAAGCAAGGATGGAACTTCTACAAAATCTCACAGAACTCAATATAAAGGTGGAATAAGGAAATAAAATTGAGCAGGATATGACAGATCTATTAAGAGCAAGGGAAACAAAATGTGAAAGACTAGAAGAAAAAATTGTTTATCTAAGGATTGAAGTTGAAAGGACCAAGGTACTACAGGTTGTGGAGGATAATAAATCACAAAAGGAATCAAGCTTTCAAAAAGCAGAAACTTCAAACAAGGATAAGCAAGAAAATGATATCCAAAAGGAAGGAAGAAAAGAATAACCTTGCTTAAGATTTAATCACAAGAGAAAGAATACTCCACCACAAACTCCAAGACATACAAATAGGTTACATAATTTCTTCCATGGTCATTGCTTTTCATGTAATAAATATGGTCATAGATATGTACATTGTATTAATCATGCAAGAAACAATGTCAATAGAAATTTTAATTCTTTTTCACCTCTTACGGATGATGATATTATGTGTTACAAATACAATAATTTTGGGCACAAGGCTAGATGGTGTAAAATGATACTTCCTGATTCTAGGAAAACAATTTAAACATCTAGAAAAAATGAAAGGAAAAATGCTCAGGCTAGATCAATGTTAGTTCAAACAGCCCTTCAAGCTTAGGTTAAAGAAGAACAATGGTATATTGATAGTGGTTGCTCTAGTCACATGACAGGATATAGAGACAAATTCATTGTACTAAAAGAAACCAATAGAGGATCAGTAAGTTTTGGTGATAATGGATCAACAAGGATTGGTGGAAGAGGAACTCTAATTTTAGATAATGGGAAAAAAAAACAAAGAATGTGTTGTATGTTAAAGGGTTAAAACACAATTTATTAAGTATAAATCAACTTTGTGATCAAGGGTACATGGTTATTTTCCATCCAGATAGGTGTGAGATAAGAAAATCAGAAACTAGAAAAATCATTTCCAATGCAAGAAGAACCCCAAACAACTTATACATGCTCAATGAGATCAAAGGGAAAAAGTGTTTTCTATCACAAGAAGATGAAATTTGGTTATGGCATAGAATATTGGGTCACTTGAATTTTGACAACATAGTCAACATATGTAATAAATAGGTGGTCAAATATTTACCCAAAATAAGAAGACCTCAAAGCACAATTTGTGCATCCTGTCAACATGGAAATCAATCTATGACAATATTTAATTCAAAAGGATACATGTCATTTGAGCCATCGATTCTAATACATACTAATCTATGTGGTACTACCAGAATACAAATTATTTAGGGTGATAGTTACTTTATACTATTTATAGATGATTATTTCATAATGGTTTGGGTAGCCTTCCTAAAAGAGAAGTCAGAGGATTTTGAAAAATTAAAAGCATTTAAGGAATTGGTTGAAAATGAAACTAGCAAAAGGATTAATTGTCTGATATCTGACATAGGAGGAGAATTTACTTCAAATGAATTTGTAGGGTTTTATGAACAACTTGGAATCAAAAGAGAGTATTCAGCAACAAGAACTCCTCAACAAAATGGAGTAGTTGAAAGAAAAAATAGGACTATTGAGAATATGGCTAGAGCTATGCTAAATGATTCTAAGCTCTCATATGGATTTTTGAGAGAAGTAGTCAACATAGTAGTATACATAATCACTAGGGCTCAAATGAGGGTAAACCATCACAAGACTCCATATGAGATTTGTAAAGGAAGACCTGCCACTGTAAAACACTTCAGGATATTTGAAAGCAAGTGTTACATAATACGAGAAGATAAAAACTTAGGGAAGTTTGATCCAATATGTGATGAGGGAATCTTTCTTGGTTATTACTCAAAGAGTAAAGCCTATAAATGCTTCAACAAGATAATATGTATTATGGTGAAAAGCATAAATGTAACAATTGATGAATTCAAGAGAACCAGTTCAACAAATTGTGTATCAATAATATGGATGTTGTCAAGAAGAGTTTTGTGAGGAATCAAATAAAGAAGAAGAAGAAATACAAAGACTTCTTCCCAAAACTCCATCCAGGTATGTACAAAAGCATAATTCTAAAGATAAAATCATTGGGAATCCAGATGAAAGAAAAACAAGGAGAAGAATAATAACACCATCTCAACAATTTTTCTTTGCTATCTAAGATTGAGCCAAAATACTTTGCTCAAATAAGTGAGAATAATTTTTAGATTAATTCGATGGATGAGGAATTATATCAAATAGAAAAAAGCAAGACTTTGGAACTTGTTCCATGACCAAAGGACAAAAATTTGATCGGCATAAAATGTGTATTCAGAAATAAGTTAAATGAAAATGGACTGGTGGTTAGGAATAAAGCAAGGTTAGTACACAAAGGTTATGCACAGGTAGATGGAATTGACTTTGATGAGACATTTGCTCTAGTTGCACGGCTTGAAGCCATAAGAATTTTTTTAGCCTTCTCAAGTTTCAAAAACTTCAAGGTATATCATATGGATGTTAAGTCAACATTTCTAAATGGTGTTCTAGAAGAAGAAGTCTATATTGAACAACTAGAAGGATTCATATTAGTAGATAAACCAGATTATATTTGTAGATTGAAAAAGGCACCGTATGGTCTAAAGTAGGCTCTGATGGCATGGTACTCAAGATTGGATAAGTATCTTCAGGAACATGGATTCAAAAAAGGCATAGCAGACAATAATTTATACATCAAAAATGAAGGAAATGATCTATTAATTATGGTTGTTTATGTTGATGACATCATTTTTGGGGGAAACAATGATAAGATGTGTAAATAATTTGCTAAGAAGATGAAAAATGAATTTGGTATGTCTATTCTTGGTGAATTTTCCTTATTTATTAGACTTCAGATTTCACAATCATAGAAAGGGGTATTTCTTTCACAAGCCAAGTATATAAAATAAATGTTAAATAAATTCAGGTAAGAATATTGTAAACCAGTAAGTACCCCCATGGTCACAAAATGCAAGTTAAGTAAGGATGATGAATCTCCAGAGGTAGATCATATATTATACAGATTCATGATTGGAAACTTATTGTATGTTATAGCTACAAGACCAGACATAATATAGTCAGTGGGATTAGTGGTAAGGTTTTAGGCATCACCTAAGAAAACACATGTGGCAGTGGTAAAAAGTATTTTTAGGTATCTAAAAGGGACTATGGATTTTGGGCTTTTGTATCCCAAAAGTGATAGTTCACATTGACAACGTATACACATGCATATTGGGATAGAAGCATTGATGACAGAAAAAGCACAAGTGGAGGAGCATTCTTTCTTGGAGACTATTTAGTCTCTTGGCTAAGTAAGAAGCAGATTTTAGTATCCTTATCTATAGCAAAAGTAGAATATATTGCAGCAGTAGCCAGTTGTACATAGATGTTATGGATGAAGAGAACTCTAGAAGATGATGGGTGCTTTTGTTGTTGTTTTATTTTTTTTTTTTTTTTTTTCCTTTTTTTTTTTTTTTTTTTTTTTTTTTTGTTTTTGTTTGTTTTTTTTTGTTTTGGTGGGGTTTTTTGTTTTGTGTTTTGTTTGTTTTTTTTTTTGGTTTTTGTTTTGGTGTGGGTGTTTTTGGTGTTTTTTTTTTTTTTGTTGTTTTTTTTGTGGTTGGGTTTTTTGGGGGTGGTTGGGGGGTTTTTTTTTTTTTTGTTGTTTGTTTTTGTTTTGTGTTGGTTAGTTTTTTTTTTTGTGTTGTTTTGTTTTTGTTTTTTTTTTTTTTTTTTTTTGTTTTTGTTTGTTTTGTTGTTTTTTTTTTGTTTTTTTTTTTGTTTTTTATATCTACAATATAATTAGGTCTTATTTGGCAATTGTAATTAGGACTTCATTTTTGTAGTTAATGATTAGTTTCCAATTCTACAACTTAGATTAATATTTAATTCATGCAATTTAGAGATAGAAATGCTCCAAAATCCCCCACACAATCGGTTCCACCAATAAGACTTGTTGCTCTAAATTGACCTAAGTTATAGCTATTTCACTTCTTCTTCCATAGATAGCCTTTTCGCCTTGATGAAGATTCATTGAGAATTAAGAGGACGACTATGCACAAAGACTTTAAGATAAAACATGACCATCATATTCCCATACTATGTGATAATAAAAGTGCTATAAGTATCTCAAAAAATCTATGATGCACTCTAGGACAAAGCACATTCTGATTAAGTACCATTTTTTGAGAGAACGGATGATAGATAAACAAGTCAAGTTGGAATATATTACTACAAAGAAATAGATAGAAGATATTTTCGCTAATCCACTTTCAAAGGAAACCTTTTAGTATCTTCAAAGAAAACTTGGAGTAAGACTCCCACCCCATAATTAACCACCTCAAGAGAAAGTGGGAGAAGGGCTAAGCTAAGAGGCTTATTTCTATCCTGATCCCCAAAGGTGACCCTTTGCCATTGATGTCAAATGGGGAGAGATTTGAGTAAGGTGGTAAGATTTAGTATTTGAGTAAAGAAGAAATATTTGAAGAGATAATTGAGCCAAGGGGAGCTGAACAAAGGAAAAATCAAGTTTTTGTAAATAATTTAGGTTACCATCAATGACAAAGGGGGAGATTGTTGGACATTTTGAGTCAAAGTTGACATTGATGTCAAGGAACACAGTTGTAATTAATGAGCTACCGATGATGTCAAAATATCAAGAGGAACAATGCAGAGGCTTAAGGCAAAAGGGCTTCATAGTATTTTTAATATTATGTGGAAGCATAAGTTAAAAGGTTTTTCATAAAAACCTAAGGAAGATTATTGCAAATGTCATGACCCATTACCCTTGAACCCTATCAATAGGACATTAATTGATCTTGGGATCAATTAATGTTCAACAAAAAAGGGTCATAGACCCTAAAGAAGTTTACAAAATTCCAATTTAGGAATTTTGAAGGAATTTAGGAGGGAAAATAATAAAAATAATTAAGCATGTTTAATGTTTAATAATAAGGTTAATTGCATTTAATTTTAATGCAATTAAATGTCCAATTCTTATTGGACCAAATTGGGCACTAGTATTATTTAATACTAAAAGCCTATCCTATTTCCCTCATGGCATAATTTGGTTGGTGGAGAGAAAAGTGAGATTCTCTCCTCTATTTTTTAATTAGGGATGCTTTGGAGGGATGTGGACCAAAGGGGGACACAAAACAAAAAAAGGGACCACCTATCTTATCCTTAGTAGGACCCTTTTTTTCCTACTTTTGGCTTACACTCCACATGGTAGCTTTAGGATGGCTAGAATGGTAGGTGAGATTCCTCCAAATTCAACCTTGCAACACCCACCTACCAAATAGTAGTAGTTGAGCCACCCTTTTTATTAAAATAATTAGGTGCCCACAAAGTGGACCCAATTTTGATTGAACTTAAAAGGACTCTAGTATTATTAAATAATATAAGAATTATCCTATCCTCTTGGGAATTATCCATTTGGCTTCCCTACATTGGTGGAAATAAAAGGGAGGTCTCTTCTCTTATCATTAATAGTCCTACCTTTGTATCTATTCTATACCTCAATAGTATTAGTTTTGTATTTGTTCCCATGAAAAGGGAACACAAAACAAGATAAGGTCACCTACCTTATCCTTATTTGGACCCTCTTCTACTTTTTGGATTACCCTCCATATGACTTGATAAGTCTTAAGGGGCCCAAGGCATATTTTAATAATAAAATAATAAGGCCACTATTTGGCCATAAGTGGGGAAATTTTCCTATAAATAGAGGACACCTTGGGAAGAAAGGGGTATCGAGGAAATCCTGAAGCTTAGGGAGTATGCTCTCCACTTTGGTGGATCAGAAACCAAAAATATTTGGGAGAGTACTAAGATTTAGGTAGAGGGAATCTTGGAAACCTAGGGAGTATGCTCTCCACCTCGGTGGATCAGAAACCAAAAGGTTTGAAAGACTCCCTAGTTGGAGAAGAATATATTTAGAATTGTCCTTTTAGGCTAATAGGATATTAGGTTGTGCTAAAGAAAGAGGGGGCAAGAGGAGAAGATACCCAGTTCAAGTAGGATCATCTTGAAAGGATTCCACTCTACTGCTTTACCGGATGCTTGTTTGGCTTAGCATTTGAATTGAGGATGCTTTATGTTGCTTGATTATAAATTTTAATCCTAGTTAATAATTTGTGATGTATTGGAGGTATGAGGGCTTACTATAAGTGCATAGAATATAGTGATTTTCTATGTATTTTAGTATGTAGAGAGACTTACATGTAGATAATATGATTACCATGCATTGGAAGAAGAGCCAACTTAATTAATTCATATATCTTGTGCTGGAACCATTATTGGGTTTACCTTGAATAATCAAATAGTATTGTATATGTTGACTTGTTATATACATGGTATCCAATAGAAAAGTGAAAGTTTTGCATTTATGCTTTGAAAATTGTCAAGTGATCATTCTAGCTCTTTGTAAGATTTAAGTTGGATGTTTTGATTAAAGAAACCTATTTTAGTTTAAATACCCTGTTTGGTAATAGAGTTATGATCATAAGTATAGTAAACTTCTAGAATTGAAGAAAAATATTGGTGTATTTTTCTTTAGGGAGAGGTATGAGAATATTCCTTTGATTGGAGATAAACCAATAATATGGTGTCTTCCTTGTGCAATACCTTACTGCAAACCTAGGGTGAATATTAACCCATGGTAGGTTAAATGGATGGCCACATGGTGGCTAGGAGCTAGAAGTGAGAAGGAGCTTAGGTAGCCAATGGGGGCTATGTGAACAATGAATAGTGTATAGTGAATAGTAAATAATGAATAGTGAATATGAATAGTAACTCTAGCACAAAATGACTAGAATTCGATGTCTACACATGTCGATTATGTGTGTAGGAGGATGAACGTAGAATTCATTCTATAGTGAATAGTGAATAGTGAATAGTGAATAGTGAATAGTGAATAGTGAATAGTGAATGAATAGTGGAAATATATAACCAGTTGATAGGGAAGGGAAAAATAACACCCTTTTTACTATGCTTTAATGTAATCAAATTTTTGCAAATTTTAGAAGAATATTTAGAGGAAATTATGGGGTTTCCTCACTATATTCAATCATACGATTAATGACCATATATAGGATTTATGGACTGGTGAAATTGGTATGATTTGGAGGTTAGAATGGATGAGAGGAGATTGAATCCTCTCAAACCATGAAATCTATAATAAATAATTAAGGAAAGAATAGACAAGGATCTATTCTTGGTTTGATGCATAGAAAATATGAGATAAATACTACCTTAATATGATTAAGGTTCTAAATAAGAGTGGATGGAGAATCCATTCTTGAGGAAGTTATAAGCTTCCCTCTTCATACACTTAGTATGGATACTTAGAGAAGAAAAGAATGGATTTGTATTCATTCTTGAGGGAATTTATAAGGTTCCCTCCAAAGTCGATGAGACTTCTCCAAAATGTGATTCCAATGATTATCATAAACATATGTAAAATATTAACATTCATATGATGACTTAGAGAAAGGAACTGGTAGATTCCTTAATTGCATCATTGATTTTAAAGGAATAGGTGGATTCCTTTTTGGTATGAGAAATACCTTAATGTTATAATGATGACTTAGAGAAAGGAATTGGGAAACTTCCTTAATTGCATCATAAACATGAGATGGAATAATGGTATTCCTTGACTTGTATTTGATTGAAAGGGATCGGTAGATACCCTTCTATACTTGTAATCTTGGTATCTTAAGTTTATGAATATGAGGAAAGAATACATTTTGGAGGCTGGGTTTTTTTTTCGTCAGGGTTTTCCCAGGATAAAACATTGTGTCACTCTATTTTGTGGGTTGATGTGTTATTTCTTGTTCCTATTGCTTTTACTTTCAAAATGAAAATGATATATGTGGATGAGATGGTTAAATAATATAACGGGATAGTTATGCATGTTATTCATTCAACAATTTCATTTATGATGCTAAGAATGTATGCATAATTTCTAACATGTTGATGATTTAATGATATGTGATTGTGCCATTTACTTTATGGATTAAATTGGTTAAATGTGAATGATGTAGATAATTAGTTTTACTTCTTGTATTCAATAGTTGTGTGGAATTCATAGAAGCTATTCATAATGGAATATAATTTCTGCTTAAGTGGATCTCTAATGTGATGTTTCAGATCTATGGTTATAATGAATAGATTCTATCATAAAAGGGCTCCATTAGTTTATGTTCACCTCATATACACTCATTATGGATCAAATTAGAACACATTGAAATTCGAAGTGGAATAAAATCCACAAGGAGGCAAAAATTGGTCTTGAACTGAAAACAAAAACAAATCTTATATCCTAAAAGCTAAGATGTTGAGTGTGCATGAGGTGGGGTACACCCTTATTGGACAAGTAATGTCCTTTTGTAATAAACTCAATGTGTACAACAAAAGGGTTGTCTAAACAAAGGGTGAACCATTATGTTTCTAAGAGATTTAAAGTTATATAATCATATTTAAGATGGCATTCCATGGATTCTTATCATGATAGTGATATTGTTGTCTTAGAAATCTCTTCTAGATGAAGAGGATCATCTCTAAGACCTATGAATAACCATTAATAAGGTTATTTCATCTATGATGGTTTTCCATTGGTGTGGTTCTCCATCTTCAAGGCATTCACCTACGTACTGATCTTGGTGGACAGTATGTTTATTGGTGATTTCCCTTTTATGGGATGAAACCTTACGCTTGGCTAGCATTCTCATACCAATGGGGTATGAGGGTTTCGTAGAAGCTGATCACTTCTACCTTAAGAGACTCTGATCAAGTCTCAATAGCTCTTGATGCTATATGCCTTGATAAGCTTTGATCCAAATGGAATGAGTCTATCTTAGGTCATGATTATGTCTCTTGCCTCATGGAAAATGTAAGTGTGAAAAAAAAATTGAGTGGTTGAGTAGTGACAACTAGGGTTGTTATAGTTGGTATCAGAGCCCAGGCTAACTAATGGACTCTAGTTAAGGTCTAGGTTAGCAAAGACTTGGGGCATGAAACTAAACTCGAGAGAAAATTCCACAATTTTAAATTGCACACTTGGTAAGGTCAAGGTCAATGCTTGGGATGATGATGTCCGAGACCTTTCCCCCATGAGTAGATCCACAGTCTTTCAAAAGTGGAAGAGCTAAGCGAACCCTCCTATATGGATTTTAAGTGGTGTACCTTAGAATATTTTGGGAAATCACTCGACATCTATGTCTTTTGGTTGCCTACTCCTTATCTTCAAGTGTGTCTAACAACTTGAGTTAGTGGAAAAATCAAAAGAATATTTTCTTTAATTAATTTTTGTTACATTTTGGCCTTAGGCCATAAGACTGAACATATCTAATACAATGAACTTTGATGAAATACTATTTTGAATAGTAACATTTCACCCAGAGATAGTCATGACCCTGAACCTTTACCACGGTTAG
Source organism: Wollemia nobilis (assembly GCA_028583015.1). Taxonomy (NCBI): domain Eukaryota; kingdom Viridiplantae; phylum Streptophyta; class Pinopsida; order Araucariales; family Araucariaceae; genus Wollemia; species Wollemia nobilis. Next base: position 37,489 of record JAQPPZ010013509.1, on the reverse strand, counting down.
AAACACCACTTTCTTTGTTGTAATTTAATAAATGTGCTATGCAGTATTATCAAGGATCAAAAGCTAAGAAAACAATGTTTTCTGTATTTTTGATCAATGTTACAATATATTCTGAAAATTCCCAATTAGAGGTTAAGGTGTAGGAAATGGTGGAAGAAGCCATCTAGCAACACTAGAACCTGAAACTTTGATATGTTAGAGGAGGACCATAACTCTGGAAGTCATGGAAACTCAAGTATGGCAAAAGAAAGCAAGGACACATTTAGACATGGAAACCATCCCAAATTTCACCAAAAACTTCATACTTTTCTTGATATGAAATTTTGGGGTGGACTATGTCAGGACTCTGCCAATTAGCTCTCTTAAACCATGTGTCCTAGCTTAGTAGTAAAGTATGCAACCCGACCACTCGAATGGTGGTCAAATATATGAAATTTTAATACGCTATTTAAATATGACACTACTTATTATACCATGCATGTGGTATTATTTTTCAAAAGAAAATTGCAACATAGAATAGTTGGACAAAACATAGCATATTATTAAGCAGATTATTTTTATTGTCTGCAAATATGCCAGAACTAGAAAACTGGATATAATAGTAATGGTAATATGAAAAACAACATAGTCTTATTTAGAATCTGAGCTATCATAATCTTCGATTGAAGATGAGCTATGATCGGAGTAGATGATTGGAAGAGGAATATTGTAGCGAATTACAATATATCTATCAAACACATAATATGGCCAAGGAGTGCCATGATGTCCACACAACACAAGATCCATTTTCATCAAACATCGAGTCTAAGAAAGCCTATTATGAATTTCCCAAAATAAGTGAGATTGCACGTACCTCTGATACATAAGACTTTGATAAAGCTCGCTATCAAAAGTAGTCTTTCTAGTGGGAACATATTTCTTGACCACATCCAAATAGCAGGCTGGTAGAAATTGAAATGGAATATTTAGAGGATCACCTATTGGAGGTAACTAGGAATCTCCAAATCAGACATGGAAAGTCCAGTTAGGCCAACTAAAGAATCGATCGAACCACTCAAAATGACTTAAAGGACTTTCAAAAGCTAAATAATTATGGGAATTATTCCTTAACCACACATCACAAAGAGATTTTTGGTAAAAAGTATTGCAATATATCTGTTCCATGGATATAAGGGCATCACATGCTTCGATAGCTTGACTTTGTAAGAAGCTCTGCAATATTTCCCTTTGCTAAAGCAAATTTTGAGGATCCCAAACAAAAGATTCATAAAATTCATGTTGCTCTTCCTCATAAGAAAATATGGTGGCTAATTAATGAACCGATTTCCTACCAAGAGGAAAGATAAGAGAAATTTTCTCTCCCTTTTTGATAAGGTGGCTGATGTCAGCAAATACTCATTACAGATTTGGAAAATAGTACCAAGGATATGATTTAATAATAAGTGTGTATGAGATCGACCTTTAAAGCCATTTAAGGAACAATGATGTGACTAGGTATAAAGGTAATGGTCATGATATAAGAATGCGTGTTACCTCAAAAAATTAAAGAGGAGCAATGAGCCTAATGATTCAACACAAAAATCATTTATAGGACAATCAAGTCGAAGAAAAGAGTGTATCATGGAGGATGAATGATTCACCTCGGGATTTTCAGGATACGATTGGTAAATGTATGAACAAAATTGATATGGATGGACCTAACTGTCATTTGAGTATTGGATAAGTTTTATGCCCATGACATTCAATGCGATCATATTTATGGCAGGATTCACCTGGATGATACTGGTTTTAAGTGGAGTGAACCCCATTATGTGCTTTATGATTCTTCTTCTTTTGATTACCGATCTATTATTGCACATACCTTGAAGAGTAGAAGTTGACCTGAAGCAATGCTAGATTTAGCAGGTGGAATAATCATGGTAAGAATTAGGAAACCCATCAATGCAACAAAGAGGAAATCTCCAATGCAACGTGCCCTGGAGGATGCTTGGGCATAGGAAATATTAAGGTTAATAACAGAGAGAGATGCTGCCATAGCAGAGCGGGATCGACTTAGATCTAAAAAATTGCAAAGAAATAATTGGAGAGCAACAACGATGGCAGCCATGCTCATAGAAAATCCTCAATTTCATCAACTAAGGGAGGAATTCACTGTAGCATTCCTAGAATCTTGTTTGGTTGCCTTGATGAATCATGGTATGCTCCTTCCATCACAACCAATTGTTAATACACAGCATGGGAGAAGAGGAGGTAATGATCAAGTAGCTACTAGAATAGTAGCTCCACTGCCATCCCCAGTCGTAAGTACCAACACAATACAAGGAGAAGAATGGACCCAAGAGCATCAACCTTAAGGTCCATTGGACACCCACTCTATAGACCATCATTTTGTAGTAGTTTATTAATGCCAAGGATGAGGCACAAACATTAGCAATTTTTTAATTTTATATTTTTGTTTGAATGCTATCTGAATATTATTGTTTATGATAGATTTAATTAGTATGTAATACAAAAGAATGCATGAATGTTGAATTTTATCTGATCAAATGAATATGAGGAATGGATTGGTGTCCATTATTGGAGAAGGTATGGGACTTCTCCATGATGGTATATACCAGGAGACATCTGGGTGGATGCTCTGGTAACAAAATGCATACTAGGATATATGTGAATATCCTGAATTGAGACTTTGAAATTATGTTGTATCTTTGTTAGCACTTGGTTTTCTTAGGTTAATTCATGCCAAAGGTTAACCAAATTATATTGTGATACTCCTTGGTGGGAGTTTTGATAAAATTAACAAGACTTTTTATGTCTAGTAAGGTACAAATGCATAATTTCATGATATCCTTGTAACATCATTTTGCAAATTCTAATACTACAGTTCTCTAGATCAATTGTTTGTGCAATTTGAAATGAGTTAAAATTGTAGTTTTGTGTTAATATTGTGTATTGATGATGCTTTCAATACTTGTTGATATGCAAGATGGATGTTATATTGTTTACAAGGACATGGTACTGCTGATATTTTGCATTTTTGTAGGTCCAAGTGCTCTCATGGATGGAAGATGAAGCTGACCATCAAGGATGAGATGCAAAAAGTTAAGAAAAAATCTGATGATTCAAATTGTATAGCAACAGGATGAATACTAGCTTTGCTAATTAAATGTATTCAATTAAGGAAATTGTACAAACATAGAGGACTGTGTTTATTTTAAGGGGGGGTGTATGTCACGACCCATTACCCTCGAACCCTATCAATAGGACATTAATTGATCTTGGGATCAATTAATGTTCAACAAAAAGGGTCATAGACCCTAAAGAAGTTTACAAAATTCCAATTTAGGAATTTTGAAGGAATTTAGGAGGGAAAATAATAAAAATAATTAAGCATGTTTAATGTTTAATAATAAGGTTAATTGCATTTAATATTAATGCAATTAAATGTCCAATTCTTATTGGACCAAATTAGGCACTAGTATTATTTAATACTAAAAGCCTATCTTATTTCCCCTCATGGCATAATTTGGTTGGTGGAGAGAAAAGTGAGATTCTCTCCTCTATTTTTTAATTAGGGATGCTTTGGAGGGATGTGGACCAAAGGGGGACACAAAACAAAAAAAGGGACCACCTATCTTATCCTTAGTAGGACCCTTTTTGTTTCCTACTTTTGGCTTACACTCCACATGGTAGCTTTAGGATGGCTAGAATGGTAGGTGAGATTCCTCCAAAGTCAACCTTGCAACACCCACCTACCAAATAGTAGTAGTTGAGCCACCCTTTTTATTAAAATAATTAGGTGCCCACAAAGTGGACCCAATTTTGATTGAATTTAAAGGGACTCTAGTATTATTAAATAATATAAGAATTATCCTATCCTCTTGGGAATTATCCATTTGGCTTCCCTACATTGGTGGGAATAAAAGGGAGGTCTCTTCTCTTATCATTAATAGTCCTACCTTTGTATCTATTCTATACCTCAATAGTATTAGTTTTGTATTTGTTCCCATGAAAAGGGAACACAAAACAAGATAAGGTCACCTACCTTATCCTTATTTGGACCCTCTTCTACTTTTTGGATTACCCTCCATATGACTTGATAAGTCTTAAGGGACCCAAGGCATATTTTAATAATAAAATAATAAGGCCACTATTTGGCCATAAGTGGAGAAATTTTCCTATAAATAGAGGACACCTTGGGAAGAAAGGGGTATCTAGGAAATCTTGAAGCTTAGGGAGTATGCTCTCCACTTTGGTGGATTAGAAACCAAAAAGCTTTGGGAGAGTACTAAGTTTTAGGTAGAAGGGAGGGAAATCTTGGAACCTAGGGAGTATGCTCTCCACCTAGATGGATCAGAAACTAGAAGGTTTGAAAGACTCCTTAGTTGGAGAAGAATATATTTAGAATTTTCCTTTGAGGCTAAGAGGATATTAGGTTGTGTTGAAGAAAGAGGAAGCAAGAGGAGAAGATACCCAGTTCAAGTAGGATCATCTTGCAAGGATTCCAGGTTGGGGCTTTCCACTCTACTACTTTACCGAATGCTTTTTTGGCTTAGCATTCTAATTGAGGATGCTTAATGTTGCTTGATTATAAAGTTTAATCCTAGTTAATAATTTGTGATGTATTGGAGGTATGAGGGCTTACTATAAGTGCATAGAAGATAGTGATTTTCTATGTCTTTTAGTATGTAGAGTGACTTACATGTAGAGAATATGATTACCATGCATTGGAAGAAGGACCAACTTAATTAAACCATATATCTTGTGTTGGAACCATTATTGGGTTTACCTTGAATAATAAAATAGTATTGTATATGTTGACTTGTTATATACATGGTATCCAATAGAAAAGTGAAATTTTTGCATTTATGCTTTGAAAATTGTCAAGTGATCATTCTAGCTCTTTGTAAGATTTAAGTTGGATGTTTTGATTAAAGAAACCTATTTTAGTTTAAATGCCCTATTTGGTAATAGAGTTATCATCATAAGTATGGTAAACTTCTAGAATTGAAGGAAAATATTGGTGTCTTTTTCCTTAGGGAGAGGTATGGGACTCTTCCTTTGATTGGAGATAAACCAATCATATGGTGGTATGGATTGTGCAATAAACCTTACTTTGCATGAAATCTAGGGTGAATATTAACCCATGGTAGGTTAAATGGATGGCCACATGGTGGCTAGGAGCTAGAAGTGAGAAGGAGCTTAGGTAGCCAATGGGGGCTATGTGAACAATGAATAGTGTATAGTGAATAGTAAATAATGAATAGTGAATATGAATAGTAACTCTAGCACAAAATGACTAGAATTCGATGTCTACACATGTCGATTATGTGTGTAGGAGGATGAACGTAGAATTCATTCTATAGTGAATAGTGAATAGTGAATAGTGAATAGTGAATAGTGGATAGTGAATAGTGAATAGTGACTAGTGAATAGTAAATGAATAGTGGAAATATATAACCATTTGATAGGGAAGGGAAAAATGACACCCTTTTTACTATGCTTTAATGTGATCAATTTTTTGCAAATTTAAGAAGAATATTTAGAGGAAATTATGGGGTTTCCTCACTATATTCAATCATACGATTAATGACCATATATAGGATTTATGGACTAATGAAATTGGTTTGGTTTGGAGGTTAGAATGGATGAGAGGAGATTGAATCCTCTCAAACCATGAAATCTATAATAAATAATTAAGGAAAGGATAGACAAGGATCTATTCTTGGTTTGATGCATAGAAAATGTGAGATAGATACTACCTTAATATGATTAAGGTTCTAAATAAGAGTGGATGGAGAATCCATTCTTGAGGAAGTTATAAGCTTCCTTCTTCATACACTTAGTATGGATACTTAGAGAAGAAAAGAATGGATTTGTATTCATTCTTGAGGGAATTTATAAGGTTCCCTCCAAAGTCGATGAGACTTCTCCAAAATGTGATTCCAATGATTATCATAAACATATGTAAAATATTAACATTCATACGATGACTTAGAGAAATGGTAGATTCCTTAATTCCATCATTGATTTTAAAGGAATAGGTGGATTCCTTTTTAGTATGAGAAACACCTTAATGTTATAATGATGACTTAGAGAAAGGAATTGGGAAACTTCCTTAATTGCATCATAAATATGAGATGGAATAATGGTATTCCTTGACTTGTATTTGATTGAAAGGGATCGGTAGATACCCTTCTATACTTGTAATCTTGGTATCTTAAGTTTATGAATATGAGGAAAGAATATATTTTGGAGGCTAGGTTTTTCCTGTCAGGGTTTTCCCAGGATAAAACATTGTGTCACTCTATTTTGTGGGTTGATGTGTTATTTCTTGTTCCTATTGCTTTTACTTTCAAAAAGAAAATGATATATGTAGATGAGATGGTTAAATAATATAACCGGATAGTTATACATGTTATCCATTCAACAATTTTATTTATGATGCTAAGAATGTATGCATAATTTATTTTTATTTTTTGGTAAATAAGGTACAAAATCATTACTACCGGGTTTTACAGGTTGACCCAAAACCTAATACAAAAACAACACAAAGCTTAAGCGAAACAAAAAAGAGCCATAGTCTATTCTTAGCCCCCTACTAGGGCCACACAGCCAACAAAGAGCAACATGCATACAAAGGATTACACACGCCTTAAAACACAGGCGGTCTACAATTTCGCCTCCTAACACTTTCTCTTCTCTTTTGGTCATGAAAATGTGACATGTCGCGATATCGCGACACTTTTCCTTCCTCCTATTTCTTTTCTCTTTTGGTCACGAAAAAGTGACATGTCACGATATCGTGACACTTTTCCTTCCTGCTCTTTCTCTTATCTTTTGGTCACGAAAATACGACATGTCGCGAAATCGCGACACTTTTTCCTTCTTGATTGTTCTCTTCACTTTTGGTCGCAAAACATCGACATGTCACGAAATCGCGACACTTTTCCTTTGTATCTTTTGTTCGCAAAAAAGCGACATGTCATGAAATCGTGACACTTTTCCTTCCCTCTCTAACTCTTCTCTTTTGGTCATGAAAATTTGACATGTCATGAAATCGTGACACATTTCCCTCTTGCTTATTCACTTCACTTTTGGTCATGAAAAAATGACATGTCACGATATTGCTACACCCTTTCTTTTATTCTAAACATGTCAGGAAATCATGACACTTTTTATTTTCTCCTCTTTATCTTCTCTTTTGGTCGTGAAAATGCGACATGGGGAGATATCGCGACACTTTTCCTTCTCGCTCTTTCTCTTCTCTTTTGGTCGCGAAAATATGACATGTCGTGAAATCGCGACACTTTTTCCATCTTGCTCTTTATCATTTCTCTTGGTCATGATAAACCGACATGTCACGATATCGTGACACTTTTTCCTTCTTGCTCTTTCTCTTCTCTTTTGGACGTGAAAATCCGACATGTCATGAAATCGTGACCCTTTTTTATTCAAGCTCAACATATCGCCAGATAGTGACACCAAATCCTTCTTGCTCACCATGTCACGATATCACGACACTCTTTCTAACATGTTGCGATATCATGACACTTTTCCTTTCTTGCTCTTTCTCTTTTATTTTGGTCGCAAAAATGTGACATGTCGCGATATCGCGACACTTTTCCCATGTCGTGAAATTGCGAAACTTTTTCTAACATGTCGTGAAATCGTGACACTTTTTCCTTCCTTCTCTATCACTTCTTTTTTGGTTGTGAAAATGCGACATGTCATGATATCGCGCCACTTTTCCTTCTGGCTCTTATTCTTCTCTTTTGGTCGTGAAAAGATGACATATCGCGAAATCATGACACTTTTTCTTTCTTGCTTTTAGTCGTGAAACCAAGACATGTCGCGATATCGTGACACTTTTTCCCACTTGCTCTTTCTCTTCTTTTTGGTCACGAAAATGCGACATGTCGTGATATCGCGACACTTCTTCCTTCATGCTCAACATTTTGCCAAAAAGCGATACATTTTCCTTCTTCCTCAATATGTCGCAATATCATGACACTCTTTCATTCTTTCTCATCATGTCGTGATATTGTGACACTTTTTCGTTTTTGCTTTTTCTCTTTTTCTTGCTATGCATAATTTCTAACATGATGATGATTTAATGATATGTTATTGTGCCATTTAATTTATGGATTAAATTGGTTAAATGTGAATGGTGTATATAATTAGTTTTACTTCCTGTATTCAATAGTTATGTGGAATTCAAAGAATCTATTCATAAATGGATATAATTTCTTCTTAAGTGGATCTCCAATGTGATGTTTCAAATCTATGGTTATAATGAATAGAATCCATCATAAACAGGGCTCCATTAGTTATGGATCAAATTAGAATACATTGAAAATTGAAGTGGAATATAATCCACAAGGAGGCAAACATTGGGCTTGAACTGAAAACAAAGACAAATCTTACATCCTAAAAGCTAATATGTTGAGTGTGCATGAGGTGGGATACACCCTTATTGGACAAGTATTGTCCTTTTGTAATAAACTCAATGTGTACAAAAAAAAGGTTATCTAAACAAAGGGTGAACCATTATGTTTCTAAGATATTTAAAGTTATATAATCATATTTAAGATGACATTCCATGAATTCTTATCATGATAGTGATATTGTTGTCTTAGAAATCTCTTCTATATGAAGAGGATCATCTCTAAGACCTATGAATAACCATTAATAAGGTTATTTCATCTATGATGGTTTTCCATTGGTGTGGTTCTCCATATTCAAGGCATTCACCTACGTACTAATCTTGGTGGACAGTATGTTTATTGGTGATTTCCCTTTTATGGGATGAAACCTTACGTTTGGCTAGTGTTCTCATACCAATGGGGTATGAGGGTTTTGTAGAATTTGATCACTTCTACATTAAGAGACTCTAATCAAGTCTCAATAGCTCTTGATGCTATATGCCTTGATAAGCTTTAATCCAAATGGAATGAATCTATCTTAGATCATGATTATGTCTCTTGCCTCATGGAAAATGTAAGTGTTAAAAAAAATTGAGTGGTTGAGTAGTGACAACTAGGGTTGTTACAACAAAGCTAAAGGAAGGTTTAATATTTATTTTATAAAACATTTAAATTCAAATTGAATTTAAATTTTATAAATAAATATTATTTATACAAAGTTGTCTAATGAGAGAAGGCCTTAATAAAACTAAAGGGTTTTAAAGAATTAATCTATCAAATTTAAATTCAAGAGAATTTAAATAATTTATAAATTAATAATTTTAAATAAAAATCATAGTGCCGACATCTAAAGTTTGAAGGAAATTCGAAGCGTTGTATATGTGCGAAGGAAAAATTTGATATAAAAACCCATACCTTGGAGGCATTGATATTATCCTTTTGCTTGAATTTTAATGCGTGTAATTGTGTTGAGAACTTGTATAGAAAAAGAGAAGTGGATATCTTGTGTTATGTGCCAGTGAATAGAGACAAAAATGAAAAGTGCCAAAATTTGAAAGTCATATGGGCAACGTGGCCTAGTGGCAAGAGGGCAATGGTTAGAGTGTTTCGGCACTAGGTGACTTGTGTTCGAAACGTGGTGGCAACATGTTTTGGTCATTGTGTTTGTGTTAGAAGTGCCAAAGGAAACAATGCACATTTTTCTAGGCAAAGCAGAGAGCTTTATAGAGCACATGGTTCTATTTACTTCCCAAGCGATTGCCTAGATCGTGCAGTGGTTGGAGTCATGGCTAGGGCGTTGGTTGAGGTTGTGCCATGAGTTCGAATCCCACAAAGGCAAAGGTAATAAATTTTGATTATTATTTTGTGTTTCCTAAAGTTTGACATGAGGTCTTAGGAAGTTAAAAGGTAAGATTAATGCCCTTCCCAACTTTTGTAGCCCTAGTATTAATGAAGATCATCACTTGGAATATTAGAGGACTCAAAGGGAGTCTTTCAAAACAAAATGAAATTAGAAGAATGATTCAGATAAATCATCCACATCTTGTTTTCCTTCAAGAAACAAAGATGTCAATGGAGGATATGGACTCAATTGCTAGTAAAATTTGGCCAGTGGAAAAGTGGTTTCCCTCAGTTCCTAAGGGACTTCGATGGCATTGCTTGTCTTTGGGACCCAAAAGAGGTAGTTATTCACCATATGGTTGGAAATTGGGGTTTGTTGGCTATATCTATTCAAAGTAGACATTCCAACCAAATTATGCTCTGCATTACTATTTATGCTATGACTTCTTTGGAGGAAAAAAGAAGACATTGGAAGGATATTACTCATATTATCTCTCATTTTCCTGAAGCTTGGATCTTGATCAAAGGAGATTTCAATACCATCCTCTCTCTAGATGAGAAAATGGGGGGGGAATAGAAATTTGGACAAAAGCACTGACCTCATGAGCGAATATATTGCAAACCTCCATCTTGTGGATATCCAACCAGATAATGGCCTTATGACTTGGTCTAATGGAAGGTAAGGCTTAGCTTGTATAATGGAGAGATTGGATAGGTTTTTTCTCTATGAAAATTTCTTAATCCATGGTCACATTTCAAAAGTGAAGACTCTTAATAATGTTGGTTCGGATCATTGGCCAGTCATGGTGGAAATGTGGAAAACCAATGTGAGTTTATCTCCTTTTCGTTTTCAATTAATGTGGCTTAGAGACATTTCCTTCAGACCTCGTGTGCAACAATTGTGGAAGGAAGGTAAACCTAGGAATTGGACTAAGATGTTCTGTTTTGCCAAAAGACTGCAATACATTAAATCCAAAATCAAGAATTGGAACTAGAAAGAGTTTGGGGATGTTCATAAAAAAAATATGAAGTTATTGCTCATCTTGAAAATTTGATTAAGAAAATCTGTTTGGATGGCCTCACAGAGAAGAGAAGTGTAGATGAAATTAAACTCACAACTCAGTTAGAGGAATGGGAAAAAAGATAAGACTCTTATGGAAGCAAAAATCTAGAATTCAATGGCTCAAAGAAGGAGATCGAAACACAAATTTCTTCCACAAATATCTTCTAGCTCGAAGATCTCACAACTTTATTTCTTCCTTAAAATTAGATTATGGAGATGTTTTTTATACTTGGGATGGCATGAACTCTATTGTTGTTGATTACTTTTCCAATATTTTTGCTGCTACTCCTCTTGACTCAACTTCACAACAAAATGTTCTTCAATAAATTCCTTCTCTTATCACTTCTGAGGAGAACTCTATTTTGACTACTCCTGTTACTATCAATGAGCTTCAACAAGTAGTTTTTAAAATGCAAAAATGGAAAACCCCAGGTCTTGATGGTTTTCCCATTGAGTTCTACCAAGAGTTATGAGATTTCCTTCATGTTGATTTATTAGAGGTGGTGGAAGAATCCAGGAAAGCCAAAGAAATTTTTAAGGTTGTCAATAAAACTTATATTACTCTTGTTCCAAAAGCTCAAGAGGTTGATCATATCTCAGCTTTTATACCTATTTCTTTATGTAATGTTCTTCTCAAAATAATTACTAAAATCATTCTTGCTAAATGACCCGCTATCCCTTTATTTATTCATCATTCTTGCTAAATGCTTGGGTAGGACTATAGCCAAAAAGAGGGAAAACAAAACCCTTGAGGGAGTTACAATTGCTCATGTAGTTAGACCTAGTTCTCATCTTCAATTTGTGGATGACTCTACTCTTTTAGGTAAAGATACAATTAAGGAAACTTCTAATATTAAGCAAATAATTAGCTATTTTTCTAAGGCTATTGGGCAGTTGATCAATGAAGACAAATCTAAAGTTATTTTATTTTATTGCTTTTCTAGACATGAATCCATGGTCTTGGATACATTAATATATAAGAAGACCTCCCTTCCAATCACTTATTTAGGTATTCCCATAAATATTCAAAGGCAAAAAAATAAATATTGGCTTTAGTTGTTGGACAAAGTCAAGAAGAAAATTGGAAAGTGGACCAACAGGTGGCTTTTTTCTAAGGGTAGAATATCCTTGGTAAAATCAGTCCTTCAAGCTATTCTTATTTATGTTTCTTCCATTTTGAATATCCCAAAGGTTGTTATTCGAGAATTGGATCAAATCAGTCATCGTTTCCTTTGGAGTGGTACTAAGGAGAAAATAAAATGGGCCTTGGTGAAATGGGATACTTTATGTCTTCCTAAGAATGAAGAGGGGTTAGGATTCTAGTATTCTATTAATAACAACAAAGATTTAGCTGCTAAATTATATTGGAGGATGTTGTATAACCCCAATGCTCCTTGGGCCAATAATCTCCATGCTAAATATGTTGAGAACAAAAGTCCTAAAGATCTTGTTCGCTATCAACTTCCTACCAAAGGTTCTCCCATTTTAGTGGTTCTTAAGACTGGTGAGGATTTGATAAAGAAAAATTTATTTTAGATCATTCATAATGGTCAATAGGCAAATTTTTGAATATAATCTTGAGATTGTCACAAGACTTTGATAACTCAGTTTCCCTATAGGAGGCGTTGGATGGAGGAGCTTCACCGAGCTAACTGGATAAAGATGGCTAATTACTATCGATACCATATTGGTAATTCAAAGGTTGGTATATATTGGATCCCTATTGAGGACTGGCCTATTCAAATCGCAAAAAGGAAAAGACAAGATATCCAAGGCATCCTTCATATGAGGATGGAACAACACTACTAAGGGTGAGTATTCAGTTGCTCAAGGTTATTTGACCTTATGCCATAATAATCCCAACCATTCTTCTGACATATTTTCTCTATTGTGGGCTCAAAAGCTCTGGCCTAAGGTGAGGTTCTTTAATTGGATTTTATTACATCGTAGGGTGCTTACTGGTGAGAAACTTATGAAGTGTGGTTTTCATGACCCTTTTAGATGTGAAATGTGTGAAGAGAATGTAGAAACTCTCAACCATATTTTTATTGAGTGTACTTTAGCCTTTGAGCTATGGAGGAGAATGGCCACTTTAATTGGCTTACAGTGGTCCAATTTTTTTACTTTTGAATAGCTTTGGAGGGATTGGCCTAATCAAGAGGGTGTTGATCATTTTATTAGGCAGTTAGTTTGGATGGGTTCTACCATTCTTCTTTGGAATATTTGGAATGAAAGGAACAACCAAATTTTTAATCAAGATAGGAAGGATATTCACTATATTTGGCAAAAGACCATAGCCAACTTAGTTGAATCAATCCATCAACTCCTTAATCACCCCTAAAAATCCCACCAAAGATGGGATCAAGTGATGCAAATATTGAAGATTAAATATTCTAAGGGCAACCAACTTAAAGGTAATGTGAGTATTAGTAAGATGGATAGGACAATAAATTTTCAACCTCCTCCTAAGGATTTTGGAAAAGTCAATACTAAAGGAGCCTCTAGAGGGAACCCTAGAAAATCGAGTGTGGGAGGAATTGGTAAACTTTCAGATGGCTCCCTGGTTTTTACTTTTGCTGAGAATTTGGGTATTCTTTCCAATAACCTTAATGAGGGGTATGGTATCCTCAGAAGCCTTCAGGAGGCTACTAAGGTTGGATGGGAAAATGTGTTAGTTGAGTCTGAATCTCAACTTATGATTAATCTCTTGAAGACTCCTTCTAAGAATCATAAGGTGGATTGGAGAATAAAAAGAATTATTGAGAAGATTCAATTAATCCAGATGGGATTTTTGAAAGTTGATTACAATAATGTGGTCAAAGATCAAAACAAGAGTTTTGATGAGCTAATTGGGCTTTGGACAAATGTGATATTACTTGTTATGGCCACCCTCCTAGATGGTGGGCTTCTCAAATTAGGGAAGCTCTTCTTTCTATCATTTCTTTGGATGGCTCCAAATCTGAAGGTACCTAGTTTCTTCTTGCTTTTTTTTTTTGCTTCTCTTTGGTTCATTCAGTTTTTTTTTAGTTCCCTAGATTATTCTATTCTTTCTTTTGTTTCCTCTATTAATTCTTGCCTTAATAATCTTTTGGTCTAGATAGATCATTGTTATGTTCAATTTTTTTTTCTTTTTTCTTTTTTGTTTTTTTGTTTAGTTTTTTAAGGTGGGTGGGTTCTTTTGTTTTGTTTTGTTTTTTGTGTTCTTTGTGTTGTTTTTTGTTGTTCTTGTATTTTTTTTTTGTTTTTTGTTATTGTTCTTGTGTTTTTTCGTTCTTGTTCTTGGGTTTCTCTTTGTTTGTGTTAATTCATGTTTTTATGTGTGAGTGTTTTCTATGTTTTTTGTTTTTTTATTGTCTGTTGTTGGTTGTTTTTTATTTTTGTTTTTATTTTATTTTTTAAATTTTTTAGGTTTTGGTTGTGTTTATTTTTCATGTTTTTTTTTTTGGTTATGTCTTTGTAGTGTTCTATTGTTTTTGTCTTGTTTGTGTTTTGTTATGTGGTTCTTGTGTTTTTCTATGTGGTTCATGTTGTGGTTTATTTTATCTTATTGTGAGTGTTTGGTTGTGCTTTTGTTTTTGACACACTCAAGGAGCATGTTTTTTATTATATCTTATTATTTTTGTTGTTATTTACTTATTTTTAAATTGGTTTTGTGTGTTTGTCTGCTCCTTGAGTATGTCAAAGGTGGTAGGCTAGGTCCGAGTCCTAGGCATTTTTTGTGGAATGGATACTCGTGCATCCTTGGGTCTTACCCGAAAGTGGCATCCATTTTGGGATGTTTTCCACAAATTAAAAAAAAAGGAGGGTTGCTTAAAAGGATTTTTATTTGATTTTTATTTTTGGTAAATTGGAGGAATAAGGGGTTAGCTTTATTTTTGAATAAAGTGTTTATGTCACATTGATTTATTGAATTTTTAAAAGGATAAAGGGAACTAATTGCATTGAGTTATTTTGAAAATAAGAGTGCATTGAATATTATTTTAATTGGGAGATTATAAGGTGTGAGTGGTGAATTATTTTTGTAAATGTTGGTGAATATTTTCTTAAAGATAGAGTGATAAGGTGTATGTGTGTCTTGATATTTATATTGTCTTTTTGAGGGAGTTTATCATCTTATAACTTCTTTGAGTTTGGAAAATAAGTGTTTATGGTTTTGGTATATTTATGAGATTCCTTTATCATCAATAAAAAGGTATGAGCACATTCTTCCATAGTTAAGTTGATTGGTTGTTTTTCTGGAAAATAAGTTTGGAGTTAAAAGGAATTTATTAGGGTTTTTTTTTAAGTGTGTTGAGTTAATGGTTCAAGGTTTTCTAGAATAAAGAGTTGTTATTGAAAACATGTTTTATAAGCATTGTTGTTGAATCCATTGGTTGAGCAAAGAACTAGGGTTTGAAAAGAACATGAGTATAATTGTTATGTAAGAGTTATTTTATGAGAATTGTTGTTGAAGTGAGTTGTTGAGCAAAGAACTTGAACTAGGGTTATAATTTTTATGTGATATTTGTTGTTGAGCATTGTTGGAAATATTATGAATGAAGGATCATATGCTTGGTCTAGGATTTGTGAACAAATATTATTTTATTGAGAGATTGGTTGAGTAGAGTTGGTTGATCCTAGTCAAGTGGATGTGTGAAGTGATTGTTCAATTTCCATAAAACAAAATATTCTATATTCTAATTTGATTGTAGAAATTAATTGAGCATTGTGATGAGTATAGAGCATATTGAGTCTCTAAAAATTCTCTTTATGTTTCTATGAGATTGGACAAGTTTTAGTGTTGACTTGTTGAGCAAATTTGAGGTAAGTCTTTGAGAAGACTTGTGGACAATTTTGGATAAGTTCTTGTAAGGACTTATTGAGTAGATTGTACAAGTACTAGAGAGAGATTGACAACAAAGTTTGGTGTATATTTGAGGAAATATTTGTGCCTAACTAGAGACATATATTGACGACATATTTGTGCTAGACCAACAGACTGTGTTCAGTACAGATTTGAGATAAAGCTAAGTGTAAGATTTGGAGGTGACCGAGTATAGAGGATGATAGTATCTATTGGATAAAGATCTATTAGCCATGGCAGTGAGGATAGGTCTTATGAGTGAGGACAAGAGTCTTCAGTGGATAGAGATCCATTAGCTAGTGCAATGAGGCAACAATTCTTCTAGAAGATCACCAGCCAAAGCAAGAGGAGAAAGGAGTTCTCTAGTGGATAGAGATCCACAAACTTGATTAGGGCATTGGTGTCTTCTTTGGACAAAGGTTCATAAAAATTGTAGGGAAAGGATTCCCAAGAGAATTTATTTGAGAAAATTTTATAAGAAATATTTTCTCCGTGGAGTAGCCCACATTGGGTGAACCATGTAAAATCATATCTCTAATGTGTGTGATGCTTTGTGTGATTTTTACTTCTTTAGTACTATTGATGTTAACATTTGGATTAAAAATAAAAAAGTTTTATCTTATATTTTTCACTCCTCCCTCTCAGTATAAGCACATGTTCTTCATTATCATTCACAAGAATTCACAAGAATTTAGAACAAAATCCATACACTAATTAACATGGATGAAATACCCTACAAGGAAGGTAAAAATATTACTTGATTTAAATTTTGCTTTCCTAAGTTAAAAAAGAGTTCTAAGGTGCCAAATTAAAGGTTGAAAATTCTATTATTGTATTTTATATCAACCTTAGAAAGCAAAGAAATCAATTTTATTACAACAACATATCTATAGTGATATTATTAATTGCTTGATATCTAAACCTTACAATATTTACAAATAATTAATTTAGGAGGTATAAGGTTTTCAACATTGGAGAATTAAAAATTATTTTGCAAATATTATTTTCTAATATTCAAAAATTAGGGAGTTCTAAGGTATCCTACATCAAAACCTTAGTTTATTGGAATTTATAAATATTGGATATTAAGGGCTATAAAATAAATTTCATTATTTACTTAAAGGAGTTGGAATTGTTTACTTACACTTGTCTCATACTCATACAAAAGGGATAAAATAAATCCAACCATAGATATCTTCAAATTAATAAGTGCATAGTTCATTAGGAGAGATAATGTGAAATAGGATTTGACTATTGATTATTTACAAAACACTACAAAATCAACTCAAAAGGTGAACTATTACTTACTAAGCACTTTATCAAAATTATAACACATTCCAATCACTAGGGAGACATAAGGAATCCTAAAAAACCTAAGTCTAGAAAGGTTTTATCAAATTGGTTCAAATACTCTACACTAGGGAGACATAAGGAAGACAAATTCAAAAGGTTTATTATGGAGGAAATAATTAAGAATACATTCAATGAGAATATTGAAATGATATTTCATGAACTTAGGTTCTATTCACAAAATCTAATAGAAAACTTTAATGGATTCAATCTCTTATCTACAAAGTTGAAAGAAAGAGTCTATTTTTCAAAGAATCAAAGGAAGACAACTTTAGAAAATTAATTGGATATCTTCATGAAACTCTATTCATAACTTGGTGGAATACTCAAAATGTGATTATTCTCTCTCCAAAAGAGTGCTTAATGTTCTATTTGTCATTAATCACTTTTGAGTTCTTTAGAGGAATGAAACAAAAGAAAGTAAATGTTGGTAGTGAATCCTTGAATCCAAGTCAATTTTATTGTGATGATAGACTAACTCATCATGAAGCAAATATTCCTCTAGTAACAATGTAGAAACAAAGAAGGAGGAAGAAAAATATGGCAAAAGAAAATAATATAAAGATCCTAATTTAAACACAAACATAGAGTATAATGAAGAAAGCACATCCCCCAATTCAATATTTATTAATAGCAACACGACAACTTAACTATTTTGGTCAAGATTTAAAGCTAATATAATGATTTCATATTATTTCCATCTCATCTTATATGAAAATAGGGCTTACATCAGATCACCTAAACCAACTACATGACTTTGCTTCCATGCATTTTATTTATAACTAAGAACTTCAATTAAATTGATAATTATAATATTATTTAAATGGGGAATAAAAGCATAATGTGAAAATATTGATCTTAAAAAAGGACAAGAGATTTGTATTTCATCTAGCAAAGAAGTAGTTAACTTATCAAAATATATTTTAATAATCTTGTTATTTCATAATCTCTTTTCCCTAACAAAGAAACCATTTTCATTCAGTCGAATAGCCCAATAATAAAGCAATAGCTTTCAATTCTAGAAACAAAAGATTTTTTTGAATATATTAAGAAGAGCTATTTCTTTAATCCCTATGTCTGAAAGAAGCATATAATATTTAATTAATTAAAAGTGCTCAATCTAAATTTTTGTCATTATATTTGCATAATCAAAAGAAACATAGAATATTTATTTAATGACTAGTATTTTACTTTATTTTAGTATTCTTTCTAATCATTATTGACATCCATGAGTAACTATTGGTTGTTTGATTCAAATAATTAAGGTCTTGAAGTTTATTTGTTTGGATATAACCAATGTATCATATTACTACTTCATATAGGCTTCCCTATAAAACAAGGTTTCCTCCTCACTTATTCATTTATTTTCATATATACATATAATATAATATATAAATAAATATATATATTAAATAATATTTATTATGATTTTTTTTTTTGTATTTACATGGTGGAATTGGTAGCCACCACGAATCTAGGCAGGTTGTCCAGCTTTTTATGGCCACCACAATATTCTACATTGTCCGTCCTAGAAGCCGCCACATAGATCTTCGCACGCAGTCCGCCCCTATTTTACACCGTTGAAAGCACCAAGAAAGGGACAAGAGTTCAGTTCGATGAGGCCCAAGATTTGAAACTTGGACCTCCACCCCCCTTATAGGGTTTAGATGAACCAATTGGTCTACACCTCAGACCTAATATTTATTATAATTTTAAATTTAGATTTTTAGAAAAAAAATAAAAGAAACACAACCAAATACAATTATTCAAAAATTCAAGACATACACTCATTTAAAATGCAAGCACAAAATCCTAATGCATCTATGTGAATGCAGTTACGCACTTAGAAGCCATTGGTGAAAGTTCCATTTATAAATTTTTTTTAATCCTTTATCTATGTGGATACCCCACTGCCATTATTTTACTTCTTACTTCTCGAGGACCTATACTTGCAAAAAAAATACTCTTAGCAGTACCATATCCTAAAAATGAATCATGATAATTCTAAAAGAATTGTTTATCAATCACAAATAACAATATCATAGATGCTCATTAATCACAAACAACAATATTATAGATGCTCATCAATCACAAATAATAATATCTTAGATGTTCATCATCATCATCATATCAATATTAAAAAAATGTCTTGGTAAGGGCCATTACATGTTCGACCCATAGAAAACATCCTCACACAATCACCTTTGAAACCCTAGCTTCCAACCTATTTTCTTATAATATCATACATAAAATTGTACTTGTATGATATGTCTATTATTTCTTCACCATTGATCTTGATAAGGATTCATTATTTTAATTTAATTTTTATATTGACTTTCAATCTCGACACAACCTTGGACCTTATTCTCTTTGGCAATTTTCTTTTATCAAGCATTCAAGGTGACAAAACTAGTAATGGAGCATTACAACAATCATTCCAAGATTTTGATGCACCTTCAATAAGCAAATAATGGGAGCCACTTGTTACTACTAGGTTGTCCCTCTCCTCTCTTTTTTTCTTACTTTGCTCTATTTACTTTCTTTTGATGAACATATTTATCTTGTTATTGCTTTGTTGATCTTGTAAACATACTATCATTTTGTTATTTTTAAGTTATCTACTATTCTTTTGAATATGTTATATGTGGCTTCTATTGGGGGCCACTCCCATAAAAATACTAGAATATTATATTTACTGTAGCAAACATTTTTATCACTATTTTTATTTTCTTTTTTCTCTTAAATATATTATTCAACTTTCTCAAAGTGCTATATTTCCACAATCAACTCCTTGACATCATTTTGATTAAGACATAAAATATCACTTGGCCAATTGTCTTCTAAAATTTAAATTTCATGGGGACATAGATCAACACCATAATTCACTAATTTATCTACTACTCAATTTCCTTCTCTATAAATATGCTCACACTGCTAGGAGATTACCTCTAGTAATAGATGATGAACATCAACAATAATATTAATTTTTATCCAGTCTCCACATCCATTTTTGTTAATAGCATTGATGATAATTTGTGAGTCCCCCTCAATTGAAATATATTTTCATCCTTTTTCTATTGTAATTTTAATCCTTGTAAGAAGTTCCCTAGCCTCTACATAGTTGTTAGTTGAAGTTCCATATGATTCTGAATAAGTGAGGAGAATTTTGTCTTCACTATTTCTAAAAACACCACATCCACCAGCTTTTAATGGATTTCCTTTAGAAGCACCATAAAAATTAATTTTGATAAACCCAATTTTTGGACATTTCCATTTTACCATAGATCTAAGTAGATCCTTTGTTTTAATTTCGTTATCACAGATGACTCTTCCATGAATGTTCAAATCCTATAGTCAAATTATTAGAACTTATTTTTCTAAAATTAAGACTTCCTATGATGAGCACCATATTTGTAGATATTCTGCAAAAGAGGCACTGATACAGTTCCAAACTTGGCCATGATTTTGATATTTATTATTAAAAATTATATTATTCCTTTCAAGCCATAAATTCCAAAAAATAATAATAGGTCCAATCCTCCAAAGAATACATAATGCTTTAGATTTGAAATAATTTATCCAACATTCTA
Organism: Wollemia nobilis; assembly: GCA_028583015.1. Lineage (NCBI taxonomy): Eukaryota > Viridiplantae > Streptophyta > Pinopsida > Araucariales > Araucariaceae > Wollemia > Wollemia nobilis. Next base: position 16,876 of record JAQPPZ010013509.1, on the reverse strand, counting down.
TCAACTCTTTCAATGTTGATGGAGATACCCAATATAATTTCATATTTTTTAAAAAGTAACCCCAAATGGTGTGAGCAAATGGATAATGAAGGAGTAAATAGTCTGATGTTTCTAAATCCTTCTCACACAAGGCACATATGAAGGATCCATAATATCCTCTTCTTTGTAGAATCTCTCTTGAAAGAATCTTACTTTGAACTGCTAACCAAAGAAATATTGAGACCTTAGGGAGAGCCTCTAATGACTAAACATTCTTCCAAGGAAAATCTTTGGGAGAAGGAAATTTTAATTGTTCTAAATTCTCATATCCCAACTTTATTGAGTATCCACCATCCTTTGATATTTCCAAACCAACTCATATTTTCGTGTAAAAATTGGCAAATAAAACTCTAGAAGCATATTTTGAAGTTCATCTACAATTTTTTTTGTTCCTCTCCTTCAACCAGGTCACTAAAATAAATCCATGATCTAGAGTTTTTATTCATAATAATATAATATTTGACCTTTGGACCTTTACATGCTAGGCACACTTGAGCCAATGATTTCCATTTTGAGTTTGAGATGAGAGGATAAGTCTTCAACCAAGCATCATACCTAAAACTTGCATAACTCCCCTCATTGATTGACCATCTAATATGTTTCTTTATCAATTGCAAACTCTCTGATATGAAGTTTCATGTTGATGATCCTTTGGGTAGAGTTCTTTTTCTAAACAATTTCATCGCATCAAGAGAACCTATATATTTTTGAAGTAATATTTTTACCCAATTCTTTCCTTGATATTTGAATAATCTCCACCCAAGCTTTGCTCCTAATGCCAAATTCATAAGTTTGCAATTCCACAAGTTTTCTCCTCTAATATTCTTTCCTCTACAAACCCTTTCCCACTTACAAAGAGGAAACCTAAATTTTTCCTTACAACCTTTCCATAGAAATTCTCTTTGAATTTTATGAACTTTTGATGCAATACTTGTTGGCAGTCTTGAAATTGACATTATATAAATAGGAATGGATTGCAAAGTAGTCTTTATGAGTTGTAGCCTTCCTACCATGGTTAAGAACTTACCTTTCCAACCTGCCAAGCAAGCTTTCATTCTATCCAAAAAAGATATCCAAAGCTCCTTTTTATTTCCTTTATCAGACAAAGGAATACCCAAGTAGATTGATGGAAAATTTTCAATTTTAAACCCCAAAATATTCACAATAATTTGTTGTAGATCTAGGGTAGTATTAATGAAAAAATACTAGATTTTGAAGCATTTACTAACTTTCCAGTAGCCTTCTCATAACATGACAATATTAATTTTAACTACATGGCCTCACTTACTAAGGGATGACCCAAAATAAAAGTATCATCAACAAATTGGATATGTGATTCAAAGGGACAATTTTTTGTAACTTGAATACCCTTGATTTTTCCTTCCATTTTTTGCCTTTGAAAATGCTCTCCCTAATTCTTCCCCCAAAATAATGAATAGATAAGGATAAAGAGGATCACCTTGATGAATTCCACAAGATGACTTGAAGTACCCAAAAGGAGAACCATTGATCAAAACAAAAAAATTTGCAGTGCTATAACAACATTTAATCCACTCACACCAACTATAATCAAAGTCAAACTTTCTGAGAATAGCATGTAAAAAATTCCTGGAAACCCTATCATATGCTTTGTTCATATCTAATTTCAAAAGCATACTTGGTTTTTTCATGGAATGAAGAGAATGTATGGCCTCTTGTGCAATAATTATACCATCAATAATTTTTTTACCCTAAACAAAGCCACCTTGTTCCTATGAGATAATACACCCTAGAATGCCCTTCAATCTGCTTGCCATAATTTATATAATGATCTTGTAAATCATATTACAAAGGCTTATTGGACAAAAATTATCAAAATATTTTGTGTCACCCTTCTTGGAAACCAAGGTAATAAAAATAGTATTGATCTCACTTATTATAGTCTTCTTTTTTCGAGCCTCTTCCACTACATCTAACATATCACTCTTCAATAAATCCCCAAAAAATTGAAAGAAAATTGTAGGAAATCCATCAAGGCTAGGTGCCTTGTTAGGATGGAAAGAGAAAATTGCTTCATGGAGCTCCTCCATATATATCTTCTTCCTCAAGATTTCATTTTGTCTTTGAGTGATAATTGATGGAATATTTTGTAGAATTTTTTCTTGTGCCTCCTTATCTTGCCTAGAATTTGACAAAATATTTTTGAAATAATTTACTGCTTCCTTTTTTATATCTTCTTCATTCTCAATAATTCTTCCATCTGGAGTTATAATATTTTTAATATGACGAACAAAAAAATGTGTTTTTGTTGTAGCATGAAAAATATTTGTATTTCTATCTCCTTCCTTGAGCCATTTCTCTCTAGATTTTTGGAACCAATATGACTCATTTTCAATGCATTATGATAATAAAAAAGTAATTTTTTCTTTCACATAAGAATCCTTATCCATTCCATTAATTTCTACTCTCTTGTAAATTTTGGAGTTTGAATTCAATTTATTTTTTTTTTAAAAATATTACCAAAATATTTGACATTCCATATCTTCATTTTCTCCTTTACATGTTTCAACTTTTGAACAAACCTGTACATACATGATCCTTCAAATTTTGATTCATCCCACCATAACATAATCATCTGGAAAAAATTAGGGTCTTGGAGCCACATAGAATGGAAGCAAAATGGATTTGGATGACCATTGTTAGGTGAATCACAAGTCAAAAGAATGGGTTTGTGATCTGATCCTGCTCACAATAAAATATCTGAAGAGATTGTATACTTTGTTTGCAACCAATTATTGGAAAACAAGAATCTATCTAGTCCTTCTACTATATGACTTTTTCCCAATGCATATGTTATCCCATGTGTATTGAAAACTTGAGGGACTAACATCCCAAAGGTCATTTGAATTGACAAATGAAGAAAAATCTTGCATTGATTTAGACCATCCTAGAATGCCACCCTTATTTTCCAAAGGAGATATAATAGTATTAAAATCACCCCCAATAATCCATATATCACAATGAATCATCATTGTATTTGACAAAAATATGCTAAGGTCCTTCCAACATATTTCATGTGGAGTAACTATAGTTGGAGCATATACATTTATAACCCCAAATTTGATGTTTTCCTCTTTCCTGCAAAATAATCCAGCAACCCAGTTACTTTTTGCTTCTAATAGTTCTCCATCTCATTTTCATTTGTCTCATATTATTGCAATACCGCCTAAAGCTCCTATAGAAGAAACTACTAAACAATCACATGTCTTCCAAATATTCTTAAAAGTATCCTTACATTCCTCACTACTTAATTTTATTTATTGTATTAAAATAAAATTAGGGCTATAACAACCTATTAATTCCTTAATAACTCTTTTTTTAGGGGTTTTATTCATACCCCTAATATTCCATGATATCATTTTCATCATCAATACTTTTTGTTTTTGTTAGTTGGATTAGCCCCACTTCTTGTTAACACCTATGATATTTTTGTTTGGCTTCCCATATCAATATCCTATCCTTCTGAGTTTATTTTTCTCTAATATCATGGTTTTATGGCCTTCCTCTTCTTCTTCCATTCTTACCAACACTCTCATCTTCATAAATCTCTTTAATTTTTTCATATTGTTCAAAATGAGACTTATCTTATAAAGTTTATGTTTCCTTAAAGAGCCCAAAGTGCAAGGAATAGTCTCATTCACATTTTCTTCTTTATGTTGTCCTAAAAATTCTAAACTACAAAGATGATCCTCCATAGTCATCACTTTCTTATGTTGGCCTGAAAACCCTAAATTTCCTTGGATATCCTCCATAAGATTTTATCTAATATACTTCTTATTGGAGAAGGGGCTTGTCCTCCTTCCTTTTTTAGATTTATCTCTCAATTTTCCTTTGTATTAAAATTTGCTTTTCCCTCTTCCTTCGCATCTTGAGCTCCTATATTTGAACTTGCGCAATGCACTTCCTCAGCTTCCATACCATTTTTTTCTTCTAATGGTTGATTCAAGTGAATTGTAATTGCCTTTTTTATTTGATGATGTAGAGGGATTTTTCTTGCCACTTTCTTAAGAGTGGAAAATCCTTTATTTGACCTAGCTTCTCCTATGATATGGTCTACTTGTTTCAAATTGAAATTACCATCATGTCCAAAAAATTCCATCTCTTCCTCCATTTTTACTTTGCATTATTTTGCCATGTGCCCAATTTCATGACTTTTATGACATTGGAATGCAATATTTTGATAATCCACCTATTTATCCCATTTGATGTTATCTACTATTGAACATCTTATTTTTATGCTTTCTTGATAGATTAATCAATCTATTATTTAGTACTTACATTAGTCAAGTTTAGATCATTACATCATACCATTTGGCCACTCATTTTACATTAATCTAAATACAAAAGGAATTGTACCATTTTAGAATCATGCCTTGCACCTCTGCATTGCATATATTAGTGCATTTTGTCTTATTTCTACTTATTTTGTTATCAAAAGCAAAAATACCACTAGCCTATAAGTAGCTAGTAGTTTTTCCATCAGTGCATTTATCATTAGTTTCTAGCATCTTCCTAAATTTTCTCAAGGAAACAAGGATCTAACAAGTTGGAGTAACGAAGCTTCTTGTCTTCACCAAACTAGTTTGTCATTTTTCCATTATCTATTTTGCAAGTTCTTCCAAAAGCACTCATAGATAGGCAAAAAAATTGACAATGTATTTGTAGACTAGACAACATATTTACCTTTAGGATAAAATTAGGTGTTTTTGCCCCTTAGACTCTCTGTTTTCATTTTTGTAGTATAGTTTCTACTTGTTTTCTATAATTAGGTTATATTTTCTGATTTATTGTTGACTTAATAGAAAATAAATTTTAAATTTAATCTAATCATTATAGGGGATATCATATTGTTTTAAACTTCAAGCATATATATGAAGTGCATATAGATTGTATTAGGCTAAATTTTTTGTTGCATTTTCTCCTTTGCACCCTTTCATTTAAAAAGAAAGAATCATTACTTTTATCACATCATCAAAGTTAAAATATCATATAGCATAGGTCTTCTTTTTAATCTTGAATTTCTTGTTTGCTTGCATCTCTATTTCAAATTAGGCTTAAAGATTTAGGTAGGGAATCCTAGGTGGAAAACTTTGTTCTCCTACAAAATGTTAGGCGTTTTCAAAAATATACCCATAAAACATAGTTGAGGTCTTTATAACATATATCATATTCTCTAGTCTTTGAGGTGATGATATTAGGCCTTCTTACAACTCGATATCAAATAAAATTATACATATTTTATGACAAAACTTAATTTAGTATCAGTTAAATATATATTTATGATCTACATTAAGAATACTTCAATTTCATCAATTAATGTCTTTGTCAAATTTAAAATGGATATCATAGTAAATAGCACTTAAGTTTATATAATCAAGTTTGACTGGCCAAAATCCCTTATAAGTTTGACTTATCTTCTTGCACTTGTCCTTTCATTATCATTAAGGGCCTATATTGTATTCTTAGGATCTTCTTCAATTATACTTAGACAGGTATAGTAAAAATCCTTAAAAGAGCATTTATATTTGTTGGCCCTATTTTTGGACTAAAGGATCCTCTAAAGATTTTCTTTAGAATGATCATGTCTTGTTACACTAGAATGTTCTTATTTCTACATGTTTGATTGCTTCTTGAGTAACAATTCACACTATTGTGTACCATGATGTAAGGTTTCTATCATAGTTTTATTATTTTGACTTAACTCTTCAAAAGGTTTTTTGGTGCTTACCTTGTTGATTAGACTTTGTTTATACTTGGTGACTTAACTCTTCAAAAGGTTTTTTGGTTCTTACCTTGTTTATTAGACTTTGTTTATACTTGGTGGTTTCCTCAAAATTGTCAGGCATATATCTACTTAAAATTTACATCATGAACAATCATAGTGATATGTTTTAATGGCATGTATAGACTAGATTTTTACTCCAATTATATAACCAAACAAATAAATTTTGTATATTATGTCTTAGTTTTCTTTTGTCTTCCTTTGAGATAGGCATAAATTCTTCATACCCAAATACTCTTAAATTTTTCACATATGACTTCCTCCACTCCATTCCTATTTAGGATTTTAATAGGAAGGCATATTTTATAGATAATTGGTTTTGAAATTGCTTCTTCTCAAACCCCCTTACTTTAGCACAAATTATTACTCTTTGACCTTGTAAGAAGGGTTTTATTTAATCTATCAAAAAAATATCATTTTGTTGATGACTTTTTAAAGTCTTCTCTACATCAATAAATATATATAGGGGATTTGGTTACAACCACACTATTTTTAGTAACTGATAAGCGTGGGGTTCAAACCACATGGGTTTCTCCCAACAATCCTATTCCAACTTATTATTTTTGACCTGTCATGAGGAAAATACCATTCAAACCACATGGGCTACTCCCAACAACCCTATTCCAACCTTTTTTGTTGTTGACCTAGCAAGGGGGAGACCATTGTTCACTTGGGATTTATATTATCTTTGTTAGTTTGGGGGAGATTGTTCAAACCACATGGGCTACTCCCAAAAACCCTATTCCAACTTTTTTGTTGTTGACCTGGTGTGAGGGGGAGACAATTGGTCGCTTGGGATTCGTACTATCTTCATTAGTCTAGCACACACTCATAGGATTTAGAGTAGACTACCTTTACAAATTGGCATCCCCAAGGTTTGAACCTAGGTATCTTATTGGTAAGTGTCTATCCAGATAAGCAATTACCAATCCACCTAACCATTGGGGGTTCTCTACATCATAATATAATTCACTTGGCAAAATTTATCAAATTTTTAGCAATATTTTCTTTCATTCTCAATTCTTAAGAGTTTTTTACCTTCTTGTTTATTTACCTTTTTAAAGTGTTCTCTAAATCATTATATATATAGGGAAGTTGGTTACAACCACACTATTTTTAGTAACTAACAAGCGTAACATTCAAAACATAAGAGATGCTCCTAAAAACCCTATTCCAACTCATTTTTGTTGACCCAATGTAATGGGGAGACCATCAGTCACTTGGGATTCATACCGTTTTTGTTGTTCAAGCATGCAGTAAAAGGATTTAAATCAAAAGCAAACTACCTTTACAAATTGGCACCCCCAAGGTTTGAAGCCAGATCTCTTCTTGGTAAGTGTCTTCCAAACAAACAAATACCAATCCACCTAACCATTGAGGGCTCTATATATCATAATATAATTCACGTGATAAAATTTGTCAAATTTTTAGCAATATTGTCTTCCATTCTCACTTCTTAAGATTTTTTTACCTTCTTATCTATTTACATTCTCTATTTTCAGATCTATTTACTTTTTCTAGAACCATGTCCCCTTTCACCCATCTAATTAATGAAATAGTTATAATCAACACTTAAATACAAAATATGTTCACAAATAGTTATAAAAAAGTACCATTTTATAAATACCAACCTTTGATTTTTTGGAGAGATCGCCATCAATAGCTTATGCATATTCAGAAACCCCTATGACTAAGACACACAGGGCTGAGCAATATCCTCCCAACCATGACCCCTCATAAAACCGATAGCTATACTTATCAATGGGGAATTAACACACAACCACCACACACCCCCCCTCACACACTCGCCCACACCACTATTTGAACCTTGGATATCTCGAAGAAGAGCCAACGCCCGATCCATTGCATTTTCCCCCTTGGGATAAAATTTTATGGACCTTCCAAAGAAGAGCTAAGGCCCGACCTGGTATGATTTTCCCCCTTGGACAATAAACTCCTACTTTCAATGCATAGGGTTGATTAGTCCCCTATCAATCATGATCCCTCGTAAGACCAAGAGCTACACTTGTCAATAGAGGAATACCACGCAACCATTTGGATATCAACAGGGTGGGTACAGGGGGAATGGAGCCTTGTCGACCTTTACTAGCACATAGGACATTCCCAATTGCATCTTGTATCTGTAGGGTGGACACAAAGAGAATGGAACTTGGGTCAAACTCTACCAACACCCAAGACTTTCATCAATTGCGCTACACTCGCAGATTATTCATATCCATATTTTGTTAGTTTACATTATTCATTATCAAATTTATTTACTTTTTCTAGAACCATGGCCCTTTTAGCCATCTAATTGCAATTATAATAAAAAATTAGATGCTATATATAAATATATATAGGAGATTTGGTTACAACAACTATTTTTAGTAATAGGTGAGTGTGGGGTTTAACACACAAGGACTACTCCCAACAAACCTATCCATCTTGTTCTTGTTGACCCAATGTGAGATGGGGACCACCAGTCACTCGGGTTTGTACCATTGTTATCATTTTGACACACACTTAGAGGATTCACCTAGGTCTCTTCTTAGTAAGTGCCCAACCACAATTGCACTTACCAATCCACCTAACCCTTGGAAGTAGATGCAAAATATTTTCACAAATAGTTTTTGAAAAGTACCATTTTATAAATACCAACCTTTGATATTTTGGGGAGATCACCATCAATAACTTATGCATATCCATATTTTTCTAGTTCTAATTGTAGCAAAAAAAAGTACCATTTTATAAATACCAACCTTTGATATTTTTCAGAGATCACCATCAATAACTTGAGCATATCCATATTTTGCTAACTTTTAATATTTTAGGGAGATCACCATCAATAACTTATGCATATCCATATTTTGCTAACATTTAATATTTTGGAGAGATCACCATCAATAACTTATGCATATCCATATTTTGTTGACCTTTGATATTTTGGGGAGATCACCATCAATTACTTATGCATATCCATATTTTGCTATTTCTGATTGTAGCCAAAAAAAAATATACCATTTTATAAATACAAACCTTTGATATTTTGAGGAGATCACATATCCATATTTTGGTAACCTTTGATAATTTGGGGAGATCACATATCCATATTTTGGTAACCTTTGATATTTTAGGGAGATCACGTATCCATATTTTAGGGAGATCATGTATCCATATTTTGGTAACCTTTGATATTTTGGGGAGATCTTTATATTTTGATAACCTTTGATATTTTGGGGAGACCATCAATAACTTATGCATCTCCATATTTTTCTAGTACTAATTAGCCAAAAACATACATATGTTGTGTTTATAGGTGCAAGGAATTGATCCAAAAACATACATGTGTAACATTTGATATTTTGGGGAGACCATCAATAACTTATGCATCTCCATATTTTGCAACTTCTAATTAGCCAAAAACATACATGTGTAACATTTGATATTTTGGGGAGACCATCAATAACTTATGCATATCCATATTTTGCAAGTTCTAATTAGCCAAAAAAATACATGTGTTATGTTTGAAGGTGTCAGGAATCGAGGCAAAAACATACATGTGTTTTGTTTGGAGGTGCAGGGAATCGAACCTCATGCCTCTTGCATGTGAAGCAAGCACTCTACCATATGAGCTACACCTCCACATATAAATTTTTATATTCATTCTACAAATTATCAAGTATCATCAGCTATTATCACCTTGACATCATAAAGTAATAGGATTGTGATAGTAATTATTATTAAATTTTTCAATATTTCCATATATTGCTTAAGAAAAAAATAATAAATTAAATGCAATATGCAATATATATTTTGTTTCTTATAGTAATTATTATTAAATTTTGAGATCCAGGTGTTGTAGGTGAGTTGAAGAGGAGAGGGCAATCCTCCAAGGGAGGTCTCAGGTTCAAATCTCCACCCTACCAAAAAGTTGAATTGGATATCCAAAATCCAATTGATAATGTTAGTGCGGGCAAGGTCGGGTGCGACTCCCGGGTGACTTTGACGGTGTAGAACCCCCTGTTCGTGGTCTCTCATACCAAGGTGGCCACGCAAGGGGTTTTTCACTTAAAAAAAAAATATTAAATTTTTAGATATTTCCATATAGAAAAAATAATAATAATATTTTTTATTTGGTTAACGCATACAACCAATGCATAAGATTGATCAATATCCTCCCAACAACCACCCTTGTAAAGTTGAGAGCTATGATTATCAATAGGGAATTTAACACAACCACCACACATCCACTCCCTCTCACACTCGTCCACGTCGTGGTTTGAACCTTGGACCTCCGAAAGAAGAGCCAAAACCCAAACCATTGCGTTGTCCCCAGGATAACATAATAATAATAAATTGAACCTGGACCTCCCAAAGAATAACCAAAGACTGAACCCTCAAGTTTTCCCCCTTGGGACGGTAAAATATTAATAAATAAAATGTAATATTGAAGAATTTCACGAAGCAATTATTCATTCCGATTGATATCAATTATAAAGATTACAATGTGGTTACAATAAGTTGGTTTATTAAACCAACTTGGTGGTTATTAAACCAACCTAGAGAGTGCCTATGTGCACTACCCTTTTGCTTCAATAATGTAAGACATATATGCTAGCATCCCCCCTTATTACATTATTGGCAAATTCCAATAGTATCTCGAAACTTTTCATATTTGATATGCCCAAGTGCTCTGGTAAATATATCTGCAACTTGCGCATCAATAGGAGTGTATTGAAGTTGTATATGGTGCTTTGGAACTTCATCTCAAATGGAATGACATCTGGTATCAACATGTTTGGTAAGTTCATGAAAAATTAGATTTTTTACAAGATTCAAAACACCTTCATTATTGTAAAACAAATGAAGAGGAAGATTCTTTGGAAGACCCATGTTTGTAAGAATGCGACTTAACCATATTATCTCGTAGACTGCTTCACTGGTTGCATGATAGTCTATCTCTATAGAAGATAAAGCAACCACATGTTGCTTCTTACTATGCCATGAGACAGGTCTAGATCCTAGATGAAAAACATATCCAAAAGTGGATTTACGATCATCAATGGATCCAGCATAATCCGAGTTTGTGTATCCTAGTAAGAAAAACTTATTATTCTTTTTGTATTCCAAACCATAATTTGTACTACCACGAACATAATGAAGAACTCTTTTTGTTGCTTTCTAGTGACTCATCTTAGGCTCTTGCATGAACCTTGAAAGATAGCCCACAACAAAACTAAGATCTGGCCTGGTATTTGTCAGATATAGGAGACTCCCAATCAACTGGTGATAGAGAGTACCATCTACCTGAGGTGATTCATCATATCATGATAATTTAAGTCCTTGATCCATTGGAGTTGCTTTTGACTTGCAATTAGTCATCCGATATTTTTCTACTAAAGTCTTGGCATATTTCTTTTGTGTTTCTCTAATATGAAATCTTTTATGAGTAACTTCTAAACCAAGACAATAGTGTAGAAGTCCTAGATCTATCATTTCAAATGATTTCTTCAAATCATTTTTCACTAAGTCAATCATTCTTTTTGAGCTTCCTGTTATGATCAGATCATCTACATAAAGTACAAGAATCACTATATCAAAACCATTTTTCTTAATATAGATATTTGCATCTGAAGGACTTCTTTTGAATCCATGTTGCACAAGGTGACTGTCTATCTTGATATACCAAGCTCGAGGAGCTTGTTTGAGCCCATACAAGGATTTTATCAACTTGCATACTTTTTGTTCTTGCCCCTCGACCATGAATCCTTCTAGTTGAGTCATGTATACTTCTTCATGTAAGTCACCATTCAAGAAAGCACTTTTAACATACATCTGATGCAACTTCCACCCAAACTGATCTCCCATGGCACAAAGTACTCGAATGGTAGTCATTTTTGTAGTAGGGAAAAAAGTCTCTTCATATTCTATGCCTTCTTTTTGAGCATAACCCTTTGCAACAAGTCAGGATTTATTCTTATCAATAGATCCATCTGCCTTATACTTCACTTTGAACACCCATTTACAGCCTATGGGTTTCTTTCCTATTGGCAGATCGACTAACTTCCAAGTATTATTTTTTATGAGAGACTTATGTTCTACATCCATGGACTCTTTCCACTGTGGTTTGTCAAGTGCATATTGAACCATTGTGGGTTCATTTGCATTCAATGTAGACATATAAATATTTTTTTCATCCTCATATTCTTCTCTATCATTTTTTGTACCCACTAACAAATCATCAAAATTTTGACAAAGTTCGTCAACCTCTAAAGTAGATAACTCTGCTCTCATTTGTTGAGTCATACTATGAGTACATGGCCTATCTAGAGATAGATCTAGAAGGGAATTCAACTTAGCATCTCTCAAGTGCTAGTATACCATTTTGGGACTTTCTGTTGTTGTTGTGGAAGTTGAACCTCCTTCTTAGGTTCTTCATCTAGGTATACAGTTGTAGATGTGTCTTTTGATGTGAAAGCTTCATAAAATACATCTCTACTTACGTGTGTCTTCTTGGTCTTAGGATCAATCAATTGATAACATTTTGAATACTCATCATAGCCAAGAAAGATACACTACAATGTTTGTAGCTCGATAGGAGCTAGTTTCAAAAGGTACTTTGTTTTGCTTCCTTGCTAAGCAATCTGAGCACACTGGTAAAATAGATGAGAGTGGAGGAAGACCTTTCACCATCCCATATCTGTGTAATTCAAGCAAACATCCTGAACTGAGGTGCCCATAATATCTATGCCAGAGAGAGGTGGCCTCCTTTGTAGTTGCAGCCAGAGCAACATGAGGAGTTGAAAGAGCATCTAGAATGAACAAGCCATGTTTGTAGGATCCGGTTGCAACATGTTTACTACTGTGGGTGATAAAACATCTCTTCTTACCTTTGAAAATTTGAAACACGACATCCATGTTTTTATCCAACATTTGTGTGACTAAGAGTAGATTATTTTCTAATCTTGGAACATAGAGAACCTTCTCAATTTGACAATTACCATCAAGAAGGGACATAGAAACATCCCCTTCTCCCTTTACTTGATAGACTTGATTGTCAGCAATTGTGACTAGCTTACCCTCTTTCTTTGCAAAAGTATCAAACCATGATTTGTCCCTAGTCATGTGTTTGCTAGCTCTTGAATCAGTATACCATATAGCATCTATCTGGGAAGACGAAGTATGGATCATGAGAACCTTGTGTGCTCTTTCAAAGTCAAAATTTGAATCGGACCCAAGAGAATCTGAGTCTAAGTTGGAGTTAGCATAAGCAACATGGCCTTTAGGTTGCTTATGTTTGTTGTATTTCTATTTGTCTTTGCCCTTCTTCTTAGGACCTTGATCATTTTGTTGCTTGTTTTTGAACCAACACTTGTTGGTGTCATGGTTATTCATATCACAAATCTTGCAATATTTTTTATCCTTTTGTTGATTTTGCTTCCCTTTTCCTTTGGAAGAAGGACCCCCTTTTTGAAACTGACCTTGTTTCTTACCACTTTGTTGTGTGGAAAGGGCATTATCTAGCATGTCATCTTTCTGAACCTGATTTGCCTCCTCAGTTTGAAGCAAATTTACCAGCTCCACAAATGATACTTGTCTACAAAAAACATTGAGAGAAGTGATCAACATCTTGTAGGAATATGGAAATTCTCTCAAGATGACAGATTTCAAGATATCATCATCCACTGGTTTTCCCATGGCATTCAATTTGGCTTTCAAGTTAGCCACTCTACAAAGGAATATATCAACTGTTTCCCTAGAATTCATACTAAGAGTATGTAGTTGAGTTTGAAGGTTTAGAATAGTGGATTGATTATTTCCTTCATATACTGTGATCAAGGTATCCCAAGCTATATTACTAGTTTTTGCATCACAAATATGAGGTTTCACCTCATCTGTAGTAGCAAGAAAGATAAACACGAGAATATTCTTGTCCTTATTATACCAAGCATATTGACCTGTTCCTATTTTCTGAGGGCGCTTTGCAGTGCCGTTCACTACATCCCATAAATCTTCCAACTAAAGAATGGCTTTCATATTTATTTTCCATGGAACAAAGTTAGGACCTTTTAACAACTATGAATCTAAGAGATACTTGTGAATTGTGGCCATTATGAAGGTTCCTTATATCACCAATTGGTCTCCCTTTATTTATACCTACCATATCTTTATATCGTAACCATTCAATATATACCCTCCCTTATGTGAGGGAGACTATAGGTATATATGAATAATATACTACTCAATATGTACCTGCCCTTATGTGAGGGAGACTATAAGTACATATGAGAAGCACAATACATTGAACATAGGCGATATTGAAAGGGCATCGTGTTGTAAATGACACCTACCATAGAAAGTTTTATTCCTCATGCGTGGGGCGTAACTTCCCTTAAACACTTTGGGAAAAAATATTTGTCAGGATTTACGCATAACAACAATGACGATGTGGGTATGAAATGGAAAAAAATAGATCTGGTTTGCCTTATTTATCATCGACGATTAATAGAGAACAAGCTCAGACATCGTTGTTGTAGCTATATTAGGTGGTGAATATAGTATTCCAAAGCACAACAACATTACCTATAAGTGTGGACCAGAGGTATCTCAAATACCAAACGCTGTTGTGCAATAAATTGCACAAATAGGGTATAAATTTGGGGTCTTATTTTTTTCTATAATTTATGATTGTTAATGCAAGAAAAACATAATATTTAAATGCAAAAGAAACAATCACAAATGCCCACAAATTTAAGCACCTATTACAAATCTAACAATTATTCACTTCCAAATGGTTTGATTTCCCCCATTTATCTTACAATTTTGCAAATGAATCATGTGAAGACTGAGATTTCCCCCCTTCATTTTGCAAAATAGATAAGGAAGAAAAAAAAATTGTACCTTAACTCCAAAAACAAAAATTTTGTTGGAAGCCTTTAAGGTGTCAAATTTGGACTACACAGGTGTTAAATGAAGTGTTGGCATCAATAGAGCACTGGCAGGCATCAACAGGATAGTTTGGGGTGTCAAAAAATACCACCCATTGTCACAACTTGCGTAGGGCATAAAAAAAACACCACTCATCGTCAAAGCGTGTGCGGGGCATCAAAAAAAAATCCACCCACCGTCACAGCGTGCGAAGTGAATGGAACCCATGACCTTCTATCTAATAATCACAATGTAGACCACATGAGCCAGAGGGCCCAAAGAGAAAGAATAGGAGACAGGCGCATCTTAGCAACATCAGATGCTGAGAAGGAGAGAAATTTTTTTATCAAAACCCCTTATACCTCCCCGAAGCGACTTGAACCCGTGACCTTCCATCTAACAATCACAACGCAGACCACGTGAGCCAGAGGGCCCGACGAGAACCAACATGAAGCAAGCGTATGTTAGGAACATCAGGTGCGAAGAGGGAAGAAAAAAATATAATCCCACATGGCCTATGCTGCCACTATGGGGTTCTTTAAAAAAATGAAAGCTACAATAGCTTTTAATTGCCTTCGGGCAACCACCCCACCCTTTTGCCTCCACAACTATCACCTAGTCTACGTGCCTTTGTCTACGTGTCCAATGTTTACTCTGTCTTGCATCTTTCAGTGTCCTCCGGTCTTCTGTCTATGTTTATCAGTGTCCTCCAGTCTTCTATCTACGTGTCTAGTGTCTACTCTGTCTACGTATGTGAGTGTCCTCCAGTCTTCTGTCTGCATCCATCAGTATCCTTCAGTCTGGTTGGCTGGTAGGGAAGTTGGAGTAGTTAGAAATAATAACCACCTTACCCAACATCTACGATCATCCCTAGCTCTGGTACCATGAAGAATTTCATGAAGCAATTATTCATTTCGATTGATATCAATTATAAAGATTACAATGTGGTTATAATAAGTTGGTTTATTAAACCAACTTGGTGGTTATTAAACCAACCTAGAGAGCGCCTATGTGCGCTACCCTTTTGCTTCAATAATTTAAGACATATATGCTAACAAATATATGTTTTTGTTTATTTTTATATTTTATTTTATCTTGGTTAGTGTGAGAAATCCCCATGACTGATGCTTAGGGTAGACATCCCTATCCCTACAATGGCCTTTGATAAGGGTAAGAGAACATCACACACTTACCCCCTCATAGACTCACCCCACATTGTGGTTTGAACCTTGAATCTTTTGAAGAAGAGCCAAAACCAGAACCGTTGCATTGTCCCCCAAGGACAAATGCAATATATGATATTCATGCATGGTGTTCATGCTATTGTGGATTTTTTAATTTTTTTTATTTATTTCTTTTTTTAATATAATGTTTTTTAAAATTTATATTTATCAAGATTTAAACTTAGTCTTTTTTATGAAAGTTTAATAATTTAACCTGTTGAGCTAATGCTATTTCATAGATATTAAAAATTATTTGAAAATATTTCATATTGAGTTTTGGAGTGTTAAGTTGCATCTATGTGAAGTTATATAACTTTCAATCATGGCTGATCAACTTACCTTTTGGGTGTTAATTTACCTTATGGGTATGTGCAAGTTGTGGTCAGTTGATTAAATCCTAGAAGGTAGGTCTCATAATTAAAATAAAAAATATTGGCCTAGATATATGACCTAAAAATTATAATGAAATTTTAATTTAAATTGCATAATTTTCAAAGATAAAATGGTCCATCTACTTAGAAGATGTAATATTGGTACCTTTTGAAGATTTGGTTTATAAATTTAATACCATTTAAATATTTAAATAATGTTATTGTTGGCAGTTTTGCATTTTGCCACATTAAAATTGTGATTGACATTGTTATTTTAAAAGCGGAAAATACAGTACATCAATGTTGCAATGTTTTCTATAAATGTGTTGCAGTTCATATTTGTGTGTTAATATATATATATTTTTTTCTCATGTTTTTCATTCTAGGAAATAATGGGTGTTACAAGGTAAATTTGTTGTGGAGAATGATGTGAAAAATCAATGAATATCACCCAAAGACATCGATGAAAACAACGCTTAAAAGACCAAGGGTAA